>CM073000.1:86631915-87881915 GCA_037038555.1 Rhynchonycteris naso
CCCAGGTTTGAAAGCCTGAGGTCACCGACTTGAGCCTGGCTCATCTGGCTTGAGCATGGGCTCACCAGTTTGAGTGCAGGATTGCTGGCTTGAGCGTGGGATCATAGACATGACCTGGTGGTCGCTGGCTTGAGCCCAAAGGTTGTTGGCTTGAAGCCCAAGGTTGCTGGCTTGAGCAAGATGCCATGGGCTTGGCTGGAGCCCCCGGGTCAAGGCACATATCAGACAGCAACCAATGAACAACTAAAGAGCCTCAGTGAAGAATTGATGCTTCTCATCTCTCTCCCTTCCTGTCTGTCTGTCCCTCTCTTTGTCTCTCTTACCAAAAACAAAACAAAACAACATAAAACAAAAGAACACCTTATTTAACCTATATTGTTGTTTCATTAATACTGAATGCACAGTCAACAGCCCTGTATCTCATGTCTGAACGAAGCTCATCAAACACTCGCACGTTCCCTGTGAGTATATTATAAGCCTTGTGCTTGGAAACACTGGACAGCACTTCAGCACTGTAATTAGGGGTCATTTTTAAACAATGAAATCACCAAAAAAAGCACGAAAATGAACGTGGCTCTAAGTAGACTGTGAAAGGGACACTTGTTTACAGAGCAAGAACAGAAATCAGCAGGCAGAGTGTAGCCCTGTTCCGCCTGTGCTGGGAGGGGCAGTGGGCGACTCAGATTTCTGCCACTCCACGCACGTCCACGGTGGCCTGGAAAGCCCGGTGCAGTGAGAATTGAGTCTGGGGTTACAGTTAAGTTTTAGTGTGTAGGTGAATTTGTAGAAATGGACTCTGCAATAGTGAGAATTGATTGTGTATACTAAAAAAACAAAGCAAAACAAAAAAATCTGAGGCCCAAGATGCCCTCAGGGTAGTAGGATTATGGTGAGGAACAGTTTTTTCTTTATGCTTTTCCAAATTTCAAATATGAACTTGCATTCTTCTATAGCTAGAAAAATAAACATTGTTTTTCTTATATTAAGAATTAGCAAAATGTCATGGGCAGGATATTAAGAAAAGTTAGCAAAAGGTTATTCAGGCAGCTGTTGCATAGCAAGCTTAAAAATTAAAAAGCCAAAACTTTACCTTGTGTTAGTTTAAAAAACACATGAAACCATAATTTAGAAAGACATTTTGGATTCCCCCTGACACGATGTTTTTGAATGGTCAATGTGCCAATCTATAGTTCAAGAGCGGGGCTTTAAACCGACCAGGAGGAAGAGACAGAGTACGATCTAGCCCTGTGAACATCACTCAGCCATCTGACAAAGACAATGCAAAAGGGGCTGCTTTCTCTAGAAATCCTTCAGTTACTCATCCCGCTACTCTTCGCCAAGTCTGGTGAGTGACCCCTCAGCAGTGTCCCTTCGTCTACGATAGCCCTCCCAGGCTAGGTTGTCATGACCTTTGTGTGCGCCTGCATTCCCAGCCAGACTGTGAGCTCTGAGAAGACAGGCTGAGAGGAGCTCTCTACCACTGCATCCCACCATCCAGCACAGTGCTTTGTGCACAGCGAGAGTTGGTAAGTTTTTGTCCAATGTAGATGGGAGGGTCATGCATCAAGCACCCCTGCAGACAGTGACTCCTTTCAGTTGTCTTTAAATCAGAAACACCAAAACCTCATCCAAAAAAGATTGAACAATTCAAATAAGAAAATTTCATAGTCTTAAAAAAAGAAAAGCCTGACCAGGCGATGGCGCAGTGAATAGAGTTGGACTGGGATGCGGAAGACCCAGGTTCGAGACCCCGAGCTCTCCAGCTTGAGCTCGGGCCTGTCTGGCTTGAGCAAAAGCTCGCCAGCTTGGACCCAAGGTCGCTGGCTCCAGCAAGGGGTTGCTCAGTCTGCTGAAGGCCCGCGGTCAAGGCACGTGTGAGAAAGCAATCAATGAACAACTAAGGTGTTGCAAGGGCAATGAGAAACTAATGATTGATGCTTCTCACCTCTCTCTGTTCCTGGCTGTCTGTCCCTATCTATCCCTCTCTCTGACTCTCTCTCTGTCCCTGTAAAGAAAAAAAAAGACAAGACTTCTTATATTCAGGCAAACAGAGACCATGGAAATAAGAATCAGCTTCTGTATGGAAAGTAAATAAAATTCTTGTTCCTTTTGATATTCTTACAATTTTATGTTCTGTTCAGCAGTCTTCCGGTTTGTGATTACGGCAGAGTACCCCGCTGTGTCTTGGAGTGTCTGTAAACAGACAGCTGAGTGCCATTCCTGAAATGTGCTCCCATTTGATAAGGCAGATTGGACTGGGTCTTGTTCCGCCTTTAATTTATTTCCTCAGCATCTGAGAGTGGTCCAAACTCAAGGCTATTTCAATAGCTTTCTATTTGCAGTGTGATCTTATGATAGCTGTATTAGTTTTCTGAGGCTGCTGTAACAAGTTCCTGCAACATTAATGGCTCAACACAAATGGATTCTCTCACAGTTATGTAGATCAGAAGTCTTCTACGGGTCTCGCTGGGTGAAGGTCAAGGTGTCAGCAAGGTGTATTCCATTCTGGAGGTCCGAGGGGAGAATCTACTTCCTTGCATTTGCCATCAGTGGAGGCTGCCTCAGTTCATTGGCTCCTGTCCATCTTCTTTCATCTTCAAAGCCACCAGCATGGGTTGAGTTCTCACGCTGCCATCTCTCTGTTCCCCTTTCCAACACACTCTTCCATTTCCAAAGACCTTTGTGATCACATTGGGCCCACTGGCATGAACCAAAATGACCTCTTTATTTTAAAGTCAACTATTTAGCAACCTTAATTCCATCTGCAAACTTACTTTATCTTTGCCACATTATCTGATATGCTCGCAGGTAGGGGGTTAATACACTGACATCTTTGTGACCATTATTCCACCTACCACAACTACATATGCATGCAATTATATATACACACTATCTAAGAAATATAGCAAGTCACTTTAAAAACTCTGTCCCTCTCCCAACTTTGCTCCCCCCAATCTTCCTCCCCCAGAAAAAGAAAGACAAAAAATTTCCAAAGAATCAAACCACAGAAAGAAAAAAAATTAGTTTAAAAAATCAAGTTCTGGCTCTGGCCAGTTGGTTCAGCGGTAGAGCATTGGCCCAGTGTGTGGAAGTCCCGGGTTCGATTCCTGGTCAGGGCACACAGAAGTGACCATCTGCTTCTCCACCGCTCCTCATTCTCTCTCTCTCTATCTATCTCTCTTCCCCTCCCAGAGCCAAGGCTCATTCGAGCAAGTTGGCCCCAGATGCTGAGGATGGCTCCATGGCCTCACCTCAGGCACTGAAATAGCTCAGTTGCTGAGCAACAGAGCAGTGGCTCCAGATGGGCAGAGCATTGCCCTGTAGGGGGCTTGCTGGGTGGATCCTGGTTGGGGTACATGAGGGAGTCTGTCTCTTTGCCTCCCTGATTCCTTGCCTCTCACTTAAAAAAAAAAGGTCAAGTTCTGCTTTTGTTATATGGATTTAAGAGGTTAAGATCCATAGTATCACTTATTTGGGAGTTTATGTGCAGGAATCTAACTGCTTGTAAATTATTTCCATGAAATCCTGCTCACAATGTGAACACACATGATCCTGTCATGATCTGTCGATTGTTTGCCTGAAATTATGCATACAAATTGTGTCTAAACTTTTTTTCTTAATCATTTCTTCCTCAGAAATACCCTGTATCTTTCCAATTTGATTATACAAGGCTTTCCCATCCCCCGCCGCTTTTCTCAGTGGGGAGCACAGAGAAAGACTCTAGCCAGTCCCAGGAAGGGTGATCAGGGACTGATAAGCTCTTCTGTGTGGTTCCTGCAGAAGGCAAATGCTGCCGATTCCCTGTCCCACGTGACCCCATCCTACCCTATGTCACACATTTGACACATAAAAAGCAGCAGATCCAGCAGCATTCCATATTCTAGCCGCCTTTCCCCAATTGACAAACTGTATGAGTATAAAACATTTGTCACATTTGGTTTTGAGTGAAACCAGGATCAATAACAAGTTTGTTTCACATGCATTTCTAAATATATTGATTGTGTGGCTGTGGATCAGCAGGGGTGGTGTGAGACTGTCACACTCTAGCAGGGCTTCTATGCAGCCCACACCAACACTTCCAACGCTCCCGAGCAGGGCCAGTGAATTATACTGTTCACATGCCATGAATTCCGAGTGTCACCAGCAAAACCAAATGAGACACTTTCAGAATGCTCCGTTTTCCAGCCTCTCATTGTTGGACAAATCCCTGTCCCTACCCCTTCTGTCTGCCTGTCTGTCTTACCTGGCTGACTCCGAGGAGTGGCCACTGGCTTTGCTTCCTCTCCTTCCACCCCACCCCTCACCTGTTGTGAGGTGACCGTGTGGTTGGGGCGGGTTTTGACTCATCTTCGCTCAGTCCATTATGCATTTACCGTCTCTCCTCTCTGTGAGGCAGGTCACTGCATATCATTTCCCTGGCAACAAAGACAGCCTCAATTTGGGCCAATCAGATGTTAGCAGAAGTTTGCTGGGGTTTCTAGTTAAAGTGCTCTCGAAGAGTCATCCTTCATGACTCCACATGGATCCTGAAGGCTTTTCAGCCATCTTGTTACCAGCCTGACAAGGCAACTGGCCCAGAAGAATGACAGGGGAGTAGTAGCACTCACTCCTGAATCTCTCACACACACCTCTGAACTTCCCCTTATGGGGGAGGGGCATCATTTCCTTTTTCTTTAAGCCAGTTTAAGAAGAATCTATTACAGGCATATTTACTCATTCATTCCACAAATAATTACAAATGTCTACTGTGTACTAGACACTGCTCTAGGCATTTGGGTTACATCCAAGACAAAACAAAGGTCCCTGCCCTCCAGTATGAGGAGATAGATAAGGAAATGACACACTGTATAATAAACCAGAAAACTCAGAATTCCACTAGAAGGTACTAAGTGGCGCCAGATAAAAGAACTAGGCAATGACAGGGACATATGGCAAAAGATGGGAGTAGCTGATGGCAATTTCTTGAATGAAGTGAGCACATCTGGATATTGGGGGAAGAACCTTCCAGGCAGAGGCAGCAGCCAAAAGAAATACCCTAAGTTGGAAGCTTACCTGGAGGGAGAGAGAAGAAAGGACAAGGACTGGTGAGAGAGGAGAAAGGGAGAGCAGAGGTTAACAGGGAGCCCTGAGGCCCTTCTAGGTCAATGGAGAAGGATTTTGGCTTTTACTCTGAGTGCAATGGGGAGCCACTGAGGGGTATAGAGCAGAGAAGTGACAGCTATTCCTTTGGAAAGAATTTGAAGGGGAGAGGGAAAGTGCAGGGAGCCCACTTGGGAGGCCAGAACCCAACTCCAGGTGGTAGAGATGAAGGTGATACTGAGTGGTTTTGATTCTGGATATTTTTGGTGGGCACAGCCCACAGGATTTCTCGACAGAGTACATATAGTATATGTGGAATGTGAGAGAAAGAAAGGAATCAAGGATGATTCCAGCTGGAAGCAGTCTATCTCGTTCACTCAGATTTCCCTGGCTTGCCTATCACCTGTTTATAAGCAACATGTGTTACAAATCATGTAAAAGTCTAACCAAACACAGCCACATGCCAACCAGTAATTCCATCTTGAG
Source organism: Rhynchonycteris naso (assembly GCA_037038555.1). Lineage (NCBI taxonomy): Eukaryota > Metazoa > Chordata > Mammalia > Chiroptera > Emballonuridae > Rhynchonycteris > Rhynchonycteris naso. The sequence continues at coordinate 86,637,481 of CM073000.1, forward strand.
GGCTTTACATTTTCTTTCAATCCTCTCCCCCTCATAAAATACCTTTCTCTTGGCTGCCTTGGAAAAATAAAATTATCCTCATTACTCAGGTAGGACCAAAGTGATGACTTTGCTACCCTGGGCAGTCATGTCCTTGTCCTTATCTTTGTGTGATGCGGTTTCCCTTTATTGGGAGCGTTTCACTGCTGAATGGGACAATAGTGTCCCTTCCTCATTGATGGACTCAGCCTCCGTGTATGGGACGCTCCCACTGCAATTTTGCTGATGCATCATCTTAATTGCCTGGCTGGTACTGCTTGTCACTTACCAACTGGTGTGAGATAGTCTTTAGCTCTTCATCTGGAACAGAATTACAGCCTCTATCTTTAGAAATGATAGATGCTGAGGATTATTCATGTTTGTAATTACAAATCTTCTAGCTGAAGCACAATTATTAAAAAGCTTCGGAAATGACGTTTCGTCTCATATCAGAACTTGCTGTTAGCCTCTCACGCGGCTGTTGCTTTTTGCTATAATTTCCACCTGCACTTCAATTGTAATTTAACATGATCTTTTTTCTCTCTTTGTACCTGGTTTTAATGGTTAGGTTTCCTGCTGTTTATTCTTAAATACTTTCTCCTCTGTTCTGAATCTTATTGGGCTATTTTCTGTGGTTGTAACCCAAGGAAACAGCTGCAGCAATGCTTGTTGCCTTATAATAACTTGAGCGGGAGGACTGGTTCATCTCTGGGGTAGAACCAGTGAGGGAAGGGGCTGGAGGAACCTTTGGAGATCATTTATTTTAAGGATGAAGAGACTGAGGTTCTGAGGAGTTGAGTGAATTTGCTCATGGTCAACTAGCGTCTTATTGGTGGGTTATGCTCTGTAGTTGCAGGTATGGAGATATTTAGGGATAGTTAAAATCTTAGCAACCTGCAGTTTAAACTGATTAATTAGCCAATGATCTGGATAACAGAGCTGGGTGGGAAAGGAAGGGACCCTGTAGGCTCCTTCTGAGCCAGGCATAGTATAGGTGCTTTGTATTATGGTGTCATGGACCACATTACTGTCTGCAACAACCCAATGGGATAGGAATCATTCTGCCTATTTCAATAAAAAAAAATTGAGACTCTTAGAAGATTAAGCAACAGGCTCAAGAACATAGATAGTAACCTGATCTACTTGACTTCCCACCCTTTTTTTTCTACAACATCAGGAACAGAATAATAGGCAAGATTCTGATCCGGAGAGGTGTGAGCAGAGCAGCCTGGGCCACTTTTAAAGGGTGAGGTGCAAGCATGGCTACTTCAGGGTGGTCTGGGAACCTAAAGTGCTTGGGGACATGAAGACGGTGTTAGAGCCTGAGCCTCACCGTATCTGCCACTTCCTAGGTGCCTCCATTATTTTGTCCTGAGCAAACCAGACCTGGTTAAATAATGTCACGCAACTGTTAAAAAAGAAACTCAAAAACTAGGATGTAGAAAGCCAAGGTATTTGCTTAAATACCCAAATTTTCAAGTTTTTGTGGCTATGTTGCATTTCATTGACCCACAGTGTCTCAGAGGGGCTCAGTCTGGCTGGTGGGTGGGCAGAGTGTTAGAGAAAGAAGGAACTGGAGAAGATGCTATCTACATCTCTATGCAAAGGACACTGCCTGAGGTTGCCTGTTGGTGAAAAAGAGAGCTTGACTCTACAATAGGCTCTCTTCCTTAAAAAAACAGGAACACTGGACATCAGAGGCAGGAATTATGTAAATGTGTGCCTTCTTATTCTTTAGTCCTTTAGTTTTTAGCTATCTCTATTGCTGCGGCAGAAATGAAGAGATGGCTAGAGAATCAAGGTCAGGAAGTAGTGTGGAGGTTAAGAATCAGTTAAGGGAATCTACTGGTTTTTGGCTCAGTGAAGCTCTCTGAATGAGTCCCTTTTGAATTGCAGGAGGTCATCCAGGAGGAACCCCAGTATGATTCATTCTCAAGAGATAGCTTCTAGAATGCAGGGATTTGCTTGAACCCTGACAAGTCAAGAGCCATAATGAGGATGATGGAACTAGGAACTATATCTACAAGTACAGTGGGAAGGGCTGAGATTGTGAAAGGTTGAAAGAGGGCATGGTGACCATGGCAAGTGAGGGATGAAGTGAGACTAGCAGATAAAGATGCACTAAGACCTTGAGGTAAGGGTTAAGCAGTAACTCCCGAAGAGTTCAGCCCCATAAAGACATATTGAAGCATCTCTACTAAGACCTTCAGAAATAGCAGAGTGTCACATTTATCTAGGAGAGGTTACAGCTGGGGCTCCCAAGAAACACAATTAGAGGTTTCTTTCTTTTTAAAAAATTTTTAGGTGAGAGGAAGGGAGATAGTGAGGCAGACTCCCACATGTGTCCTGACTGGGATCCACCTGGCCATCCCATCTTGGGTTGATGCTTTAGTACTGAGCTATTTTTAGTGCCTGAGGCTGATGGGTTCAGACCAACCAAGCTATCCTCAGAACCTGAGGCCGATGCTTGGACCAACCTAGCCATCCTTAGCATACAGGGCCATATTCAAACCAATTTAACCACTGGCTATGGGAGGGAAAGAGGGAGAGAAGGGGGAGAGGAAGTGGGAGAGAAGTAGATGGTCACTTCTCCTGTGTGCCCTGACTGGGAATCAAACCCGGGACATCCATATGCTGGGCCAGCACTTTATCAACTGAGCCGCTGGCCAGGGCCATTTAGAGGTTTCAAATCCTGCTTTCTTATCACAGTGTCATCAATAAATTAAAAATCAGATTTTAGTCCCACTCCCAAAAAAGTCTGTCTCACCCATAAAAATAACCCTCTACAAAATAATGCTGACAAAGGTTCTCATTGGAAACACCTGGAGTAGGGAATGCCATCTTTGTAATTGTGAGTTTCTATGTATTACTTCTTATGGTGCTTCTGGAGTGTCCTTGATTTTGTCTTTTCCAGCTCCGAGATTGTGAATCTGATTTCTGAGGCTCAGTGGAGAAGGAACAGGGTTTTCATGGACCCTCTGAAATTGTATGCAGAATTTCAGATATAGATGAGATATGTGCAAAGTCTCAAAGGAATCTATGGTCCCCAAAAAACCTAGACCAGCTGCTTCAGCTGTGGTATCATATCCTTCCTGCCCTGAGCCCTGGGCCTGGCACAGTGATTCCTGCCCAGGCCCGTCTTCCTGGCTTCAGTGAATTTCTTCTGTTTTGGAACTTTGCATTCAAGTATGAAACACAGGACGATTCGAAAAAGACAGAGGTGAATTTCTATGTTTCTACTGATATTAGTTTTCTTTGGAAGGATGCACCTATGACAGTTTTCATAAAATGCTGCTGTCCCGTTTTAACGAGCAACTTAAAAAAAAATTTGTCCATGTCACCGAAATTCTACTGTCTCCAGTCTTTTCTTAAAGCCTGCCCCTTTGCCGAGCCATCTCAGGCAGAGCCCCAGTTGTGTTGCTTTGCTTCTCTGGGTCATTTGTTGCCCTCATTATGTCCCACTGTCCACAGAACAATGTCCTGATTCCTGGCCTGGCATCTGTGCCCTTTACAATCTGACCGTCTCCTGCTGCTCCCCTAATTGTTTCATGTTCCAAGCTGACTGTGTTCCTTGTCGTTGTCCAAGCCCTGTCTGTGCCCTCTTCCCTCTGGGCCCGCTTGGAATGCCCTCCCTGTCCTCTCCATCTGTGACAGCTTTACCCTGTTCAAGGCCTTCCTCCTTTCTATCCTGCAGCCAGAAATGTCCTCATCTCGGAACAGAACCGTACTTGGCTCCTATGGGTCTTATGGCATTTGTTACATATTGATTCATGTTTATTATTCATGACTTGTGTTTCTCTTCTTCCTTGCTAGTTTCTAAGTCCTTTCATAGCAGGGCCCACGTTGATTTCAACTCTGTCTGCAGCATGTACTGAGCATACCACAAGCCCTTACGAAAATCTGTCAAATACATTTAAAAACCTAGAGATGGCTATATTAACTTAGAAAAATAACTGTCTTTTGATAAAGTAAATTGGACAGTGGCTTGATAACTGCATGTAAACTACATTTATTTCTTTTAATTAAAAGTTTTTAATAAAATATTAAATTAAATGGGGTATGGGTTCAGGTGTGCAACCTAATAAAATGCCATCTGCACACTGCATTATGCGTCCGTCACCCCAAGCAAAGTCCCTTTAATCCCCACGCCCCCAGCCCCACCTTTGCCCACCTCCACCTACTTCCGCCCCCTTTCCTGCTGGCTGTCACCACACTGTTGTCTGTGTCAATGTGTTATATATATATATTACATAGACACAGACAGTATATCTATATCTATCCATAGATAAAGATAAAGATATCAACAGATATAGATATATAGATATGTTGTTGTTGTTTAACCCTTCACCTTCTATCGTCCAGCCCCCAACCCTCTCCCCTCTGACAGCTGTAGTCTGTGCCATGTATCCACGTCTCTGTTTTTATTTTGTTCCTCTGTCTCTGAATTAGAAAAGAGGCCTGATGCCTTCATTGAAATTTATACTTTAAAAAAATATTTGTAATTCCATTTTTCATAGCATCTGTGACTCTTGTTGTAGTATAGTATTTTTATCACCTTTTGACTGGTGAATACACTGAGCTGAGAAGTTAAGGGAGGCATCCAAGGCCACAGAGCAGGCAGGAGGCAACACTAGGGCAGGAACCCGGGCCTGCTGAGGACATAGCAGCAGAGCATAGCCTGGACCGCGCTAAGAATGGACTACAAGCCTACTCACACACGGCCAAAGCCAATGGAGATAATCCTACGGGTCAAAAAATTTGGTTTAATGTAAACAGTGTGGATAATGAACTATTAAAAAATTTCTCTTTTCATGAGTCTCTTTGGCATTGCTGGCTCAACTTTGTCTTTTGTTCTCTAAAGAAAGATATGCCTATAAGTTTAGTCATTAGCCTATGCCAGTACTTCCCTCAGGGCCTACCCTTGCCTCATAATTTCAATTTTCACCACTTATTTAACTTTTCTAATGTCTTTGCAGTGATGACCCCTCCCCTGATCTCCTCCTCATACCTCTCAGGGTTTGCCAGAAGTTTCCACTTGGAGTTCTGCCATCACTGTAAACTCCTGAGATTTAAATCCCCACTCATCATTTGCTTCCAGACCAAACTTACCTTGTTTTCAGTCTACATTTTCCCATCACCATTCTAATTATCCAAGTTTAAAATCATTGTCTTTAAGGGTTTCATTCTTCCATAGTGTATTCAATATGTTTTATCAAGTCTTACTTCAAAATGTCTATCACGTCCATCTGAGAACCTAGAGTATCTTTCTGCAGAGACCCTCCCCTCTCACACCTGCCTCCCTCTCTATCTCCATCATTACATTCTTATCTAGGGGATCTGCTGCCTCATCCTTAAGTCACTGCAATCATCTTTGCATGATTAATGTTTCTAAAATATATACTGAAAGATGTTACTTCTCCTTAAACCCTTCCCTCCAATTCCATCAGCATCCTTTTAATTGGATAAGCTCTATAGGCTTCATCCTGGCATAGCAAATCTCCTACAGTGACTCAACTGATCATTTCATCTATTTCATTTAATACTTCCCCACAGTAATTCTTGCCTTGGGACAACACTTCTGTTCACTGTCCCAGAAGCTATATGCCACCACCTTGCTTTGGTCCTCAGTTTATTTCTTTCTTTTTCTAGTCTATCTCTTCAGACCCTTCTCAATCTTTAGGCCCAACTTATGTCTCATCTTTTTGATATGGCTTTTCCTAATATTTAAATCCACATCTCTGAAGTTTTTTGGTTCTCAGTGTCTCCATATTTGTCACGCAAAGTGCTGTCAGATCATGTGCAGCAAGGGCACCACCTGGGAGCTGGTTAGAAATACAGAATCCATTGTCCCACCTCAGACCTGCTGAGTACAAATTTGCACTTTAGCAACGTCCTTGATGTGATTCCTGAAGGCTGGGACACCTGGTCTACCTCACTTAGAGACATAGAGAATAATCACATGCTGATTTATGCACTTACATCTACTTGTCAAGACCCTTGAAGTCCAGCAGCCTATATTATTTCTTATTCTCCTTTCTCTCAAACACAATTTTATGGCAAAGTAGGCACTTAGTAAGTAAATTTTAGTGCCCTCCCTTAATTTTCCTATTAAGAAGAAAAAAGACCTCAAGACACCTAGAAAGTGAATACAAGCCTCAAATAAAAGAAATCTCTTCATTGATAAATGTCTCAATACTCACATTACAAAAAGCTCTCCTCCGATAAGTTTATCAAACATAAAGGAGTGATAGGTAAATGACTACAGAACAAATAGTGTTTATGGAACTTGATGGTACATGCTAGCTCACAATTTCATTTTGTGTCTGAAAAACATAAGAGGTTTTGCTGAGTTTCATGAAGACATGTCTGCAAATGCTGTCCATCAGTGAAGCAAAGAGAAATCTGAGCACAGTTAGTGTCACTATATTCTTCCACTAGCGGAGGTTCACAAAAGCCCAAAAAATACGGCAGTGCTAAGGATGAGCCCAGCAAGCACTTGCATGGATACTTCACTGTTTTAATGGGAGTGTGTCTTATTTCTGCCAACAGATTATAAGGAGAAACTTGCATTCTAGTGGGCAAGAAAAAACGACAATAAGTAAAATAAATAAAATCACAATATGCACTGTAGAGAAAACATTAGGGAAAGCTGTTAGAGAGTTGGGGAAGTATACTTTTAGATAAGGAGTCTGAGAAGACCCCCTTCAAGTAGGTGAGAGTTATGGAAGGACCTGAAGGGGGTGAGTCACATAGCTCCCTGAGGGGAATAGCATCCCAGAGAGTGGAAGAGCAAGTGCAAGGGCTATGAGGTAGGTGTGTGCTGGAATGAACAGGAAACAGTAAGAAAGGTTTCTTGGGTTTAGAACACAAGGAGAATGATAGGAGAGACGAGATCAGATCTTGCTGGATGCTCTATTGAGAAAAGCCTGCAGGGGAATAAAGGTTGAGGCAGGAGACCAATTAGGAGACCACTGCTGTTACACAGACAAGGATGAGCATGGCTTGGATCAGTGAGGCAGCGGTGGAAGAGGTGAGAAGTGGTCAGACTCTGAATATATTCTGAGCGTAGAACCAGCAGGATTTGCTGGTAATTGGACTTGGAATAGGAGAGACAGAGAGGCATCCAGGACCCAGGCATTCAAGATTTTTGGCCTAGGCAACTAGAAAGTTGTAGTTGTCATCAAGTGCGACGGGGGGAAAGGCTGTGGATGAGGAAGTTTGCAAGGAAGATTAGAAACTTCGTTATAGCCATGTTGAGTTTGGCATATCTTTTAGACAAGTGAAAATGTGGAGGAGGCAGTTGGATATTTGTGGAATGAATGAATAATCAGAATCTTAATCAAATATTTAACGCCCTCAAACATAAATCAACATATTCCTCTAAGTATTTTCTTGTAATGCAAAACATTTTAGGAAGTGACATTAAAAGTTAGACCCTTGTGACCAGGACCAGACTTACCTGAATTCTGGACCTGGAGATCTGACTGTCCCCCTTCAATATTCCCTGGATCCTCAACACATCTAAAATGGAACTCATTCTCTTTCTTGCAAACCTGGTCTGCCTTGTGGATGTGGTGATTGGTACCATCAGGATTGCAAGTGAGTGCCACACTTCCTTCCTTCCCTTTCCTCATGCCTCTGTCTTCTGGTTACCAAATTATATCAGCATGACGGTCATGCCATCTCTAGAATACATCTCTCCCCTTGATCTTCACTGCTACTTTTTTTGGTGACGCCATTCTCATCATCTTCTACCCGCATTGTATGTCAATCTTCTCCTACTCGGTTTCCTAGGCTGTAATCCATCCTTCACGTACACTTTCCAGAATGGTTTTCTAAAATATTATTAGTTTGTTTAAAATTTTCTAAAATCCAATTGTGGCCATATTATTAATTTGCTTAAAATTTTCTCAAAGGCTTCCTTCTATAAAGCTCCAAATCCAGAGCTTGGCCTACAAGGATCATCATGATCAGTTCTGCTTATCTCAGATTTACTGCTCTACACACAACACAACACACACACAACACACACACAACACACACAACACAACATACAACACACAACATACAACACAACTCACGCAAACACACAACACAACACACACAACACAACATACAACACACACAACATACAACACAACTCACGCAAACACACAACACAACACAACACACACGCAACACACACACACCACAACGCACAACACACACAGCATGCACATAACACACACACAACACAATATACAACACACACACACACACCACTTCTATTCATTAGCCATATTAAACTGCTGGTAGTTAATTGATTTATTCATTCAAATTTTATATATTCAAAATATAAATGGAGTGCTTTGCATGCCAAGCTCTGGGATGCAACGTTGGGTGGGGCTCCGGTGGAACACACCTTCTCGATGTTCATGCCTTTGTTCTTTGATCCTTCTGCCTTGACTTTACCACCACCTCCCCTCTCTCTACCCCACTGCCACCTAGAGAACCCCAACTCACCGTTTAAGATTCCGCTCATGTCATTTGCTTGTATTAGCATTTTTCCTAAACTCTGTCTTCTAAAAATGTTTCCTCCCTCAAAAGGGATTACTGAATAAGTTCATAGCTCTAGAAGTGAGGATATCTCTAAAGACATCCCAGGTTCAGTTCAGAATATTATATGTTATACAAGCAGATTCCAGTTCAGGGAATGGGATTCTCTTTTTGATCCCAGGAGGTAGAAAAGCCTTCCTTTTCTGGCTCTGTCTCCTTGTCTATAGGCTCCACAAATGGGATAACTAATTGTTAACTCGCTACAGAATAAGTTCAAATATACTGGATTATATATACAAACATTTCAGAAGGTTTATATAGTAAGGCTGTATGTGTGTAATCTGCTTGTAGAGTAGGGACGCTGGGGAACTTGTCTTAAAGCTGGGTTTGCATATTAAACTCACAAGTTTTACTTAGATGAATATATATGGGGGACTGATAAAGATGGGGGTTAAAAACTCCTTTTTACGCCAACCCTTAGTGCTACCACTGTACAGGAAGATGGCAGAATGGTTGCCTTATTTACACCTGCCTATACTCCTGGATCTGCCCTTGTTTGCAGTTCTTAGAGGAGGTGCAGGGTTTGGGAAAGAGGATACATAGGGATTCATAAAATGTAAATAGATGTGGGGTGGGGGTAAAGGGTGAGTACCAAGAACAAAAAAACCTTCCCATTTGTCTGTACCAATCACCTGAGGGGGTTTTAGTATGTGAGTGGGCATGTCGCTCAGGCTGAGAAATCCTGGAATCTCTGGTCCCAACCTCTGTCTATATCACTTCCCTCTCTCTCTTTCTGTTTCTGTCTCTCCTTCTCTCTGTCTCTGTACCTCCCCACCTCTTTCTGGATATTCACACATGCATATATTTAGATGATTTTTAGAAAGCTCTTTGGGGGAATATTTATGTTTTGTTAATATGTAATAGCACTAAAGCAGATATTTGAGTAAAAAAGCCTAATAAAACACCTCCTGGTTCCCTTCCTTCTGACTTACTTATAGACTGTGTCTGCAATATATCTTATGATGGTGCTAAAAATGTGAATATTTGATACTTTCTCGCCTCATGTCTAGTGTGATTAGGCAGACAACAATCTGATTATCACTGTTACCCCTTTTTTAATTGCAGTAAAATATACATATAAATTGTACCATCTTAACCATTTTTAAGTGTACAGTTCACATTATTAACGACATGCACATAGTTGTGCAACCATTGCTACCATCCATTCCCCATATTTCTTTTCATCTGGGAAAGCTGAAAGTCTATACCCATTAAACAATTCCATTTTCCCTTCCTCATAGCCACCACCATTCTACTGTCTATGATTTTGAATACTCTAAGTACTTCACATATACTGCTCACAAAATTTAGGGGATATTTAAAAATGAATATGAAGTGATAAAATATCCCCTACTTTTTGTGAGCAGTTATAAGTGCAATCATACAGTGTTTTTTTGTGACTCTTATTACTGTTACTATAATGTCCTCAAGAATAATCCATGTTGTATCATATAGCAGAATTTTCTTCCTTTAAAAAAATATATTTAGTGAGAGGAGGGGAGGCAGACAGACTCTTGCATGTACCCCAATGGGGATCCACCTGGCAAGCCCACTAGGGGGTGATGCTCTGCCCATCTGGGGCCTTTGCTCTGTTGCAACTGGAGCCCTTTTTTAGCACTTGAGGGGGAGGCCATGGAGCTGTCCTCAGCGCCTGGAGCCAACTGCCAACTTGCTCCAATTGAACCTTTGCTGCAGGAGGGGAGGAGAAGAGAGAAAGAGAGAGAAGCAAGAGGGGGAGGGGTGGAGAAGCGGATAGGTGCTTCTCCTGTGTGGGTGACCAGGAATCAAACCTGGGACATCCACATGCCGGGCTGATGCTCTACAACTGAGCCAATCAGCCAGGGCAGAATTTTCTTCCTTTTTAAGACCAAAGAATATTTCTGAATGTGCGTGTGTGTGTGTGTGTGTGTGTGTGTGTGTGTGTGTGTGCATGTGTACCACATTTTGTTTATGCATGCATCTGCTGATGGACCCTGGTGTTGATTTTACCTTTTGGCTATCATGGATAATGTGCTATGAATATGAGAATAAAAATCTCTTTGAAAGCTTGCTTTGAATTCTTTGGGCAATATATTCAAAAGTGGGATTGCTGGATCACATAGTAATTCAATTTTTAAGCAATTTAAAGACTAGCACAAAGTCACTCTGGCTACGATAAAAAAATCACAGTGCCCAGAGTGGTACAGTAGTGTGAACCTTCTACAATGATTGCAGGCACAGGTTTGACTACACACAAATACACACATGTACACATTAACAGACACATGAACATGTCCAACCATTATAACCAGATTCCTCTTTTCCTTTTGTATTATACTAAACATTTTAACATGGTATTTCATTAGTGGTTGTCAATCAGAGTTATAAAATCATGAATATATTTATAGGCTATAAATACTTTAAATAATTTATGAAGGACACCATTTGCTGCACAGAAGAGCTAGCCCAAGCACTGTTAATAGGTTCAATATATTCAATGGGATGCTTACCCTGTTATTACTTAAAATATAGGTACATCTACATGTAGCTGATTATTTATTAATTTGCCAAAATATTTAGATATATCAATGAGGTATTTTATAAATTAAAAATCCTATCATAGTAAGAGGACTGTCCTGCTTCTGAAGGTTTATGGTTAGGTGGTGATTATGAGTGCCTTGTTTAGTAATTATAATGGCTAATGACTCCTGTGATTATAACAAAAACTGCACATTTAATGACATGGGAAGGCATGGTTCAGAGTGGGCAGACAAGAGAAAAAGTGTCGATTCTCAAGCTTTAAATTAGATTCCTATTGACTGAATGTCTGAAATTTCCTTGCTATAAATATTTTCAAGGTTGTCAGTCTCTATTACTGCAGGTTAGTGATTTTATTGGCTGTGTACGAGAGACAGATTACACGCCAGGGTACGTGCATTGTCAGAGCCCAGCTCTGATGACCTGGTCTGAATACTGAGACTGCAAGGTTCTTCCCTGCCTCTACTCTATCTCTGTTCAGGAGGTCAAGCCACAGATTTCTGCACATGTCTTGGACACATGGCAAGCTAAAGGTAGGGTGGTCCTGCCTCTTTTCTGGCAGAGGCTGGGTGGCATGTGCCTCTTCCCATAGTCCCTTTGCCAAGATTTAGACATCTGCTCCAAGGCCAGTCATTTGGGCAGGAGCACCTGGTGGATAATAGGAGTCAGATTCATTTATTCATTCTGTCACTCAAAAGGTATTTACTGAGTCCCTGAGTACCAGGCATCCTTCCAGGTGCTGGGAGTACAACAGCGATCCTGACCTCAGGAACTTCCATGATAACGATTGCTTAGGTTCAAATCTTGATTCTACTGCCTAACCTTGGGCAGGATGTTTTGCCATCTGAACTTCAGTCTCCTAATTTGTACCAGACTGCTGTCTGTCGCGAGAATTAACTGAGACGATGTATATAAAACAGCCAATATTGTGCTGAGCACATTGCAAGTGTCAATTATTTTTATTGTTGGGGAACAGTCAGATGCAGGTCATATTTCTACCATGAATTTAATTGGTTGTAAATGTGATCTATTGGTTGGAATGACTGACTCTCTTTGCTTTTGAGTCTAGTCTGAGCATCATTTACAATACAGTAATGACCATGCGACAATGGCAACATTATTAGTCTTCCTAATAATGGTTTGCCTTTCAGGTAACACACATTAAATGAATATCCATGCTTCTTTCTCTTCAGGGCAGTGACAGTAAGAATAGACGATGCTTTTTCTAAGAGCTGTGCACACACTGTACAAGACACAGAAATGGAAAGAAAAAAAACCCCTACAAGATAATATTTAGTTTAAATGTTAAAGCAGCGGCATTAAAGGCCTTGGGCTAAGGAAGTTTAAAGAGTAGACTCTTCCTATTGTTAGAGGAGGTTTCATTTCATCTTATCCTTGAAAGAACCCAAGGAAAAAACATAAAAATCTGTTTGGTTGTAAAAGTCTAATTAACTATTGAACTGCGTGATGTTCCTTAATAATGGAGTTAGTTGAATCAAAAACCATGAGGCTCTTTCAAGTGTTGAGAAGAAGACCGTAAACTGATCACCTAAATTATGCCCTGTTTTATCAAAATGTCTGCCACGTCGTCCCAGGGAGTACTGATTTGCGTTTTTATGTTAGTAACTGGGTCTCATCTGAAAGATAGCAGAGGGCATCACCAAGGCCCTGGGTGGGTAGCTCAGTTGGTTAGAGCTCCTGTCCAAGTGAGTTTGATCCCCACTTAGGGCACATACAAGAATCAACCAATGAAGGCATGAATAAGTGAAAGAACGAACCTATGTCTCTCTCTCTAAAAATCAATCCAAAACAATAATAAAAATAGCTACTCAAGAGGATATTTTTGGAAAAACAGAAGGTGGCACCCGAGAGCTTATGGTAGAAAACAGGAAATGCCAGTTTAAGCTGCATTGCAAAGATATTCAACAAGAGAAGCGATTCAGAATGGGATCCTGACACTTAACATGTCTTGTAGGATTTGAAGCACAGTTGGGAGAATCACTTGAAAAAGTTCTAAAAATGCCATTGTTCATCCCTTACCCACAGACCAACTAATAAGTGTCTCTGTGTCTGGAATCCAGCACTGGCCTTTTAAAAAAAGCTCTCCCAGAGGTAAACAAAAAAAAACAAGCAAACAAAAAACAACCACTGCTTTAGGCCAGTAGTTCTCATAGTCCCTAGACCAGTATCACCCGGGCATTTGTAGAAGTGTACATTGACAGGTCCCCACCCCAGACCTACGGAATCAGAAACTCAGGAGGCGGGACTCAGTAATCTTTGGATGCTTGCTCAAGTTTGAGAAGCAATGTTCTGGATAAGTCATGTCACACCGGGAAATCAGAAACGCAGTTAGGCTGAACTGGTGTGGGTTGGAAGTCCATTGTGGAATGATTTCTCTTTTGGACTCATAGAAAAGGATCAAAGACACACATCTTCATTCCCACACAGCCTTTGAGAGGAGAGGGAAATAGAATTGTGCAGCTTCATCACTCTCAAAGCTCTGAGGAAGGAATGACCGACCTCTTGGTTCCAACTGGGTCACACGATTTAAAGTAAAAGGCAGAGACTAATAGTGGAAAGCTGCCTGGCCACCAGAAGAGGCAGTTGGCCCTTACACCTGGGAGGGATGTGAGTGGGGAGGGTAAGGGCTGTCTGGACCAGAAAAGAATAACCTAAAAGTAAAAAGGAAAGAAAGTCTTTGAAGCGGAAACTTTGCTTTACTGTTTCCTTTTATCTGGTGAAAAGCAATGCTTTTGTGTTTTGGGGCACAGCACCCACAGGCGAATAAAACTGAATAATGTCTCTTGCACTAAGTTTTCAGTACGAGATGAGAACAACATAAGAACATGTGCGAATGCTGCGTTGGTTTTCTCACAGTAACATCCAGCCCCCAGAACGTTCTGCAGCAGCTCCCACACGCTCCTGTCCTGGTGAATCAACCTGAACAGAGCTGACAGCCTGAGCTGCTGCCGCCTGGGCGGCAGAGGACGTGCTGGTGAGCGGCAGCCTGGCCCTGCTATTGTCTCAGACAGGAACGGAGGGAAGTAACCGGGCCTCTCTGGTCTTCGCTTTCCTTCAGCAGAAATGACAGAAACCACCCGGACGAACTGAAATATTTAAGTGATCTGCTCAGGACTGGGCAGAGGGCCAGGTGGCACAGCCAAGCAGAAGAGAAAAAAATTGCACAGACTCACGGTGTCACCTCCTGGTAAACAGACATAATGAAATTGAAGCTGAAACACTGAGACATTTACTTATCAATTGAGGGCCAAACACCTGATGTACCTTTTTTGTTGTTTATTTTACCGATCTTTTCCCCTCATACTCACACATTATGCAAAAACACTGCCTTTACCAACCGATAATCAAAGTAAACCAAATGAATCACTGGAGATGAATCAGATATAAATGAGTAAAGAACCTCAGCCAAATCCCAGATAACTGATTTTGTAAGTAAGCAGAAATATCTTTCTTGCTTACTTTTAAGTTCACTTTATGAGAAAACAAATACAACACGGGATCATTATTTTGAATGCAAATAGCCTGGAGAGAGAGAGTGGTAAATTTTCAGGGGCTGTAAATTAGCTAATTTGATTCGAATGAAGACTGTGAAATGCATTTCTGGAAATGCTTGTCTGGAGACATGCTTCCAATAATTTATAAGATGAACTTCACTGGGCTCCAAGAGAGAAAAGCATTCTAACTCAGTGTACTTGTGATGAAACTGAGGCTCTTTTTATCTAACTAGAGAGACAGCTTTTCTGTATTGACCAAATATGAGATCTGGGGAAAGGAAACAAGAAACAAGGTGTCATTCGCACAGATACATAACTAGCCACTTAAGAATGACATTCAGACCATCTGATCTGTGCATCGCCTCCTTTCCCAGGTACCAGTCGTTAACTACCCTGTTCAGTCCAGTTACTGTTTTGTTTAGTTACCGTCCTCCCCTTCTCTAATGGTGCTTTGCTTTCAGGACTAGTAACAAGTCTTATCAACATATATTACTTTTTTTTTTTTCATTTTTTCATACTGTGTCCAATATTTGTTTCTTTATTTTTTGTTATATATTTATTTAACTTTTGCTTGTTACATCTTTTTCTTAAGTGAGAGGAGGGAAGATAGTGAGGCAGATTCCTGCACATGCCCTGACCGAGATCCACCCCGCAACCTGGGCTAGGGCCAATGCTGGAACCAACCAAGCTATTTTTAGTGCCTGAGGCTGATGTTCTTGGACCAGCCAAGCCATCCTCAGTGCTAGGGGCTGATACTTGAACCAATGGAGCAACTGGCTGCAGGAGGGAAAGAGGGAGAAAGAAAAGGGAGAGAAGCATATGGTCACTTCTCTTGTGTGCCCTGACTGGGAATTGAACCTGGGACATTCATACACTAGGCTGATGCTCTATCCACTGAGCCACTGGGCAGGGTTACTTGTTACATTTTTATGCCTTTACTCTGGTCCCTATTTTCTTCTATGGCACCTCTTCTCCTCCTTCATGTTGTTCTCTAGAATGCTGTTAGATTTCCCACCTTCCTCTTTTATTTATACAAACAATGGTAGTGTAGAAAGGACCATTCAGACTTGCCAACATCAGGCTGGTTGGAACTGGCACAGTGCCTGGCACATAGTAGGCATTCAATCAATATCTGCTCAATGACTGCCCAAATGAATGAAAATAGAAAAGATCTCAGTGTATTTTTGGTACAATCTTTTTTTTTTTTTTTTTTTTTTTTTTTACAGGGACAGAGAGAGAGAGAGAGAGTCAGAGAGAGGGATAGACAGTCAGGAACGGAGAGAGATGAGAAGCATCAACCATTAGTTTTTTGTTGCCGTCGCAACACCATAGATGACCGCGGGCCTTCAGCAGACCTGAGCAACCCCTTGCTGGAGCCAGTGACCTCGGGTTCAAGCTGGTGAGCTTTTGCTCAAGCCAGATGGGCCCGCGCTCAAGCTGGCGACTTCGGGGTCTCAAACCTGGGTCTTCCGCATCCCAGTCCAACGCTCTATCCACTGTGCCACCACCTGGTCAGGCAATTTTTTGGTACAATCTTAAGCAAAATTATGAACTAGTAACTTCTACTCCTTCAAATGTGTAACAAATTAAGTTTTTTTCTTGATTAAACCACTTTATTGAAGGATTATTGGAAAAAACTGTACATATTTAATGTATAGCAATTTGATGAGTGTGGAAATAAGTATGCATTTGTGAAACCATCACCATTGCTGACATCACCTCCAAAAGTGTCCTCCTACCTTCTTTATTATTTTTGTAACAAAGATATTTAATATAAGATCTACCCTCTTAGCAAATTTTTTTTTATAAATTTTTTTAAGTTTCTTTTTATTTATTCATTTTAGAGAGGAGACACAGAGTGAGAGAGAGAGAGAGAGAGAGAGAGAGAGAGAGAGAGAGAAAGAGAGAAAGGGGGGAGGAGCTGGAAGCATCAACTCCCATATGTGCCTTGACCAGACCAGTGCAGGGTTTTGAACTGGCGACCTCAGTGTTCCCAGGTCGACGCTTTATCCACTGCACCACCACAGGTCAGGCCTCTTAGCAAATTTTTAAGTATACAATGTAGTATTATTAATTATAGGCACTAGGCTGTACAGTAGATCTTGTATAAATGAAATTTTATACCCTTTGACTAATACTTCCCTGTTCCCCACCCCCCACCCCAACCTCCGGCAACCTCCGGCAACCACTGTTCTACTCTTTGCTGCTATGAGTTTGAATATTTTAGTCATAAGTGGTACCATAGAGTAGTTCTCCCTTTGTGTTTGGCTTATTCCACTTGGCATCATGTCCTCCAGGGTCATCTATGTTGTCACAAATGGCAAGATTTCCTTCTTTTTAAGGCTGAATGTCTACTAAATACACTGCATTTCCTTTATAAATTCATCTGTTGATAGACATCTAGGTTATTTCCACAGGATGGCTATTGTGAATTGTGCTGCTACAGTCATGCGAGTGCTAATATCTCCCCAAGATTCTGATTTCATTTCCTTTAAATAACTACCCAGAAGTGGGATTGCTGGGTCACATGATAATTTTATTTTTAATTTTTGAGGATCCTCCAGGCTGTTTTCTATAGTAGCTGCACCATTTTGCATTCCCAAAATTAGTGTACAAGGGTTCCAATTTCTCCACATCCTTACTAACACACTTGCCTCTTTTATATATATGATAGCCATTATGACAGGGGTGAGGTGATATCTCACTGCAGTTTTTATTTACATTTCCCTGCTGATTAGAGATGTTGAGCATCTTTTCATGTACTTGCTGGCCATCTGTATGTCTTCTCTGAAAATATGTCTATTCATTTTGTAATAGGGTTATTTAAATTTTTTAATTGAGTTATTTGGAATTTTTTTTTTTTTGCTATTAGGTTTCAAGAGTTTCTTATATATTTTGGATATTAACCCTTTATCAGATATACAGTTTTCAAATACTTTTTGCCATTCTGTATGTTGCCTTTTCATTTTGTAGATTTATTTATTTTGCTATGTAGAAGCTTCTTAGTTATGTTGTCTCACTTGCCTATTTTTGCTTTTGTTGCCTGTACTTTTGTGTTATAGTCAAGAAATCATTGCCAAGACAAATGTCATGAAACTTCTCCTTTGTGTTTTTTCTTCTAGAAATTCTTTGTTTTCAGGTCTTGCATTTAAGTCTTTAATTCGTGAGTTGATTTTTGTGCATGGCGTAAGATGAAAGCCCAAATTTATTTATTTACATGTGGATATTCAATTTTCCACACTGTTTATTAAAAGACTATTTTCCCCCCATTGTGCATTCTTGGCATCTTTGTTGAAGATCAGTTGACAGTATTTGCATGGGTTTATTTCTGGGCTCTCTATTCTCTTCCATTGAACTCTGTCTATTTTTATACCCATGATATACTGTTTTGATTACCGTACTTTTGTATTATATTTTGAAATTAGGAAGTGTGAAGCCTTCAGCTTTGTTCTTGCTCAAAATATCTTTGGCTATTTAGGGTCCTTTGTGGTTCCATATGAATTTTAGAGTTGTTTCTTTCTATTCCTGTGGGGGGAAAAGCCATTGGAATTTTGATAGGAACTGCATTGAATGTGTAGATTGCTTTAGGTACTATGGGCATTTAAACAACATTAATTCTAGTCCATAAACAGGAAATGTTTTTCCATTTATTTTTTATCAGCTTTAATTTCTTTGATCAATGTTTTACAGTTTTCAGTGTACAAGTCTTTTGCCTCCTTTGTTAAGTTTATTCCTAAATATTTTATTCTTTCTGATGTTATTGTAAATAAGATTACTTTAAAAATTTTCTTTTTGGAAAACATGTTTTTAGTATAGAAATGCAATTGAGTTTTATAAGTTGATTTTGTATTCTGCAACTTCGTTGACTTCATTGATTAGTTCTTTTTTTTTTAATGTATGTGGATTCTTTAGGGTTTTCCACATATAAGATCATGTCATCTGCAGAGATAATTTTACTTCTGATTTGGATGCCTTTTATTTCTTTTTCTTTTCTAATTGCCATGACTAGGATCTCCAGTACTATGTTAAATAAACATGGCAAGAATAGCACCCTTGCTTTGTTCCAGATCTTAAAGGAAAAGTTCTCATTATTGAGTATGATGTTACCTATGGGCTTTTCATATATAACCTGTGTTGTGTTGAGGTGAATTTCTTCAAGTTAACATTACTGATTTAAAAAGTCTGATTCATGTTGATCAAAATTGAGTCTATATATCACAGTAAGGCAAAGGTGTATCCAGACTTTACCTTGTGACCTCCATTTGTGGGTGGGGAGTGAGCATATAAAAAAACACACCAGCTAGGAGGTAAGCTCCTGGGAGAGCAACTATTTTCATCTATTCAATTTTGTTATATGCTCACTAACTTTAACAGGGCCTGCAAAGAGGAGATGCCCAATAGGTATATATAGAATGACTGCAAATTGATTACCTTCCCTGATGTGGGTCATAATCTATCACCACTTCCTGAAAGATTAACCATTATTAAGAAGACACCACTTCTTAAAACAAAATGACAACTGCCACAGCTTAGCAGCAACATTCTTTTTTTTTTTTTTTTTTTTTTTGATAGAGAGTCAGAGAGAGGGACAGATAGGGACAGACCGTTAGACAGGAAGGGATAGAGATGAAAAGCATCAATTCTTCATTGCGGCATCTCAGTTGTTCATTTGTTGCTTTCTCATATGTGCCTTGACCAGGGTGGGGGGCAGCTACAGCAGAGTGAGTGACCCATTGCTCAAGCCAGTGACCTTGGGCTCAAGCCGATGACCTTGGGCTTTAAGCCAGCAACTTTTGGGCTCAAGTCAGTGGCCATAGGGTCATGTCTATGATCCTATGACCAAGCCAGCAACTCCACACTCGAGCTGGTGAGCCCGTGCTCAAGTCAGTAACCTCGAGGTTTCAAAACTGGGTCCTTCGCATCCCAGTCTGATGCTCTATCCACTGCACCACCGCCTGGTCAGGCAGCAGCAACATTCTTAATATGAAGTCTATGGGCCTCCAGACATTGAGTTTCAAAGAATCTGTTAACCTTTGAAATTATATATGGTTTTGGGGGGAAAAAACCCATTGATTACTTAATATTGTCAAAGAAAAGTGTGACCCCTCACCCTAAATTTCAGAACCATAGTATATGACAAGAGTCTTTACATTGTAAAAATTATTAAGAAGCCCTGGTCTTGGCTGGGTAGCTCAGTTGGTTAGAGCACTGTCCTGACATGCCAAGGTTGTGGGTTCAATCCGCAGTCAAGACATGTATGTACACAAGAATCAACCAATGACAGTGTCAATGAGTGAAACAACAAATCTATGTTTCTCTCTCTCTCGCTGTCCCCCCCTTCCTCTCTCTCTAAAAATCAATCAATAAAAGTTAAAAATAAAAAGAAACTTTAACAAGCAAAAGCTTTAGTCAGGCAATTTTGGTTGAAATTTCATCTACCCATTGCTGGCTGGGTGACCTTGATTCAATTTCTTAGCTTCGGCCTGACCTGTGGTGGCACAGTGGATAAAGCATCAACCTGAAACACTGAGGTCGCCAGTTTGAAAATTCGGGCTTGCCTGGTCAAGGCACATATGGGAGTTGATGCTTCTTGCTCCTCTCTCCCTTCTATTTCTCTTTCCCCTCTCTCCTTTCTCTCTAAAAATGAATAAATAAAATCTAAAAAAAATTTCTTAGCTTCAATTTTCTTATCATAAAATGGGGATAATATGACAAAGCTCTAGACCAGTGGTTCTTAACCTTTTTTGAGGTGCCGAACCCACCAGTTTCATGTGCACATTCACTGAACCCTTCTTTAGTGATAAATAAAATATGATTTTTTTTTCCAAATTCAAGACATAGGTATATGTTTTTTTACTGGTGCACAAAATGAGCCGTGCATGAACATCACCTTGCTCAAAGAACAAAACCAATAAAGTGCATGAACTCATAACAAATTACGGTATTACTTTATTCTGGCCTCCGTGGCAGAGGCTTCTCCGAACCCCTGAGACCGACTCATCGAACCCCTAGGGTTCGATAGAACCCAGGTTAAGAACCACTGCTCTAGACTCAACAGTGAAACTTGAACTTGAATTCAGGTATTTTTGTTGGTAAAGCCCATGTTCTTACCAACTACTGTCTTGCTGTAGATACATAAGGTAGTCAGTGTGGCAGTAGAGGAGGCACTCAGTAAATATCTGTTAAAGCAACAACAAAAAAAGACAACCAAGAAGAAAAAGCCACTTTAGAAGATCCTCTTTGTCTGGTTTAGGGAATGTTGACATTAAAAATATGTCATTGTGACTATAAGACCAACTCCAAAATTTGGGAAAGAGAGGGTATAAGCTGTTTTAAGGTTGGAGAAATAAAGAAAAAAGATTTCAGTAAAGCTAGGGTCAGCTTATGATGTAGTTCTAACGGAACGGATAACTAGGCTCACCTCACAGTAAAATGAAAGGCTGTGAAAGTCTTCTAGACTTTACAGACAAGATTTACTCCTGGATCATTTACTCCTAGATTTATGGAGCTCCGATTCAGCAGGTGCCAGAGTCTCATGTCAGTTGTGGTTGTTTCTCTTCCTGAACCAAAGGCTGAAGAACAAGGGAAGGAAGACAGAGATTCTGCAGTTGTTCATCTGCAGAAGAGGAATGGCTATATTGCACAATCAACAGAGAGAAGGCTTGCCTGGCTCCTCTGGGTAATTTCATGGTGGTGAGAAACAGAGCTATGATTCAGCTATGAGCTGTCTTATTGCATGGCCCTGACAAGTAACAAGTTACATAAATTAGGTTTACTTACATTGGAATAATAATCTTATTCATTGATTTTGACTCTTTCTTTCAAAACCCTTTATGATTTTCAAATGTGTTTATTCAATTGGGCTGGGGAATGAACGGTCCCATCTGTGTTGCTGAGTCAGATTTGAGCAGTTTTCATCTAAGTATGTAGCTACTCTGCCAGGCCCACACATTATTTCATTTGAGCCTCATGACAGCATGGTAAGGTTGACTGTACCATGATATTCATTTGTCAAGTAAGGAAACAGAAGCTCAGAGAAGTCAGCGAGGGGAGAACATTGGCCAATGGCACACAGCTCGTGAAAGGAAAAGCTGAGATGTGAACCCAGGGCCTCTGAGTGCACTTTCTATTACATTTTATTATGTTGTACATTTGTGTAACAGGGTGGTTGTTTTTAAAATGGCATCTTGGCAGTTAGAAGGAGATAAAAACAAGCACTAATGACAACATTATTAGAAATGGAATTCCGGAGGTACCTAGAAAGCCCTTTAATGCTATGGAACAGGAAGGTTGATATTAGTTCGATACAGGTGTCTCTTAATGTCATCTGCTCCTAAAATGCAGCCTGGTAGCTTTTTGTGATCTCTTCTGATGATTCTAATGAGATGTAGGGTATTTTAAGCATTTTTAGAGAGCTGGTGAAAATTGTGTGTGCTTAATACTGTTTCAAAATAATGGGGGGAACTGGAATTTTTCTGTTTTATTTTCTAAAGAAAATGTATGGTCACGCATAAAGGTTGGAAACAGACATTAAAATTTCTTGGCATCCAGTTTTTTTCGTTTGGTAACATGGACATCTGTGGAAAACACTCCAGACTTATGCAGAGCAAAATTGAGAGGAAGATTCACTTTCATTGGTACCTAACGTTTACCAGTCATGTTTACATACTTTATTTCTTAAATCCTTGGGAAAACCCTGTAAGTTGAGTAATACTGGATTTTTAGACAAAACAGAAAGCAAACAAATAATCAAAACAGAGAGCAGGGAGTGCAGAGACAGGTCAGGTCACCTCGTGCCTATAGACCGAGGCTTGTAGAATGAAATGTAGGGAAACTTCATTTGTCAACCACACCATGTGCACTCTGGGCCATGCTGGGTAATCTACCTCACTTCAAAGCATGTTGTTGACAATTGCTTCTCCGTAAAAATATATGAAGTGTAGCTACTTTAAAAAACAAATAGATTAGCCAACTTATGTGTGACTAAAGTAAGAAATAATTGAATCTATAAGAAAACAAAGGAAATGCATTTGACATGCTCCATGCACCTGATACTCATATCCTGTTAAAAAATATATAAGTTAAACATATTATACTGTTGGCTGGTGTTTAATTGAAGCTGAGGTGCATATTCCTAAAGCAGCAGACTAGGGACATAGTAGGGGGTATGTGTTGTGGCAGGGCAGAAATGAATTTAGACAGGCACCCCCCAGAACCATACTTACTAAGGGCAGACATGCTGAGTCTAGTCTAGACAATTCTAGATGTTCTTGGAAAAGTCACTTGAGTATCCTTGATTTTTTTAAAAAAATTTGGTTTCAGAGAATGAAACCCAGAAAAATGGTACCTAGACTAATCTTTTTGGTGACAGGTGTTTACCTTAAGAACTTTGTGTCAGCAGGCATTTTGAGTCAAAGTAGAACATGTACAAAATAGACTAAGATCAAGTCTGGCTAGGTACTCTTCCTCTTCTGCAATTACAAAAATACTGATTGGATATACCCACCAAACTGTAGGAGTTGGGAGAGGCCACTGTGACAAAGGTTTATATTAAAAAACAAAACAAAACAAAACCTCAAAGTCCAGCCAACACGTTTCTGATAAATAAAGACCAGAGAATGTAGTTTATGTAGGTGCTATAAAATTCCACTAGTAAAAAAAAAGCACACTGCTCAGGAAAACATTTACTATCAAAACGGAAGCATGAAAAGGTTCATACTAAATCATATTCATTTTGATAATAGCAGAAAATGAATTGATAAATGTTTTCAATTAGAAAAGTTGTCCAGCCTGATCAGGCGGTGGCCTAGTGGATAGAGCGTCGGACTGGGATGTGGAAGACCCAGGTTCAAGACCCCAAGGTCGCCAGCTTGAGCGCGGGCCCATCTGACTTGAGCAAAATGCTCGCCAGCTTGGACCCAAGGTCGCTGGCTCCAGCAAGGGGTGGCTCAGTCTGCTGAAGGCCCGCAGTCAAGGCACGTGTGAGAGAGCAATCAATGAACAACTAGGGTGTTGCAACGGCAATGAAAAACTAATGATTGATGCTTCTCATCTCTCTCCATTCCTATCTGTCTGTCCCTGTCTATCCTTCTCTCTGACTCTTTCTCTGTCCCTGTAAAAAAAAAAAAAAAAAAGTTGTTCATTTGTAGTTTGGGATTTAAAAGCTTTTTGTTTAGTTATTTTTTGTTTTGTCTTAAAGTAATTAGCTATTAGACCTACTAAGGCAGGGGTTGGGAACCACTGGCTCACGAGCCAGATGTGGCTCTTTTGATGGCTGCATCTGGCTCGCAGACAAATCTTTAATAAAAACAATAACGTTAAAAATATAAAACATTCTCATGTATTACAATCCATTCATTTCCTACCACTCATGTTCATGGTTGCGGGTGGCTGGAGCCAATCACAGTTGTCCTCCGGGACAACACCAAATTTTTATTGGATAATGCCTAATGTACACAGGTCATTGTGAGGTCAGGAAGTAAACTTCCCTCCTTTTAATCAAGTAGTCAGCTAGCTAATTGCAGAAATCCTTTTGACAAAGAAGATGGCTAAAAGAAAAAAGATGAGGAGTATCGTACTTTTCAGCAGGATTGGACAGAGGAATTTGCCAGGTTCTGCAGTGTGTCTAATATGCAATGATAAAATTGTATCGATGAAACGGTCAAATATAAAGCGGCACTTTGACACACGCCATACTACATTTGCATTGAAATATCCAGTGAGGGACAACAGGAAGAAAGCATGTCAAGAGCTACTGTGCAGAGTGCAAGCTAGTCAGCAGCAACTCCGTGTTTGGACCCAACAAGGTGACTGGAATTTGGCTAGCATTGCTGGTGCTTTAGCAATTGTGAGAAACAATGGTGAGACAAGATAATCAAATGAATAAAAGACATGCCTCTGTTGGCAAGAACTGTTCTCAATCGTACCATCATTATGGCAAATCAAATTGAAGCAACACAAGTGAAGGACATAAATGCAGCACCATTCTTTTCTCTCTCTTTGGATGAGTCAACAGACATAAGCCATTTATCCCAGTTCAGTGTGATTGCAAGGTATACTGTCGGTGACACACTATGTGAGGAAAGTCTTAATGTTTTGTCTATGAAAGAGACAACAAGAGGAGAGGATTTATTCCAGTCTTTCACTGAGTTTGCTAAAGAAAAAAATCTACCAATGGATAAACTTATTTCAGTGTGTACTGATGGTGCTCCGTGCATGGTGGGGAAAAACAGAGGACTCGTAGCGCTTTTTCGTGAACATGAAAAGAGACCCATCCTAAGTTTTCATTGCGTCCTACATCAGTAGGCACTTTGTGCTCAGATGTGTTGCGAGCAGCTTGGTAAGGTGATGTCGCTGGTCATTTGGGTGGTCAACTTTATTGTTGCCTGAGCTTCAAATGATTGCCAGTTTAAAACACTGCTGGATGAAGTTGGGAATAATTATCCTGGTCTGCTTCTGCACAGCAATGTGCATTGGTTGTCAAGAGTGAAGGTGCTCAGCCGTTTCGTGGCTTGTCTGAGCGAAATCTGGACTTTTCTTGAAATGAAAAATGTCGAGTCCCTGAGTTAGCTAACACTGAGTGGCTCCTGAAGTTCTACTATCTCGTGGACATGAATGAACAGCTGAACCAGCAAAATGTGCAAGGCATTGGAAATAGTCTTATCCCGTCAACAAGCAGTGTTTGCATTTGAAAACAAGCTGGAACTCTTCATTGCTGACATGAAAAGAGGTCATTTAATACACTTTGAAAAACTGGGAGAGTTTAAAGATGCATGCACAGCAAATGACCCTGCTCAACATCTTGATCTCCAGCAGCTAGCGGGCTTCACATATAATCTCCTGCAGTCATTCAAAGCGCGCTTTGGAGAATTTTGTGAGCATACTTGTCTTTTTAAGTTCATCACCCATCCACATGAGTGTGCAGTGGACAGCGCCAACCTGAGTTACATCCCTGGTGTCTCCATCAGAGATTTTGAGCTACAAGTTGCTGACCTGAAGGCCTTGGACATGTGGGTGAATAAGTTCAAGTCACTGAATAAAGATTTGGAAAAACTTGCACGACAGCAAGGAGAGTTGGTGAGAAAACACAAGTGGGAAGAAATGAAAAACCTGCAACCCGTGGACCAGCTAATTGTCAAAACTTGGAACGTGCTTCCCGTCACATACCACACAATGCAGTGTGTGAGTATTGCTGTACTGACAATGTTTGGCTCTACGTATGCATGTGGGCAGTCTTTCTCACATCTAAAGAACGTTAAGATCAATCTACGTTCACGTTTAATGGATGGAAGTCTCAACGCCTGCATGAAGCTTAACCTCACCACATATCAGCCAGACTACAAAGCCATCAGCAAAACCATGCAGCACCAGAAGTCGCATTAATGGTAAGAAGTACTTTATTCTTCTTACCATTAATGGTCAGCAATAGCATAACAATGTTATTAAAAAGAATTTAGAGACTTATTATACTTTAAAAGTATTGGTCTTACATAAAATGCACACATTTACTTGTTTTTTTTTTATTAATTTTAATGGGGTGACATTAATAAATCAGGTTACATATGTTCAAAGAAAACATCTCTAGGTTATCTTGTCATTCAATTAATTTGCATACCCATCACCCAAAGTCAAATTGTTCTCTGTCACCTTCTATCTGGTTTTCCTTGTGCCCCCCCCTCCCCTCTTACCTCCTTTTCCTCCCTCCCCCCACCCTGTAACCACCACACTCTTGTCCATGTCTCACAGTCTCGTTTTCATATCCCACCTATGTATGAAATCATGCAGTTCTCAGTTTTTTTCTGTTTTACTTATTTCACTCCGTATAATGTTATCAAGGTCCATCCATTTTGTTGTAAATGATCCGATGTCATCATTTCTTATGGCTGAGTAGTATTCCATAGTATATATGTACCAAAGCTTTTTAATACACTCGTCCTCTGATGGACACTTGGGCTGTTTCCAGATCTTCGCTATTGTGAACAATACTGCCTTTTATTTCATTTGCCCATGGAGATAAATTGGCAAATATATTGCTGCGACAGATGTTGGAGAGCTTACTGCCTATGTTTTCTTCTAAGATGCTTATGGTTTCATGGCTTACATTTAAGTCTTTTATCCATTTTGAGTTTGTTTTCTGAATGGTGTAAGTTGATGGTCTAGTTTCATTTTTTTGCAGGTAGATGTCCAATTTTCCCAACACCATTTGTTAAGAGGCTGTCTTTACTCCATTGTATGTTCTTTCCTCCTTTGTCAAATATCAGTTGTCCATAAAAGTGTGGGTTTATTTCTGGGTTCTCTGTTCTGTTCCATTGATCTATGTGCCTGTTCTTATGTCAGTACCAGGCTGTCGTGAGTACAATGGCCTTGTGGTATACCTTGATATCCAGAAGAGTGATACCTTCTGCTTTAGTTTTTCTTTTTAAGATTGCTGAGGCTGTTCGTGTTCTTTTTTGGTTCCATATACATTTTTGGAATATGTGTTCTATATCTTTGAAGTATGTCATTGGTATTTTAATTGGTATTGCATTGAATTTATAAATTGCTTTGGGTAATATAGACATTTTACTGATGTTTATTCTTCCTAACCATGAGCACGGTATATGCTTCCACTTGTTTGTACCTTCCTTGATTTCTTTTATCAATGTTTTATAATTTTCTGAGTACAAGTCCTTAACCTCCTTGGTTAAATTTACTCCTAGGTACTTAAATTTTTTGGTTGCAATAGTGAAGGGTATTGTTTCCTTAATTTCTTTTGCTGACAGTTTATTGTTGGTATATAAAAATTCCTCTGATTTCTGAGTATTAATTTTATGTCCTGCACTTTGCTGAATTTATTTATAAGGTCCAGTAGTTTTTTGACTGAGACTTTAGGGTTTTCTATATACAATATCATACCATCTGCAAATAATGACAGTTTTACTCCTTCTTTTCCAATTTGGATGCTTTGTATTTCTTCTTCTTGTCTGATTGTTGTAGCTAGGACTTCCAGAACTATGTTGAATAAGAGTGGTGAAAGGGGGCACCCCTGCCTGGTTCCAGATCTTAAGGGGATTGCTTTTAATTTTTGCCCATTTAGTATGATGTTTGTTGTGGGTTTTTCATAGATGGCCTTTATCATGTTAAGGAATGTTCTCTGTATTCCCACTTTACTGAGAATTCTGAGCATGAATCGGTGCTAGATTTTATCAAATGCTTTTTTGCATCTATTGAAATTATCCTGTGATTTTTGTCCTTTTGTTTGTTTATGTGATGAATCACATTGATTGATTTGTGAATATTGAACCAGCCTTGCCTCTCCAGAATAAATCACACTTGATCATGGTATATGATTTTTTTCATATATTGCTGGATCCGGTTGGCTAATATTTTGTTGAGAATTTTAGCATCTAAATTCATCAGGGATATTGACCTATAATTTTCTTTCTTTGTGTTGTCTTTGCCTGGTTTCAGGATCAGAATTATGCTCACCTCATAAAAGGAGTTTGGAAGTCTTCCTTCCTCTTGAATTTTCTGAAATAGCTTGAGGAAGACAGATGCTAGTTCTTCTTTGAATTTTTGGTAGAATTCACTTGTGAAGCCATCAGGCCCAGGACTTTTCTTTTTGGGGAGTTTTTTTTTATAACTGTTTCAATCTCATTTGTTGTAATTGGTCTATTTAGGTGTTCTGATTCTTCCAGATTGATTTTTGGAAGATTATATGATTCAAGAAATTTGTCCATTTCACCTAGGTTGTCTAATTTTTTGGCATATAGTTCTTCATAGTATTTTCTTACAATACTTTGTATTTCTGTTATGTCAGTTGTTATTTCTCCACTCTCATTTCTAATTTTATTTATTTGAGTCCTGTCTCTTTTTTTCTTGGTGAGTCTAGTTAAAGGTTCATCGATCTTGTTTACCTTTTCAAAGAACCAGCTCCTGGTTTCATTGATCCTCTGTATTGTTTCCTTAGCCACTATGTCATTTATTTCTGCTCTGATCTTTATTATTTCCTTCCTTCTACTAGTCCTGGGCTATTTGCTATTGTTTTTCTAGTTCTTTTAGATGCAGGGTCAAGTTGCTTATTTGAGCTTTTTCTAGCTTCTCATGGTATGCCTGAAGTGCTATGAACTTCCCTCTCAGTACTGCTTTTGCTGTGTCCTATAAATTTTGAGTTGATGTATGGTCATTATCATTCGTTTCTAGAATTTTAAAAATTTTTTCTTTGATCTCATTTTTAATCCATTCATTATTTAATAACATGCTATTTAGTTTCCAAGTGTTTGAGTATTTTTCAGTTTTTCTTCTGTGGTTTAATTTCTAGTTTCATGGCATTGTGATCAGAGAAAATGCTTGATATGATTTCAATTTTCTTAAATTTGTTGAGACCACTTTTGTGTCTAACATGTGGTCTATCCTAGAGAATGTACCATGAGCGCTTGAGAAGAATGTATATTCTACTGCTTTAGGGTGAAAATTCTGAAGATATCTATTAAATCGAGTTGATCTAGTGTATCCTTTAAGTCTGCTGTTTCTTTGTTAATTCTCTTTCTTGAGGATCTATACAGTGATGTTAGTGGGGTATTGAAATGCCCTACTATTATAGTATTGCTGTTAATCTCGCCCTTTATATCCATCAAAGTCTGCTTTATGTATGTTGGGGCTCCTATGTTTGGTGCGTAGATATTTATAATGGTTATATCTTCCTGTTGAATTGTTCCCTTTATCATTATGTAGTGTCCTTCTTTATCTCTCACTACAGCCTTTGTTTTAAAGTCCATTTTGTCAGATATAAGTATTGCTACCCCAGCTTTTTTTTCATTTCCATTTGCATGAAATATTTTTTTCCATCCTTTTACCTTCAGTCTATGGGCATCTTTTGTTTTAAGGTGTTTCTCTTGTAGATAGCATATCTATGGGTCCTGTGTCTTTATCCATGCATCCACCCTATGTCTTTTGATTGGATCATTTAAATCATTTACATTTAAGGTTATTATTGATATGTAGTTTTTTATTGCCATTTTATTCTTTAAAGCGGTACTCTTCTTTTGCTATATTCTTTTACCCCTTTGAACTGTTCACAACAGGCCCCTTAGCATCTCTTGCAGAATTGGTTTGGTTTTAAGGAGTTCCTTGAGGGTTTTTTTTTGTCTGGGAAGCTCTTTATTTCTTCTTAAATTTTAAATGTTAGCCTTGCTGAATAGAGTATTCTTGGTTGTAGGTTCTTGTTCTGCATTACTTTCAATATATCTTGCTATTCCCTTCTGGACTCAATTGTTTCTGTTGAGAAGTTGGATGTCATTCTTATGGGGGCTCCTTTGTAGGTGATAGCCTTTTTTTCTCTAGCAGCTTTTAAAATTTTCTCTTTATCACTTAGCTTTGGTATTTTAATTATGATGTGTGGTGGTGTAGATTTCTTTGGCTTTCTCTTTAATGGAGTTCTCTGTGCATCTTAAATGTGTGAAACATTTTCCAGTCTTAATTTAGAGTTTTTAGCTATGATTTGATTGAACAAAGTTTCTATCCCTTGGTCTTTCTCTTCTTCTTCTGTGAATATCCTATGATGTGGATATTATTTCTCTTCATGTTGTCGCAGAGCTCCCTTAGAGTTTCCTCAGATTTTTTGAGTCTCTTTCCTTTTTTCTGCTCTGCTTCTGTGCCTTTGTTTATTTTGTCCTCTAACTCGCTGATTCAATCCTCAGCTTCATTCATCCTGTTTTTAATTCCTTTTATTGTGATCCTCAGTTCTGATACTGTATTTGCCATTTCTGATTCTTTTGTATTATTTCAATTTCCTTTTTTATACTTGCTATCTCTTTATTTAGGTGTTTGTAATGACTATCCATTGTTGCTCGAAGCTCTTTGAACATCCTAACTATCATTATTTTAAATGCTGTATCAGATTGTTTGGTTATATCTGATTCATTCAGGTCCTTCTCTGGGGATTTCTCTTGATTCATTTGGGTTGCATTCCTCTGCCTGCCCATTTTGTCTGTGTGTTAGAAGGGTTTGGCTACTGGAGTCCATTATGTGTTGCCTCTGTGTTCTCTAGGTGTGGTCTGTCTGCAGACCGGCCACTCCCTCTGCTGCTGCCTAGGGTGGTTGGGTGTGGGTGTTGCCGGCGCCAGCCACTGAGGCTGCTGCTGCCGTCTCCGCCTCACCTCTGCGGTAGGGGCTTTGTTCTCGTGCCAGGTTCTACAAGCCTCAGTCGGTCTCGGTCTTCGCCCCTCTCCCACAGGTGGGACCGTGCACCACACTCGGGCCACAAGCCTGGGCACCAAGGACAAGGGTTAGCACTTTTGTTCAGTTGCAGGTCCCTGTCAGACTGTTCCTCCAGCCGAGAGGTGCTTCTGGTGCGTGCTCAGCTGCAAGCCAGGCTTCCACCCCGCCCCCACCAACTTCGGCTCCTCAGCCTGGCATTTGGTGTGAGATCAACTGTGAGCCCGGGCTTCTGCCCCACCTCTGTGGGCAAAGCCGGTATATGCAGGGCTTCAAGACTCAGAGGCTGGGTGAGGCTGTGCACCTGCTAGCCCCTGCCCAGTGGCAGATCTCTGCCCGTTCCGGGTTCCCGCTTTTCCCCCTCAGCCGCCGGACCACTTTCACGTGTCCCCTTCACCTCCACTGGGCTAGACAGAGCTCATGCCAGCTGGCTCAGCCTTTGCCCTGCCGACAGAACCGCGTTTCCGCATCCCACTGCTGCTGCCCCTCCAGCCAGCCCTCAGCAGTGGGGTGGAGGTGCTGCAGCTCAGACCCTAACACTCCATACTGTAGTCCTGAAAGCTCCTTCCTTCTAAGCGACTGTGCTCTAGTTGCCGCAGGGGAGCCTGTTTGGCTGGTGTCCTGCTTCCCCTTGCTCGTTCTAGGGGAAATATTGTTTCATATTTGTGGACTGACAGCCCAGGGTTTAGGGTGGTTGTCCCTCAAAGCTTTTCTCCCTGTGCCTTCCAGACTGCACTCTCTTCCCTCTGCTCCGGTCCTCTCCTCTCTCCCTGTCTTCCAGAGTCCCGGGTGAGTGAGAGAGGTTTTCTGTGCCGTCCCTTTAAGAAGAATCCTGGGTCTGAGATAACTGTCTCTTTCTCACAAACGGTATCCTAACCTGTTTCCCAGCTAAATACTGTCCATATGCCTCTTCTAGGCTCTGGGGCTGCAGGCTGGGGCTTTGTTCCCGAGAACCAGGTTCCTACCCTTCCGCTAGCCTCTCTTCCCGCCACACAAGTCTCTTCAGGCTGCCTTTCATTCCGGGGAACTGGGCATCCCTTTCCGCATTATCGCTTTTCCTACCAGTCTCAATGTTCTTCTTCAGTGTTCCCTGGTTGAAGAGTCCTCTCAGTCCAGTTCAACGTTGGTTTATCCAGATGATGGTTCTTAAAATCAAGTTATAATCCACTTTGGTTCTGGGAGTTGGAAGTTGGTACATCCACTTACTCCATCGCCATGTTGCCCTTCTCCACATTTACTTGTATTTAGTGCAATGGTTCTTAACCTTTTTTGAGGTAGCAAACCCATCAGTTTCATATGTGCATTCACCGAACCCTTCTTTAGTGATAAATAAAATATGATTTTTTTTTCCAAATTCAAGACATAGGTATATGTTTTTTTATTGGTGCACAAAATGAGCCGTGCATGAACATCACCTTGCTCAAAGAACAAAACCAACAAAGTGCATGAACTCACAACAAATTATGGTATTACTTTATTCTGGCCCCCCAAAATATTTCGGCCCCATAAAAGAATTTCAACCCCCCAAAATATTTTTTAATATTTTCCTAATTAAAAATAAATTTGGATTTTAAAAGAATTTAACATTTTTTAATAACTTATTTTTTTTAATTTTAAATTTAATTTGTTTTTTGGCATTTGGAATCCACAAAATACTTTTTTGGGGCCAGAATGAAGCATTGCCCAAATTACATACCTGCACAAGTGTGTCTTTACCTCCGTGGCAGAGGCTTCTCCGAACCCCTGAGACCAACTCATCGAACCCCTAGGGTTCGATAGAACCCAGGTTAAGAACCACTGATTTAGTATTAAACATATTGTATGGCTCTCACAGAATTACATTTTAAAATATGTGCATTCACGGCTCTCTCAGCCAAAAAGGTTTCTGCCCCTGTACTAAGGTATCATCTTTTCACGTCAGGTATACAATGCCTTCAAGGTCAAGTCAAAGTTGGAGAGTGAGGAAATGTACAAATAAGTCAAATGACAAAATTGACATTTCTCAATTGATCAGTGAAAATGCCAGCATGTAAGAGCACTTTCAGGTGGCAACGATACATGAAAATAGATAATGTAAGCAAAGGAGATAGCATCGGCTCGTCATAGTAGGCATTCACTATTATACAATAAAATTTTGAGAGGCAAAGGTTTAAAGCGAATAGAAACTATCAGTTCTAATACTTAAAAATTCCAGCCGCTCAGAGAATATTTTCAGTATGCTTTCTGTGCCCTAACTGTAAGACTTAAATTTATTTGATTATGAAAATCTTGTTTAATCTTTTGACAAATTTGCATTTCACTGCAAAGATGGAACACAGTCTCCCTGGCTGAGTTATTTCTGTAGAAGTCAGCGCCATTTTGTGGTATATGATTAGCACATTCTAAAGGCAAAGATTCTAGAAAGTTTAAATTTAATTTTGAAAAACCAAAAGCATTTATCCATTCATATAAAAACATGAAAATGCAAGCTCCACTTTTGGTGTGTTTAAATGCCACATATTATAATGGAAACTCCACAAGATGTAATCACCAAACTCTGATTTCGCATTTAAAAATAAAATTTAAATAGAGGGAGGCCTGCAGTTAGTGAAACAGTCAGCTCTGATACAAAAAGTGTCTGTTATAAAAGAACAAAAATCTCTTAAGCTTTGAGAAAAGTATTAATAAGATAGCATTAATAGGTCAGTAGAGACTAGAGAATTTAAGCAGAGAAGTAAAGAGTTTATTACTCTAAAATTCCAATGTTAGAAATAGCAATTTATATTTCATGTACATATAGTCAATGATATTATTGGTAGCTTAAGAAAGAATTTGATGGCTGACAATTGAGAGACTGATATAGATTCCATAGTATTCAAGATACAGTTCTAACTGATGAGCTCATCAAACTAGGGCACATTACAGAAATGGGAGAGAAATCAAATACCTATAAAAAACTTAAATTCCTCTAGGAGAAGGATAGGACAATTTATTTTACTCTATTTCTGTCTTTGTATTTGAAGCAGGTTTTTTTTTTTTTCATAGACAGTACATATTGGGTATTATTTTTAAAATTTTAATTCAATTTTTGCTTTTTAATTTACATTTAATATAGTTATTTATATAGTTGGATTTAACTCTATTATCTTGCTGTCTGCTTTCTATTTATTTCATCCGTTCTTATACTGTTCCCTTTCAGTTTCTGCCTTATTTTGGATTAATGGAGTATTTGTTTTAGTGTTCCATTTTATCTGCTTATTAGCTATACCATTTTGTTTTATTTATTTATTTTTAGTGCTTGCCTTGAAGTTGGCAGTATGCATTGTTAGCTTATTGCAGTCTACCTTCAAATAGTATGCCACTTAATGTATAACATGACCTTACAACAGTTATAATTCCTTTTCTCCATCTTTCATACTATTATCATATAGTTTACTTCTATGCATATTATATTCATGATACATTGTTATTATTTTTGCTTTAAACAGCTAAGTATAACTCTTTATGAGAAAAATTATTTTATATTTACCATGAGTTTCAGTCCTCTTCATTTGTCTATCTGGAATTGTATTCTTTCTAACAGAAGAATGCTTAACATTTTTAACAGTGTAGGATTGCTGGGAATGAATTATATCAGGTTTCGTTTACCTAAAAATATTTTATCTCCCCCTTATTTTTGAAGGATTTAGGATATAGTATCTAAATTGACAGTTTTTTCATTCAGAATTTTAAAGATATTTGTTCCATAGTTTTACAGTTTGTATAGTATATTGCAAGAAGCCTGCAGACTATTTTATCTTTGTTCCTCTAATGTGTTTATTTCTCCTCTGGCTACTTTTAGATTTTTTAGTGATTTAATTGTGCTGTGCCTAAGTGGTGTGTGTGTGTGTGTGTGTGTGTGTGTGTGTTTACCTTGCTTGGGATTTGTCAGATCTGGGTTTACAGTTCTCATATCAAACTTAGAAAATTTGGTGGCCATTATTTTTTCAAATACCTCACTCTCATTATTTAACATTTGTATAATTGGAAAAAGGGTACATATGTTAGATTGCTTGATATTCCACAGGTCACTGAGGCTCTGCTAATTATTTCACCATTTTTTTCTATATACTTCATTTCAGACGATTCCATTTTTTATGTCTTCAAGCTCATAGACTTCTTTTTTCTTGCAGTGTCTAATCTGCTCTGAATCCCATACATAAAATTTTCATGTCAGATATATTTTTTCAACTCTAGAAATTTCATTTGTGCTTTAAAAAATATCTTTTATTTCTCTCCTCATGTTATGTTTTTTAAGTACTTACACAGAGTGATAATAGGTATTCTAACATCCTTGTGTGCAAATTCCATCATTTCTGTCATTTATGGGTCTTTTTCTGATATTTTTATAGGACACAGGTATAGCTAGTCCTCCCATTTACTGATGAGAAAACCAAGTCACTGGGAAATTGCCCAAGTCACATAGCTAGTAAGTAATAAAATCCAAGGTTTGATTTTATGGAGTTTAATTCTAGAGCTTCAATTCTATGAATATACACATCTACATAGTGTATACTCATACACACACACACACACACACACACTCAAAGAGAGCACTGAGGGATCTATAGATAAGAATATCAAGTTTTGCTGCTGGAAAACTTACAATTTGATTTGGCAAATACAATATTTATATGTAAAACGGTAACAATAGAAGACAGTGCACATGAAATGACAGATCATAATCAAATCATTTCACAATGGAATGTGGGCCAGAGGTAGGTTCTAAGACAGATAGTTTTAAACTGATGGACAAGATCTACCTGTTTGATCTAGCTGCTACCCACCACTCTGTAATTATCTCCCTAGCCACATCAACTGCCTTTCTGTTCCTCAAAATGTCATGCTTGTTCCTATCTCAGAGCTTTTACGTTTGTTGTGCCCTCTGCATAAAATGCTCTTCTTCCAAATTTTGGCAATGCTGGCTCCTTTGTTACCTGCTATTTAGAACTCAGATCAAATGCACCCCCCTTAAAGAGAACTTATCCCTATCTGAAATGATCTCTTCTATTTGTTCACTTGCTTTTGGATAATCTCCAAATAGCAGGTAATCTATATGAGCAAGGATCTTATCAGTTTTGCTCTTGTCTTTTTTTCCCCCTCTTCTCTTAAATAGTCTATGAAGCTTCTACTTCATCTATAAACTCTTTGTAAAGCTATGAGAAAATACCTTTCTTTGACCTGGTTTGAGTACTTTGGCCTAATTGATTTTTATACAAGAAGATATTTTTAAGTGTTTGTTTCATTCCCTCACATCTTCAAAGCACGGAAGAAATGTAGTTCATGTTTGTCATCACCCTTGGGAATTATTGGTGGGTAATAGAAAAGGCTGGTTCTTTACAGTTGGCTTCTATTGAAATGACCCTCTACTTCATAGGTCACACTGATGGCACTTCCTTTTCACTGTCCTTTCCAAATGCTTATTAACCATCATGGGCTTTCCTTGTTGCCTGGAACTTCATCAAAGGAATTCTTTGTTTCTTTACAAACACATCAACACAAATGGCTTGCTAAAATACTCCAAGGAAACAGTGAGTGATAGGAAAGATTTTATTCTTCATTTATGATATATTTTGATAATTAAGGAGTCCTTTCTTTGGCTAATTGCTGAAAGAAAATGACAAATATTGTATAGAATAAAGCTGTGAATTATAGAATACTTCTGACTGTGTAAAAATCTGATTAACGTTAATTTTACTTCATTATTTTTCCTGTGAAATAAATGCATTACTAATTATATACAAAATTATATTTAATCTTTATAATGGAGGCCTAGCATAATTATTTTAACCCTATTTTTAGGATTGTTATTTGAACTGGTAAATTATTATATTGAAATAGCATTGGTTTTTAATTACTAAATACTTTTCATGTAATACTAATTATTATGACTGTTATTTAAAAACTAACAGAAGGATAAGATTTTTAAAGGTAAAATTTGACTTTAGGATCTGATCTTTGTTCAATCTTATAAAATGGGAATGATGTAAGAAAGCTTTAGGAGACTAAAGTCAAATGGAAGGAACACTTAGGACTCACTGTTATCATCATGAAGGAACCCAGGATCTGTACTAGAGGTGATGCAAGAACTTTCAGTGTCTCTGATTATCATAAAATAAAAGGATTTTCTTTTAATGTAAAAATTAAAATTTCCAACCTGATAGATGTGCCAGGAAAAAATATTAATTAGAGTCTGAGTATTCCCAGATTTTTTCATTAAACCCATTAAAGAGTCCACCAACTTAGCTTCTTTCAATTCCGAGGTCTTCAAAGAGGTTCTCCAGACTGGTTCAGAAAGGGAATGTTAAGAAATACTCTTCATAAGGTGCCACAACTATAAGATGATGTTTCACTCTTTCTCCCTTTCTGTCTGTCTGTCCTTGTCTGTCCCTCCATCTCTCTCTCTCTCTCCCTCTTGCTAAAAACAAAATAGTTTTCAAAGTGTTTGACAACTGAAGTAAAGAGCTTGAGATCTTTTGGAGTTACTGTTTAGTTGCTGTGCACTATTTGTTGGCTTTTTGTGCTACTTTAAGTCTAGGCTATTTGCTACTTTGGTCATTATTTAATAAGGTTATAGATCTACTGATTACACAGATGCTTATCAAAATTAAGTGCAAAAATTCTACCAAACATTTAAAGAAGAGTGACTACTAATCCTTCTCCAATTTTATGAGGCCAGCATCCCTGATACCAAAGCCAGACAAAAACGCCACACAAAAAAGAACACCATAGGTTAATATCCATGATGAATATGGATACAAAAATCTTCAAAAAAAATTATTAGTAAATCAAATTCAACAGCAAATTAAAAGGATCATATACCATGACCAAGTAGAATTTATCCCTAGGATTTAAGAATGGTTCAACAGCCACATATTAATTGATATGATACAACCACATTAATAATGAAGGATAAAAATCACATTATCATCTCAATACATGCAGATAAAACATTTGACCTAGTCCAACACCATTTCTAAGAAAAATTCTCAACAAATTAGGTATAAAAGGAACTTACCTCAATACAATAAAAGCCATATATGAAAAGCTCACAGCTAGCAATGATGGAAAATTGAAAGATTTTCCTCTAAGATCTGGAACAAGGCAAGGGTGCCCATTCTTGTCACTTCTATTCAACATAGTATTGGAAGTCTTAGCTAGTAATGGGTCAAGAAAAAGAAATAAAAGGCATCCCAACTGCAAAAAATAAAGTAAAATTACTTGTGTTTCAAGATGACATAATCTTAATACATAGAAAACCCTAAAGATCACACACACCAAGCCATGAGAACTAATAAATTTGGGAAAGTTGCAGGGTATAAAATAATGTACAAAAATCAGTTGCATTTTCATACACTAACAACAAAATGAAGAAAACAGTCTTATTTACAACAGATTAAAATTAATAAGATACTTAGGAATAAGTTTAACCAAGGAGGTAAAAGATATGTACACAGAAAACTATAAACATTGATCAAAAATATTAAAGCAGACACAAATAAATGGAAACACATCCTGTGTTCACACATTGGAAGAATTAATATTGTTAAAATGGCCACACAACTGAAAGCAATTTACAGATTCATTGAAATTTCTAACAAATCCCGATTGCATTTTTTACATACATAGGGGAAAAAATTCTAAAATTCACACGAAACCAAAAAAGACCTTGGGTAATCAAAACAATTTTGAGCAAGAAGAACAAAGCTGAAGGCACCATACTTCCTGGTATCAAATTAAAAAGCAAAGTTACCGTAATTAAAACAGTATGATACAGGCATAAAAGCAGACTTATAGACCAATGGAAGAGAATAGAAAGCCCAGAAATAAACCAATGGAAATAAAAACATCAACAGATCTTCAACAGGGTGCTAAGAATATACAATGGGGGAAAATAGTCTCTTCAATGAACGATATGGGGAAAACTGAATATACACAGGCAAAAGAATGAAATTGGACCCTTATCTTACACCATAAACAAAAACGAACTCAAAATAGATTAAAGAATTACATATGAGACCAGAAACTGTAAAACTTAGAAGAAAACATAGAGGAAAAGCTTCATGACATTGATCTTGGCAGTAATTTCTTAGCTATGACACCATAGCAAAGGTGCCGAAGTGAAAATAGACAAGTGAGAGTTCATCAAACTACAGTGCTTCTGCACTGCAATAGAAACAATCTACAACATGAAAAGGCAACCCATAGAGCAGAAGAAAATATTTTTAAACCATATATCTGATAAAGGGTTATATTAAAAATATGTAAGGAACTCTTATAATTCAATAGCAAAGAGCTGAATAACCCAATTAAAACATGGGCAAAGGAACTTAATGGTAATTTCTTTAAAGAAGACATACAAATGGTCAAAAATATGTGAAAAAGGTGATTAATATTACTAATAACCAGGGAAACACAAATCAAAGTCACAATGAGATATCACCTGACATCAATCAAGATGGCATATATATATATATATATATATATATATATATATATATATATATATCTGCATATACATATATATGCACAAAAGATAACAAATGTTGCTGATGATGTGGAGAAAAGGGAGTCTTTGCACACTGTTGGTGAGAGTGTTAACTGGTGCAGCCACAAAGCAGTATGATGTTCTTCAAAAAATAGAATTATTATATGACTTAGCAAGCCTACTCTTGGGCATATGTCCAAAGAAATTAGAATAGGATCTCGAAGAGATATCTTCACTCCTGTGTTCACTGCAGTATTATTCAAAATAGTTAAAGCATAGAAGCAATCTAAATGTCTAATTGTGGGTGAATTGCCAAAGAAAATGTGGTATATACATACAACGGAATATTATTCAGCTTAAAAAAAAAAGAAGAAAATTCTGCCATTTGTAACAACATGGATGAACCTGTAGGACATTATGCTAAGTGAGATAAGCCAGACACAGAAGAACAAATGCTACATAGTATATGAGGAGTCCAAAGCAGTCAAACTCATAGAAGCAGAGTGGAAGAGTGGTTGCCAAGAGGCTGGGGGAGAAGAAAACAAGGAGGTTTAGTGAAAGCGTAGAAAGCTGCAGCTCTACAACATGAGTCCTAGAGATCCTACAGCGTAGTGCCTATAATTAACAATACTGTATTTTATACTTAAAATTTGGTAAGAGGGTAGGTTTTCTTTCTAATGAGTT
This sequence comes from Rhynchonycteris naso, assembly GCA_037038555.1. Classification (NCBI taxonomy): domain Eukaryota; kingdom Metazoa; phylum Chordata; class Mammalia; order Chiroptera; family Emballonuridae; genus Rhynchonycteris; species Rhynchonycteris naso. Next base: position 86,677,510 of record CM073000.1, read on the forward strand.
CTTATCACTAATGATGAAACTTTTGGAGATGGTGTACAGGTTTAGGCATAAATTGTGGCGATAGTGTCATGAGTGTAGAAAATTATCTTCAAATTCATCAAGTTGTATACATTAATTATAGACAACTTTTTTTGAAGTAAAAAATTTTTAGGAAGGAATGTATATTGGAGGTAATTAGTGCAGTAATCGCATACTCTTTGGTAAAATAAAATTAAGTGTGTAAATGCAGGGACTAGAACAATGTACATGATATATTTTTATTATTTTTAAAAGAAAAATTCCAAAACATGCTAAAAATGTATCACCAAATATAACCACTATGCCCCAAATATACCGCATATCATTATATGCTAGTAGTTATCAAAAATTGTTAGAAGGCTATATTACAAACTATTTTTTAATAGCAGTTGCCTCTTTTCCTGGCGACTGGCATTGGGCACATAGAAGGGAGTAAAAAAATGGCAAGGAGATTCTCTTGCCTTGTGTTCTATACATTTCTGTGTTGCTTGAATTTATTAAAACAAAATTATTACATGTCACTGAGAATAGAGCCAGATATTAAGGATTACAATCTTCCTGTTAGTCACAATTTGAAAACACTTAAGTAGCACAGTATGTAATCAACACTTGGCATATGCTAGTGTTTGTTATTCCTACCATCTCAGACAACTATATATATATTTTTTTCTTTTTTCTTTTTATGATAGTGACAGAGAGAGAGTCAGAGAGAGAGAGGCAGACACGGACAGACAGGTAGGAAAGGAGAGAGACGAGAAGCATCAATTCCTTGTTGCGGCATGTTAATTGTTCACTGATTGCTTTCTCATATGTGCCTTGACTGGGGGAGGGGGGGCTACAGCAGAGCGAGTGACCCCTTGCTCAAGCCGGTGACCTTGGGCTCAAGCTAGTAAACTTTAGGCTCAAGCCAGTGACCTTTTGGCTCAAGCCAGTGACCATGGGTCATGTCTATGATCCCACACTCAAGCCAGTGATCTGGTACTCAAGCTGGTAAACCAATGCTCAAGCCAGGTGAGCCCGTGCTCAAGCCTGCAACCTCAGAGTTTTGAACCTGGGTCCTCTGTGTCCCAGTCCCAGTCCGAAGCTCTATCCACTGTGCCACTACCTAGTCAGGCGACAACTACATTCTTATTCAATCATTTGATATTTAAAAACATTTCAAGGTATTGATATAATTGTTATTGAAATTTTCCTAATTTCTTTTGTTAAAAAGGTACATTTCAAAATGTTTTGGACTTTACATTCATTTTAGATTTAGCCATATTTTTTTAAAATGAAAAAGATCAATTATTTTAAGTACTTCTGATCATGTTTATGAATACTCCCTTGCCTGTCTTCTGGTTTGGAAACTTGTCAAGGGTAAATGTACATTTGTCTGGTGTGCTGTGTGCAGCCTGTCCTTGTACCACTTTTCAGTGTGACGGGGATGGAACAGCTGTCATATGTCCTTCTGGGAATTCAGCCTAGAGTCTGGCACTGTGGGAATTTACCCAGGCTGCTTTGGGAGAAGACATCTGACATTTCGTGATAATCGTAATTAAACTAGAAAGAAACCAGAACTGGAGGAATTAAGGGGAAATCAGAAAAAGGATTAAGAATTTAATATGATTTTGGGGAACAGGATGATTTAAGCATACTTTAAAAGTCATATTTATTTATTATTATATTCTAAAACATAAGAGAAGATGTTCTGATAAAAATTCTAAGAGGAACTTGTCAACCTGGGTCACGCTTAGATGAGATACAGAAAACAATCACTGAGAAGGTCAACAATGAGAACTGCATTTCCTTGAGTTTAAGGAAAGCTGGGCATATGACAATAAACTTCGTCCTTTGGAAGCGTGTATCCTTACATGAGAGACCACGCCAAATAAGTTGTGAAAAAATAATGATGTAAATCCCATGAGCACGTAAATTAGTAAGTTTTATTAATCATAAAAATATGGTTAAAAGATTAAAAGGTAGCCTCCATGTATGTGTCTGTGTAAAAAAGAGAGATAACAAATCTCAACACTCTACAGGAGCCCACTTGCTGGTCAACTGCTGCAAAGACTAGTCTAGTCACATGTCATCTAGACCAAATATTGCATACCAACCACAAAACATTTGCACTTTTATGTTTTGCTCTACCTTTGGAATATGAAGTGACGGAGCAGGAGAGCTAGCACTGTTTGCATCTGGTTAGAAGAACACCAGAACCACCTAGTGGATCTTTCATTTACTGCACCATCCTTTGCTTTAGGTTGGCTCAATCATTGTCACTGAGGTAAGCCCTACAGCAGGGGTCGGGAACCTATGGCTCGCGAGCCAGATGTGGCTCTTTTGATGGCTGCATCTTGCTTGCAGACAAATCTTTAATAAATAATAACGCTAAAAATATAAAACATTGTCATGTATTACAATCCATTCATTTCCTACTGCTCATGTTCATGGTTGCGGGTGGTTGGAGCCAATCACAGCTGTCCTCCGGGACAACACCAAATTTGTATTGGATAATGCATAACGTACATGGGTCGTTTTATGGCTCTCATGGAATTACATTTTAAAATATATGGCATTCATGGTTCTCTCAGCCAAAAAGGTTCCCGACCCCTGCCCTAAAGTAAAATTCATGGTTACGATCTCTTTGTGGTTTTATCACGGAGTAATGGTTAATCTTCTACAGACAAAGCTGTCCCTGCGTATCTGAAGACAGTCCCTGCACCCCCACCACTCAGAATTTGAAAGCACAAGAGTTAAACGCTGACTGAGGGACTAGGCAGAGATAGATGAAGTTTCCAATTTTCCATGAAAGTTGACCGGCAGGGTAAACTGCAGGAATTTGTCTGCATTCATGGAGGAGTCATCCTTTTGGTGAGCAGGAATAGAGAACTCTACAGAGCAGAGTCAAGAGGTCACACTGGCTGCTGACCTTTACTTACATCTGTGGTTACACAAACTGAGTTTATACTCAATGCTGTTTTTGGAGCAAAGGAGATCGTATGTGTGCCCTGGCCAGTCTGTATCCCGTGACTGAGCCAGCTGGCTCTCTGTATCTCGGTACTGGTGACAGATGTTTCATATAATACACTGGAATTGGGGATGATGGGTCAGAGCAATAACAAACATTCTGAGAAAAGACACTTTGGTGAAATGCAAAAGGTTATGAATTGCCAAGTTTTAGTAAATTCTGATGTTGAGTCAAAGGTTAATTAAATATCAGGACTTACGAGGTATTAAAAGAAAAATACCCACACCAGGATCTAAGAGGTATAAGAAAGCTGATGTTATGCTAACCTGTGAGCAGGTAGTTTAACTGTTAAACAGATGGTAGGCTGGAGGCTATGAGGTTGGTGCTTTTCAGCCAGGTACCATGTGTGAAGGGCACGTGGTGGGCTGGTGCCTAGGCTCTCCTAAGGCTGCATGGCTGGGGCTAGCTGCTGCCAGGAGAAACATGCTATGGGTGAAACTGCTGCTCTCCTGGCCTACGAGCAAGTCCCATTTGATTCCCTTCCTCCTATAGTGTGAAGGAGCTGCGGTGGATACTCTCTGAAGATCGAAACTTCAAACTGTGATTTTTACAAGCATGCAGATTTCTTCCTAACACTTTAGAAGCTAAGATAGGAACAATTTCAGTTCACAGGCGTAAAACTCAATTCCTCTTCTTGTTAGAACACCCAGCAAAATGCTAAGAAGCACACGAGTAAAAGAAGAGAAAAGAAAGAAGAGGAACAGAGGAGAATACAAGATGAAAGCAAAATGGGGAAAGGCAGAAAAAAAATAGAGAACACAAAGTAAGCAAGCACTACGTGATGGTAACTTGGTATTTTTATTATTTTGATGATTGGCTCTTAATAACTTTTGGTTGAATGAGTGAGTGAGTGAAGTAGGAGGTCAGACCCAAAGGGTATGGCTTGAACCAAATGGCAACACTTGTTCCCCTTGAGAAAACTGAGAAAATGGGGGAAGAGGAGAGGAAGGGTGACAATGAGGGGGGCAACAGAGCAGCCAGGCAAGCGCTGTGTGGGTAAGGATGGGCCATGAAAAATCTCCCTTGGTGGGTGACTGCTGTGTGGGTGCTCAGTATAAATGTATGGCCCACACAGACCAGTGTCAAGCAGACACTGAATAAACATTTGTTGGCTCGCAGAATAAATGAATGAACCGTTGGGGGGGGGGGGGTACTAGAGAAGAAGTTGCTATCTCTTCTTTGAAACTGCAGAGTTCGAAGCAACAGAAGGTTTTTCTCCCGTGCCATCTGCATGCCTTTGCCATATTTGCCTGAAACGAGGTGGGGTGAAGCCGCATTGCTCTATAATTGCCCGTGCCCTTGCGATGAGCGAGGAGCGGATCAGAACATCCGGTGGGGGCAGCAGCGGAAGCAGAAGGAACAGATTTCCCGCAGAGTTAAATATTCTGTTGTCACCGGAGCCCCTTGCCGTGACAAAGGAGAAAATTAAAAGGAGAACCTATAGAAGGGAAGAGGGTACCTGCTCACGGGCACGCACCTCCACATTTTCCCACCAGGAACCAGCTGTGGAACACATGCAAAGGTGGGGTTCAGACGGCTCCACCTCAGGCCCCAGAGCTGGGACTGGAGGGCATTTGTGAGAGCATCGTGCTCACTGCTGTGGCTGGCAAGGGGGTGGGGGGACAGCCAGGCTGTCCTGTCAGAACCACCGTACACTGACCCATAGCTCCTTTGCAGCTGCATTCACCCCAGCCCGCTCCGCTCCGAGGAGGCTCAGCGCAATTTCTTATCCTTCCTAAAAACATGTGCAGAAAGCAATGGAAATTTGAAATGGATAACGGGATTATAAAGTGGTTGCCTCCACCTCAAGGCCACGTTTCTGAACATTATTTGCATCCTAACATGAATATCTCATCTTTTTTCATATCCTATCCTTTTCCCCCTGTCACTCCTTCTCCCTCTGGATAATTATGGCTTGAATTTTACATGCATTGGTGTTAAGTAAACAGAAAGCAAGATCCCATTTGAACAGTGAATGGTCATGCTTTGCTCTTTAGGGAAGCGTATTTGCCGTTGGGTTCTATGATGAGACTCATAAAAAATAAAACCTTAATATAAGCAGGAAACACACACACACACACACACACACACACACACGTGAGTTGCAAATATATGCTGATACACTTGATTTGCCGATGGGTTTCTGAGCAGTGAGCCCCTCACATGGCTGAAGGGTTTGGAATAGTAACCCTTCATGGGAATAAACGGAGGGCTGAGAGAAACAATGATGCTGAAAGTCTTCTCCCAATGACTGAATAAATAGAAATCAGCTTCTATTCTACCCCCTCTAAACAAAGTCCCACAGTTGAGGCTTATAAAACTAGGGTTTTCCAAATTAGAAGGTCATGTCGTCTTGTAGATCAGACCCTATAATATGGGTCACATTACAGCTCAGAAACGCGATAGGGTACATGGGAGCTGTGGGGAAAGAGGGAGCACAAACCTTAAAAATCATGGCGCTTTGACCAGGGCGTCATCTCCTTAATGTGTCTTAAGTCTCTGCGGGCTGAAGCTTGGACTTCTCTAGCTGTGACTTGCTCCATCCTAAAGCACCAGCACTTTGCAAAATTAACTGGTTCACTCATTCTACAAATACTTATTGAGTACCTGCCCAGGAGGAATGCACAGCTAACCAGAACATGGCTCTGGGTGTTAATTCAGACTTGATTCCATATTAGAATAACTAGTTAAGTCCCACAGGTGGGCATGTCCAAGAGGTTTATTCCCGCCTCTTCATTCCTGGAAACATCTATCTGGGGCCCATGTCTATGTGTGTGGACTGTGTTGGGGGCAGTGCCAAAGTGCAAAGCATGTCAAAGGGCAACAGTCCTATTCGATGGCCCAGAGACTCACGGTCAGAAACAGGACTCCGCTCTTTTGTGTCAGCTGTTGCCATGTGTGGGTTCAGACCCAAACTGCTTTAGGAATACCAGAAGTGAGTGGAGGTTAGGAATCTCAAATATGCTTTGAGATCTGCCTGTAGATTTTGGTAACCTTGATGAGAGCGATGATATTAGTTCATACAATAAAGCTAGTGTTGTGTGCTTACGTACCAGGCACTGTTCTAAGTACTTTAAATGCCTCATTTCACTTACTCTTCTGTTATTTAGTATAAACACAATTATTGCCCCATTATTCATAAAAGGAAACTGAGTTAAACTGTTCACTTTTAACAGTCTATCTATCAGCAAGCTAACTCCAGAGGTCACACCAATTTTTAATGATTAAACTATGTCACTTCTCCATCACTCTGCCCAAAACTACATGAAACTGAGAGGGTCTACAATGAAAATGAAAAACATTGAAGTGATATCATAGAACATAAAACATTTTTTTGGAATTTTTCTCTTGCTTTTGCTTCACCATTTTTGTTTTTCTCCAAATAAGCCCCATCCTTTCAAGCATTGTTGCCGTAAGTGGGTGTGGCGGGGCTGGGACTGTCTACCCACCCACCTGCTGTCTTCAAAGAAAGAGGATCAGAAAGCAGTTATGAGAGAAATGGATTGTTCAATGCAGTACCTGAGACCCACAGACCTGGCAAGTAAGACAATACGTAGGCAGAAGTAATGTCTCTATGGAAACGAATATGAAAATTCAAGCGGATATTAGGTCCGTTAGACTTTTCAGGAAGACGACAGTTTTATTTCGTTTTCTTTTTTTCTCCCCATTTTATCATCTGTTTATTGCAGAGTGTGACTCTGGTGAGGGGCAAGCTAGAAACACCTCTCTCTAATCTCTGCCCCCAATTTTGCTAGGTCCAATTCCCATCCTTCTAGATGACCATTTTTTCATGACATTTTGGGAAGGCACCTATAGTCACAGAAAGCTCTGTCTGGTCCAATTTAACACTGTAACCTCATATCCAGTCAAAGATTTTCTAGTTCTGCAATGATGGCTAGACCTGTGACCAAACAACTTGCTGGGGGGTGTTTAGGGGCAACTCTTTCACTTCTGAGTGTGGTACGGAGCATCTCTGGTTCTAGGCGACCCCCTTCCTCCTCCTACAAAACCCAGTTCCTCTTGCTCTGGAGGTGGGGAGAGGGGGCGAGATAAGGTAACAGTTCTTCGCTTTCTCCACTGCTTTTGCTGCTTCCCTGCAGTCACACAGGTAAGTCTGTGGGGCACATGTCCAGGTGCTAGCTCTCAAGGACATCTGTGGGTTCTGTGGGGTCCATCACATTGGCTACATGGATCTGGCTCAAATGCATGCAGCCCTCAGCTACTTCAACCTCCCTGCCAGCTGTAAAGACACTGTTCACCTTTTCCCACCTGCGAGATGCCTTACACCATGTGGGCTAGTGGCTGGAGAGGAAGTGCTGATGTAGTAGGAAGAGTTTTGCTATTTCTCCAGGAGTCCTGAAGAAGGTATTTGGTGGGTGCTTGGTTTCTAATGGAGTTGCTTACCACCTCTTTTTCCCCCTACCTTTGGCACCAGGTCTCAGATGAAAACAATTTTCCTTTAAATCCTATTCTAATAATAAACTTTGATCAGAGCTTTAATAGAAAAAGTATCAAGATGTTCCTCTTTCCCCTCTCCTCCCTCCCTCCCTCCCTCCCTCCCTCCCTCCCTCCCTCCCTCCCTCCCTCCCTCCCTCCTTTCCTCCCTCCATCCCTCCTTTCCTCCCTTCCTTTCTTCTTTCCTTCCTTCCTCCCTCTCCTTTTCTTCCAAACAACAACCATATAAACTAAAATATAAGAAATAAAAAAGCCTTGAAAATCAATACTATCTTAATGTCAACAAGACAACTTGAACAGAGCAGAGGGGTTTGAAATATTAGAAGATAGAAAATAATCTTAGTTTCCTGAGCATTTTGGTGGCATTTCTGACCGCTCCAACTTTGAGCTGTACTTTTCTACTCCCAGAATGTTTCCTACAGCTGGGCTGACATTGCAATCAGCCACCAGGACTTTCCTGCACTCTGAGCTCAACTGCTTTTATTTGGATCTAAGCTTTCCAGTTTGAATGCTTGATTAGTGGTCTAAGAGTATAATTTCAGTCAACATGCTGAACTCACATCAGCCTCCTTACAAATTGCTATTGAAATGCTCCAAAAATACAAAAGAAAAAGGGTTTATAGAAACCAGGGAAAGGTGTTGTTCACATGCTAAAAGCTATAAGTTTTTAGAAAGCTGACAAGACAAAGAAGTGTCTGAAAGTCCGAGTGGCAGTTCTTCAAAAATTTATAGCTTCTTTGTCTAAAATGTATAAAAGCTGCATGCTTTATTCATTTATTTATGTCCCATTTTTGTGAAGCCTTTGTATGAAATTTTTTTCTCCTGTTAATCTGTCTTGTGCCAATTTATCTGTTAGACTTGCAAGTAAAATTAAGAAGTGTAGGGGGTCCCAGTAGAACTGACTGCAAAGACTGGAATCTGTAAGGACGAGTGAGCAGAGAGAAATGACATGTGAACGAGCCTGCAGTTCACAAGAAGAGGGTCCACGTGGGGAACTGATTCTCAACTCCTGGTTCCGTGTCCCACAAACTTCCACCCTCAGTTGTGGTCCTTCCCAGACTCCACATCTGCCTGTGACTATCCCTTGTTTACTGGACCCCTGCTCTGGGGACGAGAGGCAGATTTTTTGCTTTATGAGTTTCTGCAGCCTCATTTCTCCTGGGGTCAGGGTGAGGGATTTCTTTCCCTGGCTCCTAGTCCTGCAGAAGTTTCTCTCCCTATGGATCAGGGTGGGCTTGGCATCCACACAGCTGGGGGAAGAGAACTTGAAATAAGTGGAGAGAATTGACAGGTGATGAAAGATCTGCTAAAACATCTACCTAACCACAGTTTGAGAAAAATTGATGGGTGTGTTTCTTCATTGCACCTTTAGTGCCACAGAGGTTAAAATTTGGAGAAGAAGCAAAGAGATTAGATAATTTAATTACTGTGGTAGGCACAATTCTAAGATGGCCTCCAAGATCCTTGCCCTCCATATATACACTCTGCATAATCAGCTTTACTTAAGTATGGTCAGGATCTGTGAATATGATGGGAACACCATGCTTTGATAAGGTTACATGACAAAGAGGTTTTGCAGATGTAATGAAGGTCCTGAGTCAGTTGACTCTGAGTTAATCAAAAGGGAGATTATCCTGAGTGGGCCTGACCCAATCAGGTGAATAATATAAAAGACCATAAGGTATTAAGGAGATTATTCTGCTGGTCTAGAAGAAGAAACAGATATCTATGTTGTGAACTGTCTAGGGAGAGGAGCAGCCTGTAGGAGCTGAGGATGTCAGTCTTACAATCACAAGGAACTGAGTTCTGGCAACAACTATAGAGCCTGGAAAAAGTCTCTGAGTCTCAGATGAGATCTCAGCTGCAGCCTACCTTGTAGTTTCAGTCCATAAGACCCTAAGCAGAGAATCCATATAAGTTGTGCTCAGAGGACAAGGACCCATGCCAACTATGAAAAATAAATTTATGTTTTTTAAGATGCTAAATTTGTTGGCCAACAGATATAAGAAAAGATGCTCATCTTCATTAGGTATTAGAGAAATGCAAATCAAAACTACAATGAGATACCACCTCACATCTGTTAGAATAGCTTGTATCAACAAGACAGGTAATAACAAGTGTTGGAGAGGTTGTGGAGAAAAAGGAACCTTCATCCACTGATGGTGGAAATGTAAACTGGCACAGCCACTATGGAAGAAAGTATGGTGGTTCCTCAAAAAATTAAGAATAAAACTACCATATGACCCAGCAATCTCTCTACTGGGTATCTACCCCCAAAAAACTCTAATATATCGGTACTCAAAAACACATGCACCCCCATGTTCATTGTTGCATCATTCACAACGGCCAAGACATGGAAACAACCAGTTCTCAATAGAGGATTGGATAAAGAAGATGTGGTACATATATACAATGGAATACTACTCAGCCATAAGAAATGATGACATACTGCCACTTATGACAACATGGTTGGACATTGAGAACATTATACTGAGTGAAACAAGTAAATCAGAAAAAGCTAAGAACTATATGATTTCACACACAGGTAGGATATAAAGATGAGACTTATAGACATAGATAAAAGTGAAGCAATTACCAGGGGAGGGGGTTATAGGTTAGAGGGTGGGGGAAGGGAGTAAAGAAGGACAGATGTACAGTGACAGAAAGTGATTTGACTTTGGGTCATGAGTACACAACATAATCAACAGTTCAAATGCTATAGAGAGATTTACCTGAAACCTATGTATTTTTATTGATCAATGTCACCCTATTAAATTTAATTTTCGGAATAAAATAAAAAGATGCTAAATTTGTAGTAATTTGGTACACAGCAATAAAAACTAAAACATTTACAAAGTAGTCAGATCCTGAATTATTAAATAATCCTGAATAATTAAAAATTGGTTGCATAAGTGAAAGAATAAATATGTATTTGAGTTGGAAGATTTGGAGATTTCAATAAAGAATCAAATGTAATTGAAAAAATCTCAGAGTAGCTACTTTGAATGTTTATTACTCAAACAGTTGATAGTTGAAGGAGTGCTAAGATTATGAATAAATAATTGATTCTAAAGTCTCAAGACTTATTTCCTACAAGTGTAGAAAAAGCTGAAACTCTGGTTGGAAAGTGGTATTTTTCTTTCTCTTGAAATAATAGACACTACTGATTGTACCATCAATAGCCAAAAGGTCATGTTAGAAATTGCAAAGCACTTCATACAGATATTTCTGTTATTATGCAACATATATGTACCAAAAGTCACTGTTATGAGAAATAAAGCAAAAAACATGGGAATGCTACAATACATGTAGCACTTCCCTTTGAGGAAAACCTAAAGTTTGATTGTGGAAGTGGGAGTCTGCAGAGTTGCATCTTGTGAGTTTTTGTGAAGCAGGAGAAAGGTTGACCACAAATCAGAAGGAACATTGTATCACCAGATGTGAATGGGTATGACTCATAATACAGGTGGTGAATCCAGGTAGGTGGTGAAGTTTGAGGTATGTGAGAGTCTATTTTTTTGTATTCCCATGTGGCTGGGTTGAGCTGGGTTCAATTTCTCGTGCTCACATCGTGACTCTCATGGACTAACAGTGCATAAACAAACTGAAATTCATATTATGCCCCAATTGTTCCCTAATAATATATTAATCATTTTGTAAAAATAACTTCTGTCTTCAAAACAAGTTTTAGAGCAGAATGGCTGTACATTATTTCATTTGAATTTTAAAATAACAGAAAGAAATGGAGAAAATAGAGATGAGGAAACTGAGCTGTAGTGGAGAAAAAAAGCTAGTAAAGAGTCAAACCAGATTCTGTGCTCTTCCCCTGGGAACTGCTCCAGAATGTTCTAGTTGGGCGTATTTGAAAATTGCATGTCATAGATCCAATACTGTAATATTTAAGACTTCATATTTCACTTAGACATTTCTTTTACCTCCTAGCAGAAGCTTGATCCAGAAGGTAATATCCTTCCAACCATGGAGCATTCTTCCAAAAGACAAATTCTATTTTTGTTAGTGAAAATGTAAATAAAACTGATATTTCAAGAGACTTATAATTTTTATTAGTTATTTCCATTATATGATTAAGATGCAACTCAAAAACTATTTCAAGGTTTTCACTCTAGTCTTTTCTTAATTTCCATCTAATTTCCTCCCTGCAGTCTAGTTTTTTTTTAAACTATTGCTTATGCTTATATCGATTATATCATGATGTTCATCAGTTTATAAAAAAAAGATAATCACCTAAAAGATACTTCTTGCACAAATTCACTTTATAATTTAGGAACTCATTTCAGAATGTTGAGACCCAGTTAAGCAGAAGGATAGTACAATATCAATTCCTAGGAGCAAGTGGATTAAACTTGCAAAACTATGACCAATATATTACTTTACTAGGCATTTATTATGAAGGATCCTTGAGAAAATTCCATATCGGTCCCCACGACACCCCTGACATGGCTATGCCACTAGCTGTCCTCAAGTGAACAGGGGCATTTCATGAGCAAAATAGACCAGTCATGGTTGATACCCCTTTTCAGGTGAACTATTTGGCATGTCACCTGAACAGGACATGCACTGTTTTTGCAAACAAGAAATTAAATGCAGACCTATTCTACAAGTAAAGTATGCTTTAAGCAAATTCAGATTTACTGAAAAAAATGTACAAATCTACAAAAATTATCAATTAGAGGGATGAATTTGCATAACAAAAATTTTCACCAGAGGACTACTAAAATAGCTATGATCTCAGTGTATTTAGAGCATGTAGGAGAATGTGTATTGTATAAAGCTGTCTAGCTTGTAGTTACAGAAATGCTAGGATGAATCCTTTTGTAAAGCAGAAAGTCCATTTTGTACTATGATCACTCTCTAATTTTACAAGTTTGTAAGTTTGGATCTTTGTGTATCTGGGTTTTTTTTTTTTTTTCATTTGACTTTCATAATAGAGATCTCGAAAAAGTTATTTATATAGAGTTCAGGATTAACTCCCCTGTTTTTTTATATTAACAACAAATAAAACAATCTACACATTTGAAGAATGGAATAATAAGGTACTTCAAATGTTTAATATGTGCATTTCTGTATAATTTCCCCTGGGTCTTGTTATTAGAAATATGTTGAAGATATATAACGATTGATTTCTTTTGGTATATTTACTTAAACACACAGTAAAAAATCTTGACCACAAACAATAACTGTTAATTTATTGTGTGCAATGTTATTCATTGAATCAATAATCATGAATACTAAACTGTTACTACATTGCACACACATGGATTTTCTTATTTATTGGAAATAGCAGTACTATAAATATTGAATAGAATGGAATTATTTTCTACTTTCATCTAAATTGATTATGATGATAGCAAAGCTCCTCTTACTGTAATCAAAGAATTTTAGTTTGCTAATCATTAAACATTTTTATAGGGTAGTGTACAAGTTCTAAGGAAAACAGGCTGCTAATTTTATACTATTGCTTTTCTGTTTAAAATATAGCACTGGTTCTCAAGCTTTGCTGTATATTAGAATCACCAAGGAAACTTTAAAAAATACTGCTCCTACTCTAGAAATCTTGACTTAATTGTTCTGGGGTGCAGCCTGGCATTGACTCTCTGATGTGTAGCCAGAGTTAAGAAGCACTATATTGTCAAATCTTTATTACTCAAACCCATTTAATCAGAATTCTCAATTAACTGGCATTGGGAAGGCGGAGAGATGGACTAGATGGTTGAATTTAATTCTTTTTTGTAAAATGAAGAAAAATCATTTAAAAGTTTGTATCAGACATTTATTCTAAAATTTGTTTTTAAGTATGATCTGAAATGAGGTTTCATACAGCCCAAACTCCTACACTTACAATACTAGACAAACATAGTGCCACAGAACAGTGATCTTGAGGTATGACTATTTCATCAATTATAAATAAGAAAAGATTTAATTTTGTTTTACTCTAATTATTAGGTGGTTGACTCATATATACAGATATAAAACTAGTACACTGAGTAGGAGTGATTCATGGTTGTAATTACAAGGCCACTTTTTTCCCCAAATATTACTTTAACATTTTTCAGTGTGTCTAGTGCTTCCCTGATGCTGGGTAAAGACTTGGGCAGTCTTCTTCACTCTTAGGTTAAGAAAAAAATACCGTGACCACTTTTGATAGGAAAACACGATCTTAATTTAGTAATCACAAATGCTCATCCCAAGTGATAGTGTAAAACTCCAATCTTGATTTAAAGTTGCGGCTTTTCCCCTTTCTACCTTGGAGTCTCTTTGCAAGGGGGAACCTGTGGTCGGGGGGTCCGGTGTGGCTGGATCTTCTCTCTTTCCCTCGCCCTCAGCACTGGCACCAGCCAGCCTCCTTGCACAACTCATTTTAGCAATATTGAAAGCTTGGTGCTCCCTCCATTGTTTCCCACGTCTGCATGGCTAGCTAACTGTTAACTCCTTCCGGACTACTCTCACCTTCCTTGTTCACCTTGACTCCAGCTTGACCTTCAAGTTCAGTTTGGACATCTCTCCAGTTGTAGTTCCTTCCTTACTCAGCTATATTACTGGCAGGCAAAGAGGTAGTAAGGAAGAAGTCAGAAGTAGTACAGTGAAATTTACTGACGAATTATCTGAGTTCTTCCACGGGCTGATCAGTCAGAGATCCTTAGATGTCATCTATCCAGATGAGCAAACTAGCAAGGTCAAGTGACTGCAGGCCCAGGGCTCTTTCCAGCACACCATACTGCTTTTTTCAATAATGTGAAATAGTTCATTAAAGAAGTTTTCAATTCCATGAATGAAAAATTGATGCCAAAGAGGCAGGATTCACTCTGGTAAGATGCTGGGCACAGAGACGTGGAATCAGACGGGCCATGTCTGCACTTCTTGCAGGAGCTGGGGCAGTTTATTTAACTTGGTCTAAGCCACAGTTTACCCATATGCAAAGCAGAATAGATATGCTCATCTTGCCTTTCTGAAAGTATTTTCTTAGAAATGAATATGATTATATGAGGTATACTTCACTGTACAATCTCTGAGGGTTTTAATATGTGAAGTGTTATCATTATTGCTGTAGCAATTCTAGAATATGCAATACATCAGAAAGTATGTGAGCTTTACGAATATTTTGCAGAATAATCAAGGCATAAATTGCTAATCTTTGCAGAAGCAATAAAGAGAAATTGAGACTCAACATTTATAAGGAAAAGGTTTTTATGATTCAGAACTGTGTCCAATGTCATTTGCTATATCTATCTAAGTGGATTACTTAAGTAAATTAAAAATGATGTTTATAATGTAAAGCAATTGCAAGAGCAATTCACATATAACAGAAGAAGAAGTTTGGTAAACATTTGTTATTGTTGTTATATTTATAATCCTCATATTTTCTTATTTCTCTGTCAATTATGAAGGCTGAACATAACTCTCTAGACTAAATTTTATTTTCTGTTGTTTGAAATGACAAAGACCATGGGTGACTAACAATTCAAGCATTGCTTTTACTCCCTGGGAAGAACAAGGTGTTGCTTTAGGGAGTAAACATATTTGGGAAGCATTGTTTATAACAACTACTATGAATTCAAAGGACAGTGTGTTTTTTAAATGTGTGTATGTATTATACATTCATTTTCCCTTAGCTCCTGTTATAAAAGTCTTCAGAGATCCTCTGGGCATATTCTGTTTGTGGGTCCAGATGTCAGGGAAATGATGAGACCAAAGGTTAGAGAGAAAATTCAGTTACTAAACTAAAAATTATAAATAAACCTTTTCTTACTGAAGTATTTCCTTTTGGAATTTCAAAATATGGCAACCTATGAAGGTTACTTTACTACAGTAAAAAGAATTGTTAGGTAAGAAGATAATAACCATATCTGTACAAAAGGAAGACAGAATTTAAATAACGTACAGGAGTTACCTGTATTCTCCAAATTCCTCAATATGAGAGGTGGTGCGGAAGTAGGTAAATGGCTCCACTGTTATGGTCAGGACAGCTACTCCCGTGTGCTATACACTTGTTTCAATAAGAATGTCAATTCTTTTAAAAGAAAGAACAGTTAGAAGAAATGCTGCCATGAGATTTTGATAACTCCTGTAGCAAACACTAAATGATATTTTATCTTTAAAAAACACTGTGTATGCTAATTGCAACCAAGTTCATTAAAATAAAAAATTGTACTCAAGACAGTCTGGTACTGGCATAAGAACAGGCACATAGATCAATGGAACAGAACAGAGAACCCAGAAATAAACCCACACCTTTATGGACAACTGATATTTGACAAAGGAGGAAAGAACATACAATGGAGTAAAGACAGCCTCTTTAACAAATGGTGTTGGGAAAATTGGACATCTACCTGCAAAAAAATGAAACTAGACCATCAACTTACACCATTCACAAAAACAAACTCAAAATGGATAAAAGACTTAAATGTAAGCTGTGAAACCATAAGCATCTTAGAAGAAAACATATGCAGCAAGATCTCCGACATCTGTAGCAGCAATATATTTGCCGATTTATCTCCACGGGCGAATGAAATAAAGGCAAGATAAACAAATGGGACTATATCAAACTAAAAAGTTTTTACACAGCTAAAGACAATAAGAACAGAATAAAAAGATAAACCATACAATGGGAGAACATATTTGACAACACGTCTGATAAGGGGTTAATAACCAAAATTTATAAATAACTTATAAAACTCAACACCAGGAAGACAAACAATTCAATCAAAAAATGGGCAAACGAAATGAATAGAAATTTCTCCAGAGAGAACATACAGATGGCCAATAGGCATATGAAAAAATGCTCAACATCACTAATCATTAGAGAAATGCAAATTAAAACCACAATGAGATATCACCTCACACCAGTCAGAATAGCGCTCATTAGCAAAACAACACAGAACAAGTGCTGGTGAGGATGTGGAGAAAGGAGAACCCTCCTGCACTGCTGGTGGGAATGCAGACTGGTGCAGCCACTGTGGAAAACAGTATGGAGATTCCTCAAAAAATTAAAAATCGAACTGCCTTTTGACCCAGCTATCCCACTTATAGGAATATACCCTAAGAACACCATAGCACTGCTCGAAAAGAAGAAATGTGCCCCCATGTTTGTGGCAGCATTGTTCACAATAGCGAAGATCTGGAAACAGCCCAAGTGTCCGTCAGAGGACGAGTGGATTAAAAAGCTTTGGTACATATATACTATGGAATTCTACTCAGCCATAAGAAATGATGACATCAAATCATTTACAACAAAATGGATGGACCTTGATAACATTATATGGAGTGAAATAAGTAAAACAGAAAAAAACTGAGAACAGCATGAATTCATACATAGGTGGGACATAAAAGTGAGACTATGAGACATGGACAAGAGTGTGGTGGTTACGGGGTGGGGGGAGGGAGGAGAGGTTTGGAGAGGGGGAAGGGGAGGGGCACAAAGAAAACCAGATTGAAGGTGACAGAGGACAATTTAACTTTGGGTGATGGGTATGCAACATAATTGAATGATAAGATAACCTGGAGATGTTTTCTTTGAACATATGTACCCTGATTTATTAATGTCACCCCATTAAAATTAATAAAAGAAAAAAAATAAAAATGTTCATGCAGCAGATAGAAAAATAAATTATAAAGAAACCAGATAAGATCCAAACTGGGGAGGGGGGGTTGTAGTTCTTTTCTGTGCTCAATAAATCAAGTCTGCTTACAAATATGCATCATTATTTTTTTTTAATAAAAAAAGAAATTAAGCTTTATGCTGGCTTAACCAACGCCAGGAAATTATATTAAAAATGACATGAAAGTGGGCGTCTGTGTACTGATTCATGCTGCTTCTCTTCTGAGGTGGAATGATTCGAATTAAAAAAAGAAAATCCCCGTTTCCTTAGCAAGGTACAGACTATACAAGACAGAAATCCATTCCTGACATGGAAAATAGCCAATCACACCATCTTTCATTCCATTTGCTTCCATGTTGAGCCACAGGCTGTATAATAAATAAAGTACTGAACTTTGTGTGCACTGGGGAAGGGCGTGACCACCCACTTAACCCCCAAGGAGGGGAGGGGGCGGTGGTCACCCTGAGGAAGTGGCCAGAACGGGTGCTGGGAGGCGACTTCACCAGGCTGTGTCAGTAGGGAGGTAAATTGCTCCTGCTCTGGGGCCCTGTTTCCTTTCTCCCATGCACAGTCCAGAGTAAAGCACATGTCAGGGGAAGTGGTGGGACAGGCAATTATTGTCTACAGCAGGTGGGTGATGAAAACACCCGCAAGGAAGGCTTCCCAACAGAAACCTAGCAATGCGTTTAGAAGGATGTGCTTTCATTTCAGTCTTTGGCAAGAAACCCAGAAGCGTGAGGTGTACTTATGTCTAAAAGAAGTTCTGGGAGCAATCAGCTTTAAAAACGATGCAGTTTTAAGTGGAAAAGAATATGAACCCTAGGGACACCAGTGTCTCTATGGAAAGAGACTTGGACTCATATAGAATCAGATTGGAGTCTGGTTCTCCCACATTCTAAACGCATGCATGCGCCTGGGTTCCCGGTGGCCTGGGCACCGCCCCTTCCCCATAGTACTATGGGCACAAAAACACCCACCTCCCCGGGCTGCTAGGAGGAAACTGCCTTCTGAGACACAGGAAGGCTTTGTCAAGTATTAAGCACTGTGAAAATGCTTCCAGAAAGCAACAGGAATTTAGCCCAGACACCTGCCTCAGGACACCGGGAACTGTGAGTTGTTCCCATTTCTCGCATTTTCTTCCCTCGAATGGAGGGTTTTTCTCCTGGATCTCACAATTGCCGCTCACTCCCATGATGCAAGGCAGGCCGACTGTGTTGTCAGCTTGGGGACACTGTGAAGAACACTGTGGTGGTCGTCTCCATGGTTTCAGTCACCATGCCTGCAACCCCTCAGCCCCCACGCTGTGGGCAGGGGCCTCAGGAGGCTGCTGTAGCCTTGTGTTGCCTCATGCTGCTCAGGCCATGGTGGTGGTGGGGCGGCCGGTCCTCCTGCATGTCCTGCTTCTGATGCTCCGTTTCTGAATCCCTGTAGTTGGGCATGGGGCCAGCAGCCCATTGCTCCCACTCCTTTCTCCTCCCTCTGCTTTGGTGCCTTCTTGTAGTTCCTTTCCCTCCCTGCCCTCTCCAAAAGTAGTTACCTTCGTATCAGAGCTTGGTCACCTGTACTGATTCAAAAACTGAAACACAGTTAATCCTTACTAAATATAATCCTTTATATTTCTCTTTATTTTCATAGTCAGGGAAGTCCGTCTTTTGCTCCTGACTCCAGTTCTCTTAAAGCCCATATTTCTACTTCCTCTCAGGAATGCCATGGAGGTGGATGAGGCCATGCACCACCTGTCAGGGGAATCATGCTTCACAGTTTATGGATGCTGGCCTCTACTTAACATATGTTCTATGGCAACATGCAGTGCCTTTAACAAATTCTGAGGCATGGCACTTAAACTGATACCATAGCTACTATTTCAAGAATATTATGATTCCTTTCATTAGGTTGCTATATACATTACCACAAACCAGGTGGCCTAATACAGTCATTTACGATCTCACAGATCTGGAGACCAGAAGTCTGAAATCAAAGTGGCAGAAAAGCCATGCCCTCTTGGAAAGTTTGAGGTCAGATTCCTTTCTTCCCTCTTTCAGCTTCTGGCGGCTTCAGAGGTTCCCTTGGCTCGTGGCACCATCACTTCCATCTCTGCCGCATCTTCACATGGCCTGCTCCTCTGTATCTTTGCTTTTGTCTGCATCTTTGCTTCTTATTATAAAGGAATTTCATTATACAGGGACCCATCCAGATAATTCAGGACGGTCTCATCTTGAGTTGTTATCGTAACCACATCCACAAAACTTTTTTTCCAAATAAGGTCACATTCATATGTTCCAGGCAGATATATCTTTTAGGGGAGCCACCATTCAACCCACTACAATTATCTTCCTTTTTGTTTTATAAATATTATTATATTTGTCTTATTTTTCTTTGTTGGATCTCATTAACTGATATTTTTTAAATCTGAGTGAAGAAATGTTTATGATTTAAATCTTTTATTGGATCAGAATTTAAGGTTATCATTTTTTTTTTTTGTGACAGATAGAGAGAGTCTGAGAGAGGGACAAATAGGGACAGACAGACAGAAAGGGAAAGAGATGAGAAACATCAATTCTTTGTTGTGGCTCCTTAGTTGTTCATTGATTGATTTCTCATTTGTGCCTTGGCCACAGGGCTACAGCAGACTGAGTGACCCCTTGCTTGAGCCAGCGATCTTGGGTTCAAGCTGGTGAGTCTTGCTCAAACCCAATGAGCCTGCGCTGAAGCTGATGACCTTGGGGTCTCAAACCTGGGTCCTCCGCTTCCCAGTCCGATGCTCTATCCACTACACCACTGCCTGGTCAGGCAAGGTTGTTTCTTGAATTATGTGTTGGGTTTCATATTTTAAAGTTAAGTATTCATCTTCTTATTGTAGTCTAGTCTTTATTTCTCATGTCAAAGTGAAAAATAGATAATATAAGATAGGTAAGAACATCATGGCAGTGGAATATTTACCAGATTTAATATGATCCAGGCAAAACATTTCTTGTGATTTATTTAACCACAATAGCCTGGGGGTGGTTTATTACTACTATTACTATTATTATTATTATTTTTAAGGCATGAATGACTTTCTACTCAGATAAATGTTTTTTAACGCTGATTATACATTCTAATCACTAGGGAGCCTTTAAGAAAATAGAGGGCTAGGCCTCACATCAACCAGATAAATACAACTATCTGGGCCTGGGCCTGGGCCTGGGTGCCCATACTTCTCAAAGCCCCAAAGTGACTTTTATGTATAGGGAAGACTGACCTGAATTTTTATTAATGGTTGCCTTCTTCGACAGTATTGACTTATTCAATCAAGTAATTGTGATGTATTTTCTAATATGTAAATCTTGGTGGGAAGCATAAAAGACTACATAAGACACGTTTCTTATCTGAAGGTGCATAGTTGAGTCGCCTCGGTCTGTAATACGTTAAATATAATGTGCTATTTACAAGTCCAGGGTGGCAGAGCCAAATGTGTGCAGAGGGTTTCTCTCCCGGTAAACTCAAATCAATTTAAAAAGTAACTTGTATCATTATTGGTTTATCTCCCTTGTGTGCGTGCTGCTAGAAATAATAAGAGCAAAACAGGTCTCCTATGTTTGACTATCATCAGATAAAATCTCTGCATGTCCGGAGTTTAATGTACCTCAAATCCCTCTTCCACAGAGTGAAATCGATATATTTTGTAAAAAGATCAGTACTTGCCGTGATTCTTGTTAATAGGAAAATCTTTAGCAGGACAGTTGAGTATGCCTTAGGGAAGTTCTGAGGGCCTGGCGTTCTCCCATCCTCTGCTAATTCAGGAAGAAGCTTGGGGTATTGAGTTAATCATGGCAGGTATGAAAGGAAATGGCAGTGGGGGCTGGGGACAGGATCTGTCCATTAGCTGCTGCTCACTCTAGGCACTGCTGCTGTTGTTGCTCATTTAGACATTTATAGACACCTCAGTGACAGGCCACCTGAGCTCTGCAGTCACATGCAGTAGAGCCAGAAAGACAGGAAGGCCCTGCACATGAGAGAGGGTCAAGGCAGAGACCAGAGTAGGCCTGGAGTCTATAACTATGGGTCGATTTTCCAGAGAAAAGAACGAAATACTGTAATTAAAGGAGTTATAAAATCACATAAACATGAGGTCTTGCTGAAGAAAGATAGGAGGGAACTGGGGAACAAAATATTAAGCCAGCCATTAAAAAAAACAACTACTGATGAGATAGGAATCAAGTTGAGTTTATTCATTATACATTAATCTAATATTTATTGAGCACTTTTTCTGTGTACCAGGTGTTGAGGATACAGAGGTGAGCATATATATGTTCTAATGAGGGAAACAGACCAGAAGAAAGAGAAATGAGATTTCAGGGCTACAAAAACAAGCAAACAAACAAACAAACAAACATTCCAAGTAATGATGAAGAATGGAGAAACACTACTTTAGGGGGTGGTCAAAGAAGGCCTTGACCCCAGGAAGTGATGTTTGAGCTGAGGTGATGGGGACAGAGAAAGGTAACATGTATGAAGTGATCCAGACTGCACGGACTAGTGTGGTGATTGCCAGGTATGGGGGGAGGTAGAGGAGGGTAAGGGCGGGGTAAATGGTGATGGAAGGAGACTTGACTTGAAGGCAGGGTGAACACACAATATGCTGTACAGAGATGTGTTGTAGAACGGACACCTGAAACCTGTGTAATTTTGTTAATCAGTGTCACCCCAATACATCCAATTAAAAATAAATTTAAAAATGTGATTTAAAAAATAATAAAGTGATCCAGGCTGAGGGAACAGCAAGCGCAATGGCCCGGAGGATGGAACACATTTGGAGCTTGCAAAGAATCAGACAATACTCCGTCAGGAATGAGAGGAAGTACCTGTCAGGAAGAAGTAGCAAAGACAATTGAGTTTGGTGATGAGCAAATGGCTGTGCTGCAAAGGTCAGGTTGAGGTCTTTTTGTTTTGGTCGGAAAGGAACCGAGGTCCCTCTGGGGAAGCTGCTCAGAGCTGTCCTGGTGCAGACAGCTTGTCAACTCTGACAGCTCCCGTCCTATCTGCCCAGCTGTAACGAGGTTCCATGTTGCTGTTGCGGTTCAAATCATACAGGGCCTGCACCTCCATTCCCCAGGGGTGGTTTTGATAGTTTCACTACGTGCACAGTGATTTTAAAGCAGGTGTGACATAAGGGACCGCAGCCGCATAAGTCAGTGATGTCAACCCCTGACAACAACCATGATTGAAAAAGTCAGACACCTGAAATGACTTCATTTATTTGCACTGCCACATCCTGACACGATCTGACGTCTCTCTTGGTATAGGAACACAGTATCATCTCATTGCCATGGAAATGTAAAAGAATGGGAGATTTTTTTATTTCTAAAATGAAGGACTATTAACTCAAGACCTAAGTTTCATTTTATTCATTGTGCATGCCCCCAGATGCCTTGCTTCTACCTTATTTCATTGATTTTAAGACACACACGTTGCCTTCATCTTACCATTTCTGCACTGGTGATGCATTCTCCAACCAGCGATGCCTCACCATTGTGGTGACACGACCATCACCACCTGTGCACGCACATGTGGCTATAGCTATTCCCTTGTCCTCTAAGCCCAAAGGGATCGCTGACTCTACACACGGTGAGTACAATTAGCATTTAAACTGCGTCTAAAAAGATTACATTATATTTTGGTACTAATATGGACAGTGACTTGGTACTTAGGTATAAATAGAGAAGAAAGGGTAATCTGATATTTGTGAAGCAAATATCTTCAGTGGAGAAGAGATGGCAATTATTTATCTTATTTAAAAGCAGCAACCACATGCATTATGGGACTAAAGAAAGGAAGGTATCCAAAGATTCATGGAGTCTTATTGTGCTTTGTTCCTGTGCTACATGAAAAGAATTACATAGTAATGCCCAGGGACTCAGCAAAGTCAGGAGAAACAGACAAAACTCTCTAAGAAAGGAATGTCAAAGCCACACAACGCTGTGGAGATGGGTTTGTTTATACGTTGGACAGAATCACCATTCGGCACTGTCACAGTTTATTTCGCAGCATTTTATTATTTTTCTTTCTTGGGGAGGTAGAATATAATAATGTATCTTATAATTGATGGCGTTTTAGATTCCATAAACTGCAGTAGAACAGAGCAGTTTTGCCTTTAGATGACTAGGGCTATGCAGATACTAGGTTCCACTGATTGCATTACATTTGAAATGTCTCACGGAGGCCTATTCACACTTCACAAAACTATGCCTGCTTGAAACCTTATAGCTCACCACTGCGTCTCCCGCCCGTGGCAGACTGAATAAAACATTCTCAGGGTGACCCGGTACCCTGGGCTAGTGAACTGAATGGAGTTAACAGCGTCTGAGTACTTAGATAAGCAGGAGGCATAGCCAGTGGGTTGTGAAATAGATGGTCTTCATGAAAAATAAGCTTAATTTTGCTCAGGCAGTTACTTAAGAAGGTTGCCATGCTTCTCCCATTGGATTCTGAAGGGTTAGGAGGTTCTTTCCTTTTAGGGTGCTCTCAGATCAGTGTGAAAAGGCAGGCTGGGAGAGCTGTGAAATAATTCAGTCCTGTTGTGGGCAGGTTGTCAATCACTGTGTGTGAAGCCTGGCCTGTTATTTATTTTTTTATTTTTTTAGAGTCCACAGTTATTATTCTATTTCTACTCAAGGGTAGAAAATATAGCCAAGTTCCTTGGCAAAGAGCAGGTCCGTAGTGAAGGTCACACTGCCCAGTTTTGGGGGGGGGTGAAGAAAAAGCACTCCCTCCTGCCCCAAGCCCCAGGCTAGGCGTCTGCAGTAACAGCAGGCTCTCCCGAGAAAAAGCTTCTGTAGAAAAGTGGGTTTTTATGTAAGGTGCACAGTGTTTAGGCTGCACTTAGGTTTTACTTGAGCATAGATCATAAATATTTATCTCAAATGCAAAGAAGAGCTAGAATGCTATATAGAATTGTTTCCAGATATTTCTACTTGAAATGTGTGATAGATAGTTCAAAATTTACCATGCTCAACAGAACTCTTGATTTCTCTCCTTTAATTTCTCCTCCCAGATGTTCCCAGTCTCAAGAAATAGCTCCAACTAAAAACCTTTGACTCATCCTCAACTCCTCTTACAATCAATAGCTAATTCATCAGCTCTGTCTTCATGGTACATACTGATTCATCTTCACCACAATCACATTAGGATGAGGCACCATCATCTCTTGTCTTGATGACCGGGATAGTCAGCTAGATGTTCACTCTCTCCACCACTGTCACCCCCACAACCCTGTCTGTTCTTCCCACAGCAGCAGAAGTGAGCAAGCCTCTAAAACATAAATCAGACAATGTCCTGTGCTTTACTCAGAATACCTCCCATGGCTCCCACCCACACTGGGATACAGCTTGATCTCTCTCCATGACCACACAACCTGATCCTTGGCTATCTCTTTGACATCATTTTCCATCAGCCTTTACTCCTTGCTCATGCTGAGATAGCATGGTCCTACCTCAGGGCATTTGCATCTGCTGCTCCCTCAATCTGCAATGCTGATCTTTGCCTGCTTATTCCCACATGTCATTCCGACCTCTGCCCAAAGGACACCTCCTCAAAGAAGTCATTTCTGACCACCTTCCTTAAGATCTAGTCACTTTCTCTTCTCTTATGTTTCTTTATGTGCCACTATCTGTCTTATCTGTTACCTGCTTACTGTCTCTCTCCTTCGCTAGAAAGTAAACTCCATGACAGCAGGGACTTCGTCACCTGTTTTGTTTCCCACTGTATTTCTAGAGCTTAAACAGTGCCTGGAACAGAGTAGTTGCTCAATAAATATTTCCAGTCAACATGAATACTGCACATATGTCTTCACATGTCAGATGCCCATTTATACACGTTCTAGACACACTGAGGTCTGACAAACACCAATCTAGTGTAGTCTGCCTTTCAACTTACGCATTTTTACCCAACATGCCTGGCACCCCCAGCTGAGGGCAGCAGCACCCAGCGGTGGCACTGAGATGGGTGTAGGTCACACAAATGGCTGCCTCTCCTGGGCCCTACCCTCGCCAAGTAGGTAAAATGTGACTTTGACAACCTTGCCTCACATGGCTCCTCTCTCTCTTTCTCTCCCTGCTCTTCCCTGGGCAGCAACTTGGTTGGTGACTGTTTCAAAGGACCCACTTTGTAAAGGGCACTGGTGGTGGATATGCAGCTGGGCCCATGAGGTCAGGTCCTCAAAGAGTTGGTGTCTGGTGGTGTTCGGGATAATAAGGATGAACCAAAATAAATATAAGGGCTGTTATAAAGGTCAAGTGTCTTGCCCCAGAGAAAGTAGGGAACCAGGACTTGACTACCGGCTTCTTTGCCAAGCCTGCTTTCCTGTATTTGTAAATTTGTTCTGAATCTCCCTCCCTCTTCCATATTAAAAGCCCTAAATCCTGCGCTTCTTGGTGAAGTTATATGCCGGCTGATGATTTTATCACAGTAGTTCACAATGAGTGAGAAGGACTAACAGGTTTAGCTCTCTCAGGGGGCATTTGCGTGTAACCTGGTCTTCTCTGTGGCAGGAGATCTGAGGACAAAATCGTGAGCAAAGAGTGACGTCAGAGAAATGGCACTATGAGGAGTGCTCCCGATACCTCTCCCTGAAATTTCAACAAAATCAACAACTAGAGACAGAAAAACAATGTCAGGAGCATCTGAAATACACATACATCAAACAAAGGTATGATTGGGCAAAAAGGTGGCTGAATATATAATGTACTCTGAAGGAAATAAGATGGAGAATGGAGTATTCCGCTTTCCTCACTGACCTGAGCAAGGGCTGCTTTCACTTGGAACTGAGAGAAAGCGAGGGCTGGGGGTGCGAAAAAGCTGGGCTAGGGCAGAGATGTTCAAGCCAAGGAGAGAGGGTGCCCATGGCTCAGCCCACATGGAGCTAACACCAGCGGCAGACCCCGGCAGAAGTGGGCGAGCAGTTGCCTTGTTTACTCCCGGTATCCCGGTTGTCGAGCATGGGCAGTGTGCGAGTGGATCCACCTGGCGCTTCAGGCGTGGGTACCCACATTCCAGACAGAGGAGCTGGGTTGGAGACTGTCAGTAGTGACCCTCTGTGTGGGCTGTGACCAGAGTTTCTGAATAATTCGGGCTTCCCAAACAACAGCGCTTGGGAAGTGCACGAAAATCGGCTTCCCTACACCCGGACCTGTCTGGGCATGACACCTCTGCCAGCCATAAGGGCTAACAAAGCACATTCCTGGGGAAGAGAACTGCAGAAGTGGTGGAAGGAAGGGTGTGCAGGCAGCTTGCAGACAGCCTCTGAAGAGCAGACCTGCAGAGTGCCGAGGCATACCAGACATGCCTGGAAGCTCATAGAAAGACACCTGAAAGGCAATCTGCTCCCAGCCCTGCCTGATTATGCTGGCAGCTCTAGCTGACAAAGCCCTACCCAGAACCCTGTGTTGAGTGGGAATAGAGGAGGGATTTGGCAGCTCTTAGAGCCTCTTGCTTTTCAGGCAGTGGCTGGGGCAACTTCACAGCTGGGTCCCAGGCTGCTGGTTCAGGAAGGAGAGATTTGGGGAGAGGCTTCAGGAAAACGGACTCTCCCATTGTCGGAGCCTGCAAACACTAACAAGCCCTGCCTACCAACGGGACTGAGGCCTAGTTTATGTCATCACCATAGCAACACAACAGCAAATCTCTGCCTAAGAGTGCCACAGGAGCAAAACCTGGGGTACAGCGCCACCAGCCAAAAAGAGAGAGAAGAAAGAAAAAGGAAGAAGATAACTTTCAAAACCAGGAAAAATTCACAGTCTTTATAACATTTTCCATTTCTTTTTATGTATTTTTTATCTTTTTTTTTTTTCCTTCCACCTTGGTCATTTTATCCTCTATTCTTTTTATTCTTTGCTTTTTATTTTAAACGTTATTATCCAAAGGTGTTACATTTTCCATTCTTTTTTTCTATGAGGGTTACATCCCAAAAATATTAACTCAATTTTTTTCTCTCTCTTATTGTTTCTTCTTTTCTCTTTCACTTTTTCTCTCATTCAAATCTCACCCACAAACAAATTATTTTATTCTGGATTCAAATTTTTTCTTTGTGGCATTTTGTGTGCTTTTTACTATGCTTTTTATCTCTTTAGCACTTCCCCCAACTCCAGTTTTCCATTCTATAGTTTTTGTGCCACTTAATACAATAGAATTTTCATTTTTCACTATATTTTTTTCTTTTCTCTCCTTTTCATTCTATTTCCTTTTCTCTTACACTATTTCTCTCATTCGACCATCATTTACATACAAATTATTTTATTCTTGATCCAAATTTTTCCTTGTGGCATTTTCTGGGTTCTTGCCTCATTTTTTGCCTCTTTGTCACTTCCCCGCAACCCAGGCCCTCTGTTCTATGTATTTTTGTTCCACTTAGCACAATAGAATTTTCAGTTTTTCACTGCATTTTCTCAAAAATAATTTTTTATCAACTCTTATTAGTGTTATTAACAACACCACTCTCAAATGCCATTAAAGAAAAAGAAATAGAATATCATAAATACAAAAGACAGTGATGTAGCTCGGATAGATGAGGAAAAATCTGTAGAAAACAATTTCAATAGCTTAAAAACCTTGGAGTAAAATGACAGAGAATTTAAAATTGAAGTTCTAAAAATACTCAGAGGTATACAAGAAAGCACAGAAAGGCAATTTAGGGAGCTCAGAAAACAATTCAATGAACAGAAAGAATACTTCACCAAAGAACTTGAAACTATGAAAATGAATTAAACAGAGATGAAAAACTCAATTCATGAACTGAAAAATGAGGTAAAAAGCTTAGCCAATAAAACAGGCCAGATAGAGGAGAGAATTAGTGACATAGAATACAGGCAACTAGAGGTACTACAGAGAGAAGATGAGAGAGACTCATGAATTTAAAAAAGTAAATTTTCTACAGAAATTTCTGACTCCATCAGAAAGAGCAACATAAGAATAATGGGTATATCAGAAGGAGAAGAGAGAGAAAATGGAATGGAGAACATATTCAAACAAATAATAGACGAGAACTTCCCAAACCTGTGGAAAGAACTAAAGCCTCAAATTCAAGAAGCAAACAGAACATCAAGTTACCTTAACCCTAACAAACCTACTCCAAGGCACATCATAATGAAATTGGCTCAAACCAATGACAAAAAAAAAAAATTCTCAGACAGCCAAGGAAAAGAAGAATACAACATATAAAGGAAGGCCCATTAGATTATCAACAGATTTCTCAGCAGAAACTCTACAAGCTAGAAGAGAATGGATCCCAATATTTAAAGTTCTGAAAGAGAGGAACTTCCAGCCAAGAATACTATACCCATCAAAGATATCCATCAAATACGAAGGAGAAATAAAAACATTCACAGATATAGGAGAAATAAAAACATTCACAGATATAGAAAATTTATCATCAGAAACCCCCCACTTCAGCAAATACTAAAGGGGGTTCTCCGACCAGACACAAAAAACAAAACAAAACAAGTAAAAGCTTCATCAAGATCGCAATAAAAACAAGATTAATCTGTGACAAAGAAACAAAAAAAGGGAGAGGACAAAGATTAACAGTAGCAAAGGAGGATGGAGTGCAGAAGCACTCATGAGATAATGTACTACAATGAACATGATATGTATTCTTTCCATTACTTAATGGTAACCACCCCTGAAAAAAAACAACCCAGAAGTACATGGCTTGAAAAAAGAAGTAACAGAGAAAAGAAGTGTGGATTACAACCAAACAAAAACAAATGATAGAAAAATAAAAGAGAAAAACCAAACAAGATACAAAACTATCAGGAAGCAATATATAAAATGGCAATAGGAAACCCTCAAATGTCAATAATTACATTAAACGTAAATGGATTGAACGCACCAATAAAAAGACACAGAGTAGCAGAATGGATTAAAAAAGAAAATCTGAGTGTATGTTGCCTACAAGAAGCACATCTAAGCTACAAGGATGAAAACAAATTCAAAGTGAAAGGTTGTAAAACAATACTCCAAGCAAATAACATCCAAAATAAAGCAGGTATAGCAATACTCATATCTAACAATGCTGACTACAAGACAGCAAAGGTAATCAGAGACAAAAACGGTCATTTCATAATGATAAAGGGGACGTAACACTTCTTAATATATATGCACCAAATCAAGGAGCACCAAAGTATATAAGACAGCTACTGACTGACCTAAAAACAAAAACCGACAAAAATACAATCATACTTGGAGACCTCAATACACCGCTGACGGCTCTAGATCATTCATACAAACAGAAAATCAATAAGGAAATATTGGCCTTAAATGAAACACTAGAACAATTGGATATGATAAAGATCTACAGGAAATTTTATCCCAAAATGCCAGAGTATACATTTTTCTCTAGTGTACATGGAACATTCTCAAGAATTGACCATATGTTGGGTCACAAAAATAACATCAACAAATTCAGAAAGATTGAAATTATACCAAGCATATTTTCTGATCATAAAGCCTTGAAACTAGAATTCAACTATAAAAAGAGGTAAATAAACCCACAAAAATGTGGAAACTAAACAACATACTTTTAAAAAATGAGTGGGTCAAAGAAGAAATAAGTGCAGAGATCAAAAGATACATATAGGCAAACAAAAATAACAATACAACATATCAGAATCTCTGGGATGCAGCAAAAGTAGTAATAAGAGGGAAGTTCATATCAATACAGGCCTATATGAACAAACAAGAGAGACCCCAAGTAAACCACTTAACTTTACATCTTAAGGAACTAGAAAAAGAAGAACAAAACAACCCAAAAGCAGTAGAAGAAAGAAAATAATAAAAATCAGAGCAGAAATAAGCAATATAGAGAACAGAAAAACTATAGAAAAAATAAATAAAACAAAGAGCTGGTTCTTTGAAAAGATCAACAAAATTGACAAACCCTTGGCAAGACTCACCAAGGAAAAAAGAGAAAGGACTTATATAAACAAAACCCAAAATTAAAGAGGAGAAATCACCACAGATATCATAGATATACAAAGAATTATTCTAGAATACTATGAAAAACTACAGTGTGTCTGTAAAGTCTTGGTGCACTTTTGACCAGTCACAGGAAAGCAACAAAAGACGATAGAAATGTGAAATCTGCACCAAATAAAAGGAAAACTCTCCCAGTTTCATACCTATTCAGTGCAGTTCGAAGTGGGCTCCATTTTTTGCCCTACACATATCCAAACGATAGTGAAGTTCTTGCCACACACGGGTAAGAAAGTCTGGTGTAACAGAGTGATTACATCTGTGATTCTCTGTTTTAAGTGATTAATGTCATTGATACGTTCAATGTACACACGTTGCTTCACATAACCCCAAAAGTAAAAGTTTAAGGGCATCAGATCCAGGGATCGTGGTGGCCATTGCTTGACAGAACCCCTGCCTACCTACCGCCAGGGGAATGTTCTATCCAGAAACTCACAAACAATGGTGGTGTAGTGTGGAGGAGCATCGTCCTATTGAAAGATGATACCTTCTGGAAATTGTGGCACTGCATACAGTTCCAACATGTCAAGATAGGTGTTTGCCGTCACAGACTGCTCCGCAAAAAATAATGGGCCTATTACCTTATCATGCATCAGGCCACACCACACGTTCACTTTAGGGGTGTTATGTTCGTACTCAACGTAGGCATGAAGATGTTCAGCAGCCCATATTCGAACGTTATGGCGATGAACATCCATAGATATGGAAGGTCGCCTCATCGCTAAACACAATCTTCTGCAAAAATCTTGCATCATTGTCGATCTCATGAAGCATATCTGTAGCAAACGTGCATCGTGTGGGTCTATCCGCCTGTTTGATAGCGTGCAACAGCCGCAATTTGTACCCCGTAAAACAGAGACGATTCTTTAACACCTTATGAACTGTAGTCTTGCTTAGGTGTAATTGTCGAGCACATGCACGCACAGATTTTTTAGGGCTCCTTAGGTAGCTATCCTGTATAGCCTCTACAGACCTGTCACTGATGGATGGCCTACCAGAACAGGGTTTCTCCACCAAACTGCCGGTTTCCTTCAACTACCTATCCCACCGAGTAATGTTATTCCTATGTGGTGGCACTTCGTTATAAACGCGCTGATATTCACATTGCACTTTGGTCACAGATTCGAATTTAGCGAGCCACAGAACACACTGAACTTTCCTCTGTACTGTCCACATCTCAACTGGCATGGCCATGGGCTGCTCCGTTGTCTACACAGTGTTATGTCATCATCTGCGTATCTGCGCATGCGCACATGCTGCCACATCATCCTACAGAAACTGGGAGGGTTTTCCTTTTATTTGGTGCAGATTTTACATTTCTATCATCTTTTGTTGCTTTCCTGTGACCGGTCAAAAATGCACCATGATTTTACGGACACACTGTATATGCCACCAAATTTAACAATATAGAAGAAAATGTATAAATTCCTAGAACAATACAATCTTCCTAGCCTGAGTCATGAAGAATCAGAAAGCCTAAACAGACCCATAAGCAGGGAGAAAATAGAAACAACTATTAAAAACCTCCCCCAAAATAAAAGTCCAGGGCCAGATGGCTATACTAGTGAATTCTATCAAACATTCAAAGAAAACTTGGTTCCTATTCTACTCAAAGTCTGCCAAAATATTGAAGAAGCAATACTGCCCAAACACATTTTATGAGGCCAACATAACCCTCATACCAAAACCTGGCAAGGACAACACACAAAAAGAAAACTACAGATCAATATCTCTAATGAATACAGATGCTAAAATACTAACAAATCAAATACAACAACACATTAAAAAAATAATACATCATGATCAAGTGGGATTCATCCCAGAATCACAAGAATGGTTCAACATACGTAAAACAGTTAAGATAACACACCATATCAACAAAACAAAGAACAAAAACCATATGATCTTATCAATAGATGCAGAAAAGGCATTCAATAAAATACAACATCATTTTATGTTTAAAACACTTAACAAAATGGGTATAGAAGAAAAATATCCTAACATAATAAAGGCCATCTATGATAAACCATCAGCTAACATCATATTAAATGGCATAGAAATCAGGACTTTTCACCTAAAATCATGAACAAGACAAGGTTGTCCACTCTCTCCACTCCTATTCAACATAGTGCTAAAAGTTCTAGCCAGAGCAATCAGACAATAAAAGAAAGAAATAAAAGGCATTCATATCGGGAAAGAAGAAGTAAAGGTTTTACTTTTTGCAGATGATATGATCGTATCATCTAAACCCCAAAGACTCCACAAAAAGACTACTAGAAACAATAAACCAATACAGTTAGGTTGCAGGATACAAAACTAATATACAAAAGTCCATTGCCTTCCTATATGCCAACAATAAAACATCAGAAAACGAGCTCAAAAAAACAATCACTTTCATGGTTGCAACAAAAAAAATAAAATACCTAGGAATAAACATAACAAAGAATGTAAAGGACCTATATAATGAAAACTACAAAGCATTGTTAAGGGAAATCGCTAAAGATACGATGAAATGGAAAAATATTCCTTGTTCCTGGATAGGAAGAATAAATATAGTCAAAATGACTATATTACCCAAAGCAATATACAAATTTAATGCAATTTCCATCAAAATTCCAATATCATTTTTTAAAGAAATGGAATAAAAAATCATCAGGTTTATATGGAACTATAAAAAATCCCGAATAGCCAGAGTAATCCTAAGGAAAAAGAACGAAGCTGGGGGCATTACAATACCTGACTTCAAATTATATTGTAGAACCACAATAATCAAAACAGCATGGTACTAGCAGAAAAATTGACACTCAACTCAAACCAATGGAACAGAATAGAAAGCCCAGAAATAAAACCGCATGTATATGGTCAAATAATTTTTGATAAGGGGGTCAACAACACACAATGGAGAAAAGAAAGCCTCTTCAACAAATGGTGCTTGGAAAACTGGAAAGCCACATGCAAAGGAATAAAACTCGACTATAGTTTGTCCCTTTGTACTCAAATTAATTCAAAATGGATCAAAGACCTAAATATAAGACCTGAAACAATAAATTACATAGAAGAAAACATAGATACTAAACTCATGGACCTTGGTTACAAAGAGTACTTTATGAATTTGACTCCAAAGGCAAGGGAAGTGAAGGCAAACATAAATGAATGGGACTACATAAGACTAAGAAGCTTTTGCACAGCAAGAGAAACTGACAACAAAACAAACAGGCAGCCAACTAAATGGGAGATGATATTTTCAAACAACAGCACCGATAAGGGTTTAATATCCAAAATATACAAAGAACTCATAAAACTCAACAACAAACAAGCTAACGATCCAATAAAAAAATGGAAAGAGGACATGAACAGACACTTCTCCCAGGAAGAAATACAAATGGCCAACAGATATATGAAAAGATGCTCATCTTCATTAGCTACTAGAAAAATGCAAATCAAAACTACAATGAGATACCACCTCACACCTGTTAGATTAGCTATTATCAACAAGACGGGTAATAAATGTTGGAGAGGCTGTGGAGAAAAAAAAACTCTCATCCACTATTGGTGGGAATATAAAGTAGTACAACCATTATGGAAGAAAGTATGGTGGTTCCTCAAAAAATTAAAAGTAGAACTGCCATGTGACCCAGTAATCCCTCTACTGGGTATATACCCCCAAAACGCAGAAACACTGGTATGTAAAGACACATGCAGCCCCATGTTCATCGCAGCATTGTTCACAGTGGCCAAGACATGGAAACAACCAAAAGCCCTTAAATCGATGACTGGATAAAGAAGATGTGGTACATATATACTATGGAATACTACTCAGCCATAACAAATGATGACATTGGATCATTTACAACAACATGGATGGACCTTGATAACATTATACTGAGCAAAATAAGTAAATCAGAAAAAACCTAAGAACTATATGATTCCATACATAGGTGGGACATAAAAATGAGATTCAGGGACATGGACAAGAGTGTGGTGGTTACTGGGGGTGGGGAGGGGAAGGGAAAAGGTGGGTGGAGAGGAAGGGCACAAAGAAAACCAGATAGAAGGTGACGGAAGACTATATATGACTTTGGGTGATGGGTATGAAACATAATCAAATGTTAAAATAACCTGGAGATGTTTTCTCTGAACCTATGTGCCCTGATTGATTAATGTCACCCCATTAAAATTAATTTTAAAAAATCGTGAGCAAGATTGACATTTAATGAAGCGGAAGATGAAGGAGGCCCTGAAGCTTCTGTTATTGTTATTAGTACTATGTTCCCTGTTCCAGTTTATAGGAGGCAACTAACCTAAGGAACCATAGTCGATTAAAAATAATTTTGACACATGAGTACCCTGAGCAAAGAGAGGGGAGGCAGCAAATATATGCAAAAGGCATGAAAAACGCTTCTCCATTAGACACATACTTCAGCATTTGCTTTTCTAAAATAATTTATTTTGATGGTCAATTAATTCAACAAACAAACCCTCAGCTTTTTATAGACCTAGCATGTCCTCTATCATACAGTGTTGGTTGGCAGTGTCTGGGGCTAAATTTTCCATGCACTTAGATTTGAGCCTTCTGGTATGAAACCCTATTCAAGTCTTGCCCTCCCCAACTGGTACTTTAGCATCGCTAATCATTTTAGATTTTCTGAGATGGTTTTGATTTCACATATTCTGACTGGAAGCTAAGAAACAATGGCAAGACCATCCGAAAATTTTAAATTCTCTCTGCCTTTGTCTGATCAAAACTTATCTTTTGGGCTGGACTGGTGGTACTAATGGCTTCAATTTCTCATCCTGACCTGCATCTAAGCCATTTACATGTGAATTTCCAGCTTCTGCTATCAAGGGGTAAATATATATACCCTTCTCTCTCAGCTTGATGTTCAGTTGGTCATGTGGCTTCCTTTGGGCAATTGTTAGCAGGTAACGTTAGCAAATAGACGGTTGGAGAAGTGCTTGCACAACTTTCATTTCTTTCTGCCTTTGCCACAGGACACGTCTGATAAGAGCACGTTATAGGACAGGAGACACGGGCAGAGCCACGGTGCCCTAGTTGTCTGACCTGAGACCATCCCAGATCAGTTGAGTCTCGTACCCCAACAGACTAGAGCAAACTGCTGGATGTGAGGGGGCCGCTGAGACCAGGAGAAATTTCCCATCAAGCATGGCCTAGATTTCAGACCCACAGATGCCTGAGCAGAACAGATGCTTGTGGCTTTCAGCCACTGCATTTTCAGACAGTTTGCTGCACGGCACCACTGTGGTCACGGATAATGGATAATGTTTCCCAGAAATCTTGGGAACTTGGAAGCTGCCCCTCCACTTGGCTTCTTTTAAACAAAAATTGAGTGCTTCCTATTAGCAAGGCATAGTGCAAAATGATTTGCTAGATTATTTTATTTAATCTGGACCACAGTACTATCTAAAAGATAGATAATGTTATTGTCCAAAATTTAGAGGCAAGGAAATTGAAGTGTAGAGGAGGTTAAGTGACTTGCCCAAGTAAAACTGTAGGGAATAAGGTGGGGAGTCAAACCCAGGAAGACTGCTCTGTGAGCCTGTGTGCTTGGTGTTTACTCTGCTGGCTCCTCCATCCCTCCTTTGCTTCTGCGCATGGGTCCAGAGATCACTGTTATACTCAGGACCCCTTAACAGTATTCTAGCTGCAGCTAGTATAAACAGCCATCTTCCCCATTAGCCTGGAAGTTCTTTTTCTTTTTTAAAAAATTTAATTTTTCCATTGATTGAATGAGAGAGAGAGAGAGAGAGAGAGAGAGAGAGGAAGGGAGAGAGAGAGAGAAAGAAGAAGCACAAACTTGTTCTACTTAGTTCCTCCATTTACTTGTGTACTCATTAACTGCTTCTCGTATGTGCCCTGACCGGAGATCAAACCTGCAACCTTGGTGCACAGGGACAATACTTTATTCTTTGTGCCACCCAGCCAGGGCAGGGTTTTGTTTTTTTTTCTTCCATTTTTGTAAACAGTTTTAGGTATATGATGTCTGAACTTCGT
This sequence comes from Rhynchonycteris naso, assembly GCA_037038555.1. NCBI lineage: Eukaryota > Metazoa > Chordata > Mammalia > Chiroptera > Emballonuridae > Rhynchonycteris > Rhynchonycteris naso. The sequence goes on from CM073000.1 coordinate 86,713,628, forward strand.
GTCTACAGAAATGAAACTCTACTGACTCAAGTTTTATTAGTTAAATATTAAAAATAGGAACTGATAGCCCTGGCTGGGTAGCTCATTCAGTTAGAGTGTGGTCCCCCTATGTCAAGGATCTGGGTTTGATCCTGTCAGGTCACATACAAAAATCAACCAATGAATGCATAAGTAAGTGGAACAGCAAATCAGTGTTTTTTCCTCTCTCTCTCTCTCAAATCAAGAAAGAAATAAAAGATGGTAGGGACTGATATAAAACTAGCATGGAATAATTTGTACTTTGCAGTTTTTACATTTAAGAAATTATTTTGATTTAGTTATTGTACTTTAGGTATGCTACCACCAGGTGGCGACAGAATGCCAGACATAAAGTCTGCATAGTAAGGAATTTCAGTGTATTCTGAGCTTTGAAGTTAACAGCTCTTTTCTTGAGTTAAAAATACTTTGGGACCGCAGATCTTAATTTAACATACTACATCTCTTTAGTAAAACAGCTAAACTTAAGCTCTAAATCAACCTTAAACATCTTTCGAGTAGATATAAATCCTAAGCTACAAAAATCACCTGCCTCCTCTCTCCTCTCTGGCTTTGAATTATTTTCATATTTGGCTGATTCTAACATTAATCTCATGTACTCGTTTGGGTGGTGGTGTTAACTGTTATGATTTACTGAGTCTTTATTGCCAACGTCTCTCATGACAGCTTATATGTCAGGCTTCAAAATTCTTAAGGTTTTTTTTTTCCCTAAAAAACCCCCAAACTCTCTGACTTCCATTTCACCTAAGAAGGTAGAGGCTTATCTTTTCAGTAGGATCTCAGAGAAGATGCAAAGCATTGCTCCATCAGAATAGCATAAAAAAGTGTATTTGCATTGTATGGAGAACTTTATTTTTCTTTGCTACACTATAGAATAGTCCATTAGAACCCCCCCCCCCCCCATGCTCCTAGAAGCAAAGCCTCAGTTTACTGCATTTACTGATTTAACTGCAAGGGAAATGGATCTCCTTAGCAACAGGCTCTGCTTTAAATATCTCCAAAACAGAGTTTTAAAAGAAACAAGTTCTCACGCCCTGTTAGAAACCTGAGCAAAATACAGAATAAAAAATAATTAACTGATTTTATTATAAATTAATGATACTATATAGTTGAAAGGGGCAGGTTTAATGAAAAGGAAATACTGAACTACTTGAAAAAGCCATCAGAAGATTCTACTCTTATAGGTTGTCAAGTTGAACTTGGCAACAGATTCTAGAAAGGTTTACATTTATGGAAAATAAATTGAGAACGGGGCACGCCCCTAACCTCTGTGCCACTACTCTGGCCCCAAGCTCTTTCGGTTCAAGGATGGGGTGACTGAGAGTCAAGCAATTCTGTAAGCACAGTCAGAAAACAAGATGGGGTAGATGGGAGACCCTCCGGAGTTGAAGCCTGAGTGTGACTGCACCAAACGGAGGGTCATCCCTGCTCACATTCCCTGCTCCAGGAGTGGGAGCATTCTGAGCAGCACGGAGCAGTGAGGATTTTGACCCAGCTGGTAGAAAAAGGGGATGCCTGTTGGGCGAGATGGGAGAGGCCAAGGTAGGAGAAAGGGGTAGGAGTTGGGAATGGGGACGAGAGGGGCTGATGCAGCAATTGCTTGAGGCAGAGGCCGGGGTCTGCTCACTGCACAGGGCTGTCTGTGTTCTAGCGGGTGGGAACAGAGGGAGGGGCAACTGGCAGCTGGGCAATGAGAGCATGCTGGCCAGGTGCAGGCCACCCCCAGCTTAACGCTGGGGGAGGGACCTGGGGAAGAGAGAAAGAAGAAGATGGAGGCAACGTGAAAATAAAACAGGGACAGAAGGGAAAGGCATGGATAATAAAAAGCTCTCGTGATTTTGCATCTCACAGGAAACCGGTGAAACCAGCAGGGCTAGTATTATTATCCTCTATTTACAAATGAGAAACTGAGTCCCAGCGTCCGTACGTGACTTTATAAAGGTCTCACATGGAGAGGCAGACAGAAGGTTCAAAATCAAGTGGCCTGGTTCCAATAAGAAGATGCAAGGAGGCAGGGTGTACATGCGAAGACCTGATACACGCCATATGTCCTCCTGATTTTATAAACGGGAAGTAAATAGTTTTACATAACCAAGGCTCGGCCTTTTAAGGGCCAAACTTAAACAATTTTAGCCCCTGTTAAAACGGAATGCATTATACTTGTCCTTGAATACTTACTGTACCTTTCCTTCTTGATACATGGGTTAAAATGATGAAAACTGACTCAGTACATATGGACTTCCAATTCAGGGATACCCTCGTGTTGTAGTAGGCATCTGGATTGTACTGCTGTCATGCGTGACACACTCGCCTAGAAATAGCCATAGAGCGAGCGGAGTCGGCTGACTCAGCGGCTGCTCCATCACACTCAGCTCTACCTTATTAGGTGTGTCAGCTCCTGCCCCTGCTCACTGCTGCTGACCATGTCATTCCCCTGATTAAAATCCTTTTAATGGATTCCTACTGATTATAGCAGCACTTTTTTGTTTTAAAACAAAGTCTACACATTAAAATCACCCAGGGAGCTTTTAGAAAACCTTTTTAATTCCCAGATACCACCAGTGACTATTTCAATTCTATGGTTTAGGTGTGGGGCCCTAGCCCACAGGGATGAATAATAAGTTGTATGGACTCAGGCTTCTAGTCAAGATGGAGTAACAGGAATTGGATTTACCCTCCCATGTGACACATTGAAAAATTTAGACAAAATAAACAAAACACTGGTTTTCAAGACATTGGGCATGAGGCAATGAAGGACATTAGTCCCTGAGAGATGAGAAACTCACAAAGTAAGTCCTACAATTGCCCTAGTTTATCACATTGAGATAATTCCCAGGCCATATGCAGGAAGGAACCCAGGGAGCCTGAAGATGCTCTGAATTCAGAAGATGGAAGTAAAGTCTAGGGAGACAAAGTGACTAAAACTTTCTGGGCAGAGTCCTTGACAGGAGAGCATACTGATCAGCAGTACTGATGCATATAAGAAAATGATCTGAGACCAGATTTAAAAATCCACCTGAAAAGATCAGTGGGAATAGTACTTAGAGTTCAAATAGGGTTGGTAAGAGTTCACACTATACAGACTGGGAAGCTTGGGAATTCACAGGCCATTATTAGAATACTTAGAAGCATCTTGCCTCAGTCGTGTGGAAGTATGAGCCATAGACTGAATGATGCTCTGGTCTTCCCTAACAAATCAGGACCTGACAAACAAAACCTGAAAGGATCAAAGTGTATACAGGGAGCTTCTCTGTGTCCCAGAACAAAGCTCAAGAATATTTATAGGAACACAGGGAGCAAGATGGCGACGGAGTAGGCGGACGTACCAACTTCCAACTCCCAGAACCAAAGTGGATTACAACTCAATTTTAAGAACCATCACCTGGATAAACCAACTTTGAACAAAACTAAGTGGACTCTTCAACCAAGGAACACAGAAGAAGCCACATTGAGACTGGTAGGAATAGCGAAAACGCGAAGAGGGCTGCCCAGCTCCCCGGAGCAAACGGCAGCCCGGAGAGACCCGTGTGGCGGGAGGAGATTTTGGCGGAGAGGGAGGGACCTGGGTCCCAGGAACCAAGCCCCAGCCTGCAGTCCCAGAGCCAAGAAGAGGCGTTTGGACAGTTTTGAGCTGTGAAACAAGTGAGGGAGCTCCCAGGCCTACAGTGTGGAGTATTAGGTCCCTTCCTACTCTGCTGAGGGCTGCTTAAGGTTTTGGGGCGGCAGGACGCTGAAAGGCGGTTCTGTCGGCGTGGGCAGAGGCCAAGCCGGTGGGAGATCGGTCTAGCCCAGAGGGTCGGAGGGTAAGCGCGAGAGCGGTCCGGAAGCTGCGGGCCCGCCTTTAATCCCACTTGCGGGGACAAAGCGGGAGGCCAGGAACGGGCAGGCCCTGAGCAAGCCGGCCCTGACCGTGGGGACCGGGCTGGGACCAGGGACGGGCAGGGGCTCGTGGCTGAGCTGACGCTACCAGTCCACCCCCCCCCCGCCGCCCGCCGGAGAAACCGCGGGTGGCCAGTATACGTGCGCGAGCAGGCTCCGAGCGCGGGAACGGGGTGGACCCCGAGACAGGCGGAGGCTCGCAGCTGAGCCCACGGCTGCTATCCCCATCCGGCCGGAGAAACCCCGGATAGTGTTAATACGTGCACGGGCGGGCTCCGAACGCGGGGGCGGGGTAGAGTCCGGGACGAGCGGAAGTACGCAGCTCGGCGGAAGCCAGCAAACACGCCCGCCCCAATAAATCTTGGTTTCCGACCCTGCGCAAAGGGCCCTGGCCTCGAGGGCGGGGCTAAAGCTCCTGACGGGCAAAAGCTTACAGCTGAGAGCACGTCAAAAGCCCCGCCTAACCCGCGGAACTGTAGCGAGCAGGCTCCGACGGCTGGTTCTGGGTGGAAGTCCGGAAATAGGCTGGGTCCGCAGCTGAGGAAAGGTGCTCGCCTCTACCCTTGGTGCTAATCTTGTGGCTTCAGTGACAGCCCCTCCCACGGAGGAGAGGCAGAAATCACAGCAAAAGCCACAGTGGGCCGGCGCTGGCAACGCTCATACCCAACCACCCTAGGCGCCGGCAGAGGGGGTGGGGGGCCTGCAGATAGACCACACCTAGAGAACACAAAGGCAACACCTACTGGACTCCAGTGGCCACAACTTGCTTATACACAGAAAAAATGGGCAGGCAGAGGAATGCAAACCAAATGAATCAAGAGAAATCCCCAGAGAAGGACCTGAATGAACCAGATATAACCAAATTACCAGAAGCAGAATTTAGAATAATGATAGTTAGGATGTTCAAAGAAATTAGAGCAACAATGGATAGTCATTATGAACACCTAAATAAAGAGATAACAAGTATAAAAAATGAAATTGAAATAATAAAAAAGAATCAGACAGAAATGACAAATACAGTATCAGAACTGAAGACCACAATGGAAGGAATTAAAAGCAGGATGGATGACGCTGAGGATCGAATAAGCGAGTTAGAGGACACAATAAACAAAGGCACAGAAGCAGAGAAGAAAAAGGAAAAGAGACTTAAAAAATGTGAGGAAACTCTAAGGGAGCTTAGTGACAACATGAAGAGAAACAACATTCGCATCATAGGGGTGCCTGAAGAAGAGGAGAGAGGACAGGAAATGGAAACTTTGTTCAATCAAATTATAGCAGAAAACTTTCCTAAATTAAGGCTGGGAAACACTCCACACATTCAAGAAGCACACAGAACTCCATTAAGGAGAAACCCAAAAAAATCTACACCAAGACACATCATAGTTAAAATACCAAAGCTAATGGATAAAGAAAAAATTTTAAAAGCTGCTAGAGAAAAAAAGACTATCACCTACAAAGGAGCCCCCATAAGGATGACATCAGACTTCTCAACAGAAACACTTGAGGCCAGAAGGGAATGGCAAGAAATAAGCAAAGTAATGCAGAACAAGAACCTACAACCAAGACTACTTTATCCAGCAAGGCTAACGTTTAAAATTGAAGGAGAAATAAAGAGCTTCCCAGAAAAAGAAAGCCTCAAGGAATTCATAAAAACCAAACCAATTCTGCAAGAGATACTAAGGGGCCTCTTGTGAACAGTTTAAAGGGAGGAAAGAATAGAGCAAAAGAAGAATACAGCTTTAAAGAATAAAATGGCAATAAACAACTACATATCAATAATAACCTTAAATGTAAATGGATTAAATGATCCAATCAAAAGACATAGGGTAGCTGCATGGATAAAGAAACAGGACCCATACATATGCTGTCTACAAGAGACACACCTTAAAATAAAAGATGTTCATAGACTGAAGGTAAAAGGATGGAAAAAAATATTTCATGCAAATGGAAATGAAAAAAAAGCAGGGGTAGCAATACTTATATCAGACAAAATGGACTTTAAAACAAAGGCTGTAGTAAGAGATAAAAGAGGACACTACATAATGATAAAGGGAACAATTCAACAGGAAGATATAACTATTGTAAATATCTATGCACCAAATATAGGAGCCCCGACATACATAAAGCAGACTTTGATGGATATAAAGGGCGAGATTAACAGCAATACTATCATAGTAGGGGATTTCAATACCCCTCTAACAACACTGGATAGATCCTCAAGAAAGAAAATTAACAAAGAAACAGCAGACTTAAAGGATACACTAGATCAACTTGATTTAATAGATATCTTCAGAACTTTTCACCCTAAAGCAGTAGAATATACATTCTTCTCAAGCGCTCATGGTACGTTTTCTAGGATAGACCACATGTTAGGACACAAAAATGGTCTCAATAAATTTAAGAAGATTGAAATCATATCAAGCATTTTCTCTGATCACAATGCCATGAAACTAGAAATTAACCACAAAAGAAAAACTGAAAAATACTCAAACACTTGGAAACTAAATAGCTTGTTATTAAATAATGAATGGATTAACAATGAGATCAAAGAAGAAATAAAAAAGTTTCTAGAAACAAATGATAATGAGCATACATCAACTCAAAATTTATGGGACACAGCAAAAGCAGTTCTGAGAGGGAAGTTTATTGCACTACAGGCATATCATAAGAAGCTAGAAAAAGCTCAAATAAGCAACTTGACCCTGCATCTAAAAGAACTAGAAAAACAACAACAAATAAAACCCAAGACAAGTAGAAGAAAGGAAATAATAAAGGTCAGAGCAGAAATAAATGACATAGAGGCTAAGGAAACAATACAAAGGATCAATGAAACAAGAAGCTGGTTCTTTGAAAAGGTAAACAAGATTGATGAACCTTTAACTAGACTCACCAAGAAAAAAAGAGAGAGGACTCAAATAAATAAAATTAGAAAGGACAGTGGAGAAATAACAACTGACACAACAGAAATACAAAGCATTGTAAGAAAATACTATGAAGAACTATATGCCAAAAAATTAGACAATCTTGGTGAAATGGACAAATTTCTTGAATCATATAACCTTCCAAAAATCAATCTGGAAGAATCAGAACACCTAAACAGACCAATTACAGCAAATGAGATAGAAACAGTTATCAAAAAACTCCCAAAAAAGAAAAGTCCTGGGCCTGATGGCTTCACAAGTGAATTCTATCAAAAATTCAAAGAAGAACTAACTCCTATTCTCCTGAAGCTATTTCAAAAAATTCAAGAGGAAGGAAGACTTCCAAACTCCTTTTATGAGGCGAGCATAATTCTGATCCCAAAACCGGGCAAAGACAACACAAAGAAAGAAAATTATAGGCCTATATCCCTGATGAATTTAGACGCTAAAATTCTCAACAAAATATTAGCCAACCGGATCCAGCAATATATGAAAAAAATCATACACCACGATCAAGTGGGATTTATTCTGGAGAGGCAAGGCTGGTTCAATATTCGCAAATCAATCAATGTGATTCACCACATAAACAAAAGGAAGGACAAAAATCACATGATAATTTCAATAGATGCAGAAAAGGCATTTGATAAAATCCAGCACCCATTCATGCTCAAAACTCTCAGTAAAGTGGGAATACAGGGATCATTCCTTAACATGATAAAGGCCATCTATGATAAACCGACAGCAAACATCATACTAAATGGACAAAGATTAAAAGCAATCCCCTTAAGATCAGGAACCAGGCAGGGTTGCCCACTTTCACCACTCTTATTCAACATAGTTCTGGAAGTCCTAGCTACAGCAATCAGACAAGAAGAAGAAATAAAAGGCATACAAATTGGAAAAGAAGAAGTAAAACTGTCATTATCTGCAGATGATATGATATTGTATATTGAAAACCCTAAAGTCTCAGTCAAAAAACTACTGGACCTGATAAATGAATTCAGCAAGGTGGCAGGATATAAAATTAATACTCTGAAATCAGAGGCATTTCTATACACCAACAATGAAATATCAGCAAAAGAAATTAAGGAAACAATCCCCTTCACTATTGCAGCCAAAAAAATAAAGTACCTAGGAGTAAATTTAACCAAGGAGGTTAAGGACTTGTACTCAGAAAATTATAGAACATTGATAAAAGAAATCAAGGAAGATACAAACAAGTGGAAGCACATACCGTGCTCATGGCTAGGAAGAATAAACATCATTAAAATGTCTATATTACCCAAAGCAATTTATAAATTCAATGCAATACCAATTAAAATACCAATGACATACTTCAAAGATATAGAACACATATTCCAAAAATTTATATGGTACCAAAAAAGAACACGAATAGCCTCAGCAATCTTAAAAAGAAAAAATAAAGCAGGAGGTATCACTCTTCCTGATATCAAGGTTTACTACAAGGCCATTATACTCAAGACAGCCTGGTACTGGCATAAGAACAGGCACATAGATCAATGGAACAGAACAGAGAACCCAGAAATAAACCCACAGCTTTATGGACAACTGATATTTGACAAAAAAGGAAAGAACATACAATGGAGTAAAGACAGCCTCTTTAACAAATGGTGTTGGGAAAATTGGACATCTACCTGCAAAAAAATGAAACTAGACCATCAACTTACACCATTCACAAAAACAAACTCAAAATGGATAAAAGACTTAAATGTAAGCCGTGAAACCATAAACATCTTAGAAGAAAACATAGGCAGCAAGCTCTCCGACATCTGTAGCAGCGGTATATTTGCCGATTTATCTTCATGGGCAACTGAAATAAAAGGCAAGATAAACAAATGGGACTATATCAAACTAAAAAGTTTTTGCACAGCTAAAGACAATAGGAACAGAATAAAAAGACAAACCACACAATGGGAGAACATATTTGACAGCACATCTGATAAGGGGTTAATAACTAAAATTTATAAAGAACTTATAAAAAGCAACACCAGGAAGACAAACAACCCAATCAAAAAATGGGCAAAAGAAATGAATAGAAATTTCTCCAAAGAGGACATACAGATGGCCAATAGGCATATGAAAAAATGCTCAACATCACTAATCATTAGAGAAATGCAAATTAAAACCACAATGAGATATCACCTCACACCAGTCAGAATGGCACTTATCAGCAAAACAACACAGAATAAGTGCTGGCGAGGATGTGGAGAAAAGGGAACCCTTCTGCACTGCTGGTGGGAATGCAGACTGGTGCAGCCACTGTGGAAAACAGTTTGGAGATTCCTCAGAAAATTAAAAATCGAACTGCCTTTTGACCCAGCTATCCCACTTTTAGGAATATACCCTAAGAACACCATAGCACTGTTCGAAAAGAAGAAATGTGCCCCCATGTTCGTGGCAGCATTGTTCACAATAGCGAAGATCTGGAACCAGCCCAAGTGTCCGTCAGAAGACGAGTGGATTAAAAAGCTATGGTACATATATACTATGGAATACTACTCAGCCATAAGAAACGATGACATCGGATCATTTATAACAAAATGGATGTACCTTGATAACATTATACGGAGTGAAATAAGTAAATCAGAAAAAAAGAAAACCTGAGAACAGCACGATTACATACATAGGTGGGACATGAAAGTGAGGGTATGAGACATGGACAAGAGAGTGGTGGTTATGGGATGGGGGGAGGGAGGGAAGAATGGGATAGGGAGGAGGGGAGGGACGCAGGGAAAACCAGATTGAAGGTGACAGAGGACAATTTGACTTTTGGTGATGGGTATGCAACACAATTGAATGATAAGATAACCTGGAGATGTTTTCATTGTACATATGTACCCTGATTTATTGATGTCACCCCATTAGAATTAATAATAATAAAATATATAAAAAAAACCAATCATCAATAAAAAAAAAGAATTGATAAACAAAAAAAAAAAAAAAAAAAAGAATATTTATAGGAACACAAAAGTATCCAGCACCCAATGAAGTGAAATTCATAATGTCTGGCATGCAATGATTACCAGGTATGCCAAGAAGAATCTGAAAAATCAATCAATCAGAACCAACTCCAAATGGACACAGTGTTAGAATTAGAAGACAAGGGCATTAGAAATAGTTATTATAACCATATTTCATATGTTCAACAAGTTAGAGAAAAAATTGAGCAGTTAGATAGAGACATGGAAAATATAAAAAGGACCTGAGACTAACCACTGGAGATGAAAACTATAGTCTCTGAAATGAAAAATATTCTGGATGGTAATAATGGCTGATTAGATATTATAAGAAGAAAATGTTAGTGAATTTGAAGACATAACAATAGAAATTATCCCAATGAATCACATAGAGAAAAAATATTAGAAAAAAATGAATAGAGCATTGGTGAGCTTTGGTCTAATTTCCAATGGCTTAATATTCATGTGATTGGAGTTTTCCACAGAGAAGAGAGAAAAAGTAAGACAGAAAACAATATTTATGAAATAATGACCATGGGGCAACCATCATAGAGGTTTCTCAAAGTTAAAAAAAATAGGATTATTATAGGATCCAGCACTCCCATTTCTAGGTATATAGCTAAGATAATAAAAAACAGAATCCCAAGGAGATATTTACACACCGATATTTATTGTAGCATTACCCATAATAGGCAAGAGATGAAAGCAACCCAGATGTCTATCAACACATGAATGAATAAAGCAAATGTAGTATATACATACAATGGAATATTATTCAGCCTTAAAAAGAAGAAAATCCTGTTATATGCTACACAGCATGGATGACTTTGAGGACAGTATGCTCAGTAAAATAAGCTTGTCATAAAAGGACAAATAATGCACAATTCCACTTATGTGAAGTATTTAAAGCAGTCAAACTCTTAGAAACAGAAAGTAGAATGGTGGTGGTCAAAGGCTGGGTGAGGGGAAAGGGATTGTTCAATGGGCATAGAATTTCAGTTTTGCAAGATGAAAAAGTTCTAGAGCTCTGTTGCATAATAATGTTAACACTACTTAATACCATTATACTGCATAGTTAAAATGATTAGCATGACAAATTATATACTGTGTATGTGTATGTGTGTATATATATATATATATATATATATATATATATATTTAGTGAGAGACAGAAAGGAACAGACGGGAACAGACAGACAGACAGGAAGGGAGATGAGAAGCATCAGTTCATAGTTGCAGCATCTGAGTTATTCATTGATTGCTTTCTCATATGTGCCTTGACTGGGGGTTCCAGTCAAGCCAGTGACCCCTTGCTCAAGCCAGTGACCTTTGGGCTAACGCCAGCGACTATAGGGCTCATGACTATGATCCCACACTCAAGCCAGTGACCCCATGCTCAATCTGGGGAGCCCGTGCTCAAGCTGGCAACCTCAGGGTTTTGAACCTGAGTCCTCAGTGTCCCAGTCTGATTCTCTATTCACTGTGCCACGGCCTGGTCAGGCAATATATTTTTTACTGTAATAAAAATAATTTGGAGATTATTACATAACTCTTTATACATACTAAAAATGATTGATTTGTACATTATAAATTGTATAATTGAAATGTACAATATGTGAATTAAACCTCAATAAACTATAAAAACAAATTAAAGATAATACACACCAATGAGAGAGAATGAATAGTTTTGCAACTATATGCAATGTAATGTAAATGTAAGTCGGTACATGCAAGAACATTCAATACAAAAACAAGCAAATTGAGCATCTCTGTTAGAAGTAAGGATGGTAGTTGCCTTGGGGATCATGGAAAAACTAGTGACAGGAAAGGGCCATGAGTGACCTTTTGGGTGCTGGTAATTTTTTATTTCTTGTTTCTGTGCTAGTTACATGTGTGTGGTCTTTTAGGATAAAATCACTAAGCTGTATAGAGTTTTTAATGCATATTATAATTCTATAGAAAATTTTTGAAAAGTTGAAGAGAATAAAAGAAATACAATTATTCCACGGAAAACCAAGAAATTAAAAATAAAATAAATAATGACAAAAAATTTTCCCAAGTTGATCAAAACTACAACTTCATAAGAAGCTCAGAAAACTTTATACACAAGAAACAAAGAAACCTATATCAAGGTATGTCATAATCAAATTATTCAAAAGTAGTGATAAAGAGAACACCTTAAGTACAGCCAGAGGGAAATAATGCAGAAGATAGAATGGTGGATCAATGTCTATAAAAAACAGTCACCCTAGAATTCTATACCCAGCGAAAATATATTACAAAAATGAAGGCAAAATAAAATCTTTTACTTAGTTAGCAGCCTCACACTATAAAAATGTTAAAGGAAGACTTTTAGATAGAAGGGAAATGACAGCAGATGGAAGTAAGGATCTACACGAAGGAATGAAGAGAACCTATGACTCCATGGGTGTGTGAGTGTGTGAGCTATATGGTTGCACATGATCCTGCAACATTTTTGATGGGCCTGTGCTTGGTTTAATGTTCTGATGTCAGTGACTTAAAAATTTTAATAATTGTTGAACAAGGGGCACCATATTTTCATTTTGCATTGGATCCCCAAATTATGAGGAACAAATAATGATCCTGATGAGGAATATTTTGTAGCCGTAGGGGTGGGGAGAAAGGCTGGAATGCTGAACTGGCTTAGATCTAGGTCAGGTGTTCTGACATGGAATGGGGAAGGAATGAAGGTGGCTTCTCCAGACGAAATTTTGAATGCTTCAATTTTAATCAGCAGAAGAGTGAATGGAATCTGGGGTAGGGGAACAGACCCATTAAAATAACTTTTTAAGGTAGAAATTTCTACATAATCAGAACACAACTTTCCTTTTTGCACATAAATATCTCTGTTCAGAAGGGTTCAGTTCTTCATTCGTTGCTGAGTGCTCAAGCCTGTCTCCTCAGCCCAAATGCATTGCTTACTTCCATTTTGTGTGTGTGTGTGTTTTATTAATTGCAATCTTAACAAATCACTTTAAATGCAAAAAAAGAGCTATCTTCCTTCCAATGAAGATTCAGTGTTTAAGTGTGTTTTATTGTGCTATCATTCTATCACAGTTTAGGTTGAGGCTCCAAAGTTGAGAGCAACATAACAGGCACAGACCGACAAACTATGCTCAAAGATAGTGGAGTCAATGATGACAGTCCTAGTCAATCGCCAGGCCATATGTGAAAGGGCTAAGGACACACTGGAGAGTGAATGTTTACATGGGAGATGATTGCCCATCTCATACAAGGAAAAAAAAGGTTTTTTCCCCCCAAAAGCATAGGCCAAGTGAGGGTGGCACCAAACACTGGCTGGAACAGTTTGCAGTTTTGATGCAGTAGGAGGGGGTGGAACCCTGAGATACACCTGACAACACCTGAAGCTCGGACGCTGTGCTGGGCTACACTGTGCTAGGCTGTACTGAGGGCTTGTGATGAATTAGCTGTACCACATATGGGTGTAAATGAAATGCTCAGAGATAATTTATGGAGTTTGCTTTACACTTGAATACTCCTATCCAGTTATTTAGTTAAAGCCTTTGGCTTTGATTAAAGTTTTTAACATTTGAAGTGTTTACTGATGTAGCTTCCCTGGTGAGAAAAAATGAATATTTTTCTCATTTATTAATGTCCTATTGTGAAGGCATAACCTTTTACTTAAAATAATTGGTTTAGAGATGGAATTAGAAGGTTCATCCTCCCACCCTTCCTGTGCAGTTTGTGGATTTATTGATTATTCTTCTTGGTTAGGAGCATAAGTTACCATTGGCCTTTATCCAATATGTACACAAATGTGCACACACATGCATACTCACATACGCAATGCAAAAAAAACTTAGGGAGTAAATCTTATTGCCATTACAGTGGTGAGGGTAGAGTACATAGGAGTGTGAGTTTATAACGCCGACCATAAAGCAAAAACATCAAAGCAAGTAATGAGTCTAAATTTGATACTGATAGGACTATTTCTACAGCACTTAAGCAAATAAAGTCACACGATTACAGATTTAATACAACATGAGAATGTTTCCTTTGAAAATTTCTCAGTACCTCTCCAAGTGATTAGATTATCACAATATTTCCCCTGGAAAGGTGAAAATTAAATCAACAACATTGCGAAGGAGAAGAGAAGAACTCCGACAGTCCTAAACAAAAGAGTGATGCAAATAGAATTTCAGCAGCTATTAGGCAAGGAGCAGATGATCTTCTAAGTAATTTACTGTTGCAAAATAAGTCCAAATGATTTTCATGGGACGCACGGATATCACCACCTTAATTATTTTATTTGTTTATACCCCAAAGTATTTAAAACACAATCACTGCAGTTAGATTTTTACAGCTATTTTTGTACTGATGAGCAGAGAGAGATTCAAGAATGCAGTGAAGCCTGTTTATTTTGTTCAGTCAATGTTTATGTTTACCATTAATACTATGGGAGATGATAAGCCTAAACTAGAATTATTTCCTTGATAAATCCACGGAGAAGAAATTAATGATATGTTCTACATTGAGATTCACAGATTAACAAATTGGACAGCGTTCAAATTTATTTGGTCTTACCAAAAGTCCCTTAGTGCGCACACAGTGGTAAAGTAAATTAACAGTGTTTTTCATAATTGCAATATGGTTTTCATCTAGAAAGTGGATAATTTCATGAAGGTTTAATAATTATCCATACATATTTTATGGAGGAAATATGTAGCCCTTTTATCTAAAATTTCCCCCACGCAGGGCTGGTGAGCTTGTCAACAGCAGTAGAAACTGTTGTGCAAATTTAGTAACACCAAAGACCTGAAAATTCTTCTGATTTAAAAACATTGATGTACTTATACACTATTAACTCATCTTCAATTTCCTTAACGAGCCCTTGCAGAGGACTATAATCAAGCTAGAGTTCCATCCAGCTAGCATTTGCAGAGGGGAAAATCTGCCTGACAATTTCTCCCAACATATTAATATTTGAGCACTCAAATATCAAGCCAAAGTGATGTTAATGATGTTATTAATGATAGTTGCAGACACAGGGACAAAATAGAGAGGCTGACAGAAACATCAGTTTCTGAATATAAAGCATAGCTTAGGGAATAAAGGGAACAAGGATTGGCTTAGCTGTCATCCTCTATGTCTAGACACACATGGGCCTGTAAAATGGGCAACACCTGATGTCTTAAAAGTTTCCCTATGCTTTATATCCTCTGTTGACAATGCTGGTATTAAGATATGAGGTATCTACTGCTCTCCTTCACCCCTATACTTGTGCAGCTTTGTAACTAAAATCCTCATTAGGTTACTCAAATAACCTTGTTTTTCAAAGGAGATAATGTATGCCACCAAGAGGAAGCTCTTTGGACACTTTTTGAAAGATTACAATTTCAAACATATGTGAACTTTTCTAAGTCACAACTTTGGATGGTTTTCATTTTATCATGAAAATACTTTGAATAAACTTACTACACTCACTGAGACTGTACTATGTGTCAGGCATCAAGCATAACACCAGGTGGAACTGGGGGCTTAATCAGCACTACTGAGTGATGCTGAAGTTCCTTTTACTCATACAGGGGGTCCTCGGGCTATGACAGTCCCGACATATGACGTTCACTCCCATAAAAACTTTAAAAAATTGAACATGAGTGTTTTGGCTTACACTGTTAGTGCTGTACTTACAGACTATGTGGGTGAACTAGCTTGGTTGCACGCAGTGGAAGAATACTCAGTAACACGGTATATGAGTGAGGGAGCTGGCGTTCCCCAGTACGCTTACCTACGCCATTTTGGATAGTTAAAAGTGCAAGTGTTCAGTTTGTGTTAGGCTAGGGTGTGTTTCGACTTACACCAAAATTCAGGTTACGTCCTGTCGTAGAAATGGAACTGCATCATAACCCGAGGACCCACTGTACCAACAGCCAGCCGCCTTTTCACCTGGTGTTCCCTTCCCCTCCTCTGAGGGACCACTGTGCCAAAGACAGTCAGCACTTGCACTTCCGTTTACACAGAACAACAGTTCTTGGAGCCATGCCATTTCCTTAAAACTAGCCTGTCATTATAAAAATTCAGGATGTGTATTTATTTCCCTACTAAGTGTTGCTCTAGCTCAAGGTGACTGCATATTCACTCGAGGCAAGAAAACAACAAATTATGGGTACTTAATATAGAATTACTGGGCCCATATATTATATATGATGTTACCTTATTTATGTTGGTCAAATACGTTTGTAAAATATGATTTTTATGCTTCGTCGCTTATAGTTTGTTTGCAATGGGGGCTGGGCAGCACCAGGTACATGTGGTCTGTGAAACTGCAAATTACCTTCCTGCTTGAGAAGGGCCTTCGTTTTGCTAATGTTTGCTGGAGGAGAGGTTTTCCACCAGAAAGATTTGAAAAGAGAAGAGGCAGAAAGAAGCTATGTTTGCAGAGTGAGAGAGCAGAGAGAATGCAGAGAGTGCTGAAGAAGAAGCCAGTTTTGCAGAGAGAGAAGCCATGTTGACAGGGAAAGAGAAGGTGTGCAGATGGGGAACCAGAGCTTAGGGGCTTTGGAAACCCTACTGAGGCTTGTGGGGGCCTTTGATTCTAGGAGAAACTGGAGAAGATTCTCCTGGTTGTGGAACCGGAGAATGTGTCAGGGCTTTGACAGCCACTGAAAGAGAGGGAAGAGGTCCTCCCAGTGTGTTTGGTCGTTGGCTAGTGTGAGACTTTAATAAAGGAATGGCCCACCATTTTTTGGCTCCACTGTTCTTTACTGTCTGACTGAATTCAATGGGAACCTGCATGTACATGGCCTCTGACCCTACACCTATATTTGGATACCTTCCTCATTGGTTGGAATATAGAAAAGTCTTGACTTTGAAACCAGTCAAAAACTTTGTAAACCAGAAAGACACACATATTGTGCCTTTCTTTCATGTAAAAACTGACTTGACTTGGGGTGTTAAACACACAATACAGTGTGCAGATGATGTGCTGTAGATTCGTGCGCCTGAAACCTGTATAATTTTGTCAACCCATGTCACCCCAATACATTCAATGAAAAGAAAAACAAAAGAATTACCATATGCAAAAATAAATTCCAGGTGAACTATACACCCAAATGTGAAAGGTAAATAATAAAGCTTTTAGAATATTAAAATAAATAAATACCCAATAATCACAAACCATCAAATGAACAGCTCTCATAGCAGTTCTAATGGACAAAAACATCCTGTTCCCTGACTTCCAAGGATGAAGGTACAGATTAGTTTTTGTCCATAACAAATATATCCACTGAGTAAATGACTTGAAAAGCCCCCTCATCAAGAGTGTGATCTTGCCCATGAAGATGTCACAAGGAACTTGACATTTTACCAGTTTAAGGTCAGTAAATTAAACTAAATAAGGAAAGAGGTTGGTGTGAGATGCAGAGGTTGCAATCCAGGCTAGAGGGATTGGGTCTCAAGGTCTAAAACACAGTGACTCTGCTTTTCGATTCTGATACAATGTTTGTGACAGGCACTTCTGCTCTCCAGAGCGAAGCCAGACTGCATTACAGCAAACGTGGCTAAAGGGAAAACCTTGAAGGAACCACTGTAGCAAGAAAACGCTATCTTGTCTCAACTCAAGGCTGGCTGGCCTGCGGGTGGTAGTGGTGAGTCAGTCCCTGAGCCCTGGCAGTAAACCTTCTGGTATCCCTGACTATACAGCTGTCCACAAGGCCTGACCACAGGGACTGAACAGGGATTTCTAGGCTGCTGGTGCCAACAGCCTTCAGGAAGGTGTGGGTCCAAAGCACCAGTCTCAGCATTTAGATTTTGAGAGAATACAGTCTTACTCCAATGATACTTGTTTCAGACATTTTGTAACAGAGTTCTATTGGAATCCATTCTTTCCAATGAGGAATTGCTGCCAATGCCAGTCGGGTGACTGACTCATGTGCTATCTACCATATTTGTTCTTCAGTGGGAAGCAATAAAGCAATATTATTCTGAAGATGTCACAGAGAGATACTTATCAATTATATCACTGGCTGGAATGCAACTCAATCGGCAGCATGCTTGTTTGATCCATGGAAGGTACCCTTTAACAAATAGCCAAGAGTAGAAGTAAGATGAGTATGGACTTCTCAGTGGGCAACTGACATCTGCTTGAGGCGACCAAAGAGCAACACGCTTCAGCGAGTTCCATTGCCACACAAAGCAAAAGTAATCAGAGGCTTCTACACAGTAAGTCCCTTCTGAAATAACAATCGCTTTTGTGAGGGGACCAGCACGGAATGCTAAGAGCGGATAGTGGCAGATTAGAAGGAGCCAAGAATTTGCCCATTTAAAGTGTTTCATAGATTAAAGAACAGTTTTAAGGAGATGTTGCACAAAAGGTATTACTTTTAAGACAGACATTTAAGAGCAAATAGTAATTAGTTACTACTAATGACTATCGCTTCAGATAACGAATGACGAATTATGTAGAGACTGGGTTTGTGGAGATGAAGTGGCATGAAGGATAGAACAGAACACTTTTGAGCTAGCAGGAATTGACCTGCTTTATCTTTCAGCTTACGAATACTTTTTTAGTGATTAGGACATAGAACTGAAATCTAAGAAATTCTCCAAAAGATGAGATGATCTCTTGCTCACTTTTAACAAGAAACTTTTGTGATGCCAACTATAAGGCAAAGACACGATCATTACATATTATCTTTTCATCTCTCTTGTTTCTGCATTCCTTTAGGAACAAAAGAGCGGCAAAGTGAAACGATAAAAGTGTCAATAACAAAAATATCTGTGTACATCAAGTTGATCTCTTTGGACTTCAACACATGACAACATACGTTGGGCTGTTTTTATAGAGAATCCTTACTGTGCGTAATGAATAAAACGGAGATGAGATTAGATAGAAGCTGGGGAAAATAAAATGTTGGACATCACAGCAGCCTATTTAGTAAGAACTAAAGCAGCCTCTTTAAGTACAATATAGGGTCTGTCTATGCAATTAATGAGTAGAGACAAGGAAACATAACAGACGACTAAAAATGATAACATCCATCTTTAGCTATGAATATGAAACATCCATCTTTAGCTATGAATATGGACAAAGATCAAAATAGGAGCCTATTTATTATCACATCCATACCCTAAAGTGACAAAATTTTCTAAACTAGAAAATCCAAAAGTGCTTGGCAGGAATTTTTAGGTAATGCAAAAACACTCTGAGAGTCCTTTTAGTCCCTCCCCGCCAAACTTCAAAGGACAGTGATCGTGGAGCTTGATGGAGCCAAGAGAGATATAAATGAAAGCAGAAAGCATATCTGTAAATCCCCGGATGTCCAAACACAAAGAGAAAAAAATGATCCATTTTCTATACGAATTTCATTTATCAAGAGTTGAATGACTATGGTGTCCTTAAGAGACCAACTTACATTAATAAGTTCAACTTCCCAGATCTTTTTCAACAGGTCCATTGATGTGTAGCCGTTAATCAGAAAGGCTTTGGTGTAGTCACCTAGCTCAATGGAATCCAGCCATTCCGCGACAGAGGTGGGATGGTAGCCGTCGTGGCCAATGGGTCTCATCTGTAATTAAGAAATGTGAGTTAGGATTAATTACTCTGTACACCTTGTGTTCCAAAAGCAGAATGTATCTTGCCACTTGGAACTTTATCTCATATGAAGCAAGAGATCTTTCTGGATAAGGAAATGAGGAAAACCAAAATACTTCATGCACAATTCTAATTCATTAATAATTTTCACACTGAATGTGTTTTCAAAAATACACCCGATTCTTTTTTATTTTTCCAATTTAGCTGCTACATCAAGACTGTATTTGAGAGAACTAAATATGTCAAACTTCTGTTATAGACACCATTGGCATTCTGTGGGACGGAATGGAAAACGATGTCAGTCAAGCAGTGTGAAATTCAATGCCAAAGGCACAAGGGACTGCACTCCCAAACTGTAGATGATAATTCTCATATGCACAACATCAAAGCATGCGAAAATACTGCATGATTTGACTTAAACATCCAAGGGAGTTCATCCTTATGCAAGACGTGTATCGTAGGTCGTGCACACATGCTGGAGAAACATACTGCTGTGTTAAGCCAGTAATGCAAGGCTTTTGAGCTTGTTTCAAGACCGTGTGTTCTACATTGATTCCACAGTACCTTAGTCATGAATAGAGAACTTGCTGGCAGCCAAGTTCCTATTTTTTGTCAGCTATATACGGATTTTTATTTTATTTTTTACTTTAGGAGAACAAAGACGTGTGACAGCAACATAATGTTTCTGAGTTTAAATTGGAGTGTGAAATTAATTTAAGCAAGAGAAACTTTAGGGTTTAAAATTCTGTATGAATTATTCCGGTCCTTTTAGCTTTTATTTGAAATGTTGGTTGAATTGGTGGCTCTTGTTTATTGAAGGAACCCACTTCTAACGCTTGTGTAGCTTTGCATACCGCACTGTGTGACTCCCACTTCCGTTATTAAGGACGTTTGGTCCCCCATCAGTCTGCTGTGATCCTTCAGTGAAATTCATGGTGGGGACAGCAACACAGGGCACAATACAAAATAGCTTTTCCTCTTCCTTCAGATTCGAGGAGATAAATATTAATGGAAATCTATATGATCCTGATTTGTGAGCAGAGAAGAGATTAGCCTGGTTGTCAGAGATTCAAATTTTAATCTTAACCATGTAGGCTTTCTGTCACTATGTAATGTTCTGATTTGTAAGATTCTTCCTACACCTTCATTTTAAAGTTACTTTTTCCCCTTTCCTCTTTTCCCATTGTTTCACTCCCCAATCCTCTATTTTAAAGTTACAGTGTAACTTACTACTTATATGAGAGTCTAAACAGCATCAGGCTTTTGCATATCACTTTTACATCGACTAACCCATTTTAGCTACTCATGCAATGTTTGTTCACATAACACTGTGTTCAGTGTTTATTACACCGTAGTTACAAATATAAATACCAACTCAGGGTTTGCAAAATAAAATTTAGTGGCATTACCAAATTACCAGATGCTATGTGTGTGTGAAACTTGGGGAATAGGACTCAAAGCAGAGGCTCAAAGGTATAAAGTACCTTCAGACTCTATAGAGAGGTACAAAAATATTGGGCTAAGTGCATTCTCCAAGACTTAGTAAGAAGTGGTTGAACCTACTTTGCTAACTTGAGCAATCACCCTGGGCCCCCAAACTCCCTGTCTGTCCCAGTTGACATAAGGAAATAGCTGACGAAAGAGAAGGAAGGAAGGAAAACTCCCTGGAGTTGAAATGAACAGCCTGGCAGGGAGGTCTTGCTGTTAGCCTTTCCAGAGCTTGAGCATCCCAGCATTGGATACTGGAGACAAACTTAAGGAGTCCTGATGAATCCAGCTGGGGCAGAGTCAGAGATCTCATACCAGAGAACTTGCAAGGGTGTTTCCATAGGTCACCCCAAGTGACACATCACTCCTTTTGGAGCAATTAGTGTCCACCTGCCGCAGAGAGATCGTTGATGGTCTGTAAGCCAAAGAGCAGGGGTCAGAATGCCCACCAGAGCTCTGCAAAGCAAGCCTAAAAGAATATAAACATGTTTGCCTTTCTACCAATCCCTGCTTCTTGCCCAGGGCCAGGGATTTTAGAGGAAAAAGAGAGAGAAGTGCTAGTTCCCCAGGGAAAGCCTAAACTTGGGTGTGGGGGCAACGAAGATAAAACTGGAGGCTTCAACTGATTGGCACTGAACTCTCAATATTTCACATGACTGAAAAGTTATTGGGTATGTTTGAGATAATATTAACAATTAATACAGAGAGAATAAATTGAGTCTAACTGAAGGCAAGATTAGAAAAAAAAATTACATCAGTGTCTCCTGGAATGCAGACTGCTCAGTAATCTGATTACTTCCACAAGGCAAGTTCTCCAAGGTTATCCTTAAGGAGGTGAGAGGGAGGAAAGTATTTTCTGGAACTGTGAGAGACAGGTGCAGGATAGAGAGTGAGGGAGAGAACCTGGAAATAGGTATGCTGATATATACAGGGCCAGCACTCACCCATATACTTGGTTTTAGTCAGTGCCTATTCTGACGAATGTTGTAGAAATAGTAGAGAACAAAACAGTTACAGTCTTTCCTGCATGGAAATTATAACTCTTAATTAAAAAACATACAAACAGATGACCAATAAATTATAAAAGCTCCACATACCTGAAGAGAGGAAGCCATGAGAGCCGTGTGAAGTTACAAAATTAACTCGACACGTATTTAATGATATGCAGAATGATTACTGTGCTACACAATTCCTTTCAAAGCAATTCTCCCATCTGTTCCTTCATTTCTGTGCCTACTGTCACTACCCTGTTTAGGTTCTCATTAGCATTTACAAAAATGAATGCAATAGCCTTCCACCTGGCCTCCCAACTCTGGGCCAGCTTGTATCTTGCTGCTCCATCAGTCTTCCAAAATCTAGGCTCTGAAGTCAAACTTTTCACAGAAAGCTAGAGTGGGTCCTCTTTGATAAAAGTCCAAATGTCTTACTCCAGAATTTTCGGATGGTTGTGATCGGGCACAGACTTATCTTTTTAAACTAATCTCACACTACTCTGCTATGTGTATCCTAACACACATGATCAGACACATGTATGTCTAAACCCCATGTTAATTGGCTAGATGTTCCATGAACATGAACTGTGCAAAACACATTTACGGTATATCTTTGCTAATCTTTTTTTATATTTGAAATGCTTTTGCCTTTATTTCTGAAATATTTCCCCAGGACTGGATTTCCCCCTTTTCTGCCATAGGACACAAATTTCCAATCATTTATAGGCTAGCTCACATAGATGTCTTATAGCTGTCACCAACACAAGTCAAAAGCAAAATCATCTCCAGCTCACAAACTGGCCCTTTCTCAGTGTTTCCCATCTCAGTTAATGGGAGCCATCACGTCATTGACCACGCAGAAATTTAGGAGTCATCTTACTTTCCTCTTTCTGTTTTACCATCATATCTAATTAGGCCAATTAGTCTTACCAATTTGATATCCAAAATATCTCTCAATTCAGTTTCCTTCTTCAAAAACGGACTTTGGATTATGACAATAGTGTCTACCTTCAAGTGTTGTAAGAATTCTATGATATAAGGTATGCATATTGCCTAGCAGAGTGCTTTGAATATATTAGGTCTTCAAGAACTCTTAGTTCTCCTCTCTCTCCACTGTCCTAAATTAGATCCATGCTTATTTTGAAATATTTGCTGCTAGTCTTTCAACTTCTAATCCAAACTCTTCTTTTCTCTCCCATCCCTTCTTCCTTCCCACATTCCCTTCCTCTTCCATCTTGTTTTAGAAAACGTTTATGTCTACTCATTTCTTTATATTTTTCCTCCCCCCAGCTAAGAGTTGTTTTGCAGAAATATACCTAACAAGTTAACTCAAGTAGACTTGAGTTGTTCTCAATTCTCTGCTTTCTTTCCATATTAGAAGTATGCCTCTGCACTCTTTGTCAAGGTATCTGCATTGTATTCCATGGGTGGCTGGAGTACATTCTCCACCTCAGCAATGTTGGCCATGTACTTGCTTGCTTGGCCAATGGAACAAGTGGAAGTGTCAGTGTGGCACCTGTAGATGAGGCCTCTGTGCCCCCATGATCTACTCATCCTTTTGTATTCTTAGGCTCTATCACAGGAATAGTAAGTTCTGAGTAGTTTCATAACTGCTGGTCCGAGGAGAAAGATGAAGAAAGACTTGGGGGCAAACTTAAATCTAATCCAAAGCTTGGCATCTACCCTAGTTCAATGAAGATCAGGCAAGTCCAGCTTAAATGACCTGAACTATAGCTGATGCATGGACCCATGAGTAAGAAAAATAAATAAATGTGCATGTATATATTTTGTTGCTGTAAACCACTGAAATTTTGATATGTAGGGAAAAACTGACTGATAAAGTCACTCCTTGCTTTGAAAACCTTTGACCCATTTCTCCAGAGAAACACAACCAGTGGAACACACACACACACACACACACACACACCTATGTATTGATGTATCTATCTATGTACAGATGTATCTAGACTTATTTTAAGAAATTTGCTCATACCATTTTGGGGTCTGGCAAGTCTGCCATCTGCAGGGCAGGCTGGTAGACCCAGGGAAGGACTGACATTGCAGCTCAAGTCTAAAGGTGTCCGGAGGCAGAATTCCCTTTTCTTCGGAGAGCCTCAGCTGTTTTATTTTAAAGTCTTCAACTAGTTGGATGAGGTTCACCCACATTATGGAGGCTAAACTGCTTGATTCAAAGTCTACTGATATAAATGTTAATTTCATCTTAATAAAAATAACCTTCACAGCAACATCAAGACTAGTGTTTGACCAAATAGCAATGTGTCGTGGTCTAGCCAGGTTGACACAGAAAATAATCCGAACTCTTCAATTTATGAATCCATTGGCAAAAGCATTTCCAGAGAAAGACTAGAGATGGTAATCTTAGTTAACGTCAACATCCTTCCCAAGCTGACTATCGTTTAGTAAAACATCTACATATTGCATCCTTACTAACCCTAAACTAAGCAATCCTTTATTTGAATTCAGTATGATTGTTGGAGCACAATCCATTGCATATCTAGTATACCTCCACACCTTTGCTTGTGGCATTCCCTATGCTGGGAATGCTATTTTCCCTGTTTTACTGTTGAAATTCTATCCATGTCTTAAAAGATTCTGCTTAAATATTACTTCCTCTGTGAAGCCTTCTTCAATGCTACCTTCATACCTAACTCAAAGTTAATCATACCTTCTGCTAGATTTCTGTAGCATTTTGCATATCATCCTATTATAGCAACATGAAAGTCTGCTTTTTATTACAGAGATGTATCTATCTTCTTCATTAGACTGTCAGCGCCTAGGTCAGTGGTTCTTAACTTTTTTGAGGTACCGAACACACCAGTTTCATATGCGCATTCACCAAACCCTTCTTTAGTGATAAATAAAATATGATTTTTTCCCCCAAATTTAGTTTTGCCGGTGCGAGACTAGAGTTGCTCAACTTGGCATTGCATATCATGTAGATAGGATGCTGACTCCCATCCCGTTCCGTGATACATGTGAATCCATGTTGTACATATTCGTCTGACCACTTTCATTTTTTTGTTCGACTTATTTAGTACGGATTAAAATATTAAGAAAGAAACAACGTACAACTACGACAGCCATTGACTACTGCGCGCACTAAATTCCCCGCAGCACTGGTTGGCCAAGCAATGTAACGTGATCCTCTGCAGCAAGTGATGGCCAAGCGGGGCGTGTCATCACGACTTTACACAAGTGTGTCTTTACCTCTGCAGCAGAGGCTTCTCCGAACCCCTGAGACCGACTCATCGAACCCCTAGGGTTTGATAGAACCCAGGTTAAGAACCACTGCCCTAGGTGAAGAAAAAAATCTTAGCATCTTTGTAGCCTCTTAGGTGCCCAGCAAAGCATCTCACACATGGGAGGCATTCGCCAAATGTTTATTAAGTGATTCAATGAACACACTAAGATAAAGTGAGAAATTAATTTAAGCAGCATGGCATCTATTCTGGTGGGTGATTTGTGTTTTATACAACACATTATGAAAATAGGTTTTATTTTAATGGCCTCACATTAATGTTTACAACTGAGTAAAACTATTACAAAGCAAGAACCAATTCCAGGTAGAATGTTGCATTATCAAATGCACTGGAGGCCCGCCTGACCTGTGGTGGCGCAATGGATAAAGCGTCGGCCTGGAATGCTGAGGTTGCCGGTTCAAAACCCTGGGCTTGCCCGGTCAGGGCACATATGGGAGTTGAAGCTTCCTGCTCCTCCCCCCTTCTCTCTCTCTCTCTCTCTTTCTTTCTCTCTCTCTCCCTTTCCTCTAAAATGAATGAATAAATAAAAATAATTTAAAAAAAAATGCACTGGAGGCCCTGGCTGGTTGGTTAAGTGGTAGAGCGTCAGTCTGACATGTGGAAGTTCCGGGTTGATTCCCGGTCAGGGCACACAGGAGAAGCATCCATCTGTTTCTTCACCCTTCCCCTTCTCCTTTCTCTCTATCTCTCTCTTCCCCTCCTGCACCCAGGGCTCCACTGGAGCAAAGTTGGCCGGAGTGCTGAGGATGGCACCATGGCCTCCACCTCAGGTGCTAGAATTGCTTTGGTTACAGCGGAGCAAGGCCCCAGATGGGCAGAGCATCGCCCCCTGGTGGGCATGCCTGGTGGATCCCAGTCAGGCGCATGCAGGAGTCTGTCTGCCTCCTCCCGCTTCTCACTTTGGAAAAATACCAAACAAACAAATAAACAAACAAATGCCGTGGGCATTATTTCCACAGTCCAGCAGTCTTGACTCTACTATGAGCAAGTTACTTCCCCTCTCTAAGCTTCAGTGTTTTCATCTGTAAAACGAAGGTTTTGTACCCATGATCTCAGAGTTCCTTTATAATTCTTCAATCTTATATAATTCTATACTTTCTATATTATTATTATTTTTTACTTTCTATATTATTATCAAATTAGTGTCAGATTGATTAATAAAGTAAAAAAAATTAAAAAAAGCTCTTCCAAAGAGACAAAACTCTTTAAAAAACTACAAGATAGGACATTGAGGCTAAAGGTCCCATGGCCTCCATACTTCTTTGATGTGTCTTGAGCACTATGATTGCTTTTTCAAATTAGCAATAATGAAGTTCTTTTCCCAGGAGGAGCATGTGGTAGGATGGGGTTAGACAGAGAGAGCTCCTGGGCCTTCCAGGCAAGCAGTATTGCTGAGTATGCTTGGCAGACGGGCAGAGCCCATAATCTGAGATGCAGAGTAGTGGGCAGGCAGTAGGCTTCTTAACAGGTTCCCAACAAAGCAATCTGGTTCAGCTAGTTGAATCCCAACATTTGGGGAAAACCTAAGCTGGGACCAAAATTCAAGATAGCAGCAAAGGTGGCTCCAGTCTCGGAAAAACTTACATGGCTTGACATATTTTACTAAACACCTTCCTTGTTGCTCTTGGCATTTTGTTGTTCTCCCCAAAATTTGCAATGACTTTCCTCCAAGAGCCTCTCAAAACCAGTCTGGCCTCAGAGAAGTCATACTGTCAACATCATAGGTGACAGAACAGGGAGAGATCACGGACCCCTAGATAGTGTTCTGCAGAGTCTTGGGGTTGCCAGGGGCTAGTTTTGGGCAGCTGAATAGCCCAGACTCTGACACTGCCCAATCTAATTCAAGCAGAGTAACCCACATTTCAAGTGTTTTACACAGGTAAGAAGAAAAAGAACGACTTTCTCTATTTATAAAAATATATATTTGAAAATCACTAATCTAGAATACTTTTGTAAGATTAGATGGTCAATACACCATTTTTTCCTCTTATTTTCTCAGTTTTATTTTAAATACTCTGGGTTTGTCATACAGGTATGGACATATATATGTGCTGTCTGTCATTCTTTATGTCTGTCTGAAATGAGCTTTGCATATTCAGACACAGGAAATACCTTATATGGAAGGTATTGCAAGAGGAAGACAATAAATATTGGTAAAGGATTCAAATTGGAATACTACTCAGCCATAAGAAAAGATGAAAGGAATATTGTCATTTCTGTCAATGTGGATGGATCTTGATACTATCATGCTAAGGGAAATAAGTCATACAGAAAAAGATAAAAAACCATACAATTTCACTCTTACGTGGGATATAAAACTGAAAACAACAAACGAACAAATAAGCAAACATACAAACAAAAACTCAAAGACACATGCAACAGTACGGTGGTTTACCACAGGGAAAGGGGGAGAGGTAGTAAAGGGTGGAGGGGTCAGATATATGGTGACAGAAGGAGATTTAACTCTGGCTGGTAAAATCACAATGAAATGTACAGATGATGTATTATAGAATTGTACCCTTGAAACCTACACAATAAATTACTATAACTTTATTAAACAATGTCACCCCAATAACTTTACTAAAAAATTGGTGAAGTAAATAAAACAGAGGAAAAGATGATATTACATTATCATAGAGTTGGGATTAAATAAAAGTAGTTCTCAACACAAGTTACTGATCCAGTATTCCATTGGTATGGTAAATTAGAACAAGAGGAAAAAGAACTTCCAAATGCCAGTAACAGATTAGATAGGCATTTTATTAGCTTAGATAGGTAGAAATAGTTATGAAGGGTGTTACAAAATGGAGACAGAGACCTCTTGTTGTCCACCAAAAACTGTCCTCTCCTCTTCTACCATAGTGGGGCCTGAACTGGGCTCGTGTCTCCCAAATGGAGACAAGGTGCTTCAGCTTGTCTTCTAGATGCCGCTATGAGAATACATCGGAACTTATGGAATGCTAACAAAAGTGTTCCATGTATCTTCCAGGTCACCTTCAACCTAATAAACGTGGTGCCTTCCTCTAGAGTTGTTTTCTTTTGGTCTTCCCAGGAGCTGGAGCATCAGCGGTTTCAGCCCAGCTCTGACCACCCAGGCAAAACAATACCCTTGAGTTTCAGAAATGCTTTTTGAAACTTAAATGCATAGTAATCACATGGGAATCTCGTTGACATGCAGATAAATAGGTTGGAGGGAGGATCTGAGATTCTTCAGTTTCCTGGTGATGCTAATGCTGTCAGTTTGCTGACCCTACTTTGAGTAGCTATGTTTTAGAGGAAGACAGCACAACAGATGGGAAATTCTGGGTCCTTCTAGAATTGCTTAGAGCAGAGCCAACTTGTAGACCAATACTGTTCACTTCAGGAATTTTATATGGGAGAAATAGATGTTCTATTCTTTTTCAAAAATTGACGTTACATTGGTTCATGACACTACATAAGTTTCAGGTGTACATTATAATCTGACATCTGTACACACTACAGTGTGCTTATCACCAAAGGTCTATAATAGTTTCCATTTGCCACCATAAATTGACCCCCTTTACCCATTTTGTCCTCTCCCCACCCCCTTCCACTCCAGTAACCACCAATCTGTTATCTGCATCTGTGGGTTCGTTTATATTTTCTTCCTTCATTTTTTAAAAATTCCACATGAATGAAATGATATAGTATTTGTCTTTCTCCATCTGGCTTATTTCACTTAGCATAACACCCTTAAGGTCCATCCATGTTGTCACAGACGGCAAGGTTTCATCTCTTTTATGGATGAGTAGTATTCATTGTATATATATGCCCCATCGTCTTTATCCAGTCATCTGAAAATGGACACCGAGGCCGCTTTCTTATCTTGGCTATTGTAAGATGATGTTACTATGAACATAGATGTGCATGTATCTTTTCAAATTAGTGTTTTTTTGGATAAATACTCAGAAGTGGAATAACTGGATCATATAGCAATTCTAATTTTTTTTGGAGGAATCTCAATACAGTTTTGCATAATGGCTGCACCAATTTACAGTCTCATCAGCAGCGTAGGAGGGTTCCTTTTTCTTCTATATCCTCTCCAACGCTTGTTATTTCTTATCTTTCTTGATGATTGCCATCTAACAGGTATGAGTTAGGAAGTATTCCCTCTCTTTCAATTTTTTGAGAGAGTTTGAGAAGGTTAGGTATAAAATCTTCTTTGATGCTTGGTAGAATTCAAATGTTCTAGCCCTGAAACCACTATATTATAGAGGTCTCTGCTTCAGGAGCTCAGCTTCTCCCTTAATATAAATGGAATTGAAAATAAGGTAATTTTATGTAGCATATTTTAAGGAAGGCTGCATTTCTATTTGACAGTGCATTACCCTGTTTCTTGCTTTGTGTGGTCAAAAGTTTTCACACCCATTGTTGTTAAAGAAACTTCATTTTCTTTAACTGTGTTGGCATCTTCTGTCAATCAGATCATCATCGCTTGTAACAACGATGCAAAGAATAGGAGAAAAAAATGTTGGAGAACCTCAAGTTTCAAACTTGCACCCCTGGGTAAACAGCGGCATTACTAGCTAATAAAGAAAAGAACACAGACTAAGGTGACAGGAACAATTGTGAGACGTGAGAAATTAATGATGCTGTGGAACAGCACTTTAAATTTTGGGGAGAAGTCTGGGGAGACACATGACTTAGAGCAGGGGTGCCCACACTTTTTCAGCTTGCGAGCTACTTATAAGATGACCAAGTCAAAATGATCTACCTACAATAAAAATGCAAAACATAAATTTATTTCTTCTATATTATCATTAGTTAAGTTACTCTTATTACTGTTTAATATTGTGTATTCTTCTTTCACCTTTCTCCTTCTCAGCTCTCTTTTAAGAGGAAAGTCAATATCATAGTTTTTATGAACAGTCCGAAAAAGCCACTCCACATTTCCCTTCTTTGGAATAGCAATGGCACACAGACAGATGAGGCAAATGCACTTAGAATATGACATAGTGGCCTGACCTGTGGTGGCGCAGTGGATAAAGCGTCGACCTGGGAACACTGAGGTCGCCAGTTCAAAACCCTGTACTGGTCTGGTCAAGGCATATATGGAAGTTGATGCTTCCAGCTCCTCCCCCCTTTCTCTCTTTCTCTCTCACTCTGTGTCTCTCTAAAATGAATAAATTAAAAAAAGAAAAAGAATATGACATAGTGAAAAAAATCCCCTCCAATTCTGTATGAAAGTGGTAGGTTTTAGGCTTCTTACTCGGACCAGCTATGGCACTCATTTTTATACCCTTTGTAGTATTTACTTTAAATAAATTGAAGGCTAACTACGCAGCAATGTAACTGAACAAGTTAGCGCGGTTTAACGCGCATGCGTAGGGTGTCAAAAGCTCAGACGTCAGATTGGCTACCCTGTATGCCAATCAAAAGACAAATGTCTTTTTAATGTCATGCAATCTACCCACACTTCCTTCGCGATTGACCAGTAGATCGCGATCGATGTATTGAGCACCCCTGACTTATAGGATCACCAGCAGTAGAGGTGAGAGTTTCGGTTCCTCCCTTCATTAGCTGTATTACACTGAGTAAACTATTCAACTGTCCTGAGCATCCATTTTCTGATTAGTATTATGAGCGACAAAAAGGATATTTACCTCTGAGCATTGTCAGAGAATACAATGAAATAACAAAAGCAGAGTTTCACAGGGTACACGGCACAGGGAAGCACTCAGCTAGTCTCAGTGTTGATCTTATTTTATCATAAGCGGGAGCTGAATTCATGAATGAGGCTGTCAGGGTCATTGTGTAGTGTGAGAAGAGAAGTGGCCTTAGGATAAACCAACACTTTCAGCCAATAAGCAAAAGATAAGAATCATACCCAGGAGGCCAAAAAAGGGGTGCTCAAGATGAGAAGGGGAGAGGAACTAAAGTTTCAAAGAGGGTAAGATGGGCAGAGAGGAAATGCTGCAGAAAGGTCTGATAAGTTGAGGAAGGGGAAGTGTTCATGGACCTACAGATTCATCACTGGGACCTAACTAAGAAGGGCCCAGGTGAGGCTGTGCTGGACAGAAGTGTGGGCTAGAGATGGGGAAGTAGCAAGTGCACTCTATTCTCTTGAATTCATATGGGAAGAGAGAGAGGGGGAAGAAGATTTTAGAACGTACATGGAAAAGACATGGAAAGGAGTGTGAAATGAGGACTGAGGCTTGAGCAAGGTCAGAGACATAAGTGAATAAGAAGCTAAGAATGTAACAGAGATTGTGGTAGGGTGGAGGGCTTGTCTTTTGCTTTGGGGATTTTGCTTGTCTTTCTCGGATATTATAGTGCAAGAGGCATAGTTGGAGCTAACTTTGGGGTTAGTAATCTTTCTGCGAAAACAGCTGGAAGGGTCCAGAAGCTCCCTGGCTTGGACTTGGTGACAGCAGGATTCTTGTATGGGATCTGGTAAAGTTCCTCATGTGGCCGAGGCCGACCATCCACATGGCATGCCACTCCCTAGATACAAACACACAAACCTATCATTTCATTAAGCTTGTGCAACAGCCCCACTGTACCAGGCTCGGCTACTTAAACTTGCCTGCAAAGCTGCCATATACCGTGGCTTCTCCTTCCCCACCTGAATGCACTTCATACTCTCAGACTCCCTGATCTGACTTTTGTAATACAGAGAGCTGACATTGGCGGGTACCTCCCTCTATTTCTGCTCCTTGTTCTAGCCTTCTCTGCTCTGTCCTGCTGCTGCTACCCAAGACTTGGACTAACAGCAACCCTGAAAATAAACCAGGACAAGCAGTGCTGGCAGGCAGTGTGCTGCCACATTCAAATGCATGTCTAGCAAGTAGTGTGAGGATCAAATCTCATACAGGCTTTGAGACCTGTGCTTAGACATCGCTGTACTATTTCAACAGTGGTTCTTAAAAGACTGGTTGAACATAAAAGAGAAAGGCAGATCCCCTGACCACGGGGCCCCAGAAAGAAGTCTATCCATCATCATCTAAGTGCTATCACTGTGTGGCTTTGCTGGAAGAGATGTGTCTGCAAAATGGAGAGGACTATTAATGATAAGAACATTACTTAATAACCAGACGAGACTTTAAACACTCCAAAATGTTTTCACATACATCATCTCGCTTGTGAGGGTTTTCGGTGATCTTTGGAAAATGCCCTTTATGAAGTCTGAGGCCCTGGCTCATCTGTGTAATGACACTGTTTCTGTGAGGTCATTACACAGATGAGGAACTGAGAGGATGACTACACTGTGACTACTGTCGGCAAGCAAGGTGTGATAAGGTCTCTGTGCTGGGTGTCCGAGGCAAAAAAGGGAGACAGGTATCATGTACAAAACTGTTTCTTGAAGCCCCTTTGTTTAGAATCAGACTCTGTTGTGGATACAATTTCTATACAAGAATAGGGAGAAAACCTAAACCCTCTGAGGTAAGAGAATTGTATTTGGATATCACTATGGACTTACAGTTGCAAAGAGTGGGAGCCTCTTTGTTTTTTCCCACCACCAACAGAGCCTCAACTGACTGGGTACCTAGAGGGTTCAGGCAATTGGAAACTCCCAGCTTCAGGCATAGGGCAGGGCCAGCAAAGATGGGGTATCTGGATGTTACTTGGCACTACATTTTTTAAGGGGGGAGTAATGGGAAAGTAAAGTGATATGCCTATGATATCATGCCCTGTGATATCTATTTTATAAATAAAAGAAACAAATGAAGGTCTGTCTCAGAGAGGACCTGAGGTCTCCCTTATTTTCACAAGCCTTAGACCATGGAGTAAACTGACAGGGAAGCAATGGACAACAAGGCATAGATAAGAAATGTTCTCCAACATGTGGCAATCAAGCCCTAGCATCATGGAATAGTCAGGTAGTGAACAAAACAGAAGCCCTGGCCAGACTTAAGCTTGCCTGCAGTCATAAGGGAATGGGGTTCCCCTTGATAAAAGGTGCTGGGCTCACCCCGAGTTATAGGAGTGAAGCTGCCAACACGAGTTCTATAAATCACGGTAGAAAAAAATGGTGACAACAATAGCAAACTCCAAAACAATCTCTTTGCTGTGGCTTTGCAAGCCCTGTGCGCAGACGGCCAGTTGGGCACGGTGTCCTTCAGCCTCACCTGTGCGCATACACTAACTGCTATCTACAGCCTCACCCGAGAATCTGGTGTTACCTGTCAGGTGAGCTGTGCGGGGATGGGGGTGAAAAGACACATACACACGGTCCTCAGGGTTGGATGATATTCATTGAGTGATTTTATTGTACTTTTCCCTGAAGCTTTTGGTAAAAGGGGTGCTTTTAACAATTCAATAAAACAACCTGTTTATTTTCTTTTTTACCATCTTTTTATTTCTAAAATCCTAATTGAGATAATGTTGACCCTAAGGCCCTTTGTAAAATATCACTATTTGTTTTGATTCATTTCCTCATCGCAGAGCTCTTTTATGACAGAAGGGCTCAGACTGAAGATAAAGAAGATTAGTTGCAACTAGAATAAGGTGCTGAAGAGTGCTCAGTATCATTTACCTTTTTCAAGTTCCACCAGCGTGTGCACTATTTTTAGAAAAAGACACTGCGTCTCATTTTTGCTCTGACAATTCATGTTTTCTGATATTCATGGAGCTATTCAGTGGTTACACAGTATACCACTTTGCTCTTAAAAACAAACTTTAAGTGCTACTATCAATCAGGAAAATTGTTTGCAAGTAATGAGTCTTAACTAAAAAAAAATTTCCTCTGACTTGAACCTTCAGGAGATAATGAATGCTCTGAATGTCAGTTCTACTTATTTGATATTTAAAAACCAAGTTCTTTCTCAGAGCTTCCAAGCATGTGCATAATAACATCACCCACTGAAGTGCTTCAAAGAGATAAATCTACCATAAAACCACGGTTAGCAGTGAATAACCTATGTTCTGACTGGGTAGGGAAGTATGAAAGATATTCATGTGGTGGCCTAAAGTTAGGAAAGGGGTTACGAAAATGAGAAGCTGCCACCCCATTAATCCATCCATCCATCCATCCATCCATCCATCCATCCATCCATCCATCCATCCATCCATCCATCCACTTAATCTATTTATCTCTTCATTCATTCATTCATTCATTCATTCATTCATTTATTCATTCATTCAACAAATACTTATAGCATGTCTGTGATATTGTAGTGCTGTTCTGGATGCCTCAGTGAACAGAACAGACACAGGTGCCAATCCTTGTGGAGCTCACATTCTTGTGGGGGAGACAGATAATTAACAAGCATCATAAATAAGGACATTATGTCCAAAGGTGATAAATGCTGCGAAAAAAAGACAGAGTGCCACAGGAGGCTTGGAAGTGCTAGTGTGTGTGTGTGTGTGTGTGTGTGTGTGTGTGCATGCACACGCGTGTGAGTGAGGTGGCAGGAAGGTGCAGTATTAAATAAGGTCGTTAGGAAAAGCTTCATGCAGAAGGTAAAATTTGAACAAAAAATTTTAAGATGCTGAATTGGCCATGTTGGCAGCTAAGGGGAGAGAATTCCAAAATAGAGGGACCAGGCAGAGCTAAGGACCTCAGGATGGAGCGAGCCTGGTGTCTGCTCAAGGCATGCCCAGGTGGCCCGTGGGCTGGGGGCAGCATGTGGAGGCAGAGAGGAGTAGGGAGCAGGTCAGAGAGGGAATTAGTGGTTAGATAAAGTAAAGATTTTAAAGTCTTGTAAAGACTTTGACTTTTATTTTGAGGGAAATAGGGAATCAGTGCATGAATTTGAGCAGAGATGTGACATGATATGGCTTATGTTTTAGCAAAATCACTGGCTGCTGCATTGAGAGTGGTGTACAGGGAGACGAGGGGAGGGAGAGGAGCCCGTTCCTGGCCGTGGACGTAATCCAGGAGAAAGAGGATGTGGCTTGGCCAGGGGGCCAGAGTGTGGGGGGGGAGCGGTGAGAAATGGTCAGATTTACAATGATTTCCTGAAACACAAAATAAAATGTCCTGTACTCTCAGACAGACTGGGAATCTGTCAGCTTGATGGCTGCAGCTGGGTGGCTTGCTCTCAACTGGAACAGAACTGTGTCCATCTATCCTCTGTGGGAATATCTGGATGACTGGCTGGATTGGTCTCGCATGGGTCTGTTTTCAGTGAGGAACCCAGGACCTTGGAAGACTCTGCTTCTGCTCACAGAAGGTGGTCAGGGCACATGGATTTGATTCCAGGGACAATAGACAAGTGTCAGAGGGCAAAGGTGCTTCTGAATGGATTTCAGCATCTGGCCCGTTGACTGGCCCCTGACCCAGCTCCCATGAAGATGGCTTAAGAAGAAAAAGCTCCAATGAGAGAGCTGTATCTTGAAACATTTTGGGGACATTGGGGACAAAAGGAGCCAGCAGAATTGGCACTAGCAACCTCATCAGCTGGCAGAGATGGCACCACATTGCAGTCACTGGTGCCCTCACTATTGGGTGCTTGCAGTTGGCAATGGTGCTCACACTGGCATGCTCAGTGACAGTGGCAGAACATTCAGTTGGCACTGGCCACAGTGCCCTTGATGGGAAGATACTGGGCATTGTAGCCAGTGGCACAGGCATCAGCCCCTGTGCTCTGAAGCAGCCTTTGGCAGCCGTTTGTAACAGATTTGGTACCCTCAGTGGGTATTAGCAGCATTTAGAGCACTTTGGTAAATTCTGGTGGCATTGTTTCAAGCTTTGGTGGCAGCATTCATCCACCACAAAAGCTAAAGCAATAGAGGCAGAAAAGGGCAGATGTCACACGCTCAGTGAATGGTCCGGTTAATGGCACACAAGTGATGTCAGACACCCAGAAAACCATTAGGAGGAATTTCAATAAGCTCTGGGATAGGTAGATAAGTTTAACTCCATTTTGAAGCTCTGCCTAGAATTCTAGAGAACCCCTTTTATATCTATAGTAAGGGAATAATCTATGAACTCTTTTGTCACCGCTGGGGGGAGCATAGCAGTCACAATAAACAATAGGTTGGCGCTTAAGAAAATGTTTCCAGCCTCATAGTTTGGTGGGGTTTTGTTTGTTTGTTCATTTCTTTCTTTTCTTTTTTTCTTTTTCGTATTTTTCTGAAGTGAGAAGCAGGGAGGCAGAGAGACAGACTCCTGCATGTGCCTGACTGGGATCCACCCTGCAAGCCCACTAGGGGGCGATGTTCTGCCCATCTGGGGCATTGCTCCATTGCAACCAGTACCATTCTAGTGCCTGAGGCGAAGGCCATGGAGCTGTCTTCAGTGCCCAGGCCAACTTGCTCCCATGGAGCCTTAGCTGCTGGAGGAGAAGAGAGAGATAGAGAGAAGGGAGGGGGGGAAGGGTGGAGAAGCAGATGGGCACTTCTCCTGTGTGCCCTGACAGGGAATGGAACCTGGGACATTCACATGCCGGGCTGACGTTCTACCACTGAGCCAACCAGCCGGGGCCTTTCATTTATTTCTGTTTTTTTTTCAGTCTAGAATTTTTAATTACCCCAGACATTAAAGTGAGTAAGATTATTTAGCTCTACTTCTGTGAATCCCCAGTAGAGAATCAGCTCTAACAATTTTCATAGTTTTCATTTATTTAATTCAACAAATATTTTAAAGCACCAATTATATATGTAACATCATCCTATTGTATTGTAAAAATGTAAAAGGGTCTAAGGCTCCTTCCTTTGAGGAATATGTATACATTGAAATGTATACAGACATAAGACAATTAGTAAGTGCCAATGTGTTTCTAAGTTGTAGAAAAGAAACGAAACTGAGTGGGTGGAGAGATTTGAGAAGAGTTTCTTCTATAGTTTCTCTTGGGGTTAATATATTGGGAAGTAAGTGAATAGCAGTGAGTGTGTATGTGTGTGTGTCATTTTATGTGAAAGTGAGATGCATGAGAGAGAGAAAGAGAGAGAGGCAGAGAGGCACAGAGATTGGCTAACTAGGCATCCTCTTTTACTTACTGTCTCTAGATATTTAGGAACATGGCAGCACCTTCTGTCTGAACTGACTCCCTAAATGCCCTGTTTGGCTAAAAATACTGATTCATTCTTTGAGATTATGTTCAAACATCTACCTATTCCAAAAATCTCCCACGACCCCCTTGTACTTAGCTCTTCCTCATTTTATAGGTTTCTTTCACAGTTTAGTTTCTGATATGTCCATCTCTGTCTAAAACGTAGGTAGCACGCCTTGACTCAGGGACGAAGTCTTATCCCTTTTTGCATCTCCATCTCTGAACAGCATAGGGTCAAAGTGGATTGACTGACTGAATGGATGAATGAATCAGAGATTTGTCAATGAGCCTCGGGCATGTGGGTGTTTGCAGACATTGTGTCTCTGGAGTTGCCCTAGCTCCCTCTCACCTGGCTCCAGTCTGACCAGGGATGCTAAGGTCTTGTGACGTGAGGTCAGCTGTTGCTCCATGTCTACATCAGTAGCATTTAGAAAACTGTTCTGTTGACAGTGAGAGCCAGAAATGTTGATAGATGAGGATGTAATTGAGTTCCAGAGGTGAGAGGCAGGGAAATCAATCTTCTCTACACTGACTGAAATAATCTCTTGTACACTTGTAGAGAAAATTTCACATTTGAAAATGTCTATATTCAGTATTACAGAATTTTAAGTACCATCCTTTCCCACCAAGTAGTAGCCACTAAGCAGAGAAGGAGTTGAGGGTTAAAACTATGTACTGAAGAAAAAGCTTTAACCTGTTTGGATTTTATGATTCATAAATTGTAACCTAACAATCATTTAAAGTGTACCTAGTCTGCCCTGCAGTATCTTTCCCAGCATGCTCAGGAGCACCTTGGGGGAATGTGGGTTCTCAGGTAGAGTGTTCAATGTGGGTCCACAGAAGATCAACAACCATCAGGTTAGAACCTAAAGCCACATGGTGGAAATCTAAAATCCCATTGATCACCAACAAAGAGAGTAAACACAAAGAAATACCATGTAATGAGAAAGTGCTTAGTTTAGGGGTAGGATTAATGGTAACCTAGTCCCTTATTTAGTCTGCTCCACTGAAGTTGACTACAGGTATCTGCTTGGGCTTGACGAATTTGACTCCTTATGGCTTGAACAACATAGTGATGGATGAAATTTGTAGCTGGATGGATGGCACTGACTATATTTCAGAGGATGGGGATTACAAGTGAGAAACAAACAGCATATACATCAGCCTAAATAAACTGAGTAAATGCTCTGGGTCACTCTTCAC
The DNA here is from genome assembly GCA_037038555.1 of Rhynchonycteris naso. NCBI lineage: Eukaryota > Metazoa > Chordata > Mammalia > Chiroptera > Emballonuridae > Rhynchonycteris > Rhynchonycteris naso. Next base: position 86,751,937 of record CM073000.1, read on the forward strand.
TTGGAGTGTCACGAGTGACCTTAAAGCTTCCTACAACACTGAAGTTTCAAAGGCGCACGGGAGTAGCTTTATGATTTACCTTGCCCACAGTCACACAAGTAGTAGGTGGCTAAGCTAGGATTAAATTAATTTAGACTAAAAGCTCATTTTTGAGCCCCTGCAAATTCCTTATAGCTTGAAGTGGGTTATTTAGCTTATTCATTTCATTATCTCCTTATATCCTTCTTGGGCTTTGAAGTGAAGTGTTGAGACAATAGAGTGAGGTGGCCAAGAAGTTCAGTTAAATGGCCAGGCGTGAACCCTAACTTCTTTATCTAAAGTAGCATTCCCATACCTTTAATACTTTGCCCATTCCTGACTTCCTGTTTCTCCATAGCACTCTTCACTACCTGACATTACGTATTTTTACTTCTTTTTGTCCATACCCCCCATTAGAATCAGCTGCATGAGGACAGTGACTACTGCATAGACCTTGTTTTTTAAACAACCAATCCTCAACATCTAGCACAGTGCCTGGCATGCAGTAGGTATTTCATAAGATGTCATTGAGTGAACAAGTAAAAGGAGATTCATATTGCTTATTGTGTATGCCTGGAGCAGGGATTTTCAGATATGCTGAATGAATGGGAAGAACCTCACTTTATCTTTGGTTCACCTTCAACCTTCTTAAAATAATTCCTTTCATGCACACAACTACAGCACATACAATGTGCCAAGCTCCATTTTGAGTGCTTTACAAATATTGACTCATTTAACTTCCACAACAACCTTATGGGGTAGATAAAATCAGACTCAGGGAGTCTGGTCACATTCCCAACATTCACACCATGCTGCTTCCCAGCTAAACCCCATAAAAACATCATCTCCGTGGAGTTTAACGCTGAAAAGATGTGTCTTCCTTCTCCCCTGTCGAATGCCTGCCCTTCCATCTTGCCCATCTTCCCTCCCTCTCTACCCAGATGAAAGAAGAAAATAAGTAAGATGTTTTCGCTCATTTCATCGTGCGTTTCCTTCTTTGAACCATCAATGCCAACCATTGGTGAAGCTGCTTTCAGGCCACCTTCAGGGATAAACAAGCAAGTGGGTCCCCACTGGCCCCTGGACAACTGACATGATCTATGTCTACCTTTCTTCTTCTCCATGTTTGTCTCCTCCCTGCTTTCCTAGGACCTGGGGATCTCTGCACAGCCCATCCCTTCCAGTCTTGAGAAGAGAGTTTAGTGATCTATGGAGGTTGCCCAAAGCAGCCCATTTAAGCCTGAAATTTAAAAGGAAGTCCAATGTTATAAACACTTCTTTTCCTTGCATTTAGTTGTTTGGTCCTTTCCTGTTCTTTTACAGTTGTTCTCACGAACACACAAACATCCTCAGAGCTGCGAGTCTCCGACAGCACGGTATCCACGCAGGAGGCGACTATCACGAGCACTGACACTTGGGATTTAGTCCCAGTTCTGTCGCTGAGGAACAATCTGCCTTGGGGCAGGTCATTTAATATGACATGGATGAGGCTTCCTCACCTGTGAAACGACTCAGGTGAGGGGTTGGACAGGTATGTTACGGTCCTTTCCAGCTCTGGATTGTGATTTTCTCGTGCACAGATATCTAACCCTGCTCCCCTGGCAGACTGCAGCATCATTCCAAGGGAGCAGCTGTTTTTTGCCAAATGGGGGAATCTTCTCAGAGGGGAAGGACCACAGCTGCTGGGGACGGCCACAGATCACAGAGCTCACTCAGCTACTTGCAGGGTTCCTCCCCTACTCTTCTGTCAACATTCAGGGGAGATAATGAATGAAACTGACATTCCAGCTCCCTGGTCTACCTAACAAACTAATACCAGATAAATTCATTTAAAACAAAACACTGGAAAGCCCCCTTGCTTTCTGAAATTGCACAAAACCTTAGAATAGAGCATGGGTAAGTCCAAGGGGACTTCATCCCTGTCATATCTCGCAGTTTTTTAGACATCTACCCAGCCCAAACAGCTAGAGCTATTTTGTATATGCTGGATTTCTGTCACTTCAAAGGGCCCAAAGGACTTTATAGGCACTGGAAATTTCTTCTCCCAATATCCTGCTGAAGAACAGACTAGTCATTGGTCTCCACTTGTAAATAAAAAGCATGAGGCAGAGGGAGAGAGGAAAATGCAGGCCACTAGGGTTGTGGGTGTTACATTCCGGAAGGACCTGCCTTCCTCTTTTCTAGTATAAAGGTGCTGAGTTGGGATAGTCTTTGGGAGTTCACCTGATGCATTCAGGACTGACCTTTAATCTTCATTCTTGTTTGGCCACATCCAGTTTAATAAATATTAACTGAATATTATTATGTCCAGGTGCGGAGTGCTTCATGCTCAGAAAATAAAGATGACTATGACAAAGATCTTAATCTTGACTGAGAGAGACTAACTAGTTAATTGGCAATTTTACAGAGTGTAGTGGGAGCACAGAATAGTTAAATTAGTTGCCCAGACAGAGAATGCCATAAAAGGTTTCTGTAAGGACTACATCATAGGGAATGAATAGCAGCTACCAATCTGAAGAAAGGCAGCAATTAAGGTGCAGAAAGGAGAAGGTGTGTCTGGCACAGAATGGCTAAAATCTCAGGAGTTCTGTTAGTCCTTTCTGGGAAGGGGACTCTATGTCTTAGCTTATCTTGCAGTTTAGTGAGAATCATCTGAGTCCTGGTGAATAAATGTGGTTTAAATAAAGGGATTCACTTCCAATCCTGTGTTCTAAGCTCTTCCCTATGCTGCCCTTATGGAAGCCCTCAAAGAACTCCAAGATGGGAGACCACATGAATAAAGAAGCCTAGATCCCTGAGTCACTGATTGGAGGAGAGCTGCCTGACCCCATTTGGACCTTACATGAGTGAGAGAAAGATTTAACAATGTCAACCTACTGAAATTTTGTAGTTGCTTGTTATAGCGGCTAGAGTTCATTACCTGATTATAGAGCGTGCCAGGGTGAGAAGGAGTAATAAGAAAAATCTGAATGACTTGATGTCCTTTCAAAACTTACATACTCCAAATTACCTAAGTTTTTCACCTTAAGGTCAGTTACTCTTTCATCCTTCCTTAGTCTCCAATGGCAACAACATTTCTCTTGAAAAAGTAAGTGATCTTGCACACTGATCTAAGTGATCTAAGTGAGCTTATCAGTTTTCTCCAGAACAATGAAACATTCACAGAACAGTATGGTGCTTAAGAGGACCCTTAGAAATACTGTAGCCTGACTCAACAAGGATTAGACCTACAGAAAGCAGAACACCCTATACCCTCAGTTCAGTGGTTCTTAACCTGGGTTCTATTGAACCCTAGGGGTTCGATGAGTCAGTCTCAGGGGTTCGGAGAAGCCTCTGCCGCGGAGGCCAGAATAAAGTAATACCATAATTTGTTGTGAGTTCATGCACTTTGTTGGTTTTGTTTTTTGAGCAAGGTGATGTTCATGCACGGCTCATTTTGTGCACCAGTAAAAAAACATATACCTATGTCTTGAATTTGGAAAAAAAAATCATATTTTATTTATCACTAAAGAAGGGTTCAGTGAATGCGCACATGAAACTGGTGGGTTCGGCACCTCAAAAAAGATTAAAAACCACTGCCTCAGTTAGACTGTGGGCCCAATTGTTTATTAACTTTAGATTAGATCCCCCATGCTAATGGCGCAAATATGTGTATGAGATTTTTTTTGTGAGTCTATCTTTAACTAGAGGTCCACAGAGTAGTAGGTCTACATTGGTTGGCATGAAGTTTAAGATACCAGGTGGTGAAAAGAAAGAAATGCAAGTAAAACAATACAGGTAGACAGAGAGTGAGTAATGGCACAGGAGAATAAAAAGTTACCCTGTCAGAAAGTACCCTGAGAGCTTCTGTGCCTGTGGCCTACATTTTATCATTGCCCTTCTGAAAAATAGCAGAAGAAATAGGATTAAGTTCTTATCATTTTTCTAAGTGACAGGGGAATAAGACTGAACTGTCCTTTCTAGACTCTTAAATAAATTACACTGGCTGAACCCCTTTCCCCTAAAGCTTACACACATCTTCACTGATCATCAAGATTGGGATTCACTAACATCTGAACTTTATAGACCTTGGAAGAACTATAGTCTTTAGGAACATAGTCCTGAATGGGAAGCCATACTGAGATAATGTCACGTTCATAACACTCCTTTTGCACTCTGAAATAATTTTGATCCCATTGTATTAAGATTTTCATTTCTGGAGATATCCTCTTCCCCTGCAACAAAGAAGTAGCAAAGTGACAGCTAGCACCAAATGTGGTCTTCACTACTTTGCTTTATTATATATAAAGTGTTTGGATACAAAGCCAGTCTCTGTGAGGGGCAGGGTTTGTGTTCTCCAGTTCCCACCACTCCGTATAATGTTTGATTCTCAGTTCCTGCCAGTGCGTCTCTGTTTCCTTGCTCACAAACTTTTGTTTTTCAGTCAACTGTTGTCTTTATCTATTTGTTCTTATCAGACCTAAAGTTAAATAGTGACTTTTACTTTCTTGCCTTATTAGCTTTTAAAAATGTGTTTTCTTTGCTAATATCCTTAAAATCTTGTCCAATAGACTTTGATTAGTTTATTTCCCTAATATAGATGGAAATGTGCTATTTTCAGTAATGAGGCACCAACAAAGAATAATCATGTTTTTAAAATTTGTGGTGTTTTATAGAATTACTTATTTGTGTGGATTACTTAGACCAGTGGTGTTCCATCATGAAGACTTTATGTGCAATTGATAATCTCTAATATATCTAATTTCTGTGTGATTGTTTCATATTGTGCTACAATGCATATCACACTACAGACCAGAGGTAAGTGACTCTTTTTTCAGTGATGTCAAATGTGGCTTCTAAATTTTTAAATTCTAAATTATCACAGTCCCATGAAGATGGCCTGTGAAAATGAAAGATGGTTTTGTTGTTGCTACTATTAATGAGTTATTTCATTTAAACCACAAATGTAGACATGGGAAGTAGATTGTATAGTGGCAAATCTCTGAGGTTGTCTCCAGTGATCTTATCTCCTGGAATTCACATCCCTATGAAAATACCACCTATTGCATGGAGCTGGGTCTAGTGACTTGATTCTAATAAATAGAATATGACAAATGATGGAATGTTCTCATCACAGGGAGAAAATTATTTTCCTCTTTTCTCTTTTTATTGTATCTATATAAGATGGATGTTAGCCGAACCTATTGTGGTAATCATTTTAAAATATATATAAATGAAACCATCATGCTGTATACCTTAAACTTACACAGTAATGATGTATGTCAATTATTTGTCAATAAAACTAGAAAGAAAAGAATAAAAGAAAGGATGGAAGTCCTGGCTTGTGGCTCAGTGGATAGAGCATCAGCCTGGCATATGGATGTCCTGGATTCAATTTCCAGTCAGGGCACAAAGGATAAGCGATTATCTGCTTCTCTTCCCCTCCCTCTTTCCTTCTCTCCCTCCTCCCCTCTCACAGCCAGTGGCTCAGTTTGAACATGGCCCAGGGCACTGAAGATAGATTGGTTGGTATAAGTGTGTCAGCCTCAGGCACTAAAAATAGCTTGGTACTCAAGCATTGGCCCCAGATGGGGTTGCCCGGTGGATCCCATTCAGAGTACATATGGGAGGCTGCCTCACTATCTCCCTTGCTCTCACCTAAACAAATCAAAACTGAAGGATGGGATGTTGGGAAAGACTGATTTCCATCCTGCTGGCACTTTCTTGTCCTATCATTTGCTAGTGCTATTGAAGCCAGATGCCTGCTGTAAGATGCTCTAAGAGGGGGTCCACATGACAATGAACTGAGGGTAGCCTTCAGCCAATAGCTTGTGAGGTACTGAGGCCTCAGTCCAAAGACCCTCAAGGCACAGAATCCTACCTCTTTCCATGAGTGACCTAAAGAGTGGTTCTTTCCTAGGTGAGTCTTGAGCTGACTATGGCTGTGAGAGATCCACAGCCAGGGAGCTAGCTCAGCTGTACCCCAATCCCTGGCACACAGAATCTGTGAGGTAACAAATGTTGTTATAGACCACTAAGACTTGGGGGTAATTTATTATATAGCAATAGATAACTAACAGAATCTTGTTTTCTATTGGAATAACAGATAACTCTTTTTTTTAAAAAAAAAAACAGTATCTCAGACTGAGGTTGGGAAAGGAGGTAATTTAACCCAATCAAAGGTGTTCAGTGTCATTCAGTGAAAAATAATTAAAACTATGTAGCCCAACAGAAATTGGTTAAATTGAACTAAACTTAGAAATAAAAGGCAGCTAAAGTGCAGGTGTTCATTATGCAGGAAAGTACAAGTAGAGCAGCAACGAACTAGACAATGAAACCAGAGACTGTACTAGGATCAAGAATCCTATGATGGCAACATCCAGTTGTTATCAAATAGTTTTGAGTTTGAGGTTTAAGGAACTGCAACATTTAACTGCGGAGAATGACCAGGCGAGGAGAGAGAACACCAGAGAGGCAGGAAGGTATCCAGTGACTGTGGAAGACCAAAAGGCGATGTTGACAGTTGACAAGAGTATCAGAGTCTGTGGAAGCCAAAGTAAGGTGAAGGTGAAGATACAAAAGGGCTTATGAATTTCTGCTCTGCTGGGCTGGTGACCTTAGCATTGGTTGTGTGGTGTGGCCGCAAAGGAACCAGGTCGATCCAACTAGGCTGGAAGGGGGGTGGGACCAAGGGAAAGGGGGAGAGCAAGGAGACAGCTACTTGCTGACAAGTATTTACACAACTACTACATAATTCCAAAAGACGCTATGAAACAGAAAAATATTAGAAAAAGAAATATTGAAAATAAAGTGAGCATGTGATCTCAAAGTTGCCAGTATGCTGAAATACGTTTTCAGTTCAAAATGAGAGACATTAAGAGAGTGGAGACATACCGGTGTTGACATGAAGTCCTGCAAACCTTTAAAATGAATATCCTTTGAATACCTGACTCCCCCCCCCCCCCCCGTTGTTGTATTGTCAAAGGACAAAAGAGATTATGTCCTTTTAGAAGGATTTTAGAGGATTATCCAAAGACCTCACCACAGAGAGTCCTATTCTGGTAAAAGGTAAATTATACATTGCAACGAGTAACCAGATAATTTCCCTAGGTCAAAGGGACAGACAAGCCCATTATGTTTGCAGTTTCTAAGAGAGTAAAAAAATAAGTCATTGTCTTGTGGCACTTTTAGTATGTTTCCTTTCTTAAAAAGTGAGAAGGGTGAAATCTGATCTTTAGAGGTCCAGGAACACTTTTAGAGCTAAAGACTGATTTGGGGTTGGTGAAGGAAGGGGACGCTGCGTGAACACTGATATTAAGCACTGCTACTCAAAGCTAAGCATTGCAAAACACAGAGGGAAGGATGCCTGGAGAAGGAATTAATGAGATTACTGTTCTAAAGATATCTTTGCTTAGAATATATCAAATACATTCGACATGTTCAATGTATCAAGTGTACACGAGAACATGCAGACTTTTGCAATGGTGAGTATTTCCATATAAAATGGGCATATAACAGAAAAACCAAAGGATAAACTTTTGTCTCTAAAACCTGAAACAACTTATGCAATTAAAACATGAAAAACATGCTTTGAAGTGTGCTAACAGATCAAGATAGCACTTAGAAAACTACCTTCTCTCTGTTTAGGAACAATGGTCCCAGCTCCAGAACACAGTATGTTAATATAAAGGATCTCAGGTAGCAATCATAGAATATTTTTCATGACAGATAAAGAACAGAGATATTCGGAAAACCAAAACTGCAGAAAAAAAAGGAAGAGACATTTGTCCATTTTCTGGTATTGCAAAATTAGAGTAAATGCAAATGAATGTGCTGGCAGTAAAATTACACTATTAACCATCTGAAGATTGGGCTCATTACCTAAGAAAGCAAAGCATCAATTTGTAGCATTAGAACATTCTGTTTGTGCTGTTGAACATGTGTCTGGATGTTTTTATATATTCTCTGCTCATTTGGGTGCATAGTAAGCACTTTGTATCAGTCTATTGATAGATGCTTAATTTTGTATTGTTTCTCTTATACTGTTTTTCTCTAATAGGAATGATATTTTGTTTTAAAAGAACTGTTTTAAACACTTCATTTGTTCTCCAAATAACTCTGAGTTCATGTTCTTTTGTTTTCCATTATCAAATGCTATATAAAGGCTGACAGATATATTTTAAAATTGAAGCACTCTTTGATTTTAAAAAATATATTTGAATAATGTGAAAAAATATTCATTCATTCATTCACTCATTCATTCATTCTTTTAATGTGTAAGCACAGTAGAAAATCCAAGGATGGATGTGACAGTGTTTCTGCCTCCAGGATTCATCTAAGAATATTATTTCTACCTTCAGATGGAACAAGCATAGAACTATCAAAGCTCAGAGGAAAGAGAGAGAGGTGTATTCCTTCATTCCACAAATATTTTTGACCACCTACTCTGTGCCAGGCACTATTTTTGGGAATGACAGTCACAGCCCTTGACCTTGTGGACCTTGGGGAGAAAAGGAAAATAAGAAAGAAAGAAAAAACCAAATAATATAACTTCGGATAGCCATAAGTGCTAGCAATAAAAAAACCGAAGTAGGACAATCAATACAAAGGACAGTGATAATGAGAAAGGAGTGTGACTTTGAGATCATGAAGGCCTCTGTTAGCAGGGGACAGCTGAGTGGAGATTTGATGATGTAGACAAGCAAGTGAGTAAAGATCTGAAGAGAAGGCTTTGCAGGCAGAGAGCAGTATAGAAAGATGTTGAGGCAAGAGTGAGCTTGGAATGTTTTGGAACAGAAAGAAAGTACGTGACTAGAGTGCAGGAGAAGGGGATAGTGGGAGGTGAGGTTATAGAAGTGGGAAGGGGCCAGATTCTATAGACTTTGTAGGCCATTGGGATTTTAAGCAGGGTATAGCAAGAGGTATGATCTGAAATATATATATAACTTTATATCTTTATTTAACTTTTTATTGAATTTATTGGGGTGACATTGGTCAATAAAAGTATATAAGTTTCAAGTGTACAATTCTGTAATACATCATCTGTATACTGCACTGTGTTCACCACCCCAATCAAGTCTCCCTCCATCACCATCGATCCTCCCCCTACCCTCATTCTTGATGCTGTGTGGAAATTCAATTGTAGAGTGGTAAGGAATGAAACTAGGACAGAGATTAGGCATTTTGGATTTGCCCAGGCTACCGCGGACCAAGGAGAAATGGACTCGAGCAGTCTAACCTAGAGATGACAGATTAGAATCTACTGTAGTCCAATTAGAGGCATTTAGTTTGAACTAGGGTGATAACTTCCCACGTGGTGAGAAGTGGTCCCACTTTAGGGGAAGATTCACAAAGGAAGTGATACGGAACTATTTGAGCTGAACTTCAGATGCTGGGCAGCACTGTGACAAGGGGAGTCAGTCATGATTTACTGAGTGCCCATGGTGACTGGGCACTGGCCTAGGTGTTGGGGATCCAGCAGGTGCAGAACCCCTGCTGACAAAAGGAGAAAACTTAGTAATATTTTAAGCAAAAAAAGAAAAAATAGATAGTGAGGTGAACAATACATGTGTTAGAATTACTTCTTTCTTTTTTTAAAATTTATTTAGAAAATTAACTTTAACAGGGTGAAATTAAAGAATTACTTCTAAGGATGCTTTATTCTTTTCCTTTTAGTGTACAAAATTGAACGATTAAACTCCTTTGTATGCTCAATTCTCCTTGAATTTGCAAAAGTGTTAAGTTTCTATCAGTTGAAACTCAGTTTATTGTCAGTTGGCAAATTTCATCAGATCGCTTCCTTAGTGACAGTGGTTAATAGTATTTGTCTTCCCCATTCTGCTACCTCGCCTCATATCACCCCTCCCCCACCTTGAATCTTTTCCCAGATCGATGACCCAAGTTCAACTTCCCCTTTTTTCAATTCTTATTGTATGTGCCTCCAGAATGAGCTGACCTCCAGCATTCGAGTTGTGTCTGCTCCCCAGTGTTTACAGAATAAATTTCAAATTCCTCAGTCTGACACCACTGACCCAACCTACTTTTTCTGCTTTGTCTCTGACTCCACTCTCCAATTGTTTTAATCATGTTGGATTTCTTTTGTTTTTCTTTTCAAAGAAACTATTTTTCAAATTGTGCTGGAGAAATAACAAAGCCTGAAACTTACCACCGTAACCATTTTTAAGTGTACAAGTTAGTGGCATGAAGTACATTCACATTGTTGTGCAAATCCCATTGGATTTTATATCACACAGCTTTATCACTCATTCCCTAATGCTTCTGGAAATTTGTTGCCTGGACCATAGCTGTACTTATATGGTTCCTGCTGGCCCCTGAAATGCTTTTACCTTTTATTACCAATGAAAATCTTACCCATCTTGAAGACCAGTGTGCTGGTCCTACCTCTTGCTTTAGGTTCTTATGAAACCTTATCTGGACATAGAAGGTCAACTCTGTTGCTAGGTAACATACTGCTTACAAAATGCATCTGTACTGGGAAAATTTATACATGTACTACAAATACCTGATAGGGATGAGATACTTCTCTGAGTGATGACTCTTGTAATTAATTAGGCCCCTTGTCCCTGAAAGCTAAGTCTCTGGAGTTGTTACAGGGGCATAACTCTTCTTATCCCCTGGGTGAGAACATTCCCGTGTCCACCCAACACTGAGCTTATCTTTTTGAACCTGAGGGACCTGGACTGATGTTTGTCCTGACATAAGACAAACTCTGATGCTGCCTTGCTGGCCAGTGGTCTTTACTGTATTGCATCTTTCTGGATAAATCTAAAGCCGAGTACGGCCCATAACCTGTGATGCTGACTGTTTAGTTGAACCTAAGAAGACCTGCTTTGGGTAGTTGCATAAATATGTAGAAATGTTGTCTTAAATATGAACAACCCTTGCATATGTGGACTTAAACCACTGGGACGGTACTCAGGGTGAAGGTAATAAGAGCATTGCTTACCTTTGGAAGGAGCTGGATTGCCTGTAGAATTCTTTGTCTGTGCCCAGAATTAAGGATTCCAATTTCCAATAAATCCTGATCTTCCATAACATTGCTTCCCTGAAACAAAGCCAGAAATGTTATAAGTTAAATCAGGCATTTTTATTTTGGGTAAATAATGGTTTACTTAATACAGAGACACATAAGCAACATGTGAGCTGAGTTTTATAGATGAACACATAGTTATTCTTCCGTGAGGGTGGGGTTGGAGGGGGTCATCTATGCTGAAAGTTCTGGGAACCCTTCCTTCCCCTCACCAACATTCTCAAAGTTTGTTAGTTCTGGTTGGATTATCTGCACTAGGGATTCATTCCTGTGACTTTAAACTTTGTCTGTCTAAAAATGTAAATGTTTCTAGGAAGTGTTTTCATTTAGAACTATCAGCGACCTCTACACTGATGTGAATAAATCAGTTTTTCCCCCTCAGGGAAACAGATTTTGTGAGAAGGACTGATAGAAAAATTGCATATATGAGGAAGGTGGGCAGTGAGAATTAATCTTAAAATATTGAATACCAGACACGTGGTCTAGATGTGGGGCTAGAACAATGAACAAGGCACAGTCCCTCCCCACAGTGGTCCTCACCACTGGGAGATAGAAAGGGGAGATAGAAAGAAGAGGGTTGGAAAACTACCAATAACTTGGACTTGGCAATTGAATGCATGGAATGACAAAGACATGCAGAATGCACACTGGTTCCAGGCTTGGGCAGGAGAGTTGATGCATGATGCTTTCTTGAGATAATGAAGGAGAAGGGGCTAGGTCCAGTGTGCTGAATAGTGAGACTAATAGTGCCTTTCCCTGGACAGGACAGAATAGATGGATGCAAACAATTTAGTATCAGACTACATTACAAGTGGAGAAATGACTGGTCTTAGAAAGATTAGAGCCATTAGAATAGTACCGCAGCTGGGGATTTAAAATGGGCATTCAATGGACATAACGTTCTACCTACTGCTGGTATCATTCCTGTGCTCAAGCTGCCCTGGCCTTCTTGGATAAGGCAGAACGATCCAGGTATACAGCAGCATGATAATGAAAAGCCTAATGAAAAACAAATAAAGCCAGTCTTGGCAAGATGCCATAGGAAACACTGCTCTCAAGAAATTACTCAGTGCACACAACAGAGCAGGGCTGAGAATACAAATAACTTCACTCTGGAAAAGCATTATTATTTTCAGAAATGGACTAGTGTGTCATGAGCAGGATATAGAATAAAATTCACATTTGACTCTTACTCTCAAATGGAGTTACCAAGCCCTTAAAACAAAAACAAACACAGACACTGAAAAAACCCATTGCTCTTCTATGTTTTAGAGCGTTATCAGGTTTTCCACGGACTCAAATTACGAGCCTACAACTTCAGCTCAGGAAACAGAGAACCTGGTTTCTTTGTACAAACACAAAACACACCAGGATCCTGGAGTTTGAATTAGCTACTATCTATAGCTAATCCTGAATATTTGATTTCAGTGTGTAAATACCAAAATGATTAGAAGAATTGAAACTTCAAAGAACACCTTTCTTCCTGTAACCTACCAATCTACCATCTTCTCTAACTTCAGTAAGGGAGGAACTTTTAGGAAGAATTGAAAAAAAAGTTAGACTGCTTCCCCTTGGCACAAATCTTCTAGCATGCAGGATAATTACCAAGCATTTTTGAAAATATCAAGTAAAAATTATGGGGAGTACAATGTAAATGGTAAGAATTGTGCCCGGGAGAAATGGTACTAATTGTAGAAATCTAAAGAAAAAAGTCGCTGTCTCCAGTGAGGTAGGCTGTTAGGAAATTTCTGTGTCTTGTCTTACTATAATATATAGGTATACCAAAAATATCCTGGTGTATCATCTAGCCAGTCTTTTTTTCAAAACAGCACCAGGCTTGGAATCCAAAGACACGGGTCTGCCCTGGGCAAGTAGCTCAGTAGGCTACAGCAACATCCTAATACTCCAAGGTTGCCGGTTTGATCCCCAGTTAAGATACATATAAGAATCACCCAATGAATGTATAAATATGTAGAACAACAAATCAGTGTTTCTCTCTCCCTCTCTCCCTTCCTCTCTCTCTCTAAAATCAATCAAATAAAAAATAGGCTCTGGCTGGTTGGCTCAATGGTAGAGCATCGGCCCTGCATGTGGAAGTTCCAGGTTCGATTCCCGGTCAGGGCTCACAGGAGAAGCGCTCATTTGTTTCTCCACTGTTCCCCCCTCTCCTTTCTCTCTATCTCTCTCTTCTCCTCCTGCAGCCAAGGCTCCGGTGGAGCAAAGTTGGCCTGGGTGCTGAGGACAGTTCCTTGGCCTCCGCCTCAGGCACTAACTACAATGGCTCTAGCCACAACAGCATTATCCCCTGGTGGGCATGCCGGGTGGATCCTGGTTGGGCACATGTGGGAGTCTGCCTGATTGCCTCTCCACTTCTAACTTCGGAAAAATACAAAAAAAAAAATAAAAAATAAAAATAAAAAAATAAAGGTGTGGATCTGAGTCTTATATGGGTAAACTTGGCTAAGTCATGTATTATTTCTAGGCCTCTGGTCCCTACCCATAAAATGAAGCAGTTTAATGAACATCCATTCAGTTCTAGAATACTATGATTTCAGTCATGTGCAACTTTTGATTAGTATCATATAGATTGTATAAATTAGAATTACATTTTATTGTTTCAGAACTTGTAACCTAAAGTTAACTTTAAGAAGCAATTATAGAGAAGTGCAAGAACTTTTAAGTTTCTTATTAAAAGAAATGATAGAATTCCTTATTTTGGTAGTATCATGGATTCTTACCGCTTTTCAAAGAAAAATTAAATGTTCCACGTCTCCCACCTAACCATTTTGTTTGTTCTTGGCTAACAATCACACCATCAAGCATAATAAGCATTCCCATCTTTCCTAGGGAGTAAGAATTTTGTCTCACATTATTACTTGCCTATACTAAATGATAGAAAATCTCAGCTTAACTCACTTTTCCTCGATAAAAACTGAACATAAACTCTGGCTTTCTCCTTCCTTCATCCATTTTCCATGTGGCTGCCAGAGGAAGTGTTTTTGGAACAGAGCTCCATATGTCCATCTTCGGCTTAATCACCTGCTCTACTGCTTTCTTCCTCATCTCCCCAGTACATGTGCTGTCTCTACTTCCTCAGCCACCATTTGCTTCTCAACCCAGTACACTAAATTTTTACCCCTGTTTACCCCACAGAATTTCTCCTCCTACTGTTGAGAATGACCTCTGTGTTGCCCTACCTGGTTGATTTTTTCCCATTCTGATTTCAAGGACTCGTTGGCCACATGTGGCGGCTTGCTGCTGTGCTGGAACATGCAATCACAGGTCATGTCCACATCATCCCAAGTTCTACTTGCTCTGTGCTTCTCTGCGGCTGAGGACATTGAATTTGGCTGCATCATACAGATGGGATAGCAGGGGTGATGGGACAGGGCATCAAACAGTGGGAGTCGGAAACCCTCATGAATGAGTCTCAGTGTACAGCTGATGTGCCTCTTAGTCAAAGTTCACGAACATTCAATTTCGGGTCTTTAGCAAATTCTCTTCTAATTTTTCACCTTAAAACACATTAGTAACTGGTTCTATTTTTCATTAGAGTTTTTAATTTTATTTATTTATTTGGGAGTTAGAAATCTATGCTATCCAAACGACAAGTCCAATTAAGAAATTATTTATTTTCTTAGCACGCTACCAGGCATGTGGTGCAGGGTGTTTAAGGAATAATAATCAGTAGATAAAGTTGTTAGTTAGTGACTTACTAGAAGAATCAAGGACCCAAGACAGCATTTTTAAAACAGATGTTTTTTTACCGACTAGAAATAGCTAATTTGGGAGAAGGGCATCTTTATTGCTTTATTAAATTATGTAGTAAAGAAAAGTAATCTAATATTTGGGTACTGAGGGCTGAAAGCTAAAGTTCCTCTGATCATAGGGAGAGTAACTTATGTATTAATTTTTTTTTCAGCCGTGTAAACTAATAAGATTACCAAAGAGATGAAAAAGCAGTGTTTTGCACCTAATGATACATTAGAAATAGAACCGCTATTTATTGAAATCATGTTTCAACAATATCTGTGCTGATTACTTCTGTCTCTTGGAACTCTGGCTTGAAAACTCTCTTACTTGAACCACCTTAATGCCAGACATACTGTACTCATTGAGAAACCTTTCCTTCACATTGCATATTATGTACAATGCTAGGGAAACATATTTAAGGCCCATAGAGAACCATTTTCTACTTAATATAAGCTTGTGTTGGATGTTATTTATCCTCTCTTTTCAGTCCAGGAGTGAAAAAAGTTGAGAGGTTGCTGTTATGAAGAAAATGTCTTTTGCTCTATAATGAAACAAATTAGATTCTTCTCTGCTGTTTGTGTGACCTTAAATATTTAAAATAGACTATTTGTGAGGCGAGACACAAGATGACAGTGGAGTAGGCAGATACACAGACTCCCAGCTCACACCACCAAACTGGATTACAAATTAATTTAGGAACATCCAGTGTGAAAAAACCAACTCTGGACTACAAGAACTGCTCTCAAAATTCAAGGAGCAAAGAAGAAGCCACACCGAGCCTGGTGGGGAGCGCCGAGGAGCAGTGAGCCTCCCCTGCTTACAGGAACAAAGGGGTGGGGGTGAAGCTGAGAGCCCAGAAAGGCTCTCAATTTAAGGAAAACAGTAGAAAATATCACTCACAGCCACCTGCCTGGGGACCTGGGAACAAGGTGTGTTGAAAGAGCTGGATTATTTTCCAAAAAGAAATGGGGAGAGAGAGACAGCTGATGACAAACAGTGGAATGCATGGGAGGACCTGAGCAGTGGGACTAATCCAGTGTGGGAAGCAGCCATACTTAGGGGAGGTGCTGGAGGCAGCCATTGCAAGGGGAGGGATTGACCCTTCCACAGAACACAAGACTAAAGTGGTTCTGGGTCAACCTTCTAAAATATCTCTCCAGCTCCAATCAGCACAAAAAAGACACAGCTGAAAACAAGAAGTGCGGAAGAGGAGCAGTAACTCAAGTCTCCATGGAGAACTGAGATACACCTCCCCCTACTGAAGTGGAGAAAGCACCCTGACCCCAGAGAGAGTAACTGGCAGATCAGGTCTTCAGAGTCTCAGGTTACACCCATCCCATTCCTGAATATAGTTTCAAATAAGCCATCTGCTGAGATTAGTAAACAAGACTACCACCAAGTTAAGAAAACTAAGAAGAAAACAAACAAATCAAGACTTCAAAGGAGCTCTATTAGAAAAGACAAATTCCACAGTGGATTACAAACAACAGCTGAAGCCAACCCAAGAAGACCTAGAAATAACACAACTGAAAATTGGAGGCAGACAACACCAAGCCTAGACTCAACCAGCTCTACAAACAACACACCCAAACACACAGACATAATGAGAAAACAGAAAAGTGCAATCCAAATAAAACCACAAGAGAATCCTCCAGGAAATAAACTGAGCAATATGAAAATAACCAAACTTCCAGATGCAGAGCTTAGAATAATGATTGTTAGGATGATTATGGATCTTAGAACAACAATGGATGGTCATTATGAACACCTAAATAAAGAGATAGCAAATATAAAAAAGGACATTGAAATATTAAAAAAGAATCAGTCAGAGATGACAAATACAATATCAGAAATGAAGACCACAATGGAAGGAATTAAAAGCAGGATGGATGAAGCTGAGGATTGAATCAGCGAGTTGGAAGACAAGATGAACAAAGGCATGGAAGCAGAGCAGAAAAAAGAAAAGAGACTCAAAAAGTCTGAGGAAACTCTAAGAGAGCTTTGTGACAACATTAAGAGAAATAACATCTGCATAATAGGGGTTCCTGAAGAAGAAGAGAAAGAACAAGGGATAGAAACTTTGTTCAATCAAATCATAGCTGAAAACTTCCCTAAATTGATGCAAGGAAGGGTCTCACAAGTTCAAGAAGCACAGAGATCTCCATTAAAGAGAAATCCAAAGAAACCTACACCAAGACACATCATAATTAAAATACCAAAGTTAAATGATAAAGAGAAAATATTAAAAGCTGCTAGAGAAAAAAAGGCTATCACCTACAAAGGAGCCTCCATAAGGATAACATCTGACTTCTCAACAGAAACACTTGAGGCCAGAAGGGAATGGCAAGAAATATTCAAAGTAATGCAGATCAAGAGCCTACAACCAAGACTACTTTATCCAGCAAGGCTATCATTTAAAATTGAAGGAGAAATAAAAAGCTTCCAAGACAAAAGAAAACTAAAGGAATTCATTACAATGAAACCAATGCTGCAGGAAATGTTAAGGGGCCTGTTGTAAACAGATCAAAGTGGGAAAAGAATATAGCAAAAGAAGAATACAGCTTTAAAGAATAAAATGGCAATAAACAACTACATATCAATAATAACCTTGAATATAAATGGATTAAATGATCCAATCAAAATACATAGGGAGGCTGCATGGATAAAGAAACAGGACCCATACATATGCTATCTACAAGAGACACACCTAAAAACAAAACATGCACATAGACTGAAGGTAAAAGGATGGAAAAAAATATTTCATGCAAATGGAAATGAAAAAAAAGCTGGAGTAGCAATACTTTCAGAGAAAATGGACTTTAAAACCAAGGCTATAGTAAGAGATAAAGAAGGTCACTACATAATGATAAAAAAATAATCCAACAGGAAAATATAACCATCATAAATATCTACGCACCTAATATAGGAGCTCCTAAATATATAAAGCAGACTTTGATAGATTTAAAGGGAAAGATCAACAGCAATACTATAATAGTAGGAGATTTCAATACCCCACTTTCATCACTAGATAGATCCTCAAGAAAGATAAATTAACAAAGAAACAGCAGACTTAAAGGACACACTAGATCAACTGGATTTAATAGCTATCTTCAGAACCTTTGACCCTAAAGCAGCAAAATATACATTCTTTTCAAGTGCTCATGGTACAATCTCCAGGATAGATCACATGTTAGGACACAAAAGCAATCGCCACAAATTTAAGAAGATTGAAATCATATCAAGCATTTTCTCTGATCACAATGGCATGAAACTAGAAATCAATCACAACAGAAAAACTGAAAAATACTCAAACACATGGAAACTAAATAGCATGTTATTAAATAACCAATGGTTTAACAATGAAACCAAAGAAGAAATAAAAAATTCCTAGAAACGAATGATAATGAACATACAACAACTCAAAATTTATGGGACACAGCTAAAGCAGTCTTGAGAGGGAAGTTCATAGCACTACAGGCATTCCTTAAGAAGCTTGAAAAAGCTCAAATAAACAACATAACCCTTCATCTAAAAGAACTTGAAAAAGAACAGCAAGTAAGGCCCAGAAGTAGTAGAAGGAAGAAAATAATAAAGATCAGAGCAGAAATAAATGACATAAAGGCTAAAGAAACAATACAGAGGATCGATAAAAACCAAGAGCTGGTACCTTGAAAGGGTAAACAAGATCGATGAACCTTTAACGAGACTCACCAAAAAAAGAAAAGAGAAAACTCAAATAAATAAAATTAGAAATGAGAGTGGAGAAATAACAACCGACACAACAGAAATACAAAATATTTTAAAAAATACTATGAAGAACTGTATGCTAAAAAAATAAACAACCTAGGTGAAATGGAAAAATTTCTTGAAACATACAATCTTTCAAAAATCAACCTGGAAGAATCAGAAAACCTAAATAGACCGATTACAACAAAAGAGATTGAAACAGTTATCAAAAAGCTCCCCCAAAACAAAACCCCTGGGCCCAATGGATTCACCTGTGAATTGTACCAAATATTCAAAGAAGAACTAACTCCTATCCTTCTCAAGCTATTTCAAAAAATTCAAGAGGAAGGAAGACTACCAAGTTCCTTTTATGAGGCGAGCATAATTCTGATTCCAAAACCAGGCAAAGACAACACAAAGAAAGAAAATTATAGGCCAATATCCCTGATAAATTTAGATGCTAAAATCCTCAACAAAATATTAGCAAACCGAATCCAGCAATACATGAAAAAAAATCATACATCATGATCAAGTGGGATTTATTCTGGAGAGGCAAGGATGGTACAACATTCGTAAATCAATTAATGTGATTCACCACATAAACAAAAGGAAGGAGAAAAACCACATGATAATTTCAATAGTTGCAGAAAAAGCATTTGATAAAATCCAGCACCCATTTATGATCAAAACTCTTAGCAAAGTGGGAGTACAGGGAACATACCTCAACATGATAAAGACCATTTATGATAAACCCACAGCCAACATCATAATCAATGGACAAAAATTAAAAGCAATTCCTCTAAAATCAGGAACAAGGCAGGGGTGTTCCCTTTCACCACTCTTATTCAACATAGTACTGGAAGTCCTAGCTATAGCAATCAGACAAGAAGAAATAAAAGGCATCCAAATTGGAAAAGAAGAAGTAGATGATATAATACTGTATATAGAAAACCCTAAAGGCTCAGTCAAAAGACTACTAGACCTGATAAATGAATTCCGCAAGGTGGCAGGATATAAAATTAACACACAGAAATCACAGGCATTTTTATACACAATGAAATGTCAGAAAAAGAAATTAAGGAAACAATCCCCTTCACTATTGCAGCCAAAAAAATAAAGTACCTAGGAGTAAATTTAAGCAAGGAGGTTAAGGACTTGTACTCGGAAAATGATAAAACATTGATAAAAGAAATCAAGGAAGATACAAACAAGTGGAAGCATATACCGTGCTCATGGCTAGGAAGAATAAACATCATTAAAATGTTGATATTACCCAAAGCAATTTATAAATTCAATGCAATACCAATTAAAATATCAACGACATACTTCAAAGATATAGAACAAATATTCCAAAAATTCATATGGAGCCAAAAAAGAACACGAATAGCCTCAGCAATCTTAAAAAGAAAAAATAAAGCAGGAGGTATCACTCTTCCAGATATCAAGGTTTACTACAAGGCCATTGTACTCCAAACAGCTTGGTACTGGCATAAGAACAGGCACATAGATCAATGGAACAGAACAGAGAACCCAGAAATAAACCCACACCTTTATGGACAACTGATATTTGACAAAGGAGGAAAGAACATACAATGGAGTATAGACAGCCTCTTTAACAAATGGTGTTGGGAAAACTGGACAGCTACCAGCAAAAAAATGAAACTAGACCAACAGCTTATACCATGCACAAAAATAAACTCAAAATGGATAAATGACTTAAATGTAAGCTGTGAAACCATAAGCATTCTAGAAGAAAACATAGGCAGTAAACTCTTCGACATCTATCAAAGCAATATATTTGCTGATTTATCTCCACAGACAAATGAAATAAAAGACAGGATAAACAAATGGGACTATATCAAACGAAAAAGCTTTCGCACAGCTAAAGACAATATGAACAGAAAAAAAAGACAAACCACTCAATGGGAGAACATATTCGACAGCACGTCTGATAAGGGGTTAATAACCAAAATTTATAATGAACTGTAAAACTCAACACCAGAAAGACAAACAATCCAATCAATAAATGGCACAAGAAATGAATAGACACTTCTCTAAAGAGGACCTACAGATGGCCAATAGGCATATGAAAAAATGCTCAACATCACTAATCATTAGAGAAATGCAATTTAAAACCACAATGAGATATCACCTCACACCAGTCAGAATGGCGCTCATTAACAAAACAACACATTATAGGTGCTGGTGAGGATGTGGAGAAAGGGGAACCCTCCTGCACTGCTGGTGGGAATGCAGACTGGTGCAGCCACTGTGGAAAACAGTATGGAGATTCCTCAAAAAATTAGAAATGGAACTGCCCTTTGACCCAGCTATCCCACTTATAGGAATATATCCCAAGGACACCATATCACCGACTGAAAAAAATAAATGCACCACCATGTTTATGGCGGCATTGTTCACATTAGCAAAAAGCTGGAAACAACCCAAGTGTCCATAAGTGGACGAGTGGATTAAAAAGCAGTGGTACATATATACAATGGAATACTATGGAGTCATGAAAAAGAAGGAAATATTACCTTTTGCAACAATATGGAGGGGCCTGGAAACTATTATGTTTCGTGAAATAAGCCAGGCAGAAAAAGAAAAATATTATATGACCTCACTCATTTGAGGAATCCAAGGAACATTGAGAACTGAGAAAAGGAATTGAGACAGTGGAGGGATCAATGGGACCAGAGGAAAAGAGGACAGAGGGAAAGGAGATGATAGGATGGGATAAACCTGAAGGGAAGGGGGGAGGGCGCTGCAGGGAGGGGTTCAAGGGAGATGTTGAGGGGAATATGGGGAGGGGGGATGCATTCGGGGTCACCCTAGAATCTATGTAAAAACAATTAATTAAATAAATATAAAATAAAATAAAATAAAATAGACTATTTGTATAACGGAATGACACCAAGATGTTACAAACTTGCACATGAAAAAGTGCCTATTTTTTTTTATTTTGAATATAATTTTTTTTTTGACAGAGACAGATGGAGAGTCAGATAGGGACAGACAGACAGGAAGGGAGAGAGATGAGAAGCATCAATTCTTTGTTGCAGGTCCTTAGTCTCCTTAGTTGTTCACTGATTGCTTTCTCATATGTGCGTTGACCAGGGGGCTACAGCAGAGTGAGTGACCCCTTGCTCAAGTCAGTGACCTTGGGCTCAAGTCAGCAACCTTGGGCTTCAAGCCAGTGACCATTGGGCTCAAGCCAGCGACGATGGGGTCATGTATGACCCCACGCTCAGACAGCGACACTGTGCTCAAGCTGGCGACCTTAGGATTTCGAACCTGGGTCCTCCATGTCCCAGTCTGACACTCTATCCACTGCACCACTGCCTGGTCAGGCTGAATATAATTTTGAAAAGCATAAATGATACAGTGGCATAAAACTATAGCTATCCCCTTGCTTTTCAGAAGTTCACTTTTGCTTTTATGAAAGACCTATGTTAGTACCACTTTCGCTAACCAAAAGAAGGAATTGGCAGAGGGATTTTGCTTTTAAGAAAAAAAAAGGCAAAAAGCAAAAATAGTGTTCAGTGTTTGTTTTGCAGGGAGCAGGTAGGAAGGCTGTTGCACCCTGGGGAGCTGGAACAGCCCCACCAAGTTCCTTCCTGGGGAACACACTCAGCATCTCAGCATCAACTGACCAAAATTTTGAATTGTCTGTGCACATCCAGGCCCTATCTCAATTAATTTGTGCATCCTTAAGCAAGATATGTCCTAAGGTCACAGAGAAGTCTAAGAGAGCTTGTAAGGATGTTAAACTTAATAGACATAATTAAGTGTTTCAATTGTGGTGAACAAAATAAAGATATGCATGTGCTGAATTTTGGGTCTGGGAACACGTAGCATTTTCCCGTATAAATGAACGATCATTGCTTCTTCACTTCGTTACACCTTCCTCTTACAAAAGGCTTCATAGGCACACTCTGCTATGGGGTAGCAAGGAAATCCTGCATATACAATTTTCTTGGAATAACAATGCTACCTCTTAGCTTCCATTAAGGCTGGCTTTGAGTCAATTTTCTATCAATTTACAAGCATACCCAATGCATGTCTTTATTGTATGATTACAATCATTGCTAGTGTGATAAATATCAGATTTATAATTCCCCCATCAGTGTTGAAACAAAGCTTTATTTAGCTTATCAGATAGAAACATAGGTGACCATAAGTGATCAGGTCACGGATAATGTGCTTCTTCCAATTGTAACACCTTCTGTCATACAAATGAAGTGGCAGTGGAAGAAAATTTCTTCATATATTTGTTTACCTCTCCACCTTAGCCCTCTAATTGAACACATTGTTTACTGCAATGGAATTTTTTGTTCGTAACTAAATTTTCATAATTTTAGCTTATGAAGAAAGTTTTCTAGATTCTTCAGACCACACAGATTATTGATTCAAATAAATGTTACTTTTAAACAATAAGAGAGCAATAAATTAGAGAAATATTACATATGTAAGTTATATATCTTAATAAATTATATCTTGACCTTTTTTTTTTAACAAAGTGAGAGTCAGTGAGGCTGATAGACTCCTGCATGCACCCTGACAAAGATCCACCGGGTACGTCCCCATCTGGGGCTGATGTTCTGCTCCTTTGTTGCTTGGCAACCAAGCTATTTTAGTGCCTGAGGCAAGGCCAGGAAACCATCCTCAGCGCCTGGGGCCAACTTGCTCATTTGAGCCATGGCTTTGGGAGAAAAAAAGGAGTGAGGGGTGGAGAAGCATATGGTTGCTTCTCCTTGCTTCTCCTGTGTGCCTTAACTGGAAATTGAACCTGGGACTTCCACATGCTGGGTCAATGCTCTACTGTTGAGCCAACCAGCCAGGGCCAGACTTTTTTTTTTTTTTTTAAGATTAGCATTTAACAGCTAACATGAGTACAATGAGTTTTACGCTATCATTTTTTTTCCTCATTATTTTTTAAGTCTATTTCCCCTTGGAAAACTCTGTTCTGTAGCTATGGGGTTGGGGGTAGGAGTGAGATTTAGATAATCAGGTCTGTATTTGTTGAAGTATTTTGCAAGGTTTTGTAATATCATAAATTACAACTCTTGATTCCTTTAAGACATGCATTCATGTAGATTTTAGAATTATGTCTATTTATAAAAGACTGCAAAGTCATTTATATAGTAATTTGTACTGTCTTGGTCAAAAATTTCAAAGCTGCAAGCGAGGAAGCCTGTTCATTTTTAAGAATGCTAACTCACAAGTCCTATAAGAAGAAAAGCTGACATGAACAAGACTTATGTAGACGCTCTTATTTTTCTTCAGATACATACGTGTGAATGTATAAAGCTTATGAACATCTATAGTCTTCTTTCAATTCCCACACTTAGAGCAGTTGGTGTCAGTTTGTATAAAGTGTACACTTACTGAGTTCCTATTCTGTGCCAGGCACTGTTCTAAGTGCATGAGAGATATTAGCTTATTTAATTCTCACAACTTTATTAGTTGTTAAATAACTTGCTCCCACAGCTAGAGAGAGTTTCTTATAACTCTTCCCTGTTACACCCTCCAGTGGGGTTAGTGCAGGTGAGGAAAGGTTCAGTAAAAAATAAATGTGGCTAGACCTAAATCATTTGCATTTTACTTTAGAGACATATAAAATTCACATTTAAAAGCAAATGTTCCAACTTATGTTAACATTTGCTTTCACAGTGTTTAAGGAACACGGACTCACTCTGTAGAGAAGAGAATTTGTAAAGTGGTTGGACTCATTCTTCCTTCCTCTGCTTCAGTCCTTTCTGCTTGCTGAAACATGGAATCAGGGTTGGCAGGAACCTGGGGGGTTTCTAGTCTAACTGATCCTTCACTATCCACAAAACTTTAACTTCCCTCCCCTTTGAAGCATGATGTCTAGCCTGGGTCACACCATTTGCAAAGGGTTAGGGCAGATTTTCAACGCAGTAAATGGTCTTTCCCAGCAGCTGAGTCTGAGCAGGGGGCGGGGTGCGGCTGTGAGCACCTTAGTCCTACTCTTTCAGCTCCCACTGTGCTGCAGACAGAGTTTGACAGGAGAGCTATTAGAAGAATATGCCAAAAGTGGAGATGAAAGAAAAACAGTCAGCAGCTGTCCCCTGTCCTTTTCCAATCACAAGCTGTGAAGTTCTGAGAAGGAATTCTCCTTGGGTAAGCTGTCCATAATCTTGGCATGCGTCTGATTTTGTTCTTCTGTCTAATATGCTGAACATTTCTCAGTGTCTCACAAGAGAAAAGTGAGCAGCTATTAGGTTAGTTTGGACACACTTCTCCTTTTGAAAAAAAATTTAATTGAATTTATTGAGGTGACATTGGTTAATGAAAACATACAGGTTTCAAGTATACAATTCAATAAAACCTCATCAGCACACCATATCATGTGCCCACTGCCCCAAATAAAGTCTCTTTCCATCTTCATTTATCCCCCTTTGCCCGCTTCCACCTTCCCCACCCCCCTTTCTTGTGGCTATCACTACACTCTTTTCTGTCTGTCATACCCTACTCTTAACTGAGGAGGCATGGGGCGCCTTTGTATTTACAATAGGGTCGTCCTGCAAATGACCTCTCATTGGTGACATGGATCTTCAAAAGGAAGAGCTCCTCTTGGGAGAAGAAAAAAAAATTCTCCTGGGTGTGATCAACACAGCCACACATGATGAAGCAGGCAAGAGAGCCTAAAATGATGAACTGCCAGCCATGCAGCCTTTACTGAGTACTGGGTACTTTGTTCATCTTATAAGCCTCACAATGATCTTGCCAGATAAGTTGTGGTATCTTCATTCGGTGGACAAGGAAACTGAGTCTCAGAGCTGTGAAACAATTTAGCCAAGTGTACACGGTCAGTACCTGATGGATCTGGGGTCAGAGTTTTCTTCAGTCAGACTGTGATGCTCATGCCTCCTTCATGACAGAAAGAAAACCAGTGTTTAGTAGGGGACATTTCCTGGATGGAGTCAAGAGATGTGTAACACAGCCAAGAAGTAGCTTTCATGACCCTATTTTCATACACAGCCTGACGTAAACATTAGCAGCCCATTGAGAGTAGCTGCTATAGTTTCTCCAACATATTCCATTTCTAATAAATACCTTCTGAAAAATTAAGTAGTTACTCCTTCCAACTACCTGAGTGTCATCTAGAGCCATGCCTGTTAAGGTAAGTGACTCAGGACATTTCTGGCTAAAGCACCAAGTAACTTGCCATCTCCTGAGCCAGGACTATGCTGGGAGGTAGGAAGTGACAGCATGGCTTGAGCTGGCATGCCCAGCCCTTCTGTAAGACCTGTCAAACCATCTGGATGACCAACTGGGAAAAGGAAGTTCTCAAGGCCAGCATCACGTGTGGGGATCTTTGGAAAGAGACCTCTTTTTCAAAGCCTGGATTTAGGATGGAGGATTTATGAAAATGAATTAATAAGGTAGAGGATGTCTGGAAACAAATTAAGGACATCTGTGTCCCTAACTTAATGTGTTTCAATTGCAGTCCCCTGAGAAAGCTATTGAGGCTGAAGGAGCCTGTGATGCTGCAGGTATATAGGTGAGTCCTGTGGAACTGGTAGATCATCATAAAGGTGACTTATTAGTGCACCATTGAGATGGTTATCCTCAAGCAGACACCCTGAGACTTAAGGATGGTGGGGTATCCTGACACTGAGAACTAGGTTCAGAAATAGCGAACTAAACTTAGCAGGAGAGGAGCAAAGAGGAAGAGGAAGGCTAAGAGGGGAGGAGAGGAAGTGTTGCTTATTAGGGATGAAGGTGGTAGTGAGGGTGGTAGTATTGCCTCTGACAAAATATAGAAATTCCAGTTTGTTAGGGGCCGTGTATTTTTATTTGCTCACTCAGGAAGCCTTAGGGAAGAGGCCACTGATGGCCAGAAGTGTCCTGCCACTCTTCCATTTATTCAACATAGATTTGTTCTGTTAATACTTTGTGAGCACTTACTATGTGCCAGGCACTGGTCTAGGTCCCGGGACACACTGAGGACAGAAAAGGTCCCTCTACTTTTAGAGTTCACAGTGTAGTGGGAAAAAAAGAGAAAAATAACCTAATACAAAATAATCAAGTGATTATCATTTAGTGAAGGTTTTGTGTGTGTGTGTGTGTGTGTGTGTGTGTGTGTGGCAGAGATAGAGAGAGTCAGAGAGAGGGATAGATAGGGACAGACAGACAGGAAGGGAGAAAGATGAGAAATATCAATTCTTCGTTGTAGTTCCTTAGTTGTCCATTGATTGATTTCTCATATGTGCCTTGACCGGGGGGGGGGGGGGGGGGGCGCTACAGCAGACCGAGTAACCTTTTGCTCAAGCCAGTGACCTTGGGCTCAAGCTGGTGAGCCTTGCTCAAACCTGATGAGCCCACGCTCAAGCTGGCGACCTTGGGGTCTCGAACCCAAGTCCTCCGCATCCCAGTCTGACGCTCTATCCACTGTGCCACCGCCTGGTCAGGCTCATTTAGTGAAGTTTTATATGCCAAGAACTATTGAGTGTTTTATCTTGTTTCCTGCCCCCAAAAAACCCCATAGTTGGTACAGTCATTACCTTTATTTACAAATGAAGAATTAAAGACACAGAGAAGCCAATAATTTTCCCCAAGTCACATAGATAGTAAAAGCTGCTCTAAAGAAAATTAATTGCAAAGGAGATCTATGTTAGAAACACTAGTCAGGAAGGCCTCTCTGAGAAAGTGACATGCAAGCTGAGGTATGAGGAATTAGAAAGGAGCAACCCAACCACTAGAAGAGCCATTAAAAGAGCCTCCAGGGCAGAAGGAACAGCAGGTGCAAAGGCAATGAGTGAGAAAAGAGCCAGGCATATTCTAGGAACAGACATAAGGCTAGGAAGCCTTGGATGTGGCAACTGAAGGGGAGAAGAAACTTGGAGGGGGAAACAGGGCACAGATGATACAGGGCCTTGAAGATCCTGATGAGGATTTCGATGGTATTTCAAGTGCAATGGAACACTCTCAAGGACATAAACTGACTTACACTTTGAACTGACTGTGGCGTGAGGAATGGAAGGAGGAATTGGATGACATGGAAGTTGAGCTCAACAACCAAGATGGAAAGGATGTTCAGAAACATCAAAATCTGAGGGAGATGTGATGAGAGATGGCCTATCGGAGAACTACGGGAACTAGGAGTCAAGATTCCTTACTATGTATCATTTTTCACTTGAATTGGGAAAAAAATCCAGATGGCAAAGATAAAAGTCAGAATGTTCTTTGGTAGAGGGACTGACTTGACACAAGTGTGGACAGGGATTGAGTACAGCAGCACCTGTTAAAATGTAAACCATCCCTACTCCATGCACTCGGCAGTTCTATTTCTAGGTTGCAGCAGACGTTGCTGGCAGGCTGACACCCGTCTCTCCAGCTACCTCTTACTATGGAGGCCGGACAGACTAAACGTTCTTGGCCTGCCTCGAAACGATGGTGGGGCATGTGACAAGGTCTGCCCACTGGGGAATTTCTGGAACAGCTTTTGCTTTTCTGATTAAAAGGGAAAAATTCCCCTGGTACCCTCTTGTGTCCACAAGAAAGTGGCTGTGGACCTCCTCCCAGTTGAGGGGGCCAATTGTTTATACAAAGCAAGAGACAGGTTCACAGGTCCTCAATAACAAGTATCCACATGGGGTATCTGTAAGCAGGCAAGCACCAGTGCTGACAGAGCTAGTCCCTGAATAAGAAAGGCCATTTCAAGCTCGCTCCATCTCTGGCATCCAAGTAGCTCTGACCAGTGTTGATCCATCGGTGAAAATAATGACAGCAGCGTGAACTATGATACATAATCGAGTCACAAGGAGGGCAGCAGGTATTTACATTTTAGTATACAGACCAGGGTGTGGTAGCTACAAAGAACAGAGAAGGGACATTGGAAAGAATAAAAGTTATCAGAAACAAATTGGAAGGGTGGGGGTGTCAATCTATAACATTACCTCTTTCCATTTTGAGTTAAAATTGTGAAGTCTCACAAAATGATTGCTTGAAGGAGTTTATTTCCTTTGGCTTTTCGTTTCTGTTCAATTCACTGAATGTAAAATTACCAAAGTGCTCATGGGGTTGAAAGATTTTAAGTTTGGAGTGGTTTTCAGTTTCTAACCGAAGATGACAGGGATCCAGAAATTGAATACAGTCATTATGGTTCTAAAGGAAGAACATTTTTACATAAATTCTTTTTTTTTTATAGGAAAGAATTTTACACTTGAAATTTGAAGACATTCTAATCTGAACAGAGTAGAAGCAACGAGAACTTCCAGGGGTAGGCTAGGTTGCCCTCAGTGTGTGGCTCCTCCCTGAATTCCTGAGACATCCAGGTTTGTGGCCAGGCCCTTTGTAGGTTGGGATGCCTTTGGTTGGGACTAAATGATGATTACCCTATTGAAAAAGTTGACCAGGAGATTCCTGACTATTCCCCACATTTATTTTTGGTTTTAAAGACATTTTCTGGCCCTGGCTGGTTGGCTTAGTGATAGAGCATCGGCCCAGCATGTGGATGTCCTGGGTTCGGTTCCTGATCAGAGAACACAGGAGAAATGCCCATCTACTTCTCTATCCCTCCCCCTCTTGCTTTTCTCTCTCTCTCTCTCTCTTCCCCTCCTGCAGCCATGGCTCGATTGAAGCAAGTTGGCCCCAGATGCTAAAGATGGCTCCATGACTTCTGCCTCAGGCGCTAAAAAAAGCTCAGTAGCTGAGCAACAGAGTAACGCCTAAGATAGGCAGAGCATCGCCCCATAGGGGACTTGTCGGGCAGAATCCAGTCTGGGTGCTAGGGGAGTCAGTCTTGGCCCCCTCCTCTCACTTAGAAATAAATAAATAAATAAATTTCCTCATGAAAAGTTTGTTTTGGTTTGCTTTAGTTTCATTCTTAAGATTTGGTGGTGGGAAACCTCCCTTGAACCATGCTATAGACTGAATGTAAGTATTCTCCCTCCCCCCAAAATTCCTATGTTAAAATCTAATATTCAATGTGACAATATTTGGAGGTGGGGCCTTCAGGAGGTACTTAGGTTTGTGGGTGAAGCCCCTCTTGAATGGGGTTAGTGACATATAAAAGAGGTTCCAGAGAGCTGCTGTGCTCCTTCCACCATGTGAGGACATGGAGAAAAGATAGCTGGTTATGAACGAGGAAGGGGGCTGTCATCAGCTGCCTACTCTGCCAGTGCCTTCACCTTGGACTTCTAGCCTCCAGAACTGCAAGACATTTCTGTTGTTTATAAGCCACCTGGCCTATGGCATTCTGTTAGAGCAGCCCAAATGGACTAAAACACAACAACACCGAAATTAAGTGTGAGGAGATGGTCACCGTGGGTGAGAGAGGCAGGAGGCTGACCCAACCAAGGCGTTCAAGTGACAGCTGAACCAAACCACAACTAAGACGTTCTGTGAGTTGCTGGGGGCTGTCTGGCTCCACCATTCGGCCTTGGGTCGAATACAAATGGAAAACTTGTGCAAGGCACACTAATGCCCCTTTTCATTGTACAACATCTGTCCCAGGAAGGGTACTTGCTCCTCACTGTCTCTCACCATTTTCTTCCCTAAAGAATACTACCCAATCAGAATGAGAGATGAGAGAAAGAGAAGGGAGACACCCTTTCTCATAATAAATATTAAATGTTTTCTTGCCAAATTTTTCTCATTAAAGGGAGAAGTTCTTTGATTTTACTTCTAAAATATTTAGCTGGTTCTAAAGCCATTATATTAATGTGAAGGTACCAAGTCCTTCATATTAAATTGAGCATTATTAAACATGAACCCATCTTGCCTAGGTTAAAGCTGATGCTATATAGGCCACAGAGTTCCTTACTTTTCTCTACTTGGGTGTTATATGTCCTGTATTCTTCACTGGACAGCAAACTTCTTGGCAGAAATGATTGTGCCTTAAGCATCTTTGCATCTTCCCTCTCCCCTGTTTGCCAAATTTTGAATAAAATAAAAACTTGACAAAATAAATACATAAGTAAAAATGTGAAGCAGAGATTTATAAAAACACTAGTCCAAAGATCACTAAGCAAATCTGTAGAAAATGGACTAAAATGTTTGAGCTGAAAGTTCTACTATTTAGGATGTCAATTTTTCCCCCTTAATTGAAGGAAATATAAAGATGGAATTTCCGGTACACGATAACACCAAAATGTTCTTAATTTTTTTTTCAGTTTTGCAAATTCTCATGATTTGAGTTTCATCCAGGACTGTCAGTTGAGACATTTGATAATCTAAAAGCATTCGGAGAATTAGGATCCCATATGGCTTAAAGATATTTCCTATCCGGCAGGGAAAAAGAGAACTTACTGTGAAAATAATTCTGGTATGGCCTTCAATTTATGTGTACAAGAAGCACAGATGAATTTAAATCATTATTTATGGTATCATAATCATTATAATGATCACTAAGATCAATTACAATGAACAAAATAGAAGAATATACAGTTCTCATAACCATGCTGTGTTATGAAAACAGAGAGGTATATTATAAAACAACAATAGTAATGCAGTCATGTTTTCTCTTACAGAACAACATTCACAGAAATAGCACTGAATTAGGAGTCCTGGCTTATCACTAACTAATTGTGTAAATCTGGGAGAGTCATTTAACTTCCTTGGAACTTAATATTCTCAACTGAACAGTGGTAAAGTTGGACCAGATGTTCCCGTTTAACATAGCATCTGTTCTTGAGGTGCTAGCGAAAAGGAAATCTGCTCCTATACTCATATTGTCTGAAGAATAATTCTCCTTGTTTGTGGCAAAGAATTTTCTTTAAGTGAGTGTTCAGAGTTACGTTTCTATAATGATGAGAGAGGACAAGGACTTGGGCTTGGCCAACTGTACCCACTGAATTATTAATAACAACAATAAAAAATTAACAATAACAGCTGTTGATATTCACTTTTATCCTGACTGTGGGCCAGACACTGCTTTAATCCTCAGAAAAATTCTATGACATACACATTACTATTAATATCCTCATTTCACACATGAGAAAACTGAAGCTTAGGGATAACTAGGAACTTGACCAACACCACACAATAACTGGTACAACTGTGATGACAATAAAGAGGATAATGAATCAGATAATCAGACGCCCGCATCCCGTAGTGTCTAGACAAGTGTCTTCCACACATAGTTGGAGGTGGATGGGTGGAGTCTCTCTCTCCTAGCAAGTGGTCTGCATGAACCCTCTTCTCCACAATCTCTTCCAAGGGACTGGATATTACTTAAAAGAATATGCAATTTGGAACTCCTGGGTTCACATTATGTTTTGCTATTTAATAGCAGAGTGACTCTGGGCAACTCAGCTTCCTATACAGTATTCATCTGTAAAATGGGGATAACAGTGACACCTATCTTTAGGGATGTGGTACATAATGCTTATGAAATTATTTCATAAACTATAAAGTAAAATTGTTAAAACTAAAGCATGCCTGCTAGGAACTACTTTTTTTTCTGTTAAGAACATAGAGCTATAAATCTTCTGGTTTCATGTAGTTTTAGCCAGAAATAGCCTATTCTGAAAGAGACAGCATGTATGGTGAAAAAAAAAAATGTAGGTTTTATTCCTAGCTCTGCCATTTACTTAGTTTTGTGGCCATGGGCAAGATGCTTAATTGGGCATCCCACTGAGCCCCAGTCACAGAAGGGGTTTAATGCTTTGTGGTTATGGCCTTGAAATACTTCATCTTTTTTTCTTTGAGTTTGTATTTTGTAAGTGAAGACTGATGGGACAATGTTGGGGTTTCTCATGACTTCTTTGGATGGGTTCTGCTGAAGACCTTATCACTGTTTCCTAGATGCTGAGCCCTGCTTGGACTTCCCCTCTCTCCTGGTCCCCAAATTGCTGATGCTGTTCTCTCCACCCACAGCAGGGGTCTGGGCACTGACACAAGGAGGGCTAGGGTTGGGCACTCATTCTCTATGGCACCGCGGGGTGCCCCTATCCAAACCCCCTTCCCACACTGGCAAGAGTCAGACACCTATCTTGGGCAGTGAACTGAGTTTATCCCTGATCTGTGTATCAAGCATATTCTGACACAGACACAGACATTTAAATATCCTTGGAGCAACAGGCCCCTGAGAATGGCTTGACTTTCTCAGACCCCGCCCAAACCAAGGGGTTGCTCATTGGTAGGGGGCTGGTGGGAGGCGGGGCTCAGGAGGTGTCAGAGTCTGCAGTGAGGCACCTGTGTCTGTATTAGGAGGCAGAGTCCTGCTGTCTCTGAGAGCCTGTGCTCTCCCTGCTAGTACCTGAGTTTGGGAGTGCTCCTTAGGCCGGTGCTATGCCTGGGGGCCATTTCACTCCCTCCCTCCCTCCTTCCAAACTTTAACCTTCTTGGCTAGGCTGTCATTTTTCTCTTTTGACCAGTTCAAGGCACCGTTTGGATGCCTTGAAACAGAAACTGCATGATTCTGGTGATTTTGTATTGAGTTGCTCTAATATTTGCATTTAAAATTGACATTGAACAATATAAAAAAAGGCAGAATTTATGCTCATACATAAAATTTTATTTTCTTTTTATTTTACTTAAAACGTTAAATAGTAAATTTAAAATCACCATGGCAAGTCCAGGGAGAAACTGAGGAAGAAAGGAAAAAGTTTTATATGTAACTTTGTTGGTTCTTTTACCTCTGCTTTTTGAATAAAGGGCCCTACATTTTCATTTTAAGCTGGGCACCACAAATTATTTAGCTCGGTGTGCTCCCGGTGTGCAAGCTGTGTACAGTCACCTGGTCCCTGCCTCGCTCCAAGACACGCCCGCCCCAGGTGTTAGCCTCTGCGAGGGAGCATGCTCGGCCTGACCCACGGACAGAGCAGGCTAGAGCCAGTTACTTCTAATTCTATCTGCACTTTTCCAAGAGGGTAGAAAAGGAGAAACGAGGGCCATTTCTTTGGAAACTGTGAAGGTCATTTAGCCCTAACAAAGGCATTGTTTCGCTAGACAAGAACTAGATATTATTTCTGCTTGCCATTCTGTGGTTTGGCTTACAAATATGAAGATAATGAGAAATAGTGTAACTTGCTGGGGCTTCTTTACTTATTCATTCATTCAGTCAGTCACTCATTCTCTCACTCACTTTTTACTGTCACTTTACAACATGTACTGAGCACTTACCATGTTGCACACATTTTGTTAAACATTAACAATTCAAAAGTACTTAAGACATTCTCTCTCCTAAAGGAGCTCCAAGTCAGTTAGGGTGTCATCAGGCAGGCAGGAGGCAGATAGAGAGATAATCATTTTTTATGACAGCAAGTACAGCGATTATGGCCACACAGAGAACAGGTTCCTGAAGCACACAGGCATAGATCAGGACAGACATTTTAGGGAGGGTGACATGTCTGTTATCCACTAAGCAATGAGTCAGAGTTAGCCAGGACATAGGAAATGGAAGGGGCAGGCAGGGAAGGGCATTGCATGGGTTGGTTATAACATAAACAAAGTCACTGAGATAAGAAACAGTATAGCAAGAGTGAAAACCAGCAGGCAGCTCACTGTTAATCAGACTGGAGAAATGGGGAGGGAAACACCAACTAGTGAGCCTGGAGACTTGCATCCCTACGCTCCTGCTGGGCATCATCCCGTAGCTGTGGGCAGCAGGTGAAGGAATGGTTTTGTGCCTGAAAGGGAGAGAGTTGGATTTAGAGAGCACACTCATGGCTACTTGAAGTGTGGGTTGGAAAGAATAAAACTGGAGGTTGGGGGGAGGGAGCTGTTTAAGATGGTCTTATAGCAATTAACACAAGAGACAATGATGGTCTGAACTAGCTGCAAGGATGGTTCTGTATTAAAGGAATACTAAAGAGATATCAAGTCCAGGCTGAGTTTATCATAGAATAAATGTAGGAGGCAGTGGAAGGGCGGCGGAAGGCTGACTACCAGGTCTCTTGTATGGGTGACTGAGGCTGAAGGGGTTGGAGGGGCAGAGGCTTGGAAGTGCGGCGGCGGGGGGGGGGAGCGGTGTGTCCTGTTTGGGATGTGGTTAGGGGTCCGTGGGAGTGGCAGGTGGAGATGTCAGCAGGCAGAGGAGGCTGAAGTAGGGGGAGAGGTTGGGCTGGAGTTGTCAGTCTGGGGATGATTAGGCTCTAGGAAGTAGCTGGAAGTATGAGATGGCTGAAAGCACCCACAGGGGACACCATGAAAGACAAAGGAAAAGAGGAAAGTAATGGGGAAAAGAGGTAAGTATGTTGTCACAGAAGCCAAGGGCGTCAAGTCCAGTTTGACCCAGGGAGGACAAGGACCAGCTGTTATGGCAGAGAGATCCTAAAAAAAGCGGAAAGGGGGATGGGAAGATGGCTATGGAGGAGGCGGACGTACCAACTTCCAACTCCCAGAACCAAAGTGGATTATAACTCAATTTTAAGAACCATTACCTGGATAAACCAACTTTGAACTAAACTAAGTGGACTCTTCAACCAAGGAACACAGAAGAAGCCACAGTGAGACTGGTAGGAATAGCGAAAACATGAAGAGGGCTGCCCAGCTCCCCGGAGCAAACGGCAGCCCGGAGAGACCTGCGTGGTGGGAGGAGAGTTTGGCGGAGAGGGAGGGACCTGGGTCCCAGGAACCAAGCCCCATGCTGCAGTCCCAGAGTCTAGAAGAGGCGTTTGGACAGTATTGAGCTGTGAAACAAGTGAGGATACTGTTTGTGAGAAAGAGACAGTTTTCTCAGACCCAAGATTCTTCTTAAAGGGACAGCGCAGAAAATCTCTCTCACAACCACGCACCCAGGGCTCTGGGTAACGGGGACAGAGGAGAGGACCAGAGCAGCGGGAAGAGAGTGTGGACTGAAAGCACAGGGACAAAAACTCTGAGGGACAGCCACCCTAACCCCTGGGCTAAGTCACTTCCCTAATTGAAAACGAATATTTCCCCTGGAACTAGCAATATCAGCAAAGGGAGACAGGACACTAGCCAAACAAGCTCTCCCTTAGCAATTAGAGCAGAGCTGCTTAGAGGGAGGGAGCTCCCAGGCCTACAGTGTAGAGACTTAGGGCACTTCCTACTTTGCTGAGGGTTGCTGAAGGGATGGTGGCAGCAGGACGCTGGAACGCGGTTCTGTCGGCGTGGGCGGAGGCCCAACCGGTGTGAGCTTGGTCTAGCCCAGCAGGGGAGGAGGGGATGCGCAAAAGCGGTCTGGCAACTGCGGGCCCACCTGTAACCCCACCTGCTGGGAAAAAGCAAAAGGCCAGAAACGGGCAGATATCTGCTCTGCGAAAATGCGCAAGCTGGCCCTGACCGTGGGGATGGGGCTAGGGCCAGGGACGGGTGGGGCTCGTGCCTGAGCTCATGCTACCAGCCCTGCCCGGCCCAATAAACCACGGTTTGCCATCCTGCGTGCGTGAGCGGGCTCCGAACGGGGAAGGGCGGGGTAGAGCCCAGGAGGAGCGGAAGTCTGCAGCTGAGCGCACGCCAGCAAACACGCCCGGCCCAATAAACCGCGGTTTGCGACCCTGCACAGGAGGGCCCTGGCCTCGAGGGTGGGGCTAAAGATCCAGATGGGCAAAGGCTCACAGCTGAGAGCACGTCAAAAACCTCGCCCAACCCGAGAAACTGTGGCGAGCAGGCTGACTGCGGGTGCTGGGCGGAAGCCTGGAAACAGGCTGGATCCG
This sequence comes from Rhynchonycteris naso, assembly GCA_037038555.1. Lineage (NCBI taxonomy): Eukaryota > Metazoa > Chordata > Mammalia > Chiroptera > Emballonuridae > Rhynchonycteris > Rhynchonycteris naso. Next base: position 86,788,057 of record CM073000.1, read on the forward strand.
CAGCTGAGCAAAGGCGCTCACCTCTACCCTTGGTGCTGAGCTTGTGGCTTGAGTGACAGCGCCTCCCGCTGAGGAGAGACGAAAATCACAGGAAGAGCCGCAGTGGGCCGGCACTGGCAACGCCCATACCCAACCGCCCTAGGCAGCGGCAGACGCGGTGGCGGGCCGGCAGACAGACAACACCTAGAGAACACAAAGGGAACACCTACTGGACTCCAGTGGCCACAACTTGCTTAGACACAGATAAAATGGGCAGGCGCAGGAATGCAAACCAAATGAATCAAGAGAAATCCCCAGAGAAGGACCTGAATGAACCAGATATAACCAAATTACCAGAAGCAGAATTTAGAATAATGATAGTTAGAATGTTCAAAAAAATTAGAGCAACAATGGATAGTCATTATGAACACCTAAATAAAGAGATAACAAGTATAAAAGACGAAATTGAAATAATAAAAAAGAATCAGACAGAAATGACAAATAAAATATTAGAACTCAAGACCACAACGGAAGGAATTAAAAGCAGGATTAATCATGCTGAGGATCAAATCAGCGAATTAGAGGACACAATAAACAAAGGCACAAAAGAAGAGAAGAAAAAGTAAAGAGACTCAAAAAATGTGAGGAAACTCTAAGGGAGCTTTGTGACAACATGAAGAGAAACAACATTCGCATCATAGGGGTGCCTGAAGAAGAGGAGAGAGGACAGGAAATGGAAACTTTGTTCAATCAAATCATAGCAGAAAACTTCCCTAAATTAAGGCTGGGAAACATTCTACACGTACAAGAAGCACACAGAATTCCATTAAAGAGAAACCCAAAAAAATCTATACCAAGACACATCATAGTTAAAATACCAAATCTAATGGATAAAGAGAAAATTTTAAAAGATGCTAGAGAAAAAAAAGCTATCAACTACAAAGGAGCCCCCATAAGGATGACATTGGACTTCTCAACAGAAACACTTGAGGCCAGAAGGGAATGGCAAGATATAATCAAAGTAATGCAGAACAAGAACCTACAACCAACACTACTCTATCCAGCAAGGATAACATTTAAAAATGAAGGAGAAATAAAGAGCTTCTCAGACAAAGAAAGCCTCAAGGAATTCATTAAAACCAAACCAATTCTGCAAGAGATACTAAGGGGCCTGTTGTGAGCAGTTCAAAGGGAGGAAAGAATATAGCAAAAGAAGAACACAGCTTTAAAGAATAAAATGGCAATAAACAACTACATATCAATAATAACCTTAAATGTAAATAGATTAAATGATCCAATCTAAAGACATAGGGTAGCTGCATGGATAAAGAAATAGGACCCATAAATAAGCTGTCTACAAGAGACACACTAAAAAACAAAATATGCACATAGACTGAATATAAAAGGATGGAAAAAAGTATTTCATGCAAATGGAAATGAAAAGAAAGCCGGGGTAGCAGTACTTATATCTGACAAAATGAACTTTAAAACAAAGGCTGTAGTAAGAGATAAAGAAGGACACAATATAATGATACAGGGAACAATTCAACAGGAAGATATAACTATTATAAATATCTATGCACCAAATATAGGAGCCCCGACATACATAAAGCAGACTTTGATGGATATAAAGGGTGAGATTAACAGCAATACCATCATAGTAGGGGATTTCAATACCCCACTAACAACACTGGATAGATCCTCAAGAAAGAAAATTAATAAAGAAACAGCAGACTTAATGGATACACTAGATCAACTTGATTTAATAGCTATCTTCAGAACTTTTCACCCTAAAGCAGTAGAATATACATTCTTCTCAAGTGCTCATGGTACGTTTTCTAGGATAGACCACATGTTAGGACACAAAAATGGTCTCAACAAATTTAAGAAGATTGAAATCATATCAAGCATTTTCTCTGATCACAATGCCATGAAACTAGAAATTAACCACAAAAGAAAAACTGAAAAATACTTAAACACTTGGAAACTAAATAGCATGTTATTAAATAATGAATGGATTAACAATGAGATCAAAGAAGAAATAAAAAAGTTTCTAGAAACAATGATAATGAGCATACATCAACTCAAAATTTATGGGACACAGCAAAAGCAGTTCTGAGATGGAAGTTCATTGCACCACAGGCATATCATAAGAAGCTAGAAAAAGCTCAAATAAGCAACCTGACCCTGCATCTAAAAGAACTAGAAAAACAATAGCAAATAAAACCCAAGACAAGTAGAAGGAAGGAAATAATAAAGATCAGAGCAGAAATAAATGACATAGAGGCTAAGGAAACAATACAGAGGATCAATGAAACCAGAAGCTGGTTCTTTAAAAAGGTAAACAAGATTGATGAACCTTTAACTAGACTCACAAAAAAAAAAAAGAGAGAGGACTCAAATAAATAAAATTAGAAAGGACAGTGGAAAAATAACAACCGACACTACAGAAATACAAAGCGTTGTAAGAAAATACTATGAAGAACTCTATGCCAAAAAATTAGACAATCTTGGTGAAATGGACAAATTTCTTGAATCTTATAATCTTTCAAAAATTAATCTGGAAGAATCAGAACACCTAAACAGACCAATTACAATAAACGAGATCGAAACAGTTATCAAAAAACTCCCTAAAAAGAAAAGTCCTGGGCCTGATGGCTTCACAAGTGAATTCTATCAAAAATTCAAAGAAGAACTAATTCCTATCCTCATCAAGCTATTTCAAAAAATTCAAGAGGAAGGAAGACTTCCAAATGCCTTTTATGAGGCGAGCATAATTCTGATCCCCAAACCGGGCAAAGACAACACAAAGAAAGAAAATTATAGGCCTATATCACTGATGAATTTAGACGCTAAAATTCTCAACAAAATATTAGCCAACAGGATTCAGCAATATATGAAAAAAATCATACACCATGATCAAGTGGGATTTATTCTGGAGAGGCAAGGCTGGTTCAATATTCGCAGATCAATCAATGTGATTCATCACATAAACAAAAGGAAGGACAAGAATCACATGATAATTTCAATAGATGCAGAAGAGGCATTTGATAAAATCCAGCACCCATTCATGCTCAAAACTCTCAGTAAAGTTGCAATACAGGGAACATTCCTTACCATGATAAAGGCCATCTACGACAAACCCATAGCAAACATCATACTAAATGGACAAAGATTAAAAGCAGTCCCCTTAAGATCAGGAACCAGGCAGGGGTGCCCCCTTTCACCACTTTTATTCAACATAGTTCTGGAAGTCCTAGCTACAGCAATCAGACAAGAAAAAGAAATAAAAGGCATCCAAATTGGAAAAGAAGAAGTAAAACTGTCATTATTTGCAGATGATATGATATTGTATATAGAAAACCCTAAAGTCTCAGTCAAAAAACTACTGGACCTTATAAATGAATTCAGCAAGGCGGCAGGATATAAAATTAATAGTCAGAAATCAGAGTCATTTTTATATACAAACAATGAAATATCAGCAAAAGAAATTAAGGAAACAATCCCCTTCACTTAACCAAGTAGGTTAAGGACTTGTACTTGGAAAATTATAAAACATTGACAAAAGAAATCAAGGAAGATACAAACAAGTGGAAACATATACCGTGCTCATGGCTAGGAAGAATAAACATCATTAAAATGTCTATATTACCCAAAGCAATTTATAAATTCAATGCAATACCAATTAAAATACCAATGACATACTTCAAAAATATAGAACACATATTCCAAAAATTTATATGGAACCAAAAAAGAACACGAGTGGCCTCAGCAATCTTAAAAAGAAAAAATAAAGCAGGAGGTATCACTCTTCCGAATATCAAGGTTTACTACAAGGCCATTATACTCAAGACAGCCTGGTCCTGGCATAAAAACAGGCACAAAGATCAATGGAACTGAACAGAGAACCCAGAAATAAACCCACACCTTTATGGACAACTGATATTTGACAAAGGAGGAAAGAATATACAATGGAGTAAAAACAGCCTCTTTAACAAATGGTGTTGGGAAAATTGGATATCTACCTGCAAAACAATGAAACTAGACCATCAACTTACTCCATTCACAAAAACAAACTCAAAATGGATAAAAGACTTAAATGTAAGCTGTGAAACCATAAGCATCTTAGAAGAAAACATGGGTAGCAAGCTCTCCGACATCTGTAGCAGCAATATATTTGCTGATTTATCTCCACGGGCAAATGAAATAAAGGCAAGATAAACAAATGGGACTATATCAAACTAAAAAGTTTTTGCACAGCTAAAGACAATAAGAACAGAATAAAAAGACAAACCACACAATGGGAGAACATATTTGACAGAACGTCTGATAAGGGGTTAATAACCAAAATTTATAAAGAACTTATAAAACTCAACACCAGGAAGACAAACAATCCAATCAAATAATGGGAAAAAGAAATGAATAGAAATTTCTCCAAAGAGGACATACAGATGGCCAATAGGCATATGAAAAAATGCTCAACATCACTAATCATTAGAGAAATGCAAATTAAAACCACAATGAGATATCACCTCACACCAGTCAGAATGGCACTCATCAGCAAAACAACACAGAATAAGTGCTGGCAAGGATGTGGAGAAAAGGGAACCCTTCTGCACTGCTGGTGGGAATGCAGACTGGTGCAGCCACTGTGGAAAACAGTTTGGAGATTCCTCAAAAAATTAAAAGTCGAATTGCCTTTTGACCCAGCTATCCAACTTATAGGAATATACCCTAAGAACACCATAGCACTGTTTGTAAAGAAGAAATGCGCCCCCATGTTCGTGGCAGCATTGTTCACAATAGTGAAGATCTGGAACCAGCCCAAGTGTCCGTCAGAAGACGAGTGGATTAAAAAGCAATGGTACATATATACTATGGAATACTACTCAGCCATAAGAAATGATGACATCGGATCATTTACAACAAAATGGATGGACCTTGATAACATTATACGGAGTGACATAAGTAAATCAGAAAAAAAGAAAAACTGAGAACAGCATGATTTCATACATAGGTGGGACATAAAAGCGAGACTCTGAGACATGGACAAGAGAGTGGTGGTTAAGGGGTGGGGGGAGGGAGGGGAGGGTAGGATAGGGAGGAGGGGAGGGGCACAGGGAAAACCAGATAGAAGGTGACAGAGGACAATTTTACTTTGGGTGATGGGTATGCAACACAATTGAATGATAAGATAACCTGGAGATGTTTTCATTGTACATTTGTACCCTGATTTATTGGTGTCACCCCATTAAAATTAATGATAATAATAAAAAAGAAGCAGAAAAGGTCCTTTGATTTGTTAACATAGAACAACTCATGAAGGATCACAGAGGAGTCTTTTTAGGAGAACTGTGGGAACAAAGGCCAGATCTAAGAGGAATGTGAAGTAAAAGGAATGGGGACAGTGACTTTAGACCACGTTTTGAGAAGTCAGAATGAGCAAGAGAGGAGAATATTGGGGCACAGCTGGAGAAGAAACGCGATCAAGGGGGAGTTGCTTTATTTTCTATTCTTTTTAGAACAGGAGACACTTGAGGAAGTTTGCAGGCAGCAGAAAAGAAAATAGTGAAGAGGGGAGGTCTGGGGTACAAGAGAGGAGAAGAACGGTGGAGGCAGGAGAAGCAGACTTTGAGTAAGACCACGCATCCCCTGTGCCCGGAGCAAAGGATGTGGAGCCAGCCTTTCGAGGAGGCAGACTGCCATCCGGAGCGCATGCCTATTCATCAGGCTGTCCCTATTCCCGAAGTTGGGCTGCCAAACTGTCAGAAAACGTCAGGCAACCGGCAACCATGCTGAGGGAGTTCTCTATAGATTCATATTGCTAACCCACTGATAGACTAGGCTCATGGCAATTCGTTTCTTTTGGGGTGGGGGAAGGGAAGTGGGGGATTCCAATAAAAATTCCCTGAAAACAATTATTCAAGTCTCTAATCTTACCTTTAGATCCCTTGGTCTTACCAGGCCCCCTCCTGTTTTGAGTGATTTGAGGTTATCCATCAGGAACCCTTCAACAGCTCTCCCTTCTACCTCAATTTCTTATGTCCTCACCTTCATCTTGGTTCTTTTTTCTGCAATATTCAAAATTCTTTTGATCTTTCAAGATCTTTCTCAAGTGATATCCCTTATCTCTGTTTTTGCTTTCATCTTACATATACATTTTAAGTTATTTGATGTCTTTTTACATTATTTTATAAGCTATTTTGAATACTTGTAAAACAAAAAAGGGATTCAACAAACCAACCAATTGCCCTGATGCCTTTTTATCTTCTTTATCATTTTAATTCACTCTTATTCCTCCACTAAATTATCAAATTCCCTAAGGACAGGCAATTTCTTTTTTTTGGTATAAATTCTAGAAGTGACAATGTATTAAAAATAACAGCTACCTACTGCAATTGATGAATTTAAGTCCCCAGGGGAGAGATGCATTAATAAGATGGATAGAGATACATACATATGTATATGCAGATATATATTCATATTCTCTAGAGTACATCAATTAAATTTAATACTTATTATGCACTTACTTGGTAGCAATTAGCGGTATACCAAGATAAAACAAAACAAAACAAAACACAGTTCCTGTTTTTTAAGGGTGCAAAATCCAGTGGGGGATTCAAATATGTATGTCACACCAGTATATAAACACAAATATTAGGATAAGCTTTTTGTGTGAACAGAACTCTAACGGGCAGAAGGCACGTTGTGGAAAAGCACCGGTCTGGGAAAGACCGGGGCTGGAAGGCAGGGTGAGAGAGAAAAGACTTGAAGTGTAGTCTGGGACCAGAGACTCAGAAGGCTGATGAAACTGCACTTGGCTATGTCAGAAACTTGGGAGCCCTTAAAGGTGTTAGGCAGGGAACAATATTAAATATGCAATTTAAAAAGATAACAGAATGGAGGGGGAATTTGAAAAGAATGGGATTCAAAGCAGGCCGATCTAGGAGAGGGCTTCTTTTTTTCTTGAGGTATAATTGACATACAATGATGTATCAGTTTCAGGTAAACAATGTAATGATTCAATATTTGTATGCATTGCAAAATGATCACCACAATGCACATTTCTAGTTAATACCAATCACCACACACATAGTTTCAAAAATATTTTTCTTGTGATGAGAACTTTTAAGAGCTACTCTCTCTCAGCAAACTTCAAATATGCAATACAGTATTAACTATAGACACCATGTTATACATTACATTCCCACTACTTACTTACTTTATAACTGGAGCTATGTTATAGTTTTGGTGAAAGATGATCAAGTAAAGCAAGGGTAACTTGGTTACAGATTAGGGGTGTGTGTGTGTGTGTGTGTGAGAGAGAGAGAGAGAGAGAGAGAGAGAGTGAGTTGAGGGGGGGAGGTGGTGAACAAGGTTAAGTAATTGCCCAGAAATTTTTTTATCTTACTTTTTAAACATTAAATGACAAAAACAATAAAGAATAAAGATCATAATTCATTATATACTTTGTAACACAGTTCTCTAGAATCAACCCCAGACAATTATGCTATCTCTTCTTCTTCACCACTTATTATCTCTGGGCCTGATTTTGGCACTTTATCCTAAATCAGTGGTCGGGAACCTATGGCTCGCAAGCCAGATGTCCAGATGTGGCTTTTTTGATGGCTGCATCTGACTTGCAGACAAATCTTTAATAAAAAAATAATAATGTTAAAAATATAAAATATTCTCATATATTACAATCCATTCATTTCCTACCACTCATGTTCATGGTTGCGGGTGGCTGGAGCCAATCATAGCTGTCCTCCGGGACAACACCAAGTTTTTATTGGATATTGCGTAATGTACATGGGTCGTTGTGAGGTCAGGAAGTAAACTTCTCTCCTTTTAATCAAGTAGTCAGTTAGCTAATTGCAAAAACCCTTTTGACGAAGAAGATGGCTAAAAGAAGAAAAGATGAGGAGTATTGTACTTTTCAGCAGGAATGAACAGAGGAATTCGCCTTTGTGGAGAGAGCCGGTTCTGCAGTGTGTCTAATATGCAATGATAAAATTGCATTGATGAAACAGTCAAATATAAAGCAACACTACGACACATGCCATACTACATTTGCATCGAAATATCCAGTGGAGGACAGCAGGAAGAAAGCATGTAAAGAGCTACTGTGCAGAGTGCAAGCTAGTCAGCAGCAACTCCGTGTTTGGACCCAACAAGGTGACTGGAATTCGGCTAGCTTTGCTGGTGCTTTAGCAATTGTGAGAAACGAAAAGCCATTCACAGATGGGGAGTATGCCAAAATATTCATGCTTGATGTTGCCAATGAACTTTTTGACGACTTTTCAGATAAAGACAAGATAATCAAACGAATAAAAGACATGCCTCTGTCAGCAAGAACTGTTCATGATCGTACCATCATGATGGCAAACCAAACTGAGGCAACACAAGTGAAGGACATAAATGCAGCACCATTCTTTTCTCTCGCTTTGGATGAGTCAACTGATGTAAGCCATTTATCCCAGTTCAGCATGATTGCAAGGTATGCTGTCGGTGACACACTATGTGAAGAAAGTCTTGCTGTTTTGCCTATGAAAGAGACAATAAGAGGAGAGGATTTATTCAAGTCTTTCACCGAGTTCACTAAAGAAAAAAACCTACCGATGGATAAATTTATTTCAGTGTGTACTGATGGTGCTCCGTGCATGGTGGGGGAAAACAGAGGATTCATAGTGCTACTTCATGAACATGAAAAGAGACCCATCCTAAGCTTTCACTGCATCCTACATCAGGAGGCGCTTTGTGCTCAGATGTGTGGCGAGCAGCTTGGTGAGGTGATGTCGCTGGTCATTCAGGTGGTCAACTTTATTGTTGCCTGAGCTTTAAATGATTGCCAGTTTAAAGCACTGCTGGATGAAGTTGGGAATAATCATCCTGGTCTGCTTCTGCATAGCAATGTGCACTGGTTGTCAAGAGGGAAGGTGCTCAGCCGTTTCACGGCTTGTCTGAGCGAAATCCAGATTTTTCTTGAAATGAAAAACATCAAGCATCCCGAGTTAGCTAACACTGAGTGGCTCCTGAAGTTCTACTATCTCGTGGACATGACTGAACATCTGAACCAGCTCAATGTGAAAATGCAAGGCATTAGAAATACAGCCTTATCCCTTCAATAAGCAGTGTTTGCATTTGAAAACAAGCTGGAACTCTTCTTCATCGCAGACATTGAAACAGGTCGTTTACTACACTTTGAAAAACTGGGAGAGTTTAAAGATGCATGCAGAGCAAGTGACCCTGCTCAACATCTTGATCTCCAGCAGCTAGTGGGCTTTACATCTAATCTCCTGCAGTCATTCAAAGTGCGCTTTGGAGAATTTTGTGAGTGCACTCGTCTCTTTAAGTTCATCACCCATCCACACGAGTGTGCAGTGGACAGCGCCAACCTGAGTTACAACCCCAGTGTCTCTGTCAGAGATATTGAGCTACAAGTTGCTGACCTGAAGGCCTCAGACATGTGGGTGAATAAGTTCAAGTCACTGAATGAAGATTTGGAAAGACTTGCTCGACAGCAAGCAGAGTTGGCGAGCAAACACAAGTAGGGAGAAATGAAAATCCTTCAACCTGCAGACCAGCTGATTGTCAAAACTTGGAACGCACTTCCCGTCACATACCACACATTGCAGTGTGTGAGTATTATTGTACTGACAATGTTTGGCTCTACGTATGCATGTGAGCAGTCTTTCTCACAGCTAAAGAACATTAAGACCAACCTACGATCACGTTTAACGGATGGAAGTCTCAACACCTGCATGAAGCTTAACCTCACCCCGTATCAACCAGACTACAAAGCCATCTGCAAAATCGGGCAGCACCAGAAGTCGCATTAATGGTAAGAAGTACTTTATTCATCATTGGTTAGCAACAGCATAACAACATTATTAAAAAGAATTCAGAGACTTATTGTACTTTAAAAGTGTTGGTCTTACACAAAATGCACACATTTACTTGTATTTAGTGTTAAATATATTGTATGGCTCTCACAGATTTACATTTTAAAATATATGGCGTTCATGGCTCTCTCAGCCAAAAAGGTTCCCGACCCCTGTCCTAAATGATCAAATGTTCCTCTCTTATTAATTCAGGTCTAAGTTTTGAGCAACCTTTGAGCTCACATATCTGCATATATATCAGTATGCATTTTTTCATACCTTTTATGATCCTTGGTAGAGGGTTAGCCAAGCAGTGGATACCAAATAAATAGTTGTTACTTTGACTTGAATGGTATTTATTGGTGTTTCTTGCAAGTTGTATGCCCTCACACTCTTTGGACTCTGCAATGTGTTCTCTGCACCTAGAATACCTTCCTCTCTCTCTTCCCTCCCTTTCTTTTCTTAGCTTTGCCTCGCTTGTTCTTTTTCATCACTTCCTCCAGGATTTCTTGATTGATTTGCCTAAACTGGGTTATAAATACTTTTGTTAAGTGGCAGTGTTTACTAACTTATTTATTTCTCTGTTTGACCCATAAAGGCAGACAGCCTTCTGGTTATTCGCTCACTTTTTATCCCCATCCAGAGCATAGTGCCTGGCATACAGTAGTTGCTCAGTAAACATATGTCAAATGAACATGGCTATGTGTGGTACCTGAACATTTCGAAATGTGAACCTTCAAACAACTGGGCATAAAGCTCCAGTTCAAAACAGTGATGAGAGACCAACCAAAAAAGTATTTTCATTCCTTTTGCTCTTAAATGAAGTTAGTAGAAATGGAACCAGCTGTTATGTCTTTGAAGACTTTTATGCAATTACAATTGTGAGAAACAAGGAGACAGCTCAAGTGTTACCTCTTTACACACACACAACCCCCAGGGACATGCAGATATCTGCTCGGTTGTCCATTTTCTCACGGGTATGGATTATCATTTTTAGTTTGTAAGTTTCTGTGGGGCAGGAACAGTGAGTATTTCAGATTTAGAAAACAAGTGTGATAGCAAGATACAAAGAAACCAGAAAGCCAGATTCTGTTTTAGAAAGCCTTCAGAGGTAGAGCTTTAGTGCTCTGCAGACATTCTAAGGTCACAGACAGCCCTTTGCTCTGGGGCATTAGTTTTATTTAGTCAAACAACACAATTTTATGTATTACTGTCTGGTGTCGTTTTTGGCCTTAGAAATAGAGGTGGTAAGAAAACCAGGCATGGACTTTGTTCTCATTGAACTTAGCAGCAAGGAATAAAAGAGTTGTGGGTGACTTCATTTTTAGGAGGTTGATTCAGATCAAGACCCTTGATTTTGGAATTGGTTCCCAAGAAGATACGTGGTTTCTGGAAGTATATAGCTCTGCCCAAACAAATTCATGTCCCTGAGACAGGCTGGGACTTGGGGTGTCTAAGAGATCCTTTACTGGGCATCTCTGCAAGGGCTCAGGTCTTTACCTCAGTACAGGTGCTTCATGGGGTCATCTCAGGGTGACATTCCCAAGGCACTACACGAGAGCAGTTACTACCAGCAGCCATATTTTCCAGATAAAGAATTTTCCCGTTATTCTAGTATCTCTAGAACCAAAGTTTATTATGTTTTCTTTAGCATCATCGGCCACCATCGTGGTCATGGGAAATACATCCTGGAAGAGCTAAAACGGCCTGGATTAAAATGCTCACTTCTTACATGCCGCTATATGCTCCAAAGGATATAGTGTCCGAGAAGTTACTAGCTCCTGTTAAAAATCTAAGGTTCAGACAAGGGTCAGAGGATTCTCATCTCCTACATTTGAGTGGTCTAATGCAATGTGCATTGCTCATAAAAATTAGGGGATCAGGGAATGTGCAGTACTTTCAGCCTTTTGTATAGTGAGTGCATTTTTACCAATGAAAAGTTGGTTTTGCATCTCATTTGCATAATCAAACAACTTTCTTTGACTTTTTGTTTGCTTTTCTGATGTTCTTGTCTAATAAAAAAATTAAATGCTTCTTTCTTTTTATTGCTTCCTATTCATTTTGAAATACCCTCTAGTATTTGTGCGCAGTATAAGTTTCTAAATCACATTTTGAGTTATATCTTAACAGAAAGTGTTTTTTAATTGCTGGTCCGATGTTAACTGAACAACAGAAATAATATGTGTGGAAGGACTGGGCGAGGCGTGCTTTAAAGTTGCTGCCAGCTTCCAAAGGTGCCTTTTGATTGTTAAAATTTAATGACTCATTGATAAGAGTGGCATCACAAATTGTATTCGGTGGAGCATTTTTCAATTTGGCTTTCTGTCATTATTTTATTGGATAGCAAAGGCTGATAGGTTAGATGGCCTGGCTCTATCTGGATAATAACAATTAGAGCAAGGACAGTGATCCAGATACCTGCTATTGCTGTTGTGTTCCCTCCACCTCCATTATTGATACTGATGGATGCTATTGCAGGAATAATTACAATAAACTCAAGATACTAAAATAAATGAGCCTGACCAGGCAGTGGCACAGTGGATAGAGAGTTGGACTGGGATGCGGAGGACCCAGTTTCGAGACCCCGAGGTTGCCAGCTTGAGCGCGGGCTCATCTGACTTGAGCAAAAAAAAAAAAAAAAAAAAGCTCGCCAGCTTTGACCCAAAGTTGCTGGCTCGAACAAGGGGTTGCTCAGTCCGCTAAAGGCCCGCGGTCAAGGCACATGTGAGAAAGCAATCAATGAACAACTAAGGTGTTGCAACAAAAAACTGATGATTGATGCTTCTCATCTCTCTCCGTTCCTGTCTGTCTGTCCCTATCTATCCCTCTCTCTGACTCTCTCTCTGTCCCTGTAAAAAAAAAAATAAATAAAAATAAAAATAAATAAATAAATGAACATATTGGAAAATATAGTGGACGTTAAGCCCATCACTCCACTTGTACACCTGTTTCTCAGTAGCCAGTTCTTTTTGAAGGGTAGCAGTTACACCCTAACTATTTGAGTAATGATGTCCTGGAAAAGTAATGACTGGCAGACTCATTCACCTAGGAGCCAATTGGAATATCAGATGATAAATCAGGAACATGGACCAGGTTGTTTCAGACTTATAAATGAAGCACAAATTAAAATGTTTAGCTAGATGTACCTGACATCCCATAACTTCACAAGGGCTGTCTTTGGGGATATTTATTTCTATAGAATAAATACCTGGCAGCCCTTTTTGTGATATTAGGTCAAAGTATGGGATAATGAAAACAGAAATGCCTTATGTAACATTAATAGTTTTTATACTCAAAGGGTTCAGCTGAAGCTAGTAACTACATAAGGTTAGCTTTGCCTGAAGACTGACCCGCAGGAATTGCCAGGCCTGGGTTGCAGACTGGAACCATTGAGTGAGCCCTAACATAGGCTCGCTTGTAAGCTAGCCACAATCTTCTTAGGACTCACTTTCTTCCTATTTGATGCTGCAATGAAAGATGGATTCTTGTAAGAAAGTACTCCCGAAAAGGCACAGGGCGGCCTGAGTAGATAAATCACACAGATAGCTAGAGAACAGAAGCTAGAGGAAGAAAGGAATGAAAACACAATGATTTAGAAATATTTTTTACTCTAGAGACATTACAGTAAAACATCCTTTAACATTACCTCATCCTTTAAGATCAAGGATATCTCTCTCTACTTCTCCTTGAAACTTTCTACAGGCTGCCAAGGAAGAATATAAAGAAAAAGAAATTCGGCCCAGTCCCTTAGAGATTAGACATGAGTTTCATCAAGGTCAAATGACCTTAACCTGATAACAAAGCAGATAACTGCAAAAGTAGCATTATAACACCTAAGACTTCTACACTGATATTTTTGCCATTGCACCATCATGGGATGGTGATTTCAAATAGCTACAGTAGCTTCAGTTTGTGAAGATAACCCACTAAGACAGAAAATGCTCTCTGTGCAAACTTCCAGGCACTGATCACAATAAATTTTAGCCAGTGGTCTAGGTTTCTCTCTCTCCAACCAGACTGTGTGCCTTGAGGATAAAAACTGTCTGAGTCTACCTAATATCCCTGGTGGTTAGCACAATAACTAACATGAATTAGGACAGTCAATAATAGTCAATATACCTTTGAGCAATAAACAAATGAGTGACTGAAAACATGATATAACCTGAAAAAATTACCTCCAGGAATTGGGGCTATGAGAAAAAGAGTGGGGTTCATGCAGAAGAGTACAGAATAATGTTGAGTGATCACAGTCATTGAGTTGGGTACTAACATAAGGGAAAAATAGATTAGAGGCAGTAGACATGTTATAAGTAGAAAAAGAAAGTAGTGTTTGTTTTGTCTTGTCTGTTTTTCCTTTTAAAATGGACAATTTTATTTATAAACATTGCAACAGCATTTGAGCTTTAAGGAGAACATATAAGAAGGTAGGTGATCAGACACATGGTTGATGAGAAAAAGTAAGATGAGGAGAGAGAGAGAATTGTAAAGTTACTTGACAGGGAAAAAAAACAAGAGAAAAGCATGATTTTTCCGTAGGACATTCTATGGTTCTTTTCTAGAGCATTTCAGAAGCTGAGAGAGCCCAGGGAGAAACAAGGGTCATGGAATGAACAAGAGAAGGGAGTGTGATATACAAGGCATTGCTCATTCTGAGGGAAAGAGGAAGGGAAGAAAATGGCCACAAAGAGGTCACTTCTGTCATCAACAGTATATTTCTCTGTAATGCAGAAATCCAGACCAAACTGTCAACTGGCAGTCTGTCCTTAGCTTCCTCCTCCTCTCATTTTGACACTTGTTCTTAGTTAGACTTGCTTCTTGTCTGGCCAGGGGACTCACTGGGCTGTAAAATTTTTTCATCCTGTGGACCTTTCCCTATAGTTTTTAACCATCAGAACTTGCTCAGACTCTACCTTATTCTCTCAGAATACCTGCTTCTACAAAACAACAACAAAACAAAACTAAAACAAGGAAAGCTAACTGGTTCAAGTAAAGTAATTCCTGTAGCAGGCTTAGCTAGCTCATGGTTACCTTGCCTACCACATAAAACAGTGCAATGGACATCACACTGATGAATGAATGAAAGGCCTTGTGTGTCAGGCGCTGGGCTAGATGCAGCAGAGTATGGTGGGGAAGCACATGGGTTTTGGAGACAGAAATCAAAGGCAAAGGTCCAACCAGCCATTTCCTATCTATCTGCCTAGAAAAGTTGTGTTCTCTGGATTCTTTATCCAATCCTTTATCTGTAAGGAAATTACTCTTCATCCTTATTTATTTCCTCTATGAAACAGACATAATGTTACCTACTTTTCAGGATTAAAAAAAGTATAGATTATAATAATGCTGTTTATTCTTTACTCATTTCTTTATGCATTTATCCCCTTTCAGGAAGGGCAAGCTGAGGCACAGAGAGATAAGGGGGTGTGACTAAGGTCACACAGCTGGGGAGTTCCAGAGCCAGCATTTAAGACCAGGCAGTTATTTTCATACTCTTAACAAAAGTACAAAATCATCTAGATGAACAGATGTTTTTCTATCTACCATTACCATGACCCTTTGTATAGCCCCTCACAGTGGTGAGATGCTCTGATACTAACCTATTTATCCCTCACAGCAAAATTGTACAGTATTATTATCCCTACTTTAAGGGGAGGAAAATAAAGCCCAGAGCAGGTAACATATTGGCCAAAACTCAAATAACTAATTAGCAACAAAATGTGACATCACATGCAGGATGTAGGACCATAAATATCACTATAAGAAAGAGAGCAAGCCTTGGGCCCAGGGGAGGTGCTCCCATCATTACTCTTTATAGGGGGTCTTTTCACATGCTTTTAAAGTTCTCTGGTAGCAAAGCTGAGAGCTGGCTAGATATCATCAGATAGATGAGAATTTGAAAGTGAAGGCATGACTTCATGAGCAATTTAGAGTCTTTACTGCAGGGGTGCTGGTCAATTATCTCTTACTGAGTGGTGTATCAGCTCAGGGTAAAACCATTCAGATTATTAAGAGAATGCAAAATTGCCACTATAAAATCAGATAAGCCTACTGTAGTCGGGGATAAATTCTATCATGGAAATACATGCTGCCCAGTATCGAAGGCAGCCAAGAAACTATGCCAAGAGTTTCTTGGATAAAAACTGACATTTTCTGCTGTAGAGACAGAAGTGGAAACCCTGATTGGAGATTTCTATTATGAAGAGTTTTAAAATATTTATCGTCATTCTAGGTCATTTATTCATTTACCCTTTTAATGCTCTTTTTTTTTTGTGCTACTGGGCTGAGCTTATAAGTAAGGAATAAAAATTCATATTATTTTTGTACATTAATAAAAAGCAGCAAGCATCTCTGTTCTTTGGCTTGAAAAATAATAGCACTTCTGAGAAATATTAAACACTGAAATGTTCTTTCAGAACTGTGACTTTTGTTATTTAATAGGGATGTTGGATTTATCTAAGTAGGCGATGAATTTTTTACGTTTCGGGGGTGGAGGCAGCTTCCTGCAACTTAACTACTTCAAGAGGAAAAAGATTAAAAAAGAAAGAAAGAAAGAAAATTGCCATTGTTTCACTGTACTGATTACCCCATTATGCTTCTTTCTAGACGCGACTTGGGCACCTGCTTCTGCAGGTGGCTATTTGTGACTGTCCATTTGAATTAAAATGTCCTTCCTCTGTGCTCTGGGAGCAGGCTGCACAAACCACCATCCATCACTGCCCTCTGCACACTGCGCGGACGCTCTCTGCCTGCACATCTGTGTCCCCAGAAAATGACCAGCGCGAGGACCATGTCTCATATTCACCTGATGTCCTCTGCACCTGGCTCAGAGCCAGAGCTTGGAAAATGTTTATTTAACAGGACTGAATTTTAAAATCACCTGTTTTTAAATGTTCCCTCCACTCACATCACAGTCGCTATTTCAAGTGTATGTATCAAGTATATTAAAAGTATCCTTTTCTAATGGTACCATAGACTTGTCAAAGAAAAAAAAAGTTTGAGTTTTATTTTCCAGGTCTACACTAATTGGCTTATATAATATTAGAAGGTATTTTTTAAAGCATCATTTCTATTTCTGAGGCTGGAAGGATACTTCTGCTGGTGTCCTACCTTCTAGCTTTCTATTTTGGCTCTGAATCTAGAGACATGAAAGAGGTTTGAGTCAGCTGCTGCTTAATACCACACAAGCCTGAGAGAGAAGACTATTATATAAGCTAATGTGTATTTTAAGGTGTGGTTTTTTTTTTTTCCATCATTAGTACCTATATGCTACCTTCCAATTGTATGAAAGTGCTAAAACCCAGTGTGTGGGAAAACACTTGCTTTGTGTTCCTATAAGTATATTTAAAAAAAGCAGTCGAGTAAGGGTTAGCAATTTTCTTTTCTTTCTTTACATGTACTTGTAATTCATTTAATGCAGGAAGTGGGCTGAGTTTTCTTGTTCTTTCCAATTCAACTGTCAGGGAGCTTTCTTGCCAGCCTGCTATGGTTACCATGGCAATAAGATGATGGTGGCAGTAACGTGATCTCATGTGCCTTGTGTCAACAGCATCAGATCATCATGCTTGAGGATAATTTTGAAAATAAGTTTCAGTTATAGATTCAGGATTTATTTGCATTTCATTGATTTACTGGAAATATTGAACAATTATAGCCCTAAACTGTTCATGTAAACATGTTATCAGAGGTTAGCTTGCTTCCCTTCATGATATACAATATGGTATTCTAAAATATATAAAGTGCTTTATATAATGTATTTAATTTTCCTTAGGCAGGAAAGCCATTATTAACTCTATTTTATAGAAGAAGAAACAAAGGCTCATGCAACATGCTCGTGTAAGGTGGCAAAGCAACTAATCTGAAACTTCAACTTGGGGCTTCTGTCAGTCAGAAGCACACCCTTTCCTTATGCCTGTGTTGAGAATTGATGGGTATTAGCAAAATGTTCTTGGGTGCAGAGGTAAGACTAAGGAATGTCTGAATTAAAATAAGTAAAATGTCTGCATGACAGCAACTAGTGTGTCCGTAAAGTCATGGTGCACTTTTGGCCGGTCACACAGTTAAAAGTGCACCATGACTTTACGGACACACTGTAGTTTGAAAGTATAATTATTTTCCATTTGGGAAATGCTTCATGCATTTTACACCTCCCATGGCAGCCTCTTCTCTAAGGCTTCCCCAATACCATAGACATACATAGAGCCTTCCCCTTGCCCACTGATCATATCCTTGCATTTAAAAAATATTATTAGCTGCATTTATTATTTTCACTGTGAGTTTCTCGAAAGCAGGAATTGTGTTGTTCATCTTTGGTCGGTCCTTGTTTCTGGCGTAGTACCTGGTACATAATGGATATACCATAACTGCTTGTTGCTTGTTAAACTTAACTCATTTGACTCTCACACAACCCCAGGAGGGAGGTACAGTGAGCATTATGACCCAGCATTTTAAGAATGAATAAATAGGGGTCACATACATAATCATAGAAATGCATTTTTTTGAACCACAGCCATGTGCTCTTCCCACATCATCCACTTCCCTCCCTCCCTCCCTCCCTCCCTCCCTCCCTCCCTCCCTCCCTCCCTCCCTCCCTTTCTTCCTTTCTTCCTTTCTTTCTTCCTCCTTTTTTCCTTCTTTTCTCAAACATCTCTTGGTTCTACCTTATATACCAAGTACTGTTGTAGATTCTTGGATACAAAGGTGAGTAAGACACAGTCCTCACCATCACAGGACTCACAGATATTGCAGATAAAGTTCTGACTGGACAAATAGGTAAAATAAAATCTTATATAGAATTCTAAGTATTTATTAGATTATTTCACAACTTAGCTGGCTCTTTAAGACAGTATCTTTAGAACATATTTCAATTCCATCCTTTAATGTAAGGTTTTAGAACAAGACAAGCCTTGAGCCATTACCAATATAAAACCAAGTACTAATTCTATGATCCAATTTTTTTTGTGTGTGTGACAGAGACAGAGAGAGGGACAGATAGAGACAGACAGGCAGGAAGGGAGAGAGATGAGAAGCATCAATTCCTTGTTGCAGCTCCTTAGTCTCCTTAGTTGTTCATTGATTGCTTTCTCATATGTGCCTTGACCAGGAGGCTACAGCAGAGCAAGTGACCTCTTGCTCAAGCAAGTGACCTTGGGCTCAAGCCAGTGACCTTGGGCTCAAGCTGGTGAGCCCATACTCAAGCTGGCGAACTTGGGGCTTTGAACCTGGGTTCTCCATGTCCCAGTCCAACACTCTATCCACTCCACCACTGCCTGGTCAGGCTCTCTGACTCAATTTTTTCCCTGAGTGTGATATCAGCATTTCCAACTTCTTGTAGAATCCCCAAACTTAGCATGTATGAAATGGAACATAGTATCTGCCCCATAGAAATGGGGTATAGTACAGAGGCAGACGAATAAGTTTAGACTCCTGACCCTCCGCACTCAATTCAATTGTCACTTTGAGTCTCTTACTTACAAACTATACAAATTTCATTTCTAGTTTCTACCCCGCACAAAACACAGGGCTCAGAAACTTTCTGAATAAATGGATTAATGAAAAATTTGTCACTAAGGATTAAAATGATAACATTTAATAGTGATACCTGGAAGAGTGCTTGCACTAGGTGGGATTCAATAAATATTTGTTAAATAAGTGAATAAGCAAAAAAATATATGATTAGATCCATCTCTTGAAACATACTTGATTGCCAAGACTAAACTTCTGAATATCTCTATGTCTCTATCCTCAATCTCTACACCATGCAGTCAAGTTTATTTGATCTCTGCCAAGTCTTGGAATTGTTCCTTTCTTTCATCTAATGCCATGCCTCCATCCAGCCCCTGCCCTTTCTCAACTAAACTTTTATAGGAGATTCTTCTTTGAAGTTCTTCTCTTCCTTGCTTTCCCATTCCAAATCACTGCCCAAACTGTTATTTTTAAAGTATAAATAAGATCATATATCTGTTCTGGTTAAAATGTTGAATTTATTTTCATATTCTAATTAAAATTTTTTTTAGCATGGCAGTCGGCATTCTTCAAATGGTAACCTTTAGTTCTGTTTATAAGCACCCCATCCGTGCACTCTAAGTTTTAGTTTTCCAATTCCCTGAACTAGCTTTCAGACTAATATTTTTGTCTTTATGCCTAGTCAGTGGAATAATAACAGCTCTGTAATACTCTGCACTTGCTTAGCAATTTGTAAAGAATTTACATGTGTATATATTGAAACTTCACAAAAACTCTGTGGCAGGCAGACAAGACAGCATTTCATTCACTGATTAAGGGAACTGAAAATCAGAGAGGTTAAATGATTCTGATCATCATAACCTTTCTGAGAATTATGTTGGAAAATATCTCTGGCTGTGATGATTGCTGAACGATAGAATAAATCAAAATATTTAAAATAACAAATACAGTTTCAAAATGTTAGTGCTCAACATTTGTGCAGCTCTTTAGCACAGAGGTGAATAATAATGGTCCTGAAGCCCAAGTGCCTTCTAAGGAATCCTGGCTCTCCTCTTTCCTGGCTGTGTGGGCTTGGATAAGTTATTTGATCTCTCTGTACTACAATGTCATTATTATAATGGATATACCAGTAGTCTCTACAACATGGACTGACTCTAAGGGTAGGATAGGTTTATTGTGTTTAAAGTCTTAGATTGATATCTGACACACAGTAAATACTCCTGTGTGCTGTTGTTGTTGGTAGCCTCAAAGATGTATCATAAGAACTTCTTTGGAGTATTCTCTGATCTCAAGAAGCAAAATTAATTGCTTCCTCACAGGTGCTCCAGTCACACCTTGTTTGCATCTTATGTGTAGTGGACACTATAGCTAGCTGCCTTAGGGTGTTGGCTCAGGATGGACTCAGAAAATTTACACCTACTCCTTGTGAGGACTAGCCACTCAAGTTTTCTAAGCTTCGGTTTAACCTCTGGCAACATCCGGATAATAATAATATTTATGCCACAGGGTTGTGGTGATTAGATTGTTAACTAGGACACATAAGTACTTGGTGCTTGGTATAGAGTAAATACTCGATAACATTTAGCTACTATTGCTTAAAGTAATGTTTCACCCATGATATTTTGAATTCTTGTTGTCAGAGTCTTTTTTTGTTATCTTTACTCCTACCTTTATTCTTCCTACACACACTTTTTAAAAAAAGAAACATTTAAATACAAGACCTCTTTAAATAAACATGATTTAAGTAGAAAGATGTAACATAACTTTTGTAGAGAAAATCCTAAATTCTAAATTGATACATACTAGGATTCAATGTTTGAATATAAAACATTCAAATACAAAACATTAAATTGTAGAGAACGCTATTTTTAAAATATTTATTCTAATTATTATATAATACAGACCTAGTGGTTGTCTGGAAAATACAAATGCAATACATAATAAATTAATTTAGAATATTAAAATTCTACTACTGTTGGGCAAATGAATATGTAAAATTTGTATTTTTTGAGTTTGCTCACTTTTAGCATTAAAATGGTCTTGGGCAGCACCAGGTATGTGATCTGTGAAATTGAAAATTCCCTTCCTGCTTGGGAAGGGCCATTGTCTTGCTAATGTGTGCTGGAGGAGAGGTTTCCACACCAGAAAGTTTGGCAGAGAGAAGGAAGCCATGTTTGCAGAGTGAGAGAGGAGAGAATGTAGAGTGCTGAGGAAGAAGCCAGTTTATGCAGAGAGAGAGAGAAGTTGTGCAGATGGGAAACCAGAGGTGAGGGGCTTTTGTGAGCTCCGCTGAGACTGATGGAGCCTTTGATTCTAGGAGAAACCAGAGAAGATTCTCCTGGTTGTGGAGCCAGATAATGTGTCCGTGACTTTGGGAGCCCTGTGTGTTTGCTTGTTGGCCAGTGTGAGACTTTAATAAAGTAATAGCCCACCATTCTTTGGCCTCACTGTATCTTTACTGTCTGCCTGAAGCTAATGAGAACCTGCATGTGAATGGCTGCGACAGCTGGCTGAACAATTATCTACAGGTATGTATATCTACATCTATCAGTATAGATACATACATATATATATATATGTATATATATATATACATATATATATATACATATATATGTATATATATACACATATATATGTATATATATACACATATATATACATGTATATATATACATATATATACATATATATATATGACTTTATAGCACTAAAGTTTGAAATTTTCTTCTGTAAGTTGGCATACTTCAGTAAAGAATGGAGTTGGTTGTGCTGCATATGAGAATATTTTAATGTAGTAATTTTTTTTTATTGTGTGGCTTTATATAGCACCCTTCCCTGAAGGTGACAATATGGTATCTGGTGCTACATTCAGTAGCTAACTCAGATCTTTCCACTTTTATAAAGAGGTTTCAGGAATGAAGTTACTATTCTACTTAGCAAATAAAATATAATATTATGTGTTGCAATGTTGTGTACCCACCCACCCATCAGACTGCAGATGAGCTGCTATTCATATGCTCAAATTAAGTACTATGCATATTTCTAGTTCACTATCAAATGTAACCACACAGACACACAAAGAAAGGATAGAAGAAAATGAATGAGCAGTTAAAAATGATGGTAGGCAACTTTAACAATATCAGATTGAACATTTTTGACAAATATTCAAATTGGAATTCACTAATCTTTTACTGTTAGACTCAAGGGCTGGTAGGAGTGAAGAATTTCCTGGAATTTTCTTATGTTTGTCCAGAAGTCCTGGATCAAAGTTTTTGAGTCACAAGGTAACAAAAGTAGCAGCAATGAAACAAAAACAGCCATCATCATTTGCTGAGCCTTCACGTATAAGGTTTCGGCCTCTGTAGCAGGCTGAATATGAAAGGTACATCAGGTTCTAATATCTGAACCTGTAAACATTACTTGGAAAAAGTATTTTGTAGATTAGATTAAATTCAAGATATTGAGATGGAGAGATCATCCGGGATAATCTGGGTGGGGCCCAAATACAATCACATGTATCTTTATAGAGGCAGAGTGATATTTGACAGACAGAAGGGTAGGAAGTAATATGGCTGCGAGGGAAGAAATTGGAGTGATGCAACCACAAGCCAAGGAATGCTGACAGGCACTGGAAGTAGAAAAGGTATGGAGCAGATTCTCATCTAGAGCCTCTGGAAATAGAGAGACCCTTCCACACCTTGATTTTGACCCAGTGATAATGATTTCAGACTCTTAGCTTATGGAACATTGAGAGAATAAATTGTTTTTGTTTCAAGCCACCCAGTTTGTGTAAATTTGTTAGGGCAGTCACAAAAAACTGATAGAGATTTTAAGCATCTAATCAGAGAACACATTGGAAAACTGCTGATATTATTATTATTATTTTTTTGCTGTCATTGTTGTATGGGGGCTGCTGGTGGTAAGAATAGAGGTATTAAAGCATCCTTCCAATGTTAAGTATCACTTGCTGACATTTTGTAAAATCTCTTCCATTGTCAGCCCTACCCACTTATAAGTTGAAATTGACACATAGGTATAGTGAGTCAGTCTGACATAAATGCCTTGTTTTTTTTCCTAAGTGAATCTCCTTAAATGTAGCACTACAAATGTCTTTATTCTAATGTTCATTGTTTAATTTCATTTACTTAAACATTTTGAGTATATCAGTAATTAAAAATAGCAATATTGCCTGACCAGGAGGTGGCGCAGTGGATAGAGCATCGGACTAGGATGCGGAGGAGCCAGGTTTGAGACCCTGAGGTCGCCAGCTTGAGCGCGGGCCCATCTGGCTTGAGCAAAAGCTTGCCAGCTTGGACCCAAGGTCGCTGGCTCCAGCAAGGGGATACTTGGTCTGCTGAAGGCCCACGGTCAAGGCACATGTGAGAAAGCAGTCAATGAACAACTAAGGTGTTGCAACGAAAAACTGATGATTGATACTTCTCATCTCTCTCTGTTCCTGTCTACCTGTCACTATCTACCCCTCTCTCTGACTCTCTCTCTCTCTGTCCCTGTAAAAAAAAAAAAGCAGTATCTGTGACTATAACGCATAAGAAATGATTTTGTCTTTTTCTTTTTTGCTAGCAAATGTTAAGAAACTGCATGGAAGGCATTGATTTAGTGTGGTAGAGATTTAATGATCAACATGACATATCTCCTGACCTCAGTTAAATTCTTATTGAGATAAAAAGAAATAATATCAAGTCACAAATAGTAAAAAGCAGCGTACATAAATGCCATGAAGAGAGAACAGAGGCACGACTGACATTCGGGTTTCGGGCTTGTATGACTGAAAAAACCATGTCAGCGAATGACAAGGAAACTGTGGGGGGAAGATGCAGATCTGGGGAAGAATCATGGGTTTGAGGAATGTGTGGAACAGCCATGTGGAAAAATGAGTCTGGCTATACAAATAAAGATCAAGGATGAAGTTACAGATTTGGGAACTATCTGGACACCGGTGGTAAGTAAAGTCCTAGGAACGAGACAGATTGTCCCTGGACATTGTGCGCAGAGAGAAGAGAGGCTTGGGGGAAGAGTACAGGGCTCAGATAGCACATGGCCCATCAAAGGAATGACAACTAAATCAATCTGAGATTTTAAGGGCTCTATAGGACATCAACTGAATGAGTCTATCCAGTGAGGATGGTCTTAAATTCCAGGCTGCAAATTCAGACTTTTCCTCAGAAATCGTCATTAGATGTCTTGATTAGGGGACCAATCTGATTATAGCTATGCTTCATAAGGCGGATCCTGGGGTGTGGGAAGAGGCACGCTGGAGAGAAAATGTTGATGGTGAGGCGTTTAGTCAAAAGGTGAATGTGGCAATCTAGGATAAGGGGGGGTGAGGTCCTGCAAGAAGTCCCAAATAATACTAAATAAAATTAGTATCAAAGGCACACCTTTGAGTGTTTATGTCTATGTGAAACATCTTACATTTTGTATTAAAAGGTAGAAAGAGAGAGAAGTCATATGTCACGAGGAAACATTCAGTGTATGGCCTGACCCAGTGTATTTACGGAGCACTTTGTGGAAGCAGGGCTGGTGGGACGTGCCGTGCTGTCCACTGGCAGTTGCGAGGGGAGTTAATAATAACCACCTCCACAGGATAGATGGTGGCCACTCACTGAGCATGTGGCCAAGAGCCACAAGATGTGAATGAAAAGAATTATCCCTTTGTTCCGTTTTTGGAGATGCTGACAAATGCAGCATGTTTAACTCGATGAACTGTAAAGTCTAAGGACAACAGCTTTCCTCGATCATTTGGTTCCTGGGGTCACTTCTGAGCTTGTGTGGTGATGGGCATGGTTCCTTTGACCCTGGAGTTTTAATATTGTTTCCAGACTTTGCCCAGAGTTAGTGAGGTCTTAGGGATATCCTGGTAAAGGCAATCTAGGTAGTTCTGCAGGTAACTGGGACAATTTATGAAATATTTAGAAGAATTGTGAGGCAGTGTGAACCAGTGGAAATATACTCTCTGGACTCAGACAAACCAGGGTGCGAGAGCCATGCCTCTCACACTGTGATCCTGAGAAAATTATTTAGACTCCTTAAGCCTCAGGCAAAATGGGGATAACAGTAGATTTTGGAAAAGTTTAATAAAATAGTCTAAGGAAAATTCAGACTTAATAGAGAAAAAAATAAATGTTAGTTGCCTTCCATATTTGAGGTCATCAAGAGATTCATTGAGAAATGATGAACTGAAGACTTTGGAGAAGAAAATCTATCCAGGGAAAATGGAAGGAAATTCCTTAAGAAACAAAATATAAAATTTTGTGGGGGTTATTACATTTTTTTTTTACTACTCTAGAGATATTTTCTTATTTACTTGACTCATCAAGGATTTCTAGTCTGTAGGTTTTCTTCTAATTTCCATCCAATTTTTAGTTGGGTGATACAGAGATGTAGGTATTTAGAATAACTAATGTAATTCTTTTCTAGGGTATATACAGGAACCTTAACTTACTGTGCATGTGAGGCAAATACCTCCTGATGTGAGACAACAAACAAAATGTTGTCTAATTTATAAAAATGTTTAGGATGCTCCATAAACATATATATCATAAATGCATGCTTCCTGCCAACTTGTCTGACTTTAAGAGTTGCTATAACAACCATCACTCTTCTCAGAAGCCTTGACACTCTTAATCCTTAGATTTATTTTTTACTAGGAAATATTAACATTTCTGGGCCTATTAGCTCAATCTTTTCAAACATGGTATGAATAAAGCCAAAGTACAAAATTCTATCCATGGGCCTTCTTCCGAGGCACCTTGCTCATTCATTCAATTCATTCAGTCAAAAATATTTATTGAGGCCCTGGCCAGTTTGCCCAGTAGTAGAGCATTGGCCTGGTGTGTGGAAGTTCCAGCTTTGATTCCCAGCCAGGGCACACAGGAAAAGGACCCATCTGTTTCTCCACCCTTTCCCCTCTCTCTTTTCTCTATCTTTCTCTCCCCCTCCCACAAGGCTCCATTGGAGCAAAGTGGCTCCTGGTGCTGAGGATTGCTCTATGGCCTCTGCCTCAGGCACTGAATGGCTCCAGTTGCAATGGAGCAATGCCCCAGATGGGCACAGTATTGCCCCCTAGTGGGATTGCGGGGTGGATCCTGGTTGGGTGCATGCAGGAGTCTGTCTCTGCCTCCTTGCTTCTCACTTCAGAAAAATAAAAAATATTTTTGAAATGGAGAGTCAATGTAGAATTATGAGCAGAAGAGTAACGCAATCTGATGTATGTCTTGGGAAACATTACTTTAGCTCCTATGCAAAGGAGAGACTGGAGGAGGTCAGCATGGGAGGGAGACCAATAAGAAAACTGGCAATAATACAGGGAAGAGGTGATGATGGATCAGAGCGGGTGGCAAGTGGTAAGAAGCCACCAGACTCTAGATGTACTTTGGAGGCAGAGCCAGCTAGAATTGCTGATGGAATACTATTAAGTAAGAGAAGAAGAATGAATTTGGACAACTCCAATGTTTTTATCTTGAGCGTGGAAAAATGAGGATAATATTTTTCTTCAGGGGAAGACTAATATATAAGCAAGTACAAGTATGTGTGTGTGTGTGTGTGTTTGTGTGTTCTGGGCACATTAATTATAACATTTCTGTGAGATATTAAAGAAAATACATCACAGAGGCAATTGGATATTTAAAAAATTCCTTTATAGATTTCAAAGTTCAGAAGAGAGGACTTGGCTGACAGTATAATTTTGACAGTCACCAGTGTATAGATGGACTACAGGGCCATGGGGCTGAACGAGATCACCTAGGGAGTGACCATGGATAGAGGAAAGGAGACAAAGGACTGAGCCTTGGACCACTGCACTGTTAGAGGTGGGGAAGCCGAGGAGTATCAGGCAAGACAGAATGAGGAGAAATGGCCAGCAGAATAGAAGAACCAAGAGATAATGGTATATTGGAAGTGAAGTATTTCAAGAGGAAGAAACTTATTAGCTGAGTCAATACTTCTGATAGGCCACATACAATGAGAATTGACAATTAGACTCAGCAATAAAGAAGACATTGGAGACTGTTTTAGAGCAGGTTAGATTGAGTGATAAGGAGAAACAACTCTTTCAAGAGAAAACAGAAGGGGAGATAGTGATTACTAACAGATCTTTTGAGGGATTTTGCTAAAAAGGGAGCTGAAAAATGGGCAGTGGCTGCGGCAATGAAGGGTAATGAGAGTTTTTAAATTCAAGTTAAGATCTATTAGGACATGTTTGCGGGCTAATGGGGATAATCAACAAAGAGGGGACACGATAGGGTGGGACAGAGAGGGAACAGTGGCCAATTGGGGCCACATCATTTAAATGTGATAGGTTTCACTCACCAATTCAAAAATATTAAACACACATCTATCAGGTAGCATATATACAGCTAAGTACTGGGACACAGAAATGAATATCAAAGAGGCCATTCTCTGGAACGAAGGAAGTATTTTTACAAATCAATCATTCATCTTTTATGCAGCAATGGCAATGTCCAAGAAAAGTACCCAGGGTTCTGTTCTGGGCGTTTTTCATCTCGGCATGTTGATTTTTGAGCTAGCAGGTCACTAGAAGTCAAGATGCGAGGCCTTCCTTCCTGTAATGCTGGGGCATGTTTGGGATGGTACTACTGATTGGGCTAATTCAGGCAAGAGATCTGAGTGGGAACTGGTGTCATGGCTGCACACATTGATTGAAGGTACCAGATTCAAGAAATGTTCGGGGAGTTCAATCAATAACACTTGGTGACTGGCTGATCTGGGGTAAATGGTCAAGGCCACTTGCCAGGTTTCTCACATCCAGGATCCCGGAGGTGTGGACGCTGAGAAACCAATTACTAATGGGTAGCATGGATGGATGAGAAGAACCTTTCCTTTGTACAAAAATTACAGTCTACTTGACACTTTCAAAAAGCTTTAAAAGGGACCAGATATTTTTGTCTACAAAATAAAAAAGAAAAGAAAATAAGCAAAACCCACAGACCTACTCCTTCTTCGATATCACAAACAAAAAAGAAAAACAAGACAAGAAAGATTCTAAAATGCTTTTTAATATGACATGAGACTCTTTGAAAAAAAAAAATCCAGAGACCCTGGATTGATGTCTTTATTTTTCTATAGACTAGCTTGAGAAATTCAACCCAATTTAACTGAAACATATGGTTGCAGTTCCCAGTGGCCCCAGACTGGATGGGCCCTACGAAGACTGTGAGTAGGCTTGGGGTTTTGGGAGAAGAGAACGTTATTGACCTGGGCACCTTCTTTCAGGTTAAACCTTGTGAGCAGGAAGCATCACGGTGCCACACTATACTTTGCAAATCGGTGTGCCCACACCACCCTCCCATTACAAGAGAAAAGAGAATGAGCACCCCTGGAGGGCGGATGAGGAAAGGGGGTGTCTGAGGGTGGAATCTGAAGAGTCCAGTTTCACATGTGAAATTTCTTTGAAGTCTAGCATTTTAAATCTGAACATTTAAACACATTATATTCAGTTCCACAAAAATATCCATTTTCTTTCATACAAAAATAAAAGAATAGATTCTATTCTCTCTCCCACCTTACCCTGCCTCAAATCACTGAGCAAAACAGATGCATTGGAAAAATTTGTCATGTTTTATCTACTGACTATGTCCCTGCATCCTGCCACTGTCCCCAGGACACACCAAGAAGCCCAAGGGAAAGGAAAAGAACACAACATTTCAGGACACCTGGGCTCTTTTATCCCAGTTCTACTCATATTTTTAATTTATTTCTACCTTATTCATTTCCAGTAGGAGTGTGGAGTAATTGTGTGACTTTTGGAAAATCACAAACTTATGTATAAAGATAAGGGGGTTATTCTATATGATCTCCAGATTTCCGTCTAACAGAACACATGGTCCAAACAAGGTTGACAGGGTTATTGAATGGTGGCATTCAATGTATATTAGTTGACCCAGTGAACATTTTGGGGAAAAGAAGGAACATTCAGCTAAGGCTTGAGTCATAATGGAAACTTTGAATAATAATAATAATTATAAAAAACCTTAACCTTGGAAGATGATTATAGCATAGAATCCATATACTTGACATGTATTATAAAAAGAGGTTATTTCTTAAGAAGTAGAATGGCAACTTTCTGCTGAAAAGATATCACCTCTCCAAGGCCCCCTCAGCAAGCCCACAGGCAAACTCCTACCTCAGTAGACTGAATAATTTGCCTGCAAAATATCACGTTGAGATTAGCATGCTGAATGTGATGTAGAAAGGCTCACGGGGTAGAGAGGGTCTAGGCTGAGACACTCATGGAAATGACAAAGGCAACTGGAACTCTTAGAGTGGTACACTACTCAGCACCATCTCACTCTCAAGTCCTTCACTTCCTCACCTAATATTTTTTTAAGTCGGACACCAGTAATGCTGATGCTTCCATATTCTGGGATAATAACAATGATCCAAGTAGATTTTCATCATTTATCAGCACCCAAAAAGGAGAAAAACAGTTCACTATGAATTTCTAGGGGGAAAAAGTCTAGAACCAGAAAAGCAAAGGGAACATGATGTCTGATCCAGCAAAGACTTAGAATAGAATGGCATAATAATAGCATAAACATAACATAGCGTCACCCAGAAAGGACTGCTTCCAATAAGGAATTGTTTTCCTCTTTGAAGGGAATTCATTAGCAATGCCCAATAGATAAAGCTGACTATTCAAAAGCCCATGTGGTCTTGGAACTATCTGGTTGGCCTTCCATTCTCTGCAGAAACTTTGAAGAGCTGATGCTCCCTTGCATGTATGTCTGCGTGCCCGTTAGCTGTCCTGGGATATGCCACGCTTCCACTTGGCTGGGGGCACCAGAGAACCACTGGCTGTTGCTCACTCATCTTTGCTGTATAAAAATGAGTTTGGCTATACAAATAAAGATCTAGGATGAAGTTACAGATTTGGGAACTATCTGGACACCGGTGGTAATTAAAGTCCTAGGAACGAGACTGATTGTCCCTGGACATTGTGTGCTTCTTCACCTGCTCTCCTAGCCTTCAGGGTCTAGTACAGTCCCTGCTACACAATAAACACTCAAACGAACACTTGTTGGCTTGAAGAATGAGTGATTATAGTGCACGGGATCACATGCGTTCCTTTGGTTGTGCTTTCTTTACTTAGTGCTTATTCAGGTAAATTCACTGCTAGCTCTACAGTAGTGACTCAAAAAAATTTTTTTAAATTAATTTTTAGAGAGAGAGGGGAAGGAAGAGAGAAACATCAATTTGTTATTCTACTTATTTATGCATTCACTGGTTGATTTCTGTATATGCCTTGACCGGGGATCAACCCCAAAACCCTGGCATGTCAGGACAACTCTCCAACCAAATGAGCTATGGGGCCAAGGCCACCTTTTGATTCCAGTTCTCAATCATTTCTTCCTCTTGGCACAAAACTGGTTGTTCAGCATTTGCTAAAGTCCTACTCTTCACATTTTATGAGAAAGTTCGAGGGTCCCCGCTCTTTAGCCTGGCACGACTAATACATTTCTTGAAGGCATGGACTAAACCATCGGCCAGTAAAAATTCTCCACACTGTGTCTTAGTTGGGCTTGCCGAACAATCATTTCTGCAAAGCTCATTTTCCTAATTTTTAGCAAACTTTTCATTGGATATAGGTCATTTCTTCTTGCCTCATCATCTTCTGAGAGTGTAAATCATCCTGTTACTTTATTTATAATGGGAACATATTTATTTTCCATGATGATGGCTCCTGCGAGCCTTCCTTTTTCTTAGCTACATAAAGTTAACTTCCTTAGTGGCAAATTAAGGACAGATTACACGCAGTCTGGGGACCAGGTTCCGTTACCACAGGGGGCCGCCCACTCAGCCTCCTTCTGTTCAGCCATCCAAAAGATGCAGCTGCTAAGCCACCCAGTACTGGGCTGCAATGCCCCTGCCTCTCCATCTCACAGGGGGAGTGGAGAGAAGTCCCCTGCTCCACGGGAACTGCTTGCGGTCTGGTCCTGAGTTCTCTAGACTCTCCTCCTTCTCTCCCCAACCACCTTACCCCAGCTGCCTACCATCTCCCTCCCACACCAAGGCCAGCAGTGACTGTACTCCAAGACTCCCCCTCCTTACAGAACTGCCTCTCGGTCTCCATGGCAACAGAAAATGTTGGTGGGAAGAAGCAAAAATGCTGAACTGCAACTAGTGTTGGGGCTGGGAGGAGGAGGTGAAATGTGGGCCTCTCTCTCTGGAGGCTGCAGAATGAGGCAAGGGGAGCGCTCTGGCGAAAGCAGGGGAGAAGGAGGCCAGGTGAGGAGCCCTCCAAGGGAAAAAGGACAGGCGGGCTCAGGAGATGGCACACTGGCAGGCAGAAATCACTTTGGTTAGAAATAATATAGGAGGAAGAAACAAGGGGATAGACTCAAAGTATCAGAGAATTCTATATGCAGGGATCGATGGAGGGGTCATGTTGGGTGTCAAGCTGGGAATAGGTGTTACTTATTTCAAAGGTGAGCTGTGGGAAACAATAGTGTGATGATAAAGAATAGGGGCTTGAGAGCTAACTAATAATCTATAAACAATTAAAGTAAGGATAATGTCCCTGGGCTTGTACTTTGTCCCCTCTACGTAACAGCCATGTGTTACTGATCTTCTCTGAGCCTTATCTATTCCTTTGTTTGCTCATCTATTAAAATAGAGTTATTAATATCTACCTTGAAGAGCTGTTGTGAGAATCAAGCAAACTAAAGCACGCAAAGTGGCCACTCAGTGTAGGGTAGGTAGCTATTTTTTTAACCAGTGTCTGAGGTTGAGCAACAGTCTGTCAAAGGGGACTTGGGCTGGAAATTGAAGGCAAAATTCATTGAAAACTGTGCATCGCTATATGTTTTCTTTGTATATTTATTTCAATTTTCTATACTTCCTGCATAGATGGTATCCTGGTAACATGGCCCCATGTACATGGTGCCAGAGTGGTATTTAGTTCTACGCTCTTTCATCCCCCAAAAGGAGCCATCCTTCTCCTTCAAATCACTTTTCTCTCTGTGCTCTCAAAAACCTGTCTATAATATTAGCTCATTTCTTCTCCCATATGGTCAGAATACTGTTGATCTCATAACCTCTCCTCTGTCTCCCCGCCCCTTAGTTCCAGAGCTCACTGCAACAATATCCTATGTTCACAGTCACATCAATTATAGCCCATCAGTAGTTTCTTCATGAAGGTCTGTGCCATCACTGCCTTTGGGACTCCAAAGCAATAAAAGCTAGAAAAGTTGTGGCCTAACCAGAGATGCCTAAAAGTCAATTTACTGCAGGCTACCCTAGCCGGCTTAGAAGAAGGACATAGAGTCACTGCAGTGATTCTTTCCCATGCCTCCCTGTCCTGACTGTGGGACAATAATAGCAGTGATGATGACTAACACTTGCGCTTGCTGTTCCAAGTGCTTTACGTGAATGGACTCATAAACCTCACCTTAATCCAATGGGATTAGGACACAGTCATTACTGTGCCTGCTTCTATATGTGGAAACTGAAGCGCAGAGACATTGAGAAATTCACCCAAGCTGATCTATAGCTTGTAAGCCTCAGGGCTGGGGTCTGAATCTAGGCAGTCTAGCTACTTCTCTATGGAAGAACTATCGGGGCTCTCTTAGGAATTGCACCTCAATGATATTACTTTTGGTTTTTAGAGATAACCATCTTTTCCTCGCTTGGTATCATTTAGTGAATAAAGCAGGGATGTGTGACTATGCCCTGGGCTTCGAGTGACTGTCCTAGGCTTCTGTTTCAAGATGTGCACTAGGTCCATTGGTTTATCTTTTTTCATCTATGATCCTGGTAAAAATTTGGAAAAGGAATAAAATCTCATGATCTCACAATAACAAAGATAACTGGAGATAACATTATGAGTATCAGAAGTCTCAATAAGTTTCCAGAAATTAGGAAGACCACAGAAAAGCACAGCCTGGTGCAGTGAGGTGGAGGTAGCTTTAGTTTGGGAAATTTCTTGAGTCTAAAAAGGAGCCCAAGGTGCCTAGCAGAAGCCCAGAGCCTTCAGCCCAAGAGAAGGTGAAGGAAGAGATTGACAAGTGTACAGAAAACAGGGACAAACTGAAGGGACAAATGGAGCAGCTGCTTCCTTCCCTCCCACCCCAACACACATCAGGCACTATCTCTCTCCTTGGGCCAAAAGGAAAATAGATGCGTACTCTCTAAAGACACCGAAAAAAGCCTTTTAGGGCATAATGAGATCAGTTAGTGCGTTGGTATTTGGGACACCCTACTCATTATAGGGACACACTGTTCACCACAGAGAAAAGAAAGCCTGGAAGTAAAAGGATTGTGCCTCTGTCCATGAGCTTCCAGTTAGCCTTTCCACTGCCTCTTCCTGTAATCTGAACAGAAAACCACAAGCCACCAGTCATTGCTGGGTAGCTGTGGTGGGGATCAAGTTAAAAACCAAGCATGACAGGAAAACTAACTCTAAAGATAATTCCATGAAGAGCATTTCAAAATAAAAACAACTAGCCTCTAATTGGTATCCCTTGACAGATCCCAAATAATGTGAAGCATAAGGAAAAATAAAGGGATGTTATGAAAAAGGAATAGAAAAGAGAAAGGGCTTTGTGCCCTGGCTGGTGGCTCAGTGGATAAAGCATTGAACCCAGGTTCATGGGTTCGGTCCCTGGTCAGGGCACATTTAACAAGTAATCAATGACTACACAACTAAATGGAACGACTAAGTGAAACAACAAGTTGATGCTTCTCTTTCCCCCTTCCTCTCTCTCTCTTTCAAATCAATGGAAAATTTTCAAACAAAGAAAGAACTTTGTGAAATTAAATATATTATTGCCAAAATTTTAAAAAATCTATTTAAAGATTGAACTCAATCTCTTAGAGTATAAAATAAAAATAGAAAGAGATGGTAGATGTGAGAGAAAGGACAAGGGACATTAAGGAATAATTGAAAAGTCCAAAGTCCAATGACTGTCTAATAGGAGTTTACAAAAAGTCAGCAGAAAAAATACAAAACAGAAAGAGATAGAAATAAATAAACAATAAAAGAGATAGTTAGAGAATGTATCATTATATTTAAAGTGCCTGACAAGCATGGAACAGGATGAAAAAGACGCCCACTTAGTTAGTGATACATCAGGACACTAAAGATAAGGAGAAGATCCTGAAAACTTCCAGAGAGAGTAAGAGGTCACCTGTGAAGGAACCAGGGTCAGACTTCTCAACAGCCACGTCAAATGCTTCAAAAGCAATGGAGCAGTGTGGGCCAAGCTCTGAGAAAAATTAGACTCAGCCTGGAAATACATGCTAAGACACAGTATTAATCAGCCATGGGGGCAGAGTACAGGCATTTTTAGATCGATAAGGGTTTAGAAATACACCTCTCATGTACTTCTCTGCTTTTTTTTTAAGTGTTATTTGAGTGTGTGCCCAGCAATATGAGAAATCAAATCAAGAGAGAGGAAAGCATCCAAGAAATGGTGGATTCAACCCACGAGTGCAGAGAGTCCCAGAATGACGAATGGGAGGCAGTCCCAGGGAACAAGTGCAGCTTAGGACAGAGAGGCTGGGGGGAGGGGTCTCTGGGAAAAAGTAGGTCAGAGAAATAGATAGTATGATGCGGACCATGGGAAACCTAGGGACAACATAAAGGCAGAAATGTAAGAGCAAGGGAAAATAACCAGAAATGAGAGGAAGAAGACAATTATGAAAAATGAGTAGGATGCCTCCCATGTTTATAGCATAGGTGACTTTGTGAATGGTGCCCTTGGCCTCATCAGGGTGGGAGCAGCAGCTCAGGAATAGGGTTTCCATCCCTGATGAACATCCCTGCCCCTCATGAGTGGGATGGAGCCAGAGAAACACTGGCCTTCAAGATACCACTGCACGGTCGTACAAGAAAGCTGTCTGCAGGACCACCACAAAGCACAACTTCCTCTGTTTGCCTGGCAACGCTCAGGTCTCCAGTATTATGGGCTGACAATAGAAGCCAACACTG
The DNA here is from genome assembly GCA_037038555.1 of Rhynchonycteris naso. Lineage (NCBI taxonomy): Eukaryota > Metazoa > Chordata > Mammalia > Chiroptera > Emballonuridae > Rhynchonycteris > Rhynchonycteris naso. Next base: position 86,823,349 of record CM073000.1, read on the forward strand.
ATACCAGTAGAATTTCATGCTAGATCTGGCATAGAGTCCAAATGAAATTGATTTAAAACATTAAAAAGTGACATTTCACAGCACCTGAGCTTGTGGGCTGTGATTCAGTCTGCAACTCTGTTGGGGATGGAGAGAGGCAGGAGAGAGAAACGATGATAGCATGAATGAGCTGAATCCTCATCTCTCACGTCAAGATGTCAGTGAATGATATCTAACGTTGACTGTGAGAACGAAGGATATACGCATACCATGTGGTGATAACTCCCCCTCCAAGGACTAAATATGTGCTAATTGCACGTGCTGTTTAAGATGTGTGCCTCTGCAGAGTGGGGCTCAGAGTGAGGAAAACAGTGTAAAAAATTGTTTGCATTTAAGTGAGTGTTTTTACATTTGTTTTGATGTCTTTAATACATATATATATATAACTTAAAAACATTTAAAGAAGTGTGTTCCTGTCAATTGTACTGTCCAAATTCCTTAGCTACAGTGTAGTTGTTTAAACTGTCCTTGTGTTTGTTGTAAGCCACCTTAGAAGACAGCGAGTTAACACACCAGATAATTAACTGTTCATGAACATCGAGCACCCACTCCTCCATTTGCCAAGCCTCTTCCTCTTTCTCATTTCCAAGAGTGCTCTCTGAAATGCAAAGGAGGAACACCCTATTCGGTGCTGTCATTGTCTTGGCTGCATGTGGGGTAACAGGAAGCAGAGAAGCCTTGATTTTTAGCATCTAGAGGCCTTGGCTCCGAAGACTGCTATTGAAATGGAAAGCTCTGATTACGGCTTTTTAAAGTGCATGGTTCACCCAGCATGGGGAAGAGTCTTCTGAGTGAGTATCAATAAAATGCTCTCTAAGGGGATCTCTGACCACAGCAGTCAGCACTGATGCCAATGTAATTGTCATCTCTGGGCTCAGCTTTGCCAGGCAGCACAGATAATCACCCACGACCACAGGCTGATGATTAGCCGGCCAGTCAACTGACATGAGGGCTCACTGGGGAGTTCCGGAGGGTGACCAGGGAAAACAAGACCCTGTAATGACCTTTCCGCAAGACGCTGCAAATTGAAAGGGGCTAAGGGTACAGAGGGGGTGGGAAAGCACATATCCCAAGACAAATAAATAAACATATCGTTCCCAGTTACATAGAGAGGGCCCTGGAGGTCCAAACTGAGTTGGAATAAAAATGGACTCTCTCTGATCTGGCCCCTGATGACTTCTCTGTTTTTATGAATTGCTTCTTTTTGTTTGCCCCCTGCACCCTAGCTGGACCCAAACTACTGGATATCTCTCTATGCTAATTACATGCTGTTGCATTTGCCTGAAAGGCTGTCCTGTCACTCAGTCTTTGTCAGGCCGTGAATTTTCCCCATCCATCGAGTTAGTGTAAACCTGACCTCTTTGCCTGAACTGCTAGTTTTGAATGCCTCCACCCTACAATGAATTACATTTCTAATCAGTTACAGTGCTGAAAGGATTTGACTGTGTTCATGTTAGTTTCTCCAGTACATTGCAAGCTTCACGAGAGGAGAGACTGGATGTATTATTCATTCCAAAATAGTTAAAATAGTTAATATATATAAAACAGAATGGTATCTGGAATGTAAGTGCTATATAAGTGTTTATCATCATCATCGGTGTCGTCATCATCATCATCATCACCATCCTGATCGATCTTTTTATTCTAGCATAATGTCTGGCACATTGCAAATAGCAGCTAAGAAAATGTTTCTTCATTTGAATTTTTGGAACATTTCAAACAAGTTTTAAAGATGAGTTGGTTGACAGTACTCACGGTTCCAAGGTAAGAATGAGAAAGATTTCTTTAGATACTGGTAACGATCTTTGAAGATCTTTAAAGAAGCAAAGATCTAACAGCTGAATAAATTTAATTTGGGGGATAGGAGAGTATCTTGGATGATACAAAACCATTGAGAACAGATTTGTTGTTGGTTTTGAAACAATACACTAGCCCTCAGAAAGACGGTCTTGTTTGGAGAAACACCTAATTTAACTCAAGTAACTTCATTTTCTTCAAGATTATCTAGAAGTAGAAGACCAATCAGACAGATGTTTACAGGCTCATCCACCCTAAGTCCTGCCATCTGAGTGAGCCTGTCTGGGCACAGTGATGGACCATTAACCTGTCTTTCCATATTGTGCATGTAAAGCATCTGAATGATGATTTCACAGGTAGGTAACACTTTTATTCACAGAGGCATTATGTGATTTTGCTAGGACTGTTGTCTGGTCAGTATCCCTTTTGTTCTTCAAACACTACATGCATTTTGCAATTTAACCATCTTTGTCCATGATTTCATTCAATCTTATATCACTGGCCCTATTCTTCATGGTTTACACAAAACCTACACAAGCCTGCTTCCTCCAGAGAGGCCTCCCTGATCAATCCAGGTCACAAACATCTCTTCCTTCTAAGGATTCATAGAAATTCATTGAGTTTTAACATTTGTTTCTGCCATAGTTATATTCTATGCCATGAAAACACTTACACTGTTGTTCTTTATTGCTACTTGAATACATATAGCTATGTAGCTATTAGGTATGCTAGTCTTAGCATTTTGGATAGACCAGCAGGCTCTTGAACAGGAGCCTGTCTTATGCCTCTCTGTAGTCTCCACCACAAGGCTCAGTTTGATCAGTATAGTAGGTACTACTCAGTAGGTATTTCCTTAGGAAAAAATGGGTGAATTCCCCAGGAATCCATTCAAAAAGATTTTCCTGGGAGCCCCTTCACAAATGCTTATCTATTTTCTACTTTTCATTGTCAACATATGTTAAAGAATAAAAGATGTGGATTTGAAACACATAAATTTATGTTTTAAAATGCTACAGTTTTCATTGTCTGTTTGTTAACATATTTTATAGTCTGGATGCAAGTTTTCCAGTTACATTTAATGACAGAACTGCAAGACTATTGGCCATTAAAATATACTCACATAAGTTAATTATCACAATTTCCTCAACCATAGTTAAGGGAACATTTTATTGTTGTGAGCAGGTGGGTGTCCTTGGGTGTTTCTAAAGGAACACATTCAATGCAATCTGGTTTTCCTCTGCCAATAGCATTGTACCACTGCATGGCCACTAAGCCTGAAAGACTCAGTTCTTTGAGTGGACATACAGTCAATTAATCAAGGTCTGTGGTGAGTAGAGTGAATCAAGGTGACATAAGTTGCCAACATCCTTTAGGGTTATTTGATATAAGGTCACCAAGATAGGTAAGTTTGGGGTATGTTGGTATTCCCAGCATAAATCATGTAAGCATTTTCCTTGTATTCAATGTACTATGATGCCTTGTAGCAATTTCTGTGTATCATTGTGCTGTCAGTAATTCCAAAGTGGCTTTCCCAGCTAAATGGCACAAGCACTCTTGTCACCATCATGATTCATTGCCTCCTGAAAGTGCACAGCTAACCTTAATCTAATTCTCACCAGAACCTGTGAACCAGGTGGCATTATCTGCTGTTTTACTTGGGAAGCTGAAGCTCATGGAAGTTAAGTGACCAACCCAAGTAAGAGATGGAGCCAGATAATGAAAGCAACTCGGGTTGCAATCATCTTTCTGATTTTTATTGAGCATAATAATTATAAATCTCAAATAAGTCCTTAACATAACCTTGTAATTCTACTCTCTTTTCTTAATAAATTCTGTTTCCCACTTTCTAAAATGTCTCTTTAATATCTCCCATCTTCAAATCTTCCACACTCTTGTCTCATAATTTGCTAGAATATAGAAACCATTAGAGGAAACACACAGGCATAGTCTCATCACCTGATATACAAATCACATGGTATCCATCCCTGTCTTCTCTCCTGTGTCTTTCTGGGTCCCAAACACTCTGACCTTTACTCACTCAGCCAATGGCCAATGTCTCTTTCTTCCTCAATATCAATGACTCTTTTTCTGCTTGATTATTCTTTTTTTTTTTTTTTTTTTGTATTTTTCTGAAGTGAGGAGCGGGTAGGCAGAGAGACAGACTCTTGCATGCCCCTGACCGGGATCCACCTGGCATGCCCACTAGGGAACAATGCTCTGCCCATCTGGGGTGTTGCTTCATTGCAACATGAGCCACTCTAGCGCCTGAGGCGGAGGCCATGAAGTCATCCTTAGTGCCTTGGCCAACATTTGTTCCAGTGGAACCTTAGCTGCGGGAGAGGAAGAGAGAGACAAAGAGAAAGGAAGAGGGGGAAGGGTGAGAAGCAGATGGGTGCTTCTCTTATGTGGCCTGGCCAGGAATTAAGCCCAGGACTTCCACACACTGGGCCGATGTTCTACCACTGAGTCAACTGGCCAGGGCCCCTGATTATTCTTTATAATGGCCAAACATGACTCTGATCTCTCCTGTTTGAAAAATCTTCTATTTGACCTCCAAAACACCCTTTGGCTATCTGCTTATTTCCGTGTTCCTATTCTCAGCAAAATTTCTTTCAAGGGTTGCTTACTCAACTACTTCTCCAATCCAATGCAATAAAGTTTTGGTACCTCTTCTTCCACTGAATGTGCTCTTGTCAAGTCCTCTGTTGGCTACCTCTCTGGTCTCATCTCACTTGATCTCTCATCATCATTTTATCCTATCGATCGCTATCTCATGAAACAAGTTTTTGGGGAAAACCTTTCCACTTTCAGACACTTGAAGCATCAGGAGACAGTACAGTATAGGAAGTAAAGAACTTTTGCCTTTGCTGAGCATAAATGAGGTCACCTAAGGTGATGTGTGGAGCGAGAAGTGAAGAGGGAAAGGGCTAAGTCCTAGGGGACAGGCACAGGCAGGGAGGTCTATAAAGGCACCAGAGAAGTGGTGGCGAATGGGGCAGGAAATGCCAAGGACAGAGAAGCCACTGAGGAAGAGAGCAGTCATTAGAAAGATGAAATACATAAGGATGGAAAGAATCTATTGTATTTGGGGATTAGGAGCTCATGAGTCACCATTTACAAATACTTTCAGAATGCTGACAGAGGCTAATTGTACTGAGGCCAGATTGCATGGAGTTGAATTAAAGGGCAGGCCAGTAAGCGTGGACATCTGAGAGGCTTGGTTGTGAAGGGAAGAGGACTGAGCAGGTAGCATCCAGAGCAGACACAGGGCTGAGGGAAGGGTTTGAAAAAAAAAATCTGGTATGTCTGGCTTGTCCAGAGATTGTAGGGAAGAGGGCTAACCTAACATTGTAACACTTTTGCTAAAACTGAAAAGAGAAACTTCCTTTGTTTCCCAAATTAATTGAGGTAATATACAGGTAAGAGTTGTAAAGACTATAGAGTGCAATAGAAACTTAATATGGGTATTCTTGTTTCCACTAAGAATAATCACTTACCAGGAAAAAATGACTGTGTCATATAGTCTTCATTCAAATCCTAACCCCCAATAAAAGAACCTGGTCTTAGCCAGTTGGCACAGTGGCAGGGCGTTGGCCCGGCATGTGGATGTCCCGGGTTTGATTCCTGGTCAGGGCACATAGGAGAAGCACACACCCTCCCCCTTCTTGTTTCCCCTACCCTTGCATCCATGGCTTGATTGGAGCAGTTACTAGTGTCTGTGATGTGCACAGGACACGCAGACCAGATTAGGAAGTCTGGGATGAAGTTAGGGATGTGCATGCAATGACCCATAAGGTGTTGTTCCTATGCCTCTCTGACTTGAGTTTTCTTGACATGAGGCTGAGGATGGCTCAATGGCCTCACCTCAGGTGCTGAAATAGCTCCATTTCAAGCAACGGAGCAGTGGCCCCAGATGGGCAGAGCATTGTCCCCTAGTGGCTTGCCGGGTGGATCCCGGTCGAAGTGCATGTGGGAGTTTGTCTCTCTGCTTCCTGGCCTCCCCATTTCTCACTTAAAAAAATTTAAAATATAAATAAAATGAAATAACCCCATTGTTACAAACCTGCAGTTTGTAAATGATTGAATTGGTATGAATGACATTTTGCTTGCTACCTTTTAAAAGAGTGAGGGGTTTCTGGGGTAGGTGTTGGCCAGCCTGCCTGTTTCTGTTCACTTGTTCTGAGCTCGCAGCCAGCTAGATGGGCTATGTCATTATGTAGGACTGATGAGGACTAACAGCTCAGTGCCTTCTCTGCAGGGTCACTCCTTTCTGATAAAAGAATGCATGAATCCTGTCAAATAAACTTGAGATACTTTAGATTCTAGGCCTCCTTATTCGAAGATCTCCTTCAAAACCCTGGAAGGACAAACCTAATTCTTCTTGCCAGCCATCTAAACAGACACTGGCTTCTACAGCCAAGATGTTCCACAATGCTTCAGATATGAATGCTAATCATCTTTGCTCAGTCTGACAGAAGGTAAAAGTTTAGCACTCTGGAATTTAATTTTGTGGGCTCAAGAGGCAGAAATCCATGACCTGCTATTAAGAGGTCTATATTAATTATTCACTGTAGTTTTTTCTCGCTCCTACTAATATGCCTCTATGATTTATAAGTACAGACGGATGGGCTCTTCTTTCTCCGTACTCCTTTAGGTCATATGCTCTTAAATGCATGGGGAGTTACCAGTGTCTGTGATGTGCACGGGACATACAGACCAGATTAGGAAGTCTGGGGTGAAGTTAGGAACGTGCATGCAATGACCCATAAGGTGTTGCTCCTATGTCACTCTGGCTTGAGTTTTCTTGTGGATAAAAATATGTAGCAACTTATGACAACTCATTATCCCTTAGAAAGGACTGGACTGAATAAGGGCAACTCCTGTCTGCCATGAACACTGCTTCTACTTGATGTAGTGTCCCCCGTGTACACAGAATGACTCCCATTCAGAAGTCTCATGTCTGAGGACAGACTTGGTCGGCATTTAATAACCCTGTACGTGGAGAGAAGTTTCTTGGTCTGGGCTGCCTAAGCTCTTTTCTACCCCTCCTCTTGGTACTCTTCTGAGTCATTGTCCCTCCAAGAAAGAGAAATGCTTATGTTACTTTAATTTGTCCAGGACACATATTTTATACCTACATTATGTTGCCCCAGCAACATACTCAACAAAATACTTTTTCCCTTTGGACTCAGATTAACCTGGGTTTGAAACTTGAGTGCTTGGGACCAGATATTTGGTCTCTAAGTTTTATTATTTGTGAAACTGAAATCACATTCCACACTTCATAACATTTGTGGCAGAGGTCAATATAATGTATGTTAAAAAATATGTAACAAGTTCTAATAACAGTAGTTATTTTATTAAGTTGGGTATATTTCTTTTCTTTCCTATAGAACACTACTGATCTAATCATCTATTCTTTTGGGACTCTCCTATCAGGTAATTATTCACTATAATGATGGCAAGCAAATTAATATTTCTTGTAAATGTGATTTATTTAGAAACTGGCATAGCTGCCAGGTAAATTGGAAAGAGCATAGGGCTAGGGAGGTAGGATGTTCTTGGTCCTGGCCTTGCTGGTTCTCATATTAACTAGCAGTGTGACCTTATATATGATTACCCACACTGGCAAAATTGTAAGTTATCAGGAAGTTTGCATTTATCATGAATAAAAGTGTAACATTAGATTTTAAAAATACATTTTCAATCTCAGTAATATTAATTAGATCAAATATTTATTGCATGATCATTAAGGACGTGCTTGGCAATGTGAGGGTTATAACATAGGCTCCTTATGCACACATGTGATTGAGGACTGTTACGAGCTGAACTGTGTCCCCCACAAATGTACATGTTGAAGTTCTAATCCCCAACACCCCACAATATGATCTTATTTAGAGATAAGGTCTTTACAGAGGTAATCAAGTTGAAAATGAGGTCACCAGGGTGGGCTCAAACCCAATGGAACTGGTACTTATGATAAGAGGAAATTTGGACACAGACACACACATAGAGAAGATGGTGTAAAGACACAGGGAGGAGACAGCCATCTCCAAGCCAAGGAGAGGGACCAAGAACAGAACCTCCCCTCACTTCCTTAAAGGAACCAACCTTGCCGACACCTTGATTTTGCACTTCTAGCCTCCAAAACTATGAGACAATACGTGTCTGTTGTTTATGCCACCCAGTTTGTGGCACTTTGCTATGGCAGCCCTAGTAAACTATACAAGGACCTATCAGGAGCTAGTGACTGGGGAAACAACAGGACAAGGCACGGTTCTTTCTCTCGGGGTAAGGATTTAGGAAAAGAAGCAGGTAATTCAGCCTGTCTGATAAACTTGCTCCAATACAGTTGTGTGCAGGGCACCAAGGGAGGCCAGCAAAGGACAGTTGAGCAATACCAACAAATTTGTGAACACCTCCCAGAAGGAACCTTTGAGCTGGGATTTTAAAGTTAACAATTACTCGGGGTCAGAATTAGTGCAGGAAGGGAGAGTTGTAGGCAGAGAACAGGGTGCAAACAATGCAATCTGTGCAGATATGGATTTGTGAGCAAATGTGGCACAGTGGCAGGACTATAAGTAATTCAGCATGTCCAGAGCTTAGGAGGGGTAACAGATGAAGCTGGAGCGGTGGGCGGAGTCCAGATGGTAGAGGAAGCCTCCACAGAGCAGGGCGAGGAACCAAGGCCTTGAGGAATGGGTCTTTCTTGAAGAGGCAATCTGCAGGATAGATGCTACGTTAGGGAGGAGGGTAACCGTGAACTAAAGGGAAGTTATGTATTTGTTTGGCAGCAAGTATTCTGATCTGGTTAAAGTAGAGGCTCTCTCAAAAGCAGTGAGGATGAGGAGTAAAGGTAAGGAGAAGTAAAATAAAGAGGTCCTTGGAAGGACCAGGAGCAGGACAAACAGGGGTGCTTCAAGGGCAGGGACCAGCATCTTGTTCAGTGTTTGCAATCTCATAGGGGTTCTATAAACATTTGCTGAATGAATGAAGGATGGAAGGATGAGATAATGTGGTCTTTTATCAGTGATTTGAGCAGGGACTTTCAGGTCCTTGTTTGGTTTGGTTTCGAATCCAGGCAGTATAGAGCATTTTTTAAAAGACTCTTTTGAGTTTCATTCTCTTCATTTATAAATACAGGACAGTGATACTTAGTGACAGGAATATAGTAAGAATTTCATGGGATAATTTATATGAAATCAAATAGAACATAAGAATTTCATCCAGTCAGTATTTATTGAGATACTACTATATGCCAGGCACTGTGCTAGGCTCTAGGAATACAAAGATAAACAAGACTCTGACCGCTACTTCTGAGAAACTCACTTTCTAGGGTAGGGGGCAGACATGTGAACAGATAACAATTGCAATGCAATATAATAAGGACCAGCATAGGGACAGGATGGCACTGAAACAGGGGTAGTACACCAGCCAGGTAACTGGAGGGTGTTAGGGAATACTTCCTGGAGGAAGTGATGCTTGAGCTGAGTCATGACCCACACTGCACAATTAAGTAAAGAGGAAGAGAAAGGAACTACAAACCGAGGGAATGGGCTTCCTCTGCAGCTGTGTTTTCCCAGTTCCTGCGCCTGTACAGTTCCCTTGCTGAAAATACACTCCAGTCTGATTGGTTAGAATAAGAACACCACCTCTAACCCTTGCCAGACTCCTAAAGGCTAGATATTAAAGTCTGAATATACTCAGTATTGTCTGGACTCTCCTTAAACTAACTGGGGCCATCCACCTGATCCCTTCACTCCCCTTCTCCTTTGCCCTGACCCTCCTAGTTAAAAGAAGTGATAACCAGGCTAAGAACTAAAGGATAAAAAGGAGGTAAGAGGAGAAAAAAGGTCCTGGCAGAGAGAGCAGCATGTGCAAGGGCCAGGCAAGGAAAGAAAAAATATGTAGTCCCCTAGAACTGCTCAGCGAGGTAATGGTAACAGACGAGGCTGGGAAATAAGGTGGGCTCAGGCAGTTCCTAAGGTATCCCAACTGTGAAAGCCTTGTTCAGGATTTTGGAAATATAACCTCCCATAGGTCATTGAGAATCGCTGAAGTATGTTAAACAGGGTAGTGCTAGAAGCAAACGCATGCCTTAAAAAGATCACAGTGGCTGCAGTAATACTTAACATTTGCTGGGCATTTATTCTATGACAGCTCTGTGCAAAATGCTTTGCATACAGGCATGCATACGGAAATGTTTACTAAGCAGTTGGACAGCATTGGAAGCCAGGTAGAAAGAGGCGGAGAATAGAAACAGCTATGGATCTATGAGAACCAATTCTCTCCCTAACGGATGGACAGACACAGCACCACCCACACTTGTAGGCAGGAGGAGGATTAGGAGAATAGAAATGGTTCGATAGGGCAGTATAATGTCACAGAACCCCAATAAATATCAATAAGGGAGTACATATTAATGAGGAGTGCATAGTAAAAACCAGACGTTGTAAAAGAGGGCAAAGAGAAATGCAGTGAGGAAAAATAAAGGGAGGCTGGGGTTTGGCAAGAAGCAGGTCACAGCTGACTTCAAGGAGAATGATTTTAGCAGAAGAGTTGGGAAGCAGGAAGGATTATAAGGGGTATGGAGGTGACAAGAAGTAAAGAAATGAAGGTCATTGCCACTGAGCACTTGTCTGAGAGACTATCTTTTCAAAGAAGCAAAGAAATATGATTGTGGCTGGTTTTCCTAAAATGAGTCTGGAATTCAGCAGTTTTAATACATTATCTGATTCGGGAAGTAAATCCCTCATCCCAAACACCTGGTCAGTGGACGCTGCAGTGCAGATGGATTTATGCAAAGATGACCACATTAAAGGACAGTGTGTGTGAGCATTAGTTAGCAATGGGAGTTGTAGTACTGCATTCTTAGAAAATGGGGCAGCGTACTTGAAGGTTTAAAAATGTAATTAGATAACTTCCAGGTAGAAGAAAAGGCTCTCCTTAGCATCACCAGATTAGAGTTGTGGCTAATGTCATTTCCAAAAGCCATTCTTCGAAGGTGGTCACCCCTAACTTGCCCCCATGTCTGACTTTCTACTGCACAAGCAATCAGCGTCCTTCCAAGGCTAATGAGATCTACACAAAGAATTAATAGCCTTGCTGGCACTGGTGTTGTACCCTGCATCTTTAAAGAGCTCGAAATATTAAATAACAAGCCCAGAGAACATTGCTCCCAGATCCTCATTAGATTGATTTTGCAGATGAGTAAACCGAATCGCAGAGAAGCAAGGCGGTAGGAATGAGAAGTCTTACTGTAGTTCTCTCTCACACCACAGTGAGGCTGCTGTGTAATAGATTTGTAATTAAGCTGCTGTCCAGAAAAAGAATAACTCCCTCCTGGCTTTAACTCTTGGATTCTAACAGATTTTATTTTACTTTAAAAAAATTTCATTGAACTTATTGGGGTGACATTGGTTAATAAAATTATATAGGTCTCAGGGACCTATATAATCCATTGTCTGTATATTGTATTGTGTGTTCACCACCCAAAGTCTAGTCTCTTTCTGTCACCGTTTACACCCTCACCCTCTTTTGGATACTAATGGATTTTAAATACCTGTGTCTTTTTCTTTTCTTTGCAAAAGTGGGTGTGTAACTATTGGCTTAAATGAGGTTAAAAAATAATAGCTGCACTTTCAATATAAAGCAACCCTCTCAACTCATAGTCTCACCTGAAACAAGGAGGTAGAGAGAGTGATGAGGGTACTTCTCTTGTACTTTGAAATCTCAGTAACTTTATGAAATTTCCTCAAACAATATTTAAAACAAGAAATCATGATACAGATGATTAGTCTTACCCTGTAGGGACAATTTATTTTTCTGCTTCACAAGTTTAACTTCTGACTTAGATCATGATTTAATGCTGAGATACTTAATAGGTCATTTTATCAGGTCAACTGCAAGTGGTGCCCTTATTATAGAAAAGTTATGTAAAAGATGAAAAGAGAAGCAAGTCTCTGAGCACGTAAAATGCACCACAAAAGGGGGGTGGGTAATTTCAGTTAAATACTTGTTCGATGAATCTTGCTCAAACCTTTTGTTCCAATGGATGACTCCCAAGAGCTCTGTGGCTCCACTTCAGAGTCCAGTAGGCACTGCTCTCAACAACCTTCAGCAAGTCTTTTATGAGTGCTAGTGCTACCCACCCAAGTGTACAAAAATGCCAGTTCACATAAGGCTCCTGGTATCATTTTTATTTCTTCCCCTGTAAAGGATGCATTTTGAAACATTTTAATAATGGTCAAAGCATTCCTAGTCAACTTAGATGGCAATTGCTGAAAAAACAGCAGATGCTAAAAAAAAAAAAAAAAAGGTATAATTTCTTTCTTTCCTCTTTTTGATTAGAGTTTACAAATATAAGTGTCAACTAGTTACCCCAGTGAGGCTATGAGTCAGTCCTCCTCCAAGTAATATAAACTTCTTAATTTAGTCTTTGGTCTATAAATTGACTGCAACACTCCAGTGTTCTGATATTATCAGGATCTTTATCTGCCCTGACTCCACGCTATCATAAATTTTACCTCCTCCACTACCTACTGTGAGTTGTTGCTGGAACAATAAGTGCCAGTAAGTAACATGCTGGAGGATGGTGATTATATGGAAAGATGAGGGGTAAGGTCCCTGGGACACAGTGTGTGCACACGTGTGTGTGAGCCTATGAAGTAATGTGTGTGCACTGTTCATGCAAATACTATGATAGGTCTGAGGGCAATCCTGTAACCTGCTTGAGGTTCATGTACTGTTCACTGCTTTATCACTAGTAATTAACACTGTCTCTAGCACACAGAACATGTTTAAGGTGTATCTGTTACATAAAGGATAGTTACAAAATATTCATGGGGATGTAAGTACAACATAGGAATTACAGTCAATAATGTTGTAATAACTATTTATGGTGCCAGCTGGGTACTGGAAATATTGAGGGGAACACTGCGTAAGGTTGATGATTGTCTAACCACTAAGATGTACACCTGAAACCAATATAAAATAAAATGAAAAGGAACAAAAATAAATAAATAAAAACAAAACTGACAAGTCTTTCAGGAAAAAAGAATTAAAGAAAACTGAATACACAGAACTTGGATTTGAAGAGCTTCTAGTCTAGTTGAGAGACAAGAGCTATACAAGTGAAAACTTAACTCCTAATTCTAGAGAGTGAATAATGGCATGCCAAAGGTAATTCTTCATAACAAATACAACCACTGTATAAATTCAGAGTAAAGAGAGGCTGCTGAGGACCGGACTGGTTAAGGAAAGCTATGTAAACGAGGCAGGAATTGAGTTAGACCTTTGAGGATGCAAGACAGAGGGGAAGGAAAGGAAATAGCCATCCAGGAGAGGGGAGGGTGGAGAGTACAAATGAGCAGTCATCGAGACAAGGATAGATAGTCTGAGAATGAAAATTAAGGAAGCAATCATCAGACTTGGAAAAAAGAGATGATGATAGAAGCATATATTAGAAGGAAGTATATAAGTATGTGCATTTTGTATGATAATCATTTCATACCTAAACTCCTTGGTGAAAAAAAAGAGTTACTTTGAAACCTCAATACATTCTATATGTTGTAAACTTTGGCAAAATAGGTGAGATGCCAGAGGACCCTAGCAGCACCCCTAGACGCCAGTGGGTAGCAGGCACAAATGCCTTACTAGAAGGCGACTGACATATGACTTCAGAAGGGTTGAACAGGTAGAATGGGGTCTGCATAAGTCTTTGAACAAATGACTCTGTGTTGAAAGGGCTTATGATTACAACATAAATCTGACTTTCCCAAAGTCTTTGTGACCTGATGTACTTTTGTAGTTATTCATTGGTTGTGTTGGTTTCTGTTTGTTTTATATATTTAAGGAGACAGAAGGGTAAAAACTGTGTGCACAACTATTCTGCAAACCGGCACCAGATACATAAAGAAAAAGTTTGGGATTTTGACTTTCACATTCTCACATCAGTATTATCAAGGGTAGTATAAGAGACCCAAGAACAAGCAATAATTGACAGATATTTCAAAAATAAATGAGGGTTCTTCTTTTTTAACCATGTCTAGGAATTACTATAAGAAATCTTTATTAAAGTTAATTATATCAATGTAGATAACCCATCCACTACTGGGTTTACGTGTGGGAATATATAGAACAGAATGAGCAAACATTTTTGTTAAAGATTTCAATAAATACTCTGACAGTTACTTATTGGACCTTTTAAAACTCCCATTCATCAATGGAATACTGATTAAATGAAAATTTAACTCTTGAGAGTGTTTCCTAAATAAAGTGTATCTCTGCATAGATGTACTACTGTGATGCTTTAACTAACATTAATTATTTCCTTCTGATGTCCCCCTGTCTTGCTCTAAAAAGCTAATAAGACCTGTACAGCATCATAGTTAATAGGAGTGTGGTGCTTGTTGCTTAGGCAACAGGATGAATAAACGCAGGTCAGAATGTGCTTCAAGGAAAACAAAAGCTAGGATATGACAGAGTGGAGGCTGAAGAGGTCTAACAGATTTTTCACCACATCAGTGAAATCTGTTTCGTAACATGGGTTGATCATATTAGTGTACTTTAACTAAGTTCATAATGGCATAAATTAGATTATGAAGATAATTAATTTTTATAAATGCAGAAGTTGATTTTTTATGATAGCAACAGCAAATAAATGGTGGATAGCAGCATAGAAAGCAATAATTGATGACACCATTTTATGATTTGCTTCATTTTCATAATTAACTCATTCCTCTAAAAGATAATTCAAAGGTTTTTTTAAATTAATTCTGTCACATAAAGAAAGTGTTTGACTGACTTATCTGAATTAATCATGTTTTCTTAATATCTGAAAAATTATACACAATATTTGGAATAGTTGAAGTAGAAAAAATAAAGACAATGGTCGACGAAGAAATCAGACCTTGGTTTCGTCACGTAGGCACAGGTCTTGTGCCTCCCAGGTACATTTTGGAGTGCTCATACATATTTCATTCATGAATGCTTTTTACAATCTCCAAATTCTTATTTGAAACCTGTTTGATTAACCGTTCAGTTCTAAGTTTTCAAAAAAATGGATTATATTTGCTGAAAAGTGTTTAAAATTCAGAGGAAGATCATACTGATTTAAAATCTCTCAAAGCAACCAAATATTCCAGAGAATCCAAAAGCCTACCTAACTTCTCATGGGACCAGAATACATTTGGACAAAGGTTGGAGGAGTGGGGATGAGAAAGTCTTATCTCAAATAGAGATAGGGAGAAAGAATACTTATGAAAATGTGCAGTAAACAGAAGGAACAACGCAAAGACTTTCATTGTGTTGGACAGTTCCTCTAATTCTTGGTGTCATCTGTTTAATGGCCTCAATCTGTCTTAAATCTTCTCAATGTCCTAAGACTCTCATAGCAACAGAAGAAATTTTACTTTTTTTCCTAGTTCAGACCCCACAATATCTTACCTAATTAATGATGGTATTCTTAAACATGAGAAATATAACAGTAGCTGCATATCATTGTAAAAATACAGGTTTATAAAGAGTTTTACATATACAATTACTTAGAGCTCATAAATCTTGATGCATTTATGTAGCTTTTTAAAAGGCTCATGGGCATACACATTTTTGGAGAAGTAGAAGTTTAACAATCTGAGTAATTTCCAAACCCACAAGGGTCAAGTCAGGCTTGGAGAAAAATAATCTCCAATGAAAGATAAACAGACATGACTAGCTCCGTGTTTTGCTATCAATTCCGATATTAATAAGCTTCAGGTGTCAGCCCCAGCATTTTATTAACAAATAGCCATTAATTATTTCTACATGCCATTGGCAAGCTGTGTGCCTATGTTACGAGGCACTTTCTAAATTTAGGGATAGGCAATATGTGTGATGGGACCTTACAAGCAAGGAAAGGTAATAAGGACAGTGATGGCGATGTTGCTTAACAAGGGAAACTGATGAGTCCTGGGGGTGGTATGTAAATGATGAGAAAGCTGTTTTATGGGTCTGCATATTTCCCCATCCTCCTTCCTCACCTATAGTCACCGCAGGGAGAAGTTTGCACACACCAGGTTTAGACTGCATGCAGACCAGTATTCAGAAGTACATGAATGTATGTAGTCCTCTAGCCCCTTTCTGAATATTGACAACTAATTGATGGAAGTGTTTGTTTTCTACCTAAAGTAATAAACAATACTTCAAAGCTCCTTGATCAGCATGTAAGTGAATGCTCTCCATAACTGACCACCTGAAGCAGTTTGCTAATGAACTAAAGGTCATCCACACAATTTAAACTGTTCATCGAACAATTATCAGGGCAAAAAAAAAAAAAAATGATCTTCACACCGTGAACATGGCAAATTGTCTAATTAATCACTAAATGCTGATGCTCAAATGAAATCATGTGTGTTTAGGAATCCAGAATTAACTGAAGAGTGCTATAATCTAGCTGGGTATTCTGAGATCGCAAATTTATAAAAATCACACAAAGAATGGCAGGGAGAATATAAATGTTAATCTCCTTTCCCTGCCTATAAATAGTAGTCTCACCGGTTCATTCATATAATACATACGTATATGGATGCCTATAGATCTCATTTCTCAGCAAGTGACTACATGTATACAGCAAGTTCAAGTCCTAAGGGCATCCGATTTTCTGATACAGTTACATATATAAAACTGACTGGTTTTGGTGCAAATCAGCCTGCCTCGGAGCCGTGTAAGACACATAAGAAGCAAAGACAGACAAAAGGCAGCTCTGTGGACACAGAGCGTCTTACCATAAACTGCACATTGTCAAATCCATTAGCCATCAGGTGGTTCTCGTACTGAGGTAGCCCAATGCTTTCCAACCATTGCCCCACTGTTTGCACAGGGCATCTGGGTCCTGTAAGAGGATGAAGAGGGAAGCGTTTAAGCAGGGAGTAGCCATCCACGGGGTAATAGCGGTAGTCCTGGGCTGAGAGGTGGCATTGCCACATCATGCTCCTGGGAAAGTTGCTATCAAAGGAGCCCGCCAGCTTGACAGATTAATGTTCTCGGCGAGAGAGCAAAGTCAGAAGTAAAACATAGTTTGCCAGGCAGGCTGTGGAGTGTGACTTGATCCTAGCTCCACATTTCTTACATATTAATCTTTACTACCGACCAGTACGTCATACAGCCCCCAGAACCAGGCAGCAGAAGAAGGCATATCAAGCTGTCAGTTTAGGCTGGTCTGCGTTCTATGTGATTGTTGGAGTACTCCACAATGAGCAATGCACGGCCAGCAGCCAGAATTCTTTTTATCAAGTACTCCTACACTCATCAGTATGCAGCTCCATGTCCTGCTCCCCCTCGCTTGCTCCCCTTCATTACCCAGCCCAGTCTACACCTCGCATTTTCCATAATAGCCATCAGATAAGGCAGATTTTTTTTTTTTGTCTGCAAGCTGTAAGCTGCTTCCTCCTACACACCCATCCAAGCGTCAATCTTGAATGATGAGAGCAGTCAAAACAAATGCAGAAAATAGCAGGATTCAAAAGCAAACCAAAGTGCTGAGATCTGTATTGAATCTTCATACCGGTTATGCACTTACAGAGCTATTTGTTGTGGAATTTTGCGTTTCAAAAGACACCAGGAAATGCAAAGCTTTAAGTATAGCTTATAGGGGAGCTCACTGCAGGTTCCCTTTCCCCTTTCTTCCCTTCCCTTTCTTCTTCTTTTTAAAATGCAGCGCAGATAAATGTTTTTGATCTAAACCTTTACAGTGTTTGGAGAATAATTATTCTCTTTCTTTACCATGCTGTGTCAAAATGAACCTCTTTGAGACCCCCCCCCTTTTTTTTCATTTTTGAATTACTGCAAAATCCAGAAAATACATCGCAATCTTGAAGTCAGGATGGCTTCTTCCAAACAAAAATATTATTCGACACAAGAACTCTTTTTCCCCTCTGATATTTATAACCCAGTCTACCAGGGCTACTATTCTAAACTGGCCATCAAGGTAACATTACTGAGTAGGATTTTTTAATAAAGAAGAGGAGCCCTAACCAATAACAATTGAAGAGTAACAGATGTAAATGTGTGTGTTTTACTAAATGGCAGACAAATGGAGTAATTTACTTAATAATTGAGAGGAACGAGAGATTAATAATAGAACTCCCGGGACTAGATAGTCAGAAAGAATAGACTCTCACTTCAGACTGGGAAAGTACTTGCAGAAGGTTAGTCTAACTTCTTCCTTGCCACAGGGACCCCCTTGTCACAGTGTTCCTGGAAGAATAACATCTACTTTCTGTTTGAATACTGCCAGTCACGGAGCTCTTACTACTTCTCAAGAAGACTCCATTTATGAGAAAGATATTTTACTTACTGCCTGACTCTACTCACTGGCTCCAGCTCTGCTCTTGGAGTCCCACCACTGGGCACACTGCTTTTGCCACACAGAGTGTTTTAAAAATTAAAGATAACTCTCATTCCCCTAGAAAAGTCCCTGGCACATAGTAAGTGCTCAATAAATATTTATTGAGTAAATGAAACATTGTTTTACTTCTTTCTCCAAACCTTATCTTTCTGTTTTCTTTCTCTTTTTTTTTTTAAATTTTTTTTTAATTTTTTTTTATTTTATTCATTTTAGAGAGGAGACACAGAGTGAGAGAAAGAGAGAAAGGGGGGAGGAGCTGGAAGCTCAACTCCCATATGTGCCTTGACCAGACCAGTGCAGGGTTTTGAACTGGCGACCTCAGTGTTCCCAGGTCGACGCTTTATCCACTGCGCCACCACAGGTCAGGCACTGTTTTCTTTCTCTTTTTAAGAACACTGTCAATCTCCCAGACACACAGACATTAAACTTCAAAACATGGTGCATGCTCTCTCTTTTACTGCTGACATCGGTTCCCAAGTTCAGTCCCTCAGTTTAGTGTCTCTGGTATCTATTCCCTTAATTTTTTAAAAAATTTATTGGTTTTAGAAAGAGAGAGAGAGAGAGAGAGAGAGAGAGAGAGAGAGAGAGAGAAATATCAACCTGTTGTTCTAGCCATCCATATATTATTCATTGGTTGATTCTTGTACATGCCCTGATGGGAGATCGAACCTGCAACCTTGGTGTATCAGGACAATGCTCTAGCCAACTGAGCTTTCCAGCCAGGGTCTGGCATCTATTTTCTTGATTCTATTTCCTGATTCAGGATTATGGAACTTCAGTTGGCTTTAATTCTGCTTTCTTAGTTCAGGCCACCTGGCCTAATGCGACAATGACTTCTACATTTGTCTTCTTACCTCTGCTATTTTAAAAATCCATTTTATATGTGGTGTCAGAGTAGATTCTTCAAGGTACCGTTTTTACTATATATTACTCCCTTTCTCAAAACTTTTCTATGGTTTTTGGAAGGCTTCAAAATAATCTCTCAACTTTTTTGATAACACTTTTGGGCACCTTTATGATCTAACACATATAATCTACCTACATCCCTTTCCCCGGTGCTCCAGGCAGGTGGGATTACTGCTGGTTCCTAAAGGCAGTCTAGGATACACTGTGGTTGATTTTATTACATCCTCACATTCTGCCCCTTCATTGGTTTTGGGTCAGATGACACTTCATTCATGAAACCTTTTCTAATCCCCCCGCCAATAGGAGGAGGAATAAGTCTCTTAAGTGGTATTTTTGGACTCTCTATTATAACAAACATTTTCTGTCTAATGTTACAGTTATTAGTGTACAACACATTTTGAATGTAGAAATATGTCTTCCTAATACTGCACATAGCAAAGAATCCCGTGTGCATCCGCTAAGTCAAATAATGTCACTTTCATGTCACAGCCCAAGCTACATAAGATCCTCCAGGTTACAATTTAAATTTTTACTATATGTTTTATTTTAATTTTCAAGATTAAATTTTACTTTAATTCTTAGTAAAATAATGACACTAAATATCCTGCATTTATTAAGCCATTAATTAACATAAAGCTAAATATAGTTCATTATTGTAATGTAAATAAAGGCAGAATCAAACAGAAATATACATTTTTACAGTGATAATAAAAGAAGCTAGAAAAACTATACATCACCTCCTTTCTTTACTAATTAAAAGCATATTTGCTAATCTCTGTAAATTCTATTTCCCCCAACTCCTTTTTTAATTGAATTTATTGGGATGACGCTGGTTAATAAAATGACATAGGTTTCAGGTGTAGAGTTCCATAATACACTATCTGTACACTGTACCACATGTTCATCACCCCAAAGTACAGTCTTCTTCCATCACCATCTGTCCCCCCTTCACCCTGTTCTGCCTTCCCACCCCCATTCCCTCCCTTAATCACCACACTGTTGTTTGTTTCTATGAGCTCTTGTTTTCTTTGCTTAATCCCTCTACTTTATTCATCCAGCCTCCAACCCCCTTCCCTTCTGACAGCTGTCAGTCTGTTCTCTGTATCTATAAATCTGTTTTTATTTTATTACTTTATTTTGTTCATAAGATTCCATGTATAAGTGAAATCATATGCTACTAGTCTTTCTCTGACTGGCTTATTTCTTTTAGCATAATAATCTCCAGGACCATCCATGCTGTTGCAAAAAGGTAAGATTTCCTTCTTTTTTACAGTTGAGCAGTATTCCACTGTGTAAATGTACCACAGCTTTTAATCCTCTTATTTGTTTATGAGCACTTGAGCTGTTTCCAGATCTTGGCTACTGTAAATAAAGCTGCAATGAACATTGGGGTGCATGTATTCTTTCAAATTAGTGTTTGGGGTTTCTATGGATATATTCCCAGAAGTGAAATCACTGGGTCATAAGTAGTTCCATTTTTAATTTTTTGAGATACCATAACTCCAAATACTTCCACAGTAGCTGCACCAATCTGCATTGCCATTGCCACTAATAGTACATAGGGTTCCTTTTTCTCCACATACTCACCAACACTTATTGTTTGTTGATTTATGGATAATAGCCTTTCTGACAAGTGTGAGGTGACATCTCATTGTGGTTTTAATTTGCATTTCTCTAATGATTAGTGACATTAAACATCTTTTCATATGTCTACTGGACATCTGTATGGTCTTTTGCCCATTTCTTAATTGGGTTGTTTGTTCTTGTGGTGTTGAGTTTTTTAAGTTCCTTATAAATTTTGGATATTAAGCCCTTATCAGATAAATTAGGTGAATATGTTTTATTCAGTAGGCTTTCTTTTCATTTTGTTGACGGTTTCCTTTGCTGTGCAAAAAAACTTTTAGTTTGATGTAGTTCCATTTGTGTATATTTTTGCCTTGCCTAATGTGATATACCAGAAAAAATATTTCTGTAAGAAATGTCCAGGCCTGACCTGACGTGGCATAGTGGATAAAGGATCGACCCAGAATGTTGAGGTCGCTGGTTCGAAACCTAGCTTCCGTGGTCAAGGTACATATGGGAGTTGATGCTTCCTGCTCCTCCTCTGATTCTCTCTCTTTCTCTCCTCTCTAAAATGAATAAATAAAATTTAAAAAAAGAAATGTTCAAGATTTTATTGTCTATGTTTTTGTCTTGGACTTTTATGTTGAGTCTAACATTCAAGTCTTTAATCCATTTTAGTTTATTCATGTATATAGTATAAAAAGTTGGTCTAGTTTCACTTTTTTTTGCAAGTATCTGTCCAATTTCCCTTACACTGTTTATTGAATAGGCTATTTTTACTCCATTGTATATTGTTGTCTCCTTTGTGAAATATTAATTGACTATAAAGGTGTACATTTATATTTGGACTCTCTTTGTTCCATTGATATATATGTCTGTTTTTATGCCAGTACCATGCTGTTTTGATTACTATGCCCTTGTAGTATAATTTGATATCAGGTAGTGTGATTCCTCCAACTTTGTTACTCTTTTTCAAGATTGCTGTGGCTGTTTGAGATCTTTTGTGGTTCCATACAAATTTTTGGAGTATTTGTTTTAGTTCTGTGAAATATACCATTAATATTTTGATAAGAATTATGCTAAATCTATAGATGTTTTTGAGTAGTATGGACATTTTAATGATGTCATTTCTTCCTATCATTGAACATGGTATATACTTCCTTTTATTTGTATCTCCTTTAATTTCTTTCTTCAATGTCTTATAATTTTCTGAGTACAGGTCTTTTACATCCTTGGGTAAATTTACTTCTAGGTATTTTGGTTTTTTTTTGAAGCAATTGCAAATGGAATTGTTTTCTTAGTTTTCTTTTCTGATAGCTCATTATTAGTGTATTTAAATTTTTATTTTTGTTTTTAAATCTTTCCCAAGTATCTGAATTCTTTAAAATAAGATAGTGGGGTTTCTAAATAGAATTTTCAAGTGAATTTATGTTTATCATCCTCATCCTCTTTTTCACTTGATTATAATATATCCCTGTTAGGTCTTTTAAGAAGGTCAAAAAGTTTGTAGCAGTCTACAAATAAATTTTAAGAGATTCTGGTTGCTCAACATTACCTATAAAAGAAGTTTAAAACAAAACACTATTTTTCTTTGGACATCTCTAAAGCTGATATGAAGTGGAGTAAAGTTAAGTATGAATTATAGCCTCTTCTATAGTCACATTCATATTGTTCCTCCTGATCATTTTAAACTACGAATAGGTGAATGAGCTACACAAACAGCAAGCAAACATCACATTAATGTTTTGGCTTGGTAAGACATATGCCACCTGACCAACTCCCAAATTTTATCTCACCTCTTATGACAGTGATTTTCAGCTGCTGGTTCATGGACCAGTGTTGGTCTGCCAGAAATTTTGTCCTGGTCTGTGAAAGAGTTAATCACCCTGATGTTGTATGAAGATTATAGACCCAATGATTTTAGTAAAATTTGCTTACCTTTAGGGTGATTGCCACTTATTAACGTACATTATTGATGAAAATACTACTGAGGCTGTGTCAGATATCTTTGGAACTTGTAGGCTCATTTGAATAACTTTTTGCACCATGCAGAGCATTTACAAATCATGCACAATAGGCAAAAGCATCCGGACAAACTTATGCAGCATTCAATGCATCATACATGTGGAATTTGAAAATCAAACACCAGTTTGCACCAGGTTGCAGTGCTATGTGCAGTAAGATAAAACTTTAGTTGTGTGTTTTCGTTTCTGGCTGGCTAGGTTCCTGGTCCCTAAGTATAAAAAGTTGAAAATCACTGTCTTCGATATATACCAGGGATGAAGTACATAAAAGAGTACTACAAACATCCTGGGCATTATATCATCTTTGTTAAGTGAATGAATGAATGGGTAACGGAATTTTTTCCTTTCTCATTCAACAAAGTCTTATGGAAATTCTACCAACTGCATAACAGTCTACAATGTTGATGCACTATATGTTATTTATGTCTTCACACACTATTCATGGAATTTTTATTTCCTAATAGAATGAGATATCTATCATCTATCTATCTATCTATCTATCTATCTATCTATCTATCTATCTATCATCTACTTTTATCTTTTATCTAATATCCAGATTGCTACATAAAAACAGAACTTGGAATACTGGTTACTAATCTCTTGACAAATCATTATACAGACTAAATTTTATTCTTTTAACTGTCCAATTGTACAGTTTCTATTCTGTAATTCTCTTTATGTTGGTGCAAGATTATAAAGCAGGAGCAAACTGAGTTAGGAAAGGGTTAAGGGAGGTGGTGAGGCAGAGAGTGGAAGAAGAAAGGACCTTGAGGCATGCTGTTACTGTTAATTAGTGAAGGCATCTTCTCATGAGCCAAACCTCTAAAAGAACCTTGGTCTGGGTCTGATGATCATTTTTAAATAGTGTTTAAGTATATTTCTCATTTTCTCACTTTATTTGAAATATATTCTCAGAGCCTTAAAATTCTTAGAGCATAACAACACATTACTGGGCAGGTACCTTCATTCAATTAGAACTTCTCTAAGTCCCAAAATAAAATAAGAGGAGGGAAAGAAGAAGCTAATAGTTATTCTGGGCTACTGTGACCCAAGTTGTGTGGCATAGATTATTAGCCCCATTTATAGATAAGGAAATTGAAGCTCAGAGTATGTGATGAAACCAGAAATTTCTTTTGACACAGTCTTTTAAAAATAATCCTAGGGGTTGCACGTCCAGAATGGCAATGCCAAGAGCTCCGCAGACCTTATCCCAAGCCAAACAAACATAACAGGACAGAAAATAAAATAAAGCAACCACTTAGAGTCTCTGGAAATTGTTTCAAAAACATACAGAGGACAGAGAAGTATTTATCTGAGAGTATCTACTCAACTTTGGTGAGAACCGAGAGAAGCTGTGGCCCTGGAGCCATGACTCATTCCCACTCGTCTTTCCTTTCTCAGCTCAGCTTGAAGAAAAATCCACTTTGGGCAGGTGAGCCCAAGACGATGGGTCTCTGTGTCTCTTCAGCTCCCATCCATGAGACACAGTATCTTGTCAAAAGGGTCAGGCCAGTAACATTTCTAATTCCTTCTGATTTCAAGTTGCAGAGGTTACATTCCTGGTGTGTGTGGCTGATATGTTATGGGTGCCTTTTGTACATCCAGTCCCTATTCATAAAGTGGAAGCTTTATTCCACTAGGGCAGGCTAAGAACAGTGAGGCCCTGATTGCCCTCATCCAACTTAATTATAGGACCGAGGTTCCATGCCCAGAAAGTCAAGCTGAGAAGATGATAAGACCAGGGATGAGGCTACCATCCTTGTCCAATGCCCAGAACAGTGGTTCAAAGATCTTGCCAAAGGGAAGAGTCAATCCCTAAGCAGAGAGAGCTTTGAAGTTCTATCTTAAGAAACTGATTTTATTTGAAATGAGTATGAGAAAGTTCAAGCCTAAGTGGGTTATTAAAAACAATGGAGGTTTTTATGATAAGCAATTAAAAGGAGACTAGTGGCTCCATTAGGACAACAAGCTCTGTGGTAGGCCAGCTAGTTTTAGAGAATCAGGAAGAAAGGCAGTTAAGAAATGCCCTCCTAGGGTCATAACAAACTTCAAAGGCTGGCCTCAACAACTATTCTTGCCAAATTTAATTGAATCAGACTCTGGAACAATTCATAGCTCAGGGAACTATCAAAAACAATAGAGCAGTCAGATGGCAATTAGTGGAGCCCAATAACTGAGTGTGAGGCATAGATCTTAAAAGATTAGAGAAAGAAGAGAAAGAGAACTCACTATAAACACTGTCATCCTAGAATGACTGTACACATGGACAAGGCTGTACCCTTGAATGGACAGATACCATGTGATACATCCATAAAATGGGGTATAAAAGGATATGAGCTACTGATAGATGCTGTAACATGGATGAACCTTGAAAACATTATAAGTAAAAAAGGCCACTCACAATATACCATATATTATAGAATTCCGTTTGAATGAAATACCCAGAATAGGCAAATCTATAGAAACATAATGTAGATTAGTGGTTACGTAGAGGTAGGGAGAGAGGCTTGGGGGTAAAAAGTGAGTGATTGTTAATAGATACAGGGTTTCTTTTTATGGAAAAAATATTATAAAATTGACTCTGGTGATGGTTGTAAAAACAACAAAAATAATTCTTAATTTTTCTTTAAATTTGTAAGAAAAAAATATACACAACTGCATATGTGTACATTGTTATTGTTATATATATATTGGTATTTTCAGTGCTCTCTATTTTTTTTCTTTCTACACTTTTTGGTTACTTCTTTCCCCAGTACCCCTGTACTATATGTATCTTCCATTTTCTTCTCAAAGTAATTCACGTTAACAAGCTAGTGTATATCTTTTATGTACATTTACCCATAGCCAAATCTCTTCCTCAAACACACATACAGATATGTACAAATATATATGCAAATGTATATGATATGTATAGATTGGGGTACTTTTGGACATTGTTTCATAAAAAAGGAATTATATCACATTCACTTTTCTGAACCTTACCTTTCTCATTCAACAAAGTCTTATGGAAATTCTACCAACTGCATAACAGTCCACAATTTTGATGCACTATATGTTATTTATGTCTTCACACACTATGAAGGCCCATGCCTTCATTTTATGTTTAAAAAAATTTTTTTGCAGTTCATTGTAGATTCATATGCAGTTATAAGAAATAATAAGAGAGAAAAAGTCTGGATAGACTCACCCAGTTTTCCCAAAAGCTACCATCTTGTATACCTATGCTGCATATGATATTACAATCAGGTAATGGGCATTAATAATATCCATTAAGTTATTTAGATTTCACCAGTTTGACATGCATTTATTTGTGTGTATGTATGTGTGTTTGTGCACATATTTGTTTAGTTCTTTGCAATTTTGTCACAGGCAGACTGTATGACTACCACCATCGTCAAGATAAAGACAGTACCATCCCAAGGATCCTTCTTGGTATTCTTTCATAGCCATGACCATCTTCCTCCCTCTCCCACTAGCAACTACTAATCTGTTCTCCACCTTTATCATTTTGATATTTCAAGAATTTTAGATGCATGGAATCATATAGTGTGTAAACTTTGAGATGGGCTTTTCTCATTCAGCATAATTCCCTTGAAATTCATACAAGTTATTCCATGTATCAATAGCTCAATTTCTTTTTATTGCTGAGTAGTGTCCCATGGTATGGAAGTACCACAATTTGATAGATGATTCATCCACTGAAAGACATTTGGGTTGTTTCAAACTTTTAGCTATTTTGAATAAAGCTGTTATAATCATTGGTGTGCCAGTTTTCCTGTAAACATAAGTTTCCATTTCTCTAGGATAAATGTCTAAGAGTGCAATTGTTAGGTCTTATGGTAAACACATGGTTCATTTTATAATAAACTGTCACATTATTTTCTAGAATGGTTGTACCACTTTATATGCAATCCAGCAATGTATGAGAGATAAAGTTTCTCTGCATCTTTACCAAATTTTGGTGTAATCACTATATTTTTAAGCATTTTTTTGATAAGTGTATAGTAATATTTTATTGTGGTTTTAATCTTATGATTAGTAATGTTGAACATATTTTTATGTGTTTATTTGCCATCTGTGCCATCTTCATATTCTTTTTGGTAAGATGTCTTTTGATTATTTTCTAATTGGATTGTTTGATTTTTGTATTGTTGAATTTTGAGGGTTCTTGGTATATTTCTAGATACAGGGTACTTGTGGATTTTTGATTTGTAAATATTTGGTGTAATCACTATATATATTTTAAATTTTAGCTATTTTGATAAGTGTGTAGTAATATTTCATTGTGGTTTTAACCTTGTAGATTTTTGATTTGCAAATATTTGCTTCTAGTCTGTAGTCTGTCTTTAATCCTCTTCACAGTTTCCTGCAGAACTGAAAAATTTAATTTTGATGAAATCAGTTTAACAATTTTTTTTTATGATCATGTTTTTGGTGACTACCCTTTTATTTTTAATGTTTTTAAACAATCATTTAAAAAAGATGTCCATATTAAATAGCTTATAACTAATTATTTTAAAATTTGGAATGTAATAAAAAACAAAGTACAGTTTGGTGGTTTACATTTTAATGGACAAATACAATTTAGGGTAATGACAGTCATGTTTAATTTAACCATTTCATCTTATTTTATGTTATATTTATTTATATTTTTGTTTTCTTAAATTTTGCTGTTCTAGTGCCATTCTTATTTTCTCATTTTTCCCTTTTGGACTCTGAAATTTTTTGATACTTCTCCACCCCATTCATGATTACTTTATTTTCTCCTGCTCTAAATATCAGGCATGCTTTTCTAGAATTATTTGAAAATAAGGTACCAATTATTTCCCCCTTCAAGCCACTCTATTTCCCTTTAATTTCAGTAAAATTATGCCATCAGAATATTTTTCTTCTCTATTCTCCCTTTCCTACAACCATGTGTTGTAATTTCCAAAATGCTATTTCTTTACCTATCTGCCCTATTCCCAACCTGTGCTTAGGTTTTGCTGATAATTATTTAGAATTTTGTCCTAGTCTATTACTAGAATTTTACTTCTAATATACTCCTTTTATTTAATGAATACTTATTTAATATTTATAATGAACTCTCCCACTGTGTTTATCATATTAATTTGGATTTAATTATTGTAAAGATTCTTTGATTGCTATTGTTTTATAAACTCATAACCTCCTCCATCTTGATATTTGTTTCATTTGTGTTTTTATTAAAACACTTTCTCATACACTCAAAAACATTTTGAATTGAATGAAAATAACAGTACAAAATATCAAAATTTGTGAATGTAGCTAAAGTGGTATTTATAAAGAAATTTGTAGCATTAAATATACGTATATATTAAGAATAAAGGAAATTTCAAAGCAAAAACTTTATCATCAAGCTTAAGAAATAAGAAAAACACTTTTACCCAGCACCCCCAATCATAACAAAAACACTAAAAGTAAGCAGAAGTAAGAAAATAAAAAAGCAAAAAAATATATATATATAAAAAAGAAAATAGAAAAAATTTATGAAACCAAAAATTATTATTTGAGCTAATCAATAAAACTGATAAAGCTAGTCAGGCTAACCAGAAAAAAAAAAAAGAATAAATAATTTGACAATATCAAGAATGGGAGAAGATATAGCCTTTTAGAGACTACAGGTATTAAGAAGGATAATAAAGAAATATTATAAATAATTTTATACCAATAAATTTCATGGGTTAAATGAAATGGACAAATTTATTGAAAGGCACAACTATCAAAGTTTAGTCATGAAGAGGCTCCTAACTGAATAGCTCTCTATTAAAGTACCAGTATTTACACTTAAAAACTTTCACAGAGAAAACTTTAGACCTCATCAATGGCTTCAGCGGTGAATTCTCCCAAACATGTAAGGAAGAAATAATACCAATTCAACACAACCTCTTCCAGAAAACTGAAAAAGATAACTTGCCAATTCAAGACATGAAGTTAGCATTACTCTGATACCAAGATCAGACAAAGATATTGTGAGAAAAGGAAACTATAGACTGGTACAATCTTGGAAAATATATTGATATTACATAAAAATAATAAAACATGACCAAGTTGGGTTTATCCCAATAATTCAAGGTTTCTTTAATATTCAAAAACCAAGTAATATAACTCACCATATTAACTACTAAAGAAGACCATATGATCCTCTCAGTAGATAAAGAAAGAAAATCATTTGACAAAATCCAACATCCATTTCTCATAAAAACACTAAGCAAACTAGAAAGGAATTTCTCAAACCTCATAAAAAGGCATCTATAAACAACCTACAGCTTACACTTAATTGTGAAAGACAGCATGCTTTCCTGCTAAGTTCAGAAAACATGACAAGGATGCCCACTCACCATTTCTATCTAACATTTACTGGAATTCTAGCCAGCACAATAAATCACACACA
Source organism: Rhynchonycteris naso (assembly GCA_037038555.1). Taxonomy (NCBI): domain Eukaryota; kingdom Metazoa; phylum Chordata; class Mammalia; order Chiroptera; family Emballonuridae; genus Rhynchonycteris; species Rhynchonycteris naso. The sequence continues at coordinate 86,852,474 of CM073000.1, forward strand.
CAAAAAAAAATTTTGTCCAGATTGAATGGAAAACGTAAAACTGTATCTGTTCACACATGACATAATTATTTGTGTATAAAATCGTATGAGATACACATAAAAAGCTTCCAGAATAAGTATGTTTAGCAAAGTTGCTGGATACAAAATCAATATATAAAAATCAATTGTATTTCTATATACTAAGGATAAACTATCAGAACTTAAAATAAATAATAGCATAATTTATAATAGTACATACAAAACAGAAATTTAAAGAAATAAACCTGTCAAAAAATTTGTTAGACTTATTCAATATACACTTAAAATTACAAAACACTGTTGAAAAAGATCACATAAGACTTAAACAAATAGAAAGATAAACCATGCTCATGGACTGAGGACTCAACATTGTTAACATGTCAGTTCTTCCCAAATTGATTGATAGATTCAATGTAATCCCAACTTAAATTTTGTGTGTGCGTGTAAATGTTCAAGCTTCTCCTAAAATTTCTATGAAAGTGCAAGGTCCAAGAATAATTAAAATAACTTCGAAAAAGAACAAAATTGGAGAAGGTATACTATTTGACATTAAGACAATATAAAGTTATAATCACTGACACAGTGTTGTATTGGTCTTAAGACAGACAAGTAAGTAGATAAATGGAACAGAACTGAGGATTTATAAACAGACTGACACACAGAGGGCCAAATGATTTTTGACAATGGTGAAAAAGACAGTTTTGAACTGGAGAAAGAGAAACATTTTTTAATGATTGATGCTGGAACAAATGAAGATCTGTATGCAAAAAAAATGGATTTCGATACATATATTGCACTATATATAAAAATGAGCTCAAAATGTATCATCGTTCTCAATGTAAAAACTAAAACTATAAAACTAGAGGGAAATTTAAGAAAAAAATTAAGAGAAAATCTTGAATTTGGGCTAGGCAACAAAAGCACAATTCGAAAAGGAAAATGGCTGAGGTTATAATAATTGATGCTGTTGGAATTTATCAAAATTTTAAAATTCTATTCTTTGAAAGACACTGTTACAGGAATGAAAGACAAACTGCCGACTAGAAGAAAGCATTTGTAAATTATATCTGATAACAGACTTGTATCAATATAACAAACCAGCAAAACTTAGTAATAAGGAATCAACAAATCAATTCTTTTAAATGAGCAAAAGATTTGAACAGAACCTTTACCAGAGAAGACATATATACACAGCATATAAGCACATGAAAAGATGTTCATGGTCAGACATTAAGAAAATGCAAATGAAAACCATAATGTGATTCTACTTACTAGAATGTCTATAATTAAAAAGGTTGACCACACCAAGTGTTGACAATAATGTACATCCACTGGGATTCTCAGACAAGGCCAGTGGGAATGTAAAATGGTACAATCACCACGAGAAATAATTTGATAGTGTCTTAAAAAGTTAAATATACATCTACTACATGGCCCAGCTACTCTACTGCTGGGTACTTCCCCAAGAGAAATGAAAGCATATGCCATCCAGAGACTTATACATGAGTGTTCATAGCAGCCAACAACTGGAAACAGCCTAAATGTCCTCCAACAGATGAATGGATAAACAACCTGTGGTATATTCATACAATGAAATATTACTCAGCAATAAAAAGGAACAAATTCATGCATGCGTCTCATAGATGAATGTAAAAATAATTTTGCAGAGTAAGAGAAACTAGACCTTCCCAAAGACTACATTTTGTATGATTTTTTTGTATGACATTCTATAGGATGCAAATTTATTTATAGTGACAGATAATAGAGCAATGGATACCTGGGGATGGGATGAAAGACAGTGGCAAGGATGGCAAAAGGATCTGAGGAAATTTTGGAGGTGATGAATGTTTATTTTCTTGATTGGGGTGATGGTTTCATCAGTCAAACCATCAAACTGTACACTTTAACATTGTGCAGTTTACTGTAGGTCAATTATACCTGAATAAACCTAGGTTTAAAAGTTCTTTTAGAAGTAGGAAATGGAAATAAAGAACGGTGAGGGAGGGAAGTGACTTATTTTAGACAAAGTTGCCATAGAATGCCTCTCTGAAAAAGTGACATTTGAACTGAGACTGGAAATTAGTGAGATAGCAAGTCATTTTGTATCTAGGAAAGAAGAATTTGAGGCAGTGGGAAGAATAAGTCCCATGTCCTGCCTTCCTTTGCAATGGCCTGGTGACACTGGAGAGTGGAGTACTAGCTTAACTCTGAGCTGAATATATACTTACTCCAGAATACCATCTGAAAACCATTATAATTGTATCAAGTTAAATCCATGATAGCAGTGTAGGTTTCTAAAATTACTTTTCTCTTTTAAAAGTAGAAGGTAGCTAATATTCTAATTTCAGACATCTCTTAATGTGGTTCTAGTTAATGGGAGGGGATGATACTTTTTATATTTTATTCATTCCTTCAGCCTTGACTGATATCTTCAGCTCATACTTATCAAGTACCTCTTGCTCCACAAATTTTTGATGAGGTGGCGATATAGCTTTGAACATCCTTGCACATGTATAGGCTAGTGAAGAAAACCTAGCAAATGTTGCCTGAAATTAAATGAATGAAAACTTAAAAATATGAATTTTTATTGTGACCATATAGAGAGGAGAAATGAATTAGAGAGAACTGCTTAAGTCACTCTGGGTTCTGTGAATGAAGAGAAACCACCTTGTTTCAACAGGTGCTATGAGATGAAACCGTTAGCATGGTTAAAATGATTTGGCAGAGGTGGCAGTTATCAAATTTGTTAACTGGGTAAAGAAGGGCCTCTCTGTAAAAGGAGTTCAAAAAGAAACTGACTAACCCCTCAAAAATGCAAAAAAATACCCACTTTTATTGCAGTACCAAGGTCACCTATGAAAGTTATAGACCAGTGGTTCTTAACCTTTTTGAGGTACCGAACCCACCAGTTTCATATGTGCATTCACCAAACCCTTCTTTAGTGATAAATAAAATATGATTTTTTCCCCCAAATTCAAGACATAGGTGTATGTTTTCTTACTGGTGCACAAAATGAGCCGTGCATGAACATCACTTTGCTCAAAGAACAAAACCAACAAAGTGCATGAACTCACAACAAATTATGGTATTACTTTATTCTGGCCTCCACGGCAGAGGCTTCTCTGAACCCCTGAGACCGACTCATCGAACCCCTAGGGTTCGATAGAACCCAGGTTAAGAACCACTGTTGGCCTGACCTGTGGTGGCGCAGTGGATAAAGCGTCGACCTGGGAACACTGAGGTCACCAGTTCAAAACCCTGCACTGGTCTGGTCAAGGCACATATGGGAGTTGATGCTTCCAGCTCCTCCCCCCTTTCTCTCTCTTTCTCTCTCTCTCTCTCTCTCTCTCTCTCTCTCTCTCTCTCTGTCTCCTCTCTAAAATGAATAAAATAAAAATAAAATAAAAAAAAAAAAAAAAAAAAGAACCACTGTTGTAGACCTTTCAATGAATGTGAGTCTTCTCAGTGATCTAAACCATGTATAAAGGGAGCTTGTGTTTACTGAGCACCTACTATGTATCTGGCTTTTTAAATGTTAACTTCGTATGGAAAAATAATAGCAAATACATATTTACTCTGGTCAGGTTCTAAATGTTCTCCATGTATTAGCTCATATTACTTTCACGACAACCTTGTGAAATACAGTCGCTATCACCTCCTTTCACAAGGGAGGAACATAAGACACATGGGGTCATATGTTGTGTAAAGTCCCCTAGTTAGACGAGAGTCTTGGCAGTCTGGTTCCAGAGCCGAAGCCTTTAAATTTTATTTTATTTTATTTTATTCATTTTAGAGAGGAGACACAGTGTGTGTGTGTGTGTGTGTGTGTGTGTGTGTGAGAGAGAGAGAGAGAGAGAGAGAGAGAGAGAGAGAGAGAGAGAAAGGGGGGAGGAGCTGGAAGTGCAGGGTTTTGAACCGGCGACCTCAGTGTTCCCAGGTCGATGCTTTATCCACTGCGCTATCACAGGTCAGGCCAGAGCCGAAGCCTTTAGCCACAACTCCATACTGCTCCTCTGTCCCAGGAGCACGGGCTGGGAAACTTGCCCTTTTGCAGGAGGAGAATGTGCACCCACACATGTGCCAGCAGGTTTGTTCTGAAAGCACTTCTCAGTTTTTTGCTTTATTCATCTTCCCACCCTTCATCTTACATTCACGATTCTTGGATTCTAAAGAGGAAAGCAATGGGGAAAAGCAGGAGGAAATAATGAAAGGTGGGAGAAGGGAAAAACCTATCACTTGGGTAGTTTTATTGCACGCTAACAAAGGGCTCTTCTGTTATTCTAAAGGACAGCAGCTTCAGTGTTGTTGCCACATGGGCGTTCAGGCTCTCCGGTCTGCAGGGCGTGGATGTCTGTGTCGCATGTCCGGGGAGGGACAGCCTCAGAGAGCTGGCACAGCATGATGGTGAAGAGCCTGGACCCTGGAGCCAGTAGACCTGGGTTGGCATTTTGGCTGTTCGTCATTATATAAATATTTGCTGTTTGTGGGCTTGAGATGGAGCATGGACCTATAGAGAGAGTACTGTTCTGGTTGGCCAACTTTCTGTGGCTTCATTCGTTTTCGGTCAAACCAGGGTGACAACTCACCCCACCCACCTTATGGTTTTGCCTGAAGCTAAAATGAAATAACACGTGTGGGAAAATCACTATGAATTATAAAGTGCTATTCAAATGCAAGGGATACTCATTATCTTTCTGTCAGTAAACTATATACTTGTGCTGTTCATTCAGTCCCTCAGTCACAGGCCCTGGTCCTGAGCCACCAGTGCTTTTCCTTGCCCGGTTCCCTTTGTTTCAAACAGACAGAAATGAATGGGGTGAGCAGTCTGGCCAAATAACAGAGGAAAGCTAATTGTACTGGGAAGCAATCAGAATCCCAAATCCAATGGTGCCATCAGGGGCTTTGTCTGATCTGATGCACCAATAACCGGGTCTCAGCACAAAGCCGCCAGGTCCTCACCACCATATGAAGGCGAAGAGAAAGAAAGGGGTGGGACAATAAGGACAAGAAACAATGGTTCATGTCCCAGCTTCAAAACTAGAAAACAGGACTGTAAGTTACTAATTCCCACATGTTTTAAATAAAGACTGGTCATTTTTGAAGACACTGGTTAAAAAGACTAATGAAATTAAAAGGCTAAGCCTAGACTTTGGAGAGAAATTGCATATTCAACTAATAATAATAAATAATCCTACTTTCCTGTTTTTTTAAAAATACTTTAATTGATTTTGAGAGAGAGAGAGAGGGAAGAGAGAGTAAGAAGCATCAAGTCGTAGTTGCTTCACTTTAGTTGTTTATTGATTGCTTCTCATAAGTGCCTTGACCCAGGGGTTCCATATCGGGGCAGGGCAAGTGACCCCTTGCTCAAACCCAAGACCTTTGGGTTTTCTGATGGAGAATAACTGACAATGATAATTAGCAAGAAGAGAGACAATGCAGTAAGGACAAGGTTTCTTGCCCCCATAGGAGGACAGTCATCTGGAAATACAAACAGAAATGCAAAGCAGAGGTGGAAGACAAGGGAAAAGGGAAGAGATTAGTCATCCCAAAAATTGTGGAATGTTGTGTGTCAAGAGAGTTCTTGATCATGAAGCCAAACTTTAAATAGGAAAATGTTCCAAGAGTATGCTTTTGTGTTTAAATGCTAAGGAAAGTCAGGAGCTCAGATTCAATTTTCCCTCAGGCCTTGAATTTTACTTTGAACTTAAAACTTCATGAAACACTTAAGAAATACCAGCCTTTACAAAACAGATCTGACAACTTATGCACTGGGGTATGGTCTAAAATAGGAAATGAAATTTAAGTCTAAAATGCTAAAATCTTTTGGCAGACAACAAACTATATATATATATATATATATATATATATATATATATATATATATGCCAAAATACATATATTTAATCAGGGCATACCTGATTTTTTAAAAATAGAAATTCCACTGATTTAATTACCATTTCCCTTTATTCTAAGGCTTCTGGCCAATGTTTGAATTTTCCCCTAGAAGAAGCTGATTTTAACCTTAAGTCAGCGAGGCTTCCTGCGTGCCAGTTATCATGTTAGGCCAAAGGAGGAAAGGGAACCTGTCCTGCCCTCAAGGGGTGTATAGTCTAGTGGAGATGAAATTACCCTGGAGGATGCTGAATGCTATAATGGGGATGTGTACAAAATAGGAAAGGATGCTTAATTTGTCTTGCATAGGGAGTTTACAGAAGAGTTCATTTGCTCTGTTACTTGAAGACTTAGTGGGAGCTTGTGAAGCAAATAAAAGGAAGATGGTTATAATGGTTAATTTTTTTTTTTTTTTAAACAGGGACACAGAGAGAGAGTCAGAGAGAGGGATAGATAGGAACAGACCGAGCAACCCCTTGCTGGAGCCAGCGACCTTGGGTCCAAGCCAGCAAGCTTTTTTTGCTCAAGCCAGATGGGCCCGCGCTCAAGCTGGCGAGCTCGGGGTCTCGAACCTGGGTCCTCTGCATCCCAGTCCGACGCTCTATCCACTGCGCCACTGCCTGGTCAGGCTATAATGGTTAATTTTATGTGTTGACTGGGTGAAGGGATATTCAGAGAGCTGAAAAATGATCATTTTGTTTGTGTCTATGAGGCTGTTTTTAGAGGAGATTCACATTTGAATCTGCAGACTAAGTTGAGAAGATCACCCTCACAATGTGAGTGGGTATCATCTAATCCACTGAGGGACTATTAGAACAAGAAGTCAGAGGAAGAGTGGATTGACTCTGTGCTGAAGCTGAGACATTCATCTTCTCGAGCACTCCGGCACTGGCACTCCTAGTTCTTGGGTTTTCAAACTAGGACCAAGACTTCCATAGTCAGTATCCAAAATTCTCAGACCTCTGGGCTCATACTGAATCCCACCACTGGCTTTCCTGGGTCTCCAGGAAGCAAAACTTTTCAGTCCCCAGAACTGTGTGGTCCAATTCCTAGAACTCTCCTCTTCCATATATCTATGTGCATCCTATTGTTACGTTTCTCTGGAGAATCCTGACTAATGCAATCACGTTCTAGGCAGAGGGAATAACATAAGGGAAGGGTATATTTGAATAAAAATTATTCAAATGATTAATTATTGCCAGAATTTAAAGGTTGTATGTACATGTCTAAGGAGGAAAAAGCCACAGGGAATGGGACAAGATATACAGACAGAAAACAGATAATCAAAACTTGTATGACAAGAAAAAGAATATTTCCTTTCTCCAGAACAGAGAAATACAATCATATTTTCATTATACAAACAATATCTGAGAGGACAAGAGAGGTAGAATAGTGCAGGGAAGAAACTAGAAGTAGTAGATACAGGAAGCTTATAAGTCTCTCTCTCTTATAAAGTAAGTGGACTAAATATTTTAGGGAACAGACTCCAAGGAGAGGAAATTCCAAACATCTTCAGTCTCTTAGAACCTTCCAAAATAAGCCCTGGTTCAAAGGCTGATTGAATTCCTGTGAAAGACACTTAGCTTGCCATGCCTCAACTACAGAAATTAGACATGGGGTTGAGTCTTCCCATAGAGGACTCATCTATTGGTTCAACTTAGCTTGATAGTCATGGCCAGTGAACACTCTGGACAGAAGGACATCAAAATTTCAAGTGTTTTGTGTGCCCATAATACAAAGTGGTAAAAAGAAAACAAATACACAATACTTTTTGAATAGATGATTGCTGTGAAGATTAAAAGGATCAATAAATCTGGAAAGTGCTTAGATTTGCACTTGGCATATATTATGCATTAAACTAATACTAGCAAAAATAAATAATAAAAACACTTACTATAATGTGAATATTATCACTATAATGATAAATATTAGTTGTATATTTTTAGCTATAATAGTATTTATTTATAATAAGCAATGCATATAAGAATGTTTTAAATATTAATTGGTTTCTGAGCCATAAGCAAAGTAAAGAAAAAATAACTTGCTGAATCAGTCAAGAATTGTCTAAAATCCATGAAATCCATAAGTTTGAAAGAACTCACCAAGAAACTCTAGATCAGACTTAACACCCATCACTCTAACAGGTGCGTTGTGATTAAGTATGAAAACAGATAAGGCATTAAATTCACTTAATCTTCTTAGCCTGACAATTTTAACTGTTATGAAATCTCATGGGTAGAGTAAATACCCACTGTGACAAAGACTTGTTTACTTTCCTGATAAAGCCAACCAGTACAGTGATGATTTTTATAAAACAGAAGCTCCTTCAAAATATTTTTAACCTCAAGGTTAATGCTTATTTCTATTTTCTACTAAAATTCTGAATAGTCAGGGTTAAAGATTTGGTTCTGTTTAATTTTCTCAGCAATCATAAAATGTTTCTGTAGAGAAAGAAGGATGAGGTTTGAGAGAATCTGAATCTCAAGCTTGTGAATAATCCTCCATGCAAAATGACCTCAGCAACTTCACAAACAAATTTCAATCTATTTCAGAGAGAGGAACTGGCTAAAAATTAGAACACAAACCCAAAATAAAAGAGAGATAGAGCTGGTTTAGGAATGTTAATTTACAGACCAAAACAACTTCATTCCATAATATAAACATATAATTAGGTAATTTAAAATAAGTTTTGAGATTCATAATGATTCAAAGTTATGGGATAGAAAAAAAAACCCTTTCTCTTGTTTTCTAAAGAACTCAGAACCAAACCTGGTCATATGTCATGAACAGTTGTTTTTACCATGCGGCATCCATTCTTCTTTTCTAATAATGATATAATTTTCTATTTTCCTTGTGGGCCTTAACCCTTCACTCACTCTCAGTTCCTGTGCTTTGGAAAGAGTGTCTTGCACCCCATCTTCAGGGAAGGACCTATAATTCAAATCTGGTATGTAAATCTTTGACTAACTTGCTTCTAGCCAACAGACTACCTCAACATTGTGAGTGTGTCACTGCCAAGATTAGATTACAAAAATTCAGACTTCATCTTACTAGGAGGCCCTCTCTCTTGCTGACTTTGATGAAGTAACTTGCTACGTAGAGGTCCAAGGCAAGGAACTGAGGAAAAACACTATTCATACAGGAAAAGAAGCCCTCAACCCAACAGCCCAGTGGGAACTGGATCTTGCCAATGGTCATGTGAGAGTGCTTGGAAGTAGATCCTTCCTCAGTTGAGCCTTAAGATGAGCCCGAGACCTAGCTAACTCACAGACTGCAGCTTTGTGAGAAAGCCTGAAGAACCCAATTGAGCCATGTCCAGATTCCTGACCATAGAAACCATGAAATTTAAAAAGAAAATGTAGATTTTAAGTTGTTAAATTTTGCAGTAATCTGCTATGTATCAATTGATACCTAATACTATTACTAATACATCTGGCAACTTTTGATCCCCTGGCCAGAGTATTTCACTCCAGGTCGAACACATAACCAAATTCAAGCCAATAAAAGTTAGACTCAAAACAAAAGATTTTTGTTAATCCCCCTTTCCCCTGCTGTATACACAGGGCATAATATTTTGAAGATCTAGGCTTGGTAGTGTTGGCAGTCTTATTCATACCACTTAGAAACCTGACAATAAAGCCAACATAGAGAATAGAGCAGAGAAATGAGAAGAGGCTGTGTCCTAGTAAACTCCTTTGAGACCTCAGAGTTAAGCAACACCCGAAACTTAAATTTTCCTTGGATTTTTTCGATATATCTCCATTATATTTTGCAAATATTAAAAAAATATGTATTTTATGTTTTAAAAATATATCTTTTCATTTGAGTCAACTTGAGCTTTAAGATCCAAGGTACACCACAAAATAGTAATTTCACTTCTTTCCTTGTGTTTGGTTTTTGTAAATAGTGTATTGTTTTACTCTGTCTGTGTATAAAATAGTGATTGAGCATTGACAGAGCTGAGAAATTTGGTAGTCAATAAAGGAAATCTTTTCTTCAGTACCTCTATATTCTAAGATAAGTAAAAAATAAATAAAATACTGAAGATCATCTCAGTAGCATTTATGTAGGTAGCTAATATTAGAAAGAACTAGATTGATACTGCTTTGAATTCTATAATCACTATGTATGTTTTCAAATATAATATAACAACTGACTAATTTCTAATATATTTCTTTCTATTGTGCCTACAAAACACAAAACATTCTTTTTTTTTCAGAGACAGAGAGAGGGATAGATAGGGACATACAGACAGGAACGGAGAGAGGTGAGAAGCATCAATCATCAGTTTTTCATTGCCTTTGCGACACCTTAGTTGTTCATTGATTGCTTTCTCACATGGGCCTTGACTGCGGGCCTTCCGCAGACCGAGCAACCCCTTGCTGGAGCCAGCGACCTTGGGTCCAAGCTGGCGAGCTTTTGCTCAAGCCAGATGGGCCTGCACTTGAGCTGGCGAGCTCGGGGTCTTGAACCTGGGTCTTCCGCATCGCAGTCTGACGCTCTATCCACTGTGCCAACGCCTGGACAGGCAAAACATTTTGTTCTATGTTGAATTCTTCTAGTAGGCAAATAACATCTTAAAGTTCCCATGGACATTTAGCAAAGTCTGCCCAGGTTCCCACTGTCATTGCTATTTATATGTGAAAATATCCTTCCTATTTTTATTATTAAATCCTATAATTTTTCATATATTGTATCTATGTTTTCAATCTCAATAATATGTTTTAATTAATGGATTTTAGTTTCTTTCATGAATGTACTGTAGCATTTTATTTTGCACTTTTATTTTCTTCTCTAATGGTTTTGACAAAAGAGGCCTTCTTCTTTGGGTTATATCAAACATGGTTTAATTAAAAATAACTTTGTACCCATAATGGGTCACTGATAACTAACTTAGGACCATCTATGTAACAAAACAACAACAATAATATTTTTGTAGTTTTAGAATTAGTTTAAGTAAAATAGAAGGAACAAAAATTTTATTCTGTCAAGGCCAAGTGCTAGTTCAATTGTAGACCCAATTCCAGATATCAATTCAACTCATTCTCAATCCTGTAAACTATCATTGACTAGCCTCATATCAGGATACAAAAAATAATGTTTTAGCATTATAAAGAAATACCAAATATAAAGACAATGTAGGAAAAGAGGTTAATAGTAATATAATAAACTTTAGGTTGTAGTGTTCATTTATATGAAGCACAGTGATCCTCAAAAATCAAATGTGCATTATGGATTAACTAAATATGATGATAAGAAAAAAGTTTAGTAAAAAGATATGCTTATTCTCAGTAGAGTTGTCTATTTTAACTTGACACATACTCTAGAATAGAATAGTGTATTCTCTTTCCTCTTATCCTTGATTTCCAGAGCATTTAGTAATTAGGGGATAGTTTAGGGCCATTTAACAACTGACTTAGTATATGAAGCCTAGCAACTTTTCTAAGTTTTAGAAGTAGAAAGTAAAGTCCTATGTAATCATGGGCACTACCTTTTGGTCAAACCATGTCTTCATCTAGGAAATGAGGAGAATCTGTTTAATGAACTTTTTCCTTATAGGACTGTTAAGAAATTAAATGAGTATTACTTAGAACAGTGCTTGGAATATGATAAATCAACATTAAATGTTAACTTGCATTATTACTATTACATTACTACTATGACTGTTGTTGTTGATTGTTAGCATCATCATTATTCCATGGCTTTCATGGGTCTCCACTATTTGGGTTTACTCTCCCCAAATTCATTCACATTCTCTTTCATCCATGTTTAAGTTAACGCCTTCTTGCCCTCGGTTTTTGTTCATGCTGTCTTCTCTGCCTGTCATGCACTGTTCCCACCTCATCCTTATTTCCAGTTTCTTAATAGCTTTATTCTATTGGTTCTTTAAGGTTCTTCCAGGTCCTCCATAAGACCTTCTGGGATATTCCCAGAGGAACTAATTCCTTTTTCCTATAAATTCCCACAGCACATTATTTGTGCCTCTTACATGGCATTTTCCCCTTTTGATAATATGTCATATTTATGTTCATGTCGTATATTTTTCACAAGACTTTAAGCACAGACATGAAGGAAGCCATATCTTGATCACCTCTTTGTCCCAATAGCACCTAGCAGAATAACTTACACAAAGCTATATTTTTCTTATTCCTTTATTCAAACAAATATTTTTTAATAAATAAATGATAGGAATCAAATATATAACATTAGCTTTATTAGAAAAGCTTTCTAAACAACAGGGCTAAGCAGTGCTTTCTTTTCTAAATAGTTGAATAGAAACTCATTGCTGGGGGTAAATTTCTTAGACGATGCAAAGCTGGCCACTGAATTCCTTTGATTTTTTCCAAGACTAAAGCTGTAGTCTGAAACTACAGCGAGGTTCCTTTAGGTCAAGGAAATTCCATCCCCCTCAACTTTCTATCACTTAGGTACAGTGAATGCTTCTTGATTTGAATGGATATAAAAAAATATATATAGAATATGAGTTTCTGAGTTGAAAGAAATCTTAGATTTTTTTGGTTCCCTGCTCTTGGAGCAAATTTCTTTATCATTTTTCAGGCTGGTATGTTGTCTTACTAAAGCTCCAATCACCCCTTGAACTTGAACCCTATTATTGTTTTTACAGCTTTATTGTTCCAGGACACTTCAGCTTTCATTTGGACAATGATCAAAGGGAACTAGCATTCACGGCCTCAAAGTGAAAGATTCTAAATAACAGGTTAATTAACAAAAGTCTTTTTTTTTTAAAGGGAGAGAGAGTGTCAGAGAGAGAGAGCGATAGATAGGGACAGACAGACAGGAACAGAGAGAGATGAGAAGCATCAATCATTAGTTTTTCATTGCTATTGCAACACCATAGCTGTTCATTGATTGCTTTCTCACATGTGCCTTGACCGCGGGCCTTCAGCAGACCTAGCAACCCCTTGCTGGAGCCAGCGACCTTGGGTCCAAGCTGGCGAGCTTTTTTTGCTCAAGCCAGATGGGCCTGTACTCAAGCTGGCGACTTTGGGGCCTCGAACCTGGGTCCTCCACATCCCAGTCCAACGCTCTATACACTGCGCCACCGCCTGGTCAGGCAACAAAAGTCTTTTTGTTTGTTTTACCTTATATATATTTAAAAAATCAAGATGATTTTTATAAAAATAAGTATTAATTTTCAAAATAATTTTATATGTTTAAAAATTGGAGAGCTCAACAAATTTATTTTTCTAGTGAGGAAAAGAGACTTTCTCAAGAGAAAGCTTTAGTTATTAATTACATGAAGTATTTGAAAAGAATAAATAACACTGAGAAACATTTTTTCCCCATTTTATGTTGCATGAGGTTTTAGAACTTTTTCTATATATGTCTGAATCACTGATTCCAAATCTGAAATCCATTTTTTGGTGCATGCTCTAGTTTTTATGAAGTTTTAATTTCTTTTTGTCACAGTTAATGGCATGCATTGGTTTTTAAATTGGAGTTAAAGGGCAACGACTCTTGGATTGAACATAACCACAAGGTAATTAATATTTTACAAACATCACTTTTACATAATTGTAGTTGTTTTTAAATGTAAAAAATTTTTATCTGATAAAAACACCCTCTTATTTTGTTTCAAGATTGAATCATGGCTTCTTCAAGTAGGTGTAAATGTAAGAATAATTCTGACACCTTCTGTTACATATGTGGCTGTTACACACTTCAATGTCAAAGGCACAATATTTCATCATTTGTGACACATAGATGGCCTATTTTCAAGTTCCCCTTGGTGATCAAGACAAGAATTAGGTTCCTCAATGTGTGTCATAATTGTGAGGAAATGCTTTGTGACTGGACAAAAGGAAAATGCAAAGGAATGCCTTTTGGTATTCCCATGGTTTGGCGTGAACCTAAGGACCACAAAAGTGCCTGTTATTTCTGTCTGATCCATACAAAAGGCATCGGCAAGAAAAAACAGCATATGATGGCATATCCTAATATTCCTTCAGCAATATGACCTATCCCACACTCTGAGACACTCCCGGTTCCAGTTTTCAATGATTTTATTTCTTCTAAGAATGAAGAAAGTGAACATGGTGATCAAGTGTATTTTGATAACCTGCATAAGGAAATGGTTGTAGAATCTGAAGGGTCTTCTTCTGATGCCAAGCAGTCCTTAACCCCTCAGCAGTTTAGCCAACCAGAATTGAATGAGTTAGTAAGAGATTTGGGCCTATCAAAGAAAGCAGCTGAGTTATTAGCCTCCAGGGCTTCAAGAAAAGAATGTACTTCACCAGTCAATTAGAGTATCCCATTTCAGGAAGCATGAACAAAGTTTTGTGGACATTTTTTCCGAAGACAAATACTTTGTTTACTGTAATGATATCAGTAGTCTTCTCGGTCAGCTTGGTTTTATCACTTACAGTCCAACAGAATGGCAGCTATTTCTTTTTTTCTTTGGCAGCTATTTCTTGACAGCTCTAAATGAAGTCTGAAATGTGTTCTCCTACACAATGGTAATGTTTATGCAGTGGTTCCAATTGGTTATTCGACTCATCTGAGAGAAGATTATAATGACATAAAAATTGTCCTCGACTTTCTGAAGTATGAGGAACATAACTGGATCATTTGTGTGGATCTTAAAATGGTAAATTTCCCACTAGGACAACAGAGATGTTTCACAAAATATTATTGCTTTCTGTGTTTGTGGGCCAGCTGAGCTTGGGAGAAACACTGGACACAGAAGTAGTGGCCGAAACGTGAAGCTCTGAAAGTAGGGATGCAAAATATTGTGAATGAACCTGTAGTTAATTGAGACAGGATCATTTTCCCCCCACTTCACATCAAACTTGGCTTAATGAAGCAGTTTGTTCAGGCTTTGAATAGAGAAAGTCAATGCTTTCAACATATTATTTCTGCTTTTCCTGCCTTGTCCTTTGAGAAGATAAAAGCAGGTGTATTTGATGAACCTCAGATTCAAACCCTCATACATGATGAAGAATTTTCCAGGAAGATGAATAAAGAGGAGAAAGCAGCATGGCAGTCTTTTGTGGCAGTTATAAAGAACTTCCTTGGCAACAAAAAAGCAGAAAACTATGAACTTCTGGTTCACAGGATGCTGTTGGCTTTCCGCGACACTGGATATTACATGAGCATTAAGATTACTTTCCTGAACAGTCACCTTGATAAGTTTCCCGAAAATCTTGGAGCTGTTAGTGATGAGCCGGGAGAACACTTTCATCAAGATCTGAAGATAATGGAAGAGCGTTATCAGGGGTGATGGGACAGAAATATGATGGCAGACTACTGCTGGAGCATCAAACGAGATTGTCCTCAACAAGTACACAAACACAAGAGCTACAAACGCAAATTTTTGGTGAATAGAATTTAAATAAGTTTTGCACAAATTTTATGATTAAAATAAATGTTTTAATTGTTCTATTTCAAAATTGTAGACAAAATCATATCTTGTAGTGTATTATTTTATTTACTGCATTATATAAATTATTATATTTTCACAAAGATGATACCAAAACGACATTCTACTTCATTATGTTAAACTAAATGTTGAAAATTTTACAATAAGATGTAAATCTATAATCTTGAATTGCAAAAAACTGTAGCTTGCAGAAAAAAACTAATGTCAGATTTGAGATCAGCACACTCAAATTAGGTAAGAGCAAGTATTTTTTTGGATGCAACAAAAATTTTGTTCCCCAGTGTATTCGCTGCATCCCGAACTGAAAGATTTAGGGACAATGATGACATAAACTTCATTTAATACTGTTGTTACAGGTGATCTAGATTTTGTTGTACTCATAAAAGAAACCATTGTAAATAATACTCAACAATTGAATTGGGACTAACACAAGGTTCGTGAAAGTTTTAAAAATTCTCTGTGAAAATAAAAGGAATAAAGTAAAATAAGTATCCAGTGGTCAGGTAAATTTTGGAAATACGAGGATAAAAGAAGTCAAACAGGTTTCTTTAAAGTAAGTTTTCTAAAACCTTTGAAATACTGATTTGCTTCATCAATCTATAAGAGGGGGCATTATAGCATTTACGTTTCCTGACCTTATAAGGCTACAGGTTATTCTACACATTTTTATCAGAATACCTTGAAAAACTAATGATCTATGCAGCACACTTTGGGAAGTTTATCCCTAATATTACCCAAAGAAAGTTAATGGCAACATTTGATAGAAAATCAAGTATGTCAAGTGAAGTGCTCATAAAAACAGTTTATTTGTAATATATCAAATTTAAAAGGCATAGCTCCAAAATAAAATGGGCCTTGCCATCTTAAATGGGGTGTTTTTTTAAAGAACAGTGAATAGTTCTAGATCATGTGGGTATAAATTCAGCTGTTGATTAGAGTGTGATCATTCATTAAACTGTACTCTGTTTTCACGTTCTTTACGGTAAACACTGTATTCAATATCATGCTAAATAAAAGACAGCAAGACAATATGTTTTCACATTTAGATTCTAAAGCAGTTAAAGGTATGTCAAGAATCTATCAATACTTTATCAAACGATTGAAGTTTAAAGAAATAGAGGATCAATATGGGAGAGAGGAGAACATTTCTCAGAGGATATGGGCCTTGAATTTGGCTAGGAGACTAGAGAAGATTTACAATATAGCTCTATTTGGACTCAAACATAGACTATGTCCAGAATAAAGATGAGAGTCAGTGCCCCAAGTTCACGGTAGAAAAGTTTCCTAAATCTGGAGTTAGAGATCTAGATTCCAATCCCAGTTTTGAAAGTCACTTTTACTTGACATGCTTCAGCTTTCTTTCTTTTTTTTTTTTTTTTACAGAGACAGAGAGAAAGTCAGAGAGAGGGATAGACAGACAGGAGTGGAGAGAGATGAGAAGCATCAATCATTAGTTTTTCGTTGCCGTTGCGACACCTTAGTTGTTCATTGATTGCTTTCTCACATGTGCCTTGACCACGGGCCTTCAGCAGACTGAGCCACCCCTTGCTGGAGCCAGCAACCTTGGGTCCAAGCTGACGAGCTTTTGCTCAAACCAGATGGGCCCATGCTCAATCTGGAGACCTCAGGTCTCGAACCTGGGTCTTCCGCATCCCAGTCCGATGCTCTATCCACTGCGCCACCACCTAGTCAGGCACTTCAGCTTTCTTATGTCCAGATTATGAGAATATTGGCTATTCTGCCTACTTTAAACTATTGTTAGAAGAAACACCTGTATATCACATAGCAATGGTGTTAAGATTCAGAGTTCCAAGTATTCATCTCTCTAATTCCATAAAGACCCAGTGCAAAGCACTGCAATGCAATGTGCCTTGAAAATCATTTGTTTCATGAAAGAACGACTGGAAGAATGGAGTTAGACCAACTTGAAGCTCTTCAGCCAGTTACTAGCTGAGTGACCTTAGTCAAACTATGGAGCCATTCTGAATCTTAAGTTCTGTTCTTTAAAATGAGGGTTAAAAAATTACGCTGATGTTATAGGATTGTTCTGTGGTTAAATGGAAATAACAAATGAAAATTGCTTAGCAGGGTAGTGGGTACATACTCTACAATACATATACATTTTATAAATTGGACAATTGATGAGTACTCAGCAAATATAAAGTACAATAATCGTGTTTATAATAAAACAACATCAAATGGAAGAAGAGTTGCAATAGAGTGTCCAACATATACTTGTGACCTGATGTTTTTGGTCCAACAGCTGCTCAGAATGGATGAATGACAAATAATGCATCCAATAGCATCACTAAGACTGTGGGTTTAGAAAGAATCAGGTCATTGACTGGAATTCTTATAAGGGCCCTAGATTATTATGCCATCAAAAAATATGTGAAATAAATCAGAATTCAAAAATAGTATACATAAGGTTCTCCAGTGTATGTTAAATCGCAAAGAAATGAATATAATGAACTGAAACTTTCACAAGGATGGTATAGCTCAGTGGTGATAATGTTATTGTTTTATACATTTGTAAATTGGTTCGACTTCTAGTGGGAGTGAAAGAGAATGTTATATAACATAAGATTATAACAACAGATGTTTAAGGTAGTACTCAGTGATTCTGAGGAACACTCACTGATTTTGATAGGAATTTTATGGCTAGAAATGCTAAATTGATTTGAAGTGTTTTTTTTTCTCTATTATTTCTCTACTATTTTTGAAGTATTTTGAGGGGGTCTCAATAAATTAATAATATATATAGATTATCCTGTGAGACTCTATTTGTTTCATCAGGCTATTAAACTGTTGACAGCACATTAATTCAACTATTTATGACATATTCTGTTGAATAAATGTGTATTACCTAAAAGATAAATTTAGTCCTATTCAATACATTATTAAAGTTAAACTATCTGTTCCTAAAAATTAGAGTTGCGTGCATTATTATTTCTTTCTTTAGCATTTTACAAATACAAATGGGCCCATTTCCAGTAACAAAAGATGATCCACTTCACAAGGCATGCTAGAAAGGAGTGCCCATAATATCAGATTTTAAATAATTAGAAAATGTATTTAAATATATTTTATCCAAAGTAAAGTGTGACATAAACCATCTGTGTATAATATAAAATTGCATTTGCTTAAATTCTGTGGCTACAAACTATAGTGCCTATCATGTAAAAAGAATCATCAAATTATTCTAATAATAACATTTTTAAAATCAAAAAGTTTTCTGTATTTTTTTAAAAAATTTAATAAATAGAATTTGGGTATAATGTTTTAAAAGTTTTTATATGCTATTTTACATAATAAATGTGTATAGTACTACTTACTCCACAGTCTTCTAGTATTGAAAGCTAAAAATTTTGGAATTAACCCTTATTCTTTCCTATTTTCATTTCCTAGAAAATGTGTCATCAAATTCTGACATGTCTTCCTAGTTCTTCAGATTTGACTTTTCCTTTGATTTTCATTTTTACGTCACACCTGGAATAAATGATGAATATCTTTAATATGATTAATTCTGGAACAATAGTTACAGATACTCAATACATGGTAGATGAATGAATTACTCATTCAACTTTCTTCCTGGTCTCTGGGGAACTAGTGTAAGAAGACAGATTTCCCATTTATTATTTACTTCAGGCTTTATATGTGATAGAATAATAAAAAATAAACTTAATTTGAATATATTTGTTCATTGGATTATTTTTTATTTATGACCATTTGAAGGTTAAGTTACATTAGAAATTGATGTCTACATTGCATTAACATATGCATGCATTTGTCTAACATAAAACAAGTCCTCAATAAGTATTAATTTAATAAAGGAATAAGTAAACATTATAATCAACATAAATGAGTCTAGGCCATTTACTAATGGCTTCAAGGGGCTCATCATCAGTATGCTAGGTGCTAGAGTTTCAGTAGTGGAGACAGACTTTTCTTCATACAGCTTACCATTATGATACTGCCTTTAATTTAAACGGGAATTTAATTATTTTTAAAATAGATTTTTATACTTTGAGAGAAACCAAGTTATAAATAACAGATTACTGAACTCATAAAAGAAGCTTTTAAAACATTTCCGTGTGACTTCATCAATAAATAAATGTCAAGGAACAAGATAAAAAGAAATTGAGTGCGAATTTACATATTAAAAGAGCCTTAAGAGACCTATCAACCAAGCATGATATATTTTATAACAACCTGATTCAAACAAACCAAAGGTTAAAAAATAAATTAGACAATTAGAGATATTTAATAACCAAGTAGATCTTGAGTGACAGCAAGAAATTACTGTTTCATTTTTCTTTAGTTGTGGTCATGGTATATTGGTTATAGTCTAAAGTCTGAATCTTTTGGAGTTTTACACAAAATATTAACAGATGATATGATGTCTGAGATTTTTTTCAAAATGATCCTGGGTGTGTATAGGGAATGAACATTTGGTATAGAGTAAAACAAGATTGGCATGTATTGATAGGTTTTGAAGCCAGGTGATGGTATATGAGTGTTTACAATAATATTTTATTTATTTTTGTATATGTTTAAAATTTTCCATAATAAAAATTTTTTTGTTAAGTCATGTTGGTAAAACTGTAGAAAAGACACTGAACATGCTTTATTTTTAATCTTTCAAGAAAATAGTGGCACAAAATAAAATGCTGTCATACATTGTTCCCTAAATGCTTTTTAAAAAATGCTATTACTGGATTTCTAGTTGGCTAAGTCAACATATTAAATGGTAGAATTATGATCTTGCCAATATTTTAAAATTTTACTGATTTTATTGGCTATCTGTTCTTCATAGATAGATATATTAATAGTATTTAGCTTGATGAGTTATAGAATTCCAATAATATAATAAAAATGTTAGTCCTCTTGTATATATAAATCTCTTCTGAGTATGTACCTTATTGGTGATTTTAAAGATGAACTTTTTTTGTGTGTGCGACACACAGAGAGAGAAAGAGGGACAGACAGACAGAAAGGGTAAGAGATGAGAAGCATCAATTCTTCATTACTGCTTCTTAGTCTCCTTAGTTGTTCATTGATTGCTTTCTCATATATGCCTTGACAGGGGGTGGGCTCCAGCAGAGCAGAGTGACCCCTTGCTCAAGCCAGTGACCTCAGGCTCAAGTTAGCATCCTTGGGTTTTAAGCCAGCAATCTTTTAGCTCAAGCCAGCTACCATGGGGTCATGTCTATGATGATATACTCAAGCCAGAGACCCCCACACTCAAGCTGGATGAGCCCGCGCTCAAGTCGGTGACCTCGGGTTTTAAACCTGGGTCCTCCGCATCCCAGTCCAACGCTCTCTCCACTGTGCCACCGCCTGGCTGAACATGAACTTCTAATAACTAAGTATCATAGTGTCAAATGTTGACTTAGGCAAAAATGCTGCTTTTAACTGGTTCAAGCAAAACAGTTCCCAAAGCAGAGCAGCAGCAGCACAATCTGTTATATTTGCAATGAGGAGAAATTGGCAAGGCTCATAAAAGTTACTTAAGAGAGAACTTCACAAGAAGATGAAGCACAAATGGAAATGCCACAGAAAGCAGAATGTAGGGCAAATTCCTGAGGAGATCACAGGGAAATAGCAGAAGCTTGTAGGAGTTGGGTCAAAAAAGCTCAGTGAGAAACAGGATGCCACTTCTAAGAGACATAAAAGGAAACAGAAAAAAAAAAAAGAATTCTTTTCCTATTTCAGGAACAAAAGAAAGCTAAATGACACATTTTTCTCCTTCCATCGAGAAAGGGGAAGTGAATGGCTCATGATAGTAAAAATGCATATGGAACTGGTAATTTTTAAAAATCCTTCTTAAAATAAAGATGAACCAGAAGCAGAATTACTAGTGCATGTTGATTGAGAGGTACCAATTTAAGGCACAAAAAAGGAAGTATATTTTTTAAAGTTATTCTAACACAATTTACTAATATGATCTTGTAGCTTATGTTCAAAGCTATCTAAAGAATTGACATATGATGAAATATTATGTGGCCAATAAAAGTAATATTTTCAAAGATAATGACAAGAGGATTTTTTTTTCCATTGAATTCATTGGGTTGACATTGGTTCACAAAAACATGCAGGATTTAAGTGTACAACTGCATTGCGCACCCACCGTTCCAAGCAAAGTCTCTTTCAGTCTCCATCTCCCCTATTTGCTCACCTCCCCCTCCCCCTCCCCCTTTCCCTCTGGCTATCGCCACACAGTTGTCTGTGTTTATGTTTTATATATTTGCTTAATCCCTTTGCCTTCCCTCATTCAGCTCCCCAACCCCCGCCCCTCTGAAAGCTGTCAGTCTATTCCATGTAAGGAGGAATTGTTAATGTTATATTAAGTGATAAATACAGAATCATATTATTGTCTGGAAGGAAAAGAGTAAACCATCAGCAATAGTTAATACTGAAGAAGTTATTGGTGATTTTTCCCCCTTCATCTATTTATATATTTGTCAGATATTCTACAATGAGAATTACTTTTTTTTTTTTTTTAATTTTATTCATTTTAGAGAGGAGACACAGAGTGAGAGAGAGAGAGAAAGGGGAGAGGAACTGGAAGCATCAACTCCCATATGTGCCTTGACCAGACCAGTGCAGGGTTTTGAACTGGTGACCTCCGTGTTCCCAGGTCGCCGCTTTATCCACTGCGCCACAACAGGTCAGGCGAGAATTACTTTTATAATCAGATATAACAATAAACATACTGTGTAAAGTACCAACTTCTCAATTTTCTACAGTTCAACTTTTACTAACCCATTTAAATAACTCTTTTTAAGGTTACCAACAAATCAAATGGATGCTTTGCCCTTTGAGTCTTCGGTTCTCTGCAACATTTGATACTGATGACCACCCCCTGCTAAAATACTATGTTTCTGTCACTTGGCTGTTTTAATTTAATCATACATCAGCTGCCACCTGGAAGACTGCACTGGCTGTCTGTCTTTACTAAAAGCCATTCAGTGCATTGCTTTGTACTGAATGAACCACATTACTCCATTGCTTTCATCTTTGAAAGTCTTCTCATAGCACATAAAGTGAGTTACTTAGGACTCTTTCAGTTGTGAGTAACCCGCTAAAAATCAAAGGAAAGTTTCAGGTCCAGGGATTTAAATCAGTCCTTAGATCTCTATTCTTTGCTTCTCTTCTCTCTTAGGAAGTTGCATCTCTTATAAATTTCCTCCCAACAACTGGGATTTGAGAACAGACCCACAGAAAGTTTGAGGTTTATATCATCCCAGCAGTGTCTATGTATGAAATCCAAGGCAAAGTTTCTGGTTAAATAATAAATCTACACCTTGAACTAATTACAAAAGCTAAGAGGGCAGGCCTGAGTCACAGATCCAATCCTGTGGACGGGGGAGTAATACACTATTATGATTAGCAGCCTGACCAAAAGTATAGCATGTCAAATGCCCAAGGGGAAGTTCTTCAAAGAAAATTAGGTACACTGTTAATAAGAGAAAGGAGTGTGGAATGTTGGGCAGATGGAAAAACAAATATCCCTTATACATGATAATATCTACCCTTGGACTTTCTTGGATTGGCCTCTTCAGACTTCTGCAGCCTAGTCCTTTCCCAAGAATCCTAAAATCTAAACATACTGAACACTTGGCTTTTTTTCTGAATAGACTACATGTTGGGCAGATAAGTTTGCAAAATTTGTGTTCTTTGATTTTTCCCACTTTTATTGTTAAAAATGGTGCTGCCCAGGTGAAAGGGCTAATTACCTTCCTGCTTGGGAAGGGACTTTGTTATGGTAATGTGTGCCAGAGGAGAGGTTTTCACGCTAAAAATTTTAAGAGAAGAAGAAGGAGGAGGAAGAGGTCATGTTGAAGAGAAAGCAGCCAAGATGGTGGGGTGCTGAAGGAGAAGCCAGTTTGTATAGAGAGAAGGAGATGGGGAACAGAGGTGAAGTGTTTTGTGAGCTCCGCTGAACTGGTGGGGGCCTTTAATTCTGGGAAAACTCAGATGTGTCAGTGGCTTTGTGAGCGCTGAATGAGTAGGTTTGGAGCCCCTGAGTGTTTGTGTTTACTTGCTGGTTGAGTGTGAGGCTAGAATAAAAGAAATGGCCCACCAGTTTTTGGCTCCACAGTTTCATTACCATCTGTCTGAATCAAATGAGAACCTGCACCTGAATGGTGGTTGTGATGGCCGTGGCTACTGGCCATACACTATGGTAGGCAGAACAGTGGATCCCAAAGATGTCCATTCCCTAATTCCCAGAACCTGTGAATGTTATAGGACAAAAAGCACATTGCAGATATGATTAAGGTGCAGGAACTTGAGATGGGAAAATTATTCTGAATTATCCAGGTCGGCCCAGTTTAATCATACAAGCCCGGAAGAGTAATAAACCTTTCTCGGATTCAGAGAATCAAACAGAGGGCAGTGTGAAAAGGGCTGGGCCCTACATTGCTGAAGATGGGCAAAGAGGGCATAAACCAGATGATGTAGGTGGTCTCTAGGAGCAGGAAAAGGCAAGGGAATGGGTTCTCTCCTAGAGTCTCCTGCTGTCCTTCTGAGATTTTAATGTTAGCCCTATGGAAACTATGTAAGGCTTCAAACCCATCACAGAATTGAAAGACAGCAGACATGCAGTGGTTACGCCACCACACCTGTGGTGTGGTCCCACAGTAGTGGAGAGCAATTCACAGACCATGCTATGTTATGATTTGTAGGGGAGGAAGAATTTTCCTTGACTCTCTTGGGGTCCTTGACTAGATCTCAAAATTAAACTGATAAAGACATATTAACAGGAGAAAAGCATGCATACATGTTTATTTAATATGATACAGAAGCCATCACAAGGAAGTGAAGACTCAAAGAAACATTAGACTTGTCTATTATATGCACAGTTGTGGAGAGAATAGGACAGGTTTACGAGTATGGGGTAATTGCAGTAAACTGGGAGAAACTCTACAAGGCCTGTTTGTTCAGATTCTCCTGAGAGTCCTTTTTCTGTTGGAAATAAAGATGCTCTTTTCTTTGGATATGGAGGGTATCTCTCACATAATGGTTTTATGACTTGCTTCAAAGAAGAAGGTTGAGCGGGAAGGAGGTCAGAGTGACCTTTGTGGCAAAATGCCACAAAGAAGAAGGTTGTTTCTGCCATCAAACTTCTTCAGCTTTACATATTCAATATGCCAAGGTACTATATTTTGGGGTAGCATGTTCTGAACCTCATCGTTTTGTTGTTTTTTCACAATTTTTGTCTTTTCATGTCAGATGCCTTCTTTACTGACCTACTCCACTCAATTCCAGTCCATTTGCTGAACTATTATTGTTCAAATATTTCTCAGGTGTTAGGTCCTCTCTGAAGCCTTCCTTAGTATCAATCCTTAGGACTTCTGTTCTAATGCCACAAGGCACTCTATGTATACTTCTTGTATTTAACATACAGTATTGATGTTGTCTCAGAACAGGTATTTCTCTTTCATGGTATTGTAAATGTCTTTTTGGCTAGATACTATATCCTATTCCCCAATGTATATCACAGTCAAGCAATGCTGGGCTCATCGTAAATTTAAATGACTGTTGGTGAATGCATAAAAAGTCAATGCATTGATCATTTTGAAATTTACACAGGAATGAGAAAGAGTTGAAAACTGGAGAATATCCATATTGTAAAAGATAAAATGAAGATAACATTATAAATTTCACTTTTACTGCCATAAGGATGCTAGAAATCAATCAGTGGTTGGTCAATTTTCAAATATCTTGAGGATAATAGGTACATTTTTATCACAACAAAATCTTGTCTTAATTATTTAATCTAATCTTTCCCTATGTCATGACTGAACTGATAAATTTTGGGGTAGAAATGGGTTATAATCAATCTTTCTTGATGTCACGAGGTTTGGATTGAATCCTGTACATCAGTGAATTGAAATAGGTGGTCCTTTCTGTAATGACATTAATTAATAATATCCAATGCTATCACATAGAATGCGGCCAATACATTTGTGCTGAGCCAGCCTGCAAGATGGCACCAATTAATTCTTGCCTCTTGAAATTCACTCCCTTGGGTAGTTCCCTCTTATATTGAATAGAGCTAACTTATGTGACCAATAGGACTTTGAAAATGTGGCATTGTATGATTTCTGAGGTTAGATCATAAATGCCACAGCTGCTTCTACCTCAACTTCTTGATTTGCTCGTTCTGGGAGAAGACAGCCCCATGTTGTAAGGACCCTCAGGCAGCTGTTTAGAGGAGCCAATTTGAGAGGAACTTGGGTCTACCAGCAACAACCAGCACCAAACTGCCAGCTGTTGAGTGAGGCCTATTTAGAAGAAAATCCTCCAGCATCAATTCAATTCTCAGGTGACCACATCCCTGACCAATTTCTTGACTGCAACCTCATGAGAGATTCTGCACAACCATTACTTGGCTAAGCTGCTCTTAAATTCCTTACTTACAGAAACTGAGAGGTAATAAAAGTCTATTGTTTTAAGTTTGGGGGTGGTTTGTAATGCAAGCAACAGATAACTTCTATTCATGTAAAATATAACCTGTAGACTACAATATATAGACCAGTGGTTCTCAAACTTTTTGAAGTCAGGGCACATTTAAAATCCTACAAATAATTGTAGGCTCACTATATACAAATTTCTGAGAAATATGTTATAATCATTAAGTCAAATATTAAAGAAAAAATATATAAAGTCCAAGAATGCTTTTATGGTAATTAAACAAAATAAATATGACAAAATTAAATATATTCTGACATTAAAAATCATTTTTATGTTACATTTTTTGAGTTATGCTTTTTAAAATTCATAAAAAAGAGGGGTTAAAAATAAAATAACGACAAAAAAGTTATCATTTTATATATATATATACATTCTTAGGATTGAGTAAATTTGGCTGGTCCCGGCATGAATGTGTTAAGTTTTTTCATTCTTGTGTTTATGAGAAACACGAGCCTGATGTGTTCTAGAGATTTATTCAATGTTTGGGCATACATTTGAAAGGGGAAACTCTCATTTACTCATTAATACATGAAAGAATTCTTCTCTTTTTACTCTTAATTGTGTTGAGGGTAGAAAAATACTAATTCACATAAATAGGATGTTGCAAATTGTAGTAAAATGTTCAAAGCTCTTTTAGATATTGCCACATATTCTTCTTTTATAGAAATCCAAAAGGCTTCAAGAGACAATTCCTTATGTTTAATCATCAATCCAAAACCCCCACCATACATATCATCTTAACTTTACACCAAACAAAGGATAGAAGAAACTTGCCTCCAGTCTTTCCGGGGAACTTGGGGGGTAGTGTAAACAATCCAGCACCACAGCTTAACAGACTTTTGCAACTCAATCAGGCAAGTGAGGTGGGGGGTTGGGCAGAATGTTAGCTTACAGTCAATTCCCCACACCTTTGCCCCCGCCAAAATCTAAACTCCAAAAACCCTGTTGGTTTTTTGGTCCCCAACAGGCACATATTTCTCTGGAATACCATAGGGCACACCTGGAAAACTTCTAGGGCGCACCAGTGCACCCTGGCACACACTTTGAGAACCACTGATATAGACAAGAGTCACCATAAAGTGCTTCTGTGTATTGCTAGCTATAAATTTTTTAAAAAATGGGTATTTACCAATCTTAGCACAGAAGGAAGATAATCTCAGGGCAGTACTATTTAAATTTTATTCTAAAAAAAAAAGAGAGAGAGAGAAGGAAGAAGAGAATAAGAGATACTGCTAAATAGAGAAATTTAGAAGAGACAGTCTCTCTGGACATATCATTTGAAAACACACCTGAAAGGATGTTAACCCAGGGATTCCTGAAGGAAGAGTGGTGTAGGTGGTGGGAACAGCATGTTAAGAGCCTGATGAGGTAGTGAGCTCTGCGTGTTTGAAGAGCAATAATGCCTTTGTTGTGGGACAGAGGAAGGAAAGGCTGAGTGGTAGGAAATGGATAGGAGATATAGCTGAGAGTGAGATCATATAGGGTCTTATAGGTCACTGTAAGAATTTTATCATATTCTGAATGTGATAGGAAGATGTTATTGACTAAAGAATATAATCAGGGAGCCAGAATGAGTATCTGCAGTCCATGTGAGTGACAGGCTATCTTTGAAATATGTTATTTCTGCATAGAAAAAAACAATTAGAAATTCTGAAGATACAGTCAAGTATCCCATGAGCACCAAGTAAATTCTTTCTTTTCTTTTTTTAGGTGAAAGGAGGGGAAATAGTGAAGTAGACTCTCACATGCACCCTGACTGGGATCCACCCAGCAACCTTGTCTGGGGCCAATGCTGGAATACCAAGCTATTTTTAGCACCTGAGACTGACATGCTTGGACCAACCTGGCTAGTCTCAGTGCCTGGGGCCATGCTAGAACCAATTGAGATACTGGCTGTGGGAGGGGAAAGGGAAAAGAAGGGGGAGAGAGAGAAGGAGAGGGAGGGGGATTTGGAGGGGGAGAGGAAGGGGGAGAGGGAGGAAAAGAGAGAAGGGGAGAGGGAGGAAGAGAAGCAGATGATTGCTTCACCTGTGTGCCCTGACAGGGAATTGAGCCTGGGATGTCCATATGTTGGGCCAACTTTTTATCCACTGAGCCACCGGCCAGGGCTGAGTATATACTCTTAATTCACTAGTAGATAAATGTGTTTGAAAATGATTAATAACAAACATATCATGTTACTATTATATTACAGGTATTGATTGACTTACGACCTATGCAACTTACTATCATTCTACTTTATGACCACAATTGCTAGCCACGACTGCTCCGCATCTGGCACGCAAATGTTGCCCAGCTGGGCGTACGACAGTGCAGACCAGCTTCCGGCAGCATTTTGCAATTGGGAAAATGTTTCCTATGGTATTTTTTACACCTGTGTTTTGTATTTTTGTATGCACCTGTATTTTGTAATTTTGTATGTTTTGCAAATATTAAACCAGTTGTACTGGTAATGCAGTGTTTTACTTAAACTTGACGAATGTAAAAATGAGAAACAAAATAGTGTAGAGATGATACAAATGGCATAAAATGAACAAAGAGAATTATGATATATAACAATAATAAAAGAAAATTATGATAAAATATGACTTAAAGATTTTTATAACATCATTTCACACATTTCATATCATGTACATATAGCCTACTCAACTTAAGACCAAATCGTGTTACGACTAGTCTGTTGGAATCAATTGTGGTTGTAAGTCAAGCACTAGTTGTATTATAATGGGTAATGATTTAGCTCTTTTAAAAAAAACTTCTAATTTTTTGAGAAATTGAATAAATTTATTATATTTCACACAGGCCTAATCTTTATAAAGAGGGTTGTTTTAGTATAATACCAATACTAAGGGATTTTTCACTAAGCTGATCTTTCAGGTGTGCAGAGAATTTGCATAATTAATTTTGCATGTATATATTTCCTCTCACCTTTGCTGCAAAAGAAGCCAAGTAATAAATATTCTTCTTCAGTAAAGGGCTTAACAAAGGAACACAAATATGTACAATAGTCACATCACAAGAGACCATTGATAAGGAGAGGATCACATGAAGACTTTATCTATATAGTTTATGCCAAAATTTTTTTACTGGAGGAAATAACTCAGCTGGTTATTTCCAATTACTCAATAAGCAGGTAGTTATGAAAGGCTTTCAGGTAAAATGAACACTACCAAGTGGCATAGGACGGTTGTAAAATTTAGGACCTCATTCATTCATTCATTCATTATTCACTCATTTATTCAAATCAACAAACATCTATTACACTGGGGAACAAAATTTTTGTTGCATCCACAAAAGCACTTGTTCTTATCTAATTTGAGTATGCTGATCTCAAATCTGACATTAGTTTTTCTCTGTAAGCTACACTTTTTTTCTTGCAATTCAAGATTTTAGGTTTTCATCTTATTGTAAAATTATCAACATTTAGTTTAACATAATAAAGTAGAAGAATGTCTTCTTGGGCATCATCTTTATGAAAATATAATAATTTATATAATGCAGTGAATACAATAATACACTAAAAGATATGATTGCATCGCAATTTGTCTACAAATTTAAAATAAAACATATTAAAACACTTATTTTAATAAAAAATTTGCGCAAAACTTATTTAAATTCTATTCACCAAAAATTTGCGTTTGTAGCTCTTGTGTTTGTGTACTTGTTGAGGACAATCTCGTTTGATGCTCCAGCAGTAGTCTGCCATCATATTTCTGTCCCATCACCCCTGATAACGCTCTTCCATCATCTTCAGATCTTGATGAAAGTGTTCTCCCTGCTCATCATTAACAGCTCCAAGATTTTCGGGAAACTTATCAAGGTGACTGTTCAGGAAGGGAATCTTAATGTTCATGTTACATCTAATGTCACAGAAAGCCAACAGCATCCTTTGAACCAGAAGTTCATAGTTTTCTGCTTTTTTGTTGCCAAGGAAGTTCTTTCTAACTACCATAAAAGACTGCCATGCTGCTTTCTCCTCCTTATTCATCTTCCTGGCAAATTCTTCATCATGTATGAGGGTTCAAATTTGAGGTCCATCGAATACACCTGCTTTTATCTTCTTGAAAGACATTGCAGGAAAAGCAGAAATAATATGTTGAAAGAATTCACTTTCTCTATTCAAAGCCTGAACAAACTATTTCATTGAGCGAAGTTTGATGTGAAGTGGGGGGGGGAAATGATCCTGTCTCAATTAACTACAGGTTCATTCACAATATTCTGCATCCCTACTTTCAGAGCTTCATGTTTCAGCCACTCCTTCTGTGTCCAGTGTTCCTCCCAAGCTCAGCTGGCCCACAAACACAGAAAGCAATAATATTTTGTGAAACATCTCTGTTGTCCTTACAGGAAATTTACCATTTTAAGATCCACACAAATGATCCAGTTATGTTCCTCATACTTCAGAAAGTCAAGGACAATTTTTATGTCATTATAATCTTTTGCAGATGAATTGAATAATAACTGATTGGAACCGCTGCATAAACATTACCGTTGTGTAGGAGAACACATTTCAAACTCCGTTTAGAGCTGTCAAGAAATAGCCGCCTTTCTGTTGGACTATAAGTGGTAATACCTAGCTGGCTGAGAAGACTATTAATATCATGACAGTAAACAAAGTGTTTGTCTTCAGAAAAAATGCCAAAAAACTGTTCACATTCCCTGAAATGGGATACTTTAGCTCTCTGGGGAAGTACATTCTTTTCTCGAAGCCTGGAGGCTAATAACTCAGCTGCTTTCTTTGATAGGCTCAAATCTCTTACTAAGTCATTCAATTCGGGTTGGCTAAACTGCTGAGGGGTTAAATGACTACTTGGCATCAGAAGAAGAACCTTCAGATTCTACAATCATTTCCTCATGCATCTTATCAAAATACACTTGATCACCGTGTTCACTTTCTTCGTCCTTAGAAGAAATAAAACCATTGAAAACTGGAACCGGGAGTGTCTCAGAGTGTGGGATAGGTTGTATTGCTGAAGGAATATTAGGATATGCCATCATATGCCATTTTTTCTTGCCAATGCCTTTTGTATGAATCAGACAGAAATAACAGGCACTTTTGTGGTCCTTAGGTTCACGCCAAACCATGGGAATACCAAAAGGCATTCCTTTGCATTTTCCTTTAGTCCAGTCATGAAGCATTTCCTCACAATTATGACACACAGTATGAGGAGCCCAATTCTTGTCTTGATCACCAAGGGGAACTTGAAAATAGGCCATCTATGCACGTGTCACAAATGATGAAATATTGTGCCTTTGACGTTGAAGTGTATAACAGCCACATATATAACCGAAGGTGTCAGGACTATTCTTACATTTACGCCTACTCAAAGAAGCCATGATTCAATCTTAAAACAAAATAAGAGGGTGTTTTTATCAGATAATAATTTTAAAAACAACTACAAATATGTAAAAGTGATGTTTGTAAAACATTAATTGCCTTGTGATTATGTTCAATCCAAGAGTCGTTGCCTTTTAACTCCAATTTAAAAGCCAATGCATGCCATTAACTATAACTAAAAGAAATTAAAATTGCATGAAAACTAGAGCATGCACTGTAAAATGGATTTCAGATTTGGAATTAGCTATGCAGAAATATATAGACAAAGTTCTAAAACCTCATGCAACAGAAAATAAAAAATAAACTGTTTCCCAGTGTTATGGAAGTACCATGTACCAGGTACTAGGTACTATGCTAGGAACCTAATATAGAAGAAAATATCTTAATTTTAACTAAAAATAATTAATAGTCTTTTAAGAACTCAACAGAGAAACTAACTTTTTTAAATTCTAAATAAAAATAGAGTCAGACAGTTCTTCACAGTTATAACAATGGGCAACAGACTATGAATCTCTTTGGATTTATTTTATTCCTCTTTGCTCTGACTTTGTTGGTAATCAATAGGACTGCCAGCATGACTGGATCCACAGATGAGAATCCAACTGGACAAATGCCTAATTCTCATGGTCAGTTTAGATGACTGCCTTCTGTCCCCTGTGCTCGTCCTCTGAAGTGCTGTTGTGCTCACTCCAGTGATTTACCATCCATAATCCTTTGTGGTTCTTTGCACATGTGCGCATACTGCCTCCTTCATGGAAAGCCTTATCTCTGTTAATAGAGAAGTGATATGTGACTAAAATGAGGATTAGCTCTCACGTCAGTACTTGAAAGCAAACAGCTTAATCTTGCTTTGCAATTTAGCACTTCACTCCATATCAACCCCTCAGCTGGACAAAGTGCTTATCTTGTTAACACACTGGTAGATTAAGATGGGATAGGGACTGCAATCATTTTTTTAGCCCACAGACATCTCTCATACTACTAACTGTCTTTAGTTGTCATATGACTTTTGAAATACATTTAGGTTTCAGTTATCTATTGCTATGCAACAACCCCAAATCTTAGAGAATTAAAACAACAAACATTTTATTTTGTCATGATACAGCAAGATGGGCTGGGCTTTGCCAAGCAATTCTTCTACTAGAGGTCACTGGTGTGGATGTACTCAGCTGTTGGGACGTTGAGACAGCTGTGATTCCTTTTGTCTTCATGTAGTCTCAGGCTTCTCTCTGTCATGTGCTGTGTCCTCTCTGCACTGCCTCACTGCAGGCTGGATGGTTTTCTTTACACAGCACTGCAGAGCCCTCAAGAGTCCCAGGACTTATTAAGGATTAGCCCTAGACCTAAAGCACATTTCTTCCACTGTGTCCTATTACGAGTGAAAGAGAGTCATGGGGCCAACCAGATTCAAAGTAGGGAACCAGGCGCGTGGTTCAAAAGAGACCTCTCATATAACAATTACAGCTACCTTGAACTGAGTAGTCTATAAACCTGTATTTACATACTCAGGGTGAAAGAGAACTTCATGATGGTTGGAGTGAGCTACTTAGCAGGGCAAAAGGGTACTAGTCCTCGATGATCAGGGTCCTACTTGTTTTGTACTTCACGGCTCCAACAACACAATTTCTAGACATCATCTTTCCTTTAATTATACTGGCCCCTTAGCCTGGGAGAGCTCTTCCCTACTTTTTGACATCTGGCAAAGTCTCTCCTGCAAGTTCCAGTTCAGGTGTTATTTTCTTCAGGGAACCTTGCCTGATGTTCCCGGGTTCTGTCAGGTCCTTGCCTCTGAGTTTCTAGCTTCTTTTTCACAGAACTTACTGTATTGTATTAAATGTCTGGGAATTTGTTTCATGAGTTTGTCTCCCCAGATTGATTATAAACAGTCTAAAGGCAGGGGCTGAGTCTTATTAATATGATTCTTGCCACTTTGTAAGGGCCCAGTAACAATATGTTAAGACAGAATTGGAACTGTAGGAGTGCATCTTGTATAGTTTGATTTCACCAACCTATCCAGAATAAAGTAATGCACATATCAGTGGTTTAATAAATATGGATGGCTAACTGAATAAATAAATCTATTTCTCCTAGTTGCTATGTAAAAGACAGACACTCTGACTTCGGTGACCTGGTACATTTTCAATAAGCTTCATAAAAACTTCAATTCTCAACTTGGAAGGAAGAAGCAATGTGCCTCGGGTATAACTTTTCAAGAAATATCAATGTTTGACAGCAGATAACTTTCAGGTAGGGGCATATGGCTAAAAATAAATCCATGTCCTGAAGATGCTGGCTAAAGTTCTGAGGGCATGGCTTCATTGCACCGAACACAAAACTGTTCTCTCGTTTCTACAAAACAGAATAAAACCTGTGGGAAACCAAATTACTTGGCAAAGTGTGACAAATCCAAACAGCTACAGAACAAGAGATAACAGAAATCAATGGGTCTCGGAGGTGAACACCAGGAGTTATTTTGAGGTAAGTGAAATATATAGTCTTCACCTTTAAACCATACTGCATTCCCATAGATCAAGTTTTATGCTATATGGAAAATGAGTTAGACACAATGATTTCAGCCACCTGAAAAGCCCTAAATAAATGTGATAGCAACAGTGTACCACTCAGGCACATGCCTACATTTACTGACCTCTCTTCCTTTTGAGTATTTTTTTTTTGTGAGCTTTGTGCCTGTGCTTGACAATTCTCTAAACCCTAAAGCAGAGCAGGGGTTTGGGAGACCAGGTGACACACAGTGCTTGAATTTGATATCCTGTTGCCAAGGCAATGAAACATCATAAACATGTTCTACAACTACCATCTTTTTCCTGTTTTCAGAATCTATTGTTCTAAGACAAAGAGATATAGTGTCAAGAACTCTTGATTGGGAAGCAGAAAAGTTGGGTTCTATGTATGGCCCTGCAACTCCTTAGTCATGTGACTCTAAACCGTCATCTGACCTCTATGAGTGTGTAAGATTCCTCACCTATAAAATATTACTGGTGAGGGGGAAAATCTCCTAGATGTCTGCTGTTTTTTTTTTTTTCTAAGAATATTTTGACTTTCCACAATCTATGGCCATAGTACCCTTGAGAAATTTGGATCAATTGTTAAACTTTATTATATAAATCATGTTCACAACCTGGGCTATTAGGAATTTCTGGCTGGCATGTTTTTAACTGCAGAACCAGCTCAAAATGGTTCTATCCTGTCTGAAGCATTGAGATGTTTGCCAGAGACAAACGACCGCAAATCATGCACCTGTGGCAGGCATGCACAGAGGAGAGAACTTCCACTTCCTGCTGTACCTGGATCCAAAGTCTTAACCCCACCCCTTTGTGCACACACAGAACCAAAGGACTAGGACATAATCGAAACCTGAACACTGGAACCCTTTCAGAAGTCAAGGATCTGTTGTGCAGGAAAATCCTGTGTTGACAGCTCTTTATCATATGGCCAAGGACCAAGGCTCTCCAATTAAAACTTGCCTCTCCAGCACTTGTGCATACCTGTTCCCTCATCACCTTAAAAACCCCTGGCCTGGTCCAGTGAGCAAGATGGATGTGAAGACCAATAAATTTCCCACCTTCTCGGCTGGCGCCTTCCCCATCATTGAACCTTTCCTTACGCCGTATCATGACATTTTGAATTCTAACATTTCAAAGTGTCAGGCACATGGACTTCACATTGGAAACACCTTTCTCTATGCAGTGCAGCCTCCTGATCTTGGTCTCTGATACTAATGTACACAAAACCCGATTAGCAGTCAGGAGGTCACAGACTAATTGCTTAAATTCTCTGCCTTTCAGGTTCCTCATCTATCAAATAAAAGGATTTGGTTTAATAATCTAAAGTCCTTCCTATAGATTGCTATAACAATCTTACCAATGAGTCTTAGTGCCTGTTTTCCCTCCTTTTGAAATGAATAATTAAATCCCTCACATTCTGTGTAGGTGTATGTGGGCCATGGGGCTGCCTGAGCTACACAGCTTATTAGTGGTAAAACCTAGCAGGCAGAGGGCAACATTGAAACGTTAGATCCTGTTAGCCTCAGGGGATCCGTCAACATCTGGGTCCCCCATGACCATCTGGGTCCCTCAGGATGTCTAAAGGTCACTTAAGTTCGTGATTTCCAGTTTCTAGAATAAATTGCTCCTGTGAAACTTTATACAACAACAATATAAAACCACAGCTATTAATGTTATATTATTTTGGGGAATTTGTCAAAGGCTGTCTCGTATTATCATTATTTGGGTGTCTGTCTTTTCCCTAAATTAAGCCTTAATTTTCCTAAGGACAGAAAAGTTCTTCTTAGAGTTCTTCTGCCCTTCAGAGTCTCTGCATACAGGGAGTGCTAAGAAATATTTGAGTCACCTTCTAAATTAAATTCACCTCAAAGGAGAGACATTATCTTATTTTAAACCAGGAAGGACTCCTCAGCCTGCCTGCAGGTTGATCATTCTCCTGTCGGATTCCCTGGCAGGGTGAAATGCAGAACAAAGTAGAACAGAGGACCTCCAGGGGAGGGCAAGCCATGCTAATTTTTGTTGACTGGCCCATTGAAGTGGTAATGAAGCAGAATTACCGACTTGGGTCAGAACAGACCTGGGGCTCTTCTGCTTTATTCATCTTTTCCTGGGGGATTAGCAACCCAGGCAGACAGTTTCCTTCTGCCAGGCAAACCCCAAGCCTCTTGGTGAAGTGACAAGTAATATTGTATCTTCCCAAGGAGGCTGAAGGCGGAGGGCTGTTTTTCTCCATGGCTCCTAGGCAATCCAATCTCCCAGAAAGTACAATTCAGAGCACATGCCACAGGGAAAAACAAGCAAACAGAGAAGAAAATAGTCCACTCTGCATCCTGATTTTGTCAGATGTGGCACTTGCACCCAGGGGCGGCCACAGTCCTTCCGCTGCTGCCGGGTTTGTTCTTCCCAACCACCGCTCTGATGGCGGGGCCTGCCTCTGCTCTCTGTCCTGGAAAAGGCGGCCTGAGAAGGAAAGGTTGGCTGGTCTGCCTCCTATGTTTTCATCTTTCTAACTTATATTTTCATCTTTCATTCCATGATTTCAAATTCCAGCTAACCATCTCCTATATTACTCTATACTTTTCTACGTTTTTATATGTGCATGGGTTTCTTCGCCTGTAAGTCAAAGGCCTTGGCTATACTTCCAATTCCAGCAGCTCACTGGCCCCACTGTGCAACCCAGCTCTGACCGTGCATGTTGACAAAAATATTACCACCTCTGCTAACAGTGGTTTTCTCATGGCATTTTGGCATTTATATTTTTTGTTGTCTGGTACGTGCTTGTTCACTCTGCAGAACATAGTCCAGTACCTGGCACATAATAGGCATTTCATAAATGTTCATTGAACAAATACTGATTTTTACTCATGCAGCCTGAGCATTGATGGTTTCTTTGGAAATCAAAGATAAAATTTACATCAACTCATCATTGTCAAGGGTCATAGGTAATCCCACTTTTTAAGGACTAAGGGCTCTGGAATCTCTGCAAAGCTCTCAGGGCCTCATGCTGTTCCAGGATACATTGAGGCTTCCCTATTCCAGGTAGACGACACAATATTAATGTGCATATAATTTCCTGAGTGCCTACTGTGAGCTAATCATGTCCCATCCACACTTCCTGTCCTTCTGGTGACACACTGATGATGCCTATCTCCTTCCTAGAGAAAATAAAGGACAAATGCTTAAAGATCGACATCCTTGCTCACAGTCTCCTTGAGAGGGAGTGCTAGGGCCAGGATCCACACTTGGGTCCTTTTGGTTCCAAATCTAGCTTTTTATCCCTCCCCCCACCCAATGTCGCCTCTTTGAACTGCACAGCAGGTCCGGTGGAAGCTTCTGCTATTGCTCTGTCACTTTCCTCAGGTTCATTTCCCACTCCTGCAGCTTCTCAAAAGGCCAATTACACCTGCCAGTGACCTGCTTCCTCCCACAGGACATCTGACACCAGCAGCTGTGGCGCCACAACAGCATGTACTCTGTCGGCCTCTCTCCACCCACAGTGGGTTCCCAGGAGGTGCTCACAGTAGCTCATCTCAGCTGCTTGCTTCTGCTGTCAGCCCAAACTGCCTGTTTCAAAGCTTTCTGTGACACGTCACTCGCTTGCCGAGCCCCACTTTCACCTTCCCTCAGTCCCTTCCAGAGACCTGTAAGTCACAGTGGTGACTTAGAGCATCAGGGAAGAGCTGATCTAATTGGGATGTGGAGAAAACTCCACTGAGACTCATCTAATGAGGATTACCTTTGAACTATCTATGAAGAAACAGTTTTCTGAACCTGGAGGAGACTCATGATACAGGATGTATGTGGAGAGAAAGGGAGAGACGAACTCTCAGTTGAGAACACAGAACTATTTGCAAGCACCAAAACAGCTCCTAAACATAGTTCATGAATCAACAGAAATATTATGTCATCAATTCTAAGATGTACTTTTTAAAAAACACTTGAACCTCCCTGTAATTGGAATGTGGCTAATTAAATGATAGTTATAGAACCATTGTTGGCCAAACAGCAGTCATCATAGCTGTCATTGCCTTTAACTGTGAAGTTATCAAATGCAACAGCATCAAGATTTCCAGAACAGTTGGGAAAAGCAGACGAGTGCTACACAACTGCAAAGCCAACATCAGAGCCCAAGCTTTTAGTTCCCTTACGGTTTCTTTTAGGAAACGCTTCATCACCGGAACTCTGATGGGCACAGAAGACAATAATTGTGTAGAGGGACTTGGACCTCAATGACTGAGTCAACATTGAATCTACTCAGAAGAGTCTGATTTAGACCCCGAGAAAGTTTTAGAAAATCTGAAGGAATTTATTTTGCTTATATTTTTATTTTTATGTATGCCCAAGAATGACATATGATTTTTCAAATGCCTCAGTATATTAGAGCTCTCTTAGTAAATACAAAATGAAAAGTCTAAGTGATAAAATAGCCTGCATTGGGCCCTAGCCAGTTGGCTCAGCGCTAGAGTGTCGGCCCGGCGTGTTCAATTCCTGGTCAGGGTACACAGGAGAAGCACCCATCTACTTCTCCATCCTTCCCTCTCTTTTCCTTCTCTATCTCTCTCTTCCCCTCCCGCAGCCAAGGCTCCATTGAAGCAAAATTGGCCCGGGTGCTGAGGATGGCTCCATGGCCTCTGCCTCAGGTGGTAGAATGGCTCTGGCTGCAATGGAGCAACACTCCAGATAGGCAGAGCATCGTCCCTTAGTGGGCATGCCGGATGGATCCTGGTCAAGTGCATGCGGGAGTCTGTCTCTTTGCCTCCCTGCTTCTCACTTCAGAAAAAAAAAAAAGCCTGTATTGCAGTCTAATTGATATTTTTCTCTGATGCAGTTTGTAAAAATACTTAAGTGTACATGGGAAATAACTCGTGCTTTTGCATCAGATAGGGTTGAGTATAAATTCTGTTTTAACACTTACTAGCACTGGGACTCTGGGCATGTTACTAGGTCTCACTGACAGAGTAAAATTTGTAAAATGTGGCTAATAATTGGTATTCTGAAAGCATTAATGATTTAGTGATTCAATAAATTATTTATTTTTTAGTGATTCAATAAATTATTTCATGAGACTTTCAAAAGAGGTTTTTGTTTTTGTTTCTTACTAGAAAGTCAAAATATACATTTCTTTAAAAACCTATAGCTTTCTTTACTGATTGATTTTGTAGTTTCAGTGAAGTAGCATGTATTTTACAAATAAGCTTTGCTGTCAATTAAAAGAGTGGAAATAAACAAGAGGTTGAGTGAAATCCAAAGTCTTGATGGAGACTGGTAGATTTCCTCTAAATACTAGTGGAAATATAGTATCTGAGAAGGCCCTGACTTATTCCCTTGAAGAAGGCATGGTTTGATACAACTTCATGGTGCTGAGATTTCACGACTAGACTTGCATTTTGGTGTCCATGGAATAGACTACTAGTTTAATAACCTTAATTAATAATAACAGAATTGTTGACAGGCTTATGGCTACCCAGCCAAAATTACATCTAGCTTCCTTTGCAGCTTGGTGTGGCCATGGGATCAAATTTCAGCTAATGATACATGAGGAGATGTGAGGTGTGCAACTTTGGGTCATGCCCTTTAAATGGAGATGCATCCTCTTTCTCTCCACGATTTAGAATGTGCATGACACGAGAAAAGCTGGAGACCTTATCTTGGGCCAAAGACGGAAGCTATGCATTCAAGGTGGCAGGGCATTATGACAGAACATGAGACCTGATGATTTTGGATGATTTTTGCTATATCATCTTAGACCACTGACCCAGAATATTGTGCGAGAGAAGTAAATTTTTGTCTTATTAAAGCCACTATCATTTAGGGCCTCTCTGTTACAGCTGCCTCACTGTTGTGGTCCCGTCCTCTCACCCTTGCCTCTCCATGACTCACTCTACTCATGAGTTCCAGTCTTATTAAGGGGCTTCTCTTAACTCTTACGCTGAGAAGCTGCTAAATTTTCTTGAAATCTAGCTGCCTTGGAGGTACCAGATCCCCTCCCAGGTGGATGGAGTACTGCCCTAAAGATGGACCCCAATACTTCTGCAAAGTGTTTCTCAAAAGCTGGTTCATATTCATTCTGACTACCTGAATTAAGTCATGCTGCCTGTCTCCACTTAAGATTCTCAGCTTCCTTAAGTGAGACTTGATACTGACCGTAACCTTAGGCTGTTTTTTCCTTGCTGTGCCTATGTGATCCTTTTCTTCATCACCTACTACCATGAGGTCCACAGACAGCTGTTGCTATAGCTCCCCAAATAGACTTGGTCCCTGGTTCAAATCTCTTTCCGCTTTGTTCTGAGCTCTTCAGCTGAACATGACTGGAAGGAGCCTGCTAAAGCATACAGATATTCATAATGCTGAGTGACTGCTGTGTAAGTGAAACATTTTTACACGTTATTTCTAATCTTCATAACAACTCTAAAAACAGTTATTCCTAATATACAGATGAGAACACTGAAATTAGGAGTGGATAAAAGTTTTGCCCAACATGTTTTATCTAATAAGTAATGAACCTTCAATTAAAAAACAATCTATAACTTTCCCTCTATCCATATTATAACCTATGCCCAGTGATAAGACAAGGGTCCAAAGGAGAGGGTTTAGTTGGCAAGAAGGAAAAAAGAAGCTTTGTTGATCGTGTCCTGGCACAGGTGCACAGACTCCAGAGAGGTACAGGGACTACCTAGCATCCTGCGCTAGAGGTCATATCAGTACCAAGGTGCTAAGATTAACTTTTCAAAGCTGCTCAGAAAAAAAGGGGGGATGCTTTCCTTTTAACTTTTGCCTTTGGGGTTTTTAAAAAATAATTTTGCTCACCTTTCTTCTCCCAGGATTCTATTTCCCTGACCTCGACAGACATTTCTCCCAACATCCTCTGAATTATTATGGAGTAATACGGCTTATTTTAATTTCCTTCGGGGTCTTTATTGAATTCCTTCACAGTATTTCATGGGAAATATCTGATTACTAATTCATAGAACAGTATGATGAGATTCTCTGCTAAGTGGCTGCTTCAGTGGCATTCAGGCTGGGAGCCTCTGGAGTCACTGGTTCTGACCTGCTGCCCGCAGGCTCAGGATTAAGGAGGCCAGCTAAACTCCAGTCTCATGCAGTTTATCCTATTCTATCACCCCCTGAACAATTCTGAAAATAAAATGCTGTCCCCAGGCCCCTAGAAGAACTCTCCAAAGGTTTGAAAGCAAGGTATTTTAACACAGAAGTTAAGATCTGAGATTCTGAAATTAAACTGACTGGGTTTAAATCCTACTGCTTTTATTTAAATTACCTGTTCTCTCTGTTCCTCATTTTTGTTTTTTATTTTAGAGAAAAAGATTGAGAGAGAGACAGACAGACAGACAGGAACATCACTCTGTTTCTGTATGTGCTCGGACCAGAGATTGAACCAGCAACCTCTGTACTTCAAGATTATGCTCTAACCAATTGAGCTTTTGGGTAGAGCATGTTCCTCTGTTTTATAGTCTGCAAAGTGGAGGTATAATGGGGAATGAATATATTATATTACTGATATTAGTCTGACCAGCCATAGAACAGAATTAAAATAAGAATATACTAATAAAGTAAGCCTATAAAAGAATTCACACTGCTCACAAAAGTTAGGGGATCAGGGAATGTGCAGATACTCCAGTACTTTCAGCCTTTTGTATAGTGCATTTTCACCAGTGAAATAAAAGTTGTTTTTGCACCTCATTTGCATAACCAAACAACTTTCTTTGACTTGTCATTTGCTTTTCTGATGTTCTTGTCTAATAAAAAAACCACAAATGCTTCTTTTTTTATTGCTTCGTATTCATTTTGAAATATGTCCTAATTTTTGTGAGCAGTATATATGAAGACAGTCATATTAAACTTAGTAAATATTAGACCCAGCTTGTCACTCTAACTATAACTATGATTTAACATTACCATTCTAGTAATCAAAGTTGTGCATTCTGTAACAGATCAAAAGTATATATATTCAATCCTATGCTTTCACTGCTGGCTGAGTTTTCATTACAGTTCAGTGGCCTGTTTCCCTTCTGGAATAAGGAACATTAATGCTGGTGAGGAATCACAGACCTCTGGCTGATGCACATCAAGAGTTAATATGAGACCAAGAAGAATAAACCCTTGGCCCACTCCTCCCTCCCGCCACACTGAAGCTTATAATTTTTGATTCTCTCATGAGGTCAAGAGTCCCATTTAAACCCAGACAGCCATGAAGATAAGAACTTCCCTTTCTCAAGAGAAACTGCATGTCTACCTTCCCCCTAAGAATTCACCATATCTAACTCCCCAGATCCCCTATATAATGTGGCTAGGTTGTCTGAGCTGTTAAGATGGGTCTTTGAAGACAGGAGTCCCCCATCTTCTCAGACAGTTGTCACTTGAATAAATCTTTTTCCTTTTCTTCAGCATGTGTGTCACAAATATTGGCTTGCTGTGGCAGGCAACAGAACCTGTGGGTCATTTTACCCAGTTACAGGGGTAATAACTATCTCACAGAGTATTTGTGAGGAATACATGAATTAATATAAATAAGGTCCTTAGAATAGTACCTGGCTTTTATTAAGTGCCCCCTTAAAAGGTTAATTAACTATTTCTTTTATAATTAAGAGTTAGTGAGAGTCTCGTGAGAACCTGGTACAAAATACCATATCATGTTAAATGTTCTGTGAGTGCTTGACCTGTATAGGCATTTTCTGGCCCATGTATGTAAATACTCATAGACATAAAATCACATGAAACCACTGTATTTAGTAGTATGATTCCTCTAACTCAGCTGGGTTGACAAATATAGTACACCAGTGGAATTGCCCTGAGTGATCAGACAATTCTCTCAAGGAA
The DNA here is from genome assembly GCA_037038555.1 of Rhynchonycteris naso. NCBI lineage: Eukaryota > Metazoa > Chordata > Mammalia > Chiroptera > Emballonuridae > Rhynchonycteris > Rhynchonycteris naso. The sequence continues at coordinate 86,894,964 of CM073000.1, forward strand.
AAGGATCCCCATTAGAGATCTGGGGGTTACAGGCAGAATGAGTTCCTGGGTGAATTACAGAATGAGTTATCAGTAAGTAGATTCACTGTGAGTTAATGTTCCCCTTAGTTTGACGAAATTTCAGACAGTTTTCTTCCTCATTGAAGGCTCCTGATCTCTCTTTTCATATAGCATTTACTTTAGAAAACTTACAATTGTAAATATTTTCTCTGCCTTTTTGAGATGTAAATCTCCTAGTTTCTTGTTGCTTTTATAACCCAGGAATGTCTTTCCCAAGGACCTGGAAGCCATCCCTTTGAAATGTAGTCATCAAAGAAGATATTGCCCCAATCTCCCAAAGCTCTGTGGGAGGGTAGGAGTCTAATTTCAATAAACATCAATTAGTAAACACAGATGGTCTAATTACATTGACCAATCTTCCCCCAAAACTGTCCTTCAGTACTTTTCCACTAGCTCACACCAGCATTTAAAAACTCTCCCATCTTTCTTTCAGGGGAGTTGAGTTTAATCTCTCTTTATTACAATAGTCTTGAATAAGTATTTCTTGACTGTTTAACTGCCTCCAGTGCAATTTTTCTTTGACACTAGAATCAGCAGGTAGACTACAACTGTGAAACAAATGTTTCTTGGCATAAAGAATGATGGTGATATAAAAATGGAAATAAAGAATAAAAGAAACCCCTTATCATCTATCTCCCAGTCTCCTGCCCACAAACAAACAAACAAACAAAACCAACAAACAAGATTTTGCTTTAGAGCAGTGATGGGCAATCTTTTGAGCTTGGTGTGTCAAAATTTGCCAAAAAACTGAGCGTAACTTGGGTGGTGTGTCACTTCGAGAAAGACAGCCTAACCAGAAGTCCCAGAACTAGACACTTATGCCAGAGTTCTGTTGTTTTGGCCTACAGACCTCTGGCACAGAGTGTCTACACTACAGCAAATGTTTTATCCTGGCTGTGCAGGAGCCGAGGATGAAACAACCTTCTCATCATGCGACCCCATACTTCTCTAGTATGTGGCCGCATGCAGCCGCGTGTCATCAAAAATGGCTATGCGTGTCAGTGCTGACACGCGTGTCATAGGTTTGCCATCACAGCTTTAGAGTAAAGGAATAGGAAAGAAATGAACCGTAGGGAGTGCTGATTGTGGCTCAAATTCAAGCAGATCAGTTATAGTCGTTACTGAGAAGTTATAATATATTTTCATTTCTTAGAAGTTGGCTGAGCTTTGAGAAGATTGGAGAAAGGCTCAAAGATACAGACCTTTGTGAGAAAATGCACATAAAGATTTCTCTCACTGAAAAGAGTCAACTCAACTCTCCAATGGATGCCTAGTTTGCATAGAGCTGCATGTGAAGACCAGTCATTCAGTCTCCAAAGGCCCCAGCAGTGTGCAGGGATCTTCCTCCTATTTAGAAAGCTTCTCTCCAAGAAGCTAGTCTTTAAGCACAGCTGTCAACTAGAAAAAAAATTCTGACTCGTCTGACTCTGCAGAACTGGAGTCATCCACATGTCCTACAAGGATAGACATCTTTGAACCTTGACAAAACAGAAGGGTAGTGGGTGGTGTTCAAACATCTTTTAAGCGGACGTACCAACTTCCAACTCCCAGAACCAAAGTGGATTACAACTCAATTTTAAGAACCATCACCTGGATAAACCAACTTTGAACAAAACTAAGTGGACTCTTCAACCAAGGAACACAGAAGAAGCCACATTGAGACTGGTAGGAATAGCGAAAACGCGAAGAGGGCTGCCCAGCTCCCCGGAGCAAACGGCAGCCCGGAGAGACCCGTGTGGCGGGAGGAGATTTTGGCGGAGAGGGAGGGACCTGGGTCCCAGGAACCAAGCCCCAGCCTGCAGTCCCAGAGCCAAGAAGAGGCGTTTGGACAGTTTTGAGCTGTGAAACAAGTGAGGGAGCTCCCAGGCCTACAGTGTGGAGTATTAGGTCCCTTCCTACTCTGCTGAGGGCTGCTTAAGGTTTTGGGGCGGCAGGACGCTGAAAGGCGGTTCTGTCGGCGTGGGCAGAGGCCAAGCCGGTGGGAGATCGGTCTAGCCCAGAGGGTCGGAGGGTAAGCTCGAGAGCGGTCCGGAAGCTGCGGGCCCACCTTTAATCCCACTTACGGGGACAAAGCGGGAGGCCAGGAACAGGCAGGCCCTGCGCAAGCCGGCCCTGACCGTGGGGACCGGGCTAGGACCAGGGACGGGCAGGGGCTCGTGGCTGAGCTGACGCTACCAGTCCGCCCCCCCCCCGCCGCCCGCCGGAGAAACCGCGGTTGGCCAGTATACGTGCGCGAGCGGGCTCCGAGCGTGGGAACGGGGTGGACCCCGAGACAGGCGGAGGCTCGCAGCTGAGCCCACGGCTGCTATCCACATCCGGCCGGAGAAACCCCGGATAGCGTTAATACATGCACGAGCGGGCTCCGAACGCGGGGGCGGGGTAGAGTCCGGGACGAGCGGAAGTACGCAGCTCGGCGGAAGCCAGCAAACACGCCCGCCCCAATAAATCTTGGTTTCCGACCCTGCGCAAAGGGCCCTGGCCTCAAGGGCGGGGCTAAAGCTCCTGACGGGCAAAAGCTTACAGCTGAGAGCACGTCAAAAGCCCCGCCTAACCCGCGGAACTGTAGCGAGCAGGCTCCGACTGCTGGTTCTGGGCGGAAGTCCGGAAATAGGCTGGGTCCGCAGCTGAGGAAAGGTGCTCGCCTCTACCCTTGGTGCTAATCTTGTGGCTTCAGTGACAGCCCCTCCCACGGAGGAGAGGCAGAAATCACAGCAAAAGCCACAGTGGGCCGGCGCTGGCAACGCTCATACCCAACCACCCTAGGCGCCGGCAGAGGGGGTGGGGGGGCTGCAGACAGACCACACCTAGAGAACACAAAGGCAACACCTACTGGACTCCAGTGGCCACAACTTGCTTATACACAGAAAAAATGGGCAGGCAGAGGAATGCAAACCAAATGAATCAAGAGAAATCCCCAGAGAAGGACCTGAATGAACCAGATATAACCAAATTACCAGAAGCAGAATTTAGAATAATGATAGTTAGGATGTTCAAAGAAATTAGAGCAACAATGGATAGTCATTATGAACACCTAAATAAAGAGATAACAAGTATAAAAAATGAAATTGAAATAATAAAAAAGAATCAGACAGAAATGACAAATACAGTATCAGAACTGAAGACCACAATGGAAGGAATTAAAAGCAGGATGGATGACGCTGAGGATCGAATAAGCGAGTTAGAGGACACAATAAACAAAGGCACAGAAGCAGAGAAGAAAAAGGAAAAGAGACTTAAAAAATGTGAGGAAACTCTAAGGGAGCTTTGTGACAACATGAAGAGAAACAACATTCGCATCATAGGGGTGCCTGAAGAAGAGGAGAGAGGACAGGAAATGGAAACTTTGTTCAATCAAATTATAGCAGAAAACTTTCCTAAATTAAGGCTGGGAAACACTCCACACATTCAAGAAGCACACAGAACTCCATTAAGGAGAAACCCAAAAAAATCTACACCAAGACACATCATAGTTAAAATACCAAAGCTAATGGATAAAGAAAAAATTTTAAAAGCTGCTAGAGAAAAAAAGGTTATCACCTACAAAGGAGCCCCCATAAGGATGACATCGGACTTCTCAACAGAAACACTTGAGGCCAGAAGGGAATGGCAAGAAATAATCAAAGTAATGCAGAACAAGAACCTACAACCAAGACTACTTTATCCAGCAAGGCTAACGTTTAAAATTGAAAGAGAAATAAAGAGCTTCCCAGAAAAAGAAAGCCTCAAGAAATTCATAAAAACCAAACCAATTCTGCAAGAGATACTAAGGGGCCTCTTGTGAACAGTTTAAAGGGAGGAAAGAATAGAGCAAAAGAAGAATACAGCTTTAAAGAATAAAATGGCAATAAACAACTACATATCAATAATAACCTTAAATGTAAATGGATTAAATGATCCAATCAAAAGACATAGGGTAGCTGCATGGATAAAGAAACAGGACCCATACATATGCTGTCTACAAGAGACACACCTTAAAATAAAAGATGTTCATAGACTGAAGGTAAAAGGATGGAAAAAAATATTTCATGCAAATGGAAATGAAAAAAAAGCAGGGGTAGCAATACTTATATCAGACAAAATGGACTTTAAAACAAAGGCTGTAGTAAGAGATAAAAGAGGACACTACATAATGATAAGGGGAACAATTCAACAGGAAGATATAACTATTGTAAATATCTATGCACCAAATATAGGAGCCCCGACATACATAAAGCAGACTTTGATGGATATAAAGGGCGAGATTAACAGCAATACTATCATAGTAGGGGATTTCAATACCCCTCTAACAACACTGGATAGATCCTCAAGAAAGAAAATTAATAAAGAAAGAGCAGACTTAAAGGAGACACTAGATCAACTTGATTTAATAGATATCTTCAGAACTTTTCATCCTAAAGCAGTAGAATATACATTCTTCTCAAGCGCTCATGGTACGTTTTCTAGGATAGACCACATGTTAGGACACAAAAATGGTCTCAATAAATTTAAGAAGATTGAAATCATATCAAGCATTTTCTCTGATCACAATGCCATGAAACTAGAAATTAACCACAAAAGAAAAACTGAAAAATACTCAAACACTTGGAAACTAAATAGCTTGTTATTAAATAATGAATGGATTAACAATGAGATCAAAGAAGAAATTAAAAAGTTTCTAGAAACAAATGATAATCAGCATACATCAACTCAAAATTTATGGGACACAGCAAAAGCAGTTCTGAGAGGGAAGTTTATTGCACTACAGGCATATCATAAGAAGCTAGAAAAAGCTCAAATAAGCAACTTGACCCTGCATCTAAAAGAACTAGAAAAACAACAACAAATAAAACCCAAGACAAGTAGAAGAAAGGAAATAATAAAGGTCAGAGCAGAAATAAATGACATAGAGGCTAAGGAAACAATACAGAGGATCAATGAAACAAGAAGCTGGTTCTTTGAAAAGGTAAACAAGATTGATGAACCTTTAACTAGACTCACCAAGAAAAAAAGAGAGAGGACTCAAATAAATAAAATTAGAAAGGACAGTGGAGAAATAACAACTGACAAAACAGAAATACAAAGCATTGTAAGAAAATACTATGAAGAACTCTATGCCAAAAAATTAGACAATCTTGGTGAAATGGACAAATTTCTTGAATCATATAACCTTCCAAAAATCAATCTGGAAGAATCAGAACACCTAAACAGACCAATTACAGCAAATGAGATCGAAACAGTTATCAAAAAACTCCCAAAAAAGAAAAGTCCTGGGCCTGATGGCTTCACAAGTGAATTCTATCAAAAATTCAAAGAAGAACTAACTCCTATTCTCCTGAAGCTATTTCAAAAAATTCAAGAGGAAGGAAGACTTCCAAACTCCTTTTATGAGGCGAGCATAATTCTGATCCCAAAACCGGGCAAAGACAACACAAAGAAAGAAAATTATAGGCCTATATTCCTGATGAATGTAGACGCTAAAATTCTCAACAAAATATTAGCCAACCGGATCCAGCAATATATGAAAAAAATCATACACCACGATCAAGTGGGATTTATTCTGGAGAGGCAAGGCTGGTTCAATATTCGCAAATCAATCAATGTGATTCACCACATAAACAAAAGGAAGGACAAAAATCACATGATAATTTCAATAGATGCAGAAAAGGCATTTGATAAAATCCAGCACCCATTCATGCTCAAAACTCTCAGTAAAGTGGGAATACAGGGATCATTCCTTAACATGATAAAGGCCATCTATGATAAACCGACAGCAAACATCATACTAAATGGACAAAGATTAAAAGTAATCCCCTTAAGATCAGGAACCAGGCAGGGTTGCCCACTTTCACCACTCTTATTCAACATAGTTCTGGAAGTCCTAGCTACAGCAATCAGACAAGAAGAAGAAATAAAAGGCATACAAATTGGAAAAGAAGAAGTAAAACTGTCATTATTTGCAGATGATATGATATTGTATATTGAAAACCCTAAAGTCTCAGTCAAAAAACTACTGGACCTGATAAATGAATTCAGCAGGGTGGCAGGATATAAAATTAATACTCAGAAATCAGAGGCATTTCTATACACCAACAATGAAATATCAGCAAAAGAAATTAAGGAAACAATCCCCTTCACTATTGCAGCCAAAAAAATAAAGTACCTAGGAGTAAATTTAACCAAGGAGGTTAAGGACTTGTACTCAGAAAATTATAGAACATTGATAAAAGAAATCAAGGAAGATACAAACAAGTGGAAGCACATACCGTGCTCATGGCTAGGAAGAATAAACATCATTAAAATGTCTATATTACCCAAAGCAATTTATAAATTCAATGCAATACCAATTAAAATACCAATGACATACTTCAAAGATATAGAACACATATTCCAAAAATTTATATGGAACCAAAAAAGAACATGAATAGCCTCAGCAATCTTAAAAAGAAAAAATAAAGCAGGAGGTATCACTCTTCCTGATATCAAGGTTTACTACAAGGCCATTATACTCAAGACAGCCTGGTACTGGCATAAGAACAGGCACATAGATCAATGGAACAGAACAGAGAACCCAGAAATAAACCCACAGCTTTATGGACAACTGATATTTGACAAAGGAGGAAAGAACATACAATGGAGTAAAGACAGCCTCTTTAACAAATGGTGTTGGGAAAATTGGACATCTACCTGCAAAAAAATGAAACTAGACCATCAACTTACACCATTCACAAAAACAAACTCAAAATGGATAAAAGACTTAAATGTAAGCCGTGAAACCATAAACATCTTAGAAGAAAACATAGGCAGCAAGCTCTCCGACATCTGTAGCAGCGGTATATTTGCCGTTTTATCTTCATGGGCAACTGAAATAAAAGGCAAGATAAACAAATGGGACTCTATCAAACTAAAAAGTTTTTGCACAGCTAAAGACAATAGGAACAGAATAAAAAGACAAACCACACAATGGGAGAACATATTTGACAGCACATCTGATAAGGGGTTAATAACTAAAATTTATAAAGAACTTATAAAAAGCAACACCAGGAAGACAAACAACCCAATCAAAAAATGGGCAAAAGAAATGAATAGAAATTTCTCCAAAGAGGACATACAGATGGCCAATAGGCATATGAAAAAATGCTCAACATCACTAATCATTAGAGAAATGCAAATTAAAACCACAATGAGATATCACCTCACACCAGTCAGAATGGCACTTATCAGCAAAACAACACAGAATAAGTGCTGGCGAGGATGTGGAGAAAAGGGAACCCTTCTGCACTGCTGGTGGGAATGCAGACTGGTGCAGCCACTGTGGAAAACAGTTTGGAGATTCCTCAGAAAATTAAAAATCGAACTGCCTTTTGACCCAGCTATCCCACTTTTAGGAATATACCCTAAGAACACCATAGCACTGTTCGAAAAGAAGAAATGCGCCCCCATGTTCGTGGCAGCATTGTTCACAATAGCGAAGATCTGGAACCAGCCCAAGTGTCCGTCAGAAGACGAGTGGATTAAAAAGCTATGGTACATATATACTATGGAATACTACTCAGCCATAAGAAACGATGACAGCGGATCATTTATAACAAAATGGATGTACCTTGATAACATTATACGGAGTGAAATAAGTAAATCAGAAAAAAAGAAAACCTGAGAACAGCACGATTACATACATAGGTGGGACATGAAAGTGAGGGTATGAGACATGGACAAGAGAGTGGTGGTTATGGGATGGGGGGAGGGAGGGAAGAATGGGATAGGGAGGAGGGGAGGGACGCAGGGAAAACCAGATTGAAGGTGACAGAGGACAATTTGACTTTTGGTGATGGGTATGCAACACAATTGAATGATAAGATAACCTGGAGATGTTTTCATTGTACATATGTACCCTGATTTATTGATGTCACCCCATTAGAATTAATAATAATAAAATATATATATAAAAAAAAAACAAAAACAAACATCTTTTAAACTATTAGAGCACAGTATGAACTTACTGGATATGAAAATATGAATTCTGAACATGAATATTAAGACATATTATGAAGTTAAATAATTAAAACATTGTGGTGTGGACATGTGAAAAGATATAGATACACAGGGGAACAGAATAGAAAGTGAATAAAAACAAAGTATCAATGGACATCAAAGCATTATCTTCGATCAGTGAGGACCACATGGACTATTCACTGAATAAATGATGTAGGGGCAACTGAGTAGTCACCTGTAAAAATAAGATCTTCCCAAATGGAGTGGAGGCTCAGTATCATTCTCTGAGGGACTTTGGTGATATATTTAGCACTAACTGTGGGTATGAAAACATTCAACTCCGGAAATGCAAAATCTGAAGGAAATGCAAAATTTGAAGTATTCGCAGGAGCTTAAGAAATCTTTTTACAGTTGCTAATTCTTCATTAATGCTTGTGTTTATTTGCCTACCAGCATTTTTCCTTCCTTATAATGGGTGTATGTGCGCACACACATGCATACGTGTGGAAGGAATTGAAAATAAAATATTTCCTGAAAGTGTATTTGCGTTTTTCCTGCAAGAGGCCGCCTAGTTTCTATGAGCCTCTCAAAACAATTGGTGACTGAGAAAAAGTTAAATATCAGTAAATGTGGTCATTACCTCTCACAGATATTGCTTCCCTTCTTTCTACAGCCACTAGGGCCTTGTTTGTAGATTTTCCTTGGCTCTTGGTTACTGAGACCGCAGCACAGGTGGCCTGTCCACCTCCTGGCTCTCTAAGCTCCAGACTATATACTCATCCAGCCAAGTATTGGCACAATCATCTATTAAACCATTTATAGCCGACTTTATCAATTTTTTGAGGGTGAGTTTGATTGTAGGATGAACAACAATTATACTATAATCACACATGTTCCTTTTTTATTAGCAGGAAATATTGCCTTATTTATTTTATTCATAAACAAAATTTTCTTTAACTTATAAAAGTGAATTAGAAAATCTGATTTACTGCTCTCCTTTCAAGAAGAAAAGCCTAATTAAAAAAATTATTTTTAGAAAACTTACAGAGGGTGAATGGTCTATGTGTGAATATAACAACTACATCGTTGAGCAATTATAAACCGCATTCAATTACTTGAAGATATAAATGAACAGAATACATCTAATTTAAGAGTAAAGAACTTTCTGGGAAGGTATTATTATAATAACTGTCGGACCTTTACAGGTTACAAGTGCTTTCATTTAAATGATCTACTTTAATTACAGCAAGAAGAAATGTATTATTGTTCTTATTTAAAAGAATAAGGAAATGAAAGCTCAGAATGATGGAGTAAGTCTTTCAAGCTTATATAATAAGTTAGAGACTGAACTGGGACTTTTACATTTTTGGATGCTAGATAGCTCCCCCATCTCATTGTCATGTAAAATTTTATATAATGTGTTTAATTTTATTAAGTACCCCTGAAATCCTGGTACTCAAGTCATTGACACGCAGAACAGTGAAATGAAGAGGGTTTTTTATGAGAGTAAGGGGAAAAAAAACATTGATACTTTCGAACCAATGTTGTTCATATCATAGAGAAAGCTAGAAATCACAGGTAGAAAGGTCTTGATGGAGGTGCTTCTTATCACTGCACACCTGGCTATGTCTACATCCTAGGTAGAATAATCCCCCTCTCCCCTGCATTTTAATGAAAGCACAGTTCCTAATCCAGTTACATGTCATTTATAAAATAACCCATGAGGAAAATTCCTTCTAGAGTTTCAAGTTGGGGAAGAGCTCCTTTCTCTGCATGCCTTGGTAACATTTCTCCTATGACAGCTCTGCAGCCCACTTTTGACTTGGTTGCCAAGAAGCTCAGAGCAAAGTTTTATCCTTATTTGCAGTCATTTTCCTTAGATTAAGTCTTCTGGAATCTTTTCCTTTTTGTCCCTTTTAAGCTGTCTGGTTCATACTGATGCAGGATAGAAGGAGTTATGGAAAGTTCTTGACAACTGGAATAGGAAGTAGAAATGGACATCACAGGCCAATAAGCTGTTAGGTCCTCTCACTAGAGCCTCTATCTCCACACACGGTCAAAGGGAAATAGTTTATGGCAGAAAGTTACTGCAGAGGTCACAGAAGTCAACAAGGACTGGCTAAAACCAGATCAACCTAAGATGGAGAAAAATTGACTGGAAAAATGTAACCCCAAAATTCATTATATCATCATTACAATAAAAATCGACTTCACAAGTAGAAGGGGGACCAAAGGGGACAAATCATGACACTCCTTGAACAGATCATATTAGAAACAAGACCCCCTGAACCTAAAGACAAATACAGAATTTGGTGCCACAAAAGTTCAGAAACAACCCATCTTTGGAAACATCTAAAACTCCAAGGACTGACTGACAGTGGTGCAACATGCAACTCACTTGTGAGTTTGCCAGCACCTGTTCAGACGTGTTTTGTAGCTTCTTTCACAGCAGTGTTCTCTGAGAGCTGCAGCCAGGGGAGCAGCAGGTGGCTAAGCCCCTGAGCCTGTTTCTAGGAACCTGAAGCCTATTCTCTTTCTTTCTCTCCATTTAAATATATATATGTATATGTGTGTGTGTGTGTGTGTATTTTTTTGCTTTCACTTGAACTTGTTCTTGAATTCTTTCTTGTGCAAAGTCAAAAACCTGCAGGTCACAGAGTGCTTTGGGGCCCCATTTTGGGTCTACATTTGGTGACAATATCTTTTATTGTTGTTTTAATGGGGTCCATTTTATTGTAATTTTATGTTTTATTATAAGCTTTCTCGAGACTTTTATAAAGATAGGCAGAGCATAAATATATAGAGTCCAACTCTAAGTAACTCTAGTAAGAATATGAGTACTTACTCCTTTGAAAAAATAAAAAGAATATATGTGGTGTTAACAGTTTACTTAAATACTTGAGAAGCTCACATAGAAGAGATTTTTGTTGTGAATACAGAGTAATAGAGTCTTGTTTTGTTTCCTTTATTCTTTGTTTCTGTTTCTTTTTTTATTGTTGTAAGAATACTTAACGTAAGATTTACTCTTTCTTAATGAATTTTTAAGTGCACAATACAGCATTGGTAACTACAGGTACAATGTTGTATAACAGATCTCTAGAATTTTTATTTTATACTCATTGAATGGCAACTCTTCATTTCACCCTCCCCCCAGCCTCTAGCAATCACCATTCTATTCTCTATTTCTACAAGTGTGGCTATTTTATATACCTCATATGCTACAGACTGAATGTTAGTGCCCCTCTAATATTTATATGTTGAAATCTAATCCCCAGTATGATGGTTTGGGGAGGCGAAGCCTTTGGAAGATAATTAGGTCATGAGGGCAGAACCTTCATGAATGGGATTAGTGCCCTTAGAAAAGAAATCCCAGAAAGGGCCCTTGACCCCTTCTGCCATATAAGAACACAATGAGAAGACCATGAATTAGGAAGTGAGTCCTCATCAGACACAAAATCTATTGGTACCCCACTTCCCAGCCTCCAGAACTCTGATAAGCAAACTGCTGTTATTTAAAAAAATAGTCTTTTTAAAAAAACTGATTTTGGAGAGAGATGGAAATGTGAATCTGTTCCTGTATGTGTCCTGACTGGGGATCAAACTGGCAACCTCTGAGCTTTAGGACAAAGCTAACCAACTGAGATATCTGGCCAGGGCAACTGCTATTCTTTATTAATGACCAGTTTGTGGCATTCTAAATGGACTAAGACATCATTTAGTGAAATTATGTAGTTTTCATCTTTCTGTGATTACATATTTCACTAAGCTTATAATGTCCTCCAGGCCAACAGGTACATGAAAAAATGCTCAGCCTGACCAGGCGGTGGCGCAGTGGATAGAGCGTCGGACTGGGATGCAGAAGACCCAGGTTCGAGACCCTGAGCTCGCCAGCTTGAGCGCGAGCCTATCTGGCTTGAACAAAAGCTCGTCAGCTTGGACCCAAGGTCGCTGGCTCCAGCAAGGGGTTGCTCGGTCTGCTGAAGGCCTGCAGTCAAGGCACATGTGAGAAAGCAATCAATGAACCACTAAGGTGCTGCAATGGCAACGAAAAACTAATGATTGATGTTTCTCACCTCCCTCTGTTCCTGTCTGTCTGTCCCTATCTATCCCTATCTCTGACTCTCTCTCTGTCCCTGTAAAAAAAAAAAAAAAAAAGAGATGCTCAATATCAATTCTCAGGGAAATGCAAATCAAAACCAAACTAAGATTATTACCTCATACCTGTTAGAATGGCTATTAAAATAAGATAACAAATATTGGCAAGAATTTGAAGAAATTGGAACCCTTGTATACTGTTGGTTGGAATATAAAATGGTGCGACCACTATGGAAAACGGTATAAAGGTTCCTCAAAAAACTAAAAATGGAACTACCATATGATTCAGCCACCTCACATATGAATATTTATCCAAAAGAACAGAAATTAGGATCTTGAAAAGATATCTGCACTCCCATGTTCATTGCAGCATTACTCACAATAGCCAAGACATGGAAACAAATGTTTGCATCAAAAACTGATATAGAAATCAATCTGTATGTATCTCATATACATTCTTATGTCACATATCTAATTCTGATTATTGTAGGAATATACTCCATATGTCACATACACATATAAGCATGCATACATTTTTCAAAACAATGGCCCACATGTAGAAAGTAAGTAAGTAGGGGCATGGGGAAGTGCTTTTTATTGTCTGATTAACACCAAAAAAGGGAAAGAGAATGAACTACTTGAGATGTTAAGGTATGAACCAAAAAAGGTCTAAAATTTTTTAGCACTGTTGAATAAAAACAAGTCCAGACTCGGGCAAAGAGATACTTGAAAAGACTACAGTATAGCCAACACTCCTCTCTCAGAATTTTCAAGTTTCTTAAAGTCAAACAGAAAGAAAGCTTTTCTTTTATAAGGAGGGGTAAGCAGGACTCACAGGGACTCTGAGGGGACATGGAACAAGCAGGGGGAGCTGAGCAGATAGCAAGAGCAAGGTGGTCAGACAGCAGATGTTCCTCTCCAGTCAGCGGTTTGGAAAGAACTCTTATGGGAGACAGTCTGCCTTTTGGTCATTGCTCGGATTTGGAGGCCAGCCAAGTTCAGGAACCCCTGGAGAGGCTCAGGCAAGCCCAGTCAGTGGATAATAAATGGGCAATAGTGAGCACTTAGTACATGCAACCTAATGAAAAATACATACTATTGAAATGTTTTCTGTCATAAAAACCCTCATAGAGAGTTTAGTGGAAGTTTAAAATTTTAATAAAATATTAAAAAAGAGCTTAGTGGACATAGAAGTGAAGTGGTTACCAGGGGAGGGACTTGGGGGAAGACAGTAGGGGGAGAGAGTAAAAAGGGACACATATGTGGTGACAGAAAATGATTTGGAGTGACGTCAGAGAAATGGCTCTGTGAGGAGTGCTCCTGATACCTCTCTCTGAAATTTGAACAAATCCAACAACTAGAGACAGAAAATCTCAGGAATATCTGAAATACACATACATCAAACAAAGGTACGATTGGGCAAAAATATGACTGAATATATAACCCACTCTGAAGCAAATAAGTCGGAGAACGGAGTATTCCGCTTTCCTCACTGACCTGAGCAAGGGTTGCTTTCACTTTGAACTGAGAGAAAGTGAGGGCTGGGGGCACGGACAAAGCTGGGCTAGGGCAGAGACGTTCAAGCCGAGGAGTGTGCCTGCGGCTCTGCCCACGCGGAGCTAACACCAGCGTCAGACCCCAGCAGAGGAGGGCGAGCAGTTGCCTGGTTTACTCCCGGTGTACCAGTCAGTGAGCACAGGCAGTGTGCGAGTGGATCCACCTGGCGTTTCGAGCGTGGGTGCCCGTGTTCCTGGATGGAAGGGCTGGGTGAGACTGTCAGTAGTGACCCTCTGTGTGAGCTGTGACCAAAGTTTCTGAATAATCCCAGCTTCCCAAACAACAGCGCATGGAAAGTGCAGGAAAGCCAGCTTCCCTACACTTGGACCTGTCTGGGCGCAGCACCTCCACGAGCCATACAGGCTAACAAAGCACACTCCTGGGGAAGAGAACTGTGGAAGTGCTGGGGTGAAGGGCATGCAGGCAGGGTGCAGACAGCTTCTGAAGAGCAGACCTGCAGAGTGCTGAGGCATAATGGACATGCCCAGAGGCTCATAGAAAGACACCTGAAAGGCAATCGGCTTCCAGCCCTGCCTGATTACGCTGGCGGCTCTGGCTGGCAAAGCCTTACCCAGAACCCTGTGTTGAGTGGGGATAGAGAGGGAATTTGGCAGCTCTTAGAGCCGCTTGCTCTCCAGTCAGTGGCTGGGTCCCAGGCTGCTGGTTCAGGAAGGAGAGATTTGAGGAGAGTCTCTGGAAAAACAGACTCTCCCATTGTCAGAGCCTGCAAATGCTAACAAGCCCCACCTACCAATGGGACTGAGGCCTAGTTTATATTATTACCATAGTGACACACAGCAAATCTCTGCCTAAGAGTGCCACAGGAGCAGAACCTGGGGTACAGCGCCACTAGCAAAAAAAGAGAGAGAAGAAAGAAAAAGAAAGAAGATAACTTCTCAAAATTAGGAAAAATCACGTCTTTATAACTTTCTCCATTTTTTTTCTTGTATTTTTTATATTTTTAATTTCTTTCCACCTTGGTCATTTTTATCCTCTTTCTGCTTTATTCTTTTCTTTTCATTTTGAATGTTACTACCCATAGGTATTACATTTTCCATTCTTTTTCTTTTCAATGAGTGTTATACTCAAAATAACTTAACTCAATTTTTTTCTCCCTCTCTTTTTGTTTCTTCTTTTCTCTTTCACTGTTTCTCTTATTTGAATCTCACCCACAAACAAATTATTTTATTCTGGATTCAAATTTTTTCTCTGTGGCATTTTGTGTGCTTTTTATTTCACTTTTTATCTCTTTAGCATTTTCCCTAACTTCGGCTCTCCATTCTATAGTTTTTGTGCTACTTAATACAATAGAATTTTCATTATTCACTGTATTTTTCCTTTTTTCTCTTTTCTTACACGTTTTCTCTCATTTGACCATCATTTACAAACAAATCATTTTATCCTTGATCCAAACATTTTCCTTGTGGTATTTTGTGGGTTCTTGCCTTGTTTTTTGCCTCTTTGACATGCCCCCCACAGGCCCTTCATTCTACATATTTTTGTTCCACTTAGCACAATAGAACATTCAGTTTTTCACTGCATTTTCTCAAAAATAATTTTTATTTTTTTTTACAGGGACAGAGAGAGAGTCAGATAGAGGGATAGATAGGGATAGACATACAGGAATGAAAAGAGGTGAGAAGCATCAATCATTAGTTTTTCATTGCTGTCGCAACTCCTTAGTTGTTCATTGATTGCTTTCTCACATGTGCCTTGACTGCGGGCCTTCAGCAGACCAAGCCACCCCTTGCTGGAGCCAGCGACCTTGGGTCCAAGCTGACGAGTTTTTTGCTCAAGCCAGATGGGCCCGCGCTCAAGCTGGCGAGCTTGGGGTCTTGAACCTGGGTCTTCCGCATCTCAGTCCGACGCTCTATCCACTGCGCCACCACCTGGTCAGGCTCAAAAATAATTTTTTATCAACTCTTATTAGTGTTAATAACAATACCACTCTCAAATGCCATTAAAGAAAAAGAAATAGAATATCATGGATACAAAAGACAGTGATGTAGCTCAGATAGATGAGAAAAAATCTATAGAAAAAAATTTCAATAGCTTAAAAACCTTGAAGTTAAGTGACAGAGAATTTAAAATTGAAGTCCTAAAAATACTCAGGGATATACAAAAAAGCACAGAAAGGCAATTTAGGGAGCTCAAAAACCAATTCAATGAACAGAAAGCATACTTCACCATGGAAATTAAAACTATGAAAATGAATCAAACAGAGATGAAAAACTCAATTCATGAACTGAAAAACGAGGTAACAAGTTAGCCAAAAGAACAGACCAGATAGGGGAGAGAATTAGTGACATAGAAGACAGGCAACTAGAGGTACTATAGAGAGAAGATGAGAGCGACTCAGGAATTAAAAATATGAGAGACCCCTACAGGAATTGTCTGGCTCCATCAGAAAGAGCCACATAAGAATAATGGGTATATCAGAAGGAGAAAAGAGAGAAAATGGAATGGAGAATGTATTCAAACAAATAATAGACAAAAACTTCCCAAGCCTGTGGAAAGAACTAAAGCCTCGAATACAAGAAGCAAACAGAACACCAAGTTATCTTAACCCTAACAAACCTATTCCAAGGCACATCATAATGAAATTGGCAAAAACCAATGACAAAGAAAAAATTCTCAAAGCAACCAGGGGAAAAAAGAATACAACATATAAGGGAAGGCCCATTAGATTATCAACAGATTTCTCAGCAGAAACTCTACAAGCTAGAAGAGAGTGGACCCCAGTATATAAAGTTCTGAAAGAGAGGAACTTCCAACCAAGAATACCATACCAATCAAAGCTATCCTTCAAATACGAAGGAGAAATAAAAACATTCACAGATACAGAAAAGATGAGGGAATTTATCACCAGAAAACCCCCACTTTAGGAAATACAAAAGGGGGTTTTCTGACCAAACACAAAAAACAAAACAAAACAAAACTACAAGTAAAAGCTCCATCAAGATCGCAATAAAAACAAGATTAATCTGTGACAAAGAAACAAAAAAGGGGAGAGGACAAAGATTAACAGTAGCAAAGGAGGATGGAGTGAAGAAGCGATAAGGTACTAGAATGAACATGATATGTATTCTTTCCATTAGTTAATGGTAACCACCCCTGAAAAAACCAACACAGAAGTACATGGCTTGAAAAAAGAAGTAACAGAGAAAAGAAGTATGGATTACAACCAAACAAAAACAAATGATAGAAAAATAAAAGAGAAGAACCAAACAAGATACAAAACTATCAGGAGGCAATATATAAAATGGCAATAGGAAACCCTCAAATGTCAATAATTACACTAAACGTAAATGGATTAAACTCACCAATAAAAAGACACAGAGTAGCAGAATGGATTAAAAAAGAAAATCTGAGTATATGTTGCCTACAAGAAACACATCTAAGCTAAAAGGATAAAAACAAATTCAAAGTGAAAGGTTGGAAAACAATATTTCAAGCAAATAACATCCAAAAGAAAGCAGGTGTAGCAATACTCATATCTAACAATGCTGACCACAAGACAGCAAAGGTAATCAGAGACAAAAACAGTCATTTCATAATGATAAAGATGACATTGAATCAAGAAGACATAACACTTCTTAATATATATGCACCAAACCAAGGAGCACCAAAATATATAAGACAGCTACTAACTGACCTAAAAACAAAAACACAATCATACTTGGAGACCTCAATATACCGCTGGCGGCTCTAGATCGTCCATCCAAACAGAAAATCAATAAAGAAATATTGGCCTTAAATGAAACACTAGAACAATTGGATACAATGAACATTTACTGGACATTTCATCTCAAAGTGCCAGAGTATACATTTTTCTTTAGAGCACATGAAACATTCTCAAGAACTTACCATATGTTGGGCCACAAAAATAACACCAACAAATTCAGAAAGACTGAAATTATACCAAGCATATTTTCTGATCATAAAGCCTTGAAACTAGAATTCAACTGCAAAAAGAGGAAAACAAACCCACAAGAATGTGGAAACTAAAAAGCATACTTTAAAAAAATGAGTGGGTCAAAGAAGAATAAGCTCAGATATCAAAAGATACATATAGGCAAGTGAAAATAACAATACAACATATCAAAATCTCTGGGATGCAGGAAAAGCAGTAATAAGAAGAACGTTTATATCACTACAGGCCTATATGAACAAACAAGAGAGAACCCAAGTAAACCACTTAACTTCACATCTTAAGAAACTAGAAAAAGAAGAACAAAGACAACCCAAAACCAGCAGAAGAAATAAAATAATAAAAATCAGAGCAGAAATAAATGAAATAGAGAACAGAATAATTATAGGAAAAGTTAATAAAACAAGGAGCTAGTCCTTTGAAAAGATCAACAAAATTGACAAACCCTTGGCAAGACTCACTAAGGAAAAAAGAGAAAGGACTCATATAAACAAAATCCAAAATGAAAGAGGAGAAATCACCACAGATATCATAGATATACAAAGAATTATTGTAGAATACTATGATAAAGTATATGCCACCAAATTTAACAATCTAGAAGAAATGGATAAATTCCTAGAACAATACAATCTTCATAGACTGAGTCATGAAGAAGCAGAAAGCCTAAACAGACCCATAAGCAGGGAGAAAATAGAAACAACTATTAAAAACCTCCCCAAAATAAAAGTCCAGGGCCAGAAGGCTATACTAGTGAATTCTATCAAACATTCAAAGAAAACTTGGTTCCTATTCTACTCAAAGTATTCCAAAAAATTGATGAAGAAGCAATACTGTCAAACACATTTTATGAGGCCAACATAACCCTCATACCAAAACCTGGAAAGAAAAACACAAAAAAGAAAACTATAGACCAATATCTCTAATGAATACAGATGCTAAAGTACTAAACAAAATACAACAACACATTAAAAAATAATTCATCATGATCAAGTGGGATTCATCCCAGAATCACAAGGATGGTTCAACATATGTAAAATGGTTAATGTAATACACCATATCAAGAAAACAAAGAACTAAAACCATATGATCCTAACAATAGATGCAGAAAAGGCATTCAATAAAATAGAACATCATTTTATGTTTAAAACACTCAACAAAATGGGTATAGAAGGAAAATATCTCAACATAATAAAGGCCACCTATGATAAACCATCAGCTAATGTCATATTAACTGGCATAAAACTGAGGACTTTTCCCCTTAAATCAGGAACAAGATAAGGTTGTCCACTCTCTCCACGCTTAGTCAACATAGTGCTGGAAGTTCTAGCCAGAGCAATCAGACAAGAGAAAGAAATAAGAGGCATTCATATCGGGAAAGAAGAAGTAAAGGTTTCACTTTTTGCAGATGATATAATCCTATATACATCCTAAACCCCAAAGACTCCACAAAAAGACTACTAGAAACAATAAACCAATACAGTTAGGTTGCAGGATACAAAATTATATACAAAAGTCCATTGCCTCCCTATGCCAACAATAAAATATCAGAAAACGAGCTAAAAAAACAACAACAAAAAAACAATCCCCTCATGGTTGCAACAACAACAACAACAACAATCCCTAGGAATAAACATAACAAAGAATGTAAAGGACCTATATAATAAAAACTACAAAGCATTGTTAAGGGAAATCGATAAAGATACGATGAAATGGAAAAATATTCCTTGTTCTTGGATAGGAAGAATAAATATAGTCAAAATGACTATATTACCCAAAGCAATATACAAATTTAATGCAATTCCCATCAAAATTCCAATGTCATTTTTTAAAGAAATGGAACAACAAATCATCAGGTTTATATGGAACTATAAACAACCTCCGAATAGCTAGAGCAATCCTAAGAAAAAAGAACGAAGGTGGGGGCATTACAATACCTGACTTCAAACTATATTATAGAGCCACAATAATAAAAACAGCATGGTATTGGCAGAAAAATAGAGACTCAGACCAATGGAACAGGATAGAAAGCCCAGAAATAAAATTACATGCATATGGTCAAATGATTTTTGATAAAGGGGCCAACAACACACAATGGAGAAAAGAAAGCCTCTTCAACAAATGGTACTGGGAAAACTGGAAAGTCACATGCAAAAGAATAAAACTCGACTACAGTTTGTCCCCTTGTACTAAAATTAATTCAAAATGGATCAAAGACCTAAATATAAGACCTGAAACAATAAGTTACATAGAAGAAAACATAGATACTAAACTCATGGACCTTGGTTACAAAGAGCACTTTATGAATTTGACTCCAAAGGCAAGGGAAGTGAAGGCAAACATAAATGAATGGGACTACATCAGACTAAGAAGCTTTTGCACAGCAAAAGAAAGTGACAACAAAACAAACAGACAGCCAACTAAATGGGAGATGATATTTTCAAACAACAGTACAGATAAGGGCCTAATATCCAAAATATACAAAGAACTCATAAAACTCAACAACAAACAAGCAAACAATCCAATAAAAAAATGGAAAGAGGACATGAACAGACACTTTTTCCAGGAAGAAATACAAATGGCCAATAGATATATGAAAAGATGCTCATCTTCATTAGCTATTAGAGAAATACAAATCAAAACTACAATAAGATACCACCTCACACCTGTTAGATTAGCTATTATCAACAACATAGGTAATAACAAGTGTTGGAGAGGCTGTGGAGAAAAAGGGGCTCTCATCCACTGTTGGTGGGAATGTAAAGTAGTACAACCATTATGAAAGAAAGTATGGTGGTTCCTAAAAATTGAAAATAGAACTACCATATGACCCAGTAATCCCTCTACTGGGAATATACCCCATAACTCAAAAACACTGGTATGTAAAGATACATGCAGCCCCATGTTCATTGCAGCATTGTTCACAGTGGCCAAGACATGGAAACAACCAAAAAGTCCTTCAATAAATGACTGGATAAAGAAGATGTGGTACATATATACTATGGAATGCTACTCAGCCATAAGAAATGATGACATCGGATCATTTACAACAACATGGATGTACCTTGATAACATTATACTGAGTGAAATAAGTAAATCAGAAAAAACTAAGAACTATATGACTCCATATATAAGTGGTACATAAAAATGAGACTCCGGGACATGGACAAGAGTATGGTGGTTACAGGGGTTGGGAGGGGAAGGGAAGGGGTTAGGGGAGAGGAGGGGCACAATGAAAACCAGATAGAAGGTGATGGAAGACAATTTGACTTTGGGTGATGGGTATACAACATAATCAAATGTCAAAATAACCTGGAGATGTTTTCTCTGAACCTATGTACCCTGATTAATTAATGTCACCACATTAAAATTAATAAAAAATAAAAAAAGAAAATGATTTGACTTTGGGTGATGGACACACAACAAAATCAACAGTTCAAATGCTATAGAAAGATTTACCTGACACCTATGTACCCGTATTGCTCTAGTCACTCCATTAAATTTAATTTTCTAAATAAGAGAAAAGTGTTTGGTAGATTCAAGAAGCAGGCAAAATATATTATGGTAGTCCTGTTTTATCTGTGGGTTTGTTTTCTGCAGTTTAGTTAGCTGCAGTCCAAAAATATTAAATGGAAAATGCCTGAAATAAACAATTCACAAGTTGTAAATTGTGCACTGTTTTGAGCAGCATGGTGAAATCTCACATCACCCTGCTTGCCCAGACAGGATGCGAATCATCCCTCTCTCTCTCCAGTTTCTCCAAGCTGTGTGTGCTACCTGCCTGTTAGTCACTAATAATCCTCCCGGTTATCAGATCAACTGTTGAGGTACCTCAGTGCTTGTGATCAAGTCATCCTGATTTATTTTATAGGTGCTATTTTAATTTAGTTTAATTTTTTTTTGAGAGAGGAAGAAGAACATTGATTTGTTGGTCCACTTATTTATACTTTCATTGGCTGGCTGCTTTATGTGCCTTGATCAGGGATTGAATCCATAACTTTGGCATATAGGGATAATGCTCTAACCAACTGAGCTATCCGACTAGAGCCAGGTCAACCTTATTTTAATTAATAATGGCCTCAAAGCATAAGAGTAGTGATGTTGGCAATTTGGATATGCCAAAAAGAAGCCATAAAGTGCTTCCTTTATGAAAAGGTACAAGTTCTCAGCTCAATAAGGAAAGAAAAATAACTGTTTGCTGAGTTTGCTAAGATCAAATAAGAACAAACCTGTGAAATTGTAAAGGAGGAAAAAAGAAATTCTTGCTAGTTTTGCTATTGCACCTCAAGCTGCAAAAGTTACAGGCACAGTATGTGGTAAGTGCTTACTTAACATGGAAAAGACATTATACTTGTAGGTGGAAGACATGAAATGATTCAAGAACAGAAAATGTGTTCCAACTGATTGAATGTGCTGCAGCAAAATGCATTGGCACTCTACAAATAACTACATTCTCATAACTTTGACTGCAATATAATTTTATAACTGTTTATTTTAGGTATGTATGTATGTATAGAAAATAAAATTTATATTGGATTTAGTACTATCCATGGTTTAAGACATCCACTGAGGATCTTGGAACATATCTCCTATGGATAAGAGAAGGACTGTTGTATCAGAAATTCTGCATTTATTCTTAAGTCACATCACTAACGTGTACATGAGTTCAGTAAATCATTTAAGTCTCTGACAAATCTGCATGAGATAAGATTTATTAAGACAGCTGGGATGCTTAGAAGAAAGTCAGTTTTGCATATAAAAACAAAGAACTTATGAACATATATCCAAAAATTATGCATTTATTATACTAATATATTTTAAAAGCAATGTAAAATGAGAATCTGGCAACATTCCTAGAAAGACCTAGTCGAATTACACATCCTTGAGATTGACTGGTCATTTGTCCTTAAGAAATTAAGAAGTGGAAAGCTTAAAGGACATTCTGCCAAAGCATAACCCATTCAACTCAAGATACAAGTGTGAGTCATAGACTTAAATAGTTGGAAAGGATCTAGCGCCACTTCTTCATCTTCAAAAAAGGAAACAGGCTCCTTGTGAGGTGTTATTTTCCAAGTGACACAGCAAGCTAGTGCAGGGGTCAGAGGGGCAGGAGGGTCAGAGCTCTCTTCCTCTCTGAGGGTGAACTTCACAGGTGCGGTTTTGTTTCATAGGTTATTTACTTTACTGATTATAAAAACAGGTTGAAGCTATGATATATTATTAAATGATAAGAACGAATTAGAGGGGAATGTATACAGCATGATTTCATGTTTTTAAAACATAATATCTATCTATCTATCAATCATCTATTTATCTATCTGTTTATCTCCTATCTGCTTGTCATCACATGAAACTGGAGAAAAAGTGGAAGTATATACACCAGCCTAACACTGGCTATTCACAGAAGGGGTAAAACAAGGGGATAAGAAAAAACATGGAATAAAATAGAAGCTTGTGAAGTGGTATGTGAAAATAAAGACTGCAAAATTCTACCTATAATATTATTATTAATACATAGAAATTAAAGATGCACATAGTCCGTGACCATAAAGTCACTAGAATATGCTCACAGACCAGAACATGGACAATGGAAAAATTCATTTTGACTAGGAGTTAGGTTATGAATATTTTTAAAAATTATGCACCTATTTTTGTATAGTGTTTACAGAAACATAAAAATATAAAATCAAAACCAAGTCAAATGAATCCCTTTTCTAAAACCACTGAAACACAGCCATTTTAACTCAAATCTGATGAAAAGAATCACATATTCACTTACAGCATTTCCTGGAAAAACCTTTAATTATCAGCATTGACAGCTATAACATTTTATGTTTTGCATATAAATGCTTACAACATATATGTGTTCATATATATGTCTCTTTATAAATATATATTTGTTTATTAAATTGGCATATACTTTTTTACTGACTTGTGGACAATGAAAATAAAAATAATGTATACACTCATTATAAAAATTACGGGAAATTTAAGAGAGCAGAAAATAAAAGTCAGTGATAATCTTATCCAGAGATATCTACAGTTAATCTTTTTGCATATGATCTTCCAGATCTTCCTATACAGGTGTATTCAAAAGTGGGATTATAATTTCCTTTATCTACTTTATCACTTAGTTACTATATTATGGCTCTATTTCCATGATATTAAGTATAGATACAATGTCATTTTAAATTAGTTGACATTTCATCATAAGAAATTATGGTAATTAATTGTACAAATTTTCTATTAATAGTCATTTTATTTTATTTTTTTTAAATGGTCATAATGCTGAAATGACCATCTTTACATACACTGTTATTATTTTTCTGCTCTGGTCCTGTTGCCTCAAGAGACATTCCTGAGTGATATTGCTGGGCATGACCATTTTTAAATATCTAAAACATCCCATTTCTTAACTCTCTAGAAGTTTACATTTGAGCATAAAAAATTCTAGTACATGAGAAGCCTTTTGTTATAAGGACAGTGAATGATAGACACAACCAGTATAAGCTATAAAGTTTTTGTCATGGGAAAGGATTCTGGTATGAGTGGAAGACGACTTGGTCACTTCTCTAGTCCTCATCTAGAAGGCTACATATTTTGTTGAACCGAAAACAATACAGCAGGTATAAACTATTGATATTAGGCCACAGAATGATACTCAACTATTTCATACTTAGGAGAAACTAATTTCACATAGGAATATTACTTGTCATTTCAAAACCAGAGCATCTCAGCCACATTCTAATGAACAAAACTATATTACACAGGTTATTTTAGTTTTCAATGACTAAGTGTTTGGAATGAATGGTGTTAAATAAATTTTAGTGTCTCTTGTAACAGAGTAACCACTGCCCCTTAATAAAGATTAGCTAACTCATGCTAGCCTAACAATTACTATAATTCATATTTCTATATAGCTATTCTATTATTAAGGGATTTCTTAGATTTGATCTATCTAAAAAAGAACTAAGTCAATCAGTATAATGTTATATAAAATGAAGACAAAAATACTGTGATTTAGACAAAAAATAATGTGCTTGTGTGCTAACATATTCTACTACCCACCTCCCCCAGTTGGTTCTATCAAAAATAGTGCTGTAAAAAGAAATAAAAATCAAAATAAATTAGGCCTGTTGCAAAGCATTTCACAGTAAGGCTTTTATGTGCAATTTAATAGTTCATGGAAAAAAGAATATTACTGAAGGCAAGGAAAATTCTTCCTCTGAAAATAAGTGAAACCCAGGTCATTATTAGCATTTATGCATTCACTTTGGGGAAGTAGAAGATATATTCAGAGCTGTGATCCATTTAAATATCTGACCATGTGGCCTGCGCTTTCGGGTTTGAGCTAAAGCCTTCCATACTGATAGCCGAGCTTTGATAAGAGGAAGTGATTGGTTCTACATGCAAACACCCTCAGATGGTTTCCCTTAGTGCATTTGAGTACAATTTGAGTGAAAGGGAAAGAGGCAAAGGGCTGGCTCCTGCTATTCTCTGCAGGCAGCACAATTTATCGAAAGGAATATGGACTTCAGAAGGAGAAAAACTACATTTGAAGCAGCTGACTCGACAAGCTATTTAACGTTCTTGAGCCCCTCTTTATCTATGAAGTGGGCATAATAACACCTCACCAAGTTATTTTGAGAATTATTATTTTGAATGCAAAAATGTTCACAGGAGTAAACTGCACAGCATCAGACACACAGGAAGAATAGACCATGTCAGCTTCTTTCCTCTTTGTCATTCTCTAATAGAGTAACTCTGGGAAACTGTAAACACATCTTTAAAAAGTGTTGTCCTAGAGTTTGAGAAATCATATTCCCATCAGCAGCCTCAGCAGGAGGACAGCTATCAGCTGCGTTGGTGGCAGGGAACCTCCTGTCGCAGATCTAGAGCTGTATGAGCAGAAATCAGAGGCCTGGTGGCACCCAAGACACAGGCAGGAACAGCTTCCGGAGCTGCGGAGATGTCTGCCCTGTGCCTGTGATGGAAGTTCCTACAGAGCCCGGGAAGGTGGGGGCTTAGACCAGGAGGAAAGGGAACACATCTCTGCTTTAGTGAACTCCTGCATTCCCAGAAACTCTGCACCAAGGTGTCTGCAGCCACAAGGCACTACGCACTCTAACCTGGCCCCTCAGGCTCTTGGAAGAAGAGGAGCAAAAGCTTAGAAAATGCAGTTGTGTTGTGGAATTAACGTTAGCTACTGGTTTTAGAGCTATGTATTTTCCAGAAAATGGCTTGAGTTATGCTTTATTCAAGATAGACAGTGTAGCCTATGACAAAATCCTTTACAAATTCATTTTCATAGCTTTCATTTATAATTAAAATTTAGATGAAATTCATATATTGGCAAACATAGGATTTTTAAAGGACTAGACAATTTCTCTTTGAATATAGTTTAACCTGAAGTATAAGAAAAAAAAATCTCAGCCTTACTAAAGACCTTTTAACTAAATACTGTTTTATACGTTCTTGCACTTGAGATCAGTTTAATACAGTCCATTCACTTGAAGTCTGTTTAGTATAAGAGGAGATTATTCAAGCCAGTTTAGAAACAGGAGGGTGTTTATAAGATTATCTGCCACCCCTGTATTGGAACATCCGGGTGCTTGATTACTTCACGTATTTGCTGTCATGTAATGAATGATAAGCAAGTCCACTGGAGCCCATTATTGCCTCCACTTTACTTAAGGAATCCTCAGGCTCATCAAGAAGATCATCAACATCAAACTGCCTGAGCAGGTGGTGGTGCAGTGGATACAGTGTCGGACTCGGATGCAGAACACCCAGGTTTGAAACCCTGAAGTCGCCAGCTTGAGTGTGGGATCATAGACATCACCCCATGGTTGCTGGCTTGAGCCCAAAGGTTGCTGGCTTGAGCAAGGGGCCACTTGCCCTGCTGAGCCCCCAACACATTACCCCCCGTCAAGGCACATATGAGAAAGCAATCAGTGAACAACTAAGATGCTGCAACAAAGAATTAATGATGCTTCTTATCTCTCTCCCTTTCTGTCTCTGTCCCTATCTGTACCTATCTCTGTCTCTGTCAAAAAAAAAAATCATCAAACTGATGCGGAAGACCCAGGTTCGAGACCCCAAGCTCGCCAGCTTGAGCATGGGCCCATCTGGCTTGAGCAAAAAACTCGTCAGCTTGGACCTAAGGTCACTGGCTCCAGCAAGGGGTTGCTCGGTCTGCTGAGGGCCCGTGGTCAAGGCACATGTGAGAAAGCAACCATTGAACAACTAAGGTGTTACGATGGCAACGAAATACTAATGATTGCTGCTTCTCACCTCTCTCCATTCCTGTCTGTCTGTCCCTCTCTCTGACTCTCTCTCTGTCCCTGTAAAAAAAAAAAAAAAGTGTGACAATCTGAGGTAGGACTTTCAATGAACATGATACTTTTTCTAACTTGAAAGGGCTTCCTTGTGATTCAACAACAACAGTTAAGAAAGAAAACTTCAGGAAAGACTCCGCATAAATGCAACTTGGAACAGGAGTAGTTATCTCTTAACAACAAACCTCACTGATCAAAAAGATAAGCAAGATTGTCTAAAGGCCTTCTTGTGCAGCGTGCACTCTAATTGGAAAGAGAGCCATGCGTACAGGGATAAGGGGCAAGAGAATATATATGTATTGATCACCTGGTACCTTTTAGGCTGCAGTAGTACAACCGTGTGATTTAATCTTGCAGGAGTTTTATGAGGTGATTGTAAAACAATCTGAATTTATAGGTGAAGAGGCTGACATTCAAGAGATCACAAAGCAAAGCTGGGTTCTCAGTCCAAGTCCATATAACTTTAAGACTTGTTCTCTGAAAAAAAAAAATCTTCTCTGTGGGATTTTATGATTATGTAAGAATGTACTATCACAAATCACCAAAAAATAGAATGTTCTACATAATATGAGGTACTCACCATAACTGAATCTTACTGCCAATCCTGGTTTGCCAATCCTGGCATTTAAATATGATTTCAAGTGTAAAACCAGAATTTGTGTTTGGGAAAATTACGTGTTGATATTACTCTGTGTGAGAACCTGAGGGAGTGATCTAAAGTAAATTCAGTAAATTTTATTTACTTTCATTTCTATCTTCATCCTGGATAACTGAGGTTGCTGGATAAGTTTCAAATTGTTTTCTAATTACTGAGGAAATTTTTTAACAGAAGATAGTGGTTTCTATCAGTAGAATTAGTTTTATGATTCGCAGACAGTGTTCAAACAGGAGTGATGGTGGGAGTGTTCAAAATTCCTTCCTGGTCCAATGCATATTTTGTTTACAAAAAATACCTGAAATTGCAAATATGCAGGTGTAAGGGAAAACAAAACACTGACACTCAATGGCCAAGAGCTTCAGAAATTAAACAGTGATCCTTGATCCTTCATGTACAGTGTGTCCGTAAAGTCATGGTTCGCTTTTGACTGGTGACCGGTCAAAAGTGCACCATGACTTTACGGACACACTGTATTTCCACTGCTTATGATTTCATTCTGCTGATTATCTTCTGAGGTTTTAGCAACCAACATCATAAATGCTCGTGAAACTATCCAGCTCTGCTGCAGTCAGGCATAGTGCTTGGTTCAGTGGCATTCTAAAGCAAAATTCTAGACACTGACAATAACAGTAGTTCCTCCTGCTCCTTGGGAAGTTATTTCCTGTTAGTTTTATTGTGAATCTCCTCCCTGTTGTCAAACAGAAACAGGATACTCATGTTTCATAAAAGTGATTTAGACCATTTATATTAATACAGTCTAGGTTTTTATTCTTTTCTTTGTGAGGGTACCCTGGAGTTTCATGCTCTCTTTTAGTAACCATTTTTCTCCGGTTTTACTACTACCTGTATTACAAATTTACACACTATAATTTCAGGAAATATAGGATATTTAACATGAAAACCATGTGACTATCTGACATCCTGAAATTCTTAAAGAAAGGGCTGATGTGTGTTTTTTTAAGTTTTATTTATTTTTTGTGACAGAGACAGATAGAGAGAGACAGAGAGAGGGACAGATAGAGACAGACAGATAGGAAGAGAGAGAGAGATGGGAAGCATCAGTTTTTTGTTGTGGCACCTTAGTTGTTCATTGATAGCTTTCTCATACGGGCCTTGATGGGTGGGGGGGGTTACAGGAGCGGCTAGAGTAAAGCAAGTGACCCCTTGCTCAAGCCAGCAATTGTGGTCTCAAGTTAGAGACTTTGGGATTCAAGCCAGTGACTTTTGGGCTTAAGCCAGCAACCATGGGATCATGTCTATGAATGTCGGTCCTCTGTGTCCCAGTCTGACGCTCTATCCATTGTGCCACTGCCTGGTCAGGCTGATGCGTGTTTATTTTAATGCGCCTACAGTATCAAACACAACGTCTCCCTCATGGTAGGGCAAGGGGGGAGCTGAAATATAATACAAATCTACATGTGTCGGACTCTACATACATTCCATTACACCTCTCTACCATCATTCAATATTAATATCCCCATTTCTGTTGACGGGGAAACCGAGTGAGTTGCCTTCAGTCCTGAAGCTAGTAAAGAGCAGAACTGAGATTTGAACTGATGTTGGTGTGACTTTTAACCTCACCACCTGATTTCCCAACCACACTCAGTACCTGATACTTTATTTGTGGAATGTCATGGGGTTATTGCCTCTCTAGTTCTACCTAGCCTCAGGAGGGAAAAGCCTGCAGCCAAGTAAGTAGTAAGACACAAATGGCCCACCAGCCAATTGGAATGCCAATTGTTATGGTCAATTGCATAGTGTATAATTAAGAGGTGAAAATTAAGGGGGCTGAGTCTCAACTTTCATTTCCATTATCACTGTAGTAAAATTGTAAATAAAGGCAGTGGGTAGGACAACAGTTTGAAAAGTGGGAATTGGAGAATTAAGGGTAAATAATCTGGATTTGCTTACCACTAACATGCTTTGCAAAGGCCGCTTTGCTGGAGTGGCATTTTTAACATTTACCCTTATTCTCATTATAATCGTACAATATTGATAACGCCATGAGAATTTCATGGTACTATCTATTTGAACAATGTTAGGACATTAATATTCAACATCACCTAAGTCTTCTGTCGGAGAAATGCTAAGTCTCTGCTTGAACATCCTCAGTACCAAGGAATTTACTATTTATAAGAAAATAAATTCTTACCTTTATATTAATCAAAAATCTGCATTTCTACAGCAAACTTATAATTATTCTTAAATTTTTTTTTTTATTATTAAGTGAGAGGCAGGAGGCAGGGAGGCAGGAAGGCAGAGACAGACTCCCTCATGGGCCCCAACTGGGATCCAGCTGGCAAACTCCTAACAGGGCAATACTCTGCCCATCTGGGGCCACTGCTCTGTTACTTGGTAACTGAGCTATTTCAGCGCCTGAAGCAAGGCCATGGACCCTCAGCGCCTAGGGCCAACTTGCTCAAACCATTTGAGCCATGGCTGTGGGAGCATAAGAGAGAAAAAGAGGGGAGGGGAAGGGTGAAGAAGCAAATGGTTACTTCTTCTGTGTGCCCTGACCTGGAATTGAATCTGGGACTTTCACATGCCAAGCCAATGCTCTATTGCCAAGCCAACCAGCCAGGGCCACAATTATAAGCACATCTAAAGAAATTATGTAACAACATCCAAGCCAATGCTCTATTGCCAAGCCAACCAGCCAGGGCCACAATTATAAGCACATCTAAAGAAATTATGTAACAACATACATTCCTAGACTAGTTCTTCGGACACTAGAAAAGTCTTCAGTGTTTATCAGCATTTCTGGGTAGGAGAACAGGCGACACATGTTATCACAGAGCTAACATATTTGTGTCACTAAACATATGCACACAATTTGGTGCTTTTTCATAATGTTTCAGTTTTCAAAATCTAAAATAACTATGCATTTTATTTAAAAAATTAAGACTTTTAAAAAATTATCACTTAATTAACACAGGACCAGTCATATTAGAATATTTTAAGTCTTTACTTGTCCTAGCACATGATAAATGAGTGAGGTGCTCCTACAAGTGTCTCATCTAGACCTGAATATTCCCTCTAGTGACTGCAAGCTCTATTTCAATGTCAATTTTTATCCACTCAGGTCCAGTGCACCACAAGAGAACTATTCTCCAACTTACCCATGCTTACAAGTTACTTGGAGGGCTGTTTAAAGGCCCTGGTGACTAGCTAAGGGGCCACAAAATTCTGTAGTAACTGTTTGTCCCATGATATACTCAGGCTTCTCTCACACAAATCTCAACCTTATTACTTCTGTGGAAACATCAACTATTACTGCTAACTTAACACAAGGTGTTCTGGGCACACAGAAATCACTCATCTTAACTCAAAATTCTATAGACCTATTTAATTTACAGTTACACCAGATCTTTTGACTCTTCCCAGAATAGAAGTTTCTTTACTATGACTATTGATGCTATTTTTAGGTTTATCTACCTGACTTGACATCATCCACCCATGTTAAGTAAAAAGTCTTCAAAGAAAGTTTCAAATGGCCTTTTCCTCTGAACCTTAGTTGTAGGGAAGGCAACACTATTTCATAAGGGTATTTATTAAATAGTGACCACAAACCTGACTATCTGTGAGATACACTGCTAGGTATTCTGGAATCCATGAAGACAAGTAACACATAGTTCTTGCCATACAGGAGCTTACAAGTTAGAAGTTGTCAATCATTTTGGCCAGGATAAATGAAACATTTCACCAAATGAGCAATAGTAGTATATTAAGTCATCATATTCTACAATACTTTGAAGTGCTTTATATTTAGCTCTACCTAAAGTTGAAACTCCATTAATGTTAACTGGCACAGTAAAATAGCACATGGGAATAAATATCTCAGTTTGCTAAATCAGTATACTTATCATTGATATTGTTTAGAAGTCATGGTTTTTGATGAGTAGAAGAAAATCATTTATAGCTGCGATTATGATAAAACATAAAATTATCTAAAAACTCTCATTATTTTCTAGCTAGTTATTGAACATGTTTATTCATCATAACATACAGGAAAGGTTTCCTTACTTGTGGCCTCACCATTCATTTCTTGAAGTTCACTGTTAATTCCAACATCTATCAAACTCATTATTTTGTCAATCTGCAAGAAACAAAAGCCATACAAGTGAATTATTACATTCGCTTTTAGCATTCCATTTTAAAATAACTTTCAAATGCCAGAAACATATTCAGAGTGGGGCAAAAGTAGGTTGACAATTGTTCATATGGAAAATAATATACTAATTAATAAATAATAGTACAAGAATAAACTGTGTTTTGCGTACTCACAACTGTAAACCTACTTTGCCCCCCCCTACTCTTGATATATTACTACTGCAGTACTGCAATTAAGAGACTGACAGAGAAAGGTTTAAAGGGAAGCAGATATCTTTTGAATTGCTTTTAGAAAATATAAATTATGTTTCCTTTTCTTAAGCTTTCAAAATCAACTTGACTTTTCTTTGTATTTCCTAAAATAAACTTTGTTTGAACCTGCATGGGTCGGTAAATTTGGAATTGTGTATTTCTTAAACTGATAAGGGGAAAGGCTGTGAACAAGTTTCTGTGAGGATCTTCATCCTCAGGGCATGTATCGCATCTGACTGACCAAGGGGTGGGTTTCAGTTTGCAAGCATGGCCAGAGGAACCAAGTTTCTGCTCAATGGTCTGACCAGCCACAAGTTGATTTGTGGCACGTAATCACAACAAGAACGGAGGCATGGAAGCAACTTAAGTCTAAGAGATGTTAAATGTTATTGAATCCTGCCTTGATCCAAAAAGAATTTCAGACGTCACTCAGAGTTAATAAATACAAGTAATGGATAGACTCAAACAAATCATCAGTCTAATAGTATGGAATAGGAAGAAATGACTGTCTAAGCATTAGCCATTTATGTTCTAATCTCCCTCCTCATCATCCTGGTACCCCTAGTTAAGCCAGCGAGGTTCAGAAAGGACAATAAGCATTAATTAGTTGTCTCATTCTGTTCACCCTGAAACAGATGCAGAGAGATTGAGTGATTTTTCCCAAACAGCTCAATCCAGAATGTCAATATAAGAACTATTTCCATTTCCAGTTCTCAGAATTCTACAGTGACCTACTGTGGTTCAAAGCCTGATCCAACTGGCAGAGTCTTTTGAGAGACAAAATGTGCCATGTTAGAATGAAATGCCAAGGGAGAATGTGGTCCATTCTTTGAAGAAATTAAATAAAAATGCAAGAAAAATTATTATTTTATGATGAGTCCTCCTTAGGGACAAAGGGTGATATTTCATAATCTTACAAGGGCCCTCTGAGTCATTCTATGAAATTAAAGATTTTTTCTTTAGGTAGAGCTTAAATTGGTGATACTCGACCTCAACACATTTTTTAAGTGAAAGGAGGGGAGATACAGAGACAGACTCCCATGCACCCCAACTAGGATCCACCTGGCAAATCCCATCAGGGGCTGACTCTTCAGACCAACAGAGCTATCCTCAGTGCCCTGCGCTCAAACCAACTGAGCCACTGGCTGCGGGAGGTGAAGAGAGAGAGCAGGAGGAGAGGGAGGGGGGAGAAGCAACTGGTTGCTTCTCCTGTGTGGCCCGACCAGGGATAGAACCTGGGACTTCCACATGCCAGGCCAAAGCTCTATCCACTGAGTCAGCCGGTCAGGGGCATATCTTTTCTTTCATGTCTCTCTGATAGTTGTAAAAGGGAAATAGTAGGTAATCTATAGGATTATAAGGAGATCCTCTGAGAACACAAAATACTTTAAAGAAGGCAGATGAGTTAACGAAGAGTTTAGTATGCAGCAAAATCATACATTAAGATTTGTCTCCATTTGTCAACTGCAGTGCTTGGGAGGACAGAATGTGAACATTCTCTTGTACCTCATAGCTAGTTATTACTTCTGCTTGATGTCAATTTCTATGGAAACAATAGATTTCCCCACATGGGTAGAGCTGTGTTTGTTTTTATACTTGCTGCAAATTACCATGTATTACCAAGAACCTTGCCTTTCCACTTGGAGCTGTATGCATTTGTTATTTTTTTTTTTGCCTCTGTAAGACTTAAAAGGCTGACATCCCCCCCCAAAAAAAAAAACTTTCCTTGACTTCAAAGCCTTAAATAAAGAATGAGGCTTACTTCTTCCCATTCAGAAGTGAAGGAAGGTGTTCTTTCAGAATTCCCTTTAGAACTGTGTTCAGCAGTTGAAGATTCACTCCAGTTAACTCTTGATGTTTTCTCTTTTGAAGGGTAGGCAATGAGATCAGAATCTGATTTAGACACATTTTTTGATAAATGTAGGTCAATCAGGGCTTTTGGCAATGACCTTATTCTCCCCAGGGTACAGGCTCTCTCCACAAATCCACCTGTGTTCACAATCCATTGGTCCCCACTCCGGGATCCACTCCTACTTGATCTTGTACCAACAATGGTGTGGTTTTCGACTTGGTTGCTTCTTTTGTGAAAAATTGTTCTACTGACGACTTTAGGTTTAATTTTCTTTACCGAAGTTTCCGAGTTATTTTCTATGGGAGACTGCTTGAAAGGCAGAGGACTATTTGCCAAACTGACTTCATCTTGCCCTTCTTCATGTTTGTCCCTTTTCCCATAGAGATGAAATGGATTTTTGGGGGACTCGCAGGCTGGGGAGGATCCATGGAGAAGACCTGCGAATTGCCCCGGGTCATATTCTTTTGGGGGATCATTGTCCTCCTGTTGAGAGAGGTCATCTGCAAGAGAAAAGAAGGATGTCAGGATACTTGTTTATAAATGACTCGAAAAGCCCTAAGACAACAGCAGTGCCCTTTCAAACTTGTGCTATCTCCAGTATCCAGACATTTGATTTCTTGCTACCCAATGATATCCTCACTTTATGAAATATCCATTACTTTACCATGCTGCCTACAAAATAAATGTGTGTGTGTGTGTGTGTGTGTGTGTGTGTGTGTGTGTGTGCTTGTACCCGTGTACCGAATCTTCCTGATGTACCTTAGGGTGCATTTCAAATGTATGAATTAATTTAATAATTGCATACCTCTCACCCTCCCCAGGATGTATGTTTTATATTAAATAACAAAATTGTGTTTTCTTAACACGAGACACCCATGTCTAAACCCTTGAAATAAATGAGTCACTGTTCAGTAGGGCATCAGGCAGGTAAATCGAGGTCATGCACAAAAACATCCCTCTGCCATTCTCCCAGCAAATAAATCCAGAAACAAAATCTTGAAAAGAAGTATTATTAGAAGTAATTTAAGGATAATAACACTAATCATGTTAGTTTAAGTACAAAATTAAGAACAATTCTACACAGATTATATAATTTAGACAGAAAGGATTTGTTCAGGCTTAACACAGGCAAACAATGCAACCCAATATCACTAAAAAGCGAGACTCTTTTACAAGAAACTGATGTTGAACTATTAACACAAAGCTATTTTTTCTTTCTTCTCTGAAATAAGATTCTTTATTTCTAAATTTTTCCAGGTTTTTGAAAATGCACTGCAGTAAAGAAACCAAAGAAGAGTGCTAAATTTTTATCACTTTATATTTTTTTCTGAGGTAAGTAATAAATGTTCTCTGAGATTTAAAATATAGCACACTTTTTTATGACTTAATTTTTGATTTGAAGATACTGTGTAAAAACTTGGCCAAAGAACTTAGCAAAGGAAGTCATTTAACTTTTTTGACTGGTCATTTTAATTCATATAGCTAAATATTTGCTACAAAATTACCCAATAAACCCATAACCCAGTCTTGTGAATAAAATTCTATACAGCCAATGCGGTAGATGATAACTGCAAATCCAAAGCTGACTTGGTAACTCACACTGCAAAGTTAGTTATTATTCCAAACTCCTAAGAAAGTTTTTATAAGTTAACAAGTAACATTTAATAGGTATGTGCTATTTACTAGGTACTTAATGAGAGATTATATTTATATCATCTCATTTGACCTCATAATAATTCTGTGAAATGATTAATAATCATGTTTTTCTGATAGAAAGAGACATGGGCAGAATATTGAATTCATATGTTTATACAAATCAGCAAAAACAATAAATATTTGCCCAGAGGATGCTACCAACAAATTGACTTTCTTCACTGAAGTCTGGTGCCAGGTCCCTCTACAGTTCTCTCCCTTGGAGTTGACAGAAGCCCATCCCCAGACCTCGCCCTGGTTCCTCTTTGGCTTTTTGAAACAGAAGATGTCTCCCTGCCCAGACCCATCACAATGGTATACTGAGATGAAAGAAATAAGAGTGACAGGAAGAGGGGTCCAAGAGGAA
Source organism: Rhynchonycteris naso (assembly GCA_037038555.1). NCBI lineage: Eukaryota > Metazoa > Chordata > Mammalia > Chiroptera > Emballonuridae > Rhynchonycteris > Rhynchonycteris naso. The sequence goes on from CM073000.1 coordinate 86,930,841, forward strand.
ACAATCTAAAAGAGGAACAGTTTGCACCCATCCAGTACTATTGTAACCCCTTCATCTTTCCATAAATACTCTATCCATGTCTAGTGTAGCAATATTATGTCCTTGACAAAACTCCATTTTGTCCTCCCATTGCAACAGGGATTCTTCTTAAAGTACAATAGTGGGTGAAAGGTGAGGCAAGGCAGCTTTGAACTCCCTCCAAAGGCTAGTGTTTATGGCCTATTATATACCTTCTATAGAAGGCAAAATGAACACTTAGACAACTTAAATTGCTACAGTTCCCCCAGCCAGTAAATTAAGCTGAGATTCAAACAAAGGTCTATCAGATTGCCATACCCAACTGCCCTGGAAAATATTTCACTATTAAAATAAAAGAATGATGTAGGGTTCGGGGACAAGTAAGCAGGCTCTTTGTGAGGAGAGACGTGCTTCTCCTGTTTATGACTGTTTTTGGAATTTGGCATAAGTGGACTAAAAGATTTTTTTCTGCTTCATGAAGTAAGCTAATATTAAGAGGAAATGAAACCTGGCATTCTGTTCCAATTTATTTTCTCTTTTTTCTTCCTTGGCTACTTGGCTTCCCAGAGTGCTTGACAACATAAGCAGGTTGGTATGGATTGACAGTAATGGTTAGTAAATAATTGTAAATGGAAGGAGGAATTCTGAAAAGGAAGTTTAGAAATTTCTTTTGAAAATTGCTGAAGAAGGCTAAAGAGTTTGATTTTAAAAGAAAAAGTGAAAAGAATCCACTGACTGTGGGGAAAAGGTTCTGTAAATCTTGGTTAAAAGGTTTTTGAACACAGCCCTGGCCAGTTGGCTCAGTGGTAGAGTGTCGGCCAGGTGTGTGGATGTTCTAGGTTTGATTCCCAGTCAGAGCACACAGGAGAAGCACCCATCTGCTTTACCACCCCTTGCCCTCTTGCTTCTTTCTCCTTCTCTCTCTTTCTTCCCGTCCTGCTGCCATGGTTCAACTGGAGCGAGTCGGCCCTGGGTGCTAAGGATGGATCCATGGCCTCTGACTCAGGTTCTAAAATGGCTCCCGTTGCAATGGAGCAAGGGCCCCAGATGGACAAAGTATCACCCCCTAGTAGTTTTGGGGGTGGATCCTGGTTGAGGAACATGCGGGAGTCTGTCTCCATCTCCCCTCCTCTCACTAAATTTAAAAAAACAAACAATATTTTTTACCATGTTCATGACAATGAGAGTTTTAAGAGCATAAAATTAAAATTTCCTGTGATTATTATTACTGTGGTTTGACAAAATGATTATAATTGCCCCCCTGCCCCCCCAAAATATATTATAGTATCTAAGTCCTCTAGTCACTTCCCTAGGTAAAAAGGAATTTACTTAGCTTTTATTTCTTTTTATTTATTCATTTTAGAGAGGAGATACAGTGAGAGAGAGAGAAAGGGGGGAGGAGCTAGAAGCATCAACTCCCATATGTGCCTTGACCAGACCAGTGCAGGGTTTTGAACTGGCGACCTCAGTGTTCCCAGGTCAACGCTTTATCTACTGCGCCACCACAGGTCAGATGGAATTTACTTAGCTTTTAAGATTAGTTCTTAGCATCGGAACAGTTGGTAACATTTTTGATAAGAGATATAAAATGACAAATATAATTTATTTCAGTGGTCAAACTCTAAGGATTACTTGAGTCAAAGACAAAGAGAAGATGATAAGAAACCTCCTGAAACGCCTGTTTGGTGGGCTGGTTGCAGTTACAGCCCCAGTCTGCAATGACTACCTGTAGCCATTCCTCCCACAGGACTCTGGGTGTGGCCATGTGCCTTGCTTTGGTCAATGAGACAGTAGCAAATGTCATACGAGCAGAGCCTTGCAAAGCACTTGTGCATTGGGGCTTGTTCTCTTGCTGCCCTTGGAAAACTGTTTCCTTGTGAGCAAGCCCAGGTGGGCCTGCTGGATGAGAGAAGTGTCCATTACCTAGCTGTTGGCAGTTGTAGGCTCTCTTATTTTTCAAGTGTGAAGAGGCTAACAGATGAGGAGGGGGCACTGAAAAGACAGGTGGTTATACTCATAAATCCTGAGAGGAGAGCCTGCCATGCCGTGAGGGGGTGAGGTAGGAGGACACGGAGGAAAGCTCCAGGATTGGGCAGGAAGCAGAATGAGTGAAACAGAAGATGGGCAAGAGCCTCCACTGTGGTTTCCATGGGAAGAAGTGGTTGAACATTGTAAGCAGATTTGGGATTGGTAATATGGAATCATTTCATCTGGTTCTAGGGCATAGGGACCGTCCCTAGTGGTCTGGTGTGTGGTATTTGTTGGTGGGATTCGGCCAGGTGGATGGTGGCTCAGTATGAGGGCCTGATAAAGAATGTTGTTGGAATATGGCTCTGGATTGGTTGGTTTGCATATGAAAGGCATGTGTGCAGGTGAATTTTCTATCTCTAAGATTTAGCTAGACCTGGAAGGGGCCACCCCAGCAGAGTCAACAAGGTCCCAAGATGTCAAAGCATCAAACAAATAAACAAACAGATAAAAAAGCAGGGTTAGTATACCAGCCATACCTCTTACCTCTGTTCATAGTCAGTGAACTTCCAGACAGTTCTAGGTAGTTTCACCTATAAACATCTTGGCTACAAACTGTGTTTGCTACAAACACTTTTGTTATACAACTAACTGGCCCTATGACAATTTTGCCATAAAAGATAAAATAAGTGGTTGACAGGTTTATGTGTGGCAGATGTCCCGTGTTTTATCAGTTTGGTTTCATTCCTCATTGACGAAGTTCTCTCAGTACTTCCATTTGAATTTTATATAATCTTAGCTCTCTTAATGGTCTATACCATGATAAGTAGATGTGGTCATCTCTAAATAGTGGATGGTAACAAGTACATATAAAGCCAGATTGCAAAGCTACATGTAAGGCCAGATAACATATACCAGGAAATGGTACCGTATCAGTCTTTTACAAATCCTTCGGTGAGCAGTCATCCCTCTCACTGTCAAAAGTTTACCGAGGAATGGCAATATGAAAGATGCACCTGCTGACTGAAAACAGTCTTCCAGGGCATTAATTATCAATCCTTTAGTTGAAAACTACTACCTCTTTTAATAAAGGAAGAAATTTAGCAAAAAAGAAAAAAGTGCATTGTGGAAAGAGACAAAGCTGTAAGCAAAATAAAGAGAGAGAGAGAGAGAGAGAGAGAGAGAGAGAGAGAGGGGTACAATACGATGAACAAAAACTTCAAAGACAAAATATATTTTTTCATGTTTCATTATGTCATTTTTAATGTTTCTCTTTTATTTTGGGTTATTTTATATCATGAATTGCCTTATGGCCAGTTAGGTATGCAGCAAACATGCTTGCACAATGATGTTTACTGCAAAACTACAGGACACGCTTCTAAATATGCAAGTGAGGCCATCCAGGACTACCCAACCCCAGGCCGGTCAGCTTACTGACCACAAGTGCATGAGCCCAGCACAGATTAGCAGACGCTGACCAACCAGAAGCAGACACCCACCAGAATCATGAGCTAATGAATGGCTATTATATTAAACCATTCAACTGTGGAGTAGTTTGATATGTAGCAATACATAACTGATTCAATCTCTATTCCAAGTTTTAAAGAATTAATACATTTTTCAAAATAAATTCTGTCAATGCTTGCATTTTCACATCAAGAAATGATGACAGCAATAGTAGAGACACCCCTAAGTGTACTGAAGACCGAGGGAAATAATAGAAGTAAAGCAATTAGAACAATGCTTACGGCACAGAAAACATTAAATATGTTTAGATTATTATAACAATAAATTTTAATCTAGAGTGTTTTATTTTTACAAAGATATGCCGTAGTAATTAATTGTAGTAGGTACGCAATAGATTGGTATTTGGACATGGCAAACATGGGATTCACTCCTTTGTTTTTGCTCGGATACTTTTAAAAGTATACTTTCGAAAGAATTTTTGCATTTTCTTTCCATTTCGTTAGCTAAAACGAGGGAAAAAGGTATAGATTAAACTGTTTTTATAACTTCTCTCATTGAATTTTACACTTCCTTTTGATAACTGGATATTTCATGCCAAGGTACAGAAGTAAATGTGTGTGAATTCCAATCTGATAGTTATTCAAAGCATCGTTAGCATTTCAAAGAAATGTGAGAGTAAGTATCCAGTAGTAAGTAGTTCAATCTCTTTTTATCCATTTTTGCCCTTGATCTTTATCACCCATATAAATACTTAAGTAACAATAAAACCAAAAATTCCATGTTAAGATGAAAGCAATATGGGAAACAAGTGATTTCATCTATTATAGACCACAGCTTTTGTGTGCAAGGTCACTGTATTCCCCTTTAGAAAAAAATTTTTTTCTCCATTTTCAGGGATTCTGGTGCAGATGTTGATATTATAGAAATTCTAAATTCATTTCACAGATATGTACCAGAATGCCTTCTGTGTACCAGGCACCATCGGATGGGTCAAAATTTCAGTAGTGGCAAAATAATATCCTGCCCTCGGGATGAAGACCTTCAGTGATGGAAAAAAATTGCAAGCAAATCAAAACAGTATAATTTCAGACAATGCTAAATTCTATAAGGAGAAATAAAGCAAAGTAATGAGAGAGGAGTCGTTATTGCCTGCAGAGGAAAGAAGTTACGGAAATCCTCGTAGGCTATTCTGAGAGCCAGAGTAGCTACCGCAGAGTGGTGAGAGATGGTGCATGGGAAAGACAGAGGGTTCAGTCCCAGTTTGAATCCAGAGGTCCAAGAGATACCAAGAGGCAGGGGAGTGTAGCTGCAGTCTGGGCCTAAAGGCCTGAGAACCAGGAGAATTGATCATGTATGGAGTTCTAGCCTGACGGCCAACAGCTTGAGAACCTGAACAGGCCAATGTTTCAGGTTGGGTCCAGGTGAGGGAAAAGGTTATGTATTAGTGCAAAGACTGCCAAACAGTGAGAATTTTGTCCTTTTCAGAGCAGAGGGTTGGCCTTTTTATTGTATTCAGGCCTTCTACTGATAGAATGAGGCCCACACATATCAGGGAGGGCAACTGGATTTACAGTGGTCCCTCACCTATTGCGAGAGTTAGGTTCCAGAATCCTCTGAGATAGGCAAAAATCCACGAGTAGTGACCTTATATTTATTTTATTAATTATATCTATTTTAAGGCTTTATAAACTCTCCCACACTCTTATAAACCTTTCCCACATAGTTATTAACCTTTCCCACACTCCTATAAACACTTCCTGTGATTATTTTATTGCAAAAATTAAAATAATATATAACAATACCTATATACTGCAAAATCCTATGATATAGTGAAAAATCCATGATACAAAATTAGATATATACAATTTAAATATCCGCAATACAGTGAGACCACGAAAAGTGAACCACGATATGGCGAGGGACAACTGTCTACTAATTTAAATGTTAATCTCATCTAAAAACACCCCTGTAGAAATACCTAGAATAGCATGGCCTATGGTGGCATAGTGGATAGAGTATTGACCTGGAATGCTGAGGTTGCTGATTTGAAAGCCTGGGCTTGCCTGGTCAGGGCACACACGGCAAGCAAGTAATGAACAACTAAAGTGAAGCAACTATGAGTTGATACTTCTCACTCCCCCAACCCCACTTCTCTTTCTGTAAAATAAAATCTTAAAAAAAAAAAAAGCTAGAATAACATCTGGCCAAGTATCTTGGCATCCCATGGTCCAGTAAAGTCGACATAAAAAAATTAAACATCACAGGTAGATGTACTGATTGAAGATGGGGTCAGAGGGAGGTTAAGGTAAGATGTAGGATTTACACAATCTGATTTATACTTTTTAAATGTCACCTGCTATTTCTGATGGACAGAATATGACCATACTGTAGTATTTTAAAAAATGAAATCTTCCCCTAGTCCCATCATAAAAGCAATGCATATGAAAGTGAAGGAATGGAATGTGGGCAAATGATAGCAAACAACAACAAAGCCCCATGAACCAGCTCTGAGGGATGCATCTTCAATAAAGCAGGGATCAAGGAAGCCCCGTGGTCCTGCGAAATGGGTGGGCACAGCCAGATCACATGACTGCAGCTGGACCCAGAACTAGACTTGCCGCTGTGCAGCTGCAATAGTAAAAAGAAAAGGAAATCTGATGGAATCTGTAAGCCAGGGGACACAGAAACCGTCCTCAGACTGATTCCAAAAAGGAATGGACCTGGCAGGAAGTGGGACACAGAACAACCAGCTACCTTGGAAAAATTCTGCAAAAAAAAATTCATGTTAACACAATAAATTAAAATGAATAAAAATTAAGCCTGACCTGTGGTGGCGCAGTGGATAAAGCGTCGACCTGGGAACACTGAGGTCGCCAGTTCAAAACCCTGCACTGGTCTGGTCAAGGCATATATGGGAGTTGATGCTTCCAGCTCCTCCCCCCTTTCTCTCTTTCTCTCTCTCTCACTCTGTGTCTCCTCTCTAAAATGAATAAATAAAAATAAATTTTAAAAAATAAATAAAAATTAATAATAAAATAATAATGGGAAGTAGTGTAAGCCATTGAAGTCTCAGCACCATCCCATCAATATATCTTTCTGTAGGCTAGAGACTCACTCTGCAGAAAACTTTCAGAGGCAGAATCAAATTGAACAGGGTGAAAACACCAGCGTGCTCCGGGAGCAACGTTTCCTGTAATGAGGAGGCAGGAGGGGCGGGGAAGACAGAGGGGCAGAGGTGAGGGGCCTGGAGTGTAATAATAGCGCTGCAGCGTTCAGTTGTGAGAGCACTGCTTTGGAAGGCAAGGTGCACGGAGCTCTGGAGAATACTGAGGTTAATGACAGGAAGCCTTTCCGAATCAAGCAGAGGAGTGCTCATATTTCTTGATACTCCCTGGAAATAACAAAGGAGAAAGTCCTTGAAGTGCAGTGGGAAAACCTGTGACTCAGGCCTGCTCTCCCACAGAAACCTCTTCGGAATGGTCCAGGATATCTCTTCTCTTTAAACGTGGGGAACAACAACAACAAAAAGAGTCTGATAATATCCTATTTAAAAACACTCCAAGAAAAAAGATATGAAATTAATGTCTAACAACTAAGGAAAACAAACCAAAAAACAACCCCAAAGAAATAGAAAGCTGTAACCTAAAATTCAAAATTATTTAAAGGAAATTTAAAAAATGATCAAAGTTCTGAAAGAACACCCCAAATTATATGTAGAGGAGCTCAGACATGAGATGGCTGGTCATTCCCCGCCCCCTTACCCTTTCACTGCATGAGCAATTAGTCCTGAGGCCATTAGACAGACACCAGTGGGATGACTGACATCCAGACCTCCTGTGGAGAGGGGCTTGCCATGGCGCTTAGTAGCCTATAGTGTGGCTAAGCAAGTGGGTATCCCTACAGCGGGAAGGGGCAGGGGGAAGCCTCGTAAGGGATGTTAAAACCCAAACAGGGTGAAGAAGGTATCCACGTTTAGAAGGAAGGTGTTCCCTCATGGAATGGCTTGGCATGAGATGTCAAAGCCTAATAAGGAAAAGGAGGAAATCCACGTGGGGATGGCTTGCTTTATGTTACAGAGTCCCAGGAACTTAAGCAGGGAGATAAACTGACCCGGGGAATCTAATCTCAGAGTGAGAGAGATGTCTGAGTGGAGAGAAGGCGGCCGTGAATAGGGAAATGTGTTACCTAGAAAGGGGCTGATCAAATGAGCAACTTCATGAAGTTTTTCACGGGAGCCAGATTTCTCACTGTTTAAGGAAGGATTTATAAATATAAAGACGGAGAAAAGCAAGAGTGAACCTCATGATGTTAGACTGGAACTAAGCTATCAATGTTTTTTTTTTTGTTGTTGTTGTTTTAGTCTTTTTTTTAAATTTTTTTAAATTTTATTTTATTCATTTTAGAGAGGAGACAGAGAGAGAGAGAGAGAGAGAGAGAGAGAGAGAGAGAGAGAGAAAGAAAGGGGGGGAAGGGGGGAGGAGCTGGAAGAATCAACTCCCATATGTGCCTTGACCAGACCAGTGCAGGGTTTTGAACTGGCGACCTCAGTGTTCCCAGGTCGACGCTTTATCCACTGCGCCACCACAGGTCAGGCAGATATCAATGTTTTTAAGAAAGGGGCAGAGATAGAGATAGTTATAGATGTGAATATGTACAGTATTTGTGTGTGTGTGTGTGTGTGTGTGTGTGTGTGTGTGTGTGTGTGTGTGTAAATACCTAACTCTGTCCACTAAGGGGGGCTGAAAAATTGACATCCCAGTAGCAATAAGTAAAGCCCAGACTTTGGTCTCTAAATAAATTTTCCACTAAAAGAAACAGGAATCCATTGAGCAATGACTGACATCAGGGCCAGCACAGGGCAGGTGTAAGGTGAGCCCAGAACACATTGAGCCAGAAAGCAAGGAAGTGCTCAGAGAATGAAGAGGCATGTCCAGAGGAAGTCAGCTTGAATGGACTCCAACTGGTTATACTGAGGACAACTGAAGGAACAAAATTAATAATAACTGTATTGGATTATAACCCATCAAATAAAATAGAAAAACATGAGCCCACTAGGCATGGGAAATTTAAATAATTTCAAATCACCTCCCCACAAAATGTTTATTAATTATAGGGAAAAAATTGTCCATTTCTCTCAGTATTAAACTTTCTTAGCACAAAGTTGTTCATAACTGTTCTTATTATATTTTCAACTTTTTTGATTGAAATCTGTAGTTATATCCCTTATTATTCATGATATAGTTTATTTATTTATTTTTAAATATTTTATTGAGTTTATTGGAGTAACATTCATTTATACATTTTCCTTTTTTTCTTTACTACTATTACAAGAAAGTATATCCTTTTTTTAGTGTTCATGTTCTTAAAATACAGGTTTTTAAAATTTTCTCTATTTTGGCAACTTCCTTTTGAAATACTTGGGGATAAATCTACACAATTACAATGATTAAGGATCTGACCATTGTGGAGATTATAATAAGAGTTATATTGTAGCTTTTCAAAATCATTTCTAAATGATTTGTAAATAATTTTCTCTAGCCAACATTGGTACAAATCAAAACAACAGCTACAATAATATAAGGCTTTTGCCATTTTTTTTTGTAATTGAGGTAAAATTGGCCTAGCATTACATTAGTTTCAGGTGTACAACATAATGAGATGATATTTGTATATATTGCAAAATGATCACCACTGTCATCCAGTTAACATACACCATTCTTACACTTAAGTAGCATGCTTTTATCCATAACTTTCTCATTTACACTAGAGCTTACCTTCCTAGAAATAACTGTGATTCACATTTGTATAACACTTTAGAGTTTTTGAACTGCTACCATCCATTATAGTATCATTTGATTTTCATAACAATCTTTTAGGTATGTAAATATTAATATTTTACAAATGATGAAACTAAAGCTAAAAATTAGATATTTATATAACTTACTAACTGATCACCTCAAAAAATCTAGTACCCATCTGACCCAGTAGAGTTATTACAATCTTATCGACTAAATTCCCTATGCTGTACATTCATCCCCATGACTATTCTGTAACTACCAATTTGAACTTTGAAATCCCTTCACCAGTACATCCATGTTCAAGTGTTAGAAAATGTTCTATTTCTGACTTGTATATTTTCTATTTCATTCATTTCTGTTCTTTACCATTCCTTTTCTCCTACTTTTCTGGGTTTCTTCTATAATTTCTCCTAAATTTTTTTTCCTTCTCCTTTTATTAGGTTAGAGGAAGGAAGACAGTGAGGCAGATTCCTGCACATGCCCCGATGGGGATCCATCTGGCAACCCCATCTGGGGCTGATGGTCCAGTATCAAGCTATTTTTAGTGCCTGAGGTTGATGTGCTCCAATGGAGCTATTTTCAGCACCTGGGCCATGCTTGAACCAATCAAGTCACTGGCTGCAGGAGTGGAAGATAGAGACAAGAGGAAGAAGGAGGGGGAGAGAAGCAGATAGTTGCTTCTCCTGTGTGCCCTGACTGGGAATAAAACTCAGGACATCCATATACCAGACTGACACTCTGTCCACTGAGCAAACCAGCCAAGGTCAAATAAAATTTCTTAAGTTTGAATTTAGCTCATTAGTCTTGAGCATTTCCTCTTTCCTAACATAAGGATTTAAAAGTTCTAAAATTTCACCTATGCTGCTTTCACCATGTTTGATATTTAGTATTTACATTTTTTAAAAATTCTAAACATTTTAAATTTAGCTTATGCTGTATCTTAATCTAATTTCTCTCCGTTCCTGTCTGTCTGTCCCTATCTATCCCTCTCTCTGACTCTCTCTCTGTCCCTGTAAAAAAAAAAAAAAAAAAGAAAGAAAGGTATATTTATGTTCACAAATTTATGGGGATATATAGAAATCTTTAACTTAATTGAATTGTTGTCAGAAAATGTAGTGTGTATGAACCTGCATCTTTGACATGTGTGGAAACTTATTTACAAGCAAATCAAGATCTGTTTTTATCCATGCTTTATGAGAATAATGCATATTCTCTGTTAGGTACAGAATGCTATGCATTTTATCAGATTAAGTTTATTAATTGAGCTGTTAAAGTATTCTATTAATTGAGTGAATTATGTTGAAACCTTACAGCTTTAGAGGACTTACAATTTTTTCCATGTAGTTCCATTAAACTTATATATATTATATGATATATGTCATATATATATCTTTAAATATATACATGTTTAGAATTTTTTTTATTTTCCTGGTGAAATGAACCTTGAAGCATTTCATAGCACCTCCCTATATATATCTTGGTAATTCCTTCACTGGTGAAATCTGTTTGGCTTGATACTAATACAACTACCCCTTTTGTTGGGCTAATATTTCTCCAGCATAACTTCCTCCATCCTTACCTCTGTGTGTGTGCCCTTAGCTATAGTTGAGTCTGTTTTAAAGTACGTATGCTGAGATTTGTTTCCTATCATCTGACAACCTCTTCTAACTGGTGTTTATTTTGATGATTTACATATTTAGATTTATTTCTACTATTTCACATATTAAAATCTATTAATCTATTTTTTTAAATTTATTTTTATTTATTCATTTTAGAGAGGAGACACAGAGTGAGTGAGAGAGAGAGAGAGAGAGAGAGAGAGAGAGAGAGAGAGAAAGAGAGAAAGGGGGGAGGAGCTGGAAGCATCAACTCCCATATATGCCTTGACCAGACCAGTGCAGGGTTTTGAACTGGTGACCTCAGTGTTCCCAGGTCGATGCTTTATCCACTGCACCACCACAGGTCAGGCTATTAATCTATTTTTAATATTGCTTTTTTTCCTCTAGTCCCCCTTTTGTTCCTTTTTCTTTCTTATTTCATTTCTTTTTCTTTCTATGGTTTGAAATTTATATAATTTTTATTCCTTAGGTACCCTTAAAATTTTACCAGACTTTTTGATTTAACAAAGTTTAAAATGGAATAATACCTTATCCTCCCACTTCTAATACTTTATAGCAAAATATATTTATTGTTAGAATGTACATTTATAAAAATTCCAATATTTTTAAAGAAACCCAATTTATTAGGACTCAAAGTCTTAAATGTGATTTTTAAAATGATTTGTACCATACTTAATAAGTAGAATTAATAATAAATTGCTTGCTATGCATGTCAGTATTGTATAATGTATGATGCAATATACAAATTGATAAATTATCTTGAGAATTATATAAATGAAGAAAAAGCTGACTGCAATGATGGGCTCAAAGCATCTCCTTTTTTAATAGATCCCTCTAAAATGTATATTTATGAAAAACACAAATGAAATTCATGGAGGTTTGGTAATTTTTTGTTGTTGTTGTTGTTTTTTCTTTTGTTTTGTTTTTATTAATTCTAATGGGGTGACACCAATAAATCAGGGTACATATGTACAATGAAAACATCTCCAGGTTATCTTATCATTCAATTGTGTTGCATACCCATCACCAAAAGTCAAATTGTCCTCTGTCACCTTCAATCTGGTTTTCCCTGTGTCCCTCCCCTCCTCCCTATCCCACTCTTCCCTCCCTCCCCCCATCCCATAACCACCACTCTCTTGTTCATGTCTCATATTCTCACTTTTATGTCCCACCTATGTATGTAATCATGCTGATCTCAGTTTTTCTTTTTTTCTGATTTACTTATTTCACGCCGTATAATGTTATCAAGGTACATCCATTTTGTTATAAATGATCCGATGTCATCGTTTCTTATGGCTGAGTAGTATTCCATAGTATATATGTACCATAGCTTTTTAATCCACTCGTCTTCTGACGGACACTTGGGCTGGTTCCAGATCTTCGCTATTGTGAACAATGCTGCCACAAACATGGGGGCGCATTTCTTTTTTCGAACAGTGCTATGGTGTTCTTAGGGTATATTCCTAAAAGTGGGATAGCTGGGTCAAAAGGCAGTTCGATTTTTAATTTTCTGAGGAATCTCCAAACTGTTTTCCACAGTGGCTGCACCAGTCTGCATTCCCACCAGCAGTGCAGAAGGGTTCCCTTTTCTCCACATCCTCGCCAGCACTTATTCTGTGTTGTTTTGCTGATAAGTGCCATTCTGACTGGTGTGAGGTGATATCTCATTGTGGTTTTAATTTGCATTTCTCTAATGATTAGTGATGTTGAGCATTTTTTCATATGCCTATTGGCCATTTGTATGTCCTCTTTGGAGAAATGTCTATTCATTTCTCTTGCCCATTTTTTGATTGGGTTGTTTGTCTTCCTGGTGTTGAGTTTTATAAGTTCTTTATAAATTTTAGTTATTAAGCCCTTATCAGATGTGCTGTCGAATATGTTCTCCCATTGTGTGGTTTGTCTTTTTATTCTGTTCTTATTGTCTTTAGCTGTGCAAAAACTTTTTAGTTTGATATGGTCCCATTTGTTTATCTTGCCTTTTATTTCAGTTGCCCGTGGAGATAAATCGGCAAATATACTGCTGCTACAGATGTCGGAGAGCTTGCTGCCTATGTTTTCTTCTAAGATGCTTATGGTTTCACGGCTTACATTTAAGTCTTTTATCCATTTTGAGTTTGTTTTTGTGAATGGTGTAAGTTGATGGTCTAGTTTCATTTTTTTGCAGGTAGATGTCCAATTTTCCCAACACCATTTGTTAAAGAGGCTGTCTTTACTCCATTGTATGTTCTTTCCTCCTTTGTCAAATATCAGTTGTCCATAAAGGTGTGGGTTTATTTCTGGGTCCTCTGTTCTGTTCCATTGATCTATGTGCCTGTTCTTATGCCAGTACCAGGCTGTCTTGAGTATAATGGCCTTATAGTAAACCTTGATATCTGGAAGAGTGATACCTCCTGCTTTATTTTTTCTTTTTAAGATTGCTGAGGCTATTCGTGTTCTTTTTTGGTTCCATATAAATTTTTGGAATATGTGTTCTATATCTTTGAAGTATGTCATTGGTATTTTAATTGGTATTGCATTGAATTTATAAATTGCTTTGGGTAATATAGACATTTTAATGATGTTTATTCTTCCGAGCCATGAGCACGGTATGTGCTTCCACTTGTTTGTATCTTCCTTGATTTCTTTTATTAATGTTCTATAATTTTCCGAGTACAAGTCCTTAAACTCCTTGGTTAAATTTACTCCTAGGTACTTTATTTTTTGGCTGCAATAGTGAAGGGGATTGTTTCCTTAATTTCTTTTGCAGATATTTCATTGTTGGTGTATAGAAATGCCTCTGATTTCTGAGTATTAATTTTATATCCTGCCACCTTGCTGAATTCATTTATAAGGTCCAGTAGTTTTTTGACTAAGACTTTAGGGTTTTCAATATACAATATCATATCATCTGCAAATAGTGACAGTTTTACTTCTTCTTTTCCAATTTGGATGCCTTTTATTTCTTCTTCTTGTCTGATTGCTGTAGCTAGGACTTCCAGAACTATGTTGAATAAGAGTGGTGAAAGTGGGCAACCCTGCCTGGTTCCTGATCTTAAGGGGATTGCTTTTAATCTTTGTCCATTTAGTATGATGTTTGCTGTCGGTTTATCGTAGATGGCCTTTATCATGTTAAGGAATGATCCCTGTATTCCCACTTTACTGAGAGTTTTGAGCATGAATGGGTGTTGGATTTTATCAAATGCCTTTTCTGCATCTATTGAAATTATCATGTGATTTTTGTCCTTCCTTTTGTTTATGTGATGAATCACATTGATTGATTTGCGAATATTGAAGCAGCCTTGCCTCTCCAGAATAAATCCCACTTGATCATGGTGTATGATTTTTTTCATTAATGCTGGATACGGTTGGCTAATATTTTGTTGAGAACTTTAGTGTCTAAATTCATCAGGGATATAGGCCTATAATTTTCTTTCTTTGTGTTGTCTTTGCCCGGTTTTGGGATCAGAATTATGCTCGCCTCATAAAAGGAGTTTGGAAGTCTTCCTTCTTCTTGAATTTTTTGAAATAGCTTGAGAAGGATAGGAGTTAGTTCTTCTTTGAATTTTTGATAGAATTCACTTGTGAAGCCATCAGGCCCAGGACTTTTCTTTTTTGGGAATTTTTTGATAAGTGTTTCGATCTCATTTGTTGTAATTGGTCTGTTTAGGTGTTCTGATTCTTTCAGATTGATTTTTGGAAGGTTATATGATTCAAGAAATTTGTCCATTTCACCAAGATTGTCAAATTTTTTGGCATATAGTTCTTCATAGTATTTTCTTACAATGCTTTGTATTTCTGTTGTGTCAGTTGTTATTTTTCCACTGTCCTTTCTAATTTTATTTATTTGAGTCCTCTCTATTTTTTTCTTGGTGAGTCTAGTTAAAGGTTCATCAATCTTGTTTACCTTTTCAAAGAACCAGCTTCTGGTTTCATTGATCCTCTGTATTGTTTCCTTAGCCCCTATGTCATTTATTTCTGCTCTGATCTTTATTATTTCCTTCCTTCTACTTGTCTTGGGTTTTATTTGTTGTTGTTTTTCTAGTTCTTTTAGATGCAGGGTCAGGTTGCTTATTTGAGCTTTTTCTAGCTTCTTATGATATGCCTATAGTGCAATAAACTTCCCTCTCAGTACTGCTTTTGCTGTGTCCCATAAATTTTGAGTTGATGTATGCTGATTATCATTTGTTTCTAGAAACTTTTTAATTTCTTCTTTGATCTCATTGTTAATCCATTCATTATTTAATAACATGCTATTTAGTTTCCAAGTGTTTGAATATTTTTCAGTTTTTCTTTTGTGGTTAATTTCTAGTTTCATGGCATTGTGATCAGAGAAAATGCTTGATATGATTTCAATCTTCTTAAATTTATTGAGACCATTTTTGTGTCCTAACATGTGGTCTATCCTAGAAAACGTACCATGAGCACTTGAGAAGAATCAATATTCTACTGCTTTAGGGTGAAAAGTTCTGAAGATATCTATTAAATCAAGTTGATCTAGATCTCCTTTAAGTCTGCTGTTTCTTTATTAATTTTCTTTCTTGAGGATCTATCCAGTGTTGTTAGAGGGGTATTGAAATCCCCTACTATGATAGTATTGCTGTTGATCTCGCCCTTTATATCCATCAAAGTCTGCTTTATGTATGTCGGGGCTCCTATATTTGGTGCATAGATATTTACAATAGTTATATCATCCTGTTGAATTGTTCCCTTTATCATTATGTAGTGTCCTCCTTTATCTCTTACTACAGCCTTTGTTTTAAAGTCCATTTTGTCTGATATAAGTATTGCTACCCCGGCTTTTTTTTCATTTCCATTTGCATGAAATATTTTTTTCCATCAGTTTACCTTCAGTCTATGTGCATCTTTTGTTTTAAGGTGTGTCTCTTGTAGACAGCATATGTATGGGTCCTGTTTCTTTATCCATGCAGCTATCCTATGTCTTTTGATTGGATCATTTAATCCATTTACATTTAAAGTTATTATTGATATGTAGTTGTTTATTGCCATTTTATTCTTTAAAGCTGTATTCTTCTTTTGCTCTATTCATTCCTCCCTTTAAACTGTTCACAAGAGGCCCCTTAGTATCTCTTGCAGAATTGGTTTGGTTTTTATGAATTCCTTGAGGCTTTCTTTTTCTGGGAAGCTCTTTATTTCTCCTTCAATTTTAAACGTTAGCCTTGCTGGATAGAGTAGTCTTGGTTGTAGGTTCTTGTTCTGCATTACTTTGATTATATCTTGCCATTCCCTTCTGGCCTCAAGTGTTTCTGTTGAGAAGTCCGATGTCATCCTTATGGGGGCTCCTTTGTAGGTGATAGCCTTTTTTTCTCTAGCAGCTTTTAAAATTTTTTCTTTATCCATTAGCTTTGGTATTTTAACTATGATGTGTGTTGGTGTAGATCTTTTTGGGTTTCTCTTTAATGGAGTTCTGTGTGCTTCTTGAATGTGTGGAGTGTTTCCCAGTCTTAATTTAGGAAAGTTTTCTGTTATGATTTGATTGAACAAAGTTTCCATTTCCTGTCCTCTCTCCTCTTCTTCAGGCACCCCTATGATGCGAATGTTGTTTCTCTTCATGTTGTCACAGAGCTCTGAGTTTCCTCACATTTTTTAAGTCTCTTCTCCTTTTTCTTCTCTGCTTCTGTGCCTTAGTTTATTGTGTCCTCTAACTTGCTTATTCGATCCTCAGCGTCATCCATCCTGCTTTTAATTCCTTCCATTGTGGTCTTCAGTTCTGATACTGTATTTGTCATTTCTGTCTGATTCTT
Organism: Rhynchonycteris naso; assembly: GCA_037038555.1. Classification (NCBI taxonomy): domain Eukaryota; kingdom Metazoa; phylum Chordata; class Mammalia; order Chiroptera; family Emballonuridae; genus Rhynchonycteris; species Rhynchonycteris naso. The sequence continues at coordinate 86,947,452 of CM073000.1, forward strand.
TTTTATTATTTCAATTTCATTTTTTATACTTGTTATCTCTTTATTTAGGTGTTCATAATGACTATTCATTGTTGCTCTAATTTCTTTGAACATCCTATCATTATTCTAAATTCTGCTTCTGGTAATTTGGTTATATCTGGTTCATTCAGGTCCTTCTTTGGGGATTTCTCTTGATTCATTTGGTTTGCATTCCTCTGCCTGCCCATTTTTTCTGTGTATAAGCAAGTTGTGGCCACTGGAGTCCAGTAGGTGTTGCCTTTGTGTTCTCTAGGTGTGGTCTGTCTGCAGGCCCCCCACCCCCTCTGCCGGTGCCTAGGGTGGTTGGGTATGAGCATTGCCAGAGCCGGCCCACTGTGGCTTTTGCTGTGATTTCTGCCTCTCCTCCGTGGTAGGGGCTGTCACTGAAGCCACAAGACTTAGCACCAAGGGTAGAGGTGAGCACCTTTGCTCAGCTGCGGACCCAGCCTATTTCCGGACTTCTTCCCAGAACCAGCAGTCGGAGCCTGCTCTCTACAGTTCCGGGGGTTAGGAGGGGCTTTTGACGTGCTCTCATCTGTAAGCTTTTGCCCGTCCAGAGCTTTAGCCCATCCCTCGAGGCCAGGGCTCTTCTGCGCAGCGTCGGAAACCAAGGTTTATTGGGGCGGGCGTGTTTGCTGGCTTCCGCTCAGCTGCATACTTCCGTTCGTCCTGGACTCTACCCCGCCCCCGCGTTCGGAGCCCGCTCGTGCACGTATAAATGCAATTCGCGGTTTCTCCGGCCGGGCGGGCATAGTAGCGTGAGCTCAACTGCGAGCTTCCACTTGTCTCGGGGTCTACCCCATTCCCGCGCTCGGAGCCCGCTCGCGCACTTATACTGGCCAGCCGTGGTTTCTCCGGCCCAGGGGGTGGGGGGCTGGTAGGGTCAGCTCAGCCGCGATCCCCTGCCCTTCCCTGGTCCTAGCCCGGTCCCCGCGGTCAGGACCGGCTTGCGCAGGGCCTGCCCGTTCCTGGCCTCCCGCTTTGTCCCCGTAAGTGGGATTAAAGGTGGGCCCGCAGCTTCCGGACCGCTTTCGCGCGTCCCCTCTGACCCTCTGGGCTGGACTGATCTCCCACCGGCTTGGCCTCTGCCCACGGCGACAGAACCGCGTTTCAGCATCCTGTCGCCCCACACCCTTAAGCAGCCCTCAGCAGAGTAGGAAGGGACCTAATACTCCACACTGTAGGCCTGGGAGCTCCCTCACTTGTTTCACAGCTCAAAACTGTCCAAACGCCTCTTCTAGGCTCTGAGACTGCAGGCTGGGGCTTGGTTCCTGGGACCCAGGTCCCTCCCTCTCCGCCACACTTTCCTCCCGCCACACGGGTCTCTCCGGGCTGCCGTTTGCTCCGGGGAGCTGGGCAGCCCTCTTCGCGTTTTCGCTATTCCTACCAGTCTCAATGTGGCTTCTTCTGTGTTCCTTGGTTGAAGAGTTCACTTAGTTTTAGTTCATAGTTGGTTTATCCAGATGATGGTTCTTTAAATTGAGTTATAATCCACTTTGCTTCTGGGAGTTGGAAGTTGGTACGTCCGCCTACTCCGTCGCCATCTTGCTTCCCCAGGATTGGTAATTTTTAAAGTATTCCAATTACTCTGTGATATTCAGTAAAAATGATAAAATGCAAATTCATCATAGTGTATGTTTTGTATTTAATTTCTAGATCAACTAAAGAGAAGAGGAGCTAAAGTTTGATAATATATACTGTCAACATGTCTCAACAAGCTTATAAAAAAGTGCTGAGTGTTGTCAGAAAAATTTGGGGGAAATGCTACTTTTTTCTTCATTTATAATGTAAATTATATGAACTTATTGCAGTTTACTTATCTGCCTTGCTTTCACAGTCATGGAGTTCATGTGCTCTGGCTAGTATATCCATTTATATTTGAATAGTAAGAATGTCTTTCCAGCTCTCCTACACATTGAAATAGAAGTGAGACAGACCAATAATGAGTCACAGAGGCAATTATACAGAATTTATATTCCCTTCATTTCACAAGGTCAAACATCAATTAAATTTTCCAAAAAGTATGTAAAATTAATTTAAGTAATTGCAAAATCCCTGGAAAGAAATTTATTTTAAAAATTACAAAGGTAAAAGAAATAAAAATAAAAATAAAAAATTACAAAGGTTGAGATCCCATAGTAGGTAAAGAGAATGCACATTTATTGTGTGCCTTCTATATTCAAGGTCATTTTATTGCATTTAATCCTCACATAAATCACTGAAGTAGATATTCCAGTAGCTTTTTTATCTATGGTTTTACTTTCCATGGTCTGAAAATATAATGAAAAATTTCAGAAACAAGCCAATCTTAAGTTTTAAATTGTGCACTGCTTTGAGTAGCTTAATGAAATCTGAGCCATCCCATTCCATCCCACTGAGGTTGTAAATCGCCCCTTTGTCTAATGTATCAATGCTGGATAAACTACCTGCCCGTTAATCTCTTAATAGCCACCCTTGCGATCAGGTGGAGTGTCATGGTATCACAGAGCTTATGTTCAAGCAACCCTTATTTTATCAGTAATGACTCCAAAGTAGAAGAATAGTGATGCCGGCCATATGCCAAGGAGAAGCCATGAAGCACTTCCTTTAAGTGAAGAGGTAAATGTTCTTGACTTAATAAGGAAGGAAAGAAATACTGTAAGCTGAGGTTGCTAAGGTCTAGGGTAAGAAGGAATCATTTATCTGTAAAATTGTATAATTTATAAATTAAACGTTATCAAAGGTATGTATGTATAGAAGAAAAGAAAGGGCCTGACCTGTGGTGGCGCAGTAGATAAAGCATCTACCTGTAACATGGAGGTCACCAGTTCAAGACCCTGGGCTTTCCTGACCAGGCAGTGGAGCAGTGAATAGAACATTGGACTGGGATGCGGAGGACCCAGGTTCGAGACCCCAAGGTGGTCATCTTGAGCACGGACTCATCTGGTTCGAGCAAAAGCTCATCAGCTTGGACCCAAGGTCGCTGGCTCAAGCAAGGGGTTGCTCGGTCTGCTGAAGGCCCGCGGTCAAGGCACGTGTGAGAAAGCAATCAATGAACAACTAAGGTCTTGCAACAAAAAACTGATGATTGATGCTTCTCATCTCTCTCCATTCCTGTCTGTCTGTCCCTATCTATCCCTCGCTCTGACTCTCTCTCTCTGTCTCTGTCAAAAAAAAAAAAAATTTCTTTTTAAAAACCCAGGGCTTGCCCAGCCAAGGCACATATGGGAGTTGATTCTTCCTGCTCCTCCCCCCTTCTCTTTTTCCCCTTCTAAAAATGAATAAATAAAAATCTTAAATAAAAATAAGAATAAGAAGCAAACATAGTATATAGGGTTTGGCACTGTATGTGGTTTCAGGTGTCCACTGGGGGTCTTGGAACATAGCCCCTGTGAGTCAGGGGGGACTACTGTACTTGACTTTTAAAATAAAAAGGAATGACATTGCTAGTAAATGCAGGAGCCAGTATGGGACACCAATCTGGCTAGCCCCAAACCTGCCTTTCCCCATTCCATCCAAGGCTTTGTGTTTATGGCTTCCTCCAAAATATCCAATGGCATCAGCACCAACCTGGGGTAGCCTATCTGAGTATTACTGGAGTTTGAAAATCACCAGTGTGTCCTTTTTCAGGTACCAGCAATGACCTCTAGAACTTTTATTCTGATTGTACAATTAACCCAAAGGTCCTTGCTATGCTTGCACGCTGTATGACATCGGATATAGCATGTGATACAATTCCCTCCCTTAAACAACTTAGGAGCAGCAGCTGCCTTTCAGAACATACATTCAGGTAAAGTCTGTTGTTTTCTGCCCTATTAGCCCTACACTCTGCCAAACTCAGCATTTAATGCAGAAGCCAGAGAATGCTGGACTTCTGGCAACTCCTGGACCAGAACAGACCATGCTGTTTGGCTCTGATTTCACACATTTATAATCTTTTCTCTTGCTCCCTTTGCTCAATGTAGGAGAGGGGCTTTCAGCCAATTTCCCCACCGTTTATAGCAAATCCCAAGGCTCCTTCGTTTCCAGCTGCTAAAATGCCTGGGCAGACTGTATTACTAAATTATTGTATCTTTTTGGTAGCATGCCTGATCTGTCTTGGCATGTGCTTGGCATTGAAAGAAGCTCCTGTTGCAAGCAGAGGAAGCTAGCTACATTCACTCTTCCCACACGCCTTTTCTCTGTTGCCCTCAACCACTAACTTCTTTGTTTCCCATGCAGAAGCCAAGCTCATAGGGGCAGTTTCTCATCTATCTCTGAACCCCTAGGGAGTTAAAGATTTCAAAGAGAGTTCTGTGCTAGGAGCATTTCCCATAGCCTAGAGCCAGATGAATAAATGGCCTATAGTGAATAACTACATTTGGAACCAAGAGGTTTTGTTTCTCTCTTACCAAAATGTATTTCTTTGTAATACTGCCGTCACTGTATCTGTGTACTTTCTCAAACAGAAGAGTCTGTATTGGGGAAAGAGAGGAAAGAACCCTTTCAACTCAACTCTATTGTTTTCAAGTGTGTTGGTCCTTTGGTTGAACATTTTTTTAAATATTCAGTTTTTATATTCTCCCAACAGGTTATGAAAGAGAAATGAAAAACTGCTCTGGAGAAATGAAACAAACAGAAGAATAGACCTATATATAATCTATAATCTTTAAATAAAAAAGAAATTTTGCAATGTAAAATGGATAGAAATTATGTTTAATGACTGTAAAGTGAATACTCACTCTGATTCGATTTTCAAAAGATCTATCCTAAATTTGAACTCAAAGTCATCCAAACATCCTCAATAAAAGCCCTGGGAATGTAATGCATTCAAATGAATCCTGTAAAATTTATTTTTCCTCTAAGCAATGTCACATGCATCCCAAGAGATGTCTCATTTCAAAAGAATAAGAGAATCATCAAAAGTGTGATCCTATTAACAAGACACACCATAAAAAAAATATACAGAAATGTTAAAGATAAACTTTATCTAGTGAGTTATGTTTTAAATCAACATTGCTGTTTCTATGGTAAGAAACAGTTCATGTAAAATAAAAATTCTCTATAAGGGTTTGGTGCTATAGCCATGGCAACCAGGAGATGATGACTGTTGTCTGCTAATGTTTTCATCTGAGCCAGGCAGAAGAACAAGATGTGTTTCAAATGTATGTAAAATGGCCTAGAAAATTGATCATTTATTGCTCTTTCACACAATCCCTGGACTGATTAAGAAAGACATTGCAAAAATAGTTGTTAGGTAGCCTGAGAAAAGTGTGTCTATGTCTGGCTTTCTCCTGGTTATGGAAGCAGGAGAGACCCACTTTAGCTAAGTGCTGTAAAATGGCATACTCATTTAACAAAATGTTCCTGGTATTTTTCTGCTTGGGAACATCATGTAATTTTCCATGGATGGGAATAAATGAAATGCAATCAAATCGCAATTTCCACCACTCTTAACACAGAAGGAGATAAGTTAACTTAAAGTTAATTAATACGGAAAGCAGTGGGTCGAGGTCTGAAGAAGGGGAGCTAGTTCTCCTTTCTCTCCTGCTAGGCTCTTAATTCCACTCCAGAGGGGCTTCTGCTCTATATTTCTCCACTGAAATGTCCCTCATCAACGTCATAAAACCTTAATCCTTATCCCACTTGATCCGCCAGCTATACACTAATACAGATTATCCTCCTTCCTGTATGGAACACTTGCCTCAAGCTCCCAAGATACCACCCTCGACTGGTGTTCGTCTGAGCTCACAGGCTGCTCCTTCTCCTTCCCCTCTGCTCGTTCCCCTCATCCCCCACCCTCTCAGTATTGAAGTGCCCCAGGTGTGACACAGTTGGACCTCTTCCCTTCCCTGTTTACATTCATTCCCTTGTTGGGTTCATTTAGTCTTGGGGCTTAAAATATCACCTAGGTCCTGGCCCGGAGGCTCTGTGGATAGAACATGGTCTCAGCGTTAAGGGGTCATGGGCTAAATCTTTGGTCAGGGCAACCATATGAGAAGCAACCAATTAGTGCAATAACTAAATGGAACAACTAAGTGGAACAATGAGTTGATGCTTCTGTCTCTCTCTCCACCCCCTTTTCTTGTCTCTCTCTCAAATCAATGGAAAAATTAAATATATATATATATATATATATATATATATATATATATATCACCTAAACAATGACAGTGTCCATAATATTTCTTCAGTCTGATTTCTTCCCTGAACTCCAGACTTGTATATCCAGATGCCTTAGAGTCATTCTTCTGCCGTATTTTCTCTCACACCCTGTATCCAATCATGCAAGGACTCCTGGTCACTTTACCTTTAAAATATACCCATAACCTGCCTATTTCTCACCCACTCTCTTTGCCCAGGATTGTCGCTGTCATCTCCTAACTGGTTCCCCTGTTTCCATCCTTACGACTCTTCATACAATTCTCAACATGGAAGCCAAAGAAGTTTTAGTAAAACCAAAGTAAATTATATCACCCCTCTGCTCAGAACTCTCCACTGGAACCTCAGTTCCCTCAGTAGAATCCAATGCCTTTAGCATTGTTTCTGAGGTCATGGTGATCTCAGCCTTGTGCTGTCCAATAGCATTTCCTGTGATGACAGAAATTTGCTGCCCAATATGGTAGCTGCTAGCCACAGATGGCCATATGCACCTGAAATGTAGAGGGTATAAACCAAGAACTGAATTCCCAATTTTATTTCATTTTATTGATTCAAATCTTATTTTAAATAGTCACAGGTGGTTGTGGTTACTGTAAAGGGCAGAGCAAGACTGGAACAGTGACTTTCAAAGTGAGGTCTGGCAGCAGCAGTGTCTCCAGGCAGCTTATTAGAAATGTAAGGTCCCGGGTTCTGCTCTAGATCACCTGGGGGTGAGGCACACTAATCTAAGCTTTAACAAACCCTCCACATGATTCTGTGAAAAGAATTGAGAACCTCTGATAGGATCATGAGTTAAGAGAGGCGCAGAGCTAAGAGCAGTCACAAGAGGGAGTTTTCTTTCTATTCCAAAGTTTCTTTCCTGTACTTGAGGTTAGCAGCCAGGAGTTAACTAGGACAGTGGCCTCATTCTTTACCTGCCACAGGTGTTCTCATTAGGAGCTAACTGTGACAAAGTCTTCCCTAAATGTAAGTCAGGGCTGAGCTGTTACCTGACCCTGCTTGCTGATTATTGGCACTTGGTGTGCTTCCTGGAGGCACTGGATAGGATCCAGTGACACCCCTCAGTGCCCTATGTATGTTTCTGATTCCTGCCTGGAACTTTCCAGGCCTTCTTCATTTTACTACCTTAACGAGTTGTTGCTTCTTATATGGGAAATCATGTACTTTGTATGTCTTCAATCTTATCACTTTGTCTTCTATTTTGCACACTCTTGAATATTGGCATGTAGATGTCACCCAGTATTTATTTCCCATGTTGATGTAGGCTTATTCCTCCTCATTTTATATCCTTTGGCCATTGCTGAGGCAACATAGAAGGCGATGAATAAGAGAAATGCACTCTTGTTTTTCTAAAAAAAAAATCCTTTGTATCTCTCTTAACATCTCACTTTTCCATATAATTTTATAGTGCCCTTTCAACTGTTCCATCTCATGTACTCTCTCAAACATTCCTCTGATGTAGGTTTCATTATTCTCATTTTACAGATAAGGAAACTGAGGTTTAGATGGTTTAAATGACCCAGGCAAGAGAATGGCTAGAATATCTGCTTTGTGAGAGCCCCTGACATGCAGAAAGCAATGGCTAACATCTACTGGATCCTTATTATGGACCCAGCATTGCATTAGGTCCTTCATATCTGTTACATTTTTTAAGCTTTTTAATAGCCTTATGATATGGTGCTATCATTATTTCTACTTTACAGATGACAGGCCGACCTAGAAAGGTTAAATAACATGTTCAACTTAAACAACCAATTAGTAAAACTGCCAATTTTCAGGTCCTGGTCTGTCTGAATTTAGAGTTTGTTCTCTTACTGATTATACTACACTGGTTTCTTAGCCTGGAGAGCAACCAAAGGGCCTGGGCAAAGTAAAGAGTATTACCATTTCAGAGGGCTTCTTCATATCTTCTCATTTATCTATCACACAGTGGGTTGTTTGATTATTTTCTATACCACCACCAAGTTCAGAGTCATGTGTTTAGTAGTTAAGAGAAACACATCAATCTGTTGTCATTTTAACCTTTTGCTTATCTTCTATGGTTCTGACTAGAATCTGCTAAATCAGGGGTCCCCAAACTTTTTTTACACAGGGGGCCAGTTCACTGTTTCTCAGACTGTTGGAGGGTTGGACTACAAAAAAAAAAAACTATGAACAAATCCCTATGCACACTGCACATATCTTATTTTAAAGTAAAAACACAAAACGGGAACAAATACAATATTTAAAATAAAGAACAAGTAAATTTAAATCAACAAACTCACCAGTATTTCAATGGGAACTATGGGTGCAGATGCATCCTGTGCTCCTCTCACTGACCACCAATGAAAGAGGTGCCCCTTCCAGAAGTGCGGTGGGGGCCGGATAAATGGCCTCAGGGGGCCATATGTGGCCCGCGGGGCCGTAGTTTGGGGACCCCTGCCCTAAATGATGCAAGTCCTGACTTCCATCTCCCATTTGTTCTGACCATTTACTGCATAATTTACTGCATGTCAGCCACTATGCTGGGCACCGAGTTCCTGATGTTTGCTAGATTGCAGAGTAATAGCCCTGACAAAAGGCTTGGGGATGGCCTGGTTACTGCTAAACTCTCTTGCTCACCTGCATTTGTTACCAATTCCACTGATGGATTCACTCAAACTTCACTAGCACTTTAAATAAAGTATCATCAAAGAGTATTTGAAACAAATAGGCAGTTTGAGCTCACCTATGAGGAATTCTGTGGCTTTGCAGCTGCAAATTTTAAACAGAGAACTCCATCTCCAAATTGCTAACAGTCAGACATGTACATCTATTGAGGACAAGTGTCAACCTTTCCTGTCCACACCAGTTTGATAGAAATGACTTGAGATGAAAGAGCTGCTTACAACTGACCAAGCAATGAATTACCCATAAAATGCAGGTTTCCATCGTCATGATCAAAGGGATACTTACTAAAGCCTGATTCATTACACAAAGGAATCAGAGGAATACTTTTATTCCTAATACTTATTTTCTCCCTTAACTCTATGTTAGGATCAGTCAGTTTTACTTTGATTCCTCTCATAAGAATGTACCTTACATTTTTGTAGAAATATTTTTTACAGAGGATATTCATTTACAATATCTAATTAAATGTAATATTTAGGACAATCTGTGTGGTGGATACTCTTTTCTCCATTTTATCAAAAAGAGAATAAAAATCTTTTTGGTTGTTCATTCATTTATTGATTCATTCATTTATCCATCCAACCTTTCAACAAATACATGTATCATACTGAGAAACTAGAGTAACAAAAATTAATCATATAAGGTCCATCCTGTTGAGAAAATTATAGTCAGGAAACATGCGATACATTATAATGTGTACCTCAAAAGAAGTTTTGTAGGCTTCAAAAATTCTGTACAAGGTTTGAGCCTTAGAGGGTGGGTAGGACATAGATATGTAGAAATGAGTGACAGATATTGCAAGCAAAGGAAACACACATAAGCAAAGGCATAGAGAAAGGAAAGTCCAGATGTCATGGGAAAACTGAGTAGCTATCACTTGATTGCTGGGAGAAACCTGGAAAGGAATGGTGCAAAATGAGATGCAAAGGTAGGTTATAATGGTTAGGGGTATAAGTAATCTGACCAAAGTAATTAGCAGTAGTGGAACTCAAACCCAAGCTCTCTTATTCTGATGTTGTAGCTCTTCCTGTCATCATCCAGCTACCTTTCTGGCATCAACTTTCAAATTTATTGATACAGTATAGTTCAATGAAGTTGAACAATAGTTATGGGGATATGATAAAAAAAAACCCACAAGAAACAAAAGAAAACTTGACTTATGAGAGCCAAAGGCATGGATTCATTTAAGACAAAAAGAAAGGATGGTTGAAATTTCCAAATGTTCTCTACTTTAGTAGGTATTATTGTTATCATTGGGAAATTCCTTTTGAAACAATAAGCTCTGTCTTTGGAATAAAGTCTAGCTTGGGGAGGAGAATGATATTGATACTCATTACAAATTCATTGTGCATAAAATCAGGTGACATTGGTAGTTATGTAATGGCTTGCTGAAAAGTATAAAATATAGACAAATTAGTACAATTTTAATATTAATTTAAAATCACTTTCAGATTGAAAATGAAATCCCCAAATTATTTTTTAAAAATCTTCTGATTTTTATCTGAGAAATAGCTCTTAATGAACAGATAATATCTTTGCAATTTGAATTTATGAGATACTTATTTGCAACTAGGGCAGTTAATTTTGACTATGCAGTGCTTGGTTTATATCAAGCAAACACACTTTTTCATTTTCCCATTTTCCCATTTTAAATATTATTTTCATGGTTGCATTCAGTTAGGGAAAATTATCTATGGTTTGCAGATAAAAGAGAAGCATCAATTGAGCAAATTATGGCATTCATAATTAAATGCTTTTGGTATGCAATCTTCAACACTGCTAAAGAAATCCATCACTCCAATGTAATATTGAATATATTTAGCATAAAATTGCATTCAACAAACCCTTGGGGATTTTATTAATTTATTTGGGATGAAGTCAGCAGATATTTTCTTGCCAAAAGTTTTCTTTTAAATTTATCAATTCAAAAGCTTAGGTCATCATTTTAAAAATCATATTTTACATGATCTAAACCAGTGTGGACTTCATAATCCAACAGGCCATGTTTCATTTGAGATAGAAATATAAAGACATTTCAGATGAGAATTTTTTTGGCATTAAACCAAAAGATGATAAATAGTAAACATTTCAAAAGACATAGCTTCAGTGTTCAAATGTGTGACAGATAATGAAGTTCTCCAATTAATAGAGAATTGGAGTAAATGTGGGATAAAGCTATATAGAACTTGGAAAGAGCTCAGCTACATTGATCAATGAGATTCCAATGTAAAAGATAACTTTAAAAGTAGATAACCTTTAACTTCTTCTCTCTTACTTGGTCGGTATCTTAGCAGATCTTACTTTGCCTACTAAATATAATATTTCTAAACTCCAATAATCTCACTCTCCTGCTCATGACTGGCTCCTTCTCATTACTGAGGTCTCAGCTCAAGGGGCACCTTTTCAGAAAGGCCTACTGTGACCCCTAGTCTAAAGAAATCAAACTCTCCAGCCCTTTCCCCACCTACCCTTCACGGCCCCACCACTCCTCCTGTCAGTTACTTCTTAATGCTTGGTCTTCCTATTTACTTCAGATTACTAATCTTTGTTTTCCTGTTTATTGTCTATCTCCTCCCTAAACCCCAATTAGAACGTAGCTTTATGGGGGGAGTGACTTTGTCAGCAATAATAATTATTAAATCCCTGGTACCTAGACTCTTACCTGGTATCTGGCAAGTACTTGGAAGAATATCTACCTCCAGGGTCCTCATTCAGACACTGGGTATCTTGCCTGGGTAACTATAAGAATTCCTTCACTGGTCTCCTTAACCTCAAACTCATCTTCCTCAAATCCATTTTCTTCACTACTGCTGGGCTGTCTTCTGTAATGCAGTCTAATCCTGCATGCCACTACTCAAAGCTGTTCAGTGATTCTTCATTATCCAGGTGAATAGTTGCTGGATAATGAGTTGTATGTGGTATCATTTTAAGTAGCTCAAGAAAAAACATGTTTATTTGTTATTTTTCATTTATTATAATGTAACTTCTAACAAATCATCAATTAAATTGCACAATAAGCTCATGGTTTCACAGTTAATACTAAAGATGAGAAAAAAGAAAAACTCTTAATTCATTCACAGACATGAACAAAATAATGAATGTGTCCTCAAATGAGTTTTGAATAAACTAATCTGAAAGATGAAGCCCAAGGCCTTTTGTCATCTAGTCCCTGCCTATCTCGCTGGCATATCTATGACCCCTTGCCTTGCACTTTATGTCCAGGTAATATCAAGCTACTTGCAGCTCTCCCCATTCATCACACTTTTATTTCCTCTTTGCTTTTAGCTTAGCTATCTATCCCATGTCTAGCATGCCCTGGTGTGCTTCCCTGTTCATTACTATATCAGCTGGTTAACTCTTCTTATCCTTACACTTGGCTTATTGATCACCAATCTCCGAGTAAGTCTGCATTTGTGTTCACTTTTCTAGGCTTGGTGAGGTACTCCTTCTTTCTGCTCTATGAGTAGCCCATGAGAACCTTTATCTTTATATCTTCTGCATTGTAAAATAATGATTGGTGTGTCTGTCTTTCCAAGTGGTACATGAATTCCCAAGATTCTGGTCTATATCTTCTTTAAAAATAGCAGTCCTCACCTCTGTGCACTGTTGGTAGGATTGGAAATTGGTGTAGCCACTATGGAAAAACAGTATGGTGGTTGCTCAAAAAGAAAAGTAAAATTAGAACTGCCTTATGACTCAGTGATTCCACTTCTGGGGATTTACCTGAAGATATTCAAAACACTAATTGAAAATATGCATCCCTATGTTCACTGAAACATTATTTACAATGGCCAAGATATGGATGCAATCTAAGTGCCCATCAATAGGTGACTAGAAAAGAAGATGCGGTACATATATACAAAGAAATATTAGTCAATCATAAAAAATGAAATATTACCATTTGCAACAGCATGGATGTACTTAGAGAGTATTAATCTAAGTGAAACAAGTCAGACAGATAAAGACAAACACTATATGATTTCACTTATATGTGGAATCCAAAGAACAAAATAAAATGCAGAAATAAAACACAAACAGACTCAGATACAGAGAACAAACTGATGGTTCCCAGATGAGAGGGGTTTTGAGGGGCTGGCTATAAAGGGTAAAGGGATTAAAAAAATACAAATTGGTAGTTACAAAATAGTTATGGGGATGTAGGATGCAAAGTACAGCATAGGAAATACAGTCAATAATACTGTAATAACTATGTATAATGCCAAGTGGGTACTAGACTTATTGGGAGAATCACTTCATAAGTTATCTAACTATCTAACCACTATTCTATATAACTGAAACTAACAGAAAATCATATTGAATGTAAAAGTTAACTGACAAAAAAATAAAAAATAATAAATTAGCAGTGCTAGCTTTTATTATAGACCTGAATCAGTACTCAATTAAAATAGGTTATGAAATAGAGAGAGAAGGGACAATGGGTCATAACATTAATAATTACTTGTTGAGTGTTTACTAATAGTATTTCCCAGTATGAGATCCATAGTACTCATCCATTCAGTCAGTCAACAAATATTTATTGATTATAGTTACTTAAAACCAGTTTGTTTAAAAAAGGAATGAAAGGTCCTAGCAACATAGAATTTGGGACTTGCTGGCAGGAAATAGGGTGAACTAACAATTTTGTGAAACAAGGATTTGCTAACAGTTGGAGGATTTTACCAAAAATCTGGGTGGGGCCTGACCAGGTGATGGTACAGTAGACAAAACGTAGACCTGGGATGCTGAGGACCCAGTTTCAAAATCCCTAGGTCGCTGGCTTGGGTGTGGATTCACAACACAAGGTCGAATGTGGGATCACCAGTTTGAGCATGTGGATGCCAGCTTGGCTGTGGAGCTGCCGCCTTGATCATGGGATCATAGACATGACCCCATGGCTGCTGGCTTGAGCCCAAAGGTCTCTGGTTTGAAGCCCAAGGTCACTAGTTTAAGTCTAAGGTCACTGGTTTACGCAAGGGGTCACTGGCTCAGTTGAAGCCTCCCAGTCAAGGTATATATGAGAAGCAATCAATGATCAACTAAGTGCTGCAACTATGAGTTGATGTTTCTCATCTCTCTCCTTTCCTGTCTGTCTGTCTCTCTCTTAAAAAGAAAAAGATATATGTTAAAGTGGGGGTGGGAGAATAATAATAGAATAGATGTCACTAAAATTTACAGATATCATGTGTTCTATTTGTCTTTCTGTTGGCTGGCTGAGTTACTAGTCACCTATTTTTACCTGAGAACACTACACAATGGCAACTAGGGGAAACTGCTGGCAGGAACTGGGTCAGAACTACTAAAATAACTAACTGGGAGTGAAGAATAGAAATCAGTAAACACAGACCCTAGGGTGAGACAACTCATTTAGTAAACAAATGATCTACTATAGGCCAGACACTGTGGACTCAGAGATGAGCAAGTTCTCCTTCAAGTGAATCGCTGTATGATATTATTTGGGCTGTACACAATAACAATAAATGACTGCAGTGAGAGAAAGAAGCTGTTTTCCAATTTTCACAGAGCTAACCCAGGAGTTTCATCTCTCTTAGGTACACTAGATGAGGGACATGGGAACAGTACACTATTTTCAGACCACTTTGTTAGTGCTTGAAAAATAACATAGTAAAAGTCAGGCACGGCGTTCAGTAGTTTGGAGGCAGCATAAGGTCAGGTTTACAGTAAGCAAGTTTATGGATCCAGTGTTGGAGTAAGTGAAAGGGCAGAGTGGATCTCCCTTAATGTCTATGTCTCTACTACTGTCTAAACACCACCAGTAGGGTAACGTTTCACAGGTGGTTGAGTAAAGTGTTCCTTTATGATCTTACAATTCCAGGACTGATTCAGTTTTCCCAAGTGTTTTCTACAAGGTCCAATAACTACATTATAAAAACAATAATTATTCTTTATTTTGTGTGTGTGTGTGACAGAGACAGAAAGAGAGACAGAGAGAGGGACAGATAGGGACAGACAGAAGGAAGAGAGAGAGAGATGAGAAACATCAATTCTTTGTTGCGGCTGCTTTGTCTCCTTAGTTGCTCATTGATTGCTTTCTTATATGTGCTTTGATGGGGGGGGGGACTACAGCAAAACAAGTGACCCCTTGCTCAAGCCAACAACTTTTGGGTTCAAGCCAGTGACCATGACCTCGGGGTTTCAAATATGGGTCTTCTGCCTCCCAGTTCGATGCTCTATCCACTGTGCCACTGGCTGGTTAGGCACAATAATTACTCTTGATTAGTACTCTGCTACCACAAGTTGAAGTAAAAATAAAAAAAAAAAAAATAATGTAAGTTCCTTTGCTTCACTAACTGGCATTCAAATTTGATTATAACATAAATTTTGGAAGTCTGAATTATAATCCTTTATACAGAGAAACCTTTAATTCTCTTCCTTCTCAAGACCATCCATGGAGTGACTTTATCATAAAGTACCAGATGAAGATACCCCTCAAAATTTTTTCTTGTATAACTTTAATCAGAAAATGAATGTGTGAGATTGCTCACACACTTTTACACATATTTGTTATTCCACTGATTATCACCAACCCTGATAATATCTCTGGACCCCTTACCCATGGCCAATAATATTATGAAGCTTCCAAACTATTTATGGAATTTCTAATTAAAAATAATATGAACCATATTATGATAAGGAAAGACTGTGTTCCAGTTATTGATTGCTGTCTAACAAATCAGTCCCAAAACTTGGTGGCTTAACCAACAATTTTATTACTATCGCTCATGGTTCTGGTTCAGACCAGGCTCAACAAGGTGGTTCTCACTTGAGGTCTCTCATGCAATGACCGTTGGATGGCGGCTGAATGAGGCCATGTCGAAAGCTTCCTTCCATGTCTGCCGAATGCCTCACAGTGCCTGTCTGCATCTGCTTGTCCTCCGTGCAGCATGGTAGCTGGCTCCCAAGAGCAAGTGTGTGCAGAGAACAAGGCAGAAGCGTATTGTCTTTTATGAATTTAGTAATCTCATAGTGCCAACTCTGCCATTGTCACAGACCCACCCAGATGTAAGGAGAGGGAACCTAGACCATTCTTCTCAACAGATGGTTTACCAGTCTCACATTGTAGGAGAATTCACTGATTCCTATAGACATGCAAAATTTCCTTTGCAAAACATATTTATCCCTCCCTGAAGAACTTCAGTCCTAATCCCATTATAACATCAACTCGAAATTTATGATGTCACTATCTAAATCAGGTGCTGGTGTGGATTAGGTTCCTCATGTGTAGTTCCCGGGGTGCAGGTCCTTGATGCCATTTTTTCCCTAACAACATAACTAGGAACTAAAAAGACCATTTATTTGATGCCTGCCCCCCACCCCCACTAACACTCAGCATACAATTTTTGGGCAGGCGTAGGATAACCACTAAAGATACTTGCATTAAAACAGGAGGAACATGGAATGCATACAGCAGTTACTGGTTCATGGAAACTGTGAGAACCAGCCAGACAGAAGTTGCCAAATTTTTGGTTACATCTCAGTCCTCTTGCACTGAAGTTACTCATTGCTCTTGGTTCTTGGCTCCTCCTTATGAATGATCCTTCTTTTCACAAATGAAAACTCTCATGCCTGCTTCCTGTCCATAAAAGGTTTGGGGCCCCAACAGACCTTTACATATTGTATTTTCTGTTTTTTTTAGTCCAAGCTGGGGGTAGGGGGAGTTTTCACCAGAATAATTATCTCAAAAACATTGAACATTGTGGGGTTTTGTGCTTATTAATTTATAATCCACACCATTAGATAAAATCCATATCCACAAGTCTCTTTGAGATGGCCCTTGTCTGTGCTTACTGTGAGGCTGCTGTGTGGCCCCCTGTGGTGCCCTGAAGAGTCCCAGAAGCCCCAATGTTTAGCAAGGAGGAGCCTCCAAGTATGCCCTTAGGGTCCCGGGACTCATCTGAAAGGTTCCATGAGGCACTGTCTTTGACCTTTTTTGAGGACTCAATAACGGGTTTTTATCATCACACCCTGGGATTTACCCAGAAACCATAATTTCCTGACAGTGCTCTGCATTTTAACTTTCCCCAGGAGCCATTTTTTAATTTTAGATTCATTCGACATCTGGAGAGACTGAGAATAAAAACCAGTTTTGTTTTTTAACAAAGAGAATCCTGCTTGCTTTATATTGAACAGTTTATTCTTTTGCTTATTTCTGTCCTCTCACATTTTGTCATAGATAGATAGCAAGAAGAACCCAGGTGGCACTTGCAATATTCTACCTGGAAATCTTAGTAAGCTCATCATTAGATACAGTTACTATTTTCTATGTTACTGCACAGAACAATGTGGCCCATGTCCTTCTGGTGAATTACAGAGGTCTCCCTTTCCTGGGCTTCCCATCACATCTCCTTCACCCCCTCTGACCTGGTACCTGAGGTCTGAGTCTTACTGCTTCTTAGTTCAAAGGCTAATGTCATATGTTTTAAGATTTTTGTGATAATAGTCTCATATTTCCAAACACTAAAATCATCTTTCATAGTTATCTATTACTTTATGAAAACAATACCTTAAAAATCATGTTTCAGTAGGATAGTGGGTGGAACTGGGGTCATTTCAAAGGTTTTCTCACTCATATGCCTGGTGGTAACACTAGCATTCAACTGGAACTTCATGTTGGCTGTCAGCTAGGATACCTACATATGACTTCTCCACATGGCTTTCTGGCTTCTTCACAGCAAGGTGGCTGGGTTCTAGGAGTGAGCCTCCCAGAGAAACCAGAAGGAATCTACATTGCATCTTCTGACCTTGCCTAGAAGGTCACCTCATGTCACTTTTGCAATAGTTACTGACCATACCATATTCAAACATATGAAATATAATTCTCACTTCTTGATGGGAGAAGTGGAAACATAACATTGTGTGTAGATGAAAAGATTTTACTGTGCTCATCAAAATACAATCTGTCACAGGCTAACATAGCTAACTTCCTAAATTCATCTTGCCTTTGGGTGACACTGGCTCCCTATGTCAGTAACACATTTTAAAAATTAAAATGAACCGGATGATGCCTTCATGAGAACACTAGAAGTAGGTGATGAAGAAGTAAATTTCTGAAGAGACAAATCTGTCCTGGATCCAAAATAATAAGAATTCAAGTAATGCCTGTTCTCCATGCAAGAATTATTTGACAAGCTTGCCATATTAGGTCACAGTGAGTCTTTAGGTGGTAACAAAGGATGAGGTTTATTAGTCCTTGATGAATGGGAGTAGAGTTAGAGAAACTCAGAATGAATGTTTAATTTTGCTAGATTTGGAGCATTGAATTTGGGGCATTAAATCAACTATATACTCGTTGTATACAATGCGCTGGACTGTGACGCAGTAAGACTGTAAGAGAGTTGGAGGACACACATATCTGAGTTGGAATTTTAGTTCTGCTGTTTAAAGCACCCAGTCTATGGCATTTTGTTATGGCAGCCCTAGCAAACTAATACAACATCTTTAAATAAGCATAATAATACCTACTTCATAGAGTTGCTCTGACTATTGAATCAGACATTTGTAAAACATCAAACAGTGCTCTTGGTATTCTATAAGGACCAGATGAAGAAATCATCCTGCTATGACAAGATTGTATTATATATCTATAATTAGAGAAATAGTAGAGGTATCAACAAATACTGATACTGTTTAAAAAGGTTTTCATTGTTTTACTTCTTTGGATAAATTATGCGATCTCTTTATAGTTCCTTAATATTTTACTGGATAAACACTGTGACTGCTTTTTGAAGTTGGCAGCTTCTGTCTGTATTTCCCTTCCTTGATGAATATTACTAGATCCTTCCTCCTCTACTTGTCATGAGGACCTTCCTGCCTTGATGACCGCAAGGCAGTTCTTGAAAGGGGACATAGGATGTGTTCATATAGAAGAGAGAACCTGTACTGCGCTACAAGACCTGGGTGCAAGGATCCCCATGCTTTGTCTGAGCACTCTGCCGCCATCTGTCCTGTCTGCCATGCACTTCCTAGTAACTGGCACAGTCCTATTTCAAATTTTGAGTCTGATCATTTCTTACAAGAGCACTCAGTAAAAGGAACTTCATCCCTACTTTCCCTTACTATGTCCTGAATTAAAACAAAAGCAAAAATAAAAACAGAATCATTGAATTCTTTTACAGACCACATAAGAATTGCAACATTGTCAAAGCAATTTTGATGCCACAGAGCATAATGACAGCTGAGAAGCCAAAGAGATATTAATTTTACCAGCAGTCAGACTTGAAGGAATTGTTTTTCTAAAAGAAATCTAAGGTGATCAAGTTGAAGGGAGGGTCTTTGGCTACATGTGTACATGGAACATGGAAAATAAAAACAACAAGGCACTTATGGCTTAGTAAAGAGTCCTTCCCTTCACTTCTGAAGGCATCAGGACATACAAAAGGTCCCTGAGTTCTCAGTGTTGTACAAAAGTTTGGGAAGCAAAATTAGACCCTAGGTAATCAGGATCTTGTTCAAGGGGCTAAGTGCCTTCAAACTGGTATGTATAATTCATTGGTGTTGGGTCATGTTTGAACTCAAATGGATAAAGAAGTGAGTTATGGCTCACTGTAAGTCTGAATACAGCCTAACCTGTGGTGGCACAGTGGATAAAATGTTGACCTGGAATGCTGAGGTCTCCGGTTTGAAACCCTGGGCTTGCCTGGTTAAGGCATATATCATAGTTGATGCTTCCTGCTCCTCCTCCTTTCTCTCTCCTCTAAAATGAATAAATATATATATTTGTATATATGTATGTGTATATATGTATGTGTATATATGTATGTTTCTAGAAACTATTCCTGAACAGGTCCCACCTTCTAGCCTGCACAATGGATATTTGTTTTTCCTACTCCAGAGATAATGGGAACATTCTTTGTGGTCATTCTCAACAGATTTACTTGATTTGCCAACATAGCGATGAAACTGATAATAATCGGTAAATGTAATTCTACACTTTGTGACATAAAAGATAAACTATTCAAGTGAGAATGTCAAAAAGCAAGCTTTCCGCCTAAGATTTATATTTCCTTCCATGGAACTGAGTGGTGGTGTTGCTTGGATGTAGCTGCCCGTCGAGGAATTAGTTTTTCCCAGCCCCTATATATAGATGGGACCAGGTAACTACCATCTGGCCGAGAAGCAGGCAGCGGTGATTGCACACAGCCAGGCCTGGTTCGGGATAACCTCTCAGATAATCCTCTACTCTTTCCCATTTGCTGAAAGGGTATCAGCACCAGGAGTGACTCTGGCAGCAACACGTTGAATATTGCGAAGTTTCTGAATGAAACCCTATGACCAGGCATTGTCATTTGGACTTTACATGAGCAAGAAAATAATTGCTCTTACACTAAACCATTAAAATATTGGGGATGTAACTGTTCCCACAGCTAATAGGTATTTTAACTAATATGGAAAGGAGGAAGTTCTCCAAACATATTTTGTTTCCTGGTACTTTTCTGCACCCTCCTCTATGTTAACTCCCTCTTTCATTCTTATTTATCCTTCAAGATCAAGGTTAGGTATCAGCTCCTCCAAGAAGTCTCTGAGGTGTTCTCAAGTTTAACATGTAATTCATGTAGTGGACCCAAATCTTTTGTGTCCTTTGTGTCTGTGACCATCTCCAAGTATCTAACAATCTAGCATCTATTTGTTAAATTAATATCTAAATTAGTGGAGTAAATGGAGAATGGAAATACTTTGGCTCAAGCACAAATGTGAAAGTATAAGCCTTCTAGAAATGAAGGGAGTAAAATCTCTGCCAGGTGTGGTAAGTGCCCTAAACATTTCCTACGCAGTGAAAAGGATGAATCTGTCATTAACTGAAACAGGGAAAATTGTAGGAGAAACAGGTTTTGAGACTGAGAATTAGGAGTTTAGTTTTGGACATGTAAAATGTTGAGATGCCTACTGGACATCCAAGTGGAGATGTCAGCTGGGCAACTGAATATAAAAAGAGGAGGGAGAGCCAGACCAGAGATACAAACCTTGGAGACCTCAGCACGAATGACCATAAACCACAGAGGCTGACTGAGACCTGGATGGAGTTAGAGAAGACAGTCAAGAACGGAGCCAGGGGCATTCAGTGCTTAGGGGGGAAATAACCTGCAAAAGAGAATGAGAGGCAGCAGCTGATTGGGTAGGAGGAGAACCACAGCTCTTTGAACGCATGTCTCCATTCTGGTGTGACCTTGCCAAATTTCAGTTTCTGTAAATGAAAAATGTACATAACAGTTCCTAGGTCGTCGGACTGCCAAAGGCTGAAAAGAGGTAGCAGGGAAGCATGCACAAGGCTTAGAATGTCCTCAACAGCTGTTCTTTCCTGACCTTGGGTGACATTTTAGATAAATGCCAGATTTTTTATGCTTCCTTCCATATTTTGCCTCTTAGTAAGCTCCTCAAATATGAACCCTGTAGTTTAACGGTGCTGGCTATGGAAACAAGAGTCTAATTGTTCTTTGTTACTAGTTATACATTTTTCAGTCACTGAGCTCATGATTATTAGGTACCAGTCTTTGCTCCTCCCTCTCTTCCTTTGATTTTGTGAGTGGACTCAGGTTTAGAGGGGGAGCAATCACTGGAATGGAGATGAGGTGAGTTTGGGGGGATGGGCATTGGGGATGGGTTCTTCTTCCGCTGGTATGAATAGCTCACCAAATAATTTCATTTCAGAGGATTTTCTCAGTGCTGTGGAAGCACTATCTGTATATAAATAGCTGGGTTAGGTAGACCTTTCACTGCAGCTGTTAAACCCTATTGTTGTAGCTAGACACCTTGCAGTAATTCAAGATCATTTGTCTTTGGAGAAAGTCTATGCTTTCTTTGATGCAATGTGGGTTCTTTCAGCTCTGAAAAAAAAAGCAGCTTTACTTAGGACTGATAAAGTGTTTGCAGAATAAGTGAGGGGTGGCTGAAATAATAGCCACAATCACTGGCTTTTATTTCTCTGCTTTCAACATATGTCACTAAATGCTTATTGAAAGAATGAATGAGAAAACTAAATGCATGAATTAGTTCACATATGAATGGATTTTCTATTTTTCTCTGGTCAGAATCCTCTTATGTAATTCTGGATAAGTTCTGGATTATGCTGGGGTCTGCCCTTTACAACAAGAATCACTAAGTAGGGATATTTTCCAGTAAGAAGAGAGAAACACCAGAGTAACTCCCAAACTGACCTCGTAAGGTAGTAAGCAGTCTGTAAGGCTTCTCAGGGCATCCTCTGATCCTAGCATCTGGCTCAAGCAGATTCCTTTCCAAGTTTTTATTTCTCTTCTTCCACCTCTCAGAATTGGATTTAAATTACATAAAGCCCTTTTGGAAGGAAGGAACTGAGCAGTAATAGAAGGAGGGCCTGTGTGCTTTAACCAAATGCTAGTCCTTGAGTGCCCAGTGGGGTATCTAGGAAACAGGCTACTAGTAAAATAGATTGGAGTAGACAGAACCAATTTATCAGGAAAGCTGAGGCCTAGATTGCAACAGTGGTCTGCAAAGAATACTGCAAACCATTTGTCCTTAAGATTTCTATAATCAAAAGAAGCCATTATAGGGAGGAGGAGAAGATGGCGATGGAGTAGGCAGACGTACCAACTTCCAACTCCCAGAACCAAAGTGGATTATAACTCAATTTTAAGAACCATCATCTGGATAAACCAACTTGGAGCAAAACTAAGTGGACTCTTCAACCAAGGAACACTGCAGAAGCCACATTGAGACTGGTAGGAATAGCGAAAACGCGAAGAGGGCTGCCCAGCTCCCCGGAGCAAACGGCAGCCCGGAGAGATCCGCGTGGCGGGAGGAGAGTTTGGCGGAGAGGGAGGGACCTGGGTCCCAGGAACCAAGCCCCAGACTGCAGTCCCAGACCCTAGAAGAGCCGATTGGACAGTATCGAGCTGTGAAGTAAATGAGGATACTATTTGGGAAAAAGAGAGAGTCTTCTCAGACCCAAAAATCTTTTTAAAGGGACAGCTCAGAAAGCCTCTCTCACAAACACGCACCCGGGGCTCCGGGGAACTGGGACAGAGGAGAGGAACAGAGCAGCGGGAACAAAGAGTGGACTGAAGGCACGAGGACACTCTGAGGGACAGCCACCCCGACCCATGGGCTAAGTCACTTCCCTAATCAAAAACGAATATTTCCCCGGGAGCTAGCAATACCAGCAAAGGGAGACAGGACACTAGCCAAACAAGCTCTCCCGCGGCAATTAGAGCAGACCTGCCTAGAGGGAGGGAGCTCCCAAGCCTACAGTGTGGAGACTTAGGGCACTTCTAGCCCCCTGAGGTTGCTGAAGCCTATGGTCGGGACAGGACGCCGAAACGCAGTCCTGTCGGTGTGGGCGAACAGTGAGAGCTCGGGCTAGCCTAGCAGGGGCAGAGGTGACGCGCTAAAGCTGTCCGGCAGCTGCGGGCCGCCTGTGACCCCACTTGTGGGGAAAAATACGGGCAGAGATCAGCCCTGCGACCCTGCGCTAGCCGGCCCTGACCGCGGGCACCGGGCTAAGACCAGGGACGGGCGAGGGGCCCGAGGCTCACGCTGCCAACCCCGCCCAGAAGGAGAAACCCCGGGGTGCCATCTGTGGGCGCGAGCGGGCTCCTAAGGCGGGGGCGAGGGAGACACTGAGACCAGGGGAAGTTCCCTGCGGAGATCACGCTGCTCTCCCCGCCCGGCCGGAGAAACTGCGGAGTACCGCCCTACGTGCCCGAACTTGCTCCGAGCGTGGGGGCGGGGTAGGAGCCGGAACGACCGGAAGCTAGCCGCTGTGCGCACGCCAGCAAACACGCCCGGCCCAATAATCCCCGGTTTTCGGTTTCAGTCCCTGAGCAGGAGGGCCCTGGCCTCGAGGGCGGGGCTAAATTCTGGACGGGCAAAGGCTCACAGCTGAGAGCACGTCAAAAGCCCCGCCCAACCCACAAAACGGTGGCGAGCAGGCTCGAACTGAGGGGGCTGGGCGTAAGCCTTCCAGAAAAAGTCCGGGTCCGCAGCTGAGCAAAGGTGCTCACCTCTGCCCTGCGCGCTAACGCTAGTGGCTTGAGTGACAGCCCCTCCCACAAAGGAGAGGCAGAAACCACAGCAATAGCTGCAGTGAGCCGGCGCTGGCAACGCCCACACCAAACCGCCCTAGGCAGCGACAGAGGGGGTGGCAAGCCTGCAGACAGACCACACCTGGAGAACACAAAGGCAACACATACTGGACTCCAGTGGCCACAACTTGCTTACACTCAGATAAAATGGGCAGGCAGAGGAATGCAAACCAAATCAACCAAGAGAAATCCCCAGAGAAGGTCCTGAATGAACCAGATATAACCAAACTACCAGAAGCAGACTTTAGAATAATGATAGTTAGGATGTTCAAAGAAATTAGAGCAACAATGGATAGTCACTATGAGCACCTAAATAAAGAGATAACAAGTATAAAAAACGAAATTGAAATAATAAAAAAGAACCAGACAGAAATGACAAATACAGTATCAGAACTGAAGACCACAATGGAAGGAATTAAAAGCAGGATAGATGACGCTGAGGATCGAATCAGCGAGTTAGAGGACACAATAAACATAGTTACAGAAGCAGAGAAAAAAAAGGAAAAGAGATTCAAAAAATGTGAGGAAACTCTAAGGGAGCTCTGTGACAACCTGAAGAGAAACAACATTCGCATCATAGGGGTACCTGAAGAAGAGGAAAGAGGACAGGAAATGGAAACTTTGTTCAATCAAATCATAGCCAAAATCTTCCCTAAATTAAGGCTGGGAAACATTCTACATGTCCAAGAGGCGCACAGAACACCATTAAAGAGAAACCCAAAAAGATCTACACCAAGACACATCATAGTTAAAATACCAAAGCTAATAGATAAAGAAAAAATCTTAAAAGCTGCTAGAGAAAAAAAGACTCTCACCTACAAAGGAGCCCCCATTAGGATGACATCGGACTTCTCAACAGAAACACTTCAGGCCAGAAGGGAATGGCAAGATATAATCAAAGTAATGCAGAACAAGAACCTACAACCAAGACTACTTTATCCAACAAGGCTAACGTTTAAAATTGAGGGAGAAATAAAGAGCTTTCCAGACAAAGAAAACCTCAAGGAATTCATTAAAACCAAACCAATCCTGCAAGAGATTTTAAGGGGCCTAGTGTGAACAGTTCAAAGGGAGAAAAGAATATAGCAAAAAAAAGAAAAATACAGCTTTAAAGAATAAAATGTCAATAAACAACTACATATCAATAATAACCTTAAATGTAAATGGACTAAATGATCCAATCAAAAGACATAGGGTAGCAGCGTGGATAAAGAAACAGGACCCATACATATGCTGTCTACAAGAGACACACCTTAAAACAAAAGATGCTCATAGACTGAAGGTAAAAGGATGGAAAAAAATATTTCATGCAAATGGAAATGAAAAAAAAGCCGGGGTAGCAGTACTTATATCTGACAAAATGGACTTTAAAACAAAGACTGTAGTAAGAGATAAAGAAGGACACTACATAATGATAAAGGGAACAATTCAACAGGAAGATATAACTATTATAAATATCTACGCACCAAATATAGGAGCCCTGACATTCATAAAGCAGACTTTGATGGACATTAAGGGCGAGATTAACAGTAATACTATCATAGTAGGGAATTTCAATACCCCACTAACATCACTGGGTAGATCCACAAGAAAGAAAATCAATAAAGAAACAGCAGACTTAAAGGATACACTAGATCAACTTGATTTAATAGATATATTCAGAACTTTTCACCCTAAAGCAGTAGAATATACATTCTTCTCAAGCGCTCATGGTACGTTTTCTAGGATAGATCACATGTTAGGACACTAAAAAGGCCTCAACACATTTAAGAAGATTGAAATTATATCAAGCATTTTCTCTGATCACAATGCCATGAAACTAGAAATCAACCACAAAAGAAAAACTGAAAAATACTCAAACACTTGGAAACTAAATAGCATGTTATTAAATAATGAATGGATTAACATTGAGATCAAAGAAGAAATAAAAAAGTTTCTAGAAACAAATGATAACGAGCATACGTCAACTCAAAATCTATGGGACACAGCAAAAGCAGTCCTGAGAGGGAAGTTTATTGCACTACAGGCATATCATAAGAAGCTAGAAAAAGAACATATAAGCAACTTAACCCTTCAGCTAAAAGAACTTGAAAAACAACAACAAATAAAATGCAGGACAAGTAGAAGGAAGGAAATAATAAAGATCAGAGCAGAAATAAATGACATAGAGGCTAAGGAAACAATACAGAGGATCAATGAAACCAGAAGCTGGTTCTTCGAAAAGGTAAACAAGATTGATGAACCCTTAACTAGACTCATCAAGAAAAAAAGAGAGAGGTCTCAAATAGATAAAATTAGAAAGGACACTGGAGAAATTACAACTAATTCAACAGAGATACAAAGCATTGTAAGAAAATACTATGAAGAACTCTATGCCAAAAAATTTGACAATCTAGATGAAATGGACAAATTTCTTGAATCATATAAACTTCCAAAAATCAATCTGGAAGAATCAGAGCACCTGAACAGACCAATTACAACAGAGGAGATTGAAACAGTTATCAAAAAACTCCCAAAAAAGAAAAGTCCTGGGCCTGATGGCTTCACAAGTGAATTCTATCAAAAATTCAAAGAAGAATTAACTCCTATCCTCCTCAAGCTATTTCAAAAAATTCAAGAGGAAGGCAGACTTCCAAACTCCTTTTATGAGGCGAGCATAATTCTGATCCCCAAACTGGGCAAAGACAACACAAAGAAAGAAAATTATAGGCCTATATCCCTGATGAATTTAGACGCTAAAATTCTCAACGAAATATTAGCCAACCGGATTCAGCAATATATGAAAAAAATCATACACCATGACCAAGTGGGATTTATTCTGGAGAGGCAAGGCTGGTACAATATTCGCAAATCAATCAATGTGATTCATCACATAAACAAAAGGAAGGACAAAAATCACATGATAATTTCAATAGATGCAGAAAAGGCATTTGATAAAATCCAGCACCCATTCATGCTTAAAACTCTCAATAAAGTGGGAATACAAGGAACATTCCTTAACATGATAAAGGCCATCTACGACAAACCCACAGCAAACATCATACTTAATGGACAAAAATTAAAAGCAATCCCCTTAAGATCAGGAACCAGGCAGGGTTGCCCACTTTCACCACTTTTATTCAACATAGTTCTGGAAGTCCTAGCTACAGCAATCAGACAAAAAGAAGAAATAAAAGGCATCCAAATTGGAAAAGAAGAAGTAAAACTGTCACTATTTGCAGATGATATGATATTGTACATAGAAAACCCTAAAGTCTCAGTTAAAAAACTAATGGACCTTATAAATGAATTCAGCAAGGTGGCAGGATATAAAATTAATACCCAGAAATCAGAGGCATTTCTATATACAAACAATGAACTGTCAGCAAAAGAAATTAAGGAATCAATCCCCTTCACTATTGCAGCCAAAAAAATAAAATACCTAGGAGTAAATTTAACCAAGGAGGTTAAGGACTTGTACTCGGAAAATTATAAAACATTGATAAAAGAAATCAAGGAAGATACAAACAAGTGGAAGCATATACCGTGCTCATGGCTAGGAAGAATAAACATCATTAAAATGTCTATATTACCCAAAGCAATTTATAAATTCAATGCAATACCAATTAAAATACCAATGACATACTTCAAAGATATAGAAAACATACTCCAAAAATTTATATGGAACCAAAAAAGAACACGAATAGCCTCAGCAATCTTAAAAAGAAAAAATAAAGCAGGAGGCATCACTCTTCCGGATATCAAGGTTTACTACAAGGCCATTATACTCAAGACTGCCTGGTACTGGCATAAGAACAGGCACAGTGATCAATGGAACAGAACAGAGGTCCCAGAAATAAACCCACAGCTTTATGGACAACTGATATTTGACAAAGGAGGAAAGAACATACAATGGAGTAAAGACAGCCTCTTTAACAAATGGTGCTGGGAAAATTGGACATCTACCTGCAAAAAAATGAAACTAGACCATCAACTTACTCCATGCACAAAAACAAATTCAAAATGGATAAAGGACTTAAACATAAGCCGTGAAACTATAAGCATCGTAGAAGAAAACATAGGCAGCAAGCTCTCCGACATCTGTAGCAGCAATTTATTTGCCGATTTATCTCCACGAGCAAATGAAATAAAAGGCAAGATAAACAAATGGGACTACATCAAACTAAAAAGCTTTTGCACAGCTAAAGACAATAAGAACAGAATAAAAAGACAAACTACACAATGGGAGAACATATTCGACAGCACTTCTGATAAGGGGTTAATAACCAAAATTTATAAAGAACTTATAAAACTCAACACCAGGAAGACAAACAATCCAATCAAAAAATGGGCAAAAGAAATGAATAGAAATTTTACCAAAGAAGACATACAGATGGCCAAAAGACATATGAAAAAATGCTCAACATCACTAATTATTAGAGAAATGCAAATTAAAACCACAATGAGATATCACCTCACACCAGTCAGAATGGCTCTCATCAGCAAAACAACACAGAACAAGTGCTGGCGAGGATGTGGAGAAAAGGGAACCCCTCTGCACTGCTGGTGGGAATGCAGACTGGTGCAGTCACTGTGGAAAACAGTTTGGAGATTCCTCAAAAAATTAAAAGTCGAACTGCCTTTTGACCCAGCTATCCCACTTTTAGGAATATACCCTAAGAACACCATAACACTGTTCGAAAAGAAGAAATGCGCCCCCATGTTTGTGGCAGCATTGTTCACAATAGCGAAGAGCTGGAAACAGCCCAAGTGTCCGTCAGAAGACGAGTGGATTAAAAAGCTTTGGTATATATATACTATGGAACAATATTCAGCCATAAGAAATGATGACATCGGATCATTTATAACAAAATGGATGTACCTTGATAACATTATACAGAGTGAAATAAGTAAATCAGAAAAAAAGAAAAACTGAGAACAGCATGATTTCAAACATAGGTGGGACATTAAAATGAGACTACGAGACACGTACAAGAGTGTGGTGGTTACGGGATGGGGGGAGGGAGGGGAGGGTGGGATAGGGAGAAGGGGAGGGACACAGGGAAAAACAGATAGAAGGTGACAGAGGACAATTTGACTTTGGGTAATGGGTATGCAGCACAATTGAATGATGGGATAATCTGGAGATGTTTTCATTGTACATATGTACCCTGATTTATTGGTGTCACCCCATTAAAGTTAATAAAAAAAAAAAAGAAGCCATTATATTAGTGAGATTTTATATTTCCACACGTACAGGGGTGGGCAAAGTAGTTTTACAGTTGTGAGTGTGAAAAACTGTTTATTCTTGTATTATAATCAGAACCTGTATGTCTTTATCCATATGGACAACATAAACTTACTTTTGTACACCCCTGTATATAGATATATATGATATATAAATAAAAATAAATAAAAGTATATAGCTATTAAGATGTAATTAGCATATAATAAAATGAACACACTTAAACTGTACAAGTTGATTTTTAGAAAAGCTTTTGTTTATTGAATTTATTGGGATGACACTGTTTAACAAAATGATACAAGTTTCAAGTGTACAACTCTATAACACAACATCTGTATACTATGCAAAGCGCACTCATCACCCCAAATCAAGTCTCTTTCCACAATCATTTATCCCCCTTTGCCCTCTTCCACCTCCCCCACTCCCTTTCTTTCTGGCAATCACCACACTGTCTGCCTGTTGTTGTTTTTTCGGCTCAACCCCTTCACATTTTTCACCCAGCCCCCTAATGCCTCTTCCTTCTGATGGTTGTCAGTCTGTTCTCTGTATCTATGAGTCTGTTTCTATTTTGTTAGTTTATTTTGTTCTTTAGATTCCACATGTAAGTGAAATCATACAGTATTTGTTTTTCTCTGACTGGCTTATTTCAATGAGCATAATACTCTCCAGGTCTGTCCATTCTGTCACAAAAGGTAAGATTTCCTTCTTTTATTACTGCTGAATAGTATTCTGTTGTGCAAATGTACCACCGCATTTTTTTATCTACTCCTCTACTGATGGGCACCTGGGCTGCTTCCAAATTTTGGCTAGGGTAAACAATGCTGCATTGAACATAAGGGTGTATATATTCTTTCAAAGTAGTGTTTTGGGTTTCTTTGGATACATTCCCATAAGTGTAACCACTGGGTCATAAGGCAGTTCCATTTTTAACTTTTGAGAAAACTCCATACTGCTTTCCACAGCGGTTGCACCACTCTGCATTTCCACAGCGGTTGCACCACTCTGCATTTCAGTGGAAATGCACAGTGTTGGGTTACCTTTTATCCACATCTGTACCAACACTTGCTGTTTGTTGACTTATTGATGATAGCCATTCTGACAGGTGTGAGATGGTATCTCGTCATAGTTTTAATTTGCATTTCCCTGATGATTAGTGATGTCGAGCATCTTTTCATGTCTGTTGGCCATCTGTATGTCCATTTTGGAGAAGTATCTATTCAGATCCTTTGCCCACTTTTAAATTTGACTGTTTGTCTTTCTGGTGTTGAATTGCATAAGTTCTTTACAAATTTTGGAAATTAACCCTTGATCAGATTGTTGAATATGTTCTCCCATTCAATGGGTTGTCTTTTAATTTGGTGATTGGTTTCTTAGCTGTGCAAAAGCATTTTCGTTTGATATGGTCCCATTTGTTTTTTTTTGTTGTTGTTGTTGCTGTTGTTGTTCGTTTCACTTGCACAAGGAGATATATCAGAAAAATATATCACTATGAGAAATGTCTGAGTTTTCACTGCCTGTGTTTTCTTCTAGGATTTTTATGGTTTTGTGACTTACATTTGTCTTTAATCCATTTTCAATATTTTCTTGTGTGTGATGTAAGGAGGTGGTCTAGTTTCATTTTTTGCATTTATCTAATATTCCCAACACCATTTATTGAGTAGACTGTGTTTACCCCATCATATGTTTTTGCCTTTTTTGTCAGGTAGTTATTGACTATTAAGACATGGGTTTATTTCTGGGCTCCCAGCTTTGTTCCATTGATCTATATCATTGTTTTTATGCCAGTACCTTGCTGTTTTAATTATTATGTCTTTATAGAATAGTTTGTTGTCAGGTTGCATAGTACCTCCAACTTTGTTCTTTTTTTTTAATGCTAGCCCTAACCCTAACATTAACACTAACTCTGGCCCTAACCCTAACCCTAAACCTAACCATAATCCTAGCCCTGGCCCTAGTCCTAACCCTAGCCCTACCTCTAACTGTAACCCTAACCCTAAACCTAGCCCTAACCTTAGCCCTAATCCTAACCCTATCCTTGTCACTAACCATATCCCTAACACTAGCCCTAGCACTAACCCTAACTTAAACCCTCACCATAACCCTAGCCCTTACCCTACACCTAACCCAACTTTGTTCTTTCTCAAGATTGCTTTGGTTATTTGAGGTCTTTGGTGGTTCCATATAAATTTTTGGAATATTTGTTCTAGATCTGTGAGATATGCCATTGGTATTTTAATAGGAATTGCTTTGACTCTGTTGATTGCTTTGCACAGAATGAACATTTTAATGATGCTAATTCTTTCAATTCATAACATGACTTCCACCTATATGTATGCTTCCACCTATATGTATCTTCCTCCATTTCTTCCTTCAGTATCTTATGATTTTCCAAGTAAAAGTCTTTCACCTTCCTGGTTAAATTTATGCCTAGGTATCTATTCAAACTAAAATTTAAACTCTTGAGTTCTCCTTATCATTATGATATTTGGAAATGTATTTTCCAAGTCTATAGTTTATCATTCTTTTAACAATGTCTTTCTGAATGTAGCAATTCTTCATTTTGATCAAGTACAAATTTTATTTTATGGATTATACATATGGTGTCATTTTTAGATACATTTTTGCCTAGTCCAAGGACAAAAAAATTTTTCCTATGTTTTCTTCTAGAAATAGAAGTATCAATGTTATGTTTATATCTATAAGCTATTTGAGTTCATTTTTATGGTGGGGGGTATGAGTCAAAACTATTTTTTAAAAAATGATATCTAATTTTATCAATAATATTTGTTGAAAAGACTTTCTTCACTGAACTGCATCCTTGCTGAAAATCAGTTGGCTGTGTAAATGAGACTCTACTTCTGGTCTCTGTATTCTGTCCAATGAATCTATTAATTTTTATATTGACCAATATTGGAGACTGTGAGTTTAACAGTAAGGTTTGAAGTTGGTTAGTGTAATTTTTGCATCTTTGACTTTTTCAAAGTTGTTTTGGACTATTCTGCATCCTTTACATCTACATATAATTTTTTTTACATATAAATTTTAAGACCTGTCTGATAATTTCTATAAAAAAATAAAGCCTGCTAAGGTTTTGATTAGGGTGGTATTCTGTTTTTTGAAAATTAAGAGTTTATTATTGCTTTAATAAGAGCTTTAATTTTTTTGTTTTTGTTTTCTTTTTATACAGATTTCCCAATGACTGGGTCCTTTGTACCATTCTGGTTTCAGCTCAAAAATAGTATCCTCAGAGATAACTTTCCCTGGCTACCCAATTTAAAGTAACATCCTCATTCTCTTTCTATCAAAACATTCTGTTTCATTGACTTCCCTGCATTAATTACCATGTGAAATTAATCTTGTCCATTTGTTTATTTAGTTGCTTATGAGTTGACTATCCAGCTTTAGGACATAAGTGGGATTTTCTTTTCTTAGTTAGCTTATATCCCTAATGCCAAAAAGTGCCTTGGACAGGAAGACAGTATTTGTCAAATGAATGATTGAATATTTGACAAATGCGTCTCTAAGTAAATATTCAACTAGTATGGAAATATCATAATATTAACTAGCACATATTAACTTATGAAGTATTTCTCTGGACAGACTGTGAGATGTATATGTTACTAAAAGCTGCTGTTCTCTCTAAGGTTGCCAGTAGTGTTTGTTGGGCTAGAATATAGGATTTCAAAAATATAAATTTTTAAAAACCCACACACACATCTTCAATTCGGCTCATTAGCTTTGTTATTAAAGTTTAAAAGAGATCTCACATAAGTGAGAGATAAAATGTATATGACTTTAGAAAAATGAATAAACTGGAAAAAAATAAAAGCTTTCCCAAATGCTATACAGATAAAAAGTGGAATGTTTCAGGTCCATGAGAAATTATAGGTATTTTCAAAATGATGTCCAATTTAAAGAGAAAAGAAACTAGCCTTAGTTTTTACATAATAGAGCAGTGATGGGCAATCTTTTGAGCTTGGTGTGTCAAAATTCGCCAAAAAACCGAGCATAACTTGGGTGGTGTGTCACTTCGAGAAAAACGGCCTAACCAGAACTAGACGCTCTGTGCTGGAGTTCTGTTGTTTTGGCCTATAGACCTCTGGCACAGAGTGTCTACACTACAGCAAATGTTTTATCCTCGGCTACTGCACCTGGCCGTGCAGTAGCTGAGGATGAAATGTCCTTCTCGGCATGCGGCCCCATACTTCTTGGGTATGGGGCCGCATGTGGCCGCGTGTCATTGAAAATTGCTACAGGTGTCAGTGCTGACACGCATGTCATAGGTCCGCATCACGGTAATAGAGGCAACAATTAGAAAGTATTTTATTAATTTGCTCAATGGTTTAAAGTAACAAATGACACCAAAATCAATTTATTGAGCCCTATCCATGTTTCAAATACATGAACACAATTCTATCCTTAAGAAAATTGTGGCCCTGGCTGATTGACTCAGTGGATAGAATGTCGGCCCAGTGTATAGACATTCCAGGTTCGATCCCGGTCAGGGCACACATGAGAAGTGACCATCTGCTTCTCTCCCTCCTCTCTCTCCCCCTTCTCTCTCTCTTCCCCTTCCGCAGACAGTGGCTCAGTTGGTTTGAGCATTGGCCCTGGATGCTGAGGATAGCTCGGTTGATTCAAGCATCAGCTGGGTAGATTCCGGTCAGGGTATATGAAGGAGTCTGTCTCACTATCTCTCCTCCTTTCACTTAAAAAATAAAAAAGAAAAGAAAAGCTTGTATAACACAAATATGAAACATAAAGCTGGCTCCAAATCTCTTGTTGTAATACAGGTAGAATTTCCTTTCTTGTGCTGTTTTTCTCTCTCAGAACCCTTATTCATTTAACCAACTGAACTTGTACAGAGCGCCAACTATGTGCCGGGCACTGTGCAAGTCAATGGGGGTAAGAAACGAATGAAATAGAGTCCTGATCCCTTGAGAAGTCACAGATTTCATAATTTCATTGACTGAAGGGGGAAAAAAATACAGTAGAAAGAACTGGAAATCATGAAAGTGTTGATTTCTTTCCAACATGTTTTTTAGGTGGCTTTCATTCAATACTTATGCCTCATGGTGGGCTTAGCTTCCCCCTTCCTCAGCCAAGTGACTCAGAGGCAACTACAGTGTAGTGTTGTTCTATTATTAGCCTTCTCAAATCTGATTATTCTAAGAAGCACTTCCCACTGGAAACATGGTAATCATGTTTAAATATAACTCTCCATGATCAATCTAAATCTCCAGATTCTTAACCAAGTTTCCCTGTGGCTGAGAGACTGTGCTTTTCTTTTCTTTTTTTTTAAATTAGTACACAATTTTATGATCTTTGGTTACTTTAGTGTGTAAGGGGTGTGTGTGGGGGGGTGCATAGTGGTATGTGTGTTTGTGTCCTTCTGCATGACAGAATTAAATAGAGACTCTCAATAAAGACCGTGGGCTCTTGTAGGCAGTGTTCCTCTTCCTCTGTCCTCTTTCTAGTGGTTCTAGAGTTAAAGTTGTCAGAATGAGAGCTAATAGGATGTTTGTATAACAACTCATCACTCATGGTTTGTATAATTAGAGCAGCTAACATTTATTGATTGCGTCTTATGTACCAGGTGCTGGGCAACATGCCTGCTCTCATTTTTATCTTTGCATTAATCTTGGGATGTGCAGAGTCTTATTTCTCGATTTTATCAAACAGGCTCAGATAGCATGGATAATTTGGCCCACAGTACATTAGTAAGTGAAGAGAATAGGACTTTAACTTAACGCTGTCTCTTTAGTCTTAGCCTGTATACTTAGTCACTAGCATTATATAAAATATACACTACAGTAATATTAAAAATAAGAAT
This sequence comes from Rhynchonycteris naso, assembly GCA_037038555.1. Taxonomy (NCBI): domain Eukaryota; kingdom Metazoa; phylum Chordata; class Mammalia; order Chiroptera; family Emballonuridae; genus Rhynchonycteris; species Rhynchonycteris naso. Next base: position 86,982,367 of record CM073000.1, read on the forward strand.
GGTTTTTATATTCTTTGCAACTTCATTTTCCAGGTTTTTTGTAACCAGAACAATGAGACTAAAACTGTTCATTTAATGCCGTCACAGACGTTGCTGTTTCTTTTTTAAACAAGCTGTTAGAAAATTTCTGCCTCTTTGAATCTGGAAACACAAGGTTCTAACTGACCTTTCAGTTATTTTTGAAATTTTGACCATAGGCCACTTGTTTTATTTCATGTTTGTAGCTTCTGTAGAGTGAGGAGGAGAGCTTATGAATTAATATAAAACATAAAAATGTCAATATCATATGAAATGAAGGTATAATTTTCATAGCAAACCTTTCTATAAATTACCTATTATTTTCAAACTGTAGTAAGAATAAAAGCTATGATTACTTTTCACTTTTTCTTGGTCCTAAGCTACTATTCTACTACTTTTGAATGTGTTTGTTGGTATGTAGTTGCTGTTAACTATATAAACTCAACTTTACCTTTTAGAGTAATCAGTTGCTCAATTTTCCAAAGATCATATTCTGACAATGAATTTAGTACATATTTATATGCATGCCTATATTCAAGAAAAAAAGATTAATAAAAAAATAAAATAAGTTTTCCTAATAAGTAATTTTTTAAAATATAGTTTTGTTCTTTTTTGTTGAGCATATTGTATTTTTTTAAATTAGATATTGCCATTCTGCTGGTACACAGGTAGTGGCTGACCTTGTACCTCCTTGGATGTCCCCGAGCCAGTGTTCCCAGTATAGCTTCAGATCATGCCAGAATACAACTCTACCACCTCCATGAATACACACTCAAGAGGCAGACTTGATGAGCACCAAAACCTCACAGAAGCAAGTCCTACTCTGTAGGATCAATTCCTCCTCTGTTGTTGCAGGTGATCCAAGCAGTCAATTGGCCTGTGGGTCAGTCACTTCAAGTAATGTCAACAGCAATCAAGGCTCAACTACAACAGGACAGTGCATACAGCCCACACATAGGAGCACTTGAAGCACCTAGCTTGGGTGACTGGAGAGGCTGCATCACTGGGCCCTGCAGAACATCTATTACATAAGGGTACTCTACAAAGCCCTGGAGAGAGAGCAGCTCTACCTGATACATAAATACAAACACAGGAAGGCAGCCAAAATGAGAAGAAAAGAAACATGACCCAATTGAAAGGACAGAACAGAACTCTAGGAAAAAAACTAAATAAAATAGAGGCAAACATACTACCAGATACAGAGTTCAAAATAACGGTTATAAGGATGCTCAAGGAACCTAGTGAGAACTTTAACAGCATGAAAAAGACATAAAAATCATAAAAAAATAACAAGTCAGAAATGAAGGATACAGTAACTGAAATGAAGAATAATGAACAGGAAATCAACAATAAAGTAGATGAAGCTGAGAAGTCAGGAACTTAGAATATAAGGAAGCAAAATACACCCAATCAAAACAGCAAAGAAAAAGAGAGTCCAAAGAAATGAGAACACTGTAAGGAGCCTCTGAGATAACTTCAGGCATAGCACCATTCACATCATGGGGGTGGTGGAAGCAAAAGAGAGAAAACAAAAATTGAAATTCTATTTGAAAAAATGATAGAAAACTTCCTTAATCTGGTATAAGAAATAAACATACAAATCCAGGAAGCACAGAGAGTTCCAAACAAGATGAACCCAAAGAGGTCCATGTCAAGACATGTCATAATTAGAATACAAAAGGTTAAAGACAAAAAACTTAAAAGCAGCAAGAGAATAGCAGTTAGTTGCCTACAAGGGAGCTCCCATAAGACTGTTCACTGATTTCTTAACAGAAACTTTGCAGGTCAGAAAGGAGTGGCAAGAAATATTCAAAATGATGAAAAGAAAGGATCTACAATCAAGATTACTCTACCCACCAAAGCTATCATTTAGAATCAAAGGACATATAAGAGCTTTCCAGACAAGAAAAAGTAAAAGGAGTCCATCATCTTCAAACCAGAATTTCATAAAATATTAAAGTGTCTTTAATATTTTAAAGAGAAAAAAAGATAAAAAATACAAACAATAAAATGGCAATTAATATATATCTACCAACAATTGAATTTTAAAAATAAAATAAATAAATAAGCAGAACAGAAACAAGATCATAGATAAAATATTTTGATGGCTGCCAGATGGGAGAGTGGATGGAGAAATGGGTGAAACTGTGAAGGGATTAGGAAGTACAAATTGGTTGTTACAGAATAGCCATGGGCATGTAAAGCAGAGGGAATAGAGCTAATAATATTCTAATGACTATGTATGATTTCAGATAGGTACAAGATTTATCAGTATGACTTAGTAAGTTATATAAGGACTAATCACTGTGGTGAACACTCTAACTAATAAAATATTGTATTCCAACTATAATTGAAAAATAAAAAATGATTTAAGAACTAAACTAAATTAAATTTAAAATATAATCAAAAGTAGAAGAGGGTTGAAGACTCTAAATGGTGATGGAAAGAGACTTGACTTGGGGTAATGAACACAAACTACAATATACAGATGTTGTATTATAGAACTATACACCTGAAATCTGTATAATATAATTTTATTAATCAATGTCACCCCAATAAATTCAATAATAAAAATAAATAAAATGTATTGGGTTTTAAATTAAAAAAAATAGAGTATTAAAATCCCCCCAAAATTAGGCCTGATGAAAGAATTCCTATAAAATGCTCAAATGATTTTTCACACAGACCTATCCATCTAATGAGTAGTTGCTGACTATGACAAATGCCATTCATTATCATTTTAGAATGACAAAAATTAAAGATAATTATAGATAAACTATCATTCCAACACAAAATGTAGCATTGATGATACATTATATTGATTTCCCCTATTTATTGAACATTTACTGAGATTAGAACATCACAGTTCAGACTTGCAAAGGAAAAAGAAACCATTAAACACAGATCAGATCATAGCCAATTATAATAAACTCTGTGGAGCACCTCCATGTTGATTGCAGTAAAATTTTGTTTTATTTACATATTTAGAAATTACTTTCCCATTAAAAGGAAGCTAGAGAGAAATGAAAAGGCTCAAGCCCACTTGTTTGGAGGATTTTAGGAAGTAAAATGTTGTGTTCAATATTCAGTTGGTGTAAGAGGAAGATAAAACGTACAAACTTCACTTCTACTTGTTCTGTCTGTGGGTGAGTTTTGGTCAGTCTGGTTTGGTGCACAATGTGAGTATTTAGATGTATAGTTCGGTTGTGTAGTTTTGTTGAAATTTTGATGTAGATGTAAAGGCTGGACAAAAAATAAAAATATAAATGCTAGTTGGTGACCAGACCAAATAAATCTGTGAAAAACTGAACTCTCTTCTCACTGAAAGAATAGAATTATCAATCACACAATAGGAAATAAAGAGACACTAACAGGAATTATGTATTACATTGTACCTTTTTAGGATTATGGAAAGGAAATCATGGGATACCCTGTGATAAAAGGATTTTATGAGATATTTATTACATGTACATAATATATTTACTTATTCATTGGTTCATCCAAAAACCCTGAGTATATACTATGAGCCAGGCACTGGATGAACCAAATAGACCTGGTGTAACACTGATGAAATTTTAAATCTTAAATCAGATAGAGAACATAAACTCTTGTAAAAACATAATGATTACAGTAAAAAGGAAACACACAAATTCATACAAACTATAAAAACTCTTCAAAAGTATTTATATAAAGAAGTAGTCGCCTGACCAGGTGGTGGCGCAGTGGATAGAGCTTCGGACTGGGATGTGGAAAACCCAGGTTCGAGACCCCGAGCTCGCCAGCTTGAGCGTGGGCCCATTTGGCTTGAGCAAAGGCTCGTCAGCTTGGACCCAAGGTCGCTGGCTCCAGCAAGGGGTTGCTCAGTCTGCTGAAGGCCCGTGGTCAAGGCATATGTGAGAAAGCAATCAATGAACAACTAAGGTGTCACAATGGCAATGAAAAATTAATGATTGATGCTTCTCACCTCTCTCCGTTCCTGTCTGTCTGTCCCTATCTATCCCTCTCTCTGACTCTCCCTCTGTCCCTGTAAAAAAAATAAAAATAAAAAATAAATAAAAAGAAGTAGTCAATGTTGCATAAGAAAATACAAACCAATAGTAAGGCATGAAAGAGACTAGGGTCAAATAAAGTTAGTCTGAGGAGGCCAAGGAGGAGATTGCATTTAGGAAGGGGGAGAAGGTAGGATTTGTTCAAGTGGAGTGGGAAGGGCATATTAGGTAGGCAAAGTAGGTAGGAGAAACATATGCAAGTGAAAGTTTTCTTAGCTGACACCCACAGCATGAGTGTGAAGATGTACTGAGGTTTTAACTCTGCATCAATCTCTGTACAACGAAGAGTCACATGGCGTTTATCCCTGTAGAGTCTCTTTCCAATGGGACAACATTGAAGATTTATTCTACTGTGAAGAGAGTTCATCAGATTTTTCAGAACAAATGAGGTGTTGCCTGTTTACATGACAAAAGGATTGTTTGGTTTACAAAGAAATTTTGCCACAGCATGGTAATTTAGATAGTAAAATTATTTTACATATTAAAAACATAAATCTATTTTCTAAAATGTGCTTTGTATCTTCCCCTGCGAAGAACACATGTATTTTACAAAAAAATGTGTCATCTCCTTTCAATAAAAAATAGTAACCCTACCATTTCATTTTATTTGGGTATTAATAATGTCAAGAAGACTCAAATAGAGTATGTTTTTTGGACTCTCTTTGAAAGCACTTTTCAGAGGTCATTGCAGGGTATGTTATAGGTATTTTTAAAGAGGGAATGAATAAATTTTAAGTGTAACACTGTTTTTCAATGACATGCCAGGTATATGAATTATTATAATGGCTTGGGAGCAAATTTTATCTAACATCTTTCCAATTCCCCTTCATTCAATGGCTTTTCCAGTGTCACCTATCAAATGTTTCAAACAAAACAACATCAATTAGAAGTAACCCAAAGAATCAAATTTGGCATGATAGATTTGGCTTTCCCCCTCTTACCTACTAAAGTATAAAGTTATAAATACGAACTAATTTACTTTAGACTTGCTTCTTGCCATTCACCTAATTAATAAAACCAATATCATAGAATATGAAACATGATAAAATTGGAGATGACATTATTAAAAGCTATCTATAATTCTAAATTTCATAAGGATTTAAAAAATATAGTGATATGAGAGACCCAGAGATTAGTTATTCTATTCTTTAGACTAATTGGGTTCAAATGTTTGCCTTTGTGACATGTGCAGAAGGGCCACCTGCTTGTTCACACTGGTCAGAATGGTCATGTTTGAATAAAATTTATTCCATCTTATTTGAATAATATTTGACAGTGGCCATCAAGCAGACTATGAGACAGTCATATCATAGAATAACAACACTTCAGTTATTTCTAATCTAAAACACTTTACACTTAGAAATTTTAGGAAACCCATTAGAAATGAAATTTGGGCCTGTCAGTCACTTAGCCATTTATCCTGGATTACATTTCTGTTTCAAGAAGAAAAACAACTTATTTTAATTGCTTTCCTAACCCATTTATATTTGGGGATCCATTTACTTATTAATCCATCCATACATCAATCCATCATTTCTATATCTATATCTATTTATCTAGAACAAATATTAATTGAGGGTATATTGCATACTAATGTTGTTCTGAACCCCAGGGTTTCAGTAGTGACTACACAAGGTGCCTATACTCATTCAAGAGAGGCAAACAGACAATGAAGAAGTAATGCAGCAATTTCAATATGGATAAACTGTATGATGAAAAACAATGCAAGGTAGGAGAAGGTGGAGACTATTTTATTTTATTTTTATTTATTTATTTTTTATTAATTTTAATTTTAATAGGGTGACATTGATAAATCAGGGTACAAATGTTCAGAGAAAACATCTCCAGGTTATCTTATCATTCAATTATGTTGCATACACATCACCCAAAGTCAAATTGTCTTCCGTCACCCTCTTTCTGGTTTTATCTGTGCCCCTCCCTTCCCTCTACCCTCTCTCTCTCCTCCCCCTTCACCCCCCCACATAGACAGCACACTCTTTCTTATCCATGTCTCTGAGCCTCATTTTTAAGTCCCATCTATGTATGGAATCTTATATTCTTAGTTTTTTCTGATTTACTTATTTCACTCAGTATAATGTTATCAAGGTCGATCCATGTTGTTGTAAATGCTCCGATGTCATCATTTCTTATGGCTGAATAGTATTCCATAGTATATATGTACCAAAGCTTTTTAATACACTCATCCACTGAAGGACACTTGGGCTGTTTCCAGATCTGCACTATTGTGAACAATGCTGCCACAAACATGGGGGTGCATTTCTTCTTTTCGAACAGGACTATGGTGTTCTTAGGGAATATTCCTAAAAGTGGAAAAGCTGGGTCAAAAGGCAGTTCAATTTTTAATTTTTTGAGAAATCTCCATACTGTTTTCCACAGTGGCTGCACTAGTCTGCATTCCCACCAGCAATGCAGGAGGATTCCCTTTTCTCCACATCCTCGCCAGCACTTATTCTGTGTTGTTTTGCTGATGAGCACCATTCTGACTGGTGTGAGGTGATATCTCATTGTGGTTTTAATTTGCATTTCTCTAATGATTAGTGATGTTGAGCATTTTTTTCATATGCTTATTGGCCATCTGTATGTCTTCTTTGGAGAAGTGTGTATCCATTTCTTTCACCCATTTTTTGATTGGATTGTTTGTCTTCCTGGTGTTGAGTTTTACAAGTTCTTTATTAATTTTGGTTATTAACCCTTTATCAGACGTATTTTCAAATATGTTCTCCCATTGTGTAGTTTGTCTTTTTATTCTGTTCTTATTGTCTTTAGCTGTGCAAAAGGTTTTTAGTTTGATACAGTCCTATGTGTTTATCTTGTCTTTTACTTCACTTGCCCGTGGAGATAAATTGGCAAATATATTGCTGCAACAGATGTCAGAGAGCTTACTGACTATGTTTTCTTCTAAGATGCTTATGGTTTCACGACTTACATTTAAGTCTTTTATCCATTTTGAGTTTGCTTTTGTGAGTGGTGTAAGTTGATGGTCTAGTTTCATTTTCTTGCAGGTAGATGTCCAATTTTCCCAACACCATTTGTTAATGAGGCTGTCTTTACTACATTGTATGGTCTTACCTCCTTTGTCAAATATCAGTTATCCATAAAGGTGTGGGTTTGTTTCTGGATTCTCTGTTCTGTTCCATTGATCTATATGCCTGCTCTTAAGGCAGCACCAGGCTGTCTTGAGTACAATGGCCTTGATATCAGGAAGTGTGATACCTCCTGCTTTATTCTTCTTTTTCAATATTGCTGAGGCTATTCGTGTTCTTTTTTGGTTCCATATAAATTTTTGAAATATTTGTTCTATATCTTTGAAGTATGCCATTTTATTTTAATTGGTAATGCATTGAATTTATAAATTGCTTTGGGTAATATAGACATTTTAATGATGTTTATTTTTCCTAACCATGAGCACGATATATGCTTCCACTTGTTTGTATCTTCCTTGATCTCTTCTATCAATGTTTTATAATTTTCCGAGTACAAGTCTTTAATCTCCTTGGTTAAATTTACTCCTAGGTACTTTATTTTTTTGGTTGCAATAGTGAAGGGGATTGTTTCCTTAATTTCTCTTTCTGCCAGTTCATTGTTGGTGTATAAAAATGCCTCTGATTTCTGAGTATTAATTTTATATCCTGCCACCTTGCTGAATTCATTTATCAGGTTCAGTAGTTTTTTGACTGAGACTTTAGGGTTTTCTATATGCAATATCATATCATGCGCAAATAATGACAGTTTTACTTCTTCTTTTCCAATTTGAATGCCTTTTATTTCTTCTTCTTGTCTGATTGCTGTAGCTAGGACTTCCAGAACTATGTTGAATAAGAGTGGCAAAAGGGGGCACCCCTGCCTTGTTCCTGATCTTAAGGGGATTGCTTTTATTTTTTAGCTATTAAATATAATGTTGGCTGTGGGTTTGTCATAGATGGCCTTTATCATGATGAGGTATGTTCCCTGTATTTCCACTTTGCTGAGAGTTTTGATCATGAATGGATGCTGGATTTTATCAAATGCTTTTTCTTCATCTATTGAAATTATCATGTGGTTTTTGTCAATCCTTTTGTTTATGTGATGAATCACATTGATTGATTTGCAAATATTGAACCAGCCTTGGCTCCCCAGAATAAATCCCACTTGATCATGGTGTATGATTTTTCTCATATATTGCTGGATCCGGTTGGCTAATATTTTGTTGAGAATTTTAGCGTCCAAATTCATCAGGGATATTGGCTTATAATTTTCTTTCTTTGTGTTGTCTTTGCCTGATTTAGGAATCAGAATTATGCTTGCCTCATGAAAAGAGCTAGGAAGTCTTTCTTCCTCTTGAATTTTTTGAAATAGCTTGAGAAAGATAGGAGTTAGTACTTTGAATTTTTGGTAGAATTCACTTGTGAAGCCATCAGGCCCAGGTCTTTTCTTTGTTGGGACTTTTTTGATAACTGTTTCAATCTCATTTCTTGTAATTGGTCTGTTTAGGGTTTCTGATCCTTCCAGATTAATTTTTGAAAGATTGTATGTGTCAAGGAATTTGTCCATTTCATATAGGTTGTTTAGCTTTTTGGCATACAATTCTTCATAGTATTTTCTTACAATATTTTGTATTTCTGTTGTGTCAGTTGTAATTTCTCCACCCTCATTTCTAATTTTATTTATTTGAGTCCTCTCTCTTTTTCTCTTGGTAAGTCTAGTTAAAGGTTCATCGATCTTGTTTACCTTTTCAAAGAACCAGCTCCTGGTTTCATTGATCCTGTGTATCATTTCTTTAGTCTCTATGTCATTTATTTCTGCTCTGATCTTTATTATTTCCTTTCTTCTACTACCCCTAGTCTTTATTTGCTGTTGTTTTTCTAACTCTGTTAGATGCAGGGTCAAGTTGTTTATTTGAGTTTTTTATAGCTTCTTATGGTATGCCTGTAGTGCAATGAACTTTCCTCTCAGTACTGCTTTTGCTGTGTCCCATAAATTTTGAGTTGATGCATGCTCATTATCATTTGTTTCTAGAAATGTTTTTATTTCTTTTTTGATCTCATTGTTAATCCATTTGTTATTTAATAAGATGCTATTTAGTTTCCAAGTGTTTGAGTATTTTTCAGCTTTTCTTTTGCAGTTAATTTCTAGTTTCATGCCATTGTGATCAGAGAAAATGCTTGATATGATTTCAATCTTCTTAAATTTGTTGAGACCGCTTTTGTGTCCTAACATATGGTCTATCCAAGAGAATGTACAATGAGCGCTTGAAAAGAATGTATATTCTACTGCATTAGGGTGAAAAGTTCTGAAGATAGCTATTAAATCGAGTTGATCTAGTGTTTCCTTTAAGTCTGCTGTTTCTTTGTTAATTTTCTTTCTTGAGGATCTATTCAGTGAAGTTAGTGGGGTATTAAAATCCCCTACTATTATAGTATTGCTGTTGATCTCGCCCTTTATATCCATCAAAGTCTGATTTATATATTTCTGAGCTCTTATGTTCAGCACGTAGATATTTATAATGGTTATATCTTACTGTTGATTTGTTCCCTTTATCATTATGTAGTGTCCTTCTTTATCTCTTACTACAGCCTTTGTTTTAAAGTCTATTTTGTCAGATATAAGTATTGCTACCCCGGCTTCTTTTTCTTTCCATTTGCATAAAATATTTTTCTCCATCCTTTTACCTTCAGTCTATGTGCATCTTTTGTTTTAAGGTGTGTCTCTTGTAGACAGCATATGTATGGGTCCTGTTTTCTTATCCATGCAGGTACCCTATGCCTTTTGATTGGATCATTTAATCCATTTACATTTAAGGTTATTATTGATATGTAGTTGTTTATTGCCATTTTATTCTTTACAGCTGTATTTCTCTTTTGCTATATTCTTTTCCCCCTTTGATCTTGAAGGATTGGCTTGTTTTTAATGAATTCCTTGACTTTATTTTCTGTCTGGGAAGCTTTTTATTTCTCCTTCAATTTTAAATGTTAGCCTTGCTGGATAAAGTAGTCTTGGTTGTAGGTTCTTGTTCTGCATTTCTTTGACTATGTCTTGCCATTCCCTTTTGGCCTCAAGTGTTTTTGTTGAGAAGTCGGATGTCATCCTTATGGGGGCTCCTTTATAGGTGATAGCCTTTTTTTCTCTAGCAGCTTTTAATATTTTCTCTTTATCACTTAGCCTTGGTATTTTAATTATGATGTGCCTTGGTGTAGATTTCTTTGGGTTTCTCTTTAATGGAGTTCTCTGTGCTTCTTGAACATGTGAGTTGTTTTCCAGCCTTAATTTAGGGAAGTTTTCAACTATGATTTGATTGAACAAAGTTTCTATCCCTTGTTCTTTCTCTTCTTCTTCAGGAACCCCTATGATGTAGATGTTATTTCTCTTCATGTTGTCACAGAGCTCCCTTAGAGTTCCCTCACATTTTTTGAGTCTCTTTTCTTTTATCTGCTCTGCTTCTCTGCCTTCGTTTATTTTGTCCTCTAACTCGCTGATTCAAACCTCAGTTTCATCCATCCTGCTTTTATTTCCTTCCATTGTATTCTTCAATTCTGATTTGTATTTGTCATTTCTGTCTGATTCTCTTTTATTATTTCAATTTCCTTTTTTATACTTGTTATCTCTTTATTTAGGTGTTCGTAATGACTATCCATTGTTGCTCGAAGCTCTTTTAACATCCTATTATTATTTTAAATTCTGTATCCGGTAGTTTGGTTATATCTGGTTCATTCAGGTCCTTCTCTGGGTATTTCTCTTAATTCATTTGGGTTGCATTTCTCTGCCTGCCCATTTTGTCTGTATATAAGAAGGGTGTGGCCACTGGAGTCCAGTGGGTGTTGCCTATGTGTTCCCTAGGTGTGGCCTGTCTGCAGGCCTGCCACCCCTTCTGCCGCTGCCTAGGGCGGTTGGGTATGGGCTTAGCTGGCACCGGCCTGCTGCGGCTTTGCTACGGTTTCTGCCTCTACTCTGCTGGAGGGGCTGTGTTCTCATGCAGGCTCTACAAGCCTCAGTTGGTGTTGGACTTCACCCCACCCGCACAGGTGGGGTTGCCCACCACACTTGAGCCACAAGCCTTGGTACCAAGGGCAGGGGTGAGCACCTTTGCTCAGCTGTGGTCCTTGCTTCTGCACAGTCCAGGCTGGCTTGTGCAGTATCGCAAACCTCCGGGGATGCTAGCATGCACTCAGCTGTGAGCCTCTGCCTCTCCCGGGTTTTCACCCCGCCCCTGTGATCAGGGCCGGCTTGGGCAGGATTGCAAGTCCCAGAGGCCAGGTGATGCTCCATGCCCATGTGCCCCTGCTCAGCAGCAGATCTTCGCCCATTCCTGGACTCCTGCTTTACCCCCTCCCCCGCCCCCTGTCAGGTGAAGCTGCAGATGAGCCCGCAGTTGCCGGACCACTTTTGTGCATCCCCTCCGCTCCTGCTGGGCTAGACCAAGCTCATGCCAGCCAGCTGGGCCCCTGCCTCTGCCGACAGAACCGAGTTTCTGTGTACCGCCGTCACCACCCCTCCAGCAAGCCCTCAGCAGTGTGGGTGGGGGCACTGTAGCTCAGACCCTAACACTCCATACTGTAGTCCTGAAAGCTCCCTCCTTCTAAGCGGCAGTGCTCTAAGTGCCGTGGGAGAGCTTGTTTGGTGGGTGTCCTGCCTCCCTTTGCTGGTATTGCTAGTTCCAGGGGAAATATTAATTTCAGATTTGGGAAGTGACTCAGCCTAGAGTTTAGTGTGGCTGTCCCTCAGAATATTTCTCCCTGTGCCTTCCAGACTACACTCTCTTCCCGCTGCTCTGGTCCTCTCCTCTCTCCCCATCCCCCGGAACCCCGGGTGAGTGGTTGTGAGAGAGGTTTTCTGTGCTGTCCCTTTAAGAAGAATCTTGGGTCTGAGAAAACTGTCTTTTTCTCACAAACAGTATCCTAACTTGTTTCACAGCTCAGTACTGTCCATACACCTCTCTGGGTTCTGGGGCTGCAGGCTGGAGCTTTGTTTCTGGGACCCAGGTCCCTCCCTTTCCGCTAAACTCTCTTCCTGCTATGCGAGTCTCTCTGGGCTTCCGTTCGCTCCAGGGAGTTGGGCAGCCCTTTCCACGTTTTCACTTTTTCTACCAGTCTCAATGTGTCTTCTTCAGTGTTCCTTGGTTGAAGAGTCCACTTAGTTTAGTTCAAAGTTGGTTTATCCAGATGATGGTTCTTAAAATTAAGATATAATCCACTGTGGTTCCAGGAGTTGGAAGTTGGTACATTTGCCTACTCCATCGCCATCTTGTCGTCCTCAAAGATAGAGACTATGTTAAATTAAGGGGCCAGGAAGGCCTTCTTCAATGGAGGGTTCTCCCCTGCTTTCCCTAAACTATCATTTTTTTTCTGTTAGCTGAGCACTTCCTGCACAGTGCTGACTCTTGATTCTTCTCTCTCCCTCCCACTATTTGCTTTTACTTAGTTTCTGCCTCTCAGAAATAGTGTATGACAATGTTGTTCTTGCTGACAGCTCTACAGTGAGATTTGGTTCAAAGGACGTTGAAAATAATGGATAAAATGAGATATTCTTGGATTTTAACAATATACTTTTTTTTATGCCACCCTGGGCTCATATATCAATAATTTTATGAGTGGCCTCAGCATATCTAGGCTCTGGGAATATGTCTGGCACTGGTCATTTATAATACATTAAAATTACAGTTTAGTAGTCTTCTTTAATTTATTCATCTCTAATTTGCTAGAAAGTCATCTTGACTCTTTAGCAAAAAATCTGTACTTGGAGATTTCCTTGAAGTCATAAAAATATTAATGTACCTATTTTATATATTGCGTATTTTCTGAGTATGTATATCTTTCTGCATATATTATGTGCATATTTTCAATCAAATAAAATTAAATTGTTTTCAATTATTTGACTTGTGTATCAAGGGCTATCACTAAATTGGTAGCAAAAGCTTTGGACAATGTATTAGTCACAAAATACTGTTTACCCACAATTGTAATGCCTACTAGTAATAGGATAAAGGCCTATGGGGAATATCTTAGATCAGAAAGAAGTAGTTCAGTGGACAAGTGGATTAAAAAGCAGTGGTACATATATACAATGGAATACTATGGGGCCACGAAAAAGAAAAAAATCTTACCTTTTGCAACAACATGGATGGACCCGGAAACTATTGTTAAGTGAAATAAGCCAGGCAGAAAAAGAAAAATATCATATGACCTCACTCATTTGAGGAATCCAATGAACAATGTGAACTGAGAAATGGAATTGAGACAGAGGAGAGATCAAAGGGACCAGAGGAATAGAGGACAGAGGGAAAAGGAATGATAGGATAGGATAAACCTGAAGGGTAGGAGTGAGGGCACTAGGGGGAGGAGGGCAAGGAAGATGTTGAGGGGAATATGGGGGAGGAAGGATGCATTTAGGGCAACACTAGAATCTATGTAAACATAATAAATTAAAATCAATAAAAAATAAAAATAAAGGAAAGAAGTAGTTCCTTGCAGTTACAAGGGTAGAGAAAAACTCTTAATATTTTTAAAGAGAAAGAAAATGAATATGGTAATTTAGACCAGGGGTCCCTAAACTATGGCCTGTAGGCTGCACTTCTGGAAGGGGCACCTCTTTCATTGGTGGTCAGTGGGAGAAGCACAGAATGCAGATGCTGGAGTACTGTATGTGGCGGCACTGCAAAGCACAGCGCACAGCGTCGTTCATGTACAGTACTACTTCCGGTGACGCAGGACGCACGTGTCAGGGCTCCAGAAGCACGTCATATGACGCGTGTGTATATGTGTAGTGTGCATAGGGATTTGTTCATAGTTCTTTTTTATAGTCTGGCCCTCCAACGGTCTGAAGAACAGTGAACTGGCCCCCTGTGCAAAATGTTTGAGGATCCCTGATTTAGACTCTCAGAATCCTTGAAAATATAGACACAAAAAGGAATTCTTATTTTGTTGAAATTCTTGGGGAGGTAAGTAATATTCTAAAGCTAAAATCAGAAGTCAGCTCTTTGCATGACAGCTGTCAGAGGGGAGGGGGTTGCAGAGCTGGGTGAATAAAGTGAAGGGATTAAGCAAAAACACAAAAATAAAAACCCATAAACACAGACAGACAACACAGCATGGTGATTACCAGAGGGGAAGGGGGGTGGGAAAAGGTAGGGGAGATAAATGGTGATGGGAGGGGACTTGAACACAATACAATATACAGATAATGTATCATAGAATTGTATACATGAAACCTATATAATTTTATTAATCAGTGTTGCCCCCAATAAATTCAATTTAAAAATAATTTTAAAAAAGAAAGAAAGGAAAAGAAAGTCAGTTGTCTGTCTTAGGACAATCTCTCATCATGCATCAGTAGTGAAAAAAACTTGAAAAACCTGTAAAATTTTCCTAGAATCAAAGAAGCCTGGTGTGGGACAGGATGTTAAAAATCAACTAGTCCAACTCTCCATTTAGGATCACTGGGCAACTTCCCTACCATAAATATTCAGAGTCCAGGAGTGGAGAACTCATTCCTTCCTGAAGCAGTGAACTTCTTTAATGGAAGCCTACACAACTGGTGAAACATCCCCGTTTGCTGAATGGCAATCTATTTCTCTTTTAACTTTTATTTCCATTACAGAAATTGAACCATACATTCAGGGACTCTTTCCACTTTCAAGTTACATTTTAACTACAAACAAGCACTTGCTGGAGCTGTAGTTTAGATTTTAGATCCATAATTTAGACATTTGGAAGGTCTTGTGAGGGCAAATAGGATGAGCAAAAGGCCTTAGTCTTGTGCTCTAATCTAGAATGTCTTAAAGTTCTTCACCTACAGTATTCAGTGGAGCTGGTAAGGGGCTTATTTCCATACTGGATTGTTTCTTGTGAACTGTGCCCTCCACACCTCATAAGGTGCAAATGGGGGGTACTCCTTTAAAGGTGATCTAGCCTGACCTTTTTAATTAACTTTAGTGAAAGGTGAGTTCTCAAGAGGTTAATTCTTGGCCAATGTCAGTCGCATAGTTATTATGTCAGAGTTGAGACTAAAGAGTCCGAGGGTCCATGTATCTCAATCATTGGTTCAGTGCCCTCTCAAGTGGAGGAATCCCAAGGCCAGTAGTTCACGCAACTTAGCATCGACTACGCCTGCTCCCTATCGACCTAGCTCATCTTTGGCTGGCAGTTTATGAAACAAGTGACTGACATGACCAAATGAATAATCATGGCTTATTTAACCATATCTGGACCCAAAGGGAACTATTTAATTTGTTTTCACATCAACGTTTAACAAAAAGTTTTAAATATTATAATTCTATGGAAAAGTATAGAGAGTAAGAATCAATATAGCTGCCAAAAAGCTTTATAAACTTGCCTCGGATTATTAAGACAGAATAGATACATTTATACATAGCTTCCTGTGCATCACTTTGTTTTGCTTACCTTCATCCATAAATTTATTGTCTATCATTTTCCATAGACTGAATTGGTAAGAGTTTCATATGGGGCTTTTTATTTTTAATTAAGCTAATATTATAAAATAATGTTTGATTATACCAACTCAGGGCAATATAAGTGTTTGTTCTTACATTTTCATTTATGCACAGGTTTTGCTCCTAAGCTCCTTTTTCCATGCGATTATCATTTTGTCTATATTTGCATCAATCCCATATCATTTTTATTACTATAGTTTCATAATATTTGGAATCTGGCAAAGACAAATCCTTAATATAGATTTCAAAATCATTTCGACTTATTTCAGTTCTTTGTTTTTCCTCATTAATTTTAGTATATGTTTGTCAAGTCCCACCAAAGATTCTGTTGAAATATTATAAAGACTTTAAATTTTTTAGAATTTAGAGATAAATTCTATTTCTATGCTATTGAGTTAGCCAATTTTGGACATGATCTATTGCATAATTTGCTCATATCTTTCATATCTTTCACAAATGTTTTATAGTTTTCTTTCCAAGATCTTGCACATCTTTTATGCCTAGGTATTTATAGATTTGCTATTGTGAAGGATGGGTATTTCATATCATGAGCTGGTATGCAGGAATGTCTTTTTTTTTTTTTTTACAGGGACAGAGAGAGAGTCAGAGAGAGAGAGAGATAGGGACAGACAGACAGGAACGGAGAGAGATGAGAAGCATCAATCATCAGTTTTTCATTGCAACACCTTAGTTGTTCATTGATTTGCTTTCTCATATGTGCCTTGACCGCGGGCCTTCAGCAGACTGAGTGACCTCTTGCTTGAGCCAGCAACCTTGAGTCCAAACTGGCAAGCTTTTTGCTCAAGCGAGATGGGCCCACACTCAAGCTGGTGAGCTTGGGGTCTCGAACCTGGGTCCTCTGCATCCCAGTCTGATGCTCTATCCACTGTGCCACTGCCTGGTCAGGCGCCATTGGTTTTTGTATATCAATCTTACACCTGAACTCTGTGATAGTTTGTAGTTTCTTTGGACATTCTATGGATACAAATATATAGACCTCTGTAGTTTCAGTGTGTGTCTTCCTTTATAACCATTATGCTTCTTATTTCTTTTTATTTTATGGGTCATGACCCCAGTGCATTTGAATATAAGCAGTAATGTATTCTTTGTGTGTTTAAGATAGAATATTTTTATCAGTTTAAAAATAGTGTCTTCTATTCATAGTTTGTTAAACCTATTTTTTAATCTTATAATTGTGGAATTTTATCAAATGCACTTTATTATCCTTACTGGAATAACTATATGTTTTTCTCTTTTCATTTGTTGACATTAATAATTTTTCACATGTTGAACATTCTTGTATTCTCATGATAGTGACCAGTTAATTTTTATAGACCCTTAAATTCTGATATTCTCAGCTGAAAGTCTCGTTTGGGGAAAGGATTTTTAAAGTAGAATGCACAATGTATAAATCCTGACATTAACGATCAAGTGGTACATCCTAATGTATCTGTGTACAAAGGTATACACACAAATTTACATAAACATACATATATCTACTCACACATAAATATATATGTAAACATTTACAGATATATAGAACAGAATATGAAAATACTGTGTTCATTTTTTTGCAGGACAATTGCTAAAGTTCTTATTGTTAGTAACATTGAATTCTAACAGCCATTTAAAATAACCATGTTTTATAATTAGCGTAACAGTGAGAAAAAACTAAGCAAGGATCTACAGAATTTTTTTAAATTTTTTTTTAAATTCATTTTAGAGAGGAGACACAGAGTGAGAGAGAGAGAGAGAGAGAGAAAGAGAGAAAGGGGGGAGGAGCTGGAAGCATCAACTCCCATATGTGCCTTGACCAGACCAGTGCAGGGTTTTGAACTGGCGACCTCAGTGTTCCCAAGTTGTCGCTTTATCCACTGCGCCACCACAGGTCAGGCGGATCTACAGAATTTTTAAAAAGTCTAAGCAATTTTATAAACAATACTCATTTGGCTAAACACCATGGTGTCCTCTTAGAAATATTGCTTAAAATCCTTAATGCTCATTTTCTCTTCAGTAATCATGACTTTAGAGCAGTGTTTCTTAACCTTTTTTGAGGTACCGAATCCACCAGTTTCATATGCGCAATCACCAAACCCTTCTTTAGTGATAAATAAAATATGATTTTTTTTCCAAATTCAAGACATAGGTATATGTTTTTTTTACTGGTGCACAAAATGAGCCATGCATGAACATCACCTTGCTCAAAGAACAAAACCAACAAAGTGCATGAACTCACAACAAATTACGGTATTACTTTATTCTGGCCTTCGCGGCAGAGGCTTCTCCGAACCCCTGAGACCGACTCATCGAACCTCTAGGGTTTGATAGAACCCAGGTTAAGAACCACTGCTTTAGAGTGAAGTGGCAATGTTGGGGGAAAATGAACTTACTATAAATAGTATTTGAAAGTTCCTTTATATAGATCTGTATAGTGTTGCTAGGGAACATGGATTCTTAGCACTTGAAAACCTAGAAAACCAAGTTTCTTACTTCGTTCACTTGGCCCTGATGATAAAAATTTATTTAATTTTAAAGAGAGCTTCTTTCAATGAACTCCTGATCAACTGTGGTAAGGCCAAAAAGCACATGCTTAGAGTCCAAAGACTTGCATTCAAGTTCTGACTCCACCAATTACTACTCTATCTAGGATTCAGTTTGTATATTGTATAGTGGCAATACTACTGAATACCTTATAGGGTTGTCATGAGATTAGTGCATCTGAGAACTTTTTTAAAAAATATAAAAAGATAATACATGCCTGACCAGGTGGTGGTACAGTGGATAGAGCGTTGGACTGGGATGAGGAAGACCCAGGTTTGAGACCCCGAGCTCGCCAGCTTGAGCGTGGGCCCATCTGGCTTGAGCAAAAAGCTCGCCAGCTTGGACCCAAGGTCGCTGGCTCCAGCAAGGGGTGACTTGGTCTGTTGAAGGCCCGCGGTCAAGGCACATGTGAGAAAGCAATCAATGAACAGCTATGGTGTCGCAACGGCAATGAAAAACTAATGATTGATGCTTCTCACCTCTCTCCATTCCTGTCTGTCTGTCCCGATCTATCCCTCTCTCTGACTCTCTATCCTTGTTAAAAAAAATAAATTAAAAAAAAAATATATATATGGAAAGATAATACCAATAAATGTGCACATATTTGTAGATAAAAGACTTATTTAAAAATATATATATAAGTAGCATGTTTATTTCTGAAAAGTAATAAATTTCAGATAAGTATAAAGAAAAATAACTTGTAATATAATTAAGCAGTGTATTTTCCGGATTTCTCTCCCTTTCTCCCGCTTCTTATAGCTACTTAATTGAGCACTTGCCAAAATGTTACCTATATTTATACAGATATGTAATCAATAAAAAAAGTGGCTCCTCAAGGAATTTTGGGTAAGAACATTGATATAAATCAAACAAAGTAATATTGGGCTGTTTGATAAATGTAGTATTTACTGGTTGTCTCAGTTTGATTTGCTAGTCTTTGCATTCAGATCTCAGGGAAAAAGCTTCCATTTAGATTTAATTCTTTCAACAAACTATTAGTGAATAGATCTTCCAAATTTTATTGCTGTAGACTACAGACTCCCCTTTCACTATCTGGAACAGAAATGCGTTTATACAAGGTATTAAGTAGCTCACAGAATGTTTGGAAGGCGAGAGAACCAAGCTTAAAGTTTTAAAATCAGAAACAGGGCAGCCAGAGGTCAAGTCAACAGAAGAAATGCCCACTACTCACACTACCTGACCATTCTAGAACCACTCATGGGTGTCACCCATGATAATCAGCACCCAAGCCTAGATTGAAGACATTCCACCAGAATTGTCCCAAAAGTAAGGTGACCAGATTTTAAAATTGGTAAAGTGGAACATCATTGACCAGGGGGTGGGGGTGGGGTGGGGGATTCTTGATTAAAAATTTGGTCTACATGGAGCAAAAAAAATTTTCATAGAATGTGAAAATAGTATTGTAATATATATTTTTTAAAATTTCAACATAAGTACAATTTACAAATATAATACATAAAAATATTATGTATAGTATTATTTTATTCTTTGGCTACCTTAGCACAGTTAAAATTAAGCAGATGGTTAGTTTGGCCTTTGAGGTAGCCTTTAAGTGGCCATTGAGATTACATTTTGTCTTGATGAATAAATACAAATCTTTAGAACTTTGCCTAAAGCTCCTTTCCAAACAGTGGAAATGTACACAGTGCTTACATTAACTACAGTATGACTTGTTTCTTAATATATTTTTAATTAAATAAAAAAGTCAGCCTGACCAGGCAGTGGTGCAGTGGATAGAGCGTCAGACTGGGATGCGGAAGACCCAGGTTCGAGACCCCAAGGTCACCAGCTTGAGCGCGGGCCCATCTGGCTTGAGCATGAGCAAAAGCTCGCCAGCTTGGACCCAAGGTTGCTGGCTTGAGCAAGGAGTGTCTCGGTCTGCTGAAGGCCCATGGTCAAGGCACATATGAGAAAGCTATCAATGAACAACTAAGGTATCGCAACAAAAAACTGATGATTGATGCTTCTCATCTCTCTCCGTTCCTGTCTGTCTGTCCTTATCTATTCCTCTCTCTGACTCTATGTCCCTGTAAAAAAAAAAAAAAATCAGAGTGCACAATTTTTGTTAAATAAAAAATGCAAGTATATTTTATTTATATATGTAGGAAGAATCCTCAAAACTACTCCATCAATATCTAATGCAGGTTTTCAAACTTTTGAAAGATTTGCATTATTATCTAATCCAAAATAATGGTTAAAATCATATATTAACTACCATATATATCTTTCAAGTCTATAAATGAAATGTCTGGCTGTTCAAACACATTTAATGAGCAGGCACCATATTCAGCAAAAAAAATTTAGTAACCTTCTGGACTGCTCAGGAATAGAGCCAATATCTCATGATTTGTGATTGTTTTAAAATACAGTGTGTCAGTAAAGTCATGGTATACTTTTGACAGGTCACAGGACTGACATGCACAATGACTTTACGGACACACTGTAGATGGTTTACTTCCCTGTTACTTGAAGTTTGTTATCATAGGCACATACTTGAGTCTCAAACACTGTACTTGACATTCAGGAAACAACCTGTCCCAGTAGAGCCCAAGCTCTACGTCGATCAGGCATCCCTAATTCAACTTCCCCATGCAGTGGGACACTTCTGCTTATCAGCAGGGCTGGCAGCCTCTTCAAGACTACTTTTGAGGCGGCTATGAGGATGCTACTGCTAAGTGCCCCCGGAGGAAAGACACGACTGACACACAAATTAGTTGCCATAATCACACAGGCAATTTATTACTCACAAATCCTTTCAGCGTGCCTGGGTACAGCTTAAGGGTCCATGTCAGCATGCTCCTCTCGGCTGTCTTTGGTCAGAGCTCAGAGCGGCGTGGAGACAGTCCACATCAATGTTGGAGTCTGGGCGACTACCTCAGCGTGGGCCCCTCAGCTTTAGTACCTTTTCTAGCCAACAACTTCTAACAGGTGTCAATCTACAGGATTATCACCTCAAACCACCTTTTTGGAGTTCCTCCCAGGGAATCCCCTCTATGTCATTCTACTGAAATGTTTACATCAAACCACTTTTTAAGGTGTTCTTATTTATTTATACTAACAAAGTTAATGTAATTAACACCAAGCTTCTTCTTATCTAAGTATAACTTCACACACATACTAACTGGGCTCTCTTGTTTAAGTCAGAGTCTGTTTATCACATTACAGAGTTATGGCACTAAGCCACTATATTAATTCCTATCCAAATGGCATGACTTTATTTAATTTTAATAATTATTTTTAATATTATTTTAATTACTTTTAAATATCTTCCATATTTTTATAGTTCTATGTATTTAATTACTATAACCTTATATTACTACAACACAACCTTACTTTTCTTCTTCTTGTCTGTTTCTTTCCCAGGTTAAGGTTAATGGAGAAGCATAACGACTCCAGTAGAAGGTTAACTGCTTTCTGTCCTTGGAATCTCATTGCCTCCTGACTACCTGGGACTCCACTTTCTTCTCAGCAGCTATAACCTTTTCCTCTAAACTATTTAGTTCTTTCCCCTCAGAAGATAATCACAATCAATTCTCTCTTGTAGCAAAAAGACAAAATAAATTAATAAAACAACTCCATATATGTCTCCCTTGATTGACAACCCTTGTTTCCTTTTTCCTCACATCCAAAATGTTCAGAGTAGCTGGTATCTGCTGGTTCCTCTTTTTCACCTTTCACCTCTCTACTGTGGTCTGGCTTCTGCCTCAAGGCTCCACTTAACCTGCTTCTGAAAGCCTCACCAGTGGCCTCAGTTGCCATACTCAGTGGGCACTTTTCAGGTGTTCTTGGGTTGATTCCTCAGCAACATTTGATATTAATCAGATACTTCTTGAATCTTATGGCGCCATGAGAAGAAATATACCTGGTTCCCTGAATCACCATATGGAAGGGTGCTTACCTCGCACTTGAACTATTATTACATGTGCAACAAATAAATTTGTGTTGTGCTAAGCCACTGAGGCTTATGAATTGTTATAGCACCTAGCATTTTTTACCCTGGCAATCAATCACATGAATATAATTAGGTCCTTTCTTATCTAGTCTCCCTGATTAGCTCAATGTCATCATTATTCCTGTGAACTCTATGCCCTAACCATTACACAAAATACTTTGCATGCATGTGTGTATGTGTATGTGTGTGTGTGTGTGTGTGTGTGCTGTTGCCCTTGCTATTCTTAATTCCTTTCCCTATTATCTGTTGACACATTCATTTTATTAGCCTCCCTTACAGCTCCTGAGAAAGTTTACCTGTTTCTGACAAGCATTGCATTTCATATACTCCTGGCTATGGATTCAATGTTTGTATCCACAAAATTTTTATGGTGAAAACTATTCCCCCAATATGATGGTATGTAGAGGTGATCTTTGGGAGGGGATTAGGTAAAGAGTGCGAAGACTTCATGAGTGGAGTTCTTTGCCCTTATAATAGAGATCCCAGAGAGCTCCTTGCCTTTCCTCCAGAGGGAAACACTGTGAAAAAACGTCTGTCTGTGAACTAGAAAATGGGCTTTTATCAGGTATTGAATCTGCTGGCACTTTGATCTTGAACTTCCCAGCCTCCGGGAACTTTGAGAAATAAATTTATTTATAAATGCCCCAGTTTATGGTGGTTTTTTCATTTATTTATTTATTTATTATTAATTTAAATGGGGTGACATTGATAAATCAGGGTACATATGTTCAGAGAAAACATCTCCAAGTTATTTTGACATTTGATTATAATGCATACCCATCACCCAAAGTCAAATTGTCCTCCGTCACCTTCTATCTGGTTTTCTTTGTGCTTCTTCCCTCCCTCCTACCCCCCCATAACCACCACACTCTGGTCCGTGTCTCTGAGTCTCATTTTTTTGTCCCATATGGTGTTTTTTTTAATAGCAGCCTGAGTTGACTAAGACATTCCTCTATTGTACTACTCATAATATTGTATCAATTGTTTTTTGTCCTCAACTGAATGTTTTGAGGAAAACACCATGTATTTGCAGTATATTGCCACTGTCTAGCATTATGTCTGACACATAATAAAAAGATCTCAGGTTTGTAAAATATGTGAATTTTAAGAATTTCAAATATGCTGTGTGAAATCCCATTGAAATGACAAATTCTGGTCCTTTAAGTGAAATTCTATAAGAATATTAGATTCTGGCAAAGTAGAACACGTTCATGGTTTTATATTTTGTTTTTCTTTAGTTAAACCCTAGCTATTAAAAATTTATAAATATTTAATTTCTAAAAAATTAAACTCTTACCATTAATTTTAAAGATTACTTTGGGCAATCACTACATGAACTAAATAAATCCCTGTATCTACTTTTCTTAGAGGTGCTTTTCTATGCACAATAAATTTATCTCTTGCAAATAATATTTGCACATAATTAGTTACATGGTTTTTGTATTCCAAATGTATATTTAATTAGCTATAAGCAATAGAAAACAGATTTATCCAGTCTGCTGTGGAAGTGCTAATGTGATCTTATTTTATTTTTTTTTCATCTCAATATACTTTTATTACAATTTCATTACAGGTTGATGTTTACAGATTGGTAATGCAGTTCAGGTAAGTTGTTTCCTAATGACATACAGGTAAGTAGAATAATCACATGGACGGGCTGCCTCCAAATTCAACTTTTGCCTATAGACTGAAGTGCTGTTGATGGAATTTAGACACTAATAACCTTTAACTCCAAAGATATGAGTACTCTTGACCTTGTTTTGACCTTTTCCTACCATTATTACATCTGCACTTGTCTTACTGGGGTCTGCTGCACTCTCTCTGACAGCCTCCGGCAGTGTCGTAAGATTCAGTATCTCGTGAAAGCTCTTGTCAGCTTTCAAAGCTGTCAACAACTTTATGTGAGCTTCCACTATAAATAATGACCTTCCGTATCCTTTGTTTCTTCATCAGTGAGGCTGTGAGAGATTTCTGGCACAGAACCTATAAAAGACTTTTGGTTGATGGAGGATCTTCTATTTACTACTACCTTATTGATTTATTTAATAACGTTATTAATTTGACAATAGGTTAAGTGGGATTTCATGTACACAGGAATGCCATTAAAGTCCTCAGAAGTTATAAATGGTATTTCTTTATTATTTCTTTGCTCTTGAGGGGGCTTCTTTGTGGCTCTAGGTTTCTCAATTTTTGACAGGTTCTTCATGGTCAAAATCTGATACATTAACAAGTTCTAGGTTACTGTTACTTGAAGCAAATGAGGAGGGATATTTTTCTTGAGATGTTCCACATCTTTATAATCTTTAAGAGATTCATAGAGTTCCTTGACTGAATTAGTAGTTTGTTCTTTTTTCCCCCCTTTTTACAGGGACAGAGAGAGTCAGAGAGAGGGATAGATAGGAACAGACAGACAGGAACGGAGAGAGGTGAGAAGCATCAATCATTAGTGTGTTTTTTTATTAATTTTAATGGGGTGACACCAATAAATCAGGGTACATATGTACAATGAAAACATCTCCACTGACCTGTGGTGGTGCAGTGGATAAAGCGTCGACCTGGGAACACTGAGGTCACCAGTTCAAAACCCTGCACTGGTCTGGTCAAGGCACATATGGGAGTTGAGCTTCCAGCTCCTCCCCCCTTTCTCTCTCTTTCTCTCTCCCTCTCTCTCTCTCTCTCTCTCTCTCTCTCTCACACACACACACACACACACACACACTCTGTGTCTCCTCTCTAAAATGAATAAAATAAAATAAAATAAATTAAAAAAAAATAAAGAAAACATCTCCAGGTTATGTTATCATTCAATTATGTTGCATACCCATCACCCAAAGTCAAATTGTCCTCTGTCACCTTCTATCTGGTTTTCCCTATGTCCCTCCCCTCCTCCCTATCCCACCCTCTCCTCTCTCCTCCAACCCTGTAACCACCACACTCTTGTCCATGTCTCATAGTCTCACTTTTATGTCTTACCTATGTATGAAATCATGCTGTTCTCAGTTTTTTTCTGATTTACTTATTTCACTCTGTATCATGTTATCAAGGTCCATCTATTTTGTTGTAAATGATCCGATGTCATCATTTCTTATGGCTGAGTACTATTCCATAGTATATATGTTCCAAAGCTTTTTAATCCACTCGTCTTCTGACGGACACTTGGGTTAGTTTTTCTTTTCCATTGCGACACCATAGTTGATCATTGATTGCTTTCTCACATGTGCCTTGACCATGGGCCTTCAGCAGACCGAGCCACCCCTTGCTCGAGCCAGCAACCTTGGGTCCAAGCTGACGAGCTTTTGCTCAAACCAGATGGGCCGCGCTCAAGCTGGCGAGCTCGGGGTCTTGAACCTGGGTCTTCCGCATCCCAGTCCGACGCTCTATCCACTGCGCCACCGCCTGGTCAGGCAGTAGTTTGTTCTTGATACTGAATTTCCAACTCTAGTTTACTTAAAAGTTCATTTGCTACCATGATCTCATCTCTTACTTTATTTAATATAGTCTTCAAGATAGTTTCTTAATGACAGATTTTTTTTTTATACTGCCAATCTTTTCACTAATATGAGAGCATATTTGTTCCAGATTTGAAGAGGCCATCCTTTAAGCCTCCCCTGCCTGCTTCTGATGCCAGGACATCCAATTTCCCATGGGTCTGGGAACAAAGGACCCGCCTAGTGCTGAGTGGGAAGCCACTCAAGCTCCGGTCTTGGCCGGAAGCCAGGGATCAGAAGATACCACTAATATGATTTAAAAAAAAATTAAGAGCACTAATTTTGTTATCAGTTTTATATCCCTTATAGTTATGTCTTAATAGGTAGCACTTTTCTCTTGGTAATCACTAGTGTTTTCAAATGGATTTATAAGAAGAAAAGCATTGAAGCTAATGCTTATTTTGACATTTGTTGGCTGTGGGCCACATCCTTTCCTATTTCAAAAAAAGACAACCTGGGAATGTTTGCGTTTAGAACAAATAATTTTTGATAACTTTAGGGACGATTTAAAAATAGAATTGCTTACAGGTGTCAGACAAGATGAGATCCTAATTCATCTTTTCTCAAATGTACTGACCAGTGCCATGTGTTGGGGTATAGTCAGATTGTTCTCATGCCAATGGCTCAACAGAGCAATCTGAAGAGTAAACTGGGCAAGATCTAGAAACCTGAGGAGTAACTCCTTTTTTCCCCTCCAGCCCTGTTTATGATGGGCACTTGGTAATGGGAGAAAATGTAGGGCCCTTCCTTTAGGCAAGGTCATATTAATTGGAAGAAAGACAAAACAGTGTAAGAAGTGGGTGGTAATTCAAGAGGTACTTCATAGAAACAATGAAAAGTGATGTCAGCATAGTTTCTGAGGTAGAGGTTCAAGTTGTTAAATATATATAAAGAGAACAGAAAAATAGAAAAGTTCTAAACTGTGTCAGAAGGAACCATGGAAAATGAAGAATACAAAGGACTTCAGAGAGACATCATTTTAACTTAAACTTTTCATTTTAAAGGGGAGAAGACTGACCTTTACAAAGGTTAAAGCACTTGACCCAGGTTGCACAAAGAGTTAGTGAAAATAGTGTCTGTGGGTTCGTAGGGTAGAGATAGGGAAGAACGTATAAGGGAAGAAAGAAAGTGGGTCTCTTTTCATTCTGATCCAGAAATGCAAATCCTTTAAAAGGGTACGCAGACCTTTTTAAAAATCACCTGGCATTACCTGCAGAGCTGAACCAAATGCTGCGGCCGGTACCCAGGATAGGCCAGAAAACTGTGCTTTGTAAATTTTCTTTTTGTGTACAGATAACCTTCGCAAAATTAGTTTATGCTTGTTTTTAAATTACTTTGCACCTGTGTTCATTGCACCTGGGTGGAAATGGTCACAGAAATACACTGGGTTTGTGAAATTAGGCTGCAGCCATTATTTTTTAGATCATTCTGCCTTACTTGGCTTGGAAAACGTTTTTCTGCTATTGACACGGATGCCCCACGGTACATAATTCAGTTTAAGTGAATGTGCATGTTCTCATATTGTTATTGAGAAGTGGTGCTTAAAACAAAAACATAAAGAAGAGTGATGTAAGCATCAAGCATTCTGGTGAATCCCTGGAGGGGGAGAACATGTGCCCAAGAACAGCTAACTCAGACAGAGAACACGAAAGACCTCAGGAAATAGCACGGACTTGAGTTCAACAATAAATACTTCCCTGCAGCCACCAAATATGCTGCTTTGCCGTTAAATGATGAAAATTATTCCACAACCTGCTTTCTTATTTCCATTATCTCTTGTAATCTGTGTTACATGTTATCTAAAAGGATAGATTATCAAGGAATCAAGACATTTTGAGAGGCCACTCCCATTAGACAAAAGACTCATCTGAAGATAAAAATCATATCATTTATAAAAATCTTAGAGAGATCTCATAAACCTATTAATTATTCACTTAAAAGAATAAGCATCCAGAGATGGAGTTCTTCAACCCTCATTGATATTTTTTGGATATTGGTTCCCTAAATGTTTCCTGAGACAAATGAAAGCTATTATTTTTTAGAATCTAGACTTTTCTTCCCTAAATATTCTAGTTGCAGTCTATTATAGCTATAACAAAAGATCCTCAATTGTTCTTAAATATTACTCCATAATACATTCATATAAAGGGTAGGTTTGACCTTGAAATTTCTTCATATTGAAATTCAAATTGTAATTCAACTCCCACTCCCAAACAGGGATCTTATATAACCCTTGAAGTCTGATACATATAAAACTGAACCACAGTACTCACGCTCAGGTTACTTTTCTCCTAACTGAAATCTTTGCTTCTTGCCAGTAAAAATCATACAAGGATACTAGACCAATCTTATGCGAGGCAGCACAAGATAATGTGATCATTAGATTCAGCTATCTATGGGTGAAATGTGGACTTCAGTCCATTTTACATGAACTCTTGGGTGAATCTCTTATCTCTCTTAAGTCTTAGTCTCCTATCTGCAAAACTGAGATAATACTGATCTCATAATTTGTGGAGGACAATAATGCACATATTTTCTATAAAAATCCTGGCATGCAGTAGGCACATAATAAATGGTAGTGACTGTTAACTATAATCACCTTCTAACACATTACTTTCCCATGTTACTTTCTACTCAAAAACCTATAATGAGTCCCTCTGGTCATCTCAAATTAAACTCAATCTCTTCCATTGTGCTTTTAATGCTTTCTCTATTTTGGTGTAATTTCATCTCCTCTCCCGGGATCCCAGGTCATAAACCATAGCTTGCATCAGTCTAATTTCCTTTTGATCTTTTTCACTCAGCATTCCAATTCATGGATGTTGTCACTCTTCTTTTCTTTTGCTTGCTATATCCTCCATCCTTAGGCCAGGGGCTGCCTATTCCTTCAGGTTTCAGCCCAGGTCCCATCCATTTCTCTCGGGGACATTCCCTTGATGAATCTAGCTGATTGCTTTCTTCTCTAGCACCTAATGCCAGCTCCTGGAGGAACTGGGAAAAGGATGAAATTTGCCTGTAATGTACTCCTATTTTCTCTGTCCGAGCTTGCTCCTTTTTCTATGTAAATTGTACCACTTCAGGCATCTACTTTATACTGTAATAGAGACTACTAGTTAAATACGGAAGTGATTTTGTTTTCCAATGAAGTTACTAGAATTACAGTCCAAAGAAAAGATGAATTTGTATTTGTGCCGCTTATCTTGACGTTTGCTACATTCCTTACTGGCCCGCTGGGTTTTCTAATGCTTCATGAAAGATAAAAGAAGTATCACAAAAATCTATGAACTAAATAGTACATATAAATGAAATAAGAGCACAATGTGATATATTGTATCCAGAGAATATGAATAAATGGATCCATATGACCAGGAAGGAGGTCTTTAGTAATATGTCACAGGGGTTTGACATGAGCTACAGACCCTTTCCTGTTTATTAGGGACATTGAGGAGTAGTGTGGCAATTCTCAAATATAGATTCCTGGATTCTAATCTGAACCTAATGAATCACACACTCTTGGGTAAAGCTTAGGAAATACATGATTGTTTCTCATGTGGTTTCTTATGTACTAGGAACCATAAGAATAATGGTGAAAGCATATACTTCAAAATCAAAGATCTAGATTCAAAGTTTGTCTCTATTTCTTTCTATGCAGAGGCCATTGAACCTTTCTGAGCATCAATATTTCTTCATGATGAGCATTAAGTGAAGTGATATATGTATAGTATCTAGCATATAACAGATATTTACTCATTAAATAGGAGTCACTTTTCTCTAATTTGGATGAATACCCAAAAGAAATGCTTATTAAATCCATAATTGCCACAACATTGGGAAAGAGCTAATACAACAAATGCCAAAATGACCTTAAGTCCTAGACCACTGGACCAAATACCCACAATATTAACATGAATAAGATTAGACAGTGCATTTATGTTGCAAAATCAATGGCATAAGTAAAAGATAACAACAGTTGACAGAAAGAACAAACCACTCAAATTTTGTTGACTTCAGCTAAGTAAAAGATAAGTGTATAATTTAAACAATTTTTTGGGACAGGGAATTAGGGAGTTGGGAGAGTACAAGCATACCTGAAATCTTGATAGCATCACAATTTTGAGTAGAATAGTTTCTTCATAAGAAAAAGAAACTCAGAGGTGTTTTGAACAAATAAATAACAATGTGTGATGCCAATAAAAGGTCAATATGATCTTTGGTTGTATTAACATTAATAACAGTATATCTAGTATCATTGTGTTAAATGGTTAACATGTAATATTTCCTTTAACTGATAAACTTTTAATCTCAAAATCTTTGTAAATAACCATTGGTTTGAATCCCCAATTTTAAACCCAGGCTGTTCAAGACCTAAGCCAGTGGAATTTCTACCACCTCTCAATAATTCCTGTGAAATAAGGTAAGTGTGCTTCAGCTTTCATGGTTGGTACAAAAAGATTAAAACGTGCTAGAATCATTTCCTTAATTTCAGTGCAAATTTCTCTGTGTAATTCATCTTAATAATTACCTCAGATTTGCATTTGCAAAATCTTATTCATTTTTTCTGCGGCAAATTTATTCCTTAACAAAAGTTTGGGTTCATTCTATTCTTTTTATAACTTTTTTCATTGTCCTTTGAAAAAGAGGTGAGTAATGCTCATTTCAAAGAATCATATTATTCAGAATTAGATAAGCACCACTGCCCTAAAAAAAAGGAGCTCGCTTCTGTCTGCCTGGCTTTCCGATTTGGTGGCCTCAGTATGGAGATTTGTATTTTCTCATTTGCATATATCATTTTGTCTTCTGATAGTTTTGCTCCTATAATTCCTTGTATGCTAATAGCTCTGCTTTCATGCTGTTTACCATTGCAGAAAGAAATATTTCTCTTTAATATCTTACATTTCCCTCTTTCCTGCTTAAGCGATATTTGCCCAGCTTATACCATGTACCTGTTCATTTGGAATTTTATATGCTTAGAGGATATTTTCTTTATATCTCCTTTTCCATGTTTGAGCAATTGTTCTTGACTTCAGTAATAAACATACCCCTTGCAATATTTTATTTACCTCCTTTACATTTTTCCAGTGAAGACAGGAGGATGGAAATTATCATAAAAATTATTGAAATTCACAAAATCCCAGTGTATAAATCAGGGTCTGTCTGACTGGGAGACAGAAACCACATAGTAATATGATCAGGACAAGTTTAATATGTAAAGAACTAGTTACAGGGCACTGGCATATTGAGGAACTGGCTAGTAAGAAGTAGAAGGAACTAGACAGAGTATAGCAATTGCAGATGTAAAGAGCAGCCACCACCTTACAACTGAGGTAGAGGATATCCTGAGGAAGATGTCCCCTCCACCTCAAGGCTGATCCAGACCTATCAGGGAGGACGCAGTCATGGTTCATGCAGTGCAGGCATTGAGTAAGGTGACACACCAGAGTAAGTTGATGAAGATCTGCCCTGCAGAACTTGCTGGAAATCCGCAAGGGCAAACTGTTCAGTGGGAGGTGTCTAACTGGAGTCACTCCACTGTGCCACTGCCCAAGGTAGGTGCTGGGGTCAGCTGCAGGCTGCTGGGTGCTGCTGACCACCATGCACTGCAGAGCACACCAGAACTAGGAAGGAGAACTCTCTTTCTCTTATTATGTATTTCCAGTGCCCCATCTGACAAAGCCTAATAGGATGCAGGCTAGCCAAGGAAAAATATGCAAAGGGCCCACCTCTATTTTTACAGAACAGGCAATGGAGTATAAATTTGCAGCTGAGAGACAGTGAGTCAATACCTGGTATACCAGGTAGTCTGTATCTAACAGGAATCTCTGGGGACCATCTGGTTCAATTTCCTATCTTCCAGCAGATGGATGTCTAAGCCATCTAACACAGGTGGCTGTTCATTCTGTTAAGCACAGGTTCCTTTTACAACCTGCTTTACTCTAAAAACCCAAGTTAGTTAATCTACATATATTCACTAGGAGAATTTTGGAAATACCTAAAAGTATAACAAAGAAAATTAAAATATTCCACAATTCCAGAATTAAGAGAAAATTAACTACTAGCATTTTGGTGCATATTCATCTAGACTTTTTTTTCTCCATTCATTTAATTAAACTTATTTAGTATTTATTAGATCTAGGCACAGTGGTAATTGTTAAGTATATATTTGTAAACCAACCAAGCACCATCTCATCAACTCAGAATCTAGTGAGTGAAACATTAAATGAGTAGGTATCTAGAGAGGTATTTCAATATATATACATAAATATGTATATTTCACATGCATACAGGGTATGGCAAAGGTAGGTTTACAGTTGTTCATATGGAAACTAGTACAATAATTAACAAATAATAATACAAGAATAAACTCTGTCTGACACAGCTATAAACCTACTTTTGCCCTATTTTATATGTGTAAGATGTTTTAATAATAAAAATGTAAAGAATTCACTTTACATAAAGTGATTTGTATCTATCTTTATTTAACATTATGTAATATTATGTTTCCATGTTTTCAAAAAAGTGTCATTTTTTTATGGCTGAATAAACTTATATATTTAAATCTAGCTTAATTTCTTTAACTTTTTACCTAATGGTAGACAACTTTTTAGCATTACAAATTATATGCTCTGTATTATATCTATCCCTACCTAGTGGTTAACAGCATGGCTGCAACTACCCTCCTGGGTTTAAATCATCTCCAGCATGGGCTGAATGACCTTGGGAAAAACTACTTACTCTGTCTTTAATAAGATTGGAACAGCACTTTCTTAGGTTGTTGGGAGGGTAGGATAGTTATTGTATGGAAAGCTTCCAGAACAGTGCCTGAAAACGAAACTTTAGATATTAGCTATTATATGTGCCACCTGTTTATGTGTCTATGTTTTTCCCTAGAGATGCAGACGTCTCATCTGGTTTACTGTTA
This sequence comes from Rhynchonycteris naso, assembly GCA_037038555.1. Classification (NCBI taxonomy): domain Eukaryota; kingdom Metazoa; phylum Chordata; class Mammalia; order Chiroptera; family Emballonuridae; genus Rhynchonycteris; species Rhynchonycteris naso. The sequence goes on from CM073000.1 coordinate 87,014,798, forward strand.
TGTCCCTATCATCTAACAGTGTCTCATCAGTAATTGGAATTTAGTAAATAATTATTTACTAAGTTACATTAAAAAAACCCTCATTTATAAACCAGATCTTTGGTTATGTTTTGAAAGTGGCTTTGCTAGTTCAGTATAAACATTTTTAAGGATCTTGAGATACTTGCTAAATTACATTATTCCAGAAAAGTATAAATTCATACTCCAACCACAGTACATGGTAATAATGCATTTCTTAGCCAACTCTTATCAAGCATATGAGTTAATTATAACTTTATATAAGAGTTATTTATAATTTTTAAATATTTTCCTAATTTTTAATAATATGTTACACTATATTGCTGTTTTAATTTGTATTTAATTATTAGTGAGGTGGAATATGTTTGTTAAATTGAATATATTCTTCAAATAGTCTATTTTTTACTCAATTTTCTACTGACATATAACTGATACTGATTTTTTTAGAACTCCTCACTGTAAGTGGTCAAGTAATTTTAGTAGAACTGAAACTGACTTATTAATTTTCTCCAAGCTGAGAGAGAGCCATAGTGAAACCTTAGCTTGTCTACTCTGAATTGGAATTTTCTTTTATTCTACTTGTTAGACAATATCTAGTCTAGGTCAAATAATTAACCAACTGGCAGCATAATGCACTGATTGAGAAGAATGATAAATGATGTTTCACAACCATCTTTACCACTAACAGAATCTAATCATGGGCAAGAGTTACTAACATCACTCTATTTTACCTGAACAATGAAGCAATAAGATTACCAACTCTTCAATGTCCCTTCATCTCCACAATGCTAAAATTCTCTGACTCTACGTTGCACATAAAAAAACTTAATGGTTTGTGTGTAAATGTAGGTTTCTAAAGGCCAAATGTCTTATATTAAATAATGTAGGTACTATAAAATATTACATTATTTATTTACTATTATTCACCTGCTCCTTCAGGATAGCATCCCTGTGGACAAAGTAAAATCTCTGCCCCACTGACTTAGGGCTTAGTCATGTGACATGCTTTGACCTATAGGATGTGGTGAAAGGGCCACTCTGGTGATTCAAGGAAGCCACATAGTAATGTGAACAGGCTTTATGAGGCACTAGCTGCCTCTTCTCACTCTCTTAAGATCATCTCTCTGCCATGAGCAAAGCGTGCTCCAGCAGGGGTTGCTTCCAGAGCCTATAACCCTGAGTAAAAAGACACATAACAGAATGGACCCAAACCCAGATGAGCCCAGTAGAGTTTTGCCAACCTGCAAACCTGTGAGCAAGAAATAAGTGTTCATTGTTGTAAGTTATGAAGATTTTTTGGTGTTGTCACAGCAATACTTGGCTAATCATGTACCAGATGTGCTGTTTTCTAAATCTAACCAAAAGAAACTATTTTTGAAAGTCCCATTCCAAACACTGTTAAGCAGCTAAATCTTTATTGTCAGGGCTTTTGTTCCTTCCTGGATGCTTGGTATTATACTGGATCAGCTAAAATAAGACATAGGAAAAAAGGGAAAGAAAGGTATGTTTGTAGTAAAGTTAATAGATGAATCTGAAGCTATTGCTCAAAATTAAGTGTTAAAAAATATAAGTGTGAATGGTATAAGCAGGTGGAAAGTTAGGGGTCATTCATCTAGCACTTGTCAATATATGGCCAATATGTCTTGGATGATAAATTAGCTTTAATATGATATAATGAATTCTATTTGTTCTATTTGTCTGAATGGTCAAATTTGAATATCTGTATGTTGCTTTTTAATTAAGTAGATAAAATTAATTATTAAAAAACCTCTAAAATTACATAATCTTTGGGACAATGGTGATTTTTTTTGTGTGCTTTATAATGATACTGGGTGTGAGAGAAATGCTAAGCATTTGATTACATTTAATTTCAAAGGAAATTTAATTTTAAGTATGTATTCTAAATTTTATTTTCACATTTCCTTTATATTAACATATGGAATCAAGATGATTATCTAAGTACCTATGTCAAAAATGAAAGCTCCTATGTAAATTCCAAATGACAGAAAAAAAGGCAAAGCAAGACATACATTATGTAAGAAATAAAATAAACAATTTTTTTTTAAATTTAGTGAAAGGATGGAAGGCTGAGAGACAGACTCCTGCATGTGCCCCAACAGGGATCCACCCAGCAAGCCACTAGGGGTGATGCTCTGCCCATCTGGGACCACTGTTCTGTATTTGAGCTCTTCTTAGTGCCTGAGGTGAGGCCATGGAGCCATCCTCAGTACTCAGGGCCAATTTGTTCCAATAATGCTATGGCTGCAAGAGAAAGGGGAGAGAGAAAGAGAGAGAAGCAAGAGGGGGAAGAATGGAAAAGCAGATGGGTGCTTCTCCTGTGTGCCCTGACCAGAAATCAAACTCAGGACATCCACATGCCAGGCCGACACTCCACCACTGAGCCAACTGGCCAGGGCATTATTAGGCCATTTTTAAGGATATTATAAATCTGGAATATTTAGGAAGAAAATCCTAATAACCAACACCTCTATAGAGAATAGCCTAACATATCACAAGGGCATTGATTGCATAACTCAATGAAATGAAATAACACCTTGATGAAATCTAGTGGCATGCCCAAAAGCAGAAGGTTTTTATGGCAGCTGCATCCTTAGCAATCTTATCTATGCCTAGAAAAATACCTGACACAATAAAATCTGATAACTTCCAACAATGGATGAGCTCTAATTACCTGCCTGTCTCTACTTTATAGATAAGGCAAGGAAGCCTAGAGTCATAAAATTCTTTTCCAAGGTAACTGGCTGAAGGTCAGAAAATATGATTTCAGAATTCAGACTACTCATGTTAAAGCACATTCTAATGAATGGAAGAAATGAACATCTCCTTTCAGGTCACAGCCTAAGATTTAAAAGTACTAAATATCATATCCAATGTTACACAGCGAGTTAGAAACAGAAATTTAACAAGAACATAAGTTTTTCTTTTTACCATAGCCTTCTAACACATTATATCACAGGTTTAAAAAAATAATTTCTATAAAGTTATTAAAAGTTTATTTCTAAGTATGTATTTTACTTACCAAGCCTCAATATAATTTTAAGTTACATACCTTAATAGAATCAATTCACCTGCTAATTTCTATAATTTCTCCCCTGAAGAGTTCAATAACCTCTAAAAGATACATTTTATCCCAGTAGGGGGTCTAGGAGGATGAAAATAATTAACTCCTAAGATGTCTTTGTTATCTTATTCATATTTGATTACTAAATTAAGGGTATTGTGAGATACATACATAATGTAAATCAATCTTACATTAAATAATTATGCATTCCACTGGAGTCAAAATGTACATCTCAAAAATGTCTGAGAATTATTAGAAACTGAGAGAATTATTAGAAACTGTCACCTCTTCTCTGAAATCATTAAATCTTTTACAAAGATAAAGTGGATTTTCCTCTCACCTCCTTACGGCCACTCCAGATAAAGGGTCCGTTCTTTTATCTAGCTTATAAATAAATCGCCATCCTTTTACCTAGCATATAAATAAATTGTTAGCAGACCTCCCAATTTCCACTTCTAGTAAAAAAAGATGAGTATATTATGGTAAGAAGTTTGACTTTAAAGAGTAAATAAAAACTGGTTAGAAAAGGAGGAGAGGAATTTGTTTTAGATACAAATATTTCAATAAAACCTATTTAGTAAAATCTGCAACTGACTTACTCATATTGTTTACAGGGACTTACATAAAATTATAGATTAAATCCTAATTCACAAATGACATGAAACCAAGAGGAATGAATAATATGGTTAGTTAGTGTAGAACAAATACAAGATCCCAGAGGTAAAATTTTAATGAGGTCAAATTTAGAAGAGATAGATAATCTTTTGCATTGAGATTTTTTTATGCTCATCATTGCAGTGATGGCAGATTTACTATGTAGTGCATGTTGCTTAAGCTTCAGGACCTTTGAATCACTGAAACCTTCCAGAGTCCTGTATCTAATATTCTTCCTCTTAGAGAGAGCCTCCAAAATTATATAAGCTCCAAGCTCCACAAAACCTGAATTTACCCTTCAGTTTCAATTCTCAGAGGATAATATAAGCTTCCTAACTGAATCCCTCCATCATCATTCAACACATTCTTTTAGAGCAGATCAAGGAGAGCAAATAAAACCCTCATAACTCATGCCAGAGCATAATTTGGACAGTCAACCTACATCTAAGTGAGGAAACTAATCTAAAACCAACAAGGTGGGGATGAGGGAAGTTGCACATACAAGAAGAAAGTGAGGCAAGTTTCCCACAGCAGTGAAATACAAGGAATCAACAAGCATTTCCGCTCAAAAGAAGAAGGTCCCACCAGGACCACCCATAAGGCATACAAACCTCCAGCCGGATGTCTTCTCTTTGTGGGACTCCTATCTATATAAAGAGTTTGATAGGAATGCATTACATAAAGCATGGACCTATGTGAAGTATAGTGATTTATCAAGGATATAATGGGTAGAGAAAAGGTACTTACATTTTTGTTCACTGAACAATCAGTGCACATAAAGATTCTTTATAGTGTCTGGCCGCTACCTCTACCTTGTCAGATCCATAACTTCACATTTTTTATTGTCATATGAGCCAAACCTAGTCAATTTCATATCTCTCAGCATGAGAAAAAGGTGCCGATATGGTTATTGTTATTTTCAGGGCTCTTTGGAATTTGCTTATATTTAAACGACACACATCCTTTGCACCTGCAGTCCTAGTGCCATTTAGTTAATGCTGGTGACATCCTTGCTCATGACCCTACCTCACTTATGAGGCTGCCTGTGGATTCTGACTTCAATGACTCTCTCAAAGTTGTTACCGTGCTTCATTAACAAGGGACACAAATGCAAGTCATTCCCAGAGTATTCCAGAAAATGAGAATGATTGTTTGCTGGTCATGCTAAATTACTGATTTCAATTCTATAGCACAGACTCAATGTAGCTTCTTCCAACCATATTTCTCTTGAACTATTTAGGCCAAAATTACTGCATTTTTAGAAATGAGATTGTTTTTGATGTTGTCTGTAATATACTCTCACCTTCCACAAGCTGTCACCTGTGGGGAAGATAGGTAAGGAGCCTAGGGGTTGTGAGAGAAGAGAAGTTCTGTTTGTGCAAAAGAAATATCTATCCTTCCTTTAGCATGGCTTAGACTTGCCCTCGAGAGCACAGTATCTCTGCATCGATTGGAGAGCACTGGTCAGAAGGGCCCATTGGCAATACTGAGTGTGAGTCTGTTAAGGTCTGGAGGACAGCAGTATAGCTCTTCCTAGAGGACTGCCTGACATGTGTCATGGAGCCTGCAGAGGGACTGGGGTGAGCATCCCGGGTGCTAGTGGCCAAGGATGCTTCCTGCAGTCCCTGCTGTTCCCAAATGCTGTAGATTGGAGGTGGCACAGGGGTCAAACAGGTACCAATGAGAGCTGATACACAAGCTCACAGCCCTGCCTACGGGTGCACAGATGGTTCAGCAGCCCAGAGCTCTGAAACTTGCCCTGTGTTTAATGTGTGTGAGAGTACGTGGGCTGTTTCCTCAAAATTCCAAGTCAGATAGTTTCTATAGACTCAATTAGCTAATGGGAAGCTCTTTTGAAAGACTCAAAAGCATTAGGTAGGGAGAAGCCAGGGATATTTCTCTCCTCTTTCCACCTCAGGAAGTATCTCCATCAAAAACTGGTTTTTTTTTCTCTGATTCCAGTATTATATCCTTGGTTTTGTTGGTCCCTGGGCTCTGAGACTGCCACCATCCCCTTTTGTCTTTCAGCTCAGCAATGCTAATAATGGTGTCCTGCCTTTGCCAGTGTCTAGGCCACCTCTGCCCCCTATTTGGCTTTTCTACAATTCCATCATCCACATAACTAATCCTCTGCTTCCTGTGCCCACTGTTTTAACATTTCTATACTTAAAACAGTGTGGTACTAGCCCATGAAATAGAAAGAGAACAATGAAAAAGAGAATGTCCTCCAGAAATAGACCTGGGTATATATGGAAATTGGGTACATGATAAAGCTGGCATCTCAAATCACCAGGGGAAAAATAGCCTTTAGAATAAATGATTTTGGTACAGTTTGATAGTCATTTAGGAAAAAACAAAACACAAAACAACAAAAAAGTGAGACCTACCTCACTCATTACTTCAAGATTAATTCTAAGATTAATTTTGCATAAATGTAAAATAGAAAACTATACAGGTTCACAAGAATGCACAGTGAATTCTATTATAATCTGTGAGCTGGCAGAGCCTTTTTCACTGACTTAAAATACAGAAGCAATAAGAGGAAAGAGTGAGAAATTGCACTACTCGAAAAAGAAAAAGCGTTCTATTACAAGCAAAATCAGAGGACAAAGCAGAAGGAAATATTTGCAATTTATATCACAAAGACCTGATGCAGTGTTTTTTAATCTCAGCAGTATTAACACCTGGGGCCAGAAAATTCTTTGTTGGGGGCTGTACTGTGCATTGTAGTGTTCAGCAGCATCTCTGGCCTCCGTGCACTAACCAGTAGCACCCCCTTCCCAAGTGTGACAACCCCAAATGCTTCCAGACATTGCCAAACATCCCAGGCAGGGGAGGAAGGAGGGTGGCAATCTCATCCTCAGCTGAGAACCACTACTCTGTTCTAATATATAAGAAGACCTTAAAACAGTAAAGTAAATGTTCAAGATCCAAATAGAAAGTTGGCCAAAAGACACGGACAACTGATAAAAGAAGACAAAACTGGCTCTTGAGCACATGACAGTATGTTTAACCTCACTCATAATAAGGAAAATCCAAATTAAGACTACACTGGAATATTTCTCAAGTATCATATTGGCACACAGTCAACATTTGAGACAACTCGGTCAGACATACATTTCTGATGGGAGTGCAAAGGGTCAACCCTTCTAGATAGAAATTTAACAATATCTAACAAAGTTATCTTCACCTTACTTCCAGGAATCTTCCCAAAGAGACATAGCTCCACAAAAACAAAACAACATATGCACAAGGTTACCTACTGATGTTTTTTTTTTTTCTGTAACAGCAGAAGACTGAAGTAATTCAGATGTCCATCAGTTGAGATTGTGGAATAAACTATGACAAGCATACCCAGTGAGGTACTCTGCAGACCTCAAAGAAAATGAAGACTACCTCTATGTGTTGATATGGAATAACAGTCAGGATGAACTGTCAGGTGGGAAAAACAAGGTGCAGAACAGTGTGCATGTGCGTGTGGGTATGCGTGTGTGCGCGCACACACATGTGAATGTGTGTGAGGGAATAAAACTTTAAAAATGGTGGCTTATAGCAAATGAATAGGAAGAACAGAGTAGAGAGTAGGTGGAAGGAAGCAAGAATTTCCTGAGTGCACCTTTCTTTTCAGATAATTTTGACTTTTGAACTACATATATATCTTATATATGTTAAAAGATTTTAAAAATAGGAAAAGTTAAACCCCGAAATTAAAAAGAAACAAAAGTAAATAAATCTAATTCGATTCTAACTTAGTAATACAACTTAGAAAAAATTACTTCTAGTCACTTTGACATAGTATTCTGATTATATTTTTAAGAATGTCATCTTAAAATATATACTAGGCTCAAAAAGTACTTCAAGTAAATCTTAAGTTTCATTCAATTGTTTTATTGTTATTAGTAATTATTAGTATTATAACTTAGAACATATTTTATATAATACTATAAAAAAAATAAGTGAAAATCTTAGGAACCAAAATTTGCATTGGAAAAGATACAAAATTAAAATTAAAATACCATAAAATTAGCTTAAATTAGAAACATAATATGTAATACTACATATTTTATGTGTACATATGTATGTATGTATATATATATTTAAAAACATTTTACTGGGTATTATCCACTATCACTGATTGTAAACACTAAATATGTAAAACTTTACAAATTCACAGAGGTTCTCGGAAAAAGAAAGAGAAAAAAATGAGAGGGAGAGAGAGTGAGTGTGTGCACTGGCAGGTTGGAGAAGGTATGGGAGGAATCTACTTGTCATTATTGGTGGTAACTAACATACTAACTTCTACTTTAAAAGTTGATAATTAAAGGAAAACAATTCAGAATTTCTGTTTTTGGGGGGGGGGAGAGAAGCTGTTGCTTATGTCCACTTGACTGTGGAAAGTTCTTTATAGAAGATTAACAGCCAATTATGTAGGAAAAATTATATTGTAAGAGAATCACAATTTTGCAATCCCAATGAAACAATAGTGCCCGTTAAGTATCATTAAAGAATAAGAAACTCTTGCATGAAATGTCATCGAGAAATGCATCTTGCCATTCCCAACAGTTCATTCATCCCAGTTTACTTGCTAATTGCAAAGGGAAAGCAGACCCCCACAATGAAAAGATCTGGTGGTAACTACCAAAATGATCATCGCTGCATAACTAAGAGAGGGGGAAACCAGTTGTTTACATGCCTCCTGAGGCAATGCAACGTAAGATGCTCAGAAGAAAGATAGCAACAGAGTAGGTGGACGTTCTAACTGCCACCTCCCAGGACCAAATTGGATTACAACTTAATTTAAGAACAATCATCTTAAGAAACAACTTTGGACTAAACTAAGAGGAATCTGTAACCAAGGACCACCAAAGAAGCCACACCAAGACTGGTAGGAAGGGCAGAGATGCAGAAAGGGCTACCCTACTCCCAGTAGTGAGAGGTGGCCCGGAGAGACTCTCACGGCGGGGTGGGTTGCCCTGAGAGGTGTGGGTCCTCAGCCCCAGGCCTAAAGCCCCAGTCCAGAGCCCCAAAGCCTAGAAATGGGGCCCAGACAGCATTTAGCTGTGAAAAGAGCCGGGTTTCTGTCCGCGAGAAAGAGACACACCTCTGGGATACAGACTCTGTTTTAAAGGGCCCATGCAAACTTGTTCACAGCCACTTACTCGGGGCTCTTGCAGGGGAGAGCTGAGAGGACTGGGGTTGCGGGAGGAGAGTGTAAAGTTGGAGGCCCAGGGAGAGAGACTGTGGGGGATGGCAACCAGAACCCCTGTGCTGAATCATTCTCCAGTACTGTAGTCGCCATCTTTCTTGGGTGGAGAATCCCCTTTGTATGGCATCAGCCTGGGAAAAAGCAGCTGCTCCGACCTTGGGAGTCTCTCCTACCCCAGGGAAGGGGACAGGTTATTCTGAGAGGCCAGGAAGGAGGGGGAACCTCAGTGACTCAGTTTTCTGGTGTTGAGATTAGAGCTCTTCCCAACACCCTCCAGAATCTATGACTGGTGCTTCCAACTCACGAGACTCAGCTGAAACCGAGAGGGGGCAGATCACACCTCTGGGCCTCAGAGGCCACACCTACCAGACTCCTAGGGCCACACCCTACTGAGGTCTGTGAAAAAAGGTCTAGACAGACTGAACCTGGGACCAAGGGGTGGAGCCACACCCACCACCCTTCCTAATCACTGTATTGCAGCAGGCTTTAGACTCTAGCACAGTTCTTTCAGCAGCTGAGCACAACAAGCAGCCAGCAAACAGGTTGCAGGAGGTGAGACTCAGAGAAATTTGGCCATTTGAGCAGACTTTCCCCCAGAACCAGAGTAGGTAAAAGCCAGTCTAGGAGTGCAGCTTGGTATTTCCATGTACACCTGGGCCCAGCAGAGGAAGCCACAAACTCTGAATTGCTAGTAGCTCCAAGAGGGTTGCTGAAGGCCTGTCACGGGCAGTGTCTTTCACTGGTCTGTGCTGGGTTCCTGCTTGAGAAGCCCAGGGCTGGAAAATCTAGGGGCCAGCTGTGGAAAGCATTGGTTCTGGACCTAACAACCTTTACTAGAGTAGTATCTTAAGGAAAATAAGGAACAGGTCCTCACAACAGGCCCAGCTGAGGCGAGTTCCACTCTCTCTGGTTAGCACCAGCACAGTGGCTCATGTGCATTGGATAGGGTGGAGCTTCACAGTCAGATGGCCTGGTTGCTGGATATACTGCCCTGCAGGGCTAGATTCCACAGTGGGTAGGGAGAAATGCTTGGGGTATGGACATTTAAACTGTGGATCCCTGTGAGTCTATTGTTGGATCTGGTTGAGGGGCTTAGCCACCATCAGGAGGGGCACAGTTAGCCCCAAGAGGGGACTCTCTCAGTCTTCTTCCCTGAGACTGGGGTTTCAACAGCTGAAAGAACTTTTGCAGAGGTGACTGTTGGCCACACTCAGTCTGAACCTGCTGCTCACCTTGTTGGGGAGAAATAAAATTTGAGTATCCAGCAGTGGCTGAGGAATCAAACTCTGGAATAGGGGCCACATACCCTGTACTGAACTCCTGACCAAGAGACTCCTTAAGTAGGGGGTCCCACAAATGTTGTTTTCACAACCTCAGCTGCCCTAACCCACTAAGCATGAAACCTGTAGAAGGGTTGGTTGGGTGAGGCCAATCTGAGCCCACACTACAGTCTTACTACAGAAGACTCCATGGGAAGACAAGGCAGCTGCAAGAGGAGGAGGAACAGTGGAAAAGTGAAAACAAATCTTACAGAACTTGGGGCTTTTACAGAGCTCTTGTCATCTCTAAGGAGGAGGAGGCTAATTCTTATACAAAGATTGGCCCCTCCCACAGTATACAGACATAGAAAATACAGACACAAATAGCAAAAAGTGCAGTATCTGCAGACAGGTAGCCCACAGTGTGTTACAAACAATAGCTGACAGCAACCCAAGAAGAACTACAACCAATACTACTGGTATAGGGTGGCAGACAGCACCAACCCTAGACTCAACTACCTACATAAACAGCACACCCAAAGGAGGAGACTAGCAGGCACCAGACACTGTGGAGAATAAATACGCCCAACAAGACAGACATTGCACAATGTGTAATACACATAATCAAGGTTGACCCTTAGAGCCAGCCAGCCTGAAGGGATAAATGTACACACAAAAAGACCAACTGCATCTAATACTCACATACAACAAGAGGGAAAATAGTACCCTTAGAAGCATTATTAGAACAACAAAAACAAGTGGCCTGGAAAACAGTACCACCAAGCCCATCTTCTTCATAAAGACCCCACAAAAATTTCAAAGACAGACAGCCCTACCAAACACACAGACAAAATGAACAGACAGAGAAAGGTGACACAAATGAATCAACAAGAGAAATCCCCAGAAAAAGAACTGAATGAGACGGAAGTAACCAAAATACCAGATACAGAGTTTAAAACAATGATTTTTAGAATGCTCAAGGATCTTAGAGCACCAATGGATGGATATAATGAGCACCTAAATAAAAAGATAGCAACCATCAAAAAAGACATTGAAATCATAAAAAAGAAACAGTCAGAAATGACAAATACAATATCAGAAATGAAGACTGCACTAGAAGGAATTAATAGCAAGCTGGATGAAGCAGAGGATCAAATCAGCAATTCAGAGGACAAGATAAACAAAACCATGGAAGCAGAGCATCAAATAGAAAAGACACTCAAAAAGTCTGAAGAAACTCTAAGAGAGCTCTTTGACAACATGAAGAGAAACAACATCCACATCATAGGGGTTCCTGGAGAAGAGAATGAACAAGGAATACAGAACCTATTTGAAGAAATCATAGCTTAAAATTTTTCTAAATTGATGAAGGAAAAGTCACACAAGTTCAAGAAGCACAGAGAGTCCCATAAAAGAGAAACCCAAGGAGGCCTACAGCAAGACACATCATAATTAAAGTGTCAAAGTTAATAGACAAACAAAGAATACTAAAAGGTGCAAGAGAAAAGCAGTTAATTACCTACAGAGGAACCCCCATGAGGATGACATCTAATTTCTCAACAGAAACACTTGAAGCCAGAAGGGACTGGCAAGAATATTCAAAGTGATGGAAAGCAAGAACCTACAACCAAGATTTCTTTATCCAGCAAGGCTATCATTTAAAATTGAAGGAAAAATAAAAAGCTTCCAGACAAAACAAAACAAAAAAACAACTCAAGAAATTCATTCCAATCAAACCAGAACTGCAAGAAATGTTAAGGGGCCTACTGTAAAAAGAGCAAAGAAAAAAAAAAAGAAAAAGATGATTGTAGATTTAAAGAATAAAATGGCGATAAATAACTACATATAAATAGTAACCTTAACTGTAAATGAATTAAATGCTCCAATCAAAAGACATAGGGTAGCTGCATGGATTAAAAAACAGGACCTGTACATATGCTGTATACAAAAGACCAAGCTCAGAACAAAAGATACACATAAATTAAAGTGAAGGAATGAAAAAAAGTATTTCACTCAAAAGGGAACAAAAAGAAGCTAGTGTAGCAATACTTATATCTGACAAAATAGACTTTAAAACAAAGGCACTAGTAAGGGATAAAGAAGGTCACTACATAATGATAAAAGGAGCAATCCAACAGAAAGAATCCAACAGCAATCCACTGTAAATATTTATGTACCTAATATAGGAGCATCTAAATATATAAAGCAGATTTTGATGGACATAAAGGGTGAGATCAACAGCAATACTATAATAGTAGGGAATTTCAATACTCCACTAGCATCACTGGATAGATCCTCCAGACAGAAAATTGATAAAGAAACAGCAGCCTTGGATGCCAACCCAAGAAGACCTAGAAATAACACAACTGAAAATTAAAGGCAGACAACACCAAGCCTAGACTCAATCAACTCTACAAACAACACACCCAAACACAGAGACATAATGAGAAGACAGAGAAGTGCAATCCAAATGAAACCACAAAAGAAACCTCCAGAAAATGAATTGAGTGATATGGAAATAACCAAACTACCAGATGCAGAGTTTAAAATAATGATTGTTAGGATGCTTATGGATCTTAGAAAAACAATGGATAGTCATTATGAACACCTAAAAAAAGTACAGCAAGTATAAAAAGGACATTGAAATATTAAAAAAGAATCAGTCGGAGATGACAAACCCAACATCAGAAATGAAGAACACAATGGAAGGAATTAAAACAGAATGGAGTTGGAGGAGAAGATAAACAAAGGCATGAAAGCAGAGCAGAAAAAAGAAAAGAGACTCAAAAAGTCTGAGGAAACTCTAAGGGAGCTGTTTGACAACATGAAGAGATACAACATCCACATCATAGAGGTTCCTGAAGGAGAAAAGAAAGAACAAGAGATAGAAACTTTATTCAATCAAATCATAGGTGAAAACTTCCCTAAATTGATGCAAGGAAGGGTCTCACAAGTTCAAGAAGCACAGAGATCTCCATTAAAGAGAAACCCAAAGAAACCTACACCAAGACACATCATAATTAAAAGACCAAAGATAAGTGACAAAGAGAAAATATTAAAAGCTGCTAGAGAAAAAAAGGCTATCACCTACAAAGGAGCCCTCATAAGGATGACATCCAACTTCTCAACAGAAACACTTGAGGTCAGAAGGGAATGGCAAGATATATTCAAAGTAATGCAGAACAAGAACCTACAGCCAAGACTACTTTATCCAGCAAGGCTATCATTTAAAATTGAAGGAGAAATAAAAAGCTTCCCAGACCAAAAAAAAAAAAAAAATCTAGGAATTCATGACAACGAAACCAACGCTGCAAGAAATGTTAAGGGGCCTGTTGTAAACAGATCAAAGTGGGAAAAGAATATAGCAAAAGAGGAATACAGCTTTAAAGAATAAAATGGCAATAAAAAACTACATATCAATAATAACCTTAAATGTAAATGGATTAAATGATCCAATAGGGTAGCTGCGTGGATAAAGAAACAGGACCCATACATATGCTGTCTATAAGAGACACACCTTAAAACAAAAGATGCACAGCCTGACCAGGCAGTGGCGCAGTGGATAGAGCATCAGACTGGGATGCGGAAGACCCAGGTTCGAGACCCCAAGCTTGCCAGCTTGAGCGCAGGCCCATCTGGCTTGAGCAAAAGCTCGCCAGCTTGGACCCAAAGTCGCTGGCTCCAGCGGGGTTGCTCAGTCTGCTCAAGGCCCACAGTCAAGGCACATATGAGAAAGCTATCAATGAACAACTAAGGTGTTGCAACGGCAAAGAAAAACTAATGATTGATGCCTCTCACCTCTCTTTGTTTCTGTCTGTCTGCCCCTATCTATCCCTCTCTCTGTCCCTGTAAAAAAAACAAAACAAAAACAAAAGATGCACATAGACTGAAGGTAAAAGGATGGAAAAAATAAATTTCATGCAAACGGAAATGAAAAAATAGCTGGGGTAGCAATACTTATATCAGACAAAATGGACTTTAAAACCAAGAGATAAAGAAGGTCACTACATAACGATAAAGGGAGAAATCCAACAGAAAGATATAACCATCACAAAATGGACTTTAAGACCAAAAGATAAAGAAGGTCACTACATAATGATAAAGGGAGCAACCCAACAGGAAGATATAAGCATCATAAATATCTACGCACCTAATATAAGAGCACTTAAATATATAAAGCAGACTTTGATGGATATAAAAGGCAAGATCAACAGCAATACTATAATAGTAGGAGATTTCAATACCCGTTAACATCACTAGATAAATCCCAAGAAAGAAAATTAACAGGAAAACAGCAGACTTAAAGGACACACTAGATCAACTCGATTTAATAGATATCTTTAGAACTTTTCACCCTAAAGCAGCAGAATATACATTCTTTTCAAGTGCCCATGGTACATACTCCAGGACAGACCACATGTTAGGACACAAAAGCAGCCTCAAGAAATTTAAGAAGATTGAAATCATATCAAGCATTTTCTCTGATCACAGTGGCATAAAACTAGAAATCAACCACAACCGAAAAACTAAAAAATACTCAAACACATGGAAACTAAATAGCATGTTATTAAATAATGAATGGGTTAACAATAAAATCAAAGAAGAAATAAAAAAATTTCTAGAAACAAATGGTAATGAACATACAACAACTCAAAATTTATGGGACACAAAAAAAGCAATCCTGAGAGGGAAGCAATCCTGAGAGGGAAGTTTATAGCACTGCAGGCATACCTTAAGAAGCTTGAAAAAGCTTAAATAAACAACCTAACCCTTCATCTAAAAGAACTAGAAAAAGAACAGCAAGTAAGGCCCAGAGGTAGTAGAAGGAAGGAAATAATAAAGATCAGAGTGGAAATACATGACATAGAGGCTAAAGAAACAATACAGAGGATCAGTGAAACCAAGAGCTGGTTCTTTGAAAGGATAAAAAAAATTGATGAACCTTTAACTAGACTCACCAAGAAAAGAAGAGAAAAGACTCAAATAAATAAAAATAGAAATGAAAGTGGAAAAGTAACAACTGACACCACAGAAATATATAGGATTGCAAGAAAATACTTTGAAGATCTGTATGCCAAAAAATTGGACAACCTAGATGAAATAGATAAATTCCTAGAAACATATAATCTTTTAAAACTGAATCTGGAAGAATCTGAAAATCTAAAAGGACCAATTATAACAAATAAAATTGAAACACTTATCAGAAAACTCCCAGCAAACAAAAGTCCTGGACAAGATTGATTCACCGGCAATTTTACCAAATATTCAAAGAAGAACTAACTCCTATCCTTCTCAAGCTATTTCAAAAAATTCAAGAGGAGAGAAGACTTCTAAGCTTCTTTTATGAGGCAAGCATAATCCTCATTCCAAAACCAGATAAAGACACTACAACGAAAGAAAACGATAGGCCAATATCGCTGATAAACTTAGATGCTAAAATTCTTAACAAAATATTAGCAAACCAGATCCAGCAATATCTGAAAAAAATCATACAGACATCATGATCAAGAGGGATTTATTCTGGGGAGGCAAGGCTGGTATAATATTAGCAAATCAATCAATGTGATTCATCATATAAAAAAAAAGAAAGGATAAAATTCACATGATAATATCAATAGATGCAGAAAAAGCATTTGATAAAGTCCAGCACTGATTTATGATCAAAACTCTCAGCAAAGTGGGAATACAGGGAACATACCTCCACATAATAAAGGCTATCTATGACAAACCCATGTCCAACATCATACTCAATGGGCAAAAATTAAAAGCAATCCCCTTAAGATCAGGAACAAGGCAGGGATTCCTCCCTTTCACCACTCTTATTAAACATAGTTCTGGAAGTCCTACCCACAGCAATCAGATAAGAAGAAGAAATAAAAGGCATCCAAATTGGAAAAAAAAGAAGTAAAACTATCATTATTTGCTGATGACATGATACTGTACATAGAAAACTCTAAAGTCGCAGTCAAAAAACTACTAGACCTGATAAATGAATTTGGCAAGGTGGCAGGATACAAAATGAATATTCAGAAATCAGTGGCATTTTTATACACCAACAATAAGCTGTCTGAAAAAGAAATTAAGGAAAAAATCCCCTTCACTATTGCAACAACAAAAAATAAAGTACCGAGGAGTAAATTTAACCAAGGGGGTAAAGGATTTGTACTCTAAAAATTATAAAACATTGATAAAAGAAATCAAGGAAGATACAAACAACTGGAATCATATACCGTGTTCATGGATAGGAAGAATAAACATCATTACAATGTCTATATCACCCAAAGCAATCTATAAATTTAATGCAATTCCTATTAAAATAAAATGGCATACTTCAAAGATATAGAACAAATATTCCAAAATTTTATATGGACCAAAAAAGAACACAAGTAGCCTCAGCAATCTTGAAAATGAAGAATTAAATGGGAGGTATCACACTTCCTGATATCAAGTTATACTACAAGGTCATTGTACTCAAGACAGCCTGGTACTGGCATAAGAACAGGCACATAGATCAATGGAACAGAACAGAGAACCCAGAAGTAAACCCACACCTTTATGGTCAATTGATATTTGACAAAGGAGGTAAGAGCATACAATGGAGTAAAGACAGTCTCTTCAATAAATGTTGTTGGGAAAATTGGACAGGTATATACATGCAAAAAAATGAAACTAGACCACCAACTTACACCCTTCACAAAAATAAACTCAAAATGGGTAAAAGACTTAAATATAAGTTGTGAAACCATAAACATCTTGGAAGAAAACCTAGGCAGTAAACTCTCCGATATCTCTCAGCAATATTTTTGCTGACTTTTCTCCACGGGCTAATGAAATAAAGGACAGGATGAACAAATGGGACTAAATCAAACTGAAAAGATTTTGCACAGCAAAAGACAACACAAACAAAATAAAAAGACAACCCACACAATGGGAGAACATATTCGCCAATACATCTAATAAGGGGTTAATAACCAAAATTTATAAAGAACTTATACAACTCAACACCAGAAAGCTAAACAATCCAATTAAAAAATGGGCAAAAGAAATGAATAGACACTTCTCCACAGAGGACATACAGATGGCCAATAGGCATGTGAAAAAATGTTCAACGTCACTAATCATCAGAGAAATGCAAATGAAAACCACAATGAGATATCACCTCACACCAGTCAGAATGGCACTCATCAACAAAACAACACAGAATAAGTGCTGGCGAGGATGTGGAGAAAAGGGTACCCTCCTGCACTGCTGGTCGGAATGCAGACTGGTGTAGCCACTGTGGAGAACTGTATGGGTTATCCTCAAAAAATAAAAAATGGAAATGCCTTTTGACCCAGGTATCACACTTTTAGGAATATACCCTAAGAACACCAAATCACTGATTCAAAAGAAAAAATGCACCCCATGTTTATGGCAGAATTGTTTACAAAAGCCAAGATCTGGAAACAGCACAAGTGTCCGTCAGTGGATGAGTGGATT
The DNA here is from genome assembly GCA_037038555.1 of Rhynchonycteris naso. Classification (NCBI taxonomy): domain Eukaryota; kingdom Metazoa; phylum Chordata; class Mammalia; order Chiroptera; family Emballonuridae; genus Rhynchonycteris; species Rhynchonycteris naso. The sequence goes on from CM073000.1 coordinate 87,032,496, forward strand.
CAAAAGCAGTGATACATATACACAATGGAATACTACGCAGCTGTGAAAAAGAAGGAAATCTTACATTTTGTGACAGCATGGATGCCCTGGAGATTATTAAACTAAGTGGAATAAGCCAGGTGGAAAAAGAAAAACATCATATAATCTGACATATATGTGGTATCTAGTGAACAAAGTGAACTGACGAACCAAATAGAGGCAGAAGCAGAGTCACAGGGAGCAGAGGGACAGTTGTCAGAGGGAAGGGGGATGAGGGGATGGGGTCAGAGAAGGTGAAGGGATTAGTGAAACTATATATACATAACATAGAGATATAGATAACAGGACAGGAAATTGTAGAGAGAAGGGGGAATTGGGGGAAGAGGGGCAAAGGGGGTATAAAAAGGGACACAGGGGTAGGGGTGAGGGAGTTATATTCAGTGGGACTCTTGAATTCATGTAAACACAATAAATTAAAAATTAAAAAAAATAAAAAGGAATCACTTATGAAGTATTTTTGCAAAATCTTAACCTGAATATAGCTAAGACTTTGGATATAACTTCCAACTTCTAAGAAGTAGAGGGTATAAATGAACACACTATCAAAACCCAACAAGAAAACAATTAGACAAATACTAAAATGCTGAATATTTTGCAAGGCAATCAGCTTAATCTCATGAAAAAGTCAGTATCATAAAAAATAATGCTGAGGGACTGTTCTAGATTAAAAGAAACTAAAGTGATATAGCAACCCAATGATATATGTGAATTTTGACTGAGCCTTTGTTTGGAAAAGCAGCTGTAAGAGTATTTGGGGGAAGTTAGATAGATTGTTAGATAAGCTAAATTGAGAGATACCAGTTGATTAAAAATTTATTACTAATTATCTTATTGTTAAAGAGTATTACAGTTATGTAGGAGAATGTCCTTTTTCTGTATGCATGCTGAAATATTTAGAAATGACATTATCTCTGAAATTTACTTTCAAATGATTCAGCAAGATAGACAGAATAGATAGGTAGATAGATAGATGATAGGTAGATGACAGATAGATAGATGATAGATGATAGACAGATAGATAGATAGCAAATATGGTAACTGTTAATTGTTGACTATAAGTTGTTGGATGGTGGGCATATGTTCATTACACTATTTTAACGTTTTTGTTTGAAAATTTTTGTAATAAAAATGTGGTTAAAAACATTGTACAGATATAGGATGAAAAGTAACAACACAAAGAAGACTTGAATGCGTAGGGGGTTAGTGGGACACAATTATTCTATTGTTAGACTATTTAAAGAGGCACAGAAAATTGCTAGTCTGAGACAGCTGATGGTATGGAGATGTGTGGGCAATTTTCGATTCACCTTCTAGAGCCAAAGGCACTGGGGAGCAGTCTGAGCTGTTGGTGCTGACAATGAAGACAATTATATCCGACATCTATGGGTAGCGCATTTGGTCATGAATTACAAAAATAGGTAGCAGTAAGTGGTGATGCTGGCAAAAGATTGTCTACCTCAGCTATTATTGTTATAGTTTATATGGAATATGGTGAAAGGGACAACACAGAGAAATCCAGAAGAGAGGCAAATGTCACTGTGGGGACCTATCCCCAGGAAGGATTCAGGCTGAGATCCAAGCAAAAGGGTAGGAAAGAAATAGAAAGAAAGCTAGGAGGGCCAATAAATCCAGATGAGTTCTAAGAATCTTTTTAAAAGACAGGCAACACATAGTCAGTGAATTCATTTAAAATTACACAGTCATGGTTCACTTTCCCAGTCCCAGACGGTTTTGCCCTCTGGGTGAAAAGTAATGGTCTGTTAATAAGTATCTGGCTTCACTACGCACTAGTTTTGGGGTGACAAGGAAATATTACTTTAATGGACTAGTTGAAAATTTTACAGGTCTTGAATTTAATTATAACAGTCTCCTAACATTTTAGTGCCATTTAAAAATGATCACAATTTATCAGAATCTTGGGGGGAAACGATACACTGAAATAACATATAACTAATCCTAAGGTTGAAGTGACACTTAAAAATATTTAGATGTCTGGAAGTTTAGGTGAAAAGGAAGGCTCTGTTTCAGTGACAAGGACAAACTGGGCTTGAGTTCTCTGTTGTCTCCATGTTTTGCAAGCCAGTTTCTGGATTTGGATCCCAGGGAAAATCTGAAGATGGCTGAGTTGTTCTTTGTGAAATTACCCTGGCTTTTTTTCAGAGTGAGCTCATTCTACACGGCATTTAGAGCTTGTCCCTCCTAATCCACCTCAGAGTTATCTGAGGCTTTGTATTGTTTTCCAGGTTTAACTCTAGTTGTCCTTGTCTGAGCAGCATAGGTGCTCAGGGTAACACAAGGTGCTGTGTGTTTTCTCTGCCTATTTATCACAAGACTGGGTTCATGGGGAGTCCTGGACCCTCGCTGATAGCTTGATAAACAAGAGAGAGTAGAACTAAATGGTTTCCTAGTCCTGGAACCTGTAAATTCACAATTTAAGAGACAAGGTTCACAAGAAAAGAGATGTTTGCAAAGGCAAGGAAAAGGATTGGATGAATTAGTTTCTAGTCTATTTACCAGATAAACAAATTTACCTTCTTGATATACTATCTCATCTGTAAGGACCTCCCAAATTCTTCAGTTCTATAAATTTCCTATGTAAAGCACAAATCTCTGTTGCAAGATCGGTGTCTGAAAAGAGTTAGTCCATATTAGTAAACAAACGTTTCTCTGAAAAATATTTTCCATTCCCACTAATTATGCAAAGCTAAATCCCATCAGCATACAATAATCATAAACTCTTAATATGCAGCCTCTGAACCAATAATGTGTTATATTTCTTAAAATATTTCACAGTGTTACAGTTAGCTACATTAACAAATGGCCCAAATTCACCATTATTATTTCTTTAAAATTGATGACCCACGTGTGAATAACTTCCGAATTACATAGAACTTGAGCATTTAAAATCAACTTGCACCACACTGATACCATTAGGGTTCTTATCATGCTGTGTTTCTTATGATTCAGTTGTAATTAGTCAGACTATACTGCAGCTGTTTGTGATTTCAGGGAAGAATAAGATGTTTATAGAGAGAAAATGTTTCATTGCCTCCGCTTTTGAAAATTCCTTTCTTTGTAAGTGGCATTTTATGACATGTTTTCTCATCATTTCAAATCCTAAACAAGGTTGTTAAATAGGGTTTTATCATACATGGAAAAATGGCTACATATTAGTTTTCTTCTCCACTTCCGCCCCTAGTCCTAAACATGCACACACAGTGCTCTCTCACGTTATTTTTATATCTGACGGTTTCTGGTTCCACATCAGGGGTTACTAGAAAAGCACAATGTGGCAGCTTTTCTCAGTTTTTTACATTTCTACTCTGGTACCATGACCAGGAGTTCGGATGCACTATTATTTCCTTCAGGTTTGTTCCATTGTTGTTATTGTTGTCTTTCATTTTAATGTTTTTTTTTTTTAATTAAGAATCACATCTCATCAGACTATTTGAAGTCTGCATCCCCAGGGTGCATGCCTTCTATATTATGCTGGGCCACTCTCTCTTCCTGCTTTTCTTCCCTAGTTTCTGAGTGATATTGGCATCAGTCAAGGATAGAACAGTGAGAGTCTGTATTAAAAGCAAACACAATCCATACAGATACAGTACAGAATTTCAAATTCCCATGAAACACAGTGTGAAAAACACCTCAAATGTCTAGGGAGACAATTATTAAATTTCAGCTACAGTTTCACCTTCATTATACACGTTTTACATATACCCAGTGCCTATCTTTGGATTTGCACACAGGAGGAGGTAGTGGGGAAAAAGGAGGAACTGTGGGGTAAAACATATAAGCAGAGAGCAGGAATAGGCCATTCTGTGCTTGTGATGGGAAAGAATCAGTAGAAGCATCAAGAGGTACAGTATGAAAATTGCAAGATGCAAAAATATATATATTTCAGGGTTTCAAAATGATTGGGAGAGGAAAAAGGTATGCCAATGTACTGGACAGCTACTATTTCTTCCTGACTAGAAGCCTCCTCCATCTAATACCAACATCATGATTTTCCCTGAGAAACCGCCCCTTCCCAATGAGATGGGTGAGAGTCTAAGTCACAGTGCTCTGCCATTTCCTGGACAAGAGCACAGATTTGGCCCAACCAAAGAAAATCAATACTCAATGGGATAGGAATTAAGTGACATAAAAATTGATGATTTCTAAAGTAAAATGGATTATTACAGGATAATGTAAAAATGGATTATTACAGGATAATCCATTAGTTGACTCAAAAATGTGTTTGGGTATATCAGAGTTTCTCCACCTTGACATCACTAATATTTGGAGCTGGATAATGCTTTGCTGTGGGTGGCTGTCCTGTGCATTGTGAGATATTTTTCTAAAGTTGATTTATCTCAACAATGGGGTTTTGAAGATTATTTTTTAACTAACCTCTGTTCCCTAGTTGCTCTAGTTACTGTTCCTTTGGAAGCCTTGTTTCTTTGATCCTGTTGAAGTCATTGCTTGTAATATTACAACCCTAACTGATACATCCAGACCAAGAAGTTCAGTCTCTGTATTGACCCGGAAAAGCAAGAAAGAAAATTTCTAACTTTGATAAAGTATGGACTGAAGAATGGAGACTTTCTGTAAAACAGTAGAGAAGGACTTTGATCAAAAATGGACTGGACCTCTGGTCCCCCTTAAGATAAGAATACTAAGGCAGAATACAAATCCATTCACTGCTTTCTTAGTTGATAAAGCCATACAATGGACATGTCAGCTGCCTTAACCAGCACGCTTAGGGAGGTGTTTGAATTTACAGTACGCTGCCATTCTTAGAGAAGCTCTGATCTACACTAGATTGTTTTAAAGACAATGCTGATTGAGATCATTTAGTAGAGGATCCTGGGAAATATATAAGTAAAAAAAAAAGTGATTTTTCTAGCTAAAAAAAATGACAGCAATAAACACTTTCTTAACTTCATCTTAAAAGACATAAATTGTCATACCTTCTTTGTTTTTCTCATATGTTATTTTGTTGCTTATGGGTTTTTAATAAAAATCTAACACAAATTTGACTTGGATTCTTGACCTTGATGAAATTCCAACTCATAAGTGTTTGTAAGTTTTTGTTTTGTTTTGTTTTTATAAGTTTTTAAAGACAGACTTTCTGTTGTCAAACAATAAACTGACTACTTTATAGCAGAACATATTCTATTTTTCAGAGTTGATGAATTCAAGTTTAGCTGGAGTCTATGAATTTGGATAGGCTTTATCTTGAAGACTGCAGGGAAAATAATGCCAAAGTTACAGGATAATCCATTAGTTGACTCAAAAAACTGTTTGGGTATATCAAGGTTTCTCCATCTTGGCATCACTGATATTTGGAGCTGGATAATGCTTTGCTGTGGGTGGCTGTCCTGTGCATTGTGAGATATTTTTCAGCATTCCTGATGTGCACTCACTAGATACCAGTTGTCATAGTTTCCTTGGGGGAGAGGGCAAAACCACGCCTGGCTGGAAACCATTGGTACATCTCATTGTGGTTAAGGGAATTGTCTTTAGAGTCTGACAAATATGAGCTCGACTCTCAGGACTGCCACATTCACAATGCTGACCTGGGAAATGACTAATTTTTCTTATCTGTGACACATTGCTTTTAGTATGGCCTACCTCCTAAGGTACTCAGATAGATGAGATAGGACAATGTACTTAGCTTGGTGATTCACCTAGAGTAAAAACTCAATAAAAGTAATCATTGCTATGAATAACAATAGCATCATGGTTCCCAAATCTTAAATGCAAATTCCCTGACTCAAATCTGCAAAATAATGACTAATCATATTTCCAATTGTTTTTACAAAAGTATAATAAACTAAAACTGTAACATAAGTAAAGTAAATGAAGCTCTAGTATGGTAACTCCTAAATGGGACAGAGATGAACCTTGTAGTTAACTCTTTGAATCTGAAACTATTTTCAGAGAAATGACTGGCATTGTTGCTTTTCATACATGACTGCTGAGGAAAGTATAAATAGGAGAGAGAAAACTGAGTAAGGCTTATATAGCCAAAGCTCTAGGACCTAAAAAGAGAACCTTGATTTCCTCCTTCTTCCTCTAAATTATTAGGTGTTAGCAGTGAAAGATACCAAGAAAGTGAACAACAGTAATGTGAAATATTGTCACTAGGGAGTAAAAGAAGAAGTGCCACCAAAGACAAAATCTAAACGAAGGCATTCCGCACATGTGCATTTCAGATGCTCTCAACCACAAAATTAGAGAAATGACAGATGAATACATGGATTGTCAAACCACTTGCTGTATAAAAATAAACTGCTGAACTTTAGTGTTTTGCTTAATAGAAAAATCCTTTCTTTCTTGACTCAATTATGACCTCAGACATTCATCAGAACTTAATGCATATGAAAAAGCAATTTCATGCCAAACTTTTAGGCTGTTAAAAAAAAATCGCATGAGTAGAATGCCATTTAAAAATTCTGATTTAAATCCCTTTGCATAAAATTCAACCATCTCTGGGAATTTTCTGTGATTTCCCCATGGACTCTGGTGCATGCTCAGGTGAATACAGCTGTTAACCATAAACAAATAGTTGTTCTGAAGGGGCAGTTTTATAGTTGTTTCAATTCCAAGTTCACTTTGTCTGGGGATGTTCAGGTGGTGCTTTCATTTGGCAGAGGCCGTGAAAGGAGTAAGATATGAAAAAACTTAAATTATTTTGTTGGGCAATTCTGCTGAGAAGAGCAATCCTGATTACTGCTTTGTACTTGCAAGTGTATCAGTAACAGGGCCCCTCAGGAGTAAGTCGCCTGTGCATTCAGATCACAGTGAATGAACTTAGACATCTTCTCTATGAAAGCACACTGCATGGTCCAAGCAATATGCTACTTTCCCACAATGAGCCTGCCATGCCATGACTAAAATTGCTTTAACACTAAATTGCACAAGAATGTTTTGCAAATAGAAGATATTCAACAAATAGTTCTTTCAGCAAATTAAAATTAAGTTGCAATGGCTTTAAAAAAAGTCACACGTCTAGTTGATCGCAGAGTTTGCCCAGGAAACACACTCCTGAATTCCACTCCAGCACTGGGTTAGATGATTAAATCACTGACATGTTGATTGTTTTGACGAGAGAAGTTTACACATTCATTTAATCTAAGACATCCTTCATTTAACAAATGCCACCCACACATGTATCTTTATTTAACTTTTGAATGAGCTGAAGTGTTAAATGGTGAAAGCACTTGGTCATTGTTCTTTAGGGTATCATTCTTGAACAAAATAAGCTTTCTGTCATACTCTGGCTTTTGAATGGCTGGCGGTATTTGAAGAAACACTTGAGGAAAACACCATAGAATGTATTTCCTGGGATCCAAAGAGATCATCAGTAAAATTTCCAGAGTTTGGAAACTTAAATTAGGGCAAGGAAAATTAAACTATCACAAAAGGGTTCTTTTATCAACAAATCATGATAGTAGTCTATAGTATTCAGCCATAATGAATCTTTTCTTTAAGTTTATTTTATTGATTTTAGAGAGAGGAATGAAGAGGGAGAGAGAGATAGAAACATTGGTCTGTTCCTGTATGTGTCCTGACCAGGGATCAAACCATCAACCTCTGTGCTTCCGGACGATGCTCTACTAACCAGCTGAGCTATCTGGATGGGGCCATGGTGAATCTTTTCAAGCTCTTCTAAAATGACTCCCAAAACTTATTTTTAAGTTCCAAAAAATGATTTACATAAAAGCAAACTTTTAAGAAAAAGCATATATCTTCCCAAAGTAACTACTTGTAAGGCATTGGCATGTTTAAGGACCAGTCCATTTGTTCTAAAATGCTTCATCATATTGCATTGAGTCTTTGAGGTAGGCTGCATTTTCCAAAGATGGTTACAGTATCACCCATTTCATATTTTATTCAGCCTGAATAAAGGAAAAAGTAGTTCTGTAACATACTTCTTAAATATACAACATTACTGCTAGCATTTGGGGAAATCAGAAAAAGGAAAGGTCTGCTTCTCTAGATCCACTTACACTCCTAAGAATTCTAAAATAAGGGATCAAGTTTATGTGAATTAATAACAATTATAAGACTTGAAAGTGGCATATATTTTCTAAAGTGTTTTATATATATATATATATATATATATATATATATATATATATATATATATATATATATATATATAAAATAAGATTATTGAACTGCAGGATAACATGATGGTCAACAGCATAAAGTCCAAGTCAGACAGAAGGCATGGAAGAAAATCCTATTTCCATTCTCTTCTAACCATATGAATGTGGGCAAGTCAGTCAAAGGCTCTGTGCTTTGCTGGCCCATTTGTAAATCCCAGGTAAGTGTTGTCCCTACTTAGGTACTATTGTTGTAAAGATTAAATGAGTTAATATATGCAAAACATCATTGCTTAATAATAGAGATGATTTAAAATTTTTTTAGTTATTGATTTTAGAGATAGAAGGGGAGGGGGAGAGAGGAAAACATCGGTTTTGTTGTTCCACATATTTGTGCATTCACTGGTTGATTCTTGTATGTGCCCTGATTGGGATTGAACCCACAACCTTGGCATATCCAAATAAAGTTCTAAACAACATGGCCAGGGCCTATAAATGACTTACCTACAGAAGTCTAATTGAAAACCACAACTTTCACTACTGAAATAAAGGAAACCTTTTTAAGTACCCTAAAAATTTAGAAATGCATCTTGTTGATGAAGAAAACTGCAACATAAGGCTTCAGAAGTGGTTACATAAGGACCTGGAGGCCCTCACACAATACACAATACGGTAAAGTTAGAATCTTCTGCCTTGAATTTGACAAAATGAACTAAAAATAGACAAAGAATAATAAATACTGAGCTGTGATTGCCAGCGTCTACTTAGGATAATTTAGTGACAATAAATCTAAGCAGACTCGCTGGGTTATGCCAAGACATTTTCCTAACTAAATGTAATGTGGTTGACTTTTTCTGTTTCATTAGCAAGTATTATAATTATGTGTTCTAAAAGTTGTGAACTTAATACCACCAAGTAGCACTAAAGCAAAGTAGAGCGAAATGCTAATACTTAGAATCTCTTTTGAGGACTTGCCCTCCCATAAAGAATAAAATTAACTCCCTAGTAACCCTTATTAGCATGTGTAATGAATGTTGTGAGAAAGTGAGGCACTTCTTTTCTTCTCATCGACATCTATAAGAACTAGTATGATTTAGTTCAACCTAGGGCATTCCTGATAATTATAAGCACAGGGGTCTACCGCACCTCTTCTCGGGGGAGGAAATTTATTAATGTAGGCAAAGTGGATACAGTACAGCATGTCTGATCCCTTCTAAGTTCTTGGTTGTCTTACTATTCATTCAGATCTTTCACCAAGGGTAGAAAAGCCTAAATGCTCTATAAACATAAGCAGATATAAATTATAAATGATGCTTTCTTTCAGGCTATCTGAAGACATTTTGTTAGGATATAGTTTTTTTCCCCACTTTTTTTTCCTATTTATTTATTTTGTAATTAGAATGCTAGTAATTGCTTACCTTTTTCCTCTTTGGAGATATGTTCAACAAATATCTAGAAAACAATGTCACATCTGTAATATATATGTTTATATATCTATAAACAGGAACTATTTTATGAATAAAGAAGAGCAGAAAGAGCCAGTAATGAAATAGGCAGTGAGCAACATAACTGTATTTTCCAGCATCCATGGATTTTTGTTAAAATAGAAAAGAAGGTTCTGAATGAACTTAAAATAAGGTTTGACTGGTTCTTAATGTATTTTGTTAGTATGCCAACTAGAAAAAAATTCTATTTGGCTACATTTTACAAATTCACATGTAAACTTACTTTGGCTTGCTTATCATTTTTTCCCTCCAGATTAGTTTCTATTGATTAATCTTTCTTTTCAATAAATATTAGGCAACAATTCGTGTACTGATGCTGTGCTTGGTGCCAGAGAGTCCAGCAGAAAGGCATCATCTCTGTAATTATGAAGCTCACGAGACAATAAAAACAAGATAAACAAAGGCACTGCATGGGCCCCAAGCCCAGTGACTAGGAAACAGGAGGGGAGCACGCAGAGACACAGAGAAGAAGGCCATGAGAGGGTGGAAACAGATACTGGAGACCAGCTGCTATAGACCAAGAAACACTTGGAAACTACAGAGGCAAGGATGGCTTCTTCCAGAAAGCCCTGAGAGGCAGAATGGCCCTCCCCACTCACACCTTGATTCCAAATGACTAGCACGCAGAACTTTGAGACAATAGATTTCTATGTTTTAAGATACCTTGTCTGTGACACTTTTGGAGGCAGCCCCTGGAAACTAACGCAGACAATGTTGACTTTCAAGTACCTGTGGGAAATCTAAATTTTTGGAGAGGTCCAAAAAAAGGACAAATTTAGAGGTATGAAACTCTGGTGTGAGCTGGAGATAAAACTTTGAGGAACAACATATGATTAAGCAGTAAAGCCATAGATGCATCTCAGATCACCCAAGGGCCACTGTGGAGTGAGAGGAGAAAAGGAACTGTCGAGAACACTGAAGCCTGAGGAACAGTAACCTTGTAGGAGTGGAGGGGGGATAGAGGCACTCAGAGGGAGAACAGGAGGCAGACCAGAGAGGCAGAAGGAAGGTCAGAAAAGTGTGGTATCACAGAGCCACATGCAAAGAGTGTTGCACAGGGTAAGTGAAGCAGTTCAGTAAAGTAAGATCAAAACTTTGTCCATTCTATTAAGGAAGAGACAATCCTGGGGACCTAACTAAGATTGCAGGGCAATTAGTGGCATAGTTTTGGGGAGTGACCAACAGATGAAAAAGTAAATCCAAGTGTAGACAACTCACTCATTCCAGGAAACTGAAGGAGCTAAAGGTAGACAAGGATGGAGAGAGGGCCTTCTGTATGACTTCATTATCAGCATTTGAATTTCTTTACAGATGATTGTGTTTTTATCTAATGAGGCACACTGATGTTTAGACAATGACGATACAAATAAAAAAAAAGCACCTTATTGCTGACCATAAAACTGCTCACTAAATTATAGCAAAAAAACTAGAACATGTTTTACAGATACAAGACTGAAAAGTCAGTAAATGAGAATCTGTTGTTGGTAGAAGTATTCTGCATAATTTATAGAGAGGGAAGTTACAATCAGGGTAACATTTTGAATTGCAAAACATCTGACTCATAGTGGAGATGAAGAGCAGTGAATGATCCATGCGAGAAACATTTTATTGTTCTTACAGAGGGCAGAGGAAACTCAGGACTGATAAGGCATCAGTCATTGCAAAGCAAACTACTTTAATGAGAGTGAGTCACAGCGCCACCCAGGGAAATGAATCAGGTGCCAACATGCCCAATCTTCTTTATAATTACAGTTTTTATCCCCTTTTAAATTTAAACCAAAGCCAGGTAACAACTAATGTCTCTGTAGAACACATTTAGCCAAATGGAAATGTACAATGGCCTAAGAAATCAAATGAAAATCACAGAGGATGCAGTTTTTCCAACAAGCGAAAAAAGAAAGAAAAAAGAGGACCATTATTTTAAGCATTAAAGTCATGCCTGCTGCCCCCAAGGACTTTTAAATGCTTTTATTGTGTCCTCTATTCCAGCTGATTTTGGTACCTTTCCACAATGGAATAACTCCAGTAGCTTTTTTTCAACATTAAAGTCTTAGATATTGTGCCCAAGGCTACTGTGGTTTTCTTCGCAAGCGAGGAGAGGAAGGACCATCCTTGCCTCCCCTTCCCCTCTAGCTTCTGTAGTCATCATAAGTGCTGTAAATTCTACATCTTGAATACCTCAGTTCTTCTCTTCCCCAGAGCTACAGCCCTGATGTCAGCTGCCATTGACTCACCTATGCCAAGTCTCATTTCCACTGTCCTGTCCCCCTCTAAGAAAAGCCACAGCATGACTAGGGTCAACTTGGAAAAGTGAAAACCAGATATTCTGCTGCTTAAAACCTTAAGTTACTTCCCTCTCCAGCCACAGCATCCCTGTTTGAGCTTTCGTAGGGAATTTGGAAAAAAAAAAAGAAGTAACTATCCCCCTCTGAGATAAGCAAAGAATGAATCAGACCTCATCCCCCCTTGGTCAGGCTTCTTACTCAGTGCAGAAACTGTAATACCCTTTGCCCTTAGAATAAAATCCAGGCTCTTTAAGATGTGTGTGCAGCCCTCTGCAGCCCTGGTTCTGCCAAACTCTGTAGAATTACCTCTCGCCAATCTTCCCTGCTCTCTGATCCTGCTCTCCTGGATCAGTTTCCATTCCTTGAACATATTGTGTTCTCACTTATATCTTTGCCAAACCTCCTCCGTTGGAAAAATCTTCTGTCTGTCCAGATAACTCCTGCTCACTCTTTAGGTATTGACAGATGTATCACTTCCCCTCACTGGACTTCCCAAACCTCCTTGATTAAAGTAAGTTTTCTTGCCACACATACCCAGAGCACATAACTGTACCCTTGTACAATCCTCATTAAGACATATTGAAATTGATGGAGTAAAGTCTGCCTTCTCTGATAAACTGTCAGCTCAGAAAGGTCAGACTTAGTCTGTTTGCTGCCTGCTGTGTCCTCTGTGTGCACTAACAGATCTGATGCTCAGTAGATACTCAAGAAATATTTATTGGCTGAATATATAACTAAATGCATGAAAAGACCTAGAATCCTTGTTGCAGCATAGTAGAAAATGTTTTGTCAGCAGATGTAGGTTCTAGTCTTAGCTCTACCACTAACTTATTAGTTGTATGACCTTAAGCAAGTTTCTTTGACCATTGTGAATCTACATTCCTCATCTTTAAAATGGTGATAATATTATCTGTCTTATTAACCTACAAGATTGTTGTGAGGCTGAAACTAGATGAGAAGGAACCATGTTTATTGATTGCCTATCATGTGCAAAGTCCTATGTTTGGGATGACCATCAATATTATCTCAAAAGAAATAAAGTGAAAGGTTATTCACCTAAATATTACAGTGAGTGACAAAATAAGAACTTAAGTCTACACTTCTCTGGTTCCAACAGCTCTGCTTTCTTTTCTTTTCTCTTTCTCTTACCTTTCTTACGATATTGTGTCACTATCCACTTGATTATTCAGGTCACAGCACAAGCATTACTTGTTCTGTGAAACCATCTCTGGCTTTTCTAGGCAGATTTATATGCTCTTATATCCAGGTTCACATTATACTAGTGTACTAGCATCAGACTTTAATTATTTACTTACCACAAAATTTTTTAAGAGAGAGAATCATGTCCTTTTCATTATTTTTAACTAGTATCTTGCCCGGGTGTTAGTACTTTATAACTGCTAAATGAGTATTTGTTAAATAAACGAATAAACTTTATCTAGTCTTATTAATAACTTTGGTAATAACTGTTTTTAGTGTTTAAATATAGTTTTATATTTATATTTAACCGATAACTAAGGTCTCAACTCCAATGGCTCATAGGCTTGAGGTTGGTAAGATGGGATAATGAATGTATGACACCAGCTCTTATCCAATAATAAACATCTGGTTTTAGATAAATATATTAAAAAGGAATTGAGAATACTTAATAATTGCCTGAAAGGGAATCTATCTAATATGAGGAATAGGAAAATGGCTCAGGTTCATTTAGAGCTTGACATTCTAGTTTTAATTTTCTATATGGCAACTTCAGGGAACAAATACATTGTTAGTACACAGCAAACTAATTAGCCTAGAGAACTTGACATATTATTTTTAATTAATAGAAACAAAACCCAGTTGCAAATTAATGGCCTAGAGCACATCAATGGACTAAGAGACTAAAATAGAGCTGAAGTTTTCCTATACATGTAAATGAAAGTGAGAACTATTTGCTTGAAACTCAACTCAAGAAAAAATACTAAAAAATACTTTGAAGTTATATAATATATGATCTAAATGCTTCATCTAAGAAAACAGCTTGTCAAAATGCTAATTATTGGGAACTAAAAGATTTGTTTAGTTAATAATGCTTCCTTTCACATGTGCTGTGTGCTCTGCAGAAGAAAATCTGAAGTCTATTATTAGCTTTACATAGTCAGCTCTTGACTATCTGAGTTAATAAAGAGAACACAGACATCTGCGCTAATAGAAAGAGCAAAGACATACAATAGACTTGTTTCACATTGAAAAGGGTGGATAATATGAAAATTATATCTTCTCTAAACTAAATGTTGATTCTTTGCAGTGTATTTGTCTTCTTACTATGGGCCATTAGTTTTTCTAAGGAAGGAGAACAATGCTATGGGAAACTCATGCAAGAGAAAAGTCACTCTATTGATTTATTTTTATTTATTTTTAGAGAGAGAGGAAGGGAGAAAGACAGAGATAGAGAGAGAGAGAGAGAGAGAGAGAGAGAGAGAGAGAGAGAAATATTAAAATATTCACTTGTTCCACTTAGTTGTGTGTTCATTGGTCACTTCCCATATGTGAAGTGACCAGACATTGAACCTACAACATTGATATTTCAGCATGACACTCTAACCGATTGAGTAAACTGGTCAGGGTGAGAGGTCACCCTAGATCCTATGAGTGGCTTGCCAGAGTTTAAAATTCTATCAGTAGTATTCATTCAGCACATTGGATTTTGCTTGTTACTAATACATTAAAAGTTCTTGTTCTCAAGGCTCCAAAGTCCTAATACAATATCTTCCAGTTCACACATGGATAATGCAGTAACTAGCAAAAGCAGTGATGACAAAAACTCAGTCCTGGGGAAGAAAAACAAAGTCGCAATACAGCTTGCCCTGACCTTGTGAAAGAAAAGAAAGAGCTCGCTGAAGTTTTTCCTGTTATTTAAAAAATTAAGCCTTAAACAGTGGCCCACTAAAATAAACAGGAGAAGGAAATTAGAAACTCATGCATATTGCAGATATAATGCTTTTTAGAGTGATATAAGTATTTTTGGCAATGCTGGGTCAGCTACTTAATAATTATCTAAGAAAATGAAATAGCTTCCCAATGTGAATAACTGCTATCTTTTCATCTGTGAAATCAGATGAATTATGTAACAAAATTTACATTAAAAATGACATTTCTCTTTGAGGCATTTTTAAGAAATGACTAGTGAGAGGTAGGCTCCATGGCTCAGAAGAAAGCAATATAATTAAGAGAAAAGCTGGTCTGGCCATACCATATAGCTAGAAACAGGCACACAGTAGATGACAGAGTCCAGCCAAGCAGATACTCAGTTAGGCAATCATTTTCCATTTACTGGGCATCTGTTACAAGTCAGTCACTATGCCAGATGCTGTGGATACAACTTAATTGAGAAATGGTCTCTGCATTTAAGGAACTCACAAACACATAAACAAATATTTTTATATAAAATAACCAATAATAAAGGAATATTAATAGTGCTGAAGGGAAGGGGGTCACAAAAAGGAGAGATTTGTTGGAGCAAGAGAAAGCTTCATGAAGAGATTACCCTGCCAAATCCCCATGAAAACTGAAGCTTGCCAGGTCAGTGAGATGGAAAGGCAGTCCAAACTGACTAAATCAAGAACAGTGAACTCTAAGAACAATGTTCTTTTTAAAGAGTACATGGTGTATTTGGGTAGAAGTAAATAGAAAGTTACAGCCAGGTTATCAAGGATTGCATTGGGCATGCTAAGGCATTTGGACATTCTTGCACAGATGGAGACAGGACATAAGAGGTTGTTAGGTGGTGAAGTTGCATGATCAGCTATCTACTTGAAAAAAAATGAACCTGGCTAGCTTTGAGAAAAAGCCACTCCCGGAGGAGGAAGACCTAGTTGGGAAGCATCAATAATGTGAGGATTTCAGGTCTGTATGTCCTAATATACTACAGTTTCCTACCATCTGGTTTATGTCTTAAGATTTTACTATTAGAGCTTTAGCTTCACAACTTAGTACCTATTAAAATAAAAACTAATCTTTTGGGGGGGATGCTGTGATGGATATGCATAAATGCATAACTGAGCTGGGCTTGGGGATATGGGGTGAAGGAGACAATTTTCAAATTCTTCACTCTCAATCATGTCTGTAAGCTCAGTGACAGCAAGGGACTAACAGGTGATCAGGGAGGGACCTCAGGCAAAAGCTAGTGGAGAGAACGTCTCCCTCTTGGTCAAATTGTGTGAACATGAGACACTGTGTTCATTTTCTGTCTTTGCGTAACACAATAAACTTAGTGGCTTCCAACAACATACTTCCATTATGTCACGGAGTTGGGAGTCTGGACATGTCTTAACTGGCACCTCCATGAGGGGTGTCTGCACGCTCTAACACAGGAGTCAGCCGGGGCTGCGACACCAGGTGAGCCTCTGGGTGCAGCTCTAGCCCGCATGGTGGCGTACTGCTCCAAAGCCAGAGATGGAGATAGCCTGCTGCTTTAAGTTGCTAAATTCAAGACCCCCATTTAAAGGAATCACTTGGTCATTTCAAGCCAACAACTGATAATCTCTCTTTTGAGTAATTTGAAGTAATTGGAGACCTTCATGATATCTTTCAATTCGTCACCTTTGCCATACATGGTATTGCAACTATGGGAGTGATACCCCACAACCTTTGCCATTGGCTAGTAGCACGGTACAGGTCCCACGCCCACTCAGAGGTGCGGCAGCATCACTCTAACTAAGGTGGGGATACAGGCGGGAGTGAATCATGAGTCTGTCTCAGATTCTGCCTATCGCCGATGCCAAGAGTCAGGCACAAAAGTTGAAATCACTACAGCCCAGAGTCAGGTAGGCAGGGAACAATTGGTTTGTCAGGTAGGTAGAAAGTTAACTGGTGGAATGTCTGGAACAAGTTCTGTCCTGAGCTGGCTCACTGTGGCATGATACATAATGGAGAAGCCTGCATTTAAAGTGCAAGGGTCCAGAGAGACCCTACCAAGGGCGCCAACCCAACATACACAAGTGCAATAAAGGAGGAAAACAGTCTCCCAAAAGAAGACTCTAGAGATAAATGTGAATAAAGAAAAAGATCTAGCATTTTGAAACTGTTTGCAACTACGGGTAAAAGAGAGCTCTCTCTCTCTCTCTCTCTCTCTCTCTCTCTATATATATATATATATATATATATACGTATATATATATACGTATATATATATATATATATATAGAGAGAGAGAGAGAGAGCACTTTTCTTTCCCCATTTTACATTTAGCTCTAGTGATCAGACATATATCACATAGATAGATATAAGTGATAACAGGGAGACTTTTCCAGAATGATAAGCAGTCTGGTAGAGAAAATCAGGAGAGAAAAACCATCGAGCAAACTCAAGTCGACAAGATAATTACAGTGAAGATATATGCAGCAACAAATTTGAATTGCAAAGAAAATCCCAGCTAACAAAGCAGTTATATTTCCATACAAATTAACAGAAGGTAAAAAGCAAGGGCAAATTGAATTAATAAAATAAACAAAACAAAAAAAAAAAAAAAGATTTTCAACAGAAAAACCCTGAAACAGTGGCCCGCCCACTTTTGCCGTAATTCAGGATGGATTAGCCGTGGAGAAGCCTGGCTCTCCCTAGCAAGGACACAGCTTCCCAGTTTCGAGTCCCTCCCACTCCAGGACACATAAAACTGGGGCACAGAACAAATGGAAATGCCAGCTCTGTTCATCCGCAGGTTGACCTGTTTGTTCTAAGCAACTCTGTGGATTTAAGACTCTGGCTGCCTGGCTGGACTCCTTGCACCCGGCCATGCTGCATTTGTACTGAATTCATCAAGGCCAGGCTCTGCTCTCTGCCTAGTAATGACAGTAATACAGATAATAATAATGCTCACAGTTATTAAGCATTTATGAAGCTATTTTAATTAAGCATGTGCTATGTTCATGTATTTTTTTACTTAGAGACATTTGTTCAATGTCATAGGAATAGTATTTTGCAAAAAAGATACTAATATATTCCATTCTTAAACTGAATTCCATTGGAAACCTCTTTTCCCACAGGTCTACCCTGGAGACTTAATGCCCAGGACAAGGAGGTTACAAGCCTCGGAGAAATTTGAATAGGGAGCATAGGAGCATACAGGTATCTGGGCTGAAAGTCAAGTGGGCTGCTATGGGTCCTGCTCAGCAAGGATGCTATGGTAACTCTGTCACAGAGGCTGGGGGACAGATGGCAGACTTAGAGTACCCAACTTACCAGAGAGAGATTAGCTGCAATGAACCAGCCGAAAGAGCTGGCTCTGGCTGCCCCCCCCCCCAAATACCCCTTCTTCCGTGCATTTGCTAGGAGTTGAAACAAAACCTAAGTCAAAGTTTATCCTCTCTCTCTAATTGTCTGATCTTTGCCCTCATTGGTTATTCTCTAAGAAGACATTGCTTTTAGTTCACAGGAAAAAAAATTAGGAGACATCAGAAAGTAAAAGAAAATTAGATTATTTCTTTCTGCTTAAAACCTGCCAATGACTTCTCATTGCTCTTACAACAGTATCTTAGGATGCAGACCGAAATCCTGAACAGAGCTTACCAGGCGCTGCGCGAAGACTTTCACTCCCTCTGTGGCCTCTCTGGGGCCATATTTGGACAAATAAATTTGTCCCTCTTCTAGAAGCTTTGCAGACCCCCACATGAGATCCATCACACTCACAGGTACTCTCTCAGCACGCTGGACTTCCTCATGATGACACAATGAGTAAATATATTTATTTTATATGCTGCCCCAATAAACCAATAGTCTTATTTTAACTAATTCCACTCAGAATAACAAGTTCCCACCCGAATGCATGCACTAACTAAATCGCATTACTCCAGCATCTATGGAAGATGTTTTCATATTTTTACATATTGAAATACAGTGAATATTTTCTTTATCTTTCTTTGTCAAGCATCTGGTAACCTCTCTCTTGCCTTCCATGGGATGCAGTGTGCACAGACAGGCACTGGAGAAGAGTCACGTGATACCAGAAGGGGAACAGGAGAGGAAGCACAGAAGAGGCAATTCATGATTTATCAACAACTGATGAAAATATATTTTTACCATTATATTTATATAGGACATTTGATATAAAAAACGCCTTCCTTTTGGCTACCTGAAACTTAAGTCAATTTAAAGTACTGAGTTTAACAATAAATAATCCCAATAATTTATTCAATGCATATTGTTAAAGAAAATAAACCTCCAAGATATACTTACACATTATGTCCACTAATCCTTAACTTCCTCCACATCAGCTCACCCCGAATCTCAGCTTGGAGCTTAAAGAACATCTAGGCAGCCTGGCTTTGGCCTTCATGCTGGCTGGAGGCCAATGCTCCCTCAGCGGCCTGTGTCCAATGGCTGCTGGAGTGATACTGCCCCAGCTTCAGGAGGTCTATTTCCAGCCCCTGTGAACTAATTAAAAAGGAGGCCTTCATTTGCCTTTCTGGCAATCCCCAAGCAGCGTGAAAGGTCCACGCCACCTTCTCTGCTCTAATTTTAGTTCTTTTCTAGTGTTTCTTCTCCCTTACAGAAAAGCATCCTATGCTAAGCACTTGACAAATTTTGTTTCTGTTATTTCTCCCATTTGAAAAGAAGTAATTTTCCACTCCTCTTTTTAGATTTCCCCTGTCCCATCAGGTTTCTCCAGCAGGAGGTGATGGTTTGAAACAACTAATGAAACTGGAGATCGTCATTCACCCAGGGTAGTTAAGTTCCTGAGCAGGTGCCCAAAGGTGCTAGCCAACAAAATTCTTCCTAGAGTTTTCTAGAAACAACTTTCCATAAAGACAAAGTAACTTTTATTACTGGTGATTCTCAGCTTCTGTTCCCTCAGTAATTCACAACACACCTGTCCAGGATATTTTCACTGGGGAACTCAAACTCACAGGTCACTCACTGTGGGCTAAAGCACCATTTCTCAGTCTTTTCAAACTGATACCCTTCCTGTTGATAAATATACCATAATCACATCCTTCCATATCTTCATTGTCTCTTTATCCTAAACAACTCTTCCATCCCCTCGTTTTTTCCCTCAACTGCCACACCTCCTCCACCATCTTTGTTCTCAACTGATGCTGCTGCTTTCTACTTAACAGACAAAATGGGAACTATCAGAATGACATGGATTCTCCCTTCCACAGATTCTCACCAGGTGGATCCCTTTCCAGCATTTGTAGCCACACCAGAAATACCCTGCCTATTTCCCATGCCCCTGTCTCAAGCCAGTATCTCCTCTTAGTTAATAGAACTCATTCTCTCCTCTCATTGTACTTTTATAATTCTCCTTGGAAGAATATTTTTTGAAAAGGTGGCTTATATTTGCTCTAAGTCCTCTCCTCTTTTTCTCTCTTAAAACCATTACGGTGGGCTTTTGCCCCATTAATTTCAACCAAATTGCTCCTGTCAAGTTCAGCAGTGACCTCCACATTGTTAAGCTTACTATAAATTCTAACTCAGTGTACATCCTACTCAACCTATCAGAATTGATCACTCCCTCCTTCTCAATAACTTTCTTCACCTGAATTCAGGACACAACATCCACCAGAGTTCCTCCTATCTCCCAGCTGGACCTTCTCAGTCTCTTTGTTGATGCTGCCTTTTATCCCCTCTTTCATCAGGCTCAGGCTCTGCTCTTCTATCCACACTCACACCGTATCATATGGTTAGTAATGATGTCCATATTTGTGTCTTCAGGCTGCATCTCCAGATACCTAATAGGCATCTCAAACAAAATGAATTCCTGGTATTCCTCCCTGTTCACCAAATGTGCTCTTCGGACAACCTCTCACAGGTCAGATGATAGTAAATCCATTCTCATAGTAGTTTAGCACAAAAATCTTGCAGTTTTCCTTAATTCTTTCTTTTTCCACATACTATATCCATTCCACCATAAAATACTATTGGGTCTACCTTGAAAAATATGTCTAACATATCCATTTCTCTACATCTCCACTGTTTCACCTGTGATCTGAGCTTCCTCTATCTATCACCTCACTGCAATGCTATACTAGCCTTGTAAGGGGCCTCCCTGCTTCCACTCTTGTTCCCCGTTTATAGTTCATTTTCCATGCAAAAGAGTAATCCTCATATAACAGAAGTTGTATCATGTCATTTTCCTAAAAGACCATTATAATTAGCTCTTTATTTCACTTGAGTAAAAGCCAATGTCCTTATAATGACCTATTAGGTCCTACATGTTCCAGTTTTCTCCTTATTACTTATAAATTTTGTATTTCAGGGAATGGCAGTCTGGTTAAACCAGAAACTTTAGATCATTCTTTGAACTTTTCACCATCACCATCACACATCTAATCAATTACTGTAACCTGTTGATTATACTTTTTTTGTATCTCTCTAATTCATTTACATGTTTTCATTGCTGATGACATTGTTTCTCTCAACCTACAATTTTACCTCATCTCAAATTCATCTACTCCATATTAATAGTAGAGTGATCTTTCTAGCTAAATGCAAACCCACTACTATCATTCCCAAGTTTGTCCAACCTGAAAGGTCTTCCCTTTAACCACCTTTTTTTGATAAGTTGCTATTTGGATTATACAATGTACTGCCTTATAAGTGGGAAGCTTTAATTACAAGTCAAACTACTTTTGAAATTGCCCACTGTTACATAAATTCATTGAGTCAGTTTGTTGAGAGTGCAGCATACAGCTCACTTTTGAGGGCGTATTAATTTTTGTTCTATTAAACAACATTTTGTCAGGATTAATTGTTTTGTGTATGTAATCATTTATAAAATGAAATATAAATTATCTATTAATTTAGATTACACTTTTAATTGAAGAAAAGATCAGCTACCTTGGCGTAAGTACAGATCTATAGTAGGTTGTATCATTGTGTTGTGTTTTTTTTTTAAGTGAGAGGAGGGGAGAGACAGACTCCCGCATGCAACCTAACCAGAATCTACCTGGCAACCCTATCTGGGGCCTATGATCAAATCACCTGAGCTATCCTTAGTGCCTGAGGCTGACTCTTGAACCAACCCAACCACTGGCTGTGAGAGGGGAAGAGGGAAAGAAGGGGAAGAGAAAGGAGAAGAAAAGCAGATGGTTTCTTCTCATATGTGCCTTGACCGGGGATCTAACCTGGGAAGTCCACACACTGGGCTGACTCTCCATCCACTGAGCAACCAGTAAGGGCTGGTTCTTTCTATCTTAAAACTACTATAGATTTTAAATAATAATGTTAAACGAGAAAAATAGTATTAAACAATAATAATAATATTAAAGTAAAATATTAATTTTTATAGTTTACAGAATCTATTCACATAAATAAGGTCATTTTTTACTGCAACTCAGAGTAGATATTATTTTCTTTTTTCAGAGGCACAAATTGGAGATCAAAGAATTAAGTGATTTGATGGAAAGAAAATACCTAGAAAATCTGTGACAGAACTGACTCCAGAACTCATCCTTTTCAATTATACCATGTGGTAGGGGTGCCTCACATGTAGGTTCTTAAATGCAAAGGGTAAAATAATGAAATGCTACTTTTCCAAGAAGATAAATACCTACCTTAAAAGTTTTACTTTTTAATGCAAAACATATGAGCATTGTCCTTCTGCATTATTACTAGATATCAGCCCACTCTAAACTTTTTGATGTAACAAGGAGGTGTCATACATTACACTAGGAAAACACAGTAACGTGCTATTTGAAACTATTTCAACTGTTAAAGGCTGGATTTTGGTTCTGTTCAAAGGTTAGACCTGAAAACATCAGTTTTGAAATGTGTGGAAAATGACAGTTTCCCCACTCATTATGGATATTACCACTGAAGTCCTGATGGCCGGAAATCATGTGTTCTTAGCCTCTGTCTCCGGTGGTCAGAGTGGACAGAGGGCACCAGACCCATAGCTTCTCCTACTCTTAAATTAAAACAAAAAAACAAATAAATAATTCTATTATCAACCCCAAAATATTGTTGGAAATTTTCACAACTAATCATCCAAACAACCAATTAGTGCACTAGCTAAAATAAAGCTGAGAAAGAGTCCTGAAGGCAAGTATCAGAGTCATTTCTTCTCTTTCAAGATTTTAAATCTAGAATGAGTCATTCAAGTAAGTATTAATTAAGTGAGAATGATATGCCTACAACTCTTCCCAGGTTCACATTCCACTTTTATTGACAAATCATACCCCATCTTTCCTCTCCTGTAAAACTGTGTCTGGCACACGGCAGACATACACTCAGTGCGCATGCTCAGTGAATAACGCTAGGCTTCATTAATATCACAGTAACAACGACTAATAGTGACTGACATTTATTTAACACTATGTACCAGACACGGCACTAATTACTTCACACACATTACTGCACTACAGGGTAAGCTAATCGAGTTAATTATAATTGTTCATTTAATTCTATAGATAGGAAAACTATAGCATAAAGAGATTAAGTTTTATAGTCAGGTAAATTCAGTCTCAGAGTTAGTAAAATAACGTAAGCAGCCTACAATGTGTTAGGAACCCATCCATTCTAGCTGACAATTCTAGAAAGAAAAGACAATAAATTAGTAAACTAAGGGACAGTATAATTTTACATAGTAAATAAGCTCTGGAAAAAAAAGAAAAACAGGATGATTTCACCCAAGTAACTAAAGTAATGCTGAAAGATAGTTAAAAATATGGATTCAACCACCAAGTTAGAATCACAACTCTGTTATAATGAACTGTTATTTAGTTATTTATCGTCTTTCTGTATTCCCTTGTCTATAAATAATAATACTGAATTCAAAGAACAGTTATGAGGTTTAAATAAGTTAACATACATTAAATGCCTAAAACAGCATAAAAAGCACAGTGTTAAGTATTTGCTTAAATACTTACTGCTTGATAATTTTAAAGGTATTAAATTCAATATATTAAATATTTAAAATTTTATATATTAATTTTAATATTAAAACATTATGAAAGATTTAAGCATTTGCTTAAATTCTTATTGCTGATTAATATTAGTGTTGTTTCTTTTGGCATCTCTGTTACTATACTTATCATCAGATTGAAGGCTTTCCTCAAGACAGAGGAAACTGTCCATGAGGAAGCGCCTTTGAGCCAGAAGCCAAATGACAGTCACATGAAAATTCAGAGACAGGTATTCCACTTGGCAAAAACCAAAGTACAAAAGCCCCAGGGCCAGAACTCCTGGCAAAGAAGGCCAGAGTGGGCTAGGATGAGGTTGTTAAAGGTTAATTAAAGAGCTAGTCAGGAACGAGGTTATACCGAATGCCATTGGCATCCACAGTGAGAAGTTGGATTTTATTCTAACTTCAGTGAAAAGCCATTGAGCATTTTAAGCATGATAATGACATACTTTGATTTACTCTGGTTGCCATGAAAAAACTGGATTATAGTTTCCACAGAATATCAATTTTACCCCATCCATTAATCATTATGTTTGAAAAATCTTAGTGTTTTTTTCCCTCTAGGGGAAAATAATTCTCTGGCTATTTTTATTTTTGTTTTTTAAAATTTATTTATTTGTTCATTTTAGAGAGGAGACACAGAGTGAGAGAGAGAGATAGAGAAAGAGAGAAAGGGGGGAGAAGCTGGAAGCATCAACTCCCATATGTGCCTTGACCAGACCAGTGCAGGGTTTTGAACTGGCGACCTCAGTATTCCCAGGTCAACGCTTTATCCACTGCACCACCACAGGTCAGGCTCTGGCTATATTTTTGAAACACTTTCATCAGTGTTCTTAAAAGTAGAGTCAGAGTAAAAGGGATTAAATAAGTACTTGTGTTACTTTCATATAGTCATTATACACACTCATTTTGAACAATAATTACATGGAATATATACACAGATGATAATTTGGGACTCAAATTAAAATTAATAATATTTAGAGGATTTTAAAAACATATCTCTTTGAAGAAACGTAGTTGAACAGCTTTACTTTGAATTAGATATAAAAGAAAAGATTCTTCAGGCCCACTTTTCATATTTCTGCCCACCAGTTCCTAGTCCCCAAAGAAGTGAAGCATTGCTAATCTGATTGGATGAACCAGGTTATGTTTTATTAGTGGATATGGTTATTTTCCTAATCTTCCTCTGACCCCCAGCCTTATTTTTTCACACTCTTTTCTCTAAGTTCACTTTGGTTTGCATAGATGATAACCCACTTAGGTCACACTGTTCAACCCAGTTTTGCCAGATAACCTAGCTTCAGAGCTAGATGTCAAATATTGAGGAGTTGATACCATTATGTAGAGAGGGGGAACCCGCAATGGAAGAAGAACATTTCTAGATCTCCATTTTTTGTTTTTATTATCATATTAGCATTATATAATCATTTTTAACATCTAACACCTAAAAGGCCATTGATGTATTCAAAAAGAATATGATACCCACATTCTGACAAAAATCAAAAAGACCTACATTGCCACACATGTAGGTGTATGAAGAACACCATGCACATTGTATGAAAGATTCCTTTTAATTAATCTAACTCATAAAGGCTTAAGTTTTAAAAGTTCAAAAATATAGCTGCATAAAGTGAACTGCTTTACCTGTATGGCCAGTTCCCTCGTTCTTGACCTCTGTTCCCACAGAAGAGGTGGGTGGACTAACAGGAGGGCTGGAAGGAAAGCTTGTACACCCTGTAGATGTGTTAATTTCGAAATATTCTTGGTTGTGATTCATTCGATGATAATCCAGGGAAGACACAATAGATGTTCGTTGTTTAGGCTAAAATAAATGAGCGTGATGACAATATTAATATGATCATGTTCATCTTCAGCCCAATTTCCCCATCAATTTAATCTAAGTGGTTTTTTTCAGTTAAATTATCGGGTCTTTATACTTAAAATATAATTGTGCTTTACAGAGAAACACTAAATAATCCCTTGATAAATTAAATAATGAAAATATATTTACTAAAAAATATTATGGCACAATTGATAAAATAATTTAGACTTAAAAAATAACTTAGACTTTTTGTTAGATTTCTCCAGAAGAATTTAAAAATATAGTGCACAGAATTTCCCTTGATGATCAATTTAGAAAGTTGCAATTATAAGTCACCTTTCAGTCAACTAACATTTATTAAACATCTGACATTTGCCAAACCCTGAGGATATAGAATCTAACAATAAAAGGGTCCTCACAACATTGAAGCTTTATTAGGAAAGTTCCATTTTTTTTATTCTTTATATAATCCAAGGAATTGGTGGCATTATTGTCCCCAAGTACCATATGGTGAAATTTTATCATCAGAATAAAGTCAAGTCCTATAAAACATTTTCCAGGATCTAAGAATCTGCTTGGTATTTGTAGTGAACTTTGATTTTTTTTTTAAAAGGATTTTAATTAATCCCCAACTAGCAAGAAAAGTCAATTTAAAAATAAAAGTTAAAATCATGGAGTAATGACAGATATAATCTATACCCTTGTCTGTAATGGATTGTTCCCCATAGCAGTTTTCTATTTTTTCCCCATAGTTTTAATTATGTTCATCTTCTTCCTGCCTAGCAGAGCTGCTAACATAGTCCTTCAGAAAAATAAAACAAAAAACCAAAGTCTTTTTGGCTCTCAGAATTGTGGATATTTCCCAAGAATCAATGCAAGTATTTTTACTTTTTATTTTCTCATTCCTACTATTGAAATATTGACAATGTCACACTAATTAACAAGAGGGTAACTGCAATCTTTACAATAAGTTTATTTCCTCAAAGTACAATAAACATTTCCCTTACCCTCAAATAATTGTTAACTTAATCCCTGTACTTCACAGATTCTTTTTCCTGCATAATATTCAAGTTACCCTGTCTCTTCCAGTTCATATTTGTTTGTTTGTTTGTTTGTTTGCTTGCTTGCTTTTTTTCTTTGTATTTTTCTTAAGTGAGAAGCAGGGAGGCAGAGAGACAGACTCCCGCATGTGCTTGATGGGGATTTACCTGGCAAACTTACTAGGGGGCGATGCTCTGCCCATCTGGGGCCATTGCTCCATTGTAACCAGAGCCATTTTAGCGACTGAGGTAAGGCCGTGGTGCCAACCTCAGCACCTGGGCCAACTTGCTCTAGTGGAGCCTTAGCTGTGGGAGGGGAAGAGAGAAATAGAGAGGAGGGGGAGAGGGAAGGGTGGAGAAGAAGATGGGCACTTCTCCTGTGTGCCCTGACCAGTAATTGAACCCAGGACATCCACACACTGGGCCAATGCTCTACCACAGAGCCAAGTGACCAGGGCCCAGTTCATGCTTTTTGAAGTAGATATTGCTTAGTCTATAATCTAAAATAGGCAATAATATTAAAAATGTATGCATTTTACAGTTTTTTCCATAAAGAATAGAAATTATCATAATATGCTTTCTTCTTTCATTATTGCATTTTTTTTGTTTTTATTTATATATATGTTTTTAAACCAAAATTTACAGAAAAGTTACAAGAACCGTTAAATTAACTCCTGTATACTGTTTACCTAGTCTCTAGTTAGCATTTTGTGCATTGGCTTTATATCTCTTTCCCTCTCACTCTTTATGAACATTATAGTCATATAAATAATAATTATTATTACTGATGCTGAACCATTTGAAAGTTGCAGCTATCATGACCTTTGATTCCTAAATACTTCCATGTTTATCTCCAAAAAATAGGAACATTTTGTTATATAATCACAATAGAGTTCTGAAACTCAGAAACCCAGTATCAATATAATATCATAATATACTAATCATCCCCTATATGTCTTTTATATAATTTTTTTCTTGATTCAGAATCCAATCCAGGATCACTCATAAAAATTAGCTGTTATGTCTCTTAGTTTATCTAGAGCATTGAAATATTTTTAATGAAAGAATTTGAGAGGCATAAATAAGAAACTTGGTTATATAAGAAACTTCAAGTCATTTATTATTAGGACACATCAACTCAGTAGTAGAATTCAAATTAGTACCCACACAGGACTCAGATGCTTTTGAAGTATGAAAGACCAGGGTTCGATATCAGGCTTGGTTTCTCATGAAATGTCTGTCCTTGAGGTTACTGAATCTCAACTTCACATTCAAATTCTTTCTACTTGACTACAAATAGCAATTAAAAGTCATGAACTATTACATTGGCTGCAGTGAAAAAACAAGTATGTCCATCATCTTGGTTTTGTTTTATTGTGTTGTTGTGTTTTTATTTCACTTTGTATATAGGCAGTAAACTTCTTTACTTTTTAATGTTTCTTAAATACATGTTTCTGAACTTTGACTACCCAAAGTTCTATTTACATTAAAAACACAATTTGTTACACAATCGGGAAAGCAAACAGGCATTTTGCAGGGTTTTTTTGCAACATTAATTCAGTTTACAAATATTTGTTGAGTGACTAAATTACAGACACCGTGGTAAGCACTGTAATAAGCACAGATAAGTAAGACTGCTACTCTGTTGCCCAGGTGATAGCAGACTTACTGGAGAAAGAATGGTGCATTAGGGAAGTGACAAGCCATTCATTCAAGCATGTGCTTCAGAACAATAGAGTACAGTGATAAGTGGAGGCACAGAATATAAAGGGAACTCAAAGATGGGCCTCTACTTTAGAGGGGGAATCAAAAAAGGCTTGCATGAAGCCCTGACCAATTGGCTCAACAGTAGAGCATCAGCCTGACGATTTCCAGTCAGGGCACACAGGAGAAGTGCTCATCTGCTTCTCTACCCTTCCCCCTATCCTTTCTCTCTATCTCTCTTCCCCTTCTGTAGCCAAGGCTCTATTGGAGCAAAGTTGGCCTGGATGCTGAGGATGGCTCCATGGTCTCTGCCTCAGGCACTAAAATGGCTCTGGTTGCAACGGAGCAACACCCCAGAGGGGCAGAGCATCACCCCCTGGTGGGCATGCCGGGTGGATCCCAGTAGGGTGCATGCAGGAGTCTGACTGCTTCCCTGCTTCTATCTTTGAAAAAATACAAAAAAAAAGAAAGAGAGAAAGAGAGAGAGAGAGAGAAACAGAGAAAGAAAGAAAGGAAGGAAAGAAGGAAGGAAGGAAGGAAGGAAGGAAGGAAGGAAGGAAGGAAGGAAGGAAGGAAGAGAAAGGAAGAAAAATAAAGAAAGGTTTATATGAGCAGGTGACTGATGGCTGAGTTGCATCCTGATGAAGCAGAGGTAGAAGGCATGTGGTAGGCAAACAAGAGAGGATGGGAAGAAGGAAAGTATAAAATATAAATAGTGCAAGCTGGCTATCACGCAGAATATGTGAAGGTAGTGGTGGGTTCAAGATGTGAGCTATCGTAAGTTGCAGGGACCATGTTAACGAGTTTTGTCTTTAAGTTGAACATTTTACGAAATGACTAAATGATTTCCAAGCAAGAGTTTCATAGTTAAGTTCACATTTTAACAAACTCACTTTAGCAATTTAGAGAATAGATTAGTCGGGGCCAGACTTGAGGAAGGAAGACTGATTAGAAGGATTTATAGAATTCTAGCTGTGATGAACTGAGGTCCTGAAAGTAAAGCAATGGCACTGGGGTTGGAGATAGCAGATGTTTTTTAGAAGATGCTAATAAGGTTAGCTCTTTAGGTTTTGCAATCTGGTTGGATGGGATGATTGACTTTTAAGGGAGGAGTCTAGGGTGACTGACAGAATCAGTCACTTGGGTAAATGGCAAAAGATAAGTTTTTGTTTTGTTTTGTTTTTTAAATGGAAACACCGATGTATACACTCCTATACAGATGCATGAAAGATGTATGTGGGTATGATCTCAGGGCTCAGTATAGACTATCTAGTACATGGTTATCCTAATCTACATTATATTTCCCTTTCTTCCTTTGAGCAGAGTGCTATGATCTCACTGTAGCATGATTTCCAAGGAAATATTTGAAAGAAGGGAGGAAGGCTACTATAAATTCAAAGGGAAAAAACCATTGATCAGTGATCATCTAACCTCATTCTTTTCTTTTTGTGTGTGTGTGTGTGACAGAAAAAGAGAGAAAGAGAGAGAGGGCCAGACAAGGACAGACAGACAGAAAGGGAAAGAGATGAGAAGCATCAATTATTCGTTGAAGCACCTTCATTGTTCTTTGATTGCTTTCTCATATGTGCCTTGACTGGGGGGTTATAGTAGAGTGTGTGACCCCTTGCTCAAGCCAGCAACCTTGGGCTCTAGCTGGTGAGCCTTGCTCAAACCAAATGAGCCCATGCTCAATCTGGTGAGCTCGGGGTTTCGAACGTGGGTCCGCCATGTCCTAGTTCAACACTCTATCCACGGCACCACCTCCTGGTTAGGCTGACCTCATTCTTATTTGCTTCTTCAGAACTCTTTTTATTAGCCAGGTTAAGAAATAATGAATGGAAAGTCATTGCCCAAAGCTCCCTGATCATTGGAGTTGATGAAAAATGAGAACCATTATATGTCAGCCATGTTTTCAAAAACGAATCAGCAAACTATGGTTGGTGGTTCCCATCTGGCCTGTGATTTGTTTTTGAAAGTAAAATTTTATTGCAACACATCTATGCCCATTTATTTACTTTTTGTCTATGACTTCTTTCCCATTGTAATGGTAAAGTAGAGAAATTGTGACTGAGGCCATATTATACACAATGCCTAAAATATTTACTATCTGGTCCTTTAGAAAAAACACTGGTCATTGGCTCTTCTAAGAGATCATTTTGCACATCACGTTAGTGCTCAAAAAAAACATAAGCAAAGGTTCCCTTTTACTTCCAGCCTTATGTGCATTTAGGTTGAGAACACAACACTAATTCTGACCAATTGACTGTTGGTAGAAGTGAGCCTTCTCCATCCCTCTCTTACCCTCCAGATAATGTTGTTCCAAAATGAAGGAGGGTCATTCAGCCCACACTGGAGCTGATGAGAAACTGAAGTAGAATCTCCTTTAAATTAAACCTCTGAGATTCTGAGTTTGCCTGTTGTGTCAGCCAGCCCTACTTAGTCTAACTAGCAAAGAATGCACTAGAGAGGTGAAATGGTTTATTCAAGACTATATAAGTATTAAGCAGAAGGGCTTCAAATAGAAGGAAGGTCCATGTGTTCACATCTAGACACAAGTGAATGGTGCCTCAAGACACAAAGCACAAAGGCAGGATTAAAGAGATATCTATATGGAGAAATAAAATAATAACAATGGATGAAAAGAACAAAGGGATAGTAGCGCTATTAAAAATGGAGATGGGTGTGGGATATTTTCTTCGACTTTATCATATTCTTTTTTTTAAAATGATCCTGATGGAATCCTGCCAAGCCATTCAGTATAAGAAGTAAAAGATTTTTCACAAAAAAAACACATCAAAATTACAAATGGAATTAGCCAAGTTTCAATGTGTAAAAGGAATTGCACTTGTGTTTACTATGACTTTCCCTTTACTTTAATTTTTTTTTTTTATTCAGTGAAAGGAGGAGAGGCAGAGAGATGAACTCCTGTACACACCCCAAACTAGATCCACCCAGCAAGCCCACTAGGTGGCAATGCTCTGTTCATCTGGGGCATTGCTCCATTGCTCAGCAACTGAGATCTTCTTGAACATCTGAGGCAAAGGCCATGCAGCCTTAGTGAGTTCCTGGGGCCACCCCATTCCAAACGAGCCATGAGTGCAGGAGGGGAAGAGAGAGAGAGAGAGAAGTGAGAGGGAAGGGGTGGAAAAGCAAATGGGCACTTCTCTTGTGTGCCCTGACTGGGAATTGAACTCAGGACCTCCAGAAACTGGGCTGACACTCTACCACTGAGCCAACTGGCCAGTCCTATGACTCCTCCTTTAAAAACCTCTCCCTTGCCTGTGGTCCAGCACTCACACCACCTGACTGTGAAAAGAACTTGCTCCTCCATATATTTATTCAACCAAAATCAGTGAACTACAGATCATGGGTCAAATCCAGGCTTCTGACTATTTTTATAAAGGCTAAGAATGGTTTGTATATTTTTTAATGAAAAATATTAGTAACAGGTGAAAATTATATGAAACTCAAATTTTAGTGTCCAAAAATATAAGGTTTTATTGGAATAGATACATGCCCATTCATTTATCTATGTCCTATGGCAGCTCTGACACTATCACAGCAGAGTTGAGGAATTACAACAGAGACGGTATGACCCACAAAGCTTGAGCTATATTATTCTCTGGTATTTTAGAGAAAAAGTTGGCGACCCCTGTGATAGAGTAATAAGAAATGTCTCTAATAAGTTGAAATTGAACAACTACAAAAATGACTATGAGAGTCAGGACCAGGTACATCAAGTTGTTGGAACCAGTACAATATGAAGATGTGGAGCCCCTTGTTCCAGAAGTAGGAATAAAACCACGTTTTCCCTTTCTTCCATGGTCTTTCCAGATCTGTCACTGTGGTTTTATTTGCTGCTGAATGTCTCATTGCCTTGGACACAGGGACAATTAAAGGATGAGAGCAGAGACTCACAGGCACCCAGGGGCACTGACCTACAACTCAGCAAGCGCACCGAACCTCCATCCCCCGCCCCCATGCTCAGGCTCTCACTGCTGCATCAGCAGTTGCTGGGCTGGTTGGGAGCACAGGGGATGGTGGACCAGGGGGTTAAGAACCCCACCCAGTAAGGTGGAGAGTTGGTAGCAGTGGAACCACAGATGAGCCAAGGCTCCAAGCTCCAGCATGTGCTCCATTGTCCCACACACTTCACTTAGAAAACAAATTCAAAGATAAACATCATTACAAAATTTAGACAGCTGACCAGGGGCATTAAACCCCAAGCATGAGGCCCTCTGAGGGCGGTGCCCATTGAGACTGTACTGGTCCCAAGTCCACGAAGCCAGTACCATCTTAAAGTAATGCCTTCAAGGGATTAATATGTGGATTTACTGGTGTCACATATAGTATGGCATGTATTTCCTACCCATACTTTGGCTTTGCTTCATCAGAACCTATTATCATAAGAATACCTTTAAGTTCTATAAAGATATAAATGAATTAATATCTTCTGATATGACATGAAGAATTTCAAGGCATTTCTGTAACTCAGATAGACATGACTCATGTGTGAGTAAAATGACAACACATAACTCCTGACTAGGATGAGATCTGGGTAATGTGTATATTTATTTCCAATTTCTTTTCTGAATTGGATTGTAAACTTCAAATTTCCACTTTTATACTTCCTCCATTATTTTCAAATTATTTAAACTAATGGATATAGAAAAATCCACTCACTTGAATTTAAAACCATTTAAATTCACTTAATTGAATTACAAAGGAACCTCATCAACCTCCTAATAAAATGTCAAGTAGCACTAGAGAGATATTCTAGTTTCAGTACAAAGAAAAATTGGTTCTAGCAAAAGTCAGTGGTGGCATTAAATTATTCGAGCAAAACCAAAGCTCAGATTGAGTGCCAAGAGAAGACAGCTCAGTGTCAGAACATTAGAAAATGACATCAGTAGGAACACGTGGAGATAATAGACTTTCTAGACATTGGCTGATTGACAAATTATACCAATAGTGAATCAATATCCTGTCAAGTCAATGGTAATTAGCTAAGCAAAATACTATTCCTCTGCTGTATGGACTAGGGACAAAGATAGACAGGAAAAGAAGTGCACCCAGAGAGGGTTAAAGTGGGCGTGGGTAAATATCAAGATCTTAAGGGGAGGTGACATATTTCTAGGAACTTGAAATGTGTTATCTCATTTAAGCCTATAACATTGGTATTAAAAGTTATTAAAAGTAGTTATTACTCTTTCCATTTTATAGTAACTTGAGATTTGGAGAGAGCATCAGAGTTAACTAATGGGAGAACTGAGATTAAAGTGCAGTTAGATATAATTTTATTTACTAATATTTTTGTGTGTGTGACAGAGACAGAGAGAGAGACAAAGAGAGGGACAGATAGGAACAGACAGATAAAAAGGAAGCGAGATGAGAAGCATTAATTCTTCACTGCAGTACCTTAGTTGTTCATTGATTACTTTCTCGTATGTTCTATGGCAGCTCTGACACTTGACCAGGGGATACAGCAGACTAAGTGACCCCTTGCTCAGGCCAGTGACCTTGGGCTGAAGTCAGCAACCTTGGGTTCAAGCTGGCAAGCTGTGCTCAAACCAGATGAGCCTGCGTTCAAGCTGGTGACCTCGGGGTTTCAAAACTGTGTGCCATGCGTTCTAGTCCAATGCTCTATCCACGGTGCCACCCCCTGGTCAGACTGGTTAAATAGAATTTTAAATTTCATTTCCCCTCTAGGATGCCACACTATAGATAAAGCAAAAAGAAGCAACAGAGTACAGGTAGAGCCAGAGTCTAACAGCACTTGAACTTCTCATATTTATATCAATGAGCATTTTCCTACACTTCAGTCTGTTGACAGCACTGAGTTGTTTAAAATCATTGTTTTAAAGGGTACTGAAGAAAATAAAAGTGGGTGGAAAACAGGAACAAATGGAATCTAATTCTACTATCTATTAAACCCTGAAGTCACTTGGTATTAAAAGGCAGACATCTTAAAAATCTTTGTATTTTATGTTTATAAATCTTAATTAATTTCATTTTTATATAAAGGTATTTGGTTATGGATTGACATATATACTCATTTTCTATTAAAATTATAAAACTTTAGGGTCTTGGCCGTTTGGCTCAGTCGTAGAGCGTCGGCCCAGTGTGTGGAAGTCGTTAGTTTGATTTCCTATCAGGGCACACAGAAGCACACATTTGTTTCTCCCCCTCTCCCCCCTCTTCTTCCTCTCTCTCTCTTCCCCTCCTGCAGCCAAGGCTCCATTGGAGCAAAAGTTGGCCCAGGTGCTGAGGATGGCGCCATCCTCAGGCTCTGAAATGAATCCGGTTGCAATAGAGCAATGCCCCAGATGGGCAGAGCATCACTCCCTGGTGGGCATGCCGGGTGGATCCCGGTTTGGGCACATGCAGAAGTCTGTCTCTCTGCTTCCCCCGCTTCTCACTACAGAAAAAAAAATTATAAAACTTTAGTATGTCTCTAGTATTTAACATATATATAAGCATGAGTGTAAGGCTTTTAAAATAGAAATATGTAATATACGTTTCTTCATATGAGTTAGTTTCCTTATACAAGTTATTTAAACCTGAATTGGAAAGACCACATATAGACATGAGAGGGTAATACAAGTTTTGGGTTTTATTCCAATTTTATTCAATGGAAGTGTTAAATTGCTCTGGACTGAATGTAGATATTAAAAACCTAGAGAGCATTTTTACCTCCAACCCATGAAGTTTATTCTCACAGCCACTTCTTCTGGCATTAAAATAGTCATGACACTCTTATTACAAAAAAGTATTTTTGAATTAGGCATTTCAAGTATTTATGCATTAATATATTAAAGATGCTCATGTAAAATTCAAATGTGTGCAAAATTAAAAACAAGACCAGTTTTATGTCCTGCATTTAAGTTCTTAAACATTTTTTCAATGATTTGTTTCAGTTTAAGAACAGCAGGAAGTAATTATGCAATGGATTATAGAAGATATGTTCTGAGCAACCCAAACAGGAAACTCATATCACTGTGTGGGTGAAAGACATTTTTACAAATAAAGGTGCACATTTATTTATTTTTTTAGAAATTAATTTTTAATTTTCTTCTAAATTTTTGTGATAGTAGATTCACATGCAGTTGTATGAAATAACACAGAAGAACAAAACAAAACAAAAAAACAAAGAAATAATACAGAGAAATCTCATTGTCCTTTCCGCCATTTTCCCCAATAGTAAATCTTGCACAATTATAGTACAACATCACAACCAGGTTATTGACATTGATACAGCCAAGAAACAGAACAATGCCATCCCACAAGGATCCTTCCTGTTGTCCTTTAATAGCCACACCTACTTCTCTCCTGCCCCTCCCACCTCCTCCTGGCAACCACTAATCTGTTCTCTATACCTAACATTTTGTCATATCAGAAATGATATATTGGGGTGGTGAACACACAATACAATATACAAATGATATACTATATAATTGTACCCCTGAAACATGTATAATTTTATTAACCATTGTCACCCCAATAAATTCAATAGAAATGACATAGAGATAAGATAATACAGTATGTAACCTTTCGAGAGTCACTTTTCTCAGCCAGCATAATTCTCTGCAGATTCATCCAAGCTGTTGCATCAATAGCTTGTTCCTTTTTATTTAACCATTCACCCACTGATGGACATCTGTGTTATTTCCAGTTTTCAGCTATTCTAAATAATGCTGCTATAAATATTTGTGTACAAGTTTTGGGGTGAACTAAAATTTTCTCTTAGCTGGGATAAACTTCCAGCAGCGCAAGTGTTTGGTGGTATCGTAGCAAAGTGTTTAATGTTTTAAAAAGCTGACAAGCTGTTTTTCCAGAGTTTCTCCGCATACTTGCCAGCATTTGGTTTTTAGTCATTTTGGTAGGTGTGTAGTGACAATTCATTGTGGTTTTAATTTGCATTTCCCTCATTGTTAGTAATGCTGAACATCTTTTCATGTGTTTCTTTGCCATTCGTATATCCTCTGAAGAGAAATGTCTCCTTATGTCTTTTGCCCATTTTCGAATTGGATTGTTTGTTTTATACTGTTTAGTTTTGAGTGTTTTTTATATATTCTAGAAATTCTTCTTTATCAGATGTGTGTGTGGTTTACAAATATTTTCTCCGGTCTGCACTTGTCCTTTCTTCTCTTACTAGTTTTTCACAAAGCAAACATTTTTAATTTGAGAGAAGTACACTTTATCAATTTTTCCTTTTATGAATAATATTTTGTTTTCAGGTATAAAATTGCTTTACCTAGCTCTAGATCCCCATAGTATTCTCTTTTATTTTTTCTAAACGTTTTACAGTTTTATATTTCACATTTAAGTCAGTTATCCATCTGAGTTAATTTTGTATAAGGTATGAGACTTGGGATGAATTTCATGTTTTACCTAAGGATACCCTATTGCTCTAACACCATTTGTTAAACAAACCATCTTTTCTCCATTGAATTGCTTTGGCACCTATGGCAAATATCAGTTGGGAATATCTGTGTAGGTCTCTTTCTGGGTTTTCTTTTCTGTTATATTGATCCATGTGCCTAGCCCTTTGGTAATAATACCACATAGTCTTGAGTGCTGAAATTATAAAATAAATCTTGAAATTGGGTAGATTAATTCCTCTCACTTTATTCTTGTTTTCAAAATTATTTTAGTTATTCTACTTCCTTTACATTTCCACATAAATTCTAGAATAATCTTGTGTATATCTTCAAACAATATGGCTAGAATTTTGATAGAAATTAAAGTTGTATATCATTTGGGGAAAAATTAATATCTTTACTATATTGAGTGTTCTAATTCATAAATACTGTCTTTGCAATAATTTAAATTTTTATTTATTTCACCACATGGTATACTTTGCAGTATGCAAGTCCTTTACATGTTTTTGTTAGATTTTTTTCTTTTTATGTGTGTGATTATAAATGGTATTATATTTTTAATTCCAGTGTTCGCATGATTATTGCTAGTTCATAGAAATACAATGTATTTTTTAATGTTTACTTTTCATCCTGTGGCCTTGCTGAATTCACTTATTAGTTGTAGGAGGGTTTTCTTTTCTTGTTTTTTTGTTTTTTCTGTAAATTCATTGGAATTTCCTACCCAGTCTATTATGTCATCTGAAAATGGAATAGTTTTATTTCTTCCTTTCCAATCTGTATGCCTTATACCAGGGGTCCCCAAACTATGGCCCATGGGCCGCATGTCGCCCCCTGAGGCCATTTAGCCAGCCCTGCCGCACTTCCAGAAGGGGCACCTCTTTCATTGGTGGTCAGTGAGAGGAGCACAGGAAGCATCTGCATCCTGTGCTCCTGGAATTCTGTATGTGGCGGCACCGCAAAGCGCAGCGTCGCTCATGCATAGTACTACTTCTGGTGATGCAGGATGCTCGCGTCACGGCTCTGGAAGTGCGTCATATGGCGCGTGTGCATATGTGCAGTGTGCATAGGGATTTGTTCATAGTTTTTTTTATAGTCCAGCCCTCCAATGGTCTGAGGGACAGTGAACTGGCCCTCTGTGTAAAAAGTTTGGGGACCCCTGCCTTATACCTTTCATTTTCTTTAAAAAAATAAAAAATCTAGAACTTCTAGCATAGTGTCAAGTAACAGTGATGCAGAAAGTGGTGCACCTTCACTTTGTGCCCAGTCTTAGGAAAAAAGTATTCAAATTGTCACTATTTAATATCAGCTGTAGATTTTTGATAGATGTTCTTGATCTAGTTGAGGAAATTCTCCCTCTATTTCTATTTTTCTGAGAGGTATTTTTAATCATGAAAGAATCTTGAATTCTCTTGATTGTTTTGGTTTTTTTTGCTTTAACTGATCTGATTCACTGATCATATTAATTTTATCTTTATTAATTTTCCAACATTGAATGAGTTCTGTATCTTAGGAATAAACTCTACTTGGTCATGGTGCATAATTTGTTGTATATCTTGCTGAATTCTTCTAACTAGTATGTGGTCAAGAAATTTTGTGTCTATATTCATGAGGGATGTTGCTCTGTGGTACCTGCTTTCTGCACTGTTGGAATTTTTTGTTTGTTTTTGTTTTACTTTATACTGTCTGGTTTTGGTAGTAGGGAAATAAAATGTATCAGCATTATACAATAAATTGCAAAGTTCCTCTTTTGTTTCAGGAAAAGATTGTTTAGAATTGGACTTAAATATTCCTTAAATATTTGTTATAATTCTCCAGCAAAATCATGTTGTTTCTTTTAAAAGACTTATAAATTATGAATTCAATTTTCTTACTAGGTATAGGACTATTCATGTTATCTTTTTCATATTGGGTGAACTGTGGTAGTTTGTGATTCATTTAAGCTAAATTGTCAAATTTATGTGGGTAGAGAGGTTTCCAATGTTCTTTTATTAACCTTTTGATGTCTATAGAGTCTGCAGTAATATTCCCTGTTTCATTTTTGATGCGGGCAATTTGTGTCTTTCTCTCTCTCTCTTTATCTTTTTCTTTTCCAATTTCTGTTTAAGAACAGCAGGACGTAATTATATAATGACTTATAGAAGATAGGTTTTGAACAGCCAAAACAGGAAGCATATGTCACTGTGTATAAGAACAAAAGACTTCTTTTATAAATAAATATGCAGTTCATATTGCTTTTTAACCTACCAAACATCATTCTGCTTTCCAATTCTGACTTTACATCATTACTTTACTAGTAATACCTCTCATTAAATACATGTTATGTCAAGCATCTTACAATATACTTTCCATGCAAATATAACACCTGCAAAAGTGAGTATTATTTACCATATTTCACAGGTTGGGAAATTGAGACTTCTCAAAGGGTACTGAGTAACTTTCAAAGACAGTTTTACAATCTAGCTCTCTCAACACTTCAAAGTAATGCATATACTTTCCATTGCACCATGCTGTATTTTTCTCTTCTGTAATTATATGAAATGTCTTTCTTTTATTTGGGTAAGAAAATTATGATTTTTTATTTAGAAATTTAATTTAATGGGGAGACACTGGTCCACAGGAATACATAGGTTTCATCTTCATAGCATGTGAACTATTCATTGCTTTATGTGCCCATTTTTCAAAGTCAAAGCACTTTTTTTTTTAATGAAAGAAGGGGAGACAGTGAGACAGAATTCCACATACACCCTGATCAGAATCCACTAGGCAACGCTGTCTGGATTTGATGCTAGAATCAAGCAAGCTACCCTTAGCACCCTGGGCCGATGCTTGAACCACTGAAGCCACTGACTGCAGAAGGGGAAAAGGGAGAAAAGGGGGAGAGGGCATAAAAGCAGATGTTTGCTTCTCCTGTGTTCCCTGACTAGGAATCGAACCCAGGACATTCAGATGCTGGGCTGATGCTCTATCCATTGCCAACCAGTCAGAGCATAAACCACTTTCTGTCACTGTATATTTGGCCCCTTTGACTCCTCTACTACCTACCTCCTCCTCTGGTACCATTTCACTTTTGTATATGTCCATGATTCTCATTTTTATATCCCACCTACATGTGAAATCATATAGTTCTTAGTTTTTCTAATTTACTTATTTCATTTAGCATAATATTCTCAAGGTCCATCTACATTGTTTCAAATGTCAATTTTAATAATTTATTAGGGCTGAGTAGTGTCCCATTGTATATATGTACCACATCTTCTTTATGCAATCCTTATTTGAGGGACACTTCAGTTGTTTCCATGTCCTGGCCACTGTGAATAATACTAAGATGAACATGGGGGTGCATATGTCTTTGAGTACAAATGTTTTTGAGTTTTTTGGGTAGATACTCAGTAGAGGAATTGCTGGGTCATATGGTAACTCTATTCTTAATTTTTTAAAGAATCGCCATATTGTTTTCCATAGTGGCTATACCAGTTTACATTCCCACCAGCAGTGAATAGGAGGGTTCGTCTTTCTCCACAGTCTTTTCAACACTTGTTATTACTGGTCTTATTGATAATATCCAATTGAACAGGTGTCAGGTGGTATCTCATTGTAATTTTGATTTGAATTTCTCTAAGAGCTAGCAAAGATGAGCATATATCTGTTTGATGCTTGTATGTCTTCATGAAGGAGGTGTCTGATGAGGTCCTAAAATTACAAGAATGTTCACAAGAACATTTTACTCAAAGTATAGGGATGAGCAAAAGTAGGGTTACAGTTGTTTCTGTGAAAAATAATACAAGATTATACTCTTGTTTCATTACTCAAAGCTCTACTCCTACTTTTGTTCACATCTGTATATGTAAAAGCAATTGCAATGAGGGTTATCACAAAGAAGTAAATAAATAGTAGATAGAAAAAGAAGTTAAGGTTTA
This sequence comes from Rhynchonycteris naso, assembly GCA_037038555.1. NCBI lineage: Eukaryota > Metazoa > Chordata > Mammalia > Chiroptera > Emballonuridae > Rhynchonycteris > Rhynchonycteris naso. The sequence continues at coordinate 87,073,166 of CM073000.1, forward strand.
AACCAGAAAAATTTGATAATACAACTACTTATATCATGAATTTAAGATGATATGAAGTTTTAAGAATAAGTCCATAGAATTTCCCTTGGAATAAAATATTATCAGTGTCATAGAAATTTATGTCATATGATGATACAGTTTTTTTAAAATGCAGATATGCATTCAAATTAATTTTAACTAACAATTTCAACTATTACTTCTGCTAAGTGTTTTTCTTCTAAAAAAATTTATCAAAATACACATTAATAGAAGTTTTTCTTTACTTCCTGTTTCATCTCTGGCAAAGGAGTACTCAAAAGGCTGATAAGAAGGGATATAAAGCACATACTTAAAAAAAACACAAAACCTATAAATACCTGACCCTGCAGTGGCATGGTGGATATTGCATCAGACTGGGATGCAGAGAGCCCAGATTCGAAACCCCAAGGTTGCTATCTTGAGTATGGGCTCATCCAGCTTCCAGCTTGAAAGCGGGGTCACTGGACTGAGCGTGGGATTATAGACATGACCACATGGTCACTGGCTTTAGCCCAAAGGTCACTGGTTTGAGCAAGGGGTCACTGACTCCACTGTAGCCCCTTATTCCCCATCAAGGCACATATGAGAAAACAATTATTGAATAACTAAGGTGCCGCGACAAAGAATTAATGCTTCTCATCTTGCTCCCTTCCTGCCTGTTCCTATCTGTCCCTCTCTCTGTCTCTATCACACACACACACACACACACACACACACACACACACACACCACTATAAGCTGAGTAATCAGTTTTTAAATAATCAAGTTGCAATGACAAATATGTAAAGTTTCTTATAGTTCTTTTAAAGACACAAAATCTTTAATTTGAAACAGTCTCTAAGTATAAAATTCCTTCCTTTTTCTTACATTAATGAGCAACATGAAAACAGTTTACTAGTATCCTAAGTTCAAAAGCACTTGTACATTTATACTCATTCCTATGGGTACAACTCATTGACACCTTTATTCGAGACAGAATGGGCTTTGGAGCGAGATAGAATTGCATTCAAATCCTAGAACCCGTAATACAGTTCAGCATTTAAATCTGTAAATGGGGATAATAGAACCTGCCATGGAGAATTATCAGGATTAATTGATATAATGTAAATGAAGCACTGAAATAATGCCTACTTCAAAGTAAAGGACTGATAATTATTTTTTCTTCTCTTACTGTCAGATGTAGCATAGAGAAGACCTGCTTGAAGGAGACATTGAAGAGCTAAATCACAACACAGCTCCCCTAATAACTGGCAGAATACTCAAATTAAATGGCAAAGACAGTGGCAGGACCCCACTGAGAAAGTGCAGAGGTGAGAGATAAAAAAAAAAGGGGAGGATCAGTAGGTCTGGAAAAATAAACAGCACACAGACTTAGTTTACTAGGACTTAGAACTGCTGCCCTGGAAACTGCAATGACAGTGCTAAACTGAAAGCCGTCGGGGGCTCCGGTAGGAAATAAGTGGCAAAGACCCTGTAGAACCTCTCTGAACAGCCACCCAGCTCTGATTGAAGACGTGAGGCTGGAGGCAATGGTAGACCAGGGAGCTGGGGAGGAAGAAGAGCAGGTGCATTCCAAGTAACCTCTATCACTCCACTGAGGGTAGGCGGCTTTAGAAACCATGACAGAGAGGTCCAGGAACCTCTATGGCGACTTTATCAAGCAGAAAGTTAGGAGGTTGCTACGAGTTTGAATAGCATGCACTAGGTAGGACTTTGGATTAAGTTAGTCAACAGATACATTCTGAATCAAACAAAACATAAAGTTGAATATAAATGCTATAGAAACATTTCCACAACCAGTCTCTGAGAATGTCTGAACCCACGCCTTTACCAATACTACTTAGCATAAAAATATTTATCTTAAAAAAAGGTTTTAACAATGTCTTAGAAAAAATGTTATTTATTTTCAATTTCTTTGATATGCAGGGCTGTTAAGCATTTCTCTTCTTGTTTATTAGGTATTCATATTTTTGAATCATTTATTCATATTATTTGCCTGTTTTTTTCACTATAGACATAAGTATTAGTCTTCTCTATGCTCTTCTAAGAGCACTTTGCCTTTTAGAGTATCAACAGTTTGGCTGTAGATATTTATTATAAATATCTTCAGCTCATTTATTACTTGCTTTCTATTTTAATTGTGATATTTTTATGCAGTGTAACATTTTTTTATATTGTCAAGGCTATTTATCATTTTCTTTGGGATTACTTTCACAGAGTTTATGTTAAGTAAATGCGAATGTTTCTAAGATTAAGTTTGAAATAATGACAGTGTCTCCATCATTTAATTTCTTTTAGTCAATAGAGAAATGACTGGTAAGCTAATAATTTGCAACTATTGTGACAAAAAGGAGAAAGAGAAAGTGTAAGGATGAGAAAATAAGAAAATATCTCTTTAATAGTTATTATTAATCATTGTCAATATTTTGTTATAGTGTATTGCCAAATGTTTGTTTATATGCTAACTTATTTAAAATAGTCTTTTCCCTCGTGTTTTTACTATATTAATGATCCTCTTAATTTATGGATAACCATAAAAGATATTACTATGACAATTAGTAAAATTTGAATGGGGTTTTAGTATTAAATAGTAGTAATATATCAAAGTTAAATATCTGATTTTGATGGCTGTTTTCTGGTTATAGATAAACACCCAAAAGAAATAATATGTTGAAATATTTGGGGCTGATGGAGTCAGCAACTTACACTTAGTTCCAGAAAAAAAGGTCTTTATATTGTTCTCTAATTAGGCAGTTAGAGTAGCCAAACAAGCATGCTTGTTGCTGCCCTCTGGGTTTCTCCTCTTCAGAGCCAACAGGTCAGCGTAATCTATACATTCCTTCTCTTCTGTAGCAAAATGACCTTGTAGCTGGTTGTGATGTGTGTTTAATTCAAGGACAAAGTTATAGCAAGCTCATTTGTCCACATATCCAGAATTATTGTTCAAGCAGTTTTACCAGTAAAATGTATTTTAAAATTATGACATTTTATTTTAATTTGTCTAACTTTTGTACCCTATCTTTCAACTGGTTCTGAATCTGGAAGAGAAAGAAATCAGCATAGTTCATGTGTATACCAAACTGAAGCATTCTTATTCCTCATAGTGACTAGTATAATGTTTGAAACAAACTTACTGAATTCAATCAAAATAAAATATAATGATGCTAAAGTAATACTGTATTATAGTGAAAAACTTAATTCCTTGTAATTACTTGTTTTTCAGTTTTAGGCATTTAACACCACTGATTTAAAACATTTTTTTAACATGGTACAGTATATAATATACTTATTTTACTTCTCCTCATACATACCCTAGAAATTATAATGGCCCTGTTCACTCACATGGTTGCTCAGAGAATTAAGTAGGCAATGCGCAGATGCCACTCAGTAACAGACTAAATGAATGACACACATTTTTTTGCTTAGTCATCACTCTCCCTTTTTCAACAGTATAAGTGTGTGCAGAATAAGTGGAAAAATCACACCAGAACGGAGTTGCTGGGGTCAGCTTTAAAGAAGCATATCAAATGACTTAGATCATGTTTCCCCAATTGTGTTTCATGGATCACTAGTTGTGAAAACCGTTAATGGGTTTCCAGTGTGGTAGGTGGAGGAAGGCTATGGAACATCCTTCAGTGCAGAAAGTCTTCCACCCTGTACTCCCTCACATATTTGACCATCTGAACCTTTCTACTCCAAAAACACTACTCAGAATGAGTACTTCACAAAGATTAAGACATTCTGATTGAGAGGAAGAAGGTAGAATACGTGATTGGGACTTCTTGATTTATTAGAATACCCTCTGGTGAATTTGGCATAGCATTATGTCAAAAAGCTACAAAGGCCTTGCTCACCCTATTTTGCTCCCTGGACTGGGTATCTACCACCTCATCTAGCTAATTTCTGTTCAATTTAAAGCTCAATGTGAGTATTCCCTTCCTGGAATAGTCTTCCCTGGCTTTTTACCAAATCATACTCAGCTAATTAATTCAAATAATATTTATGATTATGTACTAAGTGCTGTTCTACATACCAGGATTGTGCATATAATAACCATAATATGACATTGTTATTTGTTTTTTTTCTAAGTGAGAAGTAGGGAGATAGAGAGACAGACTCCCACATGCACCCCGACTGGATGGATCTACCTGGCGAGCCCCCTACCAGAGCAATTCTCTGCCCATTGAGGTCTGTTGTAAGCTATTTTAGCACCTAAGGTGAGGTTATGCAACCATTCTCAGCACCCTGGGCCAAGTAGCTCCAATTGAGCCATAGCTGCAGGAGGAGAAGAGAGAGAGAAAGAAGTGAGAGGGGGGAGTGGTGGAGAAGCAGATGGACCCTTCTCCTGTGTGCCCTGACCAGGAATTGAACCCAGGACATCCTCACACTGGGCCGACGCTTTAACACTAAGCCAACTGTCCAGGGTCCAACATTGTTATTCTTATAGAACAGCTGTCTGAGTGGGAAAGAAAGACACTGAAAAAAATCAACACATAAATGTCAATCCAGGTTTAAAATATGCTATAAAGAAAAACTAGCATAAAGGAGATGGAAAGTGAAGCGGTGGTTACTTTAAATTCAGTGGTCAGAAAAGGCATCTCTCATAAGGTGGCATCTGAATAATGACCTAAAAGAAGGAAGATAATGAGCCATTAAGTCCCCTGGAAAAGGGCATTCCAGACAAACCAATGACGAGTGTAAACAAACCTAAATAACTGTGTGGCTTATCTGAGGTACTGTAGAAAACGTGGCTGGGGTAAAATGAGCTAGGTAGAGCATGACAGGAAATGGATTAAAGGTTAGACAGACAGTCAAATTATATAAGGTGATGTATGATTTCACTCCAAGTAAAATGGGAAGACAATGGAAGTTTGAGCAGATGGATAACATGATCTGATTTATATAAGTCCATCTACCAATTTGTAAAAGGATAATAAGGGCACAACAGTCATTGCCAGGAAACAGGGTGAGAGGCTTTTCCAAAAGTTGAAGCAAGAGAAATTAATGGTTTATATGAGCGTGACAGAGGAGGAATGGTAAGAAGGTCTTGATTCAAGACGTAGAAATTTGGGAAAGAAAGCTAGAGGAACAATTTGTAAACTTTTTGATCTCAGGACCATTTTATGCCCTTAAAAATTATTGAGAACACTAAATAAAGGGTTTTTGTACATGAGGGTTATAACTGTCAATATATTAGCATATTACAAATTAAAACTGAGATACTTAAAACATAAGAATACAAGGGTACATTCATTAGCATCAGAACTGTGGTGGAAAACTCCACCAAGCACTCATAGACACACGTGAGTGGAAAAGGCAAAATGGGTTTGTATTACTATGAAAATAGTTTTGACTTCACAGACTTTCTGAGAGGCTCTCTGAGACTGCCAAGGGGTCCTGAACCAGAGTTGGGAATTGCTGGCCTAAAAATCTTTCTGATGGATCAGATGAGAGAGAGTGTGAGGAAAAGAAAAATGTCAAGGATAGGGTCAAGTCTTTTAGCCTGAGCTGCCATTAACTAAAGTAGAGTTTTGTGCTACAGATGGTAAGTGTAAGATACTTTTTAGACATTCTGTTGAGATTTGGAATAGTTGGCTGGATATGAGCCTGGAGTTCAGTGAAGTGGTTGGGGTTGGGGATGCATATAGAGGAGTCACCAGCACACAGAGCGCACTTAAAGCTCTGGGACTGATGTGAGTAATATGGAACAAATGTTGACTGAGAGAAGAGGTCTGAGGACGATCCCTGGAATTAGTCATTCAATCAATGAATTCCATCAGGAAAATTCCAAATGTTATCTGTTTAGAGTACAGTATCCCTTAGTTGATTAAAGATGCTATTACATCATTTTTGTATATAAATATCCTCTTATGATGCCTGGCGCACAGTAGGCACTCCACTCTGTTAGCTCAGGCAAGAGAGGGAGTTGACGTGCTTAGCTTCAGGTTCATACATGAGGTCTACTATTCATCATGTGGTCAAACAGGTTCCTATGAATTTAGAGGCAGATGTAATTGCGAGCCTTTAACTTTAGCCAGTGCAAGTCAGTAACAAGTAATCGATAGATGAGATTAGATTTCAAATCCTAGTTCCCACTTAAGACATTTAAAACAATAATGCCAACTTTACATTCTGGACATTTTATTTTCTAAGGAAATTTTTCCCAGAGAAATTTTCATCTACACATTCTTATTCACACTGCCAAGAAACGCTCTAGGGAGAAAAACATGCCAAAGAATGGTATCCACTGAGATTTTTATGAATGTGGAAGAAAAAAACCCTGAATAACACAAAAGGAAAAGACCTATTTAATAAGGTCTGCTATTGTCAATGGCAATGTGGGCACAAAAGTCAGAGAATTCTATTTTATGCTTAGAAAAGGAAGTGAATCGCCTGACCAGGCTGTGGCGCAGTGGATAGAGCATCGGACTGGGATGCGGAAGACCCAGGTTCGAGACCCTGAGCTTGCCAGCTTGAGCACAGGCCCATCTGGCTTGAGCAAAAGCTCATCAGCTTGGACCCAAGGTCGCTGGCTCCAGCAAGGGGTTGCTCAGTCTGCTGAAGGCCCGCGGTCAAAGCACATGTGAGAAAGCAATCTATGAACAACTAAGGTGTTGCAACAGCAACGAAAAACTAATGATTGATGCTTCTTACCTCTCTCCATTCCTGTCTGTCTGTTCCTATCTATCCCTCTCTCTGACTCTTTCTCTGTCCCTGGGGGGGTGGGGGGGAAGAAAAGGAAGTGAATTATTTTATATGTAGAAAGCATCAGTAACAAATAATTCCACATTTTCCTAGTAGATAAATCCAGCCAGAGTTTCATCAAAAGAAACAAGGATGAATAATATCCCACTGGCATATGATTGGCATGACATCCGTAAAAAATGATGGTGATTTATTCACTAATAGAAGATGAAGTTCGTAGTGAGTACTTTCTGGATTCTGGTTTCCCCTTCCCTGCATTGGGTCAACCTGACCCAGTTCTGTGTCTTTTATCTTCATTGGTTTCTCTCACATCCCATATTTCAGGAGTTTGTATCCCTGTGGCTTTCTAATGCAGACACCTCCAAGGAAGGAAATGCTGGAGGTTGAGATCATCACCCCATGGCTAGCTAGTTTCATTTTAGGTAGATTCAAATGATTTAAGGAACTTAAAAGGGTTCCCAAATACATTTCCCAAAAACCAAAGTTGTTATCATCAGAGCCCCTTGTGAATGAGGCACCAATAGTGAGAAGATTGTCTCTCGAAGGTCATATTTCAAACACCACTTTTTAAATCACCACTATATCAACAAGTTGGGTTGCTATAGCACTTTACAGTTTGCACAGCACCATGGTGTATTTCATCTGCCCTGAGCTTTACTACAGCTCTGGGGAGGAAAGGCAAATACCATCCTCACATTGCTGACAAAATGAAGGGTCAGAAGGGTTACACATAGCTTAGGCAACAGAAGCTTGATTAGAAGTGAATTCCTAGAAAAGGCACCTACAAGCAAAATTTTGCATATGTTTCATAGTACACTTTTCCAAAAATATCAGGTTAAAAATACTTTTCTTTAGACATAGTGATTTAATTGTTTGGGTTAGGGCCCTGGTATTTTTTTAAAGAGCTTCCCAGGAAATTCTAATTTGTTGATGATTACTGGATAATGGTTAGGGCCATTGACTTCTTAGTTTTTCTTTCCTTTCCAAATCATTCTTTGTTTCACCCAACATTATTTTCTATTATATTATTATCTTTCTGTTTTTAGCTTTCATTTCTCACACTTAGTTTTGGTTGAAAGACTTCAAGTTACTGAATAGTCTTCTTTAGGTTTTTTCTCTAGGCTACAAACTATTGGTGTCTATGTTACCGCTCTTCTTCCTTTTTCCAATCTATTATTCCCCTCTCAAACTTCATTGTCCCTCTAGAATATAGGAAATAATTCCATCTGGATTATTTTCTCCCTGATGATCTAATTAACACGAACAGACTACTAGAGTTAGGAGACCAGAATTCTTCTAGTCAGTGGCTGTGTAACACTGGGGAAATTATTCAACTGCTTTAAGTCCCAGACCCAATCAGTTAAAAAAAAAAAAGAAAGAAAGAAAGAAAGAAAAAAAAAATACCTACCTTGTAGAGATTTTATAAGAAATAAGTGAAGCATATGTGAAATAATAGAAATAAATAAATGGCTCAAAACTCAACAATAACAATATTTTTAAAAAGTGTTTCTTAAAGATCTTTTAATTTCTCCACTATTTTTTGTTGCAACCCAATACAATATTCTGAACTCTTTCTGAGTTATATGCTTTTTACATTCCCACTCTCATTTCTAATTTTAAAATTTAGCAAATATAGTCTATAATCCCACAGTGCCCAGTAAAATGTTATTTTAGATTTGGCAAGAATTCTAAAAAACCCAAATTCTAAACTATTAATAATGGAAGGGAGAGATGGTGTGGATTATTATTACATTAGTGCTTTATTCTTAGCTCATTAAGCACACAAAATGTGCAAAAGAATATCCAAGATAATTACTTCCTTCAGGTTGAGCTGTCATCTGATTTAAACAGAGTCTATCATGGGTAGTTCAGGAACAGCACATCTTTCTTGATATCATCTCCCTTATTCTCTTGAGAGAACTGGGCCCTCGACTTTTTCTTTTCATTTCTTTACCCCTACAGCCTCTTCACTTCTTTTTCATAGGGTCCCTCCTTAGCTGTGAAAGAGTAGCTTGGTCACTTCATTTTGTCCAATTATACCATGGATGGGATTTGAAGTATGTGGTGGGATCTGGGGAGTACCAGGAGCGCCCTCAAGATAATCAGAATTTCAAATTTTCCAGTTGAGGGAGGAGCAAGATGGCGATGGAGTAGGCGGACATACCAACTTCCAACTCCCAGAAGCAAAGTGGATTATAACTCAATTTTAAGAACCATCACCTGGATAAACCAACTTTGAACAAAACTAAGTGGACTCTTCAACCAAGGAACACAGAAGAAGCCACATTGAGACTGGTAGGAATAGCGAAAACGCGAAGAGGGCTGCCCAGCTCCCCGGAGCAAACAGCAGCCCGGAGAGACCCGCGTGGCAGGAGGAGAGTTTGGCGGAGAGGGAGGGACCTGGGTCCCAGGAACCAAGCCCCAGACTGCAGTCACAGAGCCTAGAAGAGGCGTTTGGAAAGTTTTGAGCTGTGAAACAAGTGAGGGAGCTCCCAGGCCTAGAGTGTGGAGTATTAGGTCCCAATCTACTCTGCCGAGGGTTGCTGAAGGGTATGGTGGGCGGCAGGATGCTGAAATGCGGTTCTGTCGGTGTGGGCGGAGGCCAAGCCGGTGGGAGCTCGGTCTAGCCCAGCAGGGTCGGAGGGGACGCGTGAAAGTGGTCCGGAAGCTGCGGGCCGCCTGTAGTCCGACCTGTGGGGACAAAGCAGGAGGCCAGGAACGAGCAGAAATTTGCTCTGCGACCCTACGCAAGCTGTCCCTGACCGCGGGGACGGGGCTAGGACCAGGGACGGGAGGGGGGCTTGCGGCTGAGCTCACGCTGCCAGCCCCGCCCAGCCGGAGAAACATAGGTTTGCCATTCTGTGTCCCCGAGAGGGCTCTGAGCACGGGGACAGGGTAGACCCCGAGACAAGTGGAAGCACGCAGCTAAGCCCACGCTAATATCTCCGCCCGGCCAGAGAAACCGCAATTTGCATCCCACGTGCACGAGCGGGCTCGGAACGCGGGGGCGGGGTAGAGTCCGGGATGAGCGGAAGTCCGCAGCTGAGCGGAAGCCAGCAAACACGCCAGCCCCAATAAACCTTGGTTTCCGACCCTGCGCTAAAGGGCCCTGGCCTCAAGGGCGCGGCTAAAGCTCCAGAAGGGCAAAGGCTTACAGCTGAGAGCAAGTCAAAAGCCCCGCCCAACCCGCGAAACTGTAGCGAGCAGGCTACGACTGCTGGTTCGGGGCAGAAGTCCGGAAATAGGCTGGACCCCAGCTGAGTAAAGGTGCTCACCTCTATCCTTGGTCCTGAGGCTTGTGGCTTGAGTGACAGCCCCTCCCACGGAGGAGAGGCAGAAATCACAGCAAAAGCCACAGTGGGCCGGCTCTGGCAACGCCCATACCCAACCACCCTACGCACCGGCAGAGGGGGTGGGGGGCCTGCAGACAGACCACACCTAAAGAACACAAAGGCAACACCTACTGGACTCCAGTGGCCACAACTTGCTTATACACAGATAAAATGGGCAGACAGAGGAATGCAACCCAAATGAATCAAGAGAAATCCCCAGAGAAGGACCTGAATGAACCAGATATAACCAAATTACCAGAAGCAGAATTTAGAATAATGATAGTTAGGATGTTCAAAGAAATTAGGGCAACAATGGATAGTAATTATGAACACCTAAATAAAGAGATAACAAGTATAAAAAACGAAATTGAAATAATAAAAAAGAATCAGACAGAAATGACAAATACAGTATCAGAACTGAAGATCACAATGGAAGGAATTAAAAGCAGGATGAATCACGCTGAAGATCGAATAAGCGAGTTAGAGGACAAAATAAACAAAGGCACAGAAGTAGAGAAGAAAAAGGAAAAGAGACTTAAAAAATGTGAGGAAACTCTAAGAGAGCTCTGTGACAACCTGAAGAGAAACAACATTCGCATCATAGGAGTACCTGAAGAAGAGGAGAAAGGACAGGAAATGGAAACATTGTTCAATAAAATCATAGCAGAAAACTTCCCTAAATTAAGGCTGGGAAACACTCCACACGTTCAAGAAGCACACAGAACTCTATTAAAGAGAAACCCAAAAAGATCTACACCAAGACACATCATAGTTAAAATACCAAAGCTAATGGATAAAGAAAAAATTTTAAAAGCTGCTAGAAAAAAAAAGGCTATCACCTATAAAGGAGCCCCCATAAGGATGACATCAGACTTCTCAACAGAAACACTTGAGACCAGAAGGGAATGGCAAGAAATAATCAAAGTAATTCATAACAAAAACCTACAACCAAGACTACTTTATCCAGCAAGGCTAACATTTAAAATTGAAGGAGAAATAAAGAGCTTCTCAGAAAAAGAAAGCTTGAAGGAATTCATAAAAACCAAACCAATTCTGCAAGAGATACTAAGGGGCTTGTAGTGAACAGTTTAAAGGGAGAGAAAAATATAGCAAAAGAAGAATACAGCTTTAAAGAATAAAATGGCAATAAACAACTACATATCAATAAAAACATAAATGTAAATGGATTAAATGATCCAATCAAAAGACATAGGGTAGCTTCATGGATAAAGAAACAGGACCCATACATATGCTGTCTACAAGAGACACACCTTAAAACAAAAGATGCACATAGACTGAAGGGAAAAGGATGGAAAAAAATATTTCATGCAAATGGAAATGAAAAAAAAACCAGGGTAGCAGTACTTATATCTGACAAAATGGACTTTAAAACAAAGGCTGTAGTAAGAGATAAAGAAGGACACTACAAAATGATAAAGGGAACAATTCAACAGGAAGATATAACTATTATAAATATCTATGCACCAAATATAGGAGCCCCGACATACATAAAGCAGACTTTGATGGATATAAAGGGCGAGATTAACAGCAATACTATCATAGTAGGGGATTTCAATACCCCTCTAACAACACTGGATAGATCCTCAAGAAAGAAAATTAATAAAGAAACAGCAGACTTAAAGAATACACTAGATCAACTTCATTTAATAGATATCTTCAGAACTTTTCACCCTAAAGCAGTAGAATATACATTCTTCTCAAGCGCTCATGGTACGTTTTCTAGGATAGACCACATGTTAGGACACAAAAATGGTCTCAATAAATTTAAGAAGATTGAAATCATATCAAGGATTTTCTCTGATCATAATGCCATGAAACTAGAAATTAACCACAAAAGAAAAACTGAAAAATACTCAAACACTTGGAAACTAAATAGCATGATATTAAATAATGAATGGATTAACAATGAGATCAAAGAAGAAATAAAATTGTTTCTAGAAACAAATGATAATGAGCATACATCAACTCAAAATTTATGGGACACAGCAAAAGCAGTTCTAAGAGGGAAGTTTATTGCACTACAGGCATATCATAAGAAGCTAGAAAAAGCTCAAATAAGCAACCTGACCCTGCTTCTAAAAGAACTAGAAAAACAACAGCAAATAAAACCCAGGACAAGTAGAAGGAAGGAAATAATAAAGGTCAGAGCAGAAATAAATGACATATAGGCTAAGGAAACAATACAGAGGATCAATGAAACCAGGAGCTGGTTCTTTGAAAAAGTAAACAAGATTGATGAACCTTTAACTAGACTCACAAGAAAAAAAGAGAGAGGACTCAAATAAATAAAATTAGAAAGGACAGTGGAGAAATAACAACTGACACAACAGAAATACAAAGCATTGTAAGAAAATACTATGAAGAACTATATGCCAAAAAATTAGACAATCTTGGTGAAATGGACAAATTTCTTGAATCATATAACCTTCCAAAAATCAATCTGGAAAAATCAGAACACCTAAACATACCGATTACAACAAATGAGATCGAAACAGTTATCAAAAAACTCCCCCCCCAAAAAAAGTCCTGGGCCTGATGCCTTCACAAGTGAATTCTATCAAAAATTCAAAGAAGAACTAACTCCCATCCTCCTCAAGTTATTTCAAACAACTCAAGAAGAAGGAAGACTTCCAAACTCCTTTTATGAGGTGAGCATAATTCTGATCCCAAAACCAGGCAAAGACAACCCAAAAAAAGAAAATTATAGGCCAATATCCCTGATGAATTTAGACGCTAAAATTCTCAACAAAATATTAGCCAACCGGATCCAGCAATATATGAAAAAAATCATACACCATGATCAAGTGGGATTTATTCTGGAGAGGCAAGGCTGGTTCAATATTCGCAAATCAATCAATGTGATTCATCACATAAACAAAAGGAAGGACAAAAATCACATGATAATTTCAATAGATGCAGAAAAGGCATTTGATAAAATCCAGCATCCATTCATGCTCAAAACTCTCAGTAAAGTGGGAATACAGGGATCATTCCTTAACATGATAAAGGCCATCTACGACAAACCCACAGCAAACATCATACTAAATGGACAAAAATTAAAAGCAATCCCCTTAAGTTCAGGAACCAGGCAGGGATGCCCCCTTTCACCACTGTTATTGAATATAGTTCTGGAAGTCCTAGCTACAGCAATCAGACAACAAGAAGAAATAAAAGGCATCCAAATTGGAAAAGAAGAAGTAAAACTGTCACTATTTACAGATGATATGATATTGTATATTGAAAACCCTAAAGTCTCAGTCAAAAAACTACTGGACCTTATAAATGAATTCAGCAAGGTGGCAGGATATAAAATTAATACTGAGAAATCAGAGGCATTTCTATATACCAACAATGAACTGTCAGCAAAAGAAATTAAGGAAACAATCCCCTTCACTATTGCAGCCAAAAAAATAAAGTACCTAGGAGTAAATTTAACCAAGGAGGTTAAGGACTTGTACTCGGAAAATTATAAAACATTGACAAAAGAAATCAAGAAAGATACAAACAAGTGGAAGCATATACCGTGCTCATGGCTAGGAAGAATAAACATCATTAAAATGTCTATATTACCCAACACAATTTACAAATTCAATTCAATACCAATTAAAATACCAATGACATACTTCAAAGATATAGAACACATATTCCAAATATTTATATGGAATCGAAAAAGAACACGAATAGCCTCAGCAATCTTAAAAAGAAAAAGTAAAGCAGGAGGTATCACTCTTCCAGATATCAAGGTTTACTATAAGGCCATTATACTCAAGACAGCCTGGTACTGGCACAAGAACAGGCACATAGATCAATGGAACAGAACAGAGGACCCAGAAATAAACCCACAGCTTTATGGACAACTGATATTTGACAAAGGAGGAAAGAACATACAATGGAGTAAAGACAGCCTCTTTAACAAATGGTGTTGGGATAATTGGACATCTACCTGCAAAAAAATGAAACTAGACCACCAACTTACCCCATTCACAAAAACAAACTCAAAATGGATAAAAGACTTAAATGTAAGTCGTGAAACCATAAGCATCTTAGAAGAAAACATAGGCAGCAAGCTCTCCGACATCTGTAGCAGCAATATATTTGCCGATTTATCTCCACGGGCAACTGAAATAAAAGGCAAGATAAACAAATGGGACTATATCAAACTAAAAAGTTTTTGCACAGCTAAAGACAATAAGAACAGAATAAAAAGACAAACCACACAATGGGAGAACATATTCGACAGCACATCTGATAAGGGCTTAATAACTAAAATTTATAAAGGACTTATAAAACTGAACAACAGGAAGACAAACAATCCAATCAAAAAATGGGCAAAAGAAATGAATAGAAATTTTTCCAAAGAGGACATACAGATGGCCAATAGGCATATGAAAAAATGCTCAACATCACTAATTATTAGAGAAATGCAAATTAAAACCACAATGAGATATCACCTCACACCAGTCAGAATGGCACTCATCAGCAAAACAACACAGAATAAGTGCTGGCGAGGTTGTGGAGAAAAGGGAACCCTTCTGCACTGCTGGTGGGAATGCAGACTGGTGCAGCCACTATGGAAAACAGTTTGGAGATTCCTCAAAAAATTAAAAATCGAACTGCCTTTTGACCCAGCTATCCCACTTATAGGAATATACCCTAAGAACACCTTAGCACTGTTCGAAAAGAAGAAATGCGTCCCCATGTTCCTGGCAGCATTGTTAACAATAGCAACGATCTGGAACCAGCCCAAGTGTCCGTCAGAAGACGAGTGGATTAAAAAGCTTTGGTACATATATACTATGGAATACTACTTAGCCATAAGAAATGATGACATCGGATCATTTATAACAAAATGGATGGTCCTTGATAACATTATACGGAGTGAAATAAGTAAATCAGAAAAAAAGAAAAACTGAGAACAGCACGATTTCATACATAAGTGGGACATAAAAGTGAGACTATGAGACATGGACAGGAGAGTGGTGGTTATGGGGTGGGGGGAGGGAGGGAAGGGTGGGTTAGGGAGGAGGGGAGGGACACTGGAAAAACCAGATAGAAGGTAACAGAGGACAATTTCACTTTTGGTGACGGGTATGCAACACAATTGAATGTTAAGATATCCTGGAGATGTTTTCATTAAAAAAAATAAATTAAATACCATAACTAAAAAAAAAAAAAAAAAATTTCCAGTTGACTTTCTGTTAGCATCCACCTATCCTATGTTCATTAAAATATGTTACTATAATGCTCAAAATTAAGTTCCTATTTGGATGATTCATCTATGATGTTGTCAGTCTCTTTTTTCTGCTTCCACCCTGGGTCACTTCTCAAACATCGTCTTCAGTTATTTTTAGACTTACTTTGTATCATGAAAACGGAGAAAGGAATATAAAAATCCACACAGCTAAAACCACCTCCAATGGTGCGACCCAAGAATCCAGTGCTTTTACAAATAATTCTTTATCAAACACTCCAGTAATACCAAGGTGTTTGAGCTTTGAAGTTAATTACACATAGTTACTCCTCTTCTCATAAATTTAATATTTTAGTCACCATCACTCATGTCTCTCTCTCCTACCAACTTCAGTCTCCTCTTTTCCATTCTCTATAACCCAATTTAATTTCATGCATCCTGATATTTATAAAGGAAAAACTGTTTCTTTAATTCTGCCCTTCCTTCAACACACTGCCATACTATTTATTTACCACTAAATTATTCAAAAGGTCAATCTACAATCAGTGCACTGTTTTTATCCAACTCTTCAATCTTTGCATCTTAAGCTTCTAACATCTTCATTTGAGTTAAATTGCTTTCTTGAAGATCTTTGCCCTCATAATCACCAAATAAAGTGACATTTTGAGCTCCCTTCAGCTCTACATACAAGTTTTGACCATGTTGATTAATCTCTTCTCCAATTTCTTTTTATTCTTTATGATAATGCTTTGTCTTCCTTGTTTGATATTTCTCAATGCTCCTTCCCTCCCTCACTTTGCTAAGGTTTTCTTCTAAAGTATATGTAAATAAGTTACTTAAACTTCCTGATTCCCAATTTCTTCATCTATATCATGAAGATAATAATATCCACTCCAAAAAATATCATGTAATTAAATTATTTTATGTACTTAACAATGATTAATTATATTCCTTAAGTACAAACATTTCCAGCATCATCTCTCTCATATTATTTCTATTCACCATCTAATTGTATAAATGACTATAAAATCTTTACCTTAAGGTTTTATCTCTCACCAGAGCTCCACACCAATATTTCTTATTTGTATATTATATTTTACACTAGGTAAGTTTACAAAACAAAATTTATCGTGTCACTCTCTTTCTCATCAAAATAAATTTCCACTCAAATCTTTCTTATATTTATTAAGATTATTTCAAATTTCCAGCCAACCAGGACCAAATCATTAGTTATCTTATCTTTCACTGCCTTAGATCTAATCCATCTCTTTACACATTAATGATTCATCAAGTGTCTTTTGCATTAAGCACTATACAAAAATAAAATCATAGCCTAGTCATATTTATCCCAGAAATGCAAAGTTGAGTTAAAATTCACAAATAAAAACAATGCAATTTAACAGAGTAAAGAAGAAAACAGTATATGATCATTTAAATACAGAAAAAATTTTAAAACTTCAATACCCCTTTATGCTAAAACCTCTAATAGTAGGGTACATATAATACACATAGGTTATATTATACTTACTACTGAAATACTTAATTTTTCCCTCAAAGATGGCAAAGATCTTTGGTTTTATCAGTTCCATGCACAATTGCAATGCAGTCACAGAAGTAAAATAACAACAACAATAATAATAAACCTAAAGACTAGAAAAAGAAAATAATAAAACCATTCATTGTTATTGTCAGATGATAGGAGAGAACCATCAAAAATTATTTTTAAAAGGAACTACTTTAACTTTCAAATAAAATTATCCAGTGGCAGAACACAAGGATAATATAAAACTCAACTGTGTTTCTATAGACTGACAAGGAACAATTGGAAAGTGAAAGTAATAAATAATATGAAAGCATTAAGTCAACTCAATGAGGAAGTCTTTTTCTATGTAGGAAAAAGAATGACTCTTAACTCTTACTTCACATCCTAAAAAAACAATTTGAGATAGATCATAAAACCAAATGGGTCTGACCAGGCGGTGGCATAGTGGATAGAGCGTCGCACTGGGATGCAGAAGACCCAGGTTTGAGAACCCAAGCTCGCCAGCTTGAGTGAGGGCCCATCTGGCTTGAGCAAAAGTTCGTCAGCTTGGACCCAAGGTTGCTGGCTCCAGCAAGGGGTTGCTCGGTCTGCTGAAGGCCCACGGTCAAGGCACATGTGAAAAAGCAATCAATGAACAACTAAGGTGCTGCAACAACAACGGAAAGCTAATGATTGATGCTTCTCACCTCTCTCCGTTCCTGTCTGTCTGTCTCTATCTATCCCTCTCTCTGACTCTCTCTCTGTCCATGTAAAACAAACAAACAAACAAACAAAAAAACCAAATGGGAAAGCCAGAAGCAGAAAGCATCTGGAAAAAAAAATATGAGTGCACATATTCACAACCTGATGAAACACAAAAAAATATTAACTATGAAAGAACAAATTGATAAACTGGATCTCCCCAAAATTAAAATATTCTATTCATCAAAACCCACTATTTAAAAATATATAGGCAAATCACAAACTAGAAAAAAATATTTGCAGTGTATAAAACTTATAAAAGACCCATATCTTTTGAAATTGCAGGAGAATTTATAAAGAATTAGTACTAATTGACAATTAGAAAGTTGAACATCATCATTAAGGAGACTTGAACAGGCATTTATCAAAAGAACATATAGGAATGGCCAATAATCACAGAAAAAGGTACTCAACATCATTAGTCACCAGGAAAATGCAAATTAAAAACCATAACGAGAAATCTTTTCATACACATAAGAGTGCCTAAAATAAAAAAAAATTAAAAAGTCTAATATACCAAATGTTCACAAGAATATGGAAAAACTAAAATTCTCACACATTTTTTGGGGGGGATTATACAATGGAACAACTACTTTGGAAACCTCTTGGGAAGTTTCTTATAAAGTTAGCTACTCATCTACCCTATAACCCAACAATTCCACTCTTTGGCATCTATATGAAAACTTATCTCTATAAAAAGCCTTGAATATATTTATTCACAGTACGTTCATTCAATGTTTCCAACAGGAAACAATACAAATATCAACAACAGGAGAATGAATAAGCAAAGTCTATCATATTAATGGATCCATCCGATGGAATACTGCTTAGCAAACAAACAAACAAATAAAAAAAGAAAACAAGTAGATCCCCAAAACATTATGCTCAGTGAAAGAAGCCAGAGATTGACATATTCAAAACACATACACACTTGTAGAATTCTAATTATATAAAGTCCAAGAACAG
Organism: Rhynchonycteris naso; assembly: GCA_037038555.1. Lineage (NCBI taxonomy): Eukaryota > Metazoa > Chordata > Mammalia > Chiroptera > Emballonuridae > Rhynchonycteris > Rhynchonycteris naso. The sequence continues at coordinate 87,091,683 of CM073000.1, forward strand.
GCAATCCTTAATCTATGATAATAAAAATCAGAAAGGAGCTCCCTCTGAGTCAGGAATTGGGGTAATTGATTGGAAAGGACCACAAGGCAACTTTCTGGGGGTGGTAATGCCCCTGTCCCATATCTTACTTTGAGTGGGATTATACCTAGATATACAATTGTCAAAGTTCATCACATTGTCTTTCTTCTTCATTTAGAGAAAAATAAAGATGCTTCACCAGGAAAAAAATTAAAAAAAGAAAACACCACAAGTAACATATAATTATTTAGTAGAAAGAAAAAAAGTGGTATGTCTATAGACCTACCTAAAATTTTATGTCAAAGGTAACATTTTATCAAGTTTAAAAATAATTTTATTTTCAAGTGAATTCATCCTAACAGAGAAACTCAGCCTTGTGGGTTAATATACTGAAGAAAAACAAAGAGAAACCAATAGTATGTAATCATTTCAGTCTCTATGAATTGAAAATAGAGCGTTTCACAATCTGAAAAAAAATTTAAGACATGAAAGAGTTGACAGAAGCAAAGGTAAAAAGATCAAACATGGGATGTGGAAATGACAGCTGTGACTTAGTGAGTTAATAAATGTGCCAAATAAAATCAAACTCAACAAAACACTGCAAAGTCTATAGCTTCCAAATAATTAACACAGTAATCAGAGACATGCAATGTATGGTCAGCTCTACCTCATACTGAACACAGGATATCCTCCATGTACAGGGTAGAGTTGTGGAAAGGAGACCAGATAAAGGCATGCAAAAGGCAAAGGGGAAGTAACTGAACACAATCTATTAAAGTAGTATCTATTTGCAGTGATTAGATGAAAGCTATGTTTTATCACTCATTCATTCTATATCATTCTCACAATAAGACTGAACACATGTGCCAATGCCCAGGCAAAGAAATATAAATTCATGAATACAGGTAACATTTATACTTTATCAAGACTTGTTACCAGTTTCAAGAATGAAATGATCATTTCAACCATGTTATTAATTTCTAATTAGAAAGTTTAAAAAGTGTTTTAAAACCCACAAGTCAATCTAACTTCACATTTCTTGCATTCCTAGACAGAAAACCAGAGTTAGCAAACACTTTAGAGGATTAAACTTCTGATCAAAATATAGGCTCTTATATAAGCTAACCAATAATTATCTTTTCTTTGGAACAGTTAGCTCTCAGCCATTCTTCATCTCTCACACACCGGCGACTTGTCAGAACCCACCAGGGAGTCCCCTGTTCAATCCATCCAGCTGTCCCCCATCCACCCTCTCTGGTCTCCAAACCCTTTCCTGAAATCATGTGTCCCTCCCTGATGCTCCCTCACAGTTACTTCTACTTACATTTTCTATTCCTTGTTTACTACAATGAATGAGAAGCCCCAGATTAGAAGTCACGAGGAGAAATGAGTAATGCACCCGTCTCTTAGGTGAAAAGTGGCGCAAATGAGGTCTTGTTCTTTCCCAACTACAGACCTGAGCTGTCATTGTTCTATTATATATACACTGACAGGCTGCATTGGTTCTAATTTGAACACCATACGCCTTAGTTTCTGACTTTCTCACTTCATTTTCTTCTCTCCTTAAATCATCGCTGTTACAACTGAGAAAGGAACGTGGATTTAGTTGCCTCTGTAAACATATAATAATGGATAGAACTGAGGAATAGTATCAGGATGGAATTTCTGCCTTTAATACGACCTCTAGTTTTCTTTAAAGGTTACCAAAAAAACAAACAAACAAAAACAAACAAACAAACAAAATCTAAAATAAAATAGATTGTGTAAAGAAGGATTTATGGAGTAAATCTCCTTAGTGTTGCTTAGGTCACAGATAAGTAGAAAGAAATCTCTTTTTCACTCACTGAATGACCAAATGCATTTATGTTAGAGAACTTATGTTGGTATAAAAGTAAATATGTTTAGTAATGGATTTTATTATCTTATATATAGAACACTCTCCTACCTAAGTAGTTAAAAATTCTGGAAATGTAATGACTGCACAGTAACAGCAGAAACAGCTTTATGTAATGAAGGAACCGATGCCAATAAATGTGGCATTTAGCATCTAAACCTGGGGTTAATGAGGTTATTTCTTGAAGCAAATGAACTAGATAAAATTTCCCTGAAGGATTTTTGAAGATATTTTTCTCCTTTGCATATTGGGACACAGTATAAAATGTTACTGTGCCTTACTGACCCTGAATCTGTAAGTTGCTCATAAAGATATGTCAAGTTGTACAACCTCGTGAGGATTTTTTAAACCTCCAAACAGGACTGAAAAGACAACTCTTACACTAGAAAAAGGAAAAGGACATCAAATAGTTGTCTAACTTAGCTTCTTTGGAGTGCCAACATCCTTCTCCATGCATAATACTAAAATATACATTCCCTTGGAATAAATTCAGGTTAAATAAAACAATTTATATGAAAGTGTTCTATAAACTGAGGTGGATATATAAAGTTTAAATGCCATTTTATTGATGAGGATGATGGTTGTAGTAAAAATAATTTAAAACAAGTTTTATTAAAGAAGATATTAAGGAAATCATTGTTCATTCACAACTAGACAGTCTCAAAAGACATATTTGTCTTACAAATTAGCTCAAAGGATTTGTTCATACTATATAGCAAAGTAGAGGGTGAATGGCATTGATTGGACCCAAAGTCCCCCTGTCTTGGATTTTATGAGGCCCATTCAGAATGAGCCAGGTTGAGAACACCACCAAGTCCATGTTCTGAGTTCATCTGTTGGCAAAAATATAATGCTAACAGCTTTATAAGTGCTATTTTCAATGAAATATCACAGAACAGCTTGTCCCAATGATATTTCTCAAGCTTGCCTGCAAACCGCCTACTGGGAAATCCAACTAAAAGAGAAGAGGGAAGAGAAAGAAAGTCAGACAGACAAATGACAAAGATGGGAAAGAAAGAACAAAGGGTAAAGAAAGCAATGAGGTGACAATGAGCTTCAGGAGGAAAATAAGGAGCAACAAGATGTACAATATCAAACACAGACAAAATTGGTAAGAAACTGTAAGAAATAGAGAATTTAAAAAAAAATAAACTACTGGGGCTGGAGGACAGGAAAGATATGTCAAATAATATAGCATGTGCAGAGAAATGAAGACAAAAATGAAAATGAAACATCACAAAACATGTAACAGCTTAATAACTGGAGCGTAATTATTAAATGTAATGAATGGAAGATGATGGGAAACAGCCTTTTCCCTAAGCTTCGCTTGTTTTTCCATGTAACATACAAATTCATTTTTACGAAAGCTATTGATAATATAGATTTCAATGTCTATTCTATCATCAACTCCAAGGGAAGAAAACATCCTCTTCCAAGTCCCTTCTTTTAACCTAAAAATCAATTTACATGTCATCTAATAGGCCAGGCATTGCAATGTAAGTTGTACATGCACTGATTCAAAAAAGGAAGTAACATTATAGTGCAAATAACGTCATTCTGGGCACTTACCTGGGGTCGAATAACTTTTACAATACTTTTGAGGGCAGTGTCGGGGGATGGAGGTGAGCAGTCAGGTGTTGGGCCTGTGGAGCTGTTCCTATGGTTACTAGTTCCGGGAGCAATAATTGCTACCTCAGAGGCATTATCTGTGAATAAAAATAGAACTGCCATGAACCTAATCACTCAGTTTACCTTTTAATTCTTGAAATTACTTTAGTGAACGTGAATGGAGATTTCAACTTAAAACTGGTATCAATTACAAGATCATACTGAGGAATACGATCAGAGGTATATTTTTAAGATATTTATTGATTGCATTGTTTTCTTTTAGAATATCACCCCCTGTAGTAACATTCCAAGAGGAGAGAGTATTATTATTCAATTCCTAATGACCGATTATCCAGCATAGCTGTTAAGACTGACACTCTTATATGAATGACCGAAATCTTACCTTAACTAAAAGACAACATGATTTTTTTTATATTATTGGGCTACATGTTCTCCATAATCTTTCAAATGATATTGATCCTTATAAAAGTAAATGTTTCACAGCTCCCTAATTCATAATACCCAGATTCAAACCTCCTCCAAGCACCTTTCCCAGAAATCCCTCAAGATATAGAAAAGTATCCCAGCTAATAAAAAAATGAATGTTTGTGAAAAAACAGTTTTATAATGTACACAAACACAAAACTATTACCCCCAGATAAAGATATCCTCCTACATGGTCAAAACTGAATGAATATAATTTCAAATTTCTAAATTAATCTCTCATTATAATGACTATTTGGAGAAGAGGGGAGGATAAAAAAAAAGTGGTATCTTTGGCCCTGGCGGGTTGGCTTAGCGGTAGAGCGTCGGCCTGGCATGTGGAAGTCCCTGGTTCGATTCCCAGCCAGGGCACACAGGAGAAGTGCCCATCTGCTTCTCCACCCTTCCCCCCTCCTTTCTGTCTCTCTCTACCCCTCCTGCAGCTGAGGCTCCATTGGAGCAGAGTTGGCCTGAGCACTGAGGATGGCTCCAGGGCCTCTGCCTCAGGCGCTAGAATGGCTCCAATTGCAGAAGAGCAATGCTCTAGGGCCAAGCACCACCCCCTGGTGGGGATGCCTGGTGGATCCCCGCCTGACGCATGCAGGAGTCTGTCTGCCTCTCTCCCCCTTCTCACTTCGGAAAAATACAAAAAAATACACACACACACAAAAAAGTGATATCTTCAAAATCAGCAACATGTGTCATTTTTTCTTAAGTTTATATGAAAACAGAATAACACCAGGATGCAGTTTTGGAATGTTTCAAATACTTGGAAAAGGGTGGTAAATGTTTTATAAATAACTTCTGCTAGCACAAAGAAAAGTTATATTATTTTAATAGCAATTTTTCAATCCTTTATGGCTTTTTATGGAAACTATTGCAAGTTCATATCTGCAACAACTTTACTTTCCTGATACGTTTTTAATTAGTTCCTAATAATTTTCTGTCCTAGTTAGCCAGAAACTGAGGCTGTGAATTGTTTATAGACCAGCAAATCTCTCTGTTCCATGGTCACTGTCTACAATCCCAAGTGAAAAGTAATAATTTATGAAGGCACCTCTTGCTCATAAAAAGCGAGGGTGTAAAAACTCTACCCACCACATAAAAATATAATTCAGCTTCCTAGGGAATCCAGACACAGAGTTGTGAAAAATACAAGTGTAGCACATTGAATTAAACAGAAATCTCAGAAAATAAGTCTTAAAAGTATCCAGAACTCAGTTGCATTTTAAAAATTTTTCATTTAATTTATTGGGGTAACATTAGTTAATAAAGTTATATAGATTTCAGGTGTTCAGTTCTATAATTCACCATCTGTATATTGTACTGTGTGTTCCGTACCCCAAGTCAAATCTTTTCCATCACACTTATCTCCCCTTTACCCTTTTCTACCTCCCCCCACCTCCCTTTCTTTTTTGTAATCCCCATCTGTGTCTATCTATGAGTTTTTCTTTGCTTAAGGGACTAAACAGAGTTTATTCTTAACTTGAGTTTAATGGAGAAGGTGTAAATTAGCCTCTCAAGAATAAGCAGGTTTGTGTGGGTGGTCTTCAGAACAGTGTGAATAAATACTGAAACAGAGACAAAACATCAGTCAGCAAGACAATGACAGAGGATTCCCTCCCATTTGTCCATTCCTTCTTTTATTCATTCAACCATATTATCTAAAACCATTTATTTAGGGCTCAATTATATCAGTTATTAGTCTTGTTCTAAGTATGAATTAAAAAGAATCTCTAGCCCAGGGTAGGGGGTAGGGAGGAAAAAATAGGTGGAGCGTAGAGGATTTTTAGACAGTAAAACGGTTCTGTGTAATACTGTAATTGTGGGTACATGTCATTTTAATTTGTCCAAACTCATAGAATGTACACCACAAAGAGTGAGCCCTAATGCACTTTGCGTGGTAATGGTGTCTCAATGTAGGTCCATTGATTGTAACAAATGTACCACCCTGGTGGGGGATACTGACTGGTCGGAGAGGCTGTGCCCATGTTGAGGCAGAGTATATACGGGTACTCTATATTTCTACTCTATTTTGCTGTGAACCAAAACCAGCTCTAACAATAAAGTGTTAAATTTTCTTTTTAATATCTCTGACCTTGACAAGTATATAATCAAATGTGGCATCAGATATGTAATTTATAATGCAGTATAACTTGAGAGCTGATGACAGGCACATGAAGCATGACAGAAAAGCAGGGGGAGGACTGAGGCTGGAGAGAAAGGTGGTCGCAAAAGGCTTGGGTTTTCCAGCTGGAAGAGAACATAAAACATGACCCCATGAAGGGAGGAAGGGCGCAGATGAAGCTGTTTTATGTTAGAAAGAAGTTGGAAATATGTTTAAATGATTAAGAGAAAGTTTATTCACACAAAAGTTTATACTTAATTTTATAGGGAGTAAGAAACATTGAAGATATTAAAGCAGGGACTGACCTAGTAACAATAATAGCTAATATTTATTGGACTACAATGAATGAAATTAGGGTTTATTTTCCTTATCAATTATCATTGATTTCCTCTTCTGCACTTTTCATTGTTGTCTCTCTGTGTTGCATTCTGAATAGTTTCTTATACAGTGTGTCCGTAAAGTCATGGTGCACTTTTGACCCATCACAGGACAAAAGTGCACCATGACTTTACGGACACACTGTATTTACTTTCTAGTGTATTGGTTCTTCCTTCAACTGTGTCTAGTTTGCTATCCAACCATTTTCTTAATTTTAATTATATTTTCAGTTCTAAAATTTCTATTTGGGCCCTGTCTGGATAGACTGGTTGGTTAGAGCATCATCCCAAAGCACAGAGGTAGCTGGTTCAATTCCCAATCAGGGTACATACACAAACAGTTTGATATTCTTGCCTCTCTCTCTCTCTCTTTCTCGCTCCTTTTCTCTCTTGTTAAAATCCATTTTAAAAAAAATGTTTGCATTTGGTTCTTTTTCAAATACATGATCATCATTTGGCATTTGTCACTTCCCTAACTTTTACAAACTTGCTTTCACTTATTGAAAATAGTCAAGAACAATTTATTAAAAATTTGAGTCTGATAATTTCTATATCTGAATTCTTCATAGAGCTGTTTCTGTATACTGTGTTCCATTGTCTGTCTCATCTTTAATTCTTTGCGATGTATCAACAGTTTTAAATAAAAGTTTTATATTTTGATTTTAGGAAAAAATGAGAGAGAGAGAGAGAATCAATTTGTTATTTCACTTATTTATGCATTCATTGGCTGACTCTTGTTTGTGTTCTGACTGGGAATTGAACCCACAACCTCAGTGTATCGAGGTGACATTAACTGAGATATCCAGCCAGGGTTCAATTTTTTGATAGCAGATATACAATACTAAATATAACTCTTTGTCTTTTAGTAAATATTAATTCAAAGAAGCATCCAAACTTACATTCTAATACCAGATGCTGAACTCTGAGAAGACTTGCCTGTTCAGTGTTAGACAATTTTATCTAACCTCTCTGGATTTCAGTTTCCTTAACTTTAAAAATGAGAATGATCAATAACTGTCTTGTAGGGCTTATGTGTACAGATAAAATGAGAGAACACACATGAAAAATAACTAGCATGTTCTCAGACACAGAGTATAGGTTTAAACAATTTGAGTTTTCCTCTATCAATCCAAATATCTTCAGAATGAAAATTAAATCTGGAATAAAAAGAAAATCCAGAGATAAAAGCAAGAAAATAGCTAGTAATGCTTTGTAGATACTACACATAGAATAATGACTGTAATTGGGTAGGACCGAAGACCAATACCTTCAAGCTATTAACACAAATTGGTAGGGACAGGATTTAATTCCAGGAAGAAGGGACAATCCTTTGAGGAATGATTTACTGCAAGGGCTGGCCCTGTTGACTGCCTTTGCATCAAAGCCAGAAAAACGTCACAGTACTCCATGCAGACTACATGGCAAAAACTTATGAATGTTTCTTACAAGTAATTTAATACATAATCCAAGAGAGCTGGTAACAAAGTACTTAATTATTTAGAAAAGACTGTGAGTGTCTTTATCTTCTGAATCCATGATCTGTACCATGACACTGATAATTTGATTTTATACTACCTTGTATTGTTCATTACCTCTTCCAGACTAAGTTATATTTTCTCAGAGACTTATACTTCCCTTATCCCCTCCATAGCTCTTAGCTCAATGCAATCCTTTAAAAATATTAACGTGAACAAAGTGAATAAATCAAAACCTGTGTGTCATTGGCAACCATTACAATGTCCTTAATTACATGGAGAAAGGTGATCTGGCTTTTGTAATTCCATGGTCCTTTTAGAGAAAATCCAAATGAAAAGCAGAGAATGTACATAAGAGTCTTAGGAAACTGATTTATTCCTAAAATAGCCTTTATTATATTATTTACAAAAAATACCAATTTTCCAGTGGACTTTGTAAAATGACAGCCTGGGTCGAAGATAGTTGTATACAATCTACCTACATCTCATACTTGCAGCTACAAAACACTGCTGATGGAAATAAAATGAGGTGTGTGAAAACTGCTTAGAGAAAATTACTGAATACATTGCAATTTTAGATTGAAATAAGAAATTTATCACGTAGTCAGATTGCCTTACTATGCATTAGATTATGCGTTATGATTGTCAGTTTTTTCTACATTAATAAGCTTAGAAGAAAAAACCTTCCAGTTTACTTGAGCTTCAGAAGAAACGTATTCTATGAATACAAAATAATTCATGTGCAGTGTTAAGATGTAGAATTTTAACATCATTCCCTGGCATGTACTGAACAGTTGACGTACACTAGAGACCTGGTCAGCTGCAATGTAGTGGACAAATAGGCCTGGGATGACTTCTGCTGGAGATTCTGGAAAGGTGTCATGGAAGAAGTGGTGATTAAAGGGGTCTCTGACAGATTAGTAAAATTTGGACATAAAAAAGTGGGTGGGAAGAGCATCCCAGGAATTAGAAGTGGGGCCAGAAAAAGCAGAGATTGGAGAAAGTGAGGCACATCGGTAGACTAAGAAAGTGTTCAGTTTGAAAAAAATATAATATTCATGGAAGTAATACTAAGAAATGGGCTTTGGAATCAGACAGACATACATTGCAATCCTGGTGCATTTAATCTGTTTCCTCATCTGTGAAATAGTGTTTTAACATAGTGTCGTAAGATAAAGGAGGTATCTGTTTATGTATATGTGTTTAACATGTTGCCTGGCACATAGTAAGTGCTCAATAAAAGTAGCTATTGTTGCCTGACTGAGCAGTGGATAGAGTGTTGGACTGGGATGTGCAAGATCCAGGTTCAAAACCCCGAGGTTGCCAGCTTGAACATGAACTCATTCAGCTTGAGTGCAGGCTCACCAGCTTGAGCAAGGGAATGCTGGCTTGAGCGTGGGATCACAGAAATGACCCTATGGTCACTGGCTTGAGCCCAAGGTTTCTGGCTTGAGCAAGGGGTCAGTTGCTCTGCTGTAGCCCCCAGTCAAGGCACATATGAGAAAGCAATCAATGAACAACTAAGGAGCCACAACAAAGAATTGATGCTTCTCATATCTCTCCCTTCCTGTTGGTTTGTCCCTATCTGTCCCTCTGTTTTTCTCAAAATAAATAAATAAAAGTGTAGCTATTGCTATAATCATATATACTAATAATACAGATAAGTAGATAGAGGTGGCTTGAGGTGTTATTGTAGGAAATCTTAAATGCAACACTAAGTAATCATCAAATATTTAATAATTATTAGTCTAGCAATTCATGAAGTACAATTTTGCATTGTTGGCTTTAAGTCAGGAGATGGCAAACCTCTATCTGCAAGGGTTGGGCCAGATAGTTAATATTTTAAGCTCTATAGGCTCTGTGGTCTCTGTCATAACTACTCACTCTGTGCTGCAGCATGAAAACACCATAGACAATATGTAAACAAATGAATGTGTCTGTGTCCAAAAAAAACTTTATTTACAAAAGCAGCTGTGGACCAGATAGTGGGAGACCCCAGTCATAAGTACTTCCCAGGGCAATACTTTCCCTTTTATGGGTGAACCTAAAAGACTCTTATATATTATTTTTCCTTATTCATATTAAATGGACATTTTTCTATGTAATTAGAAACTAAGGTTTTCATTATAAAAGTAGAAACATATTTATCATTTATTTTAAAAAGCACATTCTATTTAACTCAAAGGCTGTGCCTTGTTTACAATAAGTGTTCAATAGATGCTCACTAGATGGATAGATAAGTGAATAACCAATGAATCTTTTTATTTTGAAGTAACTTTGTTTTAGTAATAGGACATGGCCATCATTTCTGGGACAGCAGTATCAAAAATCATAAGCAGGCCCTAGCCTTTGGTTTGGTGGTAGAGTGTAGGCCTGGTGTATGGAAGTTCTGGGTTCGATTCCCAGACAGGGCACATAGAAGAAGCATCCATCTGCTTCTCCATCCTCCCCCCTCTCCTTTCTCTCTTATCTCTCTCTGTTCCCCTCCTGCAGCCAAGACTCCATTGGAGCAAAGTTGGCCCAGACACTGAGGATGGCTCCATGGTCTCCGTCTCAGGCACTAAAATGGCTCCAGTTGCAATGGAGCAATGCCCCAGATGGCAGAGCATTGCCCACTAGTGGGTTTTCCAGGTGGATCCTGGTCAGGTGCATGCGGGAGTTTGTCTCTCTGCTTCCCCACTTCTCACTTCAGAAAAATACAAAAAAAAAAAAAGAAAAAAAAAAGAAAGAAAGATAAGTAAAAGAGACCAAGTATTTTCTGTTTCAACATTGTCAGTGAGAAAAGCTTTAACAACTGTTTTATAGTACTATTTAATATTCCAAATAGTTATTACATTTTAACTTTTCCCTAGTGATTTTTTTAAGATTTAGCAATTCTTTTAAATATGTTGAAAACTGAAACACCTGAACCTTCATTGCTGTCACCAACTATAGCTTTCCATATTCCACAGTCTTGGTCCAGTGGCTACGTTACCAGATGAGATGGGTGTGGGAGGCTTCTGATATGGTCCTGCTTGATCCCTTTCTGCCTCAAGGCATTCATGTTTTTGTTCAACTCTCACCCTTAGAATGTGAGTTGACCTTGTTGATTAGCTTCTCACAAACAAATACAGAAGTGATGAGATGTCACTTCTAGGATTAAGCTATAAACAGACCACAGCTTTTCGTGGGTGAGTCATTTTTTGGCTCTCCCTCTCTAAGATATTTTATACTGAGGAGGGCAAGAAACCACACTGAGAACAGGCTTTGTTTTTTTGGGGGGGTTGGGCTTGTTTGTTTGTTTTTTGTTTTTTAATTAAGTGAGAGGTGGGGAGTCAGACAGATTCCCGCATGTGCCCCAACAGGAATCCACCAATTAGGCCTGTACCTGGAGATGTTCTACCCATCTGGGGCCATTGCTCCATTGCTCAGCAACTGAGCTATTTTAGCACCTGAGACAAGGACATGGAGCCATCCTCAGTGCCTGGCATCAGCTTGTTCAAACCAATCAAGCCATGGCTGTGGGAGGAGAAGAGAGAGAGAGAGAGAGGGAAAGGGAGGGGGTGGAGAAGCAGATGAATACTTCCCCTGTGTGCCCTGACTGGGAATCAAACCCAGGATATCCACACACTGGGCCAATGTTCTTCTACCACTGAGCTAACCGGTCATGGCTGAGAACAAACAGCCTTTTGGAGAGGCCCCTGAGCACGGGGAAGACCTGAAACCCGCAGTTCAATAGCATATCTCATCCCAAAATTTGTCAACAACCTCAAGAATCAGCTTGGCAGTAGATCCCTGAGGTCCAGTCAAGCCTCTAGGGCTGCAGTTCTGGCCTCAGAGAAAGCCTGAAACCAGAGCCACCCACCTGGGCCCCTCCTGGATTCCTAACCCCCCAAAACTTGAGATAATAAATACTGCATTTCCCCATGTATAAGATGCTCCAATGTATAAGAAACTCCTTAATTTGGGGGCCTGGAATTTGGAAAAAAAAGATGTATTACATAAAGTTATTGAACTTAAGTTTTATTCATCATAAAATTCAAACAACTTCTCATTCTGTCAAAATTCCCCTCCATTAGCTTGTCCTCCTCTGTGTCTGATGATGAATCACTGTCTTCATATATTGCCTCGTCCTCGAGTTTGTATATGGCATTTGACATGCCACAACCACTGTATAAGACGCGCCCAGTTTTTAGACCCCAAATTTTTCAAAAGAGGGTGCTTCTTATACATGGGGAAATATGGTACTTGCTTTCAGCCACAAGCTTTAAAGTGATTTGCCCTGTGTGCACACATATAATATAGTTCTGAAAATATATTAGTCATGTAAATTACTTATGTACTGAGTATTTCATGGAATTAATGGTTTTTAGTTGAAATGTCAGTAAGTTCTAAGAAATCTGGATGGAAATCACCACCTTTGCAGAGTTTTGCTTGAAATCTACATTAGTCAGGAGCCCATATTTACTTTGGTTATCTGATATTTGGATATAAAATGTAGCCACAGATTAGTCTTACTTTAGTATTAATATTTAAATTTACATTTCCTTTGATATGCTTATTCTGCTTTTCAGGTTATGTGAATATTCGTGATTATAGACTTCACAGCCTGCAAGAGAAACATATTGCATACAATTACAATATGTTTAGATAAACTTTGGAAAAAGTTAGATTGCATTTCATATGCTTTCACAAATCAGTTTGAAAGGTCTCAGGAGTCCCAGAAAGTAAATAGGAGCTCAAGTATTATTTAATCCTAACAAATTTCCCCTTCTCTTTTATTCTCACAGTGGGAATAAAACTTAACTGGGAACAAAGATTTCCGTTTTTCCTATACTAGAGATAAGTCTGTGTTCACGCTATTGTCCTCGTGTCTTCCCTATTGAAGATTCTCTATAGCCAGATGATAGTATCATTAAACAGAGATAAATTTTCTTCAGTCCCAGTGGCTAAAGATACTTTCAAATACCATTAATCCCAACACTCCTAAGTACCTTCAAAGGCTGCTTTTCTCTATATATTATTTTATCTGAACTTTCCAGATTCAGTAAAGCATTAATAGGTTCCTGTAAAATCAACAATGCTTTTGCTACACATTATACGAAATTTCTGTTTAAAACTTAATAAGGGCATTGTTTTTGTTGTTAACAAAATACAGCTCAAATGCTAGCTACAAAGCCAAATCTATTTATAGGTGCAAAAGTATCTAATGATTGAAACTTCAGAAGCTTAGATGACTTTTTTATTTTATTTTTTTAAGGAAAAATTAGGTGGCACAAATGGTTTCAGAGCCTCTAATGAATGTGTTATAAATTGTTTATATATAAGGACCCTTTTCACAAGCAATCTGAATTACAGTCTTCTTGTAATTAATTACTTATGCTCAACCCCTATTTCTGACATGCAGAGTTATAATGAGGAATATTTCCAGTTCACACTCTGCTTGGCATCTCTGAATGGATCAAACAATGTGTCAGTACACAGATTAGTGACTGGTACCCATAAAAAACCATAACACACACACACTTTAAAGTGCTTACTCTTCGGTGTACTGTCAATGGAATGATTGTTCCAATAAACTCCAAGATGTAATACAGATTTTTCTATAACCTGTGAAAAATCCCTGCTTTCCTCAAAACAAATTTAAAAAAAAACAAACCTTATTATTCTAGTAAAAGTGGAGACAAGCTTACATAGAAGATCAGACTAGCATAAAGTCTCTGCTTTCCATGTTGCCACAATCTATTGGTAAGCTATTTAGTCCCTATAATAAATGCCTTTAGAATTGATAGTGCAAAGATTTTTATACAAATGAGAGTGCTACATGACAAATTTTAGTGCCATTACTTCAACTAATTACACAAACCTAATTATCACAGTAAATTATAATCAGACCTTATAATATGTCATGAACTGAGACAAATTTGTCTTTAACCCTAAAAAATGAGCAACTTATTCTTAAAGAAATCTCTCCTTCCTTTCTTTATGAATCTGTTCATAATGCACAAGGAGGTATTTCCTGTAATAATTGTAAAATAGATATCTGATGACTGTGCTCCTGGTCTCTTACCCTGCCATCATGGCGTATGGGACTCATCCTAAGTTACACTCAGCTATCCTTCCTCATCTGGCCCCACGGCTTCTAGCACACCTTCTCCTCCAGTCACAGAACACTGGTTCTCAGAACACATCCACTGTCCCTCTGACATGTGGGTACTTTTCCCCTTTGTATGACAATTCACGAATATCCTGCCAGGCTCAACTCAAATGCTACCTTCTCAGTGAGGTCCTCTCTGGCTCCGCCAGTCAGTGACCCTCTGGTGGCCCCAGCATCATTTGCCCATATATCTAGTATTAAACTCCTCACATATCATAATTATCCATACAAGTCTCCCTCAAAGAGCATGAGCTCTTGAAGGCAACAACCTTGTCTCACTCTCTTTACATTCCCAGACCTAAGTACTACTTGTTAATGCCCTGGAATAAAAAGTGGAAGAAATATCTCAAGCTACAGAGCAAAAAAAAAAAAAAGAAAGAAAAAAGGAATTTATGAAGGCAAGAGATCCAGGAGACCTATTATGCAAATAATAGAAATTCCAGAAAAAGAAACAGATGGAGACAGCAATAATTTTAAAGTATAGTTAAAAATTCTCCTAAAGAATAAAATATTTAGTCTGTATGTTGAAGTTCCACACAAAGTTAATAAAAAGATTCAGATACGCAGTCATATACTGGAGAAACCTCTGGGTGCCAAAGATAAAAGCTTCCAGAGGAAAATAACACATTATTTACAATGACCAAAGACACTGATTAAACTGCTCATCTACGACACTGAAAACAAGAAGATAATTAATTATCATCTGAATAAAATACTAAAGAAACAACTCTGGGAAGAAGAGGGACTTCAAGATAGGTGATGAATAAATGAGAAAAATAGTTGTGAACAATAAAACTATATATGGATTATATCTTTCTATCTATATATTTATCTATCTGATAGACTCACTGATAATGATTAAATAAGTAAAACAAAGATTCTAAATAAAGAATACAGAAATAGGAAAAAAATGCTGTGCTAAATATTCTATTAAAATTTCAGAAGTTTGATGTTTGAGAGAAGCAAGAGAGAAGGAAGAAGTAACATAATTCGACATCTACTTCTGAGAAGAGCTGAAAGGGGGAATTAAAATTTTTGTAAAAGTCTCTTATAGTGAATGTGAAAGGCTGCTAATTGTCTCCCAATATCTACTCTCTCCTTATTCTACAATAAATGGATCCTCAGTTTTTAGCTACACCCAAGTCTATCTAGAATTCCTCTGCAGGAGGCGCTGGCCATGAGACTAAGTCCTGGCTAAGCTGAGAGACTGTATGCACTTCCAGATCACACCCCTAAAGGGCCACGGTGTGTCTTTCTCTTCTCCTCAGTCCTGTCATCTCTAGCTGGAATGTGATGTAGTGAGGGTAAGGTGTGCATGAGAATAACAAACCAAGGCTGGCAAAGGAGCAGTGTAGCAGTCTCGGTCCTTGAGATTATGGAGCCATTATACAAACCCTGGACCGCTTATGTTTACATGAGAGAAAAGTATTCTATCCTCTATAAACCAAATTTATCTGGGATATCTGTTAATAGCACTAAAATTTGGTATCCTAACTAATACCCGGGGCAAGAGAGCTATTAGTGGTGATGCAGACTATCTCAGTAGGATAAACATTTGGTATCTTGTTTTCATCTGATGATAGAGAAATACACATATATGATTATGAGATTGTGGAAGGGAAGGTAATCATTATTGTTATAGTAAGTAACAGTATAATTCCTAAATGACCAAAGAGGAAAAATTACTGGCAACTTAAAAAAATAAGAAAAATAAAAATAAATAAAAGAGAAAAAATTAACTAAAACAAATAAGAAACATAAAATGGGAGTATAAAATCAAGCATATCTATTATCAAACTAAATATATAAAGAAAGAATTATCTCCCAATAAAAATTATCTCCCAATAATAATGATGGCTGCAATTAAGGTGTCAGCTGAGTCTGTGGTCTCAGCTGGGGTTTGACTGGCGCAGTTGGCTTTACCCAGGTGGGTGTTGGCAGCAATGGGTTCTCACAGAACTGTTGGACTGAGGGCCTTAGTTTCTCACGGGCTGGTGACCAGAGGCCTCCCTCAGACCCTTGTCATGTGGGCTTCTCCACAGAGCAGCTCACAGTGTGGACAGTGGCTTCTATCAGCATGTATTAGTCACAGTAAGAGAAAGCTAGCAAGATGGAAGCCAGGGTTGATTTGTAACCTGATTGTAGAAGTGACATTCATTATTTTTGCCATATTCTATTCATTAGAAGAAACAAGTTGCCTTGGCTGAATAGCTCTATTGGTTAGAACATCTTCCTGACACACAAAGGTTATGGGTTCGATCCCTGGTCAGGGCACATGCAAAAAATCAACCAATGAATACATAAATAAGGACTGACAAATTTATGTTTTTCTCTCTTTCCCTCTCTCTGTTCCTCTCACTCTCTGAAAAAAAGAAAGAGGAGGAGTGGGGGGAGGAGGATGAAGAGGAAAAAGTCATTAGGTCCAGTCCACACACAAGGACATAAATACCAGGGGATGGGATGATTGGGAGTCATCTTAGAGACAGTATCACAGTTGATACTACTACTGCAAACAGAACTGGATACAGCCAGTGTGGAAAGCAATAGCACTAAAGATCAGTGCCTCTGGACAGTGTGAGACCAGCTTAGCTTGGTTTGCTAGGTTCTTTCTCAATTTTAAAACTGGAAGTCCCATATCCTGGAAACCCCTTCAGACCTGGGGCTTGGTTAGTCACCTTACTCTGGAGACAGGCTGTAAGGTTTAAAGCATGACTTACTAGCGTAAGTTACTTAATTTTTCCGTATCTCAGTTTCCTTATCCGTAAAATAATAATAATAATAATAATAATAATAGCATGTTTATGCAAACTAAGTGAGATAATACACACAGAGTGCTTAAAGCAATGTTTGGCACATAGGAAATGTCCAATGATATTATCTATTATTATTACTGATATTAAAAATATACAACCTGACCTGTGGTGGCACAGTTGATAAAGTGTCGACCTGGAATGCTGAGGTCACTTGTTCGAAACCCCCAGCCTTACCTGGTCAAGGCACATATGGGAGCTGAGGCTTCCTACTCCTCCCCACTTCTCTCTGTCTCTTTCCTTTCTCTCTAAAAATGAATACACACACACACACATACACATACACACACACACACACACACACACACACACCCTTTCAGTAGGGTACACACACAATTATCCAAACTGGGACACTTTTGAAAATGAAAAAACGTGTTAGCAACAATTATGCCAGGTCAACAAGAATAAAAGGGCATACGGCAGGGAAACTGGGATGTATGATCCTTACATTTGACCCACAGAGCTCATGGGAAGAAACCATCTGCTTCTGCCCATTCCATCTCCCCCCTTTTCTCTCTCTTCCCCTCCCACAGCCAGTAGCTTGACTGGTTCCAGTGTTGGCCCAGCTGCTAAGGATAGCTTGGTTGATTCGAGCATTGAACCCAGATGGGGGTGGCTGTTGGATCCCTGTTGGGACACATGCAGGAGTCTGTCTTTCTATTCTCTCCTCCTCTCACGTTTTAAAAAAATGTTTATTTAATTGACTTTAAGAGAGGAAGGGAGAGAGCAGGAGACAGAAAGGAACATCTGTTCCTGTATGTGCCCTGACCGGGGATTGAACTGGCAACCTCTGAGCTTCCAGATGATGCTCTAAACAACTGAGCTATCTAGCCAGGGCACCCCTCCTCTTACTTTATACAAAATCATCCCATAGACATAAAACAACTCCACATAAGACAAGTGCACATTGATCTTTGTTGCTGTTTACTTTGTAGTGGAAAAATAACGCAAAATTACTGTACTTTTTGCTCTATAAGACTCACCTGACCATAAGACACACCTAGGGTTTTAAGGAGGAAATTAAGAAAAAAAATATTCTGAACCAAATGGTGTGTTAAAATATTTAATAAAATACTGTCTTTTTCACTCCATAAGAAGCATGGGCATTTTCCCCTCCACTTTTGGGGGGAAAAAGTGTGTCTTATGGAGTGAAAAATACGGTAAGCTAATGCTTACCAACGGAGGTAAAATAATTCATATAACACCATCAAATATTATGAAACCTTTGAAAGAATGAATTGTAGTAATAACAACTAACTTGAAGGAAGTCCACTGAAATCTTAAGTGAGAAAAATAATATGCAGAAAATATATATGGTTCCATTGTTTTAAAACCAAAGGTTTATACTCAGAGGCTTCAGCTTTCATGGGCCTATTCCAAGGTTCTGGGAGGGAGCCTTAGAAATGTTTTTGTAAATTCTATAAAGGTAATATATTTTAATTGCAGTAAGTAAAATTGTTTTTTTTTAAAAATTTCAGTTTCCCTGCTATCATACTTCTCTTTGTTTTAGGCAGTACTAGAATGGCTATAGACATTTTGGGGGATCTGGTTAAAGAGAAGTTATAGATACATTTAGTTTAGGTTTGATGGGACATATTTACAAAGTATAAGGTCACTTCCATGTACAGTGCAGCTGTACAAATGGCTTCTAGAATACTCTGACCACCTCCTGTGCCAACTCACCTGGTATGTAATAGTAAGGTTTAGAAACATAATATGACATGAGTCTTTCTGCAACGTGGGTGTGGCCTAGAATATTTGAAATGTATAAGAATTAGAGCATAGAACGTTCTTCCAAATCCTATTAGCTTAGATAAGTAAAAGGGGTTTTATAATATTTGGTAACAATCCTAAAAATTAGCATGTAAGTACCAATTACAGATTGTGAAGCTGAAAGAAAATTTTCTACAAACTAGCAAACAAACAAACTAATTTTAATCAACCATAGGAGAGAAAAGACAGAATTTTTTATTTTTTCCTATAGCAGTATTGTCCGATAGCAATATGAGACCCATATATGTAATTTTAAATTTTCTAGTAGCCATATTTTAAATTTTTTAAATAGATAAAATTAATTTTAATATATTTATTTAACCCAATTTATCCAAAATATTATCTTTCAATTATTAATAAAATAGTTTACATTCTTTTCTGTGAACTAAATCTTTATAAAATAAAGTATAATTTACACTTTCATCATATGCCAATTCAGACAGTAATATATGATCTGCATTCATATGACTAAGTTGTTATAAACATACTTAAAAGTTTTCAAGTAACTGAATTGTACACCAAAAATCATTTATATTTAATATTTGTATCTACATGGATAAAACTGTTTTATCCCTTTTAGAAGAATTGATTTCACTTTCTTATAAAAATAATTTCAGCTTCAAAACTATGTCTGTCCAACTTAATTAAGTTCCCTGACTAAGCATTATTAATAGAAAACTCAGAGGGGTATTGCATAAATTTAAATTACAAGGCTGTGTCCTGATAAAAACTGTTTTAATGTGTTTGGGGTGGCATTTAATTCTACTTGCAAGCAAAAAATTTTCACTGATTTTTTTTTTTTTAACTGTTGAGGGCAAACTTCTTATCAAATTTACTATGTATTTGCTAAATGTACCTCTTATTATTTTCCATTTGTTTATCTCAGAAACATTTATTTTTTTAAAACAACTAACAGCTTTTTTCAGTTTTCTCTGCCATGGTAAATCACAAGTGCCATCACCATGATATTTGTGACACTGTTCTCCAGTCTCTGTTCCTCTTTACTGTTCAGTCATTAAATGCCAGGACAGGAGGTGTGGGGAATGGGGAAGCCCCAGTCATTTTAGGTAAGGCCCAGGCCTTTCTTGGTCCACTGGAGCTCATGTTTGCTACCCCTCTCAAACTGTGCGACTGCATGGAGTGGACCTACAAGTCTCTACAGCTGATTAACAGGGAGAGGACAGTCCTTGCTTGCAGGACTGCAATCTCTGTAAATGGTTACAATGAAAAACAATGAAGTTGGAAACTAATGGATATGGTATGATTCTACTTCGGTAAGAAGAAACACAACCCATACGAATCTGCATATATTTGCTTCTTTATGCTAGCATGTGTAGGAAGACAAAGGAAGCACACACACTGAGCTGTTGAGCATTGTTTAAATGAAGGCAGCTTAGGAAGTAGGGACAACTCTGTCAGAAAATGGTGGAAAGGTTTAACACTGCCTTTATAAGATTGTATGTTGTATTAGAGGCTTTAATTCAGTCCTGCAGGTCTATATTTCTTTTATAATGTGTAAGCCATCCAATACAGGAGACATTTTTTTCCAAATATAGCGTGATTTATATTTTTTGTTGATTCATAATTCTATTACATTATAATCTGAAATTGAGACCTGATTCTTTGATGTGTTGAGATTGCCTCTGTGACCCAGTAAGTACTTTAGTGCTTTATGTACTCATGAAGAGAACATATGTATTTTTTTATTTTAGAGAAAGAGAGTGAGAGAGAGAGACAGGAAAGGAGAGAGGGGGGGGGAGGAAAAGAAAGAGGAAGAAGCATCAACTCATACTTGCTTTCACTTTAGTTGTGCCTTGATTGCTTCTCCTATGTGCCTTGACTGGGGGTCAGATATCAGGTGCAAGCCAAGCCAGTGAGCTCCTGCTAAAGCCAACAAGCCCATGTTCTAGCCAGCAACCTCGGGGGATTTCAAACTAGCAATCTCAGTGTTCTGGGTCAAGGCTCCATCTACCATACCACCACCAGTCAGGCAAGAAGATCTGTATTCTTGATGGGTACAGAGCACTATTTTATTTTATTTTTTAATATTTTATTTTTATTCATTTTAAAGAGGGGAGAGAAAGAGAGAGAAGTGAGGGAGGAACAAGAAGCATCATCTCCCATAAGTGCCTTGACCAGACAAGCCCAGGGTTTTGAACCAGTGACCTTAGTGTTCCAGTTCAGCACTTTATCCACTGTGCCTTCACAGGCCGGGTGGTACAGAGTTCTATGTCTATTAAATCAAGCTTGTTAATTGTATTATTCAACATTCTATATTCTTATATTTTGTTTCTTAATTTATCAGTATTCTAAATGAAATACAGTAGAGTAAAATCAAATTGTGGATTTCAGTTTTTCTTCACAGTCCTATCAGCTTTGGCTTTTAATATTTCAAGGTATTGTTGTGTGTGAAAAAATGTATGACTTTCACATCTTCTTGGTCTTGTCTTTTATTCCTGTATTGCTATATAGTATCCCTCGATATCTTTTAAGGTTTTTAACTTTCAATTACATTTTGTTTAATGATATTGCCTCAGTGCCTTTCTTTAGGTTCATTTTGCTTGGTTTTTAGATTTTTAACCCCATTGTGTCATTTTGATTTAGGTTTGATGCTTGTAAAAAGCATATTGCAAGACTTTGAAAAAATTGCATCCAGTATGATTATTTTGGTCTTTCATTAACTATTTCCTCTTGTGTACTTTTGATTTGCCATGCTTACCTTTAGCTTCATTTCCTTTTTCAGATTTAGGTACATTTTAATTTATAAAGATTCCTTTATTTTTTTGTTTTCCATTACGGAAGAAAAATAAAGATAAAATTCATAGAAGATATAAATTATGTTTCTAATTTTTAATGGTTTCTCTTAAAAATTTAACAACAAAAAACTCAGTGTCTTTGTTTCTCTGACTCTTTAGCCTACTTTATCTCTGAACACATGCCTCTATCTTCCTTGTCCTTATTATCTGGAACTGTAATGCCCCAGCTGTCCATTGGCAGTAGTACTAGGCCTGACTTCTGGCTCCCACTCCAAGGGAAGCTCTCTTTGTCCCCATTACCCAGAAGGAAGCAATCCACTACAGACACTGCCCATTTCTGGGCCCCGTCACCAGCTAGACTGCCATCTGGAGTCCACTTTAGATTATGTGTTTCTGGTACAGTTGAGCATGAAGATCTTTTCTTTGTTTTTCAGTACAGCTAGAATTTATCATTTTCTCATGTTATATTTTATCCCTCCATTTTGTTTTGATGTATTGGGAAGTAGGGGTAGGGTCACTTTAATATAAACCTGACAGACCTTGCCAAGATGACAGGTCATATTATACTTTTATAATCAGAAAAATATATAATAGATTTAATATAATACAAATGTCTATACACCAAATGTTTATTCTTAATTATATAAAAGCTATACACACAAAAAAAGTGTGTGTCTAAAAGGAATAAACCACATTAATATTAGTTGCTCTGATAGATATTATTTAGGAAAAATATTTCATAACTTTTTATTAAAATAATTTATTCAATTTTATGAGAACACAAACCTGTTTTTAAAAAGGTACTAAAAGTAAAAATAAATCATATTAGTTGCTATGCTAATAATTATTATAATAAAAAAATAACACCAATTCAACAGCATTTTCTAAGGGAAACAATTAGTTAAAAGATATTTAAAATGAGCTCATCCACTTTAGATTCAGAAAGTTTTGTGTGTTGCTATGCCTCAGAATTTAGACAAATAACTCCACATTTGGCTAGACTCAGTAATCGAAGTGTGCGTCTGTTGAAACAATGACTCAGGATACTCATATTGGCTTGTGAATTAATGTCTGCTCATTTTTAAGTTTTCAAAGGAAAGGAATGCTACCTGTTTCACTGCTCTTGACTTGTTTGTGGCACCATTTTTAGCGTTTCACTATTCTGTTTTCATTTTATCTATTCACAGGTGAGAGACACAGAAGATACTAGATGTCTATTTGGAAATGCAACGGTTCTAGAGAAATTAAAATCACAAAAGAAAAACCCTATTTGGTTAAATAACAGCTGCAGTTCCTTCTCTAGGCTCTAGTAGAATAGGACCTCCCACAGAGAACAAACCTGGCAAAGTTTGGCAGTATAATATATAACTCT
Organism: Rhynchonycteris naso; assembly: GCA_037038555.1. Lineage (NCBI taxonomy): Eukaryota > Metazoa > Chordata > Mammalia > Chiroptera > Emballonuridae > Rhynchonycteris > Rhynchonycteris naso. Next base: position 87,114,513 of record CM073000.1, read on the forward strand.
GGATGTGATAATGGTCTATGTGAGCCCTCCTGACTCCCAGTATCTATAATGTTTGAAGCTTTTATTTAGCAATGTATTGTGGATAAAACCTATCCTTTACTTTATGTCAACTATATTTTCTTTTTCTTTATGTCTCAAATACCTAAGAACCTGTAAGACAGTAAGTTTTCAACAAATTGTTGTGAAACAAATGAATGAATGAATGAATGAATGAATGGGTAAATGAATAATCTTATAAAAATAAACAGTTCTAAACAGCACAATGGAGCACTGAGGAAGAACCATGATAAGAAAGTCACAATGATTCTCAATGCCAGATTTGCTTTTGAATTCCCATCTCTTTCAACCACCTATTCATCTATTTCTTTTAGTTTCTTAAATTACAATAGAAGATATAATAATAAATGTGATGAGATGATAGATCTAGAAATTTTTTACATGTATTAGTTCTTGGCTGAGATTAAATATTGAAATTACTTTTAATTCTCTATTTTTCTTAACTATTCAAACCTAGTCTGTTCATGCTTGAAAAGTAATAGTTAAGAAAAAGTTATTTTTGTCTTTGTCATTTTTAATAAATTTCTTCTGAGAATCCTATAGAAAAACAATCTATTATAATTAATTAGAATACTTGAATTTGTGTATTCTAATATAAATGTAAATGTAATAGATTAGATTAGATCTAGAATAAAACATATTAATGTAAAAAATGCTACTTTTTAAATGTATATAGTGTAACTGTAGTTGGGTGTTAGTTAATTTTGCTAATGTTATTTAATTAAGAGTGTAGGAGTACCTAAAGGGAGAACCAGTAGTCTTAGTACAGTATTACATTAATAATTCTGCATCAATGGAAAAGAATATAAAAAGGATTAGTGAGTTTGCCAGTAGATGTATGTGTCAGATCTAGATAGTACAAGTAGGGGAAGGAACAGGTGGTGAATATGAGACTATAAGCAGTATGCAAGATTTCTTTAAAATTGCATTTTAGTGTAATGTCATTTCCAATTAAATGTTGTATGTAGCAACTGCTAAACAGAACAGTATTAACAAATCCATGAAATAACAGCTTAATCTCTAGAATAGACTGAAATTACAAACTGTATATTCCCATGAGCTATAATAACATTGCCTCTTTCAGGAGCATTGAGAATAACTCTTGTCAAGTGTTCAACCAGTACATCAAACAAGATAATCTAAGCTAAAATATTCTTAAAATTTCTTTTTATTTTATTCATTTTAGAGAGGAGACACAGTGAGAGAGAGAGAGAGAGAGAGAGAGAGAGAGAGAAAGAGAGAGAGAAAGAGAGAAAGAGGGGAGGAGCTGGAAGCATCAACTCCCACATGTGCCTTGACCAGACCAGTGCAGGGTTTTGAACTGGCGACCTCAGTGTTCCCAGGTCAACGCTTTTATCCACTGCACCACCACAGGTCAGGCTAAAATATTCTTAAGTATGAGCAAAAATATAAGTTAAAAACCTGTATTTTTAATAGATTAAGGGTTATTATAGGAGAAGTATCAATATTTTATAGATAGTATCTATGTTTGGTCTATTAGACTTTCTTCAAATAAGAAAATCAATTACATATTTAACAATAATTAGATATAAACCATTTTGACTAAGTTGTTTTTAATTATTTTCTAATTATAAAAGCAATACGTGTTAACTGTAGAAAATCTGGACAAAACAAAAAAGTTATGAAAAAATATTACAGGTAATCCCAGCATCCAAAGGTAGTATTATTAATATATCTTTCTAGCTTTTTGTCCATATATATACACATAATATTAGTTTTCAACTAAATTTATATCAAATAATAAACATACGTTCATTCATTCAACACATATTTATGGAGGGGTAACTATATGCCATTAAAAAATATAAATAATTAGGTATAATTTGAAAATGTTATTTTTAATGAGTATAGATAATTCTAACCTTTGAATGTATCATTATTACTTAACCATTCATTTGTACTGACTTTTGGGTTGTCTCCAATTCATCTACTTACTTTAGATTGATTAGACCACCCCCCAGGATCATTCCAAAGATGGGCAGGCACCATGAAGATTTATCACAAACCACTAAACAAGGTTCCAACTCTTCCTATTTTGTTTGAAAAGAAAAAAATTCAAGATTTATCCTGTCACATTTTTTAAAAATCTCAAAATTGCGTGTTTATGCAATTAAATTAATTCATGAATTATGAATGTGGTTAAGAATATGGCCTCTAGAGCCAAATATTGTCATATTCAAATTTCAATGCTGCCAGTTTTTAGCAAGCTCTGAACCTTTCTCTGACTTTTCTCCCTTATCTGTAAATAGGAATGACAATATTAGCTGCTTCATAAATAGTTGAAAGTTAAATAAGTTAAAATGCATAAAGTATTTAATAACACGAGCTATTATTATTTTTTCACTAATATGTATTGAGTAACTTTCATGTGGCAGTGATTTTGCTAGAAGCTATGGTTACAAAGATAAACAGGCAAGATTCTGTCCTCTACAAGACAAAAAACAGAAAGATAATACAATAACCTCAAAACAACTATATAATTTAATCAAAGTAAATAAAGAAAATTAGAAGGTGTTTAAAAAGTAGAAAACATGGGTACCCATCCATATCCTTACACTGGGGCATGGTATATGGGTGCCCACAAAGTGGAGTTCCCCAAGGAAGAATGCATGTTACACTACTTGGGGAGAGGAGCCAGAAAGTGGACAATAGAAACAGGCATTTATTCTGGTATCTAAAGGTCACAGGTAGGAAGGGGTTTGGCCCTATTAAAGAACTAAAAGGAGCTAAGGAGTAAAGAGGTAAAGAGTGCCTATTGGAAAGGTGAAGACTGGTGAGAAATGAGGCTAACTATGAAAATAAAAAAGGCACATCATTCAGTGCCTTTTGAACATTAGTATATAGATTTGGGCCATTTTTTAAAAGAACAATGACAAGTCACTAGAAGGTTTTAATTAGAGGAGTGACACATTCAGATTTGTGATTTTTAAGATTACTTTGGCTGCAACATAAATAATTAATTCAAAGAAGGAAAATAGGACAATTAACATTTTATTAAAATAAGCCAGACCCTATCCGGGTATCTCAGTTGGTTAGAATGCCATTCTTGTAAACCAAGGTTGGGGGTTCAAACCCAGGAAAGGACACATACAAGAAGCAACCAATGAACACCCAGGTTTCTGAAGTAAGATGAGTGATTATATCATTAGTTTTGGATATGTTAGGATTGAGGTGCTTTTGAGACATACAGGTGAAGATATTCAATAGAGGTCAGGTGGATGGATAAACAAATGGACAGACGACAGATGGATGGATAGGTGGGTGGACAGATGAATGAATGGATGGATAAATAAATGAATAGCTGGATGAATGGAATGAAGACTGGATTATCCTGGAGTTGAGAGAAATGGTCTGGACTAGAGATAAGGATTTGGGAGTAGTTAGCATGCTGATTGTAATAGAAGCCATACTGTAGGTGAAATCACTTAGAAAGAGAGAAAAGTAGAAAGAATAGGGAAGACTTTGAGCCTTGAGGAACTCTCAGCATTTAGAACTTGCAGAAAAATGTCAGCTGTCATGGAGGATGGTAACAAAGTTCCATCTGATGTGTTCAATTTCCCTTATTAATTAAACTATGAGACAGATGCTGAGAGTGAGAGACAAGGTAGGAGAGAGTATCTGAGATGTGAGAGAAAGTGGAGGGCCTGCTTGAACTTGGTGAGCATAAATTTATGAATGAATGAGTGTTGGCCTCTTGATTATACATAGTCTGACATTGTAAGAGAAGCTCTGTTCCATAGGATACTGTAAATGACATCATAAGCAGCCTATATCCCTGACACAATCACTTTAATGAGTTTGCTTTGTTTTTAGAAATACTATTCTACAATTCATTATTCAAAAATTGTATAAGTAAAATTGATCTGAGGGGAAAAGAGTTTAGGATGTTGTTTTTGACATATAGCCAGATTCCACCAATTTGAACAAACTTAGATGATTTACATGTTCAAATTGGTAATCTATGCACATGGGTGCAAAGGTAAACTGACCAGGATTTCACTGTTGCTACTGCTGCCTAGTCCTCTCTTTGCCCCTCTATAAACTAACATTGGGTTACAAATTTACCAAGTACCAGTCTGCTTTAATAAATGACTAAGACAGCGCTGAGAGTAAAATAAATGCCAAATAAATAACTGCTGTTTGATAAAAATGGTTCTTATCAGCAAGGCCAGTATTTGTATGTAAAAGAATGGTTCCAAGGGGCTTAAAAATATTTGCTCTCTTAAATGAGTTAAACACACCCACAGAAATTATGTTGACATTACCCACTTGCTAAGCAGAGATAAACATTAGTCCTGGTCCAGTCTAAATTCCTTTAATTTCAAAATTTTGGCATCAGAGTTCACCATTTCAAAAATTATTTTGGTATAAGAATGTTACAGAATCACCATCACAACTATCTATGTCAGGATATTGGGGGAAGTGCGGTGGGGTGTGGAGAATTATTTACCAAATGTCCTTTTCATTTCAGGTTGACCACCACCAGCAAGCACATTAGCAAACTAAATAGAGGTAACGAAGATACTCACTATCCTGGCATGGAACTATAATAGTGTTACTTGTTAAGTCAGAGATCATCTATTTTCTTCCAACAAGATTGGAAACAGTCTTCACTGGTGTTGTTGTAAATTGCTCATTAATCAAAAATGGATTTATTGAGCATCCATAGTGGCAAAGCCTGCACTAAGTGATTCAAAATAACAGGTTGCCTAGTTACCATAAAATGGAAAAATTCCCCTGTGAAGATTAAAATTAAATAGGCAGATAAGAAAACATTATATTTGATGGCATCTGACTATTTCAGAAGGGCTTTTTCTGCCATTACAGCTATTTTCTTTTAAAGATAATATTCATTCATTCATGCATTTACTTATTTAATTATTCATTCATTTATGCAATTGAGTCACCACTATGATTATATACGGTTTCTTTTCCTTATATAATAAGGGAAAAAATACAATTCAACATTGACTGCACAAACATGAGTCTCAGACAACAAATTACCAAGGAAGTACTAGACTTCTGCTGTTCTTTATTTAATGAGCCTAGTGCTAGAGCAATATCATTCTTTACTCCACATGAAATCTGTCATCATTGAGGCATTAGTTAATAGACTCCTTGGGAAGAGTGTCCCTCATTTTCTGGTTGTACTGCAAAATTTTGTTGAATACAGATTTACCAATAAGTTGTTTCATATTTAAATTAAACAGTGTATATGCTAAATTTTTTTCTTGCAGTCAGGACGAGATATATTTTGAATTAGCTCATCTAGTTAACACACAAGAGAGCCCACAGAAAGGTAACTCACGTGCATATTTAACTGATTTTTCTGAGAAACTTCATGTTCTGTACCTATGAATGGCACTGTCAGTCGCAAACGAGACTCTCAAGTGGCTCAGCCTCTGAGATGAGCAGGCCAGGCAGAATCTGTCCTCACCAGCACAGGCATCCTCGCTCATCCCTCCCTTGCAGACAGGTTTGAGTTCGTGTGTTTAGTTTTGGTCCCCACAGTCGTCCCCTAGAGCTGCTGTATTACTAACTGGGTATCTTAAACAACAGAAGTTTATTATCTCACATTCTGGAAACTGTGGTCTGAAATCAAGGTTTTAACAGGGTTGGCTGCTCCTGAGGCTGTGACAGAAGACATGGGTCTAGGCTCACTCCTTGGCTTGTCACTGGCCATCTTATCCCTGTATCTGTCCGCACCATCTTTCTTCTCTGCATATCTCTTGTGTACACATTTCCCCCTTCTTATATGAACACCAGTCATGTTGCATTAGGGCTCATCTAACAACTTTAACATGATTATAAAGATCCTATCTCCAAATTCTTCAAATAAGGTCACATTCTGAGGTACTAGGAGTTAGGATTCTCAAAGAAGGAGCAGGAGGCACAATTCATCCATAATAGTCCCTCTAAGGACCTGATCACCTCTTCATTATCTCTCTCTCTTTCCTCTCTCGCTCTTCAGAAGCTTCAGAATGCAGTTCCTGTGTGTGTAGAAATTTCCATTTTATCTGGAAACCTAAGCTCTATTATCTAACACAGTTAACCAAAAAGTATAAAATATATCCCCTAAGATATATACATTTTTAGTTCTCTTGGCTATTTATTTCCCAAATGCTGGATCCCGAAGGAGGGAAGGGAGGTGCTTTACTCTCTCAGGTTTGCACCCCCTTTCCTCTCTGGCTGGTGCTGCGTTGGTCCTGGCCACCATCATTTCTTGCTGAGAACACACATTGATCTCCTCATTAATCTTCCTGTCTCTAGCCTCATCTCTGTCCAATCTATTCTTCACAGTGCTTCCAGAGTGATCATTCTAAAACAAAAACCTATCATGTCATATCCCCGCTTAGAGTTTGTCAGTGGTTCTTACCTGCTGTCAGGTAAAACCCAAATTTCTGCCTGCATGTCACTTCTTGTTCTGTTATGCATTTTCCCTAAGAGCATTCTATGCTCTAGCCATGCTATGTCGGGCATAGTCTCTGAATGCATTATGGTCTTCCATGAGACACACTTTTCCCTCACTAGGAGAGCCATTCAACCCCTGTCCATCCACCCCACTCTTACTTCTTTGATGCTCAGATTAGGCAGCTCCTCCCCGGATAAACTTTACTCATTCACACTCTCTTATCCTCCTGAAGCATCTTACACTTACCTCTCTCATTGACTTATTAACATTAATTTTAACACATTCTAAGCTCCTTAATATCAAGACTTGTACCTTTCTGTTTCTTCTGCAATGTGAAGCACAATGTCTGGAACACAAGAGGCACTCGGTAAGTGTATACTGAGTGGAGGAGAAGCTGTAGGGTAGCTAACCCACCCAGTTCAATTGGAGTGCCTTTAAAAGACTCAGGTGCATCAAGAGATGTCTCCATATTTCCTTTATTGACTAAATATAGTAACAAAGGAAAAACATCAGTAACACCAAGAGAGTTCAGTGACTTCCCTGAGTTCATCCGCTTAGTTGGCGCTGAGGGTACAAGAGAAAATGAGGGACGAGGCATAACTGAGTGAGAGGCTTGGAAGTAACTGGGTCCATGCAGAACCTAAGCTACAGGCTCATGGAATCAAGAGAGGAAAATGACACGAACTGTTTTTCCCGTGCCACCAGCACACAGCTATGTCGATGCCCCCTTCCCCATGCTGCAGTGCTCATGGAGACAAACGCTATGGAGTTTCACAACAGGTTCCACAGACAACTGGAACAGAAACTGCCCTGACTTGTATTCGTCCCTATTCCTACAGCATTAAAAAGAATATTTCTTCCACTTTAAAACAGGATCCCCTCATCCCTATAATTCACAATCACAGATCGAAGTGCAAAGGTGACCAACAATGACAAATTAAGCCTAGGTCAACTGAGCAAACTAGCTTTTTAAAATACTGAATCCCAATGACTGCACACAATTAGGGGCAATCATACATCCATGCAAATTAATTCTTATCCCACTTAAGAAATAACAACAACAACAAACAACTCAAGTATCATGAGATTCTCTATTTTTCAAATATGGCTGCAAGTATATTTTCTTATAATGTAACTTTAGCAACACTTTTCCATAAAAGGGTGGAGAGATTCAATTCTCCAACATAAAGTCAGCCTCTTGACTACAATGGAAGTGATGTTGCCTTCTGAGGCTGTGATAAAAAGAAACAGAACTCTGCCTCATTCTCTAAGGGTACTTGCTCTTAGAACCCCATCACATATCATGAGGAAGTCCAAGTAGGCCATGTCAGCCATATGAATAAAGACTGACCTTGAGAATGGATCCTCCAGCTCCTAGTGAAGTTGCCCCAGTTGATATTACTTGGGGCAGAAAAAAACTATCCCTGCCAAGCCCTCTCCAAATTGCAGATTTATAAGCAAAATATATGAGCGTTGTTTTAATGCATTAAAGCATTGAGGTGGTTGGTTATATAGCAGTCAATAACCAGAATAGGTTCTGAAACTTGGAAATGGGGTGCTGCCATAACAAGAATCGAAATCCAGTGGCATTCACTTGGTGACTGGGCAGCAGGCAGAAGCTGGAAGCCCTCAAAGTGAGTGACTGTGAGAAGCTCAATTGCCTATAGAAGAGGTGTTGTGGAAGCCCAAAGAGCTACGAGAAAGTTGTTGGTAAAGGCTTAAAGGGCCTTCAATGTAATTAGAAACTAAAAGCAAGGACTTATTTGTCATGTAGTAATGGGAAGTTTGGCATCATTGACATCTGCAGGAACGTGGAAAACAGAAAACGAACCAAATGAATCCTATGATCTGGCTAAGAAGATTTGCAGGCACAAATACCTACAGTGTAGCCTGACCAGGTGGTGGCGCAGTGGATAGAGCATTGGACTGGGATGCGGAAGACCCAGATTCGAGACCCCAAGCTCGTCAGCTTGAGCGCAGGCCCATCTGGCTTGAGCAAAAGCTCACCAGCTTGGACCCAAGGTTGCTGGCTCCAGCAAGGGGTTGCTCAGTCTGCTGAAGGTCTGCGGTCAAGGCACATATGAGAAAGCAATCAATGAACAACTATGGTGTCGCAATGGCAATGAAAAACTGATGATTGATGCTTTTCACCTCTCTCCGTTCCTGTTTGTCTGTCCCTATCTATCCCTCTCTCTGACTCTCTCTCTGCCCCTGTGTAAAAATATATATATATCTGCAGTGTAGTTTAACTTCTTCTGGCTGCCTATGATAAAATACAGGAAAAAAAAGGTAGTGCTCACTCTGGCAGCACATATACTAAAATCGGAATGATACAGAGAAGAAGAAAAAATAAATGCATAGGGAACTGACGAATGGCCTGCTAAATTCAAAGGAGCCAGGAATTTCTGGGTATCAAAACAAAACTGGTTTCTTTTTTCCGGCTGCTCCAAAGGGCAAAACAGTTCTCAGATTATGAAGGCCAGTGATCAACTCTCTCAGTGGGACTGCAAGATCATTCATTAGCACCCGAGCAAGACCGCAGGTGGAGCCACAGAGAAACTGTAAGCCAAACAAAAAGACCCTTTAAGGATATTTCCGGGCATGCCTCACAGATCTTCCTGTTCCAGAATAGGATTCTAAGCATCTCAAGGGCACTGTCTCACAGAAGTCGACTGATATTCAGAAGAGCTTATTTGGAATACAAGCTTTTTTCCAATGGAGTGTAACAGAAATTGGAACATAAAAACTCTACAGAGTTTTAAAAGAAGTATCAGCTTAACCTGGAAGGAACAGAGATAGTACATAGTGTAAAGAAGTCTTCTGACCTCTCAAATTGTACAGGCAGAAAGCAGGTGACAAAGACCCTCAGCTGTAAATATTATGAAGGGTGACTTTTTATGGACAGGGAAGGATGACTCAGAGGTTGGAACCAAGAGCCCCAGAGACCAATACCTATGCCACAGGACTGACCCTTAATCAAGGAACTGTGTTTGATGAGAGTGATCATTGTCCCAGGCTGTGATTGCTGTGGGCCTTGTTTACCATGTGTTTTCATAGGAATGTCAATTGTGGCTTTCCTATGCTTGTTCCACTATTATATGTTGGGTGTGTAGGAGGAGATGGATAAATTGTTCCTTGAGTTCACAGGATAAATTGTTCTCATCACTGTGGAGAGCAATGGACCTGTCTCGCAGGAACAGCTCCACGAGATTCGTGCACGCCTAAACCTAGACTTAAAGCTCATGCTGTTCCTGGATCCTGAAGGAAAAAATGGGTGTAATTTGCATGTGAGGGGACATCAAGTATTGTGCCTAGAGGGCAGACTGTGGCATATTCTATTTTCCAAAAATGACAGCATAATAACTCCCATTCTATATTCTCTTATTACAAAGTAACTTTGATATACTTTTCATCAAAGACTGGGGACCATGTTCCTTCCCCTTGCATCTGAGTGGGCAGTAGCATAACAGAAGTAACAATCTGTGACTTCTAAGGCTAGATAATAAAAGTGAAACAGCTTCCACCTGGTTCTTTTGGGATTTGCACCCTCAGAATCTAGCCAGCATGTCATGAGGAAACTCAAACAGTCCATGGAGAGAAAATGGTCCCCAGACCATACCCTCCGCCATCGCCAACTTGCTAGTCATGGGAGTGGCCACCTTGAACCTAGGTCTTCCATGCTCCAGTCCAGCAGCCTCAGCTCATACTATGTGGCACAAACAAGCTGCTGTTCTTGTCAAATAAATTCTGCCAAACTTACAGATTGTGAACAAAATATATGACAGATGTTCCTCTAAGTCAATAAGTTTAGGAGCAACTTGTTAAATAGCACTAGATAACTGATACAGACATCTCCTTTATAAAACCTTCCTCAAGCTCCCAGGTTGGGTAAAATCCCCTTCTCTGCTCCCAAAGTACTCTTTGTGTAACATTTTCTTAGAGCTCATTATAGTCTACTGAAATTAACTGCTCACTTGTCAGCCTCTGTGTGAACACAGGCAGGCTCATGCCTTTTTGGAATATCAGCTCCCCATATATGCTTTTACTTTTGCCCCATTCTCTCCTCTAGTAAGGACAGTGGTTGCCGTCATGGCCAACCAGGTTCTCATTGGATTCAGGCAGACAGTAAAGGAACTGTGGAGCCTGAAAATGGTGGGCCGTTCCATTTTTTAAAGTCTAGTAACAGCAGACAAGCAAATAGGCAGGGAAGACTGCTTCCCCTTCCCCCTTTGGACTCATCCAGATTCACAGGCCCCCACCAGCCTCAGCACTCCCCAGCCAAACAGCTGGGCCGAAATCTCAGGGTTCCCAAGCTCCTCAGCACTGCCCCCGCTCCAACTCTCCTGCAAAACAGGCTAGGGGGAAAATCCCTTCTCCAGCAAACAATAGCAAGCAATGGCCCCTCCAAAGCAGGAAGGCAATCTGCAATTTGCAATCTGCCACCCTGAGGGCAAGCATCTGCAACCTTACATAGTATACCCACATGGCCCTGCCCCGCCGCCAATACAAAATACAAGAAAGCAAATCTAAATACACTTTACAAATTTGTTTGCCCAACACTTTTCCTTCTGGAACTTTGATTAGACAAGTTAGAATTTCTTAGTGTATCCTCCAAGTCTCTTAGCTTCTCTTTCGTATTTTCCATCTCTTTATCTCTGTGCAATGTTCTGAAAAACTTCTTCTGACGTAATTTCCAGCTCACTAAATATCTCTTGAACTGAATCTAATCTGCTGTTCCATCCATCATTTTTTATTCTTTTTTTTTTTTAATTTGGGGTTGTCTTTTTGTGTGTGTATGTGTGAGTAAGTGGGGTTTTCTTTCCATATCTAGTAATATTTTTCTCCCTCTCTATTATGCTAGGCCATTTTTTATAGTTTCCATTTCTCAAAATACCTTCAAGCTTATCTTTTATTTATAATAGCATGGTCCGTTTATAGTCTCCATCTGATGATTCCAAATCTGAAGTCCTCTCAGGTGTGCATCTGTTCTTCTTTTGTTTCTATTGATTCCCATTTGGTGTTCCTTTTCTTGTGGGCTTAATTTTTGTCGACTGCTAATTTTAATATTGGAAAAGCAATTATAGGAATTATTTTGGGACTAGAAAGAGAGTACATTCCTCTTTAAAGGGGTTATATTTGCTTCTGCTTGATGCCTGAGGGTATACCATTTTAAATAAATTCATGGATTGACATTTTTATTGTGTGTATTTTTTTTCTGAAATGAGAAATCGGAAGGCAGAGAGACAGACTCCTGCATGCGCCTGACTGGGATCCACCCAGCAAGTCCACTAGGGGTGATGCTCTGCCCATCTGGGGTGTTGCTCTGTTGCAAACAGAACCATTCTAGCATCTGAGGCGGAGGCCATGGAGCCATCCTCAGCACCCAGGTCAACTTTGCTCCAATGGAGCCTTGGCAGCAGGAGGGGAAGAAAGAGAAAGGAGAAGGGGAGCAGTGGAGAAGCAGATGGGCACCTCTCCTATGTGCCCTCACCAGAAATCTAACCCAGGACCTTCACATACCAGGCCGACGCTCTACCACTGAGCCAACTGGCCAGGGCCCATGAATTGACATTTTGGGGACCACCAAAGGCAGTGGTTCTCAAAGTGTGTGCCCTAGAAGATTTCCAGGTGCACCCTATGGTATTCCAGAGAAATATGTGTCTGTTGGGGACCAAAAAACCAACAGGGCTTTTGGAGTTTAGATTTTTGGAGGACAGAGGTAGGGGAATTGACTGTAAGCTGACAGCCTGCCCAACCCCCCACCTCACTTGCCTGATTAGGTTGCAAAAAGCTGTTCTTAAGCTGTGGTGCTGGATTGTTTACACTACCCCCTATGTTCACCAGAAAGACTGAAGGCAAGTTTCTTCTACCTTTGTTTGGTGTAAAGTTAAGATGATATGTATGGTGGGTTTTTTTTCACTTGGTAAAATTCTTGGGTTGCCTTGAAAACATGATCAAAGATCTCATTGATTTGCTAATGGCCCACTTTGCCCTATAAATAAAGCAAGATGCAGTTTTTGGGTGCGCTTTGTTCTTGCCAGCAGCAATTACAGGGTCCTCCTGACCCCATATTTTCTTAATTCCGCACCGTTCCCACTTAGGACCTGGAATTACTAGCTGTGCTTGTTCGTGGCATGTGCCCAGATATAAAAATAAATATAGTTAATCTATTATACCATTTCATTACGGAAATACCACTCTTTTTGTTAACACATCATTATTATATTTATTACTAAAACATTATTATATTATTTTTAGATAAATACACCTAAATAAAATGAATAGATTTCTCAAAAAGAAACGTGATATTGAAGAATCGAATTCTGGAAGTGAGCAAAAGTTAAGTGTAAATAAAATAGGACTTGAAGGCTGACAGGCAGAATTTAATTTATAGCATTTTTCATCACTTAACACTGAACAATACGACTGTATTAGAAACCCATTCATGGAAGCTTCAAGTGATTTTGGTTTAACATTAACAGAAGAACTGGCAGCTATATCCACTGATTGTGGATTGATGATTAAACATAAGGAATTGTCTCTTGAAGCCTTTTGGATTTCTATAGAAAAAGAATATGTGGCAATATCTAAAAAAGCTTTGAACGTTTTACTACAGTTTTCAACATCCTATTTATGTGAATTAAGATTTTCTACCCTCAACACAATTGAGAGTAAAAAGAGAGGAATTCTTCAATGTATTAATGAGGAAATGAGAGTTTGCCTTTCAAATATATGCCCAAACATTGAAGAAATTACTAGGACACATCAGGCTCATGTTTCTCATTAAACACAATAATGGAAAAACACATTTGTGCTGGGACCTGCTGAATTTACTAAATCTTACTAAGAATGTACCTATATATATATATAAAGATAACTTTTTTGTTGTTTTTTAATTTTTAACCCCTCTTTTTTATGAATTTTAAAAAGCATAACTCAAAAAATGTAACAAATATGTTTTTTAATGTCAGAATAAATTTAATTTTGTCATATTTATTCTGTTTAATTACCATAAAAGCACACTTGGACTTTATATTTTTTCCTTTAATATTTAACTTAATTATTATAATATATTTCTCAGAAATTTGTATATAGTGCGCCTACAATTATTTGTAGGATTTTAAATGCGCACCGACTTCAAAAAGTTTGAGAACCACTGATCTAAGGTGATATAAATTTGGGGTACAGATCTCTGTGAGGATGAATTTGTAGTAATAACTTCTCAGGAATTTTCCCCCTTGTTCTGTTCACAACCTCCTTAGGTACCAGTAATTGAGCAGCCTCCTTAGGTACCAGTAATTGAGCAGAATTATTTCTGATTTCTCTGAGGTATATAGTCTTTGGAGTCCTAGCTCTTTGGAGGAAGGATTTTTTTTAGAATCTTAATGCTGGATGGGAACAGAGATTTATTTCCTAGACACAAACCCACAGAGACCTTGAGCATCAAAGTTCAAGAGCAGGTTCAAAAAACTCCCTGGGGACAAAAGTGGTTTTAGTGCTTTCCCAGTTTCCCTTCCTCACCAATGTTTCGGTTTGATAATTTCTTACTACTCTACCGATTTAAAAAACTAATTCTAATTTAAATATTATTCATTTTACATAATTTTCCTGTTATCTTTTTGATATTTTTACAGAGTTTTTCTGTTCTGTATTTTTTTAAAATCTATCATGTTTACTTATTGTAAGCAGAGGAATTGATATGAGCTTAATCAGCCTTGTTACCCCATCCACACCAATTTATTTATTTATTTATTTATTTGATGTGTGTGTTTTTTTAATCTCTGTGTCCTTAGTGTACAGAACGGTACCTGGCACATAAACTCAATTAGGTTTTTACTGTTTAGTAAATAAATTGGACTCTTTCATTCCTGTATCGACCACCCCTGGAATATCTCTACCCTCTTTGCCTTAATTAAAGTTCTTGTACATGTTCATACATATATGCCCTCTACTTTCCTATATTAACTGAGCTCTCCCACCAATCTTCCCACGATTTCCCTGATGCCTCATGTATAGAGGGCTTTTCATTCCTATCAACTCTCAGAGTTTGGGATCAGCTGAGTATTCACTCTCCATGATGGCTTCTGGACCATTCACTATTCTCCTGCCTTCATCCAAAATCTGCTGCTCTTCTGAAGATCATACTATCCTATTATAACATTCTGTTCCTAATTTTATTACTATCATATTTCCATATTTCTTGAGGGTTTCAGTACTTGGTTCAATATTTCTACTCTACTTCATTTCCTAATATAATTCAGCAGTATAACTGAGTACTTAGAAGCTCACTTGAATAAACCAAGTTCAATTACCAGATCCACTCCTTATTAATATGTAAGTGTGGAAAGTTATCTAATATTTCAGTGCCTCCTTTTCTTCATCTGTAAAATGGTAATAATGATATTATCGCCTGACACCATGGCAAGAATTATATGAAATAACGTAGATAGAGTGCTTAGAAAAGTATCTGACACAAAGTTTACTCAATAAACTTTAACTATTTTCATTATGCTCTTACCTCATCTTAAAATCTTCCTTCTACAGGCTTATTATTCGTACAACACTCTAACCTCAATGTTGCTCCAAAATTTATTCATTCACTTCTATAAAATTCCCTAGTCTATTCTCGAAATGGGATTTTTGAGTTCTACTGTAACCCTTCTCAAGATATAGTTCTTATTTTCAGTCATGACCTTTTATCCTAACCCAGAAATTCAATCTATTTGGAAATACGTCTATCAGAATTCTGTACATTCATAATCATGCTCTCTTCTGTCCAGGAGAAGCAATGTCTGGACTTCCTTAGATTAGCTCAGCCTTGACTTCTCCCCATTCCATTCTCTCTTCTTGACCTTTATCTTCAGTCTCCTGTTCTCCACTAGCAAATTTCTCTGAACTCTAAAATTGAACAAGGCTTATTTATTCTAAAATAAACTAACCATTTCTCCATTGTACCTCTTTCATCTCATGTCATTATCCACCCTATCTCTTCTAATCTTCTTGAAAGGGTGACCTGAATTCTCCAATCCCGTCTCCTTATTTCCCATTTCCCAGAGTCTGTTAACTTCTAGATATCTGGTGGGAGCCTATCACCTCTAAAACTTACTTTTAAAAAATAAGCAGCAATGAGATTGTAAAACAGAAAAGGCCTCTCTTCAGAACCCCCCTGCAACTCTTTTGTGGTACTAAACACGTTGACCACTCACTTGAAACTTCCCTCCCTCATCAGCTTTCATGGAAGACCTGCATTCTGGTTCAGAGGCAGCAGTGAAGTAACAGTAAGCAAACATGATAGCAGCCAGACACTCCTGTTCCAGAAAAGGCCACACCATGCATGAATCTTAAATAAGACACTTCGCTCCAGTTTCTTTACCAGTAAAAGGGACGTCATTTTTGCTTGCTTTGCTCACTGGTTCAGGCCACAAATAAGTAAAATAATGTATCTTAAAATACCATCAAAGAGATAAAACATACAAAGAAGCTGAGTACACTTAGATAACACGAGAACAGACAAGATAGAGAAAAGTATATTCAAAGACTCTTGTTACCAACCTGCTATGAAGTTCTGAAAGACTCAAAGCTTTGTATCTGACCTAGAAGGTTATTCACTATTAAGAGGTTTCATAGTCTTCACCCGGGCAGTGCCATTCCTATGAGAGCTCTGGCCAGGAAGTCCAGAGACTTTATATCAAATCCCTTTTACCTGGACTTACTTCAAAATGCAAAATGAAAAAAAAAATATTGTGACTCTATTAGGGAATTTCCATTTTGAAAATATTGTGGGAAATCAAATATGAATGACAAATCTTCATATATACAAACATGTAAATCTAATTGTAAGAAAAATTACCGGTTCTTGGGGAAGGGGCTCTTGCAATTTCTAAGGAGCAAGGTTTCTTTGTAACCGCTGTGTCCGTGAGATCACACAGAAAGTTCTCGTTTTCTGAAGAAAATGTATCCAGAGAAGCAGACGGTACAATTTCCATAGTGTAATTCCTCTTCTTTGGATAGGATTCCTAAAAGGAAGGAAAAATATAAATATAGCTTTATGATAAAGACACAGCCTGTTTAATTTATAAAAACTAGAAAAGATCGGGTTCATCGCTTCTCCCAAAAGTGATTGACAGATGATTATTCATCTGATTGTATAAGTTATTCAATCGTATTACGCCAATATTATCAGTGATCTTTTGAGACAGGGCTTTACAATTTGCATCTCCTGGATTTATCACTGACTTAGTAAAGTTCATAATTTCTTGCCATGATCTCTTTTTATAATGTATATCTATTTCCTAGTCATGGCAAAAAGTGTTATTTAATCAACAGTCATTCCCAGGACTCTATTCCTTTGCCTACCTCTCAGGATAGCCATATGTAAAGCCAGTGTCCAAGGCCACCACCACAGCTGCCTGGCCAATGCAGGTTTACATTAGATTCGAAGAGACAGTAATGAAACAAAGGAGCCAAAAACTGGTGAGCCATCAGCTTTAATTCTAGCTTGCACCCAGCTGACAAGCAAAAACACACACTGGGCTCCAAGACCCACTCATTCAGTACTCACAAAGCTACTGACTTATTCGAGTTTCCTAGAATCAAAGGTTTCTAGCTCATCAGACTTAGTCACCTCTGTTCCCCATCTGCTCCTGCACAGACTCTGCACAAACTGGCTTCTTCCTCAGCGCTCCACCATCTTGGCTGCTTCTCCTGGCCTCCACGCGGCCTTTATCTGCTCTCCTCTCTAATACTAACCTCAGGAATCTAGAGAGGGTTAGCTCCCAAGCTGCCTCACTTTATAGTGTAGAAATCCAAACCTTTAATCCAATCGACAAACAAGGAAGTCTCTAATACAAAGTCACTTATCTGAGGCATAATAGGAAGATTCCTCATGAGAGTGCACCATCCCACATCATCCAATCAGTCAAGGGTGTGGGGAAAAGCTTACTCTTAAAACTAAGCTTTGGGCTATAAGGACTCTGCCTGCTTACAACCTGTCTCCCACATATAATAATATAATTACGCCCATCCCAAGCATAAGGGCAACTAATATCACCTGGGTGATGGGTTTCCATGTGGGCAGCGCCATCTTTAACAAAGTAAGCATAATATATTTTATCCGCCCAACACTATAAAACTCAATGTTGATCAATTAGATATAGGGGAGTTGTGCTGGAAGGCATCCGAAAAAATATTTTTCCCCAGAGAACAGAAATGCAAAGAGGCTGTTTCAGAGTCTTGGCCTTCAGGTTCCTCCTTTGGATGCAGTTTTGATGCCTCTGGACCTAGAGCAGCCATATTGTAACCATAAAGCAATAAACCTAAAGTCACAAAGGTTACAAGACAAGAATGGCAAAAGAAAGATAAAAAGAATCTGGGACCTCAGTGATGTCTTTGAGCTACTCAAATAGCCCCAGGGCCAGTTTCCCAGGCTTCTTAATTAAACAACAAAGATCTTACTGTTTGAGCCATTGCAATTCGGGTTTTCTGTTATTTAGAGGTAAACTATTCCCACAAAACACACTAGTATTTTTCTTTGTGAATACTGTTAACTAATATATTAAGGCTTCTCTCTTCTTTTTTTTGTTTTAATTCATTGATTTGAGAGAGAGAGAGAGAAAGAGAGAAGAAACATCAATTTGTTATTCCTCTTATTTATATATTCATTGGTTAATTCTTGAATGTGCCCTGGCTGGAGATCGAACCTGCAACCATAAAATTTTAAGATGATGCTCTAACCAACTGAGCTACCTTGCCAGGGCACTCTTTTCAAGTCAGGATAAAATTAAGGTTCAATTCTATATTACTGATTCTTCAATATATTCTAAAAATTAGAATTTATTTCATTTTACATGATCTTAATTTCTTATACAGGCATTAATTGAGCAACAGATATTCATTGGGCATCATCAGGTATTAAATATATGCAGGACTATACTAAGTGCTGAAGATGTTTTTAAAATTTATAAGAGATAATCCTTGCCCTCAGAAAGCTCACAGTTTACTAGAGAAGAAAAATAGATTATCTGCATGATGAATTTAACAAAAGCATATATTGTTTTTGATATGTGTTACCTTTATAAAATTCAATTCACTATCAAAAGAAAGAAGACAAATAAGATAAACATAAACTCATTTTCAAAAAAATCTTCTAATATAAATCCAAGGGTTGGTAAGATTTAATACCAGCTCTTATTTTTCCTATGATGATATTTACAGTACAGAGAATAAGTATTCAAGGTCAGTGCAATTGCTTTCAGACCATACCAGACCCTCACACATCAAAGAGTCAATTATGTTCACTCTACTCGATTGAAAACAGGAAATTGGGAGTAATTTATTTTTAACAACAAAGGGTGACAGAACAGAAAGCATCCAGAGGAAAGCAATCAGGATGCTACATGATTTAAAAGCCATGTCATAGAGACATGATGAAAGAAACCACAGTGTTCTACCCCAGATAAGCCAGACAGCAGGAGGGTAATAGTGTTCTCACCAGATTTGAAAGGCTACCCCTCAAGAACAACCCCACGAAGCGGGGGGAAGGAACAGGTCGCTGTGGTAGATTTATTCTATAGTTGTTAAAGGCAGAACAGAGACCAATGTTTGTAAGTCAAGGAGGGCCTCTTTGGGTCAATACAAAAAGTAATTTTCTATGAATTAATGATATTGCTTATCCTTTAAAATAAAAATTCACTTATCTAACAATTAACTAAAAAATAGCACTAGAGAGCATCAAAAGAAACTCCTCAGTACTGGCAAAATTACGGCAGATCTATCTACAGATAAATCGTGTATACAACAACACACACAGTAAACACACCAGATGACTGTATGCCTCATGTGAGTTGGGAGAAACCAGAAGAATGCAGGAAAAGGATCCTGAAGAAACAAAGGACTCAGCCATTTAAAGATTGTCCACATCCTATAGATCTCTAATTGGTCTCCTGGAGCCTCTTAATAATACTCACAAGAAAAACAGGATCTGTAAATAGCTAGGACCAGGGGTCCAGATACCCTTTCCCTCTTGCTGCCCCACTGAAACTCCCCCTCCCCACCTTGAGTCATGAGGTGCATGTAGGACCTCAGACAAAATAAATCATGTGCCCCTTGCATGGACACTGTACAGGTATATAAAATGTAAGAAATCTGGCCCGGGCCAGTTGGCTCAGTGGTATAACGTCGGCCCGGCGAGTGGAAGTCCCAGGTTCGATTCCCGGTCAGGGCACACAGGAGAAGTGTTCATCTGCTTCTTCACCCTTTGCTCTCTCCTTTCTCTCTAACTCTCTCTTCCCCTCCTGCAGCCAAGGCTCCATTGGAGCAAAGTTGGCCCAGGTGCTGAGGATTGCTCCATGGCCTCCGCCTTAGGCGCTAGAATGGCTCTGGTTGCAACAGAGCAATGCCCCAGATGGGCAGAGCATCATCCCCTAGTGGGCATGCCAGTGGATCCTGGTCGGGCACATGCAGGAGTCTGTCTCTCTGCCTCTCCACTTCTCACTTAAGAAAAATACAAAAAAAAAAAAAAGAGGTAAGAAATCTAACTTCGGGGAGCTCATGCTTTGGTGCTATTAATCCCATGTGCTCCTCCTGCTACTAATAAATTCTCCTTCCTCTATTAAGTTGTCTGAGCATCTATTATCCTCCTTCAGATGTCGCTTCTTAAAACACAGAAAGGCTGGAGTATGTCTTGTTCATCACTCTCCCCAGAGTCCAATACAGGTTCTGCCACATAGTGGATGCTCTTGATCAACTTAAGTCCCTAATGTACTTTTTAATAAATCTAACTACCAGTTAGGGAAATTAGTATGTCTTTTTAAGATATGCAAATTTCTTTGCTTTTTCTGTTTGGTTATTGTTATTGTTTGCTGTTATTATTTATTGCTTTGCATATTAAAAGTGAAATAACTGAGATTATAAAGAACTTGCAAAATAAGAGTTTCTAGTTTAAACCCTAGTTCGTCCTAAAATTAAATTAGTTAGAATAACTCATTTGTCAAGAATTTGCTTAAGTAGGAATTCAACTGTGTTTATAAAGATTACAAGTCTTTTGAATGCTTTGGAAAAGACTCTGAAATTTAACCACACAGAAGAAATTAGTTTGCTTCCCCCTTAAAAGTATATATACATTTGGAGGATGGCAAGATGGCGATGGAGTAGGCAGATGTACCAACATCCAACTCCCAGAACCAAAGTGGATTATAACTTAATTTTAAGAACCATCATCTGGATAAACCAATTTTGAACTAAACTAAGTGGGCTCTTCAACCAAGGAACACTGAAGAAGCCACAATGAGACTGGTAGGAAAAGCAAAAACGTGAAGAGGGCTGCCCAGCTCCCCGGAGTGAACGGCAGCCCAGAGAGACCCTCCTGGAGGCAGGAGAGTTTGGCAGAGAAGAAGAAACCTGGGTCCCAGGAACAAAGCCCCAGCCTGCAGCCCCAGAGCCTAGAAGGGGAGTTTGGACAGTATTGAGCTGTGAAACAAGTGAGGATACTGTTTGTGAGAAAAAGACAGTTTTCTCAGAGCCAAGATTTTTTTTAAAGGGACAGTGCAGAAAACCTCTCTCACAACCACTTACCCGGGGCTCCAGGGAATGGGGAGAGAGGAGAAGACCAGAGCAGCGGGAAGAGAGTGTGGCCTGGAAGGCACAGGGAGGAACACTCTGAGGGACAGCCACCCTAACCCCTGGGCTAAGTCACTTTCCTAATCAAAAATGAGTATTTCCCCTGGAACCAGCAACACCAGCAAAGGAAGACAGGACACCAGCCAAACAAGCTCTCCCACAGCACTTAGAGCAGAGCTGCTTAGACGGAGGGAGCTTCTAGGACTACAGTATGGAGTGTTAGGGTCTGAGCTGCAGTGCACCCACATAAACACACTGCTGAGGGCTTGGTGGAAAGACGGTGGCGGCACAACGCTGAAACGTGGTTCTGTCGGCAGGGTGGAGGCTCAGCCGGTGTAAGCTTGGTCTAGCCCAGCAGGGGTAAAGGGGATGCACGAAAGCAGTCTGGTAGCTGCGGGCCGCCTGTAGCCCCACCTGCGGAGGAAAAGTGGGAGGCCAGGAAAGGGCAGAGATCTGCTCTGCAACCCTGGACCCTGCGCAAACCAGCCCTCATCACCAGGGCGGGGCTAGGTCCAGGAACAGACGGAGGCTAGGGGCTGAGCGCACGCTGGCAGCCCCGCCCTGCCCTATAAACCATGGTTTGCGATCCTGTGCAGGTGGGCCCGGGCCTCGAGGGTGGGGCTAAAGCTCCGGACAGGAGGAGACTCACAACTGAGTGCAAGTCAGTAGCCCCGTCCAACCTGAGAAACTGTGCCAAGCGGGCTCTGACCATAGGGGCTGGG
This sequence comes from Rhynchonycteris naso, assembly GCA_037038555.1. Classification (NCBI taxonomy): domain Eukaryota; kingdom Metazoa; phylum Chordata; class Mammalia; order Chiroptera; family Emballonuridae; genus Rhynchonycteris; species Rhynchonycteris naso. The sequence goes on from CM073000.1 coordinate 87,136,341, forward strand.
TGGAAGCCCAGGAATAGGCTGGGTCCGCAACTGAGCAAAGGTGCTCACCTCTACCCTTGGTGCAAAGGCTTGTGGCTTGAGTGCAGTGTGCAACCCAAACTGTGGGGGTGAGGTGAAGGCTCAGGCAGGCTGAAGCTTGTAGAGCCAGGCACCAGAACACAGCCCCTCCCACGGAGGAGAGGCAGAAATCACAGCAACAGCCACAGTGGGCTGGCACTGGCAACGCCCATACCCAACCACCATAGGCAGTGGCAGAGTGGGTGGCGGGCCTGCAGACAGACCACACCTAGAGAACACAAAGGCAACACCCATTGGACTCCAGTGGCCACAACCTTCTTATACACAGAGAAAATGGGAAGGCAGACAAAATGCAACCCAAATGAATCAAGAGAAATCCCTAGAGAAAGACCTGAATAAACCAGATATAACCAAATTACCAGATGCAGAATTTAAAATAATGATAGGATGTTCAAAGAAATTAGAGCAACAATGGAGAGTCATTATGAACACCTAAACAAAGAGATAACAAGTATAAAAAGGGAAATTGAAATAATAAAAATGAATCAGACAGAAATGACAAATACAGTATCAGAACTGAAGACCACAATGGAAGGAATTAAAAGCAGGATGGATGAGGCTGAGGGTCAAATCAGCGAGTTAGAAAACTAAATAAACAAAAGCACAGAAGCAGAGAAGAAAAAAGAAAAGAGACTCAAAAAATGTGAGGAAACTCTAAGGGAGCTCTGTGACAACATGAAGAGAAATAACATCTGCATCATAGGGGTTACTGAAGAAAAGGAGAGAGAACAAAAAATAGAAACTTTGTTCAATCAAATCATAGTAGAAAACTTCCCTAAATTAAGGCTGGAAAACACTTCACAAGTTCAAGAAGCACACAGAACTCCATTAAAGAGAAACCCAAAGAAATCTACACCAAGACACATCATAGTTAAAATATCAAAGCTAATGGATAAAGAGAAAATTTTAAAAGCTGCTAGAGAAAAAAAGGCTATCACCTACAAAGGAGCCCCCATAAGGATGACATCTGACTTCTCAACAGAAACACTTGAGGCCAGAAGGGAATGGCAAGATATATTCAAAGTAATGCAGAACAAGAACCTACAACCAAGACCACTCTATCCAGCAAGACTAACGTTTAAAATTGAAGGAGAAGTAAAGAGCTTCCCAGAAAAAGAAAGCCTCAAAAAATTCATTAAAACCAAACCAATTCTGCAAGACATACTAAGAGGCCTGTTGTGAACAGTTCAAAGGGAGGAAAGAATATAGCAAAAGAAGAATACAGCTTTAAAGAATAAAATGGCAAAAAACAACTACATATGAATAATAACCTTAAATGTAAATGGATTTAAAGATCCAATCAAAAGACATAGGGTAGCTGCGTGGATAAAGAAACAGGATGCATACATATACTGTCTAAAAGAGACACACCTTAAAACAAAAGATGCACATAGACTGAAGGGAAAAGGATGGAAAAAAATATTTCATGCAAATGGAAATGAAAAAAAGCCGGGGTAGCAATACTTATATCTGACAAAATGGACTTTAAAACAAAGGCTGTAGTAAGAGATAAAGAAGGACACTACATAATGATAAAGAGAAAAATTCATCAGGAAGATATAACCATTATAAATATCTATGCACCAAATATAGGAGCCCCGACATACATAAAGCAGACTTTGATGGATATAAGGGGCGAGATTAACAGCAATACTATAATAATAAGGGATTTCAATACCCCACTAAAATCACTGGACAGATCCTCAACAAAGAAAATTAATAAAGAAACAGGAGACTTAAAGGATACACTAGATCAACTCAATTTAATAGATATCTTCAGAACTTTTCACCCTAAAGCAGTAGAATATACGCTAATGGTACATTTTCTAGGATAGACCACATGATAGGACACAAAAATGGTCTCAACGAATTTAAGAATATTGAAATCATATCAAGCATTTTCTCTGATCACAATGCCATGAAACTAAAAATTAACCACAAAAGAAAAACTGAAAAATACTCAAACACTTGGAAACTAAATAGCATGTTATTAAATAATGAATGGATTAACAATGAAATCAAAGAAGAAGTAAAAAAGTTTCTAGAAACGAATGAAAATGAGCATACTTCAACTCAAAATTTATGACACACGCCTGACCAGGCAGTGGTGCAGTGGATTGAGCATCGGACTGGGATGCGGAAGACCCATGTTTGAGACCCCGAGGTCACCAACTTGAGCGCGGACCCATCTGACTTGAGGAAAAGCTCACCAGCTTGGACCCAAGGTAGCTGGCTCCAGCAAGGAGTTGCTCGGTCTGCAGAAGGCCTGTAGTAAGGGCACATGAAAGAAAGCAATCAATGTGCAACTAAGGTGTTGCTACGGCAATGAAAGATGAGTGATTGATGCTTCTCATCTCTCTCCATTCCTGTCTGTCTGTCCCTGTCTATCGCTTTATCTGACTCTCTTTTTGTCCCTGTAATAAAAAAAAAAAATTTGTGGGACACAGCAAAAGTAGTACTGAGAGAAAAGTTCATGGCACTACAGGCATATCATAAGAAGCTAGAAAAGGCTCAAATAAGCAACCTGAACCTGCATCTAAAAGAACTAGAAAAACAACAGCAAATAAAGCCCAGGACCAGTAGAAGGAAGGAAATAATAAAGATCAGAGCAGAAATAAATGACATAGAGGCTAAGGAAACAATACAGAGGATCAATGGAACCAGGAGCTGGTTCTTTAAAAAGGTAAACAAGATTGATGAACCTTAAACTAGACTCACCAAGAACAAAAGAGAGAGGACTCAAATAAATAAAATTAAAAATGAGAGTGGGGAAATAACAACTGACACAATAGAAATACAAAGTATTGTAAGAAAATACTATGAAGAACTCTATGCCAAAAATTTAGACAACCTAGGTGAAATGGACAAATTTCTTGAATCATATAATCTTCCAAAAATCAATCTGGAAGAACCAGAACACCTAAACAGACCAATTACAACAAATGAGATCGAAACAGTTATCAAAATACTCCCCAAAAAGAAAAGTCCTGGGCCTGATGGCTTCACAAGTGAATTCTACCAAAAATTCAAAGAACTACCTCCTATCCTTCTAAAGCTATTTCAAAAAATTCAAGAGGAAGGAAGACTTCCAAACTCCTTTTATGAGGCAAGCAAAATTCTGATCCCAAAACCGGGCAAAGACAACACAAAGAAAGAAAATATCCCTGATGAATTTAGACACTAAAATTCTCAACAAAATATTAGCCAACCGGATCCAGCAATATATGAAAAAAAAAAACATACACCATGATCAAGTGGGATTTATTCTGAAGAGGCAAGGCTGTTTCAATATTAGCAAATCAATCGATGTGATTCATCACATAAACAAAAGAAAGGACAAAAATCACATGATAATTTCAAGAGATGTAGAAAAGGCATTTGATAAAATCCAACACCCATTCATGCTCAAAACTCTCAATAAAGTGGGAATACAGAAAACATTCCTTAACATAATAAAGGCCATCTACGACAAACCCACAGCCAACATAATAGTAAATGGGCAAAAGTTAAAAGCAATCCCCTTAAGATCAGGAACCAGGCAAGGGTGCCTCCTTTCATCACCTTTATTCAATATAGTTCTGGAAGTCCTAGCTACAGCAATCAGACAAGAAGAAGAAATAAAAGGCATCCAAATTGAAAAAGAAGAAGTAAAACTGTCATTATTTGCAGATGATATGATATTGTATATAGAAAACTCTAAAGTCTCAGTCAAAAAAACTACTGGACCTGATAAATGAATTCAGCAAGGTGGCAAGATATAAAATTAATACTCAGAAATCAGAGGCATTTCTGTATACAAATAATGAACTGTCAGCAAAAGAAATTAAGGAAACAATCCCCTTCACTATTGCAGCCAGAAAAATAAAATACCTAGGAGTAAATTTAACCAAGGAGGTAAAGGACTTGTACTTGGAAAATTATAAAAGTTGATAAAAGAAATCAAGGAAGATACAAACAAGTGGAAGCATATACCGTGCTCATGGCTAGGAAGAATAAACATCATTAAAATGTCTATATTACCCAAAGCAATTTATAAATTCAATGCAATACCAATTAAAATTCCAATGACATAATTCAAAGATATAGAACACATATTCCAAAAATTTATATGGAACCAAATAAGAACACGAATAGCCTCAGCAATCTTAAAAAGAAAAAATAAAGCAGGAGGTATCACTCTTCCAGATATCAAGGTTTACTACAAGGCCATTGTCCTTAAGACAGCCTGGTACTGGCATAAGAACAGGCACATTGATCAATGGAACAGAACAGAGAACCCAGAAATAAACCCACACCTTTATGGACAACTGATATTTGACAAAGGAGGAAAGAACATACAATGGAGAAAAGACAGCGTCTTTAACAAATGGTATTGGGAAAATTGGACATCTACCTGCAAGAAAATGAAACTAGACCATCAACTTACACCATTCACAAAAACAAACTCAAAATGGATAAAAGACTTAAATGTAAGCCGTGAAACCATAGCATCTTAGAAGAAAACATAGGCAGTAAGCTCTCTGACATCTGTAGCAGCAATATATTTGCCAACTTATCTCCACGGGCAAATGAAATAAAAGGCAAGATAAACAAATGGGACTATATCAAACTAAAAAGATTTTGCACAGCTAAAGACAATAAGAACAGAATAAAAAGACAAACCACACAATGGGAGAACATATTCGACAACACGTCTGATAAGCGGTTAATAACCAAAATTTATAAAGAACTTATAAAACTCAACTCCAGGAAGACAAACAATCCAATCAAAAAATGGGAAAAAGAAATGAATAGAAATTTCTCCAAAAAGGACATACAGATGGCCAATAGGCATATGAAAAAATGCTCAACATCACTAATCATTAGAGAAATGCAAATTAAAACCACAATGAGATATCACCTCACACCAGTCAGAATGGCACTCATCAGCAAAACAACACAGAACAAGTGCTGGCGAGGATGTGGGGAAAAGTGAACCCTCCTGCACTGCTGGTGGGAATGCAGACTGGTGCAGCCACTGTGGAAAACAGTATGTAGATTCCTCAAAAAATTAAAAATCGAACTTTTTTTTGACCCGGCTATCGCACTTTTAGAAATATACCCTAAGAACACCATAGCACTGTTCGAAATGAAGAAATGTGCCCCTATGTTCGTGGCAGTGTTGTTCACAATAGCGAAGATCTGGAAACAGCCCAAGTGTCTGTCAGAGGACGAGTGGATTAAAAAGCTTTGGTACATATATACTATGGAATACTACTCAGCCATAAGAAATGATGAGATTGGATCATTTACAACAAAATGGATGGACCTTGATAACATTATACAGAGTGAAATAAGTAAAACAGAAAAAACCTGAGAACAGCATGATTTCATACATAGGTGGGACATTAAAGTGAGACTATGAGACATGGACAAGAGTGTGGTCGTTACAGGTTGGGGGGAGTGAGGCGAGGGTGGGAGAGGGGGGAGGGGAGTTGCACAAAGAAAACCAGATAGAAGGTGACAGAGGACAATTTGACTTTTGGTGACGGGTATGCAACATAATTGAATGACAAGATAACCTGAAGATGTTTTCTTTGAACATATGTACCCTGATTTATTAATGTCACCCCATTAAAATTAATAAAAGAAAAAAAAGTATACACATTTATTAGATAAATATTAGAAATTATAAAGAAAGGGAGGAGTCACATTATACCTAGATGCACAGATAACATTTTAGTGGTTATGTACTCTGACTGCTTCTCTCTGTAAATGTGTGTGTGGACAGGTGGGTACATGCAAAGGAGAGAGAGAATATATATATATATTTCTCCTGTGTGCTCTAATTGGGAATTGAACCCAGGTCATCCATATGCTAGACTGGCACTCAATCCAGTGAGTCAATCAGCCAGGGAAAAATATTTTAAACAACAAGGAACTGAACCCTCTTTTCCTTCCTAAGGGAGGGCCATTATTTCTCAATGGAATAAAAGTCTGTAGTACATGGTCTCCTTATGGAAACTGGGAGCCCTAAGGAAGGAGATGGTGAAAGAAAAACTAGAGAAACTATGCTTTTGTAATCTTATTGTCAAAAAAGAAAGTCACTCAACAAAATACCTGACAAGTATCTCTCAGAAGAGGATGGATTGGTGAGGTAATTAAAATAATCAAAATGAATATATTTTATTATTTGGATTACATGTGTCCACTGCGCAGTTTAAGAGCTAGAACACTACCATTGGAACCCACCCCGCCCACCCGTTTTCCTTTCCAGCCCCACTCTATCATCCCAACCACAGCTAAAGCCTATACTGAACTTTATTTGTGATTCCCTGCACTGCTATTAAAATGAATATGTACATATATTTGACTATATATGTATTCATAAAGGATAAATTGTTTTATACTCTATGTTTCTGAACTTCATAAGTATAGCATAAAATGCTCTTTTTCTTCTATGACTTTCTCAATCAATATTATGTTTCTGAGCTTCATTTATTTTCAGTGTGGTACAGGAATCCACTCTATAGATATACCACAAATTCACTTACACAGTCTTCAAATAGTGGGCTTTTAAACATCCCCTAGGTGTTTTGGGATTAAGAAAAATGTTGCTATGAATATTCCTGAAGAAAGGCTTTCGGTACAAATTATCAGGGTACATTGCCTTCTCCAGTGGTCATGGGCAGAGAGTCAAGTACAGCCACAACATGAGAAAAATGAATGAAATCGAGTTGCCCACAAATAGAAATTTGTAGCAAGGAGTGATCATGAGAACTGAGATTGGGTACCCTGTAGAGTATAGAAATCTTGAGAAGAGAATTGTAGTTTCCCAACAAAAGTGATTTTCTAAAGTTTCAAGGGATTTTTTTTCTAAAATTTATAAAGATACTATATAAAACTATATTAAGGAATTATATTTAGCACTTTCTAATCTAATAGTTACTTCTATTAGTACATTATGAACAAGTTTCAATGACAAATATATGTCTACATGATAATTTTAAGATTAAGTTCCATTAAACACATGGTCATAAATTATTTATTATATTAAAATTTCAATGTTTTGCTTTTAAAGGAATAGTCTTATGCATATATATTTGTTTAGATGTTCAACCATTTCTTTAAAAAAAACAACTCTTGTGACAACAAGTATGCATCATATGTTTACCTGTTATTGAACCTGTTTCTGGATTTTCTATTGGTTCCATATGTCAGATATTCTAGTATCAGAATCACACTGTTTTGACTATTGAAGCCTTAAAATTAATTTTTCTATCACTTGAAGCATTCCTGGTTATCCTCACATTTAACTTTTTTAAAAATTTTAAACAATTTGCCAACTTCTTCTCAAATTATTCCCTTTCCTTTTTTTCCTGTCCATAAACAGCACTTCCATACACCAGCCACTCAGAGAACCTGAGGGCTGTTCTTCAATCTTTGTTCTTCCTCAATGTCATGCCAAGTCAGTTCACAAATCCTGTGCTTTGTCGCTGAATTATGCTCACATACATTCATTTCTCATCACCCCTGCTACCTCTCTCCATCCAGGTCAGGTCACCATCGTAGCTCACTTTGAACTGTTAGAAACTAGTCTCTCTGCCTTTCGTCCTGTTTCTCTCCCAATTAATTCACTTTCAAATAGTAAAAAATGATGCTACTAATAGTCAAGTTACGTCAAAATAAACACATTCCCTTTCATCCTAACTTTGATGAGAAAATCATAAGATGTTCTAGTCATAGAACATGTTGTTTCTTTTGAAACATGGACCATGGTTTCTCATAATATCTCAGAATTTCCACATTGCATGATTGAATGATCATTAGAGACACTAATAATACAGAGAGTAAGCACATTAAAATAATAAGATCTGTAAGAACAAACCAAAGGTTAAACCTTATTCCATTAATGTATAAGGTAAGATTTCTAAAGACATGCTTGTCTAGTACTGAGCAAAGTGCCACGTTCATAGTAGGACTCTCAATATATGCTAAAAAAATAAAAAAGAATACATAAAATAATTAGCCTTTCAGTTAGCATTGTAAAGCCTGCATTCTCCACTAGAATTAAAGGACCATAGAGGCAAGGATCATGACCATCTTTTTCACAGAGAATGCACTTAATAAACATTTGTCGAATAAATGAGTCTGAAACAATGTCATTCAAAAACTATCACAGATTTAAATCACTATAAGCATAATAGTAATTCCTACTTGAGAAGTGTCACATAGCAAAAGGGATTCTGCAGATGTGATTCCGTTAGGGATCTTGAGTGAAGAAATCACCCTGGATTATCCACTTCTAAGTGAAGGTGAAAAGGAGACTCAGTGTTTATAGTCTGCAAACAAAACAGTATTTCATGTACCCATTCATGTACCCAGATAATTCTTATTTAGTCCCCACAACAATTCTACAAATGTTATTAAATGTTAATATTATCCCCTTCCAGAAACCAATGCTTGGGATTACAGAGAGTCTTGTCCAATATGAAGCACCTAATTAATGAAATTTTCAGGGCTCAACCTAGGTCTTATGACAGCAATTCCAGTGTTTATGTTATTGTATCACAGATAAAAAGGATTATGACAAGACCTTCACTGGCACAATTAAGGAAATCAAGAAACTCTTCACGTTACTGGGTAGTATCAGCCCTGCCAACTATACAGCCTTCACAAGCCCTCTTCCTTACAGTGGGAAACCTGGATTTTCACTTACAGATTAGGTGCCAGCATATTATTGATGGCACATCCTGAATATAGACCAGCAGGATTCAAAGAACTGTGGCCCAACAATTTGTGACTCACCTTCAAGGTTCCATTGTACCTATTCTAGCAAAAGGGGGCTCTAATGAGGATAGCGGTTTTTACTTTTGCCTTGATATTTAGACTCTATCTTTACTCTGATGCTTGGTTCTAGGATCCAGACTTATTTCTAACCTTGATTTTTTTTAATTAAATTTATTGGGGTGACGCTGGTTAACATAATTATATAGGTTTTAGGTACCTAATTCTACAACACATTTCTGTACCCCGTATTGTGTATTCACACCCATTCTACACAAACAAGACAAGTGTTGTCCATCATCATTTACTGCCTGCCCCCATACCTTCTACCTTTTCTACCTCCCTCCCCCAGCAATCACCAGACTGATTTGCTTTAATAGTGGTATGCCTAAGACTGTGTTCTCTGCCTTGGTCTTTGCTGGATCTCTTCTGAGGGACTTATAATCCTGTCCTTAAAGCCTAAACAGGTCCCTAAGGTCCTACATGCCTAACTTCACAGCCCCTGAAGGAGTGTCTACTTTTGATGCCTAGACATTCTTAGTTGGCTTCATCCTACCTGCTCTAGTTGATTATGCAATGTCTGGATCAAATAGTATTTCTTCAAAAAGATGCACACTAAAAGCACTGAATAAATTAAAATAACAAATGCTCCCCCCCGAGAAAAAAAACATTAGCAATTAAAAGGCTACAGAATATGTCTTCACATATTGTTTATATTGTGTTCCTGTAAAAGTTTAAAATCACCAGTGGTAGGCTAAATCTAACAAGTCAAAGTTTATTAGTGACTAAATACGAGGTCCTATCATTCAGTACAGAAATGAGTTCTAAAAATTCAATGTGGGTATATACAAATTAGCAATATCATGGAAAAATAACTAGGCATTACAGCTGACAGGATGAGTCAGAGTGTAATATACCAGTTAAAGACATAATGTGACATTGACTGATTTAATACAAGTATGACATTTGGACTAGAGAAAGTAACAGCCCTCCCTCTGTGCTGATTATAATTGGGATGGTCTGACTTAGTAACTTTATAAAAGACAGGTTAGCTGTATTATGTTGACCATCCTTCATAAGGATGATTTTATTCATCAAATGGGCTGAAGGACACTTGGTCTTCTGACTTAGGAAAAACTTTAGCAATAACCAGAGACCGACAGCTGTTTCTCAAAAGTACTAATGATGTGCCTTTTTATCAGAAATAGGGTGACGTAAAGGCTTTTCTAGACTCAATTGACAAGGCATCTCTGTGAAATCGCCTCTTAACACAGCTCTGTTCCTAACCCTGTGGGGGAAACTGAAGCAGCTTAACCAACACTGCAGTGAGATCACACTGGGGTGGTCTCCACAAAGGATGCAGCCCTACAGACAACCTGAATTTAGCTTAGAGGCAATGGGGGCCTCCATTTGAGGAGGTGCAAAGACTGGATTGACTGCCCTTTCTGGACATGGGTGAAAAAAGTGTTGAGTATCAAGCCCATGTCATGTGAGAAAAGAGTGAAGGCAAAGGTGCAGGGAGACATGTATCACAAATACTTGAAGAAGTAGACAGGTGATGGAATTGTCCTCTATCCCTAGGGGGGTATAAGTAGGGCAGACAGAAAGATGGCAACAAGGAGACAGATTTCAGCTGAAGATGAGCTTTCTAAAAATCTAAGCTTCCCAGGATGAAATTGGCTGCTTAGCAGGTAGCAAGTTCTCTGTAGCTGGAAGTCTTCAAGCCCAGTGTGATAAACACAGGCATCTCGTGAGAGTAGAAGATGGTGGTTTGACTTAGATGAGTTTTAAGATGGTAGTTAAATAAGATGGAATAGAAGCACTGTGTTAGCATAAGGTACAAGTTACCTGCTTACTTTCACTGCTTCCTGAATTCTTTTTCTGATAATGAGCAAAATAATACTGACACAAGGGAGTATGGGTTTATGACACTTTCGAAGTTAGTTGTGACTCACAATTCCAAATGACTCAAAACAAGTGAAAGCTTTTGGAACTGGTCTTCTTGCTCTGACATGTCCTTTGGTATCAAGAAAAGTATATCCTAAAGACTTACAATGACATTTACATAAGGAAAACTATAGCATAAATATGAAATACTAAGAAAAAATGAAAGAAAGAAAGAAAGAGAAAGAAGGAAAGAGAGAAAGAAAATAAGAAGGAGAGTCTTTAAGTAGGTGGAGGGAATGAGAGGAGAGACAGCAAGACAGTCCTAGGGAAAGAAGCATTGATAATGGTGGTAAGCAGAACGACAGCCTCTCAAAGATGTCTATGTCCTCAGACTAACAGCTGTCAGAGGGGAAGGGGTTAGGAGACTGCATGACAAAAAAGCAGAGGGATTACGTGAAAATAAACCCCACATATTTGTACATATTTGACACAGAGACACAGACAAATGTGTGGTGGCAGCCAAAAGGAAAGGGGTGGGACAGGTGGTCAGAGGTGGGCAAGGGTGCGTAAAGTGGGGATGAAAGAGGCGTTGCCGGGGCAATGGACTCATGATGCGGTATACTGATAATATATTTACTGAATTGCATTCCAGACCCCTGTACCCTAATAAATCGAAAGAGAGAGAGAGAGAGAGAGAGAGAGAGAGAGAGAGATGCCCATGTCCTAATCCCAGAAACTGTAAATATTATGTCACATAGCAAAAGGGATTCTGCAGATGTGATTCCGTTAGGGATCTTGAGTGAAGAAATCACCCTGGATTATCCACTTCTAAGTGAAGGTGAAAAGGAGACTCAGTGTCAAAATGAACCTGACAGATTTGACGACCCTGGCTAGCTCTGAGGAGGGAAAGCAGCTGTGCACCAAAGAATGAGTGCAGCTCACAGAAGCTAGAAGACGCAAGAAAATAGTCCTCCCAGAGTTTCCAGAAAGGAATGCAGCCCACAGTATCTTGAATTTAGCTTAGTGGGGCTTATTCCATACTTCCAGAACTATAAATAACAAAGTTATGGTTTTTTAAGCCACTAACTTTTGGTAATTGGCTACTGCAGCAATAGACAACTAACACTGTACCACCAGAAACAGGCATCTCGTAAGGAGGTTGAGTGAAGGACAGGAAGATTGGAGTCCAGTGGAAAATACACTTTGTTATATTGTGATATGACTCAATGTTGACTTTCACTTAGCCTTCAATTTAATGCAGTAGTATTGCAACAGAGTTTCCCTCCCACTCCATTTTAGATCTTAACAAGTAATCCTGAAGTGAAATATATGTGTGTGCAAACCAGGTTATCAATTTAGAAAGTGAAACCTAATGGAGAGGATGTAGAGCATCCTTTATTAAATATTTAAATAAATTATAAATGGCAATGGTATAATAATTGAAAGGAAATAGAAGAAAGAGTTTAAAGAAAAAAGCTCAATGCTTGTGGAAACATTATATTATGAAGGTGATATTGGTATTCCCTATCAGTAGAGGAAAGACAGATTATGAAAATAATTGCCAGTGAGCTAACTGACTGGTCACTTGAAAAGAAATAATAAAATTGAATTAATACTTCATTTCTTATATCAAAATAAATTCTATAAACATATTTAAATAATGAACAAATACCCTTGTAATAATAATCTCAACATAGGAACAACCTTTGACCAGGAGGTATAAACAGACATATAACCAGGACTGTGTAGAGAAAAATATGGCTGAATTTGAGTACATATAAATATTAAATTTCTATATAGCCATGAATATATCAAATATTGAGACAAATGACAGATTTGGGAAAATTAAAGAATTTCCATATGACGAAGGATGAATATCTTTATTATATAAAGATAATTAAAATTTGAGATGAAAGAGATCATTAACTTAAGGGAAAAGATAGGCAAAGGATAGGATTAGTTCATGACAAAGAACTAGAATTTTCTTATATGAGCAGACACTTGATCTCATTTATAATTAAACTACTCTTGATCAAGCTGCTATAGATAATAGACAGTTTTAGTGATGATTTGGAAAAATAGGTTTCATTAGGTGAAGTATGAATTGGTCTAAGCCTCTTTAAGGCTAATTTATCAATTGTTACAGGAGACCTTTAGAAAGCAGATACTTAGATGGCAACAACTTTTAGACTTGCCATGATAACAATTTTCTTCCTTCACCTGGGAACAGATGGGATGGATAAACTGCCATCATTATTCTTGGAGCACAATATTGCAAGACACTATGTATGTGCATTGCATACTTATCACTCTTTCTAGAAAATTATGTGCACTTGCTATTCTAAAAATTTGTTATTAAATTTATTGGGGTGACATTGGTTAATAAAATTATATAGGTCTCAACTGTACAATTCTATAATACTTTGTCTATATATTGCATTGTATATTCATCACCCAAAGTCAAATCTCCTTCCATCACCATATATTTGACTCCCTCTACCCTTCATTACCTACCCCTGACCCCTTTCTCCTTTGGTAGCCACCATGCTGGTGTCTGTTTTTATGAGATTTTGTTTTTTAATTTGTCTTGTTTGTATATTTGTTGTTTTCAGTTTTACATACCACATATGAGTGCAGTCACATGGTTCTTGACCCTTTGCATCTGACTTATTTCACTTAGCATAATATTCCAAAATCTTTTAAATCTTTTATTAAATAATGAAATGAAGGGTAAATGGAGAAAAACTCACCTCTTAATATTATAAATGAGAAAAGTTGTAATAAGATTTTACCAGTATCAATCTGAGTTGTAAATGGGTATCAGGATATCTCCCGCTCTGGAAAGTGTTGCCAATTAACATACATGGAGCTTGATTCTTAGGTAAATCTCTCTTGACTCAGCTACTTGAAAGGTGGAGGTGACAAACATTTGAAACAACAGCAGAAATCTTACCAGCAAAGTGTTGAGAAACCAATGTAAATACTAACTAAGAAACATTACCTTGGGCCTGACCAGGCGGTGGCGCAGTGGGTAGAGTGTCAAACTAGGACACAGAAGACCCAGGTTCTAAACCCTGAGGTCACCAGTTTGAGTACAGGCACACCAGCTTGAGTGCAGGGTCGCTGGCTTCAGCAAGGGGCCACTCGCTCTACCATAACCCCCGGTCAAGGCACATATGAGAAAGCAATCAATGAACAACTAAGGTGCCACAACAGAGAACTAATGTTTCTCATCTCTCTCTCTTCCTGTCTGTCTGTCCCTATCTGTCCCTCTCTCTGTCTCTGTCACAAAAAAAAGAAAAGAAAAAGAAACATTACCTCATGTATGCTATGGGTTGAGTTGTGTCTCCCTGTTCATGTGTCAGAGTCCTGTCCCCAATACCTCAGAATGTGACCTGACTTGGAAATAAAGTTGTTGCAAATGTAATTAGCTAAGTTAAGGTGAAGTCATAAGGGTGAGCCTCTAATCCAATGACTGGTGTCTTGAAAAGAGGAGAGACTTATAATCAGACACGTATATATAGTGAAGGTTGGAGTTATGCTACGCCAAGCCCAAGAAAGCCCACGATTGCCAGCAAAGCATAAGCAGTTAGGGTAAAGGCAGAGAACAGATTCTCTCTCACAGCACTTAGAAAGAATCAGCCTTACACACACCTTGATTTTGAACTCTAAGCCTTAACAACTGTTGAGATAATATATTTGTGTCATTTAAGACACCAAATTGGTGGTACTTTATTAAGGCAACCTAGCAAACTAATACAGGGGGAAAAGAAAATAAAAAAAAACTAGGTGAAAAATAGTTTTAGTTAATCTCTTTAATAACTAATAATTAACCAGGGACCAGTGAGGAAAAAAAGGAACATCATTGTTCTAATAAAATTCCCAAAAGTGTATCAAAATTTTAAGTGTGCATATTCTTTTACTCAAAAATTCTACGTTTAGAAATCTTTTACAGTTACTGTATTCACAAATACAAATAAAAATTTACACTAAGGATGTGTATTGGGGCATTGATTATGATAGTAAAGGACTATAAATTATTTTATATTTATTATTAAGAGAATGTTTAATAAGTAATTATTGTTCATACAAGGAGGCATTGTAGTAAAATGCGGAGGTCCACTGATTTTACACTATATAAAATCTACTTAAATCATCTGTTAATAATTAAGATCTGTGATCATCCCCCAAATATTTACAAAATCAGAATCTCTGAGCATGGACCTAAAGATCTTACAAATATCCCAGGTCGTATTGATGGAAATGGTTGGTGAAATATGCTTGAAGAATATAGTAGATGAAGAGTGTGGATTCAGAATTCTACCTCTGCCATTTTTGGCCAAGTTACATTAGCAAACTCTCAGTATCCTCATCTGCAAAATTAGAATTATAGTGGTATCTATTTCAAAGGGTTGTTGCTAGTTGTAAATGACATAACAAAATTAAGGAAATAAATTAAAATGAATTTTATTAAATGATTAGTGTAGTGGCTAAGTTCTTTTTTTTGGTATTCTTCTGAAGTGAGAAGTGGTGGTGGTGGGGGTGACAGACTCCAGTACGCGCCTGCGCATAGCTGGGATCCACCCAACATACCCACCAGGGGTTGATACTCAGACCCTCTGGGGCATTGCTCTGCTGCAATCAGAGCCATTCTAGCACCTGAGGTGGAGGCCATGGAGCCATCCTCAGCGCCCGCACCAACTTTGCTCCAATGGAACCTTGGCTGCAGGAGGGGAAGAGAGAGATAGAGAAAAAGGAGAGGGGGAAGGGTGGAGAAGCAGATGGGCATTTCTCCTGTGTGCCCTGACTGGGAATCAAACCCAGGACTTCCACACACCAGGCCAAAGCTCTACTGTTGAGCCAACCAGCCAGGGCAGTGCCTAACTTCTTAAACATGCAATAAATGCAGCCATTATTAATATGCAGTCATTCCAGGACATGAGATACAGATGTAGATATCTATATGGTGAGCTAAAACAAATAAAGGGAAAAACAGTTTACAATATATGCCTATGCCTGTGTAATGAGAAAGTATGTACATGTATAATATATGCATGGATTGTTTCTGGAAGGAATAATGAAGAACTTGGTGATCAACGTTGGGGAACGAGACAATATTTCTCATTTGTTTTACTTGATCTTTTTTTTTATATATAAAACTATATATACATGTTAATTTAGGGAGAAAAATCCCACAAGTTTAAATGAACTTTGACTTTTTGGTACTATTGTGAGAAATTTGCATAGCCCAGGTGAAACTAAAGATGAGAAATCGCAGAAATAATCTCCTTAATAAATTACACACCTGCAATGGAAAATATGCCAAATGCCAATGAAACTAAATAGGTTCAATACTAATCCTCAAGAAAAGGCCTAGATAATCTACATAAAAAGACAAAACAATAAAATGTTCTTCACCAATAACAAGAAAACAAAGAGGAAAACTGCATCGTGTGAAACAACCTTGAGGCTAACAGACCAAGAAGTATATTGTCTGGAAAGCATTTAATGATAGTCAAAAAGAGGGGAAAAAGAAAGAAACCGAGGTTGTTTACAAAAAGGATTTCTTTATAATGTGAAGAGTCCAATACCTCATATTCTTCATTAGAAAGAGACAGAAAACAATGGATTAATACTGAACAAATAAACTAAAAACTTGAATATCCAAACATGAATAAATAAGCAGGCTTCACAGCTAGATATGAGATTTAACTTTAGTATTGGGAAGACAAGGAGCATCACCAAGTTCATAAGAGCAAAATGCTGGATAGATGTTGTAGTTCCACAGACACACATTCAGTATTGGTACGTCTGTTAGTAGTGAAGCGTCCTGGGTGGCTAATATAATGAGTCTTGGAGCCTGTATTCCTGATGTTGGTGAATGTGAATGTGTGACCTAAAGAGCAGAGGCAAGGCAGAAACAGTAACAACTACATTATAAACTGCTCCCAGTATATTCATTCACTCAGTCACTGAGGTTTGAACTCTTGGAGAGTGTAAGGTCAGGGGCCACCACCACCATCATGGCCATTCACATGCAGGTTCTCATTGAATTCAGGAAGACAGTAATGAAACAACAGAGCCAAGAACTGGTGAGCCATTACCTTTTATTCTAGCTTGCACCCCACACAAAGAGCGGGAAAACACTTCCCTTTCCATTCAGAGCTCCCCAAGCCACTGACATTCTTCCAGGTTTTCCTAGAATCAAAGGCTCCACTTCTGTTCCACTTTAACACCCCACCATCTTGCTGCCTGCCTCCTCTGCAACCACATGGTCTCTCTGGAAAAATGGCTTCCTAGCTCTTCCCTTCTTCTTCTTAAAACTTTTTGGACAAGACACATACAGGTGCGACAACATGGCGATGGAGTACGTGATCGTACCAACTTCCAACTCCCAGAACCAAAGTGGATTATAACTTAATTTTAAGTAAAATCATCTGGAAAAACCAACTTTGAACTAAACAAAGAGGACTCTTCAACCAAGAAACACTGAAGAAGCCACATTGAGACTGGTAGGAATAGCAGAAACGTGGAAAGGGCTGCCCAGCTCCCTGGAGCAAATGGAAGCCTGGAGAGACTCACATGGCGGAAGAGTTTAGCAGAAAGGGGAGGGACCTAGGCCCCAAGAACAAAGCCCCAGTCTGCAGCCCCAGAGCCTAGCTGAGGTGTATGGATAGTATTGAGCTGTGAAACAAGTTAGGATACTCTTCGTGAGAAACAGACAGTTTTCTCAGACCCAGGATTCTTCTTAAAGGGACGGCGCAGAAAACCTCTCTCATAACCACTCACCCAAGGCTCCGGGGGATGGGGAGAGAGGAGAGGACTGGAGCAGCAGGAAGAGTGTGGTCTGGAAGGAACAGGGAAAAAAACTTTGAGGGACGGCCACCCTAACACCTGGGCTGAGTCACTCTTCAAATCTGAAGTGAATATTTCCCCTGGAACCAGCAATACCAGCAAAGGGAAGCAGGACACCAGCCAAACAAGATCTCCCGCGGCACTCAGAGCACAGCCACTTAGAAGGAGGGAGTTTTCAGGACTACAGTATGGAGTGTTAGGGTCTGAGCTGCAGCACCCCACCCACACTGCTGAGGACTTGCTGGAGGGCGAACGGCTGGCAGCGGTTCTGTCGGTGGGGGCAGAAGCCCGGTAGGCTGGCATGAGCTCAGTCTACCACAGTAGGGGCAGAGGGGACACATGAAAGCAGTCCAGCTGGCTGCAGGCCAGCCTGCAATCCCACCTGTGGGGGGAAAGTGGGAGCCCAGGAACGAGCAGAGGTCCGCCACTAAGCAAGGGCATGCGGGCGAGCAGACTCACCTAGCCTCCGAGGCTTGTGGCCCGGGGCCAGTCAGCTCAGTCCACAGGGGTGGAGCCTGAAAAAGGTGGAGGTCCACAGCTGAGTGCCCACCTGCAGCCCCGCCCGACCAGTGGAGGCGAGGCTTGCAGCCTGACATGCAGTCTGGTCAGCCTACGGGGGCAGGATGAAACCTGGGAAAAGGTAGAGGTTCACAGCTGAGCGTGCGCCCACAACCCCGCCCGGCCTGTGGAACCAAGTCTCTTGGCCTGACACATGAGCCAGCTGTGACCACAGGGCTGGGCAGAAGCAAAGAACAGGCGGTGACCCACAGGTCAGCAAAGGTGCTCTCGCCTGCCCTTGGTGCCGAGGATTGTGGCTCGTGTGCGGCATGCAACCCCACCTGTGGGGGCGGGGCGAAAGCCAAGACTGGTGAGGCTTAAAGACCCAGGCACAAGTACACAGCCCCTCCCGTGGAGGAGAGGTAGAAGCCGCAGTGACAGCTGCAGTGGGCCGGTGACAGCAACGTCCATACCCAACGGCCCTAGGCAGCAGAAAAGAGGGGGCAGGCCTGCAGACAAACCACACCTACAGAACACACAGGAAATGCCTATTGGACTCCAGTGGCCAAACCCTTCTTATACACAGACAAAAAGGGCAGGCAGAGAAATGCAACCCAAATGAATTAAGAGAAATCCCCAGAGAAGGACCTGAATGAGTCAGATATAATCAAATTACTAGATGCAGAGTTTAAAATAATGATTGTTAGGATGTTCAAAGAGCTTAGGACAACAATGGATGGTCCTTACAAACACCTAAACAAAGAGATAGCAACTATAAAAAAGGAAATTGAATTAATAAAAAAGAATCAGACAGAAATGACAAATACAATATCAGGATTGAAGAACACAACAGAAGGAATTAAAGGCAGGATGGATGAAGCTGAGGATTAAATCAGCGAGTTAGAGGACAAAATAAAGGAAGGCACAGAAGCAGAGCAGAAATAAAAAGAAACTCAAAAAGTCTGAAAAAATGCTACGGAAGCTCTGTGACAACATGAGATTCACATTATAGGAGTTCCTGAAGAAGAAGAGAAAAAATAAGGGACAGAAACTTTGTTCAATCAAATCATAGCTGATAACTTTCCTAAATGGAGGCTGAAAAATGTCTCTCATGTTCAAGAAGCACAGAGAACTCCATTAAAGAGAAACCCAAAGAAATCTACACCAAGAGATATCATAATTAAAATACCAAAGCTAAGTGATAAATAGAAAATATTAAAAGCTGCTAGAGAAAAAAAGGCTATCACCTACAAAGGAGCCCCCATAAGGATGACATCCAACTTCTCAACAAAAACACTCGAGGCCAGAAGGGAATGGCAAGATATATTCAAAGTAATGCAGAACAAGAACCTACAATCAAGACTACTTTATCCAACAAGGCTATCGTTTAAAATTGAAGGGAAATAAAGAGCTTCCCAGACAAAAAAACCTCAAGGAATTAACAACAACCAAACCAATGCTACAAGAGATGCTAAGGGGCCTGTTGTGAACAGATCTAAGGGGGAAAAGAATATAGCAAAAGAAGAATACAGCTTTAAAGAATAAAATGGCAATAAACAACTACATATCATTAATAACCTTAAATGCAAATGGATCAAATGATCCAATCAAAAGACATAGGGTAGCTGCATGGATAAAGAAACAGGACCCATACATATGCTGTCTACATGACAGAAACCTTAAAACAAAAGATGCACATAGACTGAAGGTAAAAGGATGGAGAAAAATATTTCATGCAAAAAAAATGAAAAAAAAGCCAGGGTAGCAATACTTATATCTGGCAAAAGGACTATAAAACAAAGGCTATAGTAAGAGATAAAGAAGGACACTACATAATGATAAAGGGAGCAATCCAACAGGAAGATATAACCATTATAAATATCCATGCACCTAATATAGGAGCACCAAAATATATAAACAGACTGAAGGACACAAAGGGTGAGATCAACAGCAATACTATAATAGTAGGGGATTTCAATACCCCACTAACATCACTGGATAGATCCCCAAGAAAGAAAATTAACAAAGAAACAGAAGAATTAAAGGATACACAAGATCAACTCGATTTAATACATATCTTCAGAACCTTTCACCCTAAAGCAGCAGAATATACATTCTTTTGAAGTACTCATGGTACATTCTCTAGGATAGACCACATGCTACACAAAAGCAGTCTCAACAAATTTAAGAAGATTGAAATCTTATCAAGCATTTTCTCTGATCACAATGCCATGAAACTAGAAATCAACCACAACAGAAAAACTGAAAAATACTCAAACACTTGGAAACTAACTAGCATGTTATTAAATAATGAATGGATTAACAATGAGATCAAAGAAGAAATAAAACAGTTTCTAGAAACCAATGATAATGAGCATACATCAACTCAAAATTTATGGGACACAGCAACAGCAGTACTGAGAGGGAAGTTCATAGCATTACAGGCATACCAATAGAAGTGAGAAAAAGCTCAAATAAACAACTTGACCCTGCATCTAAGATAACTAGAAAAACAACAGCAAGTAAAGTCCAAGGGTAGCAGAAGGAAAGAAATAATAAAGATCAGAGAGAAAATCAATGATATAGAGGCTAAATAAATAATACAGAGGATCAATCAATGAAATGAGTAGCTGGTTCTTTGAAAGGGTAAACAAGATCGATGAACCTTTAACTAGACTCACCAAGAAAAAAAGAGAGAGGACTCAAATAAATAAAATTAGAAATGAGAGTGGAGAAATAACAACTGACAAAACAGAAATACAAAATATTGTAAGAAAATACTATGAAGAACTGTATGCCAAAAAACTAGACAACCTAGATAAAATGAATAAATTTCTTGAAACATAGAATCTTCCAAAAATCAGTCTGGAAGAATCAGAAAACCTAAACAGACCGATTACAACAAATGAGATCGAAACAGTTATCAAAAAACTCCCAACAAAGAAAAGTTCTGGGCCTGATGGCTTCACAAGTGAATTCTACAAAAAAATTCAAAGAAGAACTAGCTCCTATCCTCCTCAAGCTATTTCAAAAAATTCAAGAGGAAGGAAGACTTCCAAGCTATTTTTATGAGGCAAGCATAATTCTGATCCCGAATCCAGGCAAAAACAACACAAAGAAAGAAAATTATAGGCCAATATCCCTGATGAATCTAGATGCTAAAATCCTCAACAAAATATTAGCCAACTGAATCCAGCAATATATGAAAAAAATCATACACCATGATCAAGTGGGATTTATTCTTGGGAGGCAAGGCTGGTACAATATTTGCAAATCAATAAATGTGATTCATCACATAAACAAAAGGAAGGACAAAAACCACATTACAATTTTAATAGATGAAGAAAAAAAATTGATAAAATCCAGCACTCATTCATGATCAAAACACTCAGCAAAGTGGGAATACAGGGAACATACCTTAACATAATAAAGGCCATCTATGATAAACCCACAGTCAATATCATACTAAATGGGCAAAAATTAAAAGCAATCCTCTTAAGATCAGGAACAAGGCAGGGTGCCCCCTTTCACCACTCTTATTCAACATAGTTCTGGAAGTACTAGCCACAGCAATTAGACAAAAAGAAGAAATAAAAGGCATCCAAATTGGAAAAGAAATAAAACTATAATTTATTTGCAGATGATATGATATTGTATATAGAAAATCCTAAAGTCTCAGTCAAAAAACTACTGGACCTGATAAATGAATTCAGCAAGGTGGCAGAATATAAAATTAATACTCACAAATCAGAGGTATTTTGATACACCAACAATGAACTGGCAGAAAGAGAAATTAAGGAAACAATCCCCTTCACTATTGCAACCAAAAAAATTAAGTACCTAGGAGTAAATTTAACCAAGGAGATTAAAGACTTGTACTCGGAAAATTTATAAAACATTGATAAAAGAAATCAAGGAAGATACAAACAAGTGGAAACATATACCATGCTCATGGTTAGGAAGAATAAACATCAGTAAAATGTCTATATTACCCAAAGCACTTTATAAATTCATTGCAATACTAATTAAAATACCAATAATATACTTCAAAGATATAGAACACATATTCTAAAAATTTATATGGAACCAAAAAAGAACACAAATAGCTTCAGCAATCTTGAAAAGGAAATATAAAGTGGGAGGTATCACTCTTCCTGATATCAAGCTATACTACAAGGTCATTGTACTCAAGACAGCCTGGTACTGGCATAAGAACAGGCAGATAGATCAATGGAACAAACGAAGAACCCAGAAATAAACCCACACCTTTATGGACAACTGATATTTGACAAAGGAGGTAAGAGCATACAATGGAGTAAAGACGGCCTCTTTAACAAATGGTGTTTGGCCAATTGGACATCTGCCTGCAAAAAAATGAAACTAGACCATCAACTCACACTATTCACAAAAATAAACTCAAAATGGATAAAAGACTTAAATGTAAGCCGTGAAACCATAAGCATCTTAGAAGAAAACATATGCAGTAAGCTCTCCAACATCTCTTGCAGCAATATATTTGCCGATTTATCTCCAAAGGCATGTGAAATAAAAGACAGGATAAACAAATGGCACTGTATCAAACTAAAAAGCTTTGCACAGCTAAAGACAATAAGAACAGAATGAAAAGACAAACCACACAATGGGAGAACATATTTGACAATACGTCTGATAAGGGGTTAATAACCCAAATTTATAAAGAACTTGTAAAACTCAACACCAGGAAGACAAACAACCCAATCAAAAAATGGGCAAACGAAATGAATAGACACTTCTCCAAAGAGGACATACAGATGGCCAATAGATATATGAAAAAATGCTTAACATCAGTAATCATTAGAGAAATGCAAATTAAAACCACAATGAGATATCACCTCACACCAGTCAGAATGGCACTCATCAGCAAAACAACACAGAATAAGTGCTGGCGAGGATGTGGAGAAAAGGGAACCCTCCTGCACTGCTGGTGGGAATGCAGACTGGTGCAGCCACTGTGGAAAACAGTATGGAGATTCCTCAAAAAATTAAAAATCAAACTGCGTTTTGAACCAGCTATCTCACTTTTAGTAATATACCCTAAGAACACCATATATAGCACTGTTCGAATAGAAGAAATGCGCCCCCATGTTTGTGGCAGCATTGTTCACAATAGTGAAGATCTGGAAACAGCCCAAGTGTCCGTCAGAGGATGAGTGGATTAAAAAGCTTGGTACATATATACTATGGAATACTACTCAGCCACAAGAAATGATGACATCGGATCATTTACAACAAAATGGATGGACCTTGATAACATTATACTGAGTGAAATAAATAAATCAGAAAAAAACTAAGAACTATATGAATTCATACATAGATGGGACATAAAAATGAGACTCGGAGATATGGACAAGAGTGTGCTGGTTACCTGAGGGAGGGGAGGGGGGAGGAGGGTAAGGTGGTAGGGGGAGGGGAGGGACACAAAGAAAATCAGATACAAGGTGACGGAAGACAATTTGACTTTGGGTGACGGGTATGCAACATAATCAAATGTCAAAATAACCTGGAGATGTTTTCTCTGAACATATGTACCCTGATTTATCAATGTCACCCCATTAAAATAAAAACAATTTAAAAAAACTTTTTGGTGCAAAAGCCCTCCTCCAGCACACATTAGCATAACCAAGCCCTTTCCCAAGCATGAAGGTAATTAGCTATATTACCTGGAAGCGACCATTTTTAACCATAAAAGTAAGCAAAACCAGAAAATACAGATTTTACAAACATATTTGCCCAACGGAGATTTTTTGCTTTTTCCCTGTTCCATCATGCTTTGTTATTGTGAAAAAGTAAGTCATCAACTTCTATAAAATCTGTACTTCATAATAACTCCTAAATCCTGTATTACTTTTCTATTTCCATAATCACCAAACTAGCTCAAGCCTCATTAGCTCATACTTGTTACTTGAATAGCCTCCCAGCTCTCATCCCTGATTCCACTTCATTGTTACACCAAGGGTTTCTACTATTTTGAATAATAAAATATGTTTTCAAAGTAAAAATTTTTACAAACATGTATAGGATAATGTTGGTATTAATTTAGGAATTTAGGGAGCACAATAAATGACTTCTTTGCCCAAATTATAAATGAGAGTTCAGAGGTTGACAAATCTTTTCTGTAAAGGGCCAGATAGTAAATATATTAGGCTTCTCAGTCCTTATGATCTCCACTGCAATTACTCAGTGCTACTGTTGTAGCAATAAACTGCATACAACATGCAAACGAAAAAGTTTGGCCACATTTGGCCTTCAATGAGTCAGATTTGGCCTATAGACAGTAGTTAGCAAACCCAAGAATAAAATAGAAGGTTTAGGCAAATGTATTAAAATGTCAACTAGGTTAGCGACAGAGCAGATACTAGAGAATGTATTTGAGGTGCAAGGCAATATAGGCTTCCCACTACGATATTCCAGAATTAGATAGAGTATTAGCATCAGGTCTGTCCACTAAATATAATAGATTATACTCTCTGCAGTGAGACAAACCCAGGGTTTCAGTGACACATGCTCAGTTCCTGATTTCAAATTTACAAATCAATTAACTCCCCTGAGGAGTGAGTAAGAGCAAAGAAAAGCTCAGTTAAACTAATCAATGTCTCCCCACATGGAAATACAATGGAAAAAGAAAGAATCCTGAATTCTCTACCAAACTCCACAGGTAAGTTACACTTTTTGGATTTGTTGCTTGAAAAAAATACGTGAGCAAAAAAAGCAACATTAAATTTCTCCTTTTCTTTCACAACCAATCATAAATTCTACTTAGTCAATGAAGCATTTAATGACTACTCTTGCCTACAAGGCTTTCTTCTCTGGATCTAAAACCATCAGTGATATTTTGTATAGATAATTCAGTATCTTATGACACACTAGATTTTTTAGATCCTATATTTGTACTTAATATTTTTATTGTTAGCTACTTCTAAATTCTGTCTTCCAGAGGACAAGTGCTCTATATACAGTGTGTCCATAAGGTCATGGTGCAGGAAAGCAACAAAAGATGATAGAAATGTGAAATCTGCACCAAATAAAAGGAAAAGTCTCCCAGTTTCATACCTATTCAGTGCAGTTCGATGTGGGCTCCATTTGTTGCCCTACATACATCCAAACGACTGTGAAGTTCTTGCCACACACGGGTAAGGACGTCTGGTGTAACAGAATGAATAATGTCTGTGATTCTCTGATTTAAGTGATGAATGTCGTTGATACGTTCAATGTACACATGTTGCTTCACATAACCCCAAAAGGAAAAGTCTAAGGGCATCAGATCCAGGGATCGTGGTGGCCATGGCTTGACAGAACCCCTGCCTATCCACTGCCGGGGGAATGTTCTATCCAGAAACTCACGAACATTGGTGGCATAGTGTGAAGGAGCGTCGTCCTGTTGAAAGATGACACCTTCTGGAAATTGTGGCACTGCATACAATTCCAACATGTCAAGATAGGTGTTTGCTGTCACTGACTGCTTCGCGAAAAAAAAATGGGCCTATCACCTTATCATGCATCAGGCCACACCACATGTTCACTTTAGGGGGTTACATTCGTACTTAACAGAGGCATGAGGATGTTCAGCAGCCCATATTTGGACGTTATGGCGATGAACATGTCCACTGATATGGAAGGTTGCCTCATCTCTAAACACAATCTTCTGCAAAAATCTTGCATCATTGTCGATCTCATGAAGCATATCTGTAGCAACCACACATCACGTGGGTCTATCCACCGATTTGATAGTGTGCAACAACCACAATTTGTACCCGGTAAAACAGAGACGTTTCTTTAACACTTTATGAACTGTAGTCTTGCTTAGGTGTAATTGTCGAGCACACGCACGCACAGATTTTTTAGGTCTCCTTAGGTAGCTATCCTGTATAGCCTCTACAGACTCGTCACTGACTGATGGCCTACCAGACCAGGGTTTCTCTACCAAACTGCCGGTTTCCTTCAACTGCTTATCCCACCGAGTAATGTTATTCCTATATGGTGGCGTTTTGTTATAAATGCGCCGATATTCACATTGCACTTTGGTCACGAATTTGAATTTAGCGAGCCACAAAACACACTGAACTTTCCTCTGTACCGTCCACATCTCAACTGGCATGGCCGTGGGCTGCTCCGCTGTATACACAGTGTTACGTCATCATCTGCGCATGCACACATGCTGCCACATCATCCTACAGAAACTGGGAGGGTTTTCCTTTTATTTGGTGCATATTTTACATTTCTATAGTCTTTTGTTGCTTTCCTGTGATGGGTCAAAAGTGCACCATGACTTTACAGACACACTGTAGTGCTTCTTTGTATGTTTCACGAAATTCAGTACTGTATAATTCCTGCACAGAGTAGATTCTCAAAACTATTTATTTCTATCAGAGTTGAATTAGTGAATTAAAAGGATGAATAAATAAATAAATAAATAACCAAGATTAAGAAAAATTAAATCTTAAGAATAGGGAGAACAACCTGATTGGCCTCCCAAAGCCTTCCCATCCCTGTGCTACTTTAACAGAAACATTAATTATAAGAAAATATGTTTGTAATCACTTATTTCTCTACCCACAAAGACAAGTATGATAATACCATAATTGTGTTTTGTTTTTTAGCTTCTAAATAAAGGTAAATGATACAAATCAGTGACTTAATGCTTCTAAAAAATCTGGAAGAACACAAACACTGATGAATAATATAATTAGTTAAAATATTGAAGAAGATAATGGTACAATGGTAATGTGAAAATACGTGCTGTTGTCTCCAGTTTCAGCCTTGTTAGAATTATATACAGAAGTAAACAATTGAATGGGAAAAGTTCATAGGTTAAGAAGAGTCCAGAAAATCTGACTGTGATCCTGCATAGGAATGAACACTTCTCAATTATATGGATTAAAGTGAACATTGATAATCACCTCATTTTTCATTTATTGCTTTCTCTTTTCAGGGACTGTGGAAAAATAAAGAAGGGAAATTATTTTAAAAATAATGATGACTCCACATGCTGACAGAACATTGTGTTCTAAGTAACAAGCAGTGCTTGAACACAGTACTCTTATTTATAAAAGCTACACTATTAATATACATTCTAGTAATACACACTCAAGGCTGTGAACCTACCATTGTTATGTACATTAATTAAATCTCTTTAATATAAAATCTGAGCATTCGACATCTGCTTTTCCAGAGAATCAGATGTCAGAAAATAAACATAATTAACATTTTGACATATCTTTAGACTTAAAGAAACTTTTCTTCTTTTTCTAAATTAATGTGAGCTCAGAGGCCTCTTGGTGATATTTAGCTTTTGATGGCATAAAACTCTGGTTTTTATAACCCACACCTACTCATTTGATCTTTATGATCCCATATCTGCAAGGAGATTGAGAAGAGACTTAGTTAAATGAAGAAATCTCTAAGATATCAGAATAAAAATTTTCCACACGTCTTCCATATCCTCATTATCATTGTCCTGTCAGCATCTCTGTAAATCAGGGTAGCAACAGTTATATCTTTTGAAACACCTCTATTTCCTGATTCCTCGTACCCAGTCTATCTCCAAATCCCAGGACTGATTCAGCCGTACATTTCTATCCGCAGCTGCCATGTTAAGCTGGGCTTTCGTATCACAGGTGTAGATCATTGCCAGTGCCTCTGAACTTGCCTCCCTTCTCATACAGCTTATTTCATCCTATCACAACCATTAGAATAATCTTCAAACATCAAAATCCTCACCTTAGTTATGGCCCAAGAACTCATATACTTCTAAACTCTTTTCATTCAAAACTACTCTATGTTACATTTCAGTCAACTCTGCCCAGCAGTCTCCTCACAGAAGTTCATCTGCCGATTGGTCCAACTGAACACCGACTCTGAATGTGACTCATTCACCTAAGTGCATGGTGAAGAAGCACTTCTGGATATCGTATCTCTGAAAATTCACTCCTCCATAATATCAACAAGAACACTCACAAGAAATTCTCAAAGTCAACTTTTTCAGAACCCTAAAAATTAACCAAATGCTTGCAACAACCTGTGTAGAACTGATTCCAGAATATCAGCAGAATCTTTGTTCAAGCAGTAAGTGTTGTGTCATTTTAACATGCCACATCCCCATTCCCACTACCACTCTCCAGTGTCACAGCAAGAAAACTAGCAGCTTCACAATAAAAGTAAACCTTAAAAAGAGCAACCTAGAAGTCACTAGGGTGGGGCTAGGGTGGGTGGGTTTGAAGCATCTCAAACATCTTCACACCCACAGATAGTTCTCAGGAATTAACATGGTCAGCAGCCCCCTGGAAAAGGCTCACTCACAAGGCTTGTTTTTATTTGACCTGATGTAGAGCTCACTCAGTGGAAAAGGTCTTTACCTCTAGTTATTTGTTAAAATGAATTGCTGCAATTGCTTAATGTTGCAGCTGTTTAGCATCACAGCAACTAGAGACAGTGACAATAGCAGCAACCAACAAAAGGCCATCCAAAAAACTTTTTAAAAAATCTTAGAAATGATATATCCATTCAGGTCTCTGAAAAGTTTCTGCACATTTCTATGGACCAAAAAGATCATGTACATGGCTGTATGCTTGCCTAGGGAAGATCTGAGAAGATCCTAATCTCTCATGTCTGGCTGAACTTGAAGCTCTGTAAAAGGAGGAAATGAAGGTTAAGGCAAATATATAAACTGCCAGAACTTGAAGATATGCCTCAACACACAGAGCCCCTGGCATAGGGGGACTTATTGTTTCAAAATATATTAGGAAATCTCTGTCAAATCATAAGGTCACCAAGCAAATTCTTGAGTGACCACAAATAAAAACAGATTCAGGCTTGCCAAAATTAATCCAGGAGAGTCACTAACCAAACAAGCAGCATCAACAACAAAACCCTGGGAAAAGAAGAATGTGATTTCCAGGGTTGGTTGCCATTTTATATTATTTCAAATGTCCAATTTGCAACAAAAATTACAAGACATATAAAGAAACAGAAAACCATAGCTCATATACAGAGGAAAAAAATAGTCAATAACAACTGTTACTCAAGAAATAGATTTTCAAATGACAAGACAGAGATGTTATGTCATATATTATAAATATATTCAAATAACTCAATGAACCATGTGTAAAAATTAAAGAAAGGAGACTGGATATTAAAGAAAATAGAGAATACCAATATCAATAAAGAAATAAATTTTTAAAATGGAAAATAATTAAAAATTCTGATTTGTAAATGATATTAATTATGTAAAATATTTGCTAGAGGGACTCAATAATAGATTTAAACTGGAAAAAAATAAATCATCAAACTTGAATTAGGTCAATTTACATTTTTCAGTCTGATAAACAGGAAGAAAAATATTAATACAAATAACAGAGCATTAGAAAACTGTTCAGCACCAACAATTATATCAACATATGCATTCTGGGAGTCTTAGATGGGAGGAGATAAAGAAAAAAGTAATATCTGAAGAAATAGTAGCCAGAAACTTCCCAAATTTGATGAAAAAACATTAATCTATGCAACAAAATAACTCAGCAAACTCCATTTAAGATAAGATGAAATAAAAAACAGGGTCGGGAAGATGGCGATGGAGTAGGTGGACATACCAACTTCCAACTCCCAGAACCAAAGTGGATTATAACTCAATTTTAAGAACCATCATCTGGATAAACCAGCTTTGAAGTAAACTAAGTGGACTCTTCAACCAAGGAACATAGAAGAAGCCACATTGAGACTGGTAGGAGTAGCAAAAACGCGAAGAGGGCTGCCTGCTCCCCGGAGCAAACGGCAGCCCCGAGAGACCTGCCTGGCGGGAAGAGAGT
The DNA here is from genome assembly GCA_037038555.1 of Rhynchonycteris naso. Classification (NCBI taxonomy): domain Eukaryota; kingdom Metazoa; phylum Chordata; class Mammalia; order Chiroptera; family Emballonuridae; genus Rhynchonycteris; species Rhynchonycteris naso. The sequence continues at coordinate 87,166,265 of CM073000.1, forward strand.
TTGGCGGAGAGGGAGCGACCTGGGTCCCAGGAACCAAGCCCCAGCCTGCAGTCCCAGAGCCTAGAAGGGGAGTTTGGACAGTATTGAGCTGTGAAACAAGTGAGGATACGGTTTGTGAAAAAGAGACAGTTTTCTCAGATCCAAGATTCTTTTTAAAGGGACAGCGCAGAAAACCTCTCTCACAACCACTCACCCAGGGCTCTGGGGAATGGGGACAGAGGAGAGGACCAGAGCAGCGGGAAGAGAGTGTGGACTGAAGGCACAGGGACAAACACTCTGAGGGACAGCCACTCTAACCCCTGGGCTAAGTCACTTCCCTAATCAAAAACGAATATTTCTTCTGGAACTAGCAGTACCAGCAAAGGGAGACAGGACATCAGCCAAACAAGCTCTCCCGCGGCACTTAGAGCAGAGCTGCTTAGAGGGAGGGAGCTCCCCAGCCTACAGTGTGGAGTATTAGGGCCCTTTCTACTCTGTTGAGGGTTGCTGAAGGGTATGGTGGTGGCAGGATGCTGAAACGCAGTTCTGTGGCGGGAGTGGAGGCCCAACCGGTGTGAGCTCGGTCTAGCCCAGCAGGGGCGAAGGGGACGCACAAAAGCGGTCCGGCAGCTGCGGGCCTGCCTGTATCCCCACCTGCGGGGGAAAAAGCGAAAGGCCAGGAATGGGCAGAGATCTGCTCTAGGACCCTGCGCAAGCCGGCCCTGACCACGGGGACGGGGCTAGGACAAGGGACGGGCGGGGACTCACGACTGAGCTAACGCTACAAGCCCCGCCTGGCCGGAGAAACCGCGGTTTGCCATCCTGCGTGCGCAAGCTGCCTCCCAACACAGGGGTGGGGTAGAGCCCAGAACGAGCTGAAGCTCGCAGCTGAGGGCGCACGCCAGCAAACACCCCCGGCCCAATAAACCATGGTTTGTGACCTTAGCAGGAGGGCCCTGGCCATGAGGGCGGGGCTAAAGCTCCAGACAGGCAAAAGCTCACAGTTGAGAGCACATCAAAAGGCCCGCCCAACCTGCGAAACTGTGGCGAGCCGGCTCTTACTGTGGGTGCTGGGCGGAAGCCCGAAAACATGCTGGGTCCGCAGCTGAGCAAAGGTGCTCACGTCTACTCTATGTGCTGAGGCTTGTGGCTTGAGAGACAGCCCTTCCCATGGAGGAGAGGCGAAAATCACAGCAACAGCCACAGTGGGCTGGTGCTGGCAACGCCCACACCCAACCGCCCTAGGCAGTTGCAGAGGAGGTGGCGGGCCTGCAGACAGACCACACCTAGAGAACACAAAGGCAACACCTACTGGACTCCAGTGCCCACAACTTGCTTATACACAGAAAAAATGGGCAGGCAGAGGAACGCAAACCAAATAAATCAAGAGAAATCCCCAGAGAAGGACCTGAATGAACCAGATATAACCAAATTACCAGAAGCAGAAGTTAGAATAATGATAGTTAGGATGTTCAAAGAAATTAGAGCAACAATGGATAGTCATTATGAACACCTAAATAAAGAGATAACAAGTATAAAAAATGAAATTGAAATAATAAAAGAGAATCAGACAGAAATGACAAATACAGTATCAGAACTGAAGACCACAACGGAAGAAATTAAAAACAGGATAGATGACACTGAGGATCGAATGAGCAAGTTAGAGGACACAATAAACAAAGGCACAGAAGCAGAGAAGAAAAAGGAAAAGAGACTCAAAAAAAGAGGAAACTCTAAGGGAGCTCTGTGACAACATGAAGAGAAACAACATTCACATGATAGGGGTGCCTGAAGAAGAAGATAGAGGACAGAAAATAAAAACTTGGTTCAATCAAATCATAGCAGAAAACTTTTCTAAATTAAGACTGGGAAACATTCCACACATTCAAGAAGCACACAGAACTCCATTAAAGAGAAACCCCAAAAAGATCTACACCAAGACACATCATAGTTAAAATACCAAAACTAATGGATAAAGAAAAAATTTTAAAAGCTGCTAGAGAAAAAAAGGCTAACACCTAAAAAGGAGCCCCCATAAGGATGACATCAGACTTATCAACAGAAACACTTGAGGCAAGAAGGAAATGGCAAAATATAATCAAAGTAATGCAGAACAAGAACCTACAACCAAGACTACTCTATCCAGCAAGGCTAATGTTTAAAATTGAAGGAGAAATAAAGAGCTTCCCAGACAAAGAAAGCCTCAGGGAATTCATTAAAACCAAACCAATTCTGCAAGAGATACTAAGGGGCCTGTTGTGAGCAGTTCAAAATGAGGAAAGAATATAGCAAAAGAAGCACACAGCTTTAAAGAATAAAATGGCAATAAACAACTAAATAACAATAATAATCTTAAATGTAAATGGTTTAAATGATCCAATCAAAAGACATAGGGTAGCTGCGTGAATAAAGAAACAGGACCCATACATATGCTGTCTACAAGAGACACACCTTAAAACAAAATATGCACATAGACTGAAGGGAAAAGGATGGAAAAAAATATTTCATGCAAATGGAAATGAAAAAAATGCCGGGGTAGCAGTACTTATATCTGACAAAATGGAATTTAAAACAAAGGCTGTAGTAAGAGATAAAGAAGGACACTACATAATGATAAAGGGAACAATTCAACAGGAAGATATAACTATTATAGATAGCTACTCACCAAATATAGGAGCCCTGACATACATAAGCAGACTTTGATGGATATAAAAGGCGAGATTAACAGCAATACTATAATAGTAGGGGATTTCAATACCCCTCTAACAACACTGGATAGATCCTCAAGAAAGAAAATTAATAAAGAAACAGCAGACTTAAAGGAGACACTAGATCAACTTGATTTAATAGATATCTTCAGAACTTTTCACCCTAAAGCAGTAGAATATACATTCTTCTCAAGCGCTCATGGTACGTTTTCTAGGATAGACCACATGTTAGGACACAAAAATGGTCTCAATAAATTTAAGAAGATTGAAATCATATCAAGCATTTTCTCTGATCACAATGCCATGAAACTAGAAATTAACCACAAAAGAAAAACTGAAAAATATTCAAACACTTGGAAACTAAATAGCATGATATTAAATAATGAATGGATTAACAATGAGATCAAAGAAGAAATAAAATTGTTTCTAGAAACAAATGATAATGAGCATACATCAACTCAAAATTTATGGGACACAACAAAAGCAGTATTGAGAGGGAAGTTCATTGCACTACAGGCATATCATAAGAAGCTAGAAAAAGCTCAAATAAGCAACCTGACCATGCATCTAAAAGAACTAGAAAAACAACAGCAAATAAAACCCAGGACAAGTAGAAAGAAGGACATAATAAAGATCAGAGCAGAAATAAATGACATAGAGGCTAAGGAAACAATACAGAGGGTCAATGAAACAATACAGAGGGTCAATGAAACAATACAGAGGGTCAATGAAGCTGGTTCTTTGAAAAGGTAAACAAGATTGATGAACCTTTAACTAGACTCACCAAGAAAAAAAGAGAGAGGTCTCAAATAAATAAAATTAGAAAGGACAGTGGAGAAATAACAACTGACACAACAAAAATACAAAGCATTGTAAGAAAATACTATGAAGAACTCTATGCCAAAAAATTAGACAACCTAGGTGAAATGGACAAATTTCTTGAATCATATAAACTTCCAAAAATCAATCTGGAAGAATCAGAACACCTAAACAGACCAATTACAACAAATGAGATCAAAACAGTTATCAAAAAACTCCCAAAAAAGAAAAGTCCTGGGCCTGATGGCTTTACAAGTGAATTCTATCAAAAATTCAAAGAAGAACTAACTCCTATCCTCCTCAAGCTATTTCAAAAAATTCAAGAGGAAGGAAGACTTCCAAACTCCTTTTATGAGGCGAGTATAATACTGATCCCAAAACCGGGCAAAGACAACACAAAGAAAAAAAATTATAGGCCTATATCCCTGATAAATTTAGACGCTAAAATTCTCAACAAAATATTAGCCAACCGGATCCAGCAATATATGAAAAAAATTATACACCATGATCAAGTGGGATTTATTCTGGAGAGGCAAGGCTGGTTCAATATTCGCAAATCAATCAATGTGATTCATCACATAAACAAAAGGAAGGACAGAAATCACATGATAATTTCAATAGATGCAGGAAAGTCATTTGATGAAATCCAGCACCCATTCATGCTCAAAACTCTCAGTAAAGTGGGAATACAGGGATCATTCCTTAACATGATAAAGGCTATCTACGACAAACCCACAGCAAACATCATACTAAATGGACAAAGATTAAAAGCAATCCCCTTAAGATCAGGAACCAGGCAGGGTTGCCCTCTTTCACCACTTTTATTCAACATAGTTCTGGATGTCCTGGCTACAGGAATCAGACAAGAAGAAGAAATAAAAGGCATCCAAATTGGAAAAGAAGAAGTAAAACTGTCATTATTTGCAGATGATATGATATTGTATATAGAAAACTCTAAAGTCTCAGTCAAAAAACTACTGGACCTTATAAATGTATTCAGCAAGGTGGCAGGATATAAAATTAATACTCAGAAATCAGAGGCATTTCTATATACAAACAATGAACTGTCAGCAAAAGAAATTAAGGAAACAATCCCCTTCACTATTGCAGCCAAAAAATAGAGTACCTAGGAGTAAATTTAACCAAGGAGGTTAAGGACTTGTACTCGGAAAATTATAAAACGTTGATAAAAGAAATCAAAGAAGATACAAACAAGTGGAAGCATATACTGTGCTCATGGTTAGGAAGAATAAACATTATTAAAGTGTCTATATTACCCAAAGCAATTTATAAATTCAATGCAATACCAATTAAAATTCCAATGACATACTTCAAAGATATAGAACACATATTCCAAAAATTTATATGGAACCAAAAAAGAACATGAATATCCTCAGCAATCTTAAAAAGAAAAAAGAAAGCAGGAGCTATCACTCTTCCAGATATCAAGGTTTACTACAAGGCCATTATACTCAAGACAACCTGGTACTGGCATAAGAATAGGCACATAGATCAATGGAACAGAATAGAGAACCCAGAAATAAACCCACACCTTTATGGACAACTAATATTTGACAAAGGGGGAAAGAACATATAATGGAGTAAACTCCATATAAGATAAATTCAAAGAAATCTACATATGGATACATAGTCAAAGTGTTAAATAACAGAGATAAAGAGAAAATCATGACAGCAGCAATAGAAAAAGAATTAATCGCTAATATTTTTTAAAGCATGGAGTCTAGAAGTCAATGAGTTGAAATATTCAAAATGCTAAAAGAAAAATAATGTCAACTAAGAATTCTATATTCAGCAAAACTATTCTTCAGAAATAAAATATAAATTAAGGCATTCCCAGATAAACAAAAATTGAGAGTATTTATTGCTCATAGATTTGCCCTAAAAGAAATACTAAAAGACATATAGAAATAATGAAATTGATTGGCTATAACAACAAGCCTTGTTGGCTTTTTGCTATTGGTTGTCCTTAGTTTTCAATTTCATAACCTTGAGGAATTTACAATTTAGAGTCTGGTTTTCTTATATAGGCTGCCAGGACTTTAGAGCCACCTTACTCTAATAGCCTCCTCATTTAATTAATTTAAATTACTCTCATGAGTATGCAAAATAAAGTTTATTCTTATATTAATATGTATTAATTATTGTTTGTATTTTCCATACAAACAACTGTAAACCTACTTCTGCCCTACACTGTATATTACCACAGCTTTAAAAAAAAGAAAACTCTGAGCTTTGCAACATCATGGTTAAACCTTGAAAACATTATGCTAAGTGAAATAAGTCAGAGAAAGACAAGTACTGTATGATCTCACTTATATATGGAAATAACTAATAGAAATAGTGAGTAGATTGACATAACTGGGTTATTAGAAGAATCTAATGTTATTATATATACCTGATATGAACAAAATGTGCTTTTGTGCCCAAACCATGAAATAAGTAACTATTTAAGGTTAGACTTTAAGAATTATACTATAATTATACTATCCTGAAATGTACATTTTACTTTCTTAAGGTAAATTTTAGCCATTAAAATAAAAGGTAGCAGCTACTTGTTTATGAGTCTATAACAGATATTTTCTTAGCAACTTACAACTCTTCCATCAAGATTTATGAACACAAAAATATTCATTTTTAAAGCTACTCATGGACAATTGAGCTGTATAAGTGACTACTGATATAAGCTTTAGCTTAGAAGAAAGAAAAAAAAATATATATATATATATACACACACACTTAAAATTTCAGTTAAGAATCTGTGTAAAATAACTCCTCCAGTAGAGCCCAGGTATTATAGATGGATTCCTTTAAAAATCTATATTATGTTCCTGAAGGCTGAATATTAAAAATTAAAATGGTAAACTATCAAAAACCAAAAGACCGCCTGACCTGTGGTGGCGCAGTGGATAAAGCGTCGACCTGGGAACACTGAAGTCGCCAGTTCAAAACCCTGCACTGGTCTGTTCAAGGCACATATGGGAGTTGATGCTTCTAGCTCCCCCCCCCTTTCTCTCTTTCTCTCTCTCTCTCTTTCTCTCTCTCTCTCTCTCTCTCTCTCTCTCTCTCTCTGTCTCCTCTCTAAAATGAATAAATAAAAAGAAATTTTAAAAATTAAAAAAAAAAAAAAAAACCAAAAGACCATGGGAGTGAGATATAAATCTACACTGCCATCATCACAAAATTAAATACTGCCAATGGTAACAAGACCCAAACTTATTGCCTTGTTCCCCACCTGAACAGCACAGTCTTCAATAATTCACTAGTATATAAGAACGTAAAGAGCAGTAATGCCAGCATACCCTTTTAGTAAAAGTATGGCACTGATAGGATCAATTGATCACTTAACTGTACATCCAAGAGCAGTTATGATGTATCGGTCTCAGTTCCAAAAAAACTGCTAGAGGTGGAGTTAATTAATCCAAAGCATTTTATATATAAAATGGTTATTCCTCTGTGTGTTTCTGTAGATGTGTATGTATGTGAGTAATCAAAACAAACAAACAAACAAAAAACAGCGAATGAGAACTGTATCAGACATAACTGATATCAGATCAAAAAACGTCTCTGGACTTTAACTCCCCTATCCCCTTCAGCGTAAAGGCAGAGGCCAACCTCCTGGTGGGGAAAAAAGGAAACAAACATGGGACACCCACACTAATAAGCAATAGTAAAATTAAATTATCAGTAAGCACAGAAGGGGCCTGTAGCATCAGCAAGACCAAGATCAGATGACATAAAAAGAGAAGTAAATTCAGGCCTTTGCTGCGGATCCAGATTTGGTAGTTAAAATGTTATGCTAAGTGAAATAAGCCAGTCAGAAAAAGACAGTACAATATGATTTCACTACTAGTGGAATCTAATGTACAAAATGAACCAACAAGCAAAATGGAGACAGACTTATATAGAGAGTAGGCTGACAGCTGTTGGGGCTTTGAGGGACCAATGGGGGAGGGGTAAAGGGATTGACCAATAAAGAAAAGGAAAAGAAAAAACTCATGGACACAGACAACAGTGGAGATTGCTGAGGGGAGGTGGAGGGAGATATAGGAAAGATAAAGGTGACAGACGAAAACTTGACTTGGGGGAGTGAACACACAATATGGTGAATAGAAGATGTATTGTAAAATTGTGCACTTGAAATATAATTTTGTTAACCGTTGTTACCCTAATAAATTCAGTTTTAAAAAAAGATTTGGTAGTTGAAATTGAAGATGCTGCCGTTGTGTGCGTGTGTATACATAAATATAGAAATATATATGTACACAAATGTAAAATGACTTGAAATTTAAAGTGTTATAGGGGAAAAAAGCAAGGGAAGAAAGCAAATTCTTCCCCTAAATTACTTGGTCTTTGGATTGTGCCACCTACTACATGGCAATATCAAAATAAATGAGGATAATGTGTAAATGAATGTACAGTTTGCTGCCATGCACAAATACTGAAATCAGTAAACTATGTCAGTTATCAGTTATTTCAATTCTCCCACTTAGATTCTGATATCAGTTACACTCCATCTGGCAGATTTTTTTATTCCAAACTGCCTTCAATTTTTTTCACGTCCATTTTTCTGGAGGTTTGAAAGTCCGACAGTCCTGGACCTCAAGCCTGGTGACTGTGCTTTATTATGTATGCTAACTCACTGAAGCCCCATGAGCTGCCTTTCTTCGTTTATAAAAATGGAGATGATAATATCTCTCTCAGGAGGTTGTTTTAAGAATGAAATAAAATAGCCTGTGTGAAAGATCGCACAGCACTCTGAGAACACAGCACGAGCTCCCCTTTAGGAAAGCCTCATTACCACTGCCTATGAGCTGTACTCATCATTTCATGACAAGAGACCCTGGAACACAAGGAGTCAAAAACACCCACATATTTAGTCAGTCGTGATGGGAGATGAAGTGACAAGAGCAATTGTTCCCAACCCTAGCTGTGAGTCTGGAACATCAGTGGAGCTTTTAAAAGGCACCGAGTCTGAGCCCCACCCACCCTCTGCCTCCACTGAAATTCTAATTCAGGCTCTCTCTCAGGGGCGAGGTGGAACCGAAGCATCTGTATTTTTGGAAAGCTCTACATCTTATTTTGATGCACTATGAGCCCATGCTGCTAACCTTTCTGCTGCATCAAAGTCTTATCTAGTTTTCAAAAATACTCTTTAAAAAGCCCTCTGTGTTGTCTTCCTCGGGCTGAAAAAGCCTGCCATTTTAACCCTTCCCTTGGCACAATGCTTTCTAATTATTTGTTTGTTTTTGAAGTCCTCCTTTGAGCCTTAGCTAAATTATCTGTCTCTTTGGTTAAGTGGGTCCATTTATCATCAGGTGAACTTACAGGAAATGAGAGAAAAGGTTACTGTAGTTCAAAGAGTTATTGATGTCTGGCCCTAAGATAGTGTTAATGTGCAGGACATTTTAATTATTTGATCCTTTCAAGGACAAAAACAGGTTACCCCAGGCACCCATGGGCTAGTCTCATTTCTGCATCTGAAAAAGCAACTGGACCTGCTTTTGTTTTCTCTTCCCCAGTGTCAGTGTTCTATCACACACGGGTTCTGAGGGAACAGAGCAAATGGACTCAACACTCAACCAACATTTATTGATTCCTTTCTCTCACTGGGGCCTAAAGGAAGCCCATGACTTTTTCTGTCTTTTATTTTTTGAATTTTCCCCCCTCAGGATTGAAACAATTTAGAAAAGGAAACAAAATACAGAAAAGATTCCCTTGAATTATTCAAATAGCCAACCTCAAGCCTTTCTCTCACCATGCTTCTTGGTGGGCACCTTGTAAGGCTGAATGGGTTTGGGTTGTTTTTAAGCTACTCGTGGGTAAAGGACTAACTGAGCTGTTGAAGGTGGTTTGCTGTTTGATGACAGAACTAAACCTCAGGTGCGCACTCTTACATCTGTTTTTTTCCATTTGCTTTCTAGCTTTTTTACATTAAGCAAGGTACCTAAACACTGTTTTCTTAGTCGTTAACTTTTTATAATAACATTTATATCAAAGGACCCTTATGAGGATTATATGAGATAACTAACACATGAAAAATGTCTAGTACTGTTCCTTCATTTTATATTTTTTCTTCTACTTTCATATAAAATGCAAGGTCTTACCTTATGAAGCTTATCTCTCTGCCCAGGAGAGATGACCCAAATCCCAGTTATTAAAAAAAGAAACAGGAAGAACACTGAAACTTACACATCCAGAAGAGCTGTGCATGACTGTAAGGCACTGGGCCTAAAAGGCAACTGGGGGTTGAAATTCTAGCCCTAATTCCACAACCAACTAATAATCCTGGCCAGGGGCTGAATCCATGTAAAGCAGAGTGCCTTTCCTAATTTGTTGAGAGACTCTATAGGGGTACTGGTGATTCTGAAAGCATATCCCTAGGAGAGTTTCTTTCTCAATACAGTTGCACTTCAGTCTTAAATTAAATTGAACCAAGTGTTGAGTAAATGAATAATCCTCAAGTCCTATGTACACCAAAAGAAAAAATATGTTGTTCAAATATTCTAAAATATCATACTTTCTTTCTCTTTCACCCTAAGCTTTTGTCTCAAATCACATTCCAGAAACAGGCCTTAAAAGTAGAAGGCAGAAGAGGTTAGTCTATATTTATTATAGTGGATACCTTCTTGCAAAATAAATATGAATTACAAGTTGCAAAAATGTTCATAGGAGAGGCCCTGTCCGGTTGACTCAGCAGTAGAGCATGGGCGTGACATGTGGAAGTCCTGGGTTCGATTCCTGGTCAGGGCACACAGGAGAAGTGCCCATCTGCTTCTCCATCCTTCCCCTTCTCCATTCTCTCTCTCTCTCTCTTTCTCTCTCTTTTCCCCTCCTGCAGCCAAGGCTCCATTGGAGCAAAGTTAGCCCGGGCACTGAGGACAGCTTCTTGGCCTCTGCCTCAGGTGCTAGAATGGCTCTGGCTGCAACAGAGCAATGCCCCAGATGGGCAGAGCATCGTCCCCTGGTGGGCATGCCTGATGGATCTCCCTTGGGCGCATACGCGAGTCTGTCTGACTGCCTCCCCTCTTCTAACTTCAGAAAAAGACAAAAAAATGTTCGTAGGAGAGTGTGGTTTTGGTTTTGATTTATAATCTTAATGCCCTTGTCCGAAGTCTTCCTATGCTACAAAGAACTAAAGCAGAAATCATAGTTAAATGATATGATTCTGTAACAGCTACAAAATTTGCCTTAAATCAAACAAAAGTATCAGATTGATTGTGTAGAACAACATTGTATTTTCTGTTGTTTAGCTAAAACAATAGATCTATCTTTTCCTAACTTCTGTTTTATCTTCTAAAAGGTAAGCACTGAATAGAAAAAGCACATCATCAGAAATTGTTCCACTGGCTTTGGCTAAATAACTTCTGGAAATTCTGCTAACACCCTCTCGCAGAAGAGGGCAATATCTCCTGGCATGGAATACCCAATCCACATTTCCCTGCCCTGTCTTGGACGGTTCTCACCAGGTGGCCATTCCCTCACAGCCCTTTGCTTTCTAATCTCCAGCAGTTTAGCACATTTGATGCTCAAAAACATTTACGTGGAAATAAAGAAGGAAGAAAGAGAGAGGGAAGTGGAACAATGAATGTATTTTTCAGGGAATATCTTTTCCATCTCTGATAAGTATATGGAATTTTATCATTAATGATATACCATCTTTCTGGCAGTAACTTCTTTAAAAATAAATATTCTACCAGGAAGATAAACAATCCAATCAAAAACTGGGCAAAAGAAATGAATAGACACTTCTCCAAAGAGGACATACTGATGACCAATAGACAGATGAAAAAATACTCAACATCCCTAATCATTAGAGAAATGCAAATTAAAACCACAATGAGATACCACCTCACATCTGGCAGAATGGCGCTCATCAACAAAACAACACATAATAAGTGCTGGCGAGGATGTGGAGAAAAGGGAACCCTCCTGCACTGCTGGTGGGAATGCAGACTGGTGCAGCCACTGTGGAAAACAGTATGAAGATTCCTCCAAAAATTAAAAAGCAAACTACTTTTTGACCCAGCTATCCCATTTTTAGGAATATAGTCTAAGAATAACAAATCACTGATTCAAAATAAGAAATGCACACCCATGTTTATGGCAGCATTGTTTACAATAGCGAAGATCTGGAAACAGCCCAAGTGCCTGTCAATGGATGAGGGCATTAAAAGCAGTGGTACATATACACAATGGAATACTATGGGGCCACGAAAAAGAAGGAAATCTTACCTTTTGCGACAACATGGATGCACTTGTAAACTGTTATGTTAAGTGAAATAAGTCAGGCAGAGAAAAAAAATACCATATGACCTCACTCATTTGAGGAATCCTATGAACAATGTGAACTAAGAAACAGAATAGAGACAGAGGCAGGATCAATGGGTCCAGAGGGAAAGCGGACAGAGGGAAAGGGGATGATAGGAAGGGATCAGAAAAGGGAAAGAGATTGGTGAAATTATACACACATAACACAACATTATAGAGAGCAGAAAAACTAATCCTGGAAGGAAATGGGAGGATTTTGCGGTTAGGGGGAAAGGGGATATGCTGTGGGGAACACGGGGGAGGGGGGATGCATTCAGGGGAACACTAGAATCTATGTAAACACAATAAATTAAAATAAAAAAACAAATATTCTTGGAGGGTCAACATTAGTAAAACAATTTATTCATCAATACCATCCAGAAAAGAAATTTTGGAGACAGAACAAGAGAAGGGAAGAAAACGTGTAAAAAGAAAAAATAATTAAAAAGATGAGCACTCTGGAAAAGACAGTGTCCTTTGCCTTCGTTTTTGCTGAATGTGTTCATTCCTCTGTCCAGTCATTCAACAATGATTAGCTCCCATTCATACTAGGAATACAAACATCTGATTGTTAGAAGTTGGAAAAGTACTTATTCTACAAATATCATTAGGTTCCCGTTATAAGCCAGGTGCATCAGTGTTAGGAACAATATTGTCTAGCCAGAATTGTAAACACTAAATAAATCATTCCAACTGTGATGAGCATAATAATAGGGAACTGCCATGGGAACACGTATGAAGAGATGTAACAGCATTAAAGTGGAGGTGAGGATGAAGCTTAGAGACCATTTACAAGTAACAATTTACCTGTCCTTTTTTTTTTTTACCAGATATTGTTCATAACTGTGTCATGCCTATCAACTAAAATCCTTCCATCCTTGCTTAAAATGTCCTACAGCACCAACTATTTTTTTTCTCCTTTTTCCCTAGAATATCTTAGTTTTTAGTTCACACAATAGATTATAAAATGCTCATATTCAAACTGACTGATATAATACATAAACTAAAAAATAAATTTAAAGTATATAAACATCAGATTTACTAGACATATTAGGAGGAAATTTTATTTAGAAAAATCTTTCAAATAAAAAGATGCCAATATATAGTTAAATATGACTTCTTCAAGAAAAAAACTACATGTAAATTTGTGGCAATTTATTCAGTGCAACAATCATGTTAACAAATATTTACTGTAGAATGACTATTAGGAGGTGAGATAGAGATAATTTAAGATTGTTTTATAAAATATACTCAAAACATAGTTTAACATTGTGCGCTGCCTTTCAAATTAGACTATTTTCCTCAAGCATTTGAAACCTCTATACATTTATATAACTGATGCAAAAATAGTAAGAGTGACAAAAGCCATTGTTATCCTGGCAATATCCATAGCTGTAAGAACAGAAAAGGCTTATACTAACCATACTAACTGCTTAAACAAAATAATTTTGTTTTAATTTGATAAGGTGCTGAGGTCAAAAGCAGCCCAGCTACTATATCCTGGGTCAAAACTAATGCTGAAAGGTTAGAGAGAAAAAATAGAAATCAGCAACAGAAACAGAGAAAAAAGGGCTGTGATGGTCAGAAAAATACACAAAAATAACAGCAAAACAATCATAAAAATAGTATAACTTACTGAACTGGAAACTAAGTGATGAAAGAATGTCAAGGAGGAGGAACTGACTTTATCAAGTGCAGCCACTACAGTAAAGATCGAGGAATCTGGTACAGTGATGAAATTGCTCTAATATAGAAATGTGATGATTACACAACTGTGCATTTCCAGAAAAATCAATGAATTGTACACTCAAACAAGTGAATTTATGACAGTACAGTCTACCTCAAGAAAACTCTTTAAAATCAAAACTAATTTAGCATATATCTACCCAGTATTTCTTACCCCCAGGGTAAATGGGAAAAAATTGATTCTAACAAGTGACAGCCAGCAAGCAGAATCAACCATATTCAATTTTGCTGCTACCTATTCCAACAAGAAGAATGATCTTCAAACTGGAAATAGAATATCATTTAATTTAAAGAAGAAATTGAAACTCAAGGTAATTATACAATAATCAGAGCACATCAGCCCACATGAATGAAGCCCAAGACTCTGACTCATGTATACTATACCTCAGGGCCCTAACAGAGCTTACATATACTGATTGCTGTGAATATTTTCTATAATTCTTCAAAAATTACAGTGACTGTGATGGATGACAGAAGACTAGATGTGGGCAAATCTTTGCTCCAATTTTTAAAATAGAAATCGAGGCAAAAAGAGTAGAAAATTTGATTATCAGTCTCTGCCAAAATTCTGTGAGTTAAGCAGATGGATTTTTAGTTCTTAGTAAATAAACAACTATTCATGAAAACCAATGGGATTTGCTAAATCAGGTTATGTTAACATAATGTATTTCCTTCTTCTCTCTTCTCCTCCCTCTCTCTGTTCCTCCCTCCTTTCCTTCTTTCCTTTCTATCTCCTTTTATTTCTGTATTACTTTTCTAATACTGCATAACAATTATCATAAACTTAGCAGCTTAAAACAACCCAGTTATTTCCCCCTAATTCTTGTGAGTTGAGAGTCTGGGCATGACTTAGACCAGTCCTCTGCTCAGGGACTTCAAGGTTCCATTCAAAGTGTGGGTTACAGTTCTGTGATTCTCATCTAGAGCTCATTCAGGTCATTGGAAGAATTCAGTTCTTTGTGGCTGTAGGACTGAGGCTCTCAGTTTCTATAGGCCACCTCTCTCCTAGTCATGAGCAATTTACAATCTGACTCATTTCTTTCTTCTAGGTCAAGAGGAGATCATTTCTCTTTAAAGCACTCACTTGATTAGGTCAAGATCATCCACTGAAACCTCTCCTTTGATTAACTCAAATCAGCTGATTACAGTCCTTAATTACATCTGAAATTCCTTATGGATGTATATATCTCTTTGAGTTAAAAAAATTATTTCCCCATCCCGCCCATCATGGCACGCATATACATACACAAACACACATCTGGCTGAGAATCACAAAGTTTTTCTAAAATACACCATTTGATTGTAAGATTTTCTTCAGTGGTGCCAAAACAGTCTTGGTTTAGCAGAAGAAGATGTTGGTAGTAGAACTAATCCGTAGAAAGAGGAAAAAAGTCCCTAAAAGGATTTTCAATATGAAGCATCCAGAGATACTCAAAGAAGAGAGATCTCCATCAGACACTCAGAGTAGATAAAAACATCAGGACGAAGATAATGACAGTAGGGGCAGTCAATCATCCTGCAGCCTAAGTGGAACACAAATCTCAATGGGAAGGCTTTGCTATAAAATTTTTAGAGGAGCACAACTGCTCATACCCCATACTTGATGTGCTAGTCAAGAAATGGTAATATGACAGACCTAAGAAACAGCTCATCAACCGAGACTGCACATAACCTGGGCAGGGACAGAGGCATCCCACCACCTTCCAGATAAACTTCTTAGACTTGACAACAGGACAATTTATTATTTCATGTGGACCAAGATCTAGTAGTTAAATGAAATGGCAGTCATGTTGCATTAGTTTCCTATCACTGCTCTAACAAATTACCACAGTTTATTGGCTTAAAAATACATAAATGTATGATTTTATAGTTCTGTAAGTCAGAACTCTCATTGAACTAAAATTATGTCATCAGGACTCCACTCCTTCTGGAGGCTCTAAGAGAATCTATTTTCTTGCCTTTTCCAGCTTCTAGAGGGGAACTGCATTCTTTGGCTCATGGTTTCTTCCTCTACCTTCAAAGTCAACAGCATACCACCTGAAAATCTCTCTCCCATTCTGATACTTCCATCTCCATGTTACAGGAACATATGCAATGAGATTGGGCTCACCTAGATTACCCAGGATCAGGATAATATTCCCATCTCTAAATACTTAGCTTATTCACATCTGTAAGGTCCCTTTTTGGTCGTGTAAGGCAGCTATTTTCAACCTTTTTCATCTCATGGCACATAGAAACTAATTACTATTCTGTGGCATACCAAAAAATACTTTTTGCTGCTCTGACAAAAAAAAAATAGGTATAATTTTGATTCATTCGCACCGGGTGGCTCTTGTTGTGCGGCTGTTGTCAATCTAAGAGAAAAGAGGTCCGTGCCCCTGACTAAATAGTCAGGTATTGCATGTTTTAAAAATTCTTGCAGCAGATGTGTTGAAAACTGCTGATGTAAGGTAACACTTCACAGGTTTGGAGGATTAAGATGCGACATCTTTGAGGGTTATGATTCTGTTTACCACACCTGTCAAATGCCTTTCTCATATTCAAATTAAAGCACTTCATTTGACCTCTGCCAAAAAATGCTCCATAATATATTAATGAGTTTAAGTTTAATTGTAATAAATTTCTATAGATCTTTAAATATTCTCTAAGAAAATTAATAGAGAAACCTTAATTAACCAATTTGATTACCTAACAGAATGTGTTAAAAAAAATAAAACTCATCATGTTCTCAAGGAGTTGTTTCAAAGCATTCACAAAGCATCTAACCTATTCTTGTAATTGTCATTTCAAGTAAGAGAAAGGCAGGCATCATTACAGTTACTTTCAAGTAAAAAAACTGAAGCATGCAGTGGGTTAAGTGGCTTTCCCTTGATCATGTAGGGAGGAACGCTGGAGGAGTTATGAATAGAACTCAGCTTCCCCTATTCCCATTCAGTAGCTTAAAAGGTTAGAAACAGTGGTTACAATGATTCATACTGATTATCTAGTGTCTCTTCAAAGCAGCAAATCTAAAAGAAAAATCATCACAGAGACATTAATACATCTTTGGTTAGGTTTTTTTTTTTTTTTAGCCTCACAATTTCAATAAAGTTCTAAAGAAGTAGAAAGATCATGTTCCAACCTGTCATCTCACTTGAATTTCAAGTAGGTTTGGACAACCTTAAATAAATATGACTTTAAAATTTTAAAACATACATTGCTAACCTAACTGGTAGACAAAAACAAAGCATTAAGGAATGATGGGTGAGCTGTCTGAGGGCTCTAATTACTGGTACACTGACACAGTAGTATAGAAAGGCTGTGCTGGTGGAAAGAGCTGGGGAGTTGGACAGAATTTGATTGAAAACAATTCTTCAACGTATACCAGCTGCATAACATTGGACAAACTACCTGCCCTCTTAGATTCCTCATCAGGAAAATAATGCTATTTTACAGAGTTGATGTAAAGATTAAAGATGATATATGTAAAAACTTGGTACACAACAGCATTGATAAGTTTACAAGTTGGGCATGACCAGACAGTGGTGCAATGAATAGAGCATTGGACTGGGATGCAGAGGACTCAGGTTTGAAACCCTGAGGTTGCTGGCTTGAGCGCAGGCTCATCTGGTTTAAGCACAGCTCACCAGCTTGAGCCCAAGGTCGCTGCTGGCTTGAGCAAGGGGTTACTCAGTCTGCTGTAGTCCCCCAGTCAAGGCACATATGAGAAAGCAATCAATGAACAGCTAAGGAGCTGCAACAAAGAATTGATGCTTCTCATCTCTCTCCCTTTCTATTTGTCCCTTTCTCTGTAAGTTTATAAGTTAGAAAACCTAAAATGTAGGAATAGATTTTTCTGCTAAAAAATAGTAGGAGTGGATGCTCTGATGTTCTTCCCAAGATTCCATTTCAGCAAGGAAGGATTTATGCTCCACGCTACTGGGAATGGTCCTGATGCAAAGCTATTTGTTGTCAGTCCCTATGGGATTGCCCTGGCTCACATTGTAGTAAGGTACCAAAAAGCTGCAAAATTAATATTGATATTCTAGGAGGAAAGGTCAGGCTTTCCTGTCCCATCCTTCCTTTGGGAATGGGAGGGAGAAGAATGTAGAAGTTTCTGGCTTGCAAGGACAATGGGTCATTTAGTTTTAAATCTAAAATAAAGGTTAACCAAGAAACTTCTTCTCTTTCAATGAGAGACAGAATTTACATACCATCCTACATTGATTGTAGTTCCTCCCGCCTTCCTAGAATCCTGAGAGTAACATACCTCTAGGCAAAGATGGGAAGATGAACCTTAAAAGATTTGTAAACATCTTTGATTGTGTTATCTTGAAAGTCTTAATGTTTCTGTGTATCCCCTAAACAAATATTGTAAGCTTGTACCATGATGTCATGCTCTCCCCCTCCTATGTGTGATCAAGGGTATATAACCAGCCCCTGAGATGTTTTTGGTGTACATGATTTGGGTTTGCAACTGCCCCATGTTAGCCATATGCGGTCGGCATATTTAATAAATCTCCTCCTTTAATAAAACTCTTCAAAATTCATCTGGACTTGATATCTCTATGTAAACCCACAGAATAGAGGTACGGGTACTTTACAACAACAAGAGCTTCCTCATCCAAAGTTCACCCCAAAGTGACCTGCCCCGAGTTATTGATCACAAAGTCCATAGCTTTGATCAGAATTTGCTGTAGGGTTGGCTGAGACCTCTGTTGAAACTGTTTGTCAGCTAAACTCCTCCCTCTGTCCAATCTTACTCCCTTCTTTTCACTTCCCTTCCACAAGTGCTGATCTCAACATTTCTCCTTTTAAGTTGTAAGTTGTTTTCTCAGGGAACCCCATCCAGAAGTAATGTTGCTCAGTCTCTCATATGGACCTTACCATCATCATTCCCTACAAGGCACAAGTGTGCATGGCATATCCAAGCATCATTAGGCTACCCTTGCAGGAATTGCAGAATAAGGATTCTTAAGTCTTGAAAGTAACTTCTGCTGCTGCTTACCAAGAAATGAGAATAAGTAAGAACCCTTTGCCCTAGCTCTATTTCACTCTTCTGAACATGTTTCACTCACCAGCTGGTGTAAAGATTCATCTGGTACATTAGAAATGTTACTAATTTCATCCTTGAGAAAAATTTAATATTATTTATGTAGTGAATGATATTAATTAATAATTATTAATATTGTTGTCTGGGATTTGATTTTTAATAATGCAGAAAACAAAAGAGGAAGGATAAATGAAACAGGATCAGCAAAATGTTGATCCTTGATGATGCTGGGTGTTTGGTACATGAAAGTTCATTATATTATTCTCTTCTTTGTGTATTTGAATTCTTTTTTTAATCCAACCTCACATATTATCATTATAAATTATTTCACTTTCTGTCATTTTATATTTCCTTTTCAAATGTTAATTTTATCTTTGTGGTCCTGCTCCTACTCCCTTTCCTGCCTCTAATTCAGAGGGTTTGTGAAGTATTTTAAATTTTGCTGTGCCTACATTCCCTAACTAAATCTTCTTTGGAAATGTGTTCATTTTTTATTTTTTATTAGCATGCTGTATACTTCTTCCCTTTTTCCCCTTTTAAAATATCAAATTCATTTTTCTTTCTAATTACTTTTCTGACAAGGACTGATTCTACCTGAACCGATCATTCCACAACTATGGTGTCAACTGATGGTGTTGGCCCCATGGCAACGCCAACAGGAATCCAAATTTGGGGTACAGTGATACAGCATGGCTGGAAAATGAAACTGCTGTGGGACAGCTCTGGGGGCCAGGTGGCCATCTCCAGCCAGAGCGCTCTGCTCCTCCGTGGTCTGCTCTGTGTGGGCCGTGGCTGCCCACTGCCCACTCTGCTCCCACGAGACAGCTTCATTATTTCAGGTCTGGTTGGGGAAACTGTCTCCAGTGGCAAGTGTGCTCTGAACTTTTCAATAATAACAAATTGGATATTAACATGTCTTGTGAAAGCACATGCATATAGCTTATTAAAGTATGTATAACATATGTATTTTAATGACCCATTTTACGATAGGCTTAGTAACATATCTAAATTCTGGTATGCTTATGTTAAGCAAACAAATCTATAAAAAAAAGGAAAATTTATATATTCCAGAGAATATAAAATAGAGTTTCTTAGGCATCTTGCTAAGTAGTTCTCAAATTTATTTTTTTTTAATTGCTGAGGCTTGCCTTAAAAGCAAATCCCCCAAAGGTATTTCAAACTAAATTTATATTTGAAAAGATT
Organism: Rhynchonycteris naso; assembly: GCA_037038555.1. Classification (NCBI taxonomy): domain Eukaryota; kingdom Metazoa; phylum Chordata; class Mammalia; order Chiroptera; family Emballonuridae; genus Rhynchonycteris; species Rhynchonycteris naso. Next base: position 87,186,080 of record CM073000.1, read on the forward strand.
TTTATGAGATTTTCTTTTTGTATTAAAATATAACCTGAAGCTCTTCTGTGCTTTATACAGTTTTAGATTATAAAGACTTTATAACACAAATTATTTCAATTTTAAAAAGCTCAACTTCTGCATGCCTTTTTGAAAACAATACATGAGAATTACTATAACATGTTTATAAAATCTAGCCTAAAAAATCCCTTGAAGGTTCAACAAATGGTGTTACCTATGCTATTTAAATTTTGGTCAAAATAATTCTGTTTTATATTGATATGTAATGATTAAGAGTGTAGTTAGAATCACACTAAGAGAAAGCAGTGTTTGAGGCAAATATTAAGTCTGTGTAAAGTGGTATTTGTCTAACTCTTATGTTTAAGTATGCTGTGATAAGGAAACCCAGAAGAGCCCAAATATACCACAACAAACACATTTCTTATATTTGTATTCTTCTACATTCAAAGGTCTTTCTGAATTTTGAGGTCTAAGTTTTCATTTGTTTGAGGTGAGTTGATCCCACATTTTGGTGAATACTATCATTCAGAAAACAATTCTTTTCAAAGAAAAGAGATTATTTCAAAAATCACAGAGATGCCCTAAGGTCTTTTTATAGCCAAGTTATTATCATATCTAGGTATTCTTTTTATAAATAAGACTTGGTGGACCTGAAATAAAAAGAAGGAATGGAGCATTCTAAAAACAAACACATAAATGGTGTGAATTAGGAGCTAGTCAGCCAAAGAAGACTGAGTTTTTACAGTATTTCACCTAGCTCTCTGGTCTGCCCCAAATTAACAAACAAGAAAATAAAGCCTAAATATGCATAAAATGTATGCTTGCTGAGCCCAATCCTACAATAAACTGAGAAGAATGTGGTATAGAATAGATGAGAATGAGATGGGATCACAACCAGAAAAACTAAGTTTCTGTACTAGATTTCCCACCAACCAGCTTTGTGACCCTGGTGCTTGACCTGATGGATCTCAATTTCTCCACCTGTAAGATGAAAACCATGACAGGTTTCATATTCCAAAGTTTAGGAGTCAGATATCATACTTTCAATATCAATAAGCAACCATAAAACTGTTAAATAATGGGATTAAAAGAATCTTGAATGGAAATTAAACAACAATAAAAAGTCAATATTTTTCTAAAAGTTGAAAATAAATGTCACCTATTATATAAGAGCTCATGTTTACAAATATGCATGTTCTGTCTCCCATGCTATTGTAAGGGAAAAACAAGAACAAGGGAAAATTCCATATGACCTTTCATATGACCTTTAGGGTTTGTGTGACAGAACTAGATAAACTGCACCCTAAATGTCTTGTGTGACAAGAACTAGATAAACTGCACCCTGCTGTAAACAGATAAGGACGTTGCTCAAACCCACCTAATGGGAAACCGCTTGCTCGAGGCAAATACCTAAATCCCCTGCCCCCGCCCTTTCCTAAAAAGTAAAGTATAAAACTGCTGTGAGAGCGCTGTATAGGGTGCCTGGCAGCCTACCTGCCTAGTGCCCGCTCGCGAGTGTACTAAATTCTTTCTTTTGTTTGTAATAAACTTTTCCTTTTACTTATACTCCTGGTCTTAGAGTCTTAGTGGTGCGTCTTCAGTTAACACTATATTTTCCTAAAGTTTTCCAAAATAACTTGAGATTGACCTTATGCTAGGAACTCCAGTGGGTATTCAGCAAACCTGACTCTTCAGAAACTTGATCATTTAAATCTAATCCAGAAATTTTACAATTCAAATCAATTTTATAATTCTAATGTACAATTATAAGTTAAATTCCACAGTTACAGTCTCAAATGCTTGGAAATTTCAGCTTTAACCACAGTGTTTAAATTTTAAAATGTTGCATTATAGGTACTTGTGACTTATTCAACAGTGAAACTACTTCAAGCAAGTAAAATAAATATAAAATTTCATACTGTAATATAAATCTTAATTGAATTTATTGGGCTATTATTATCAATTATGGTAATTACTATAATGCATTAAAATAACACACACACACACACACACACACACACACACTTATCTTAAACTTTTAGGCTTACCGCCTAGATTTACCAATTGCCAATTTGGTCAACTATAAGAGTAACTATATATTTGTATTGATGTTTAACCATCCTTCTATTCCTGGAGTAGATTCTACTAGATCATGAGCATTAATTTTTGATTAAATTACTATATATTCTTATGTAATATTATACCTAGACATAGACATGAGAAAAAAATATTTTTAAGTCTTGGTACTATCTTAATTGGGTTTAGGTATAAGCATTATGTTAGCTTTATAAAATGAAACTTTCTATATTTTTCTATGGCCAGGAATAATTTATAATTTATAATGAGTTTCACTTATCCTAAATATTCTCTTTTTCTCTGTATTGTACTTACCTGAAGAATCCCTTTCCTGGCTAAGTCTAACTCTCTGCCTAATACCAAAGCAGCTTAAATTAGTTAGGAGAAAAATATACTTTCTGCTCTTCAAGATGGCTCTTTCAGCACTTCTTTTCCCTCCAGCACTCTGTTTCCCATATCACTCCCAATCAATAGCCATGTTTATTATTTCATTTAGAAAATAAAATAAAAATAAAACTTCTTCAGAGGAAGGGAAGTTATCAAGGATAAAGAATAGCATTGCATAATGATAAAGCGGCCAATTCTCCAAGAAGACATAGTAATACTTAATTTGTATGCACAATAAAGCATCAAAATACATAAGGCAAAAGTGATAGAACTGAAGGAAAAATAGATAACCTACTTTTATAGACACCATCTATCAGAAATGGCCAGCCCAGCAGGCAGAATAGCAATAAGGGTATATAGTTAAACTCAACAATACTGTTAATCAACTGTATATACTGAACATCTGTAGACTACTCTATTCAACACAGCAGGACACACATTCTCCTCAAGGTACGTAGACATTTACCATAATAGATTGCATTCTGGGCTATAAGACATACTTTAACAAATTTAAAAGAATAAAAATCATAAAATGTCTGCTTTCATATCACAGTAGAGTTAAATTTAAAAATCAGTAATAGAAGGATAGATTTAAATCCCCAAATAGTTGAAGATTAAACAACACACTTCTAAATAATACATAGGTCAAAAAAGAAATCTCAAGACACATTAAAAATATTTTAAAATATTTTGATGTAAATGAGAATAAAAACACAAAATAACTCGGGGATTCAGAGAAAGCAGTGGGTAGAGGGAATTCAATACCATCAAGTGCATATAATGGAAAATAAGAAAAATCTAAAATCAATCATCTAAAATTCCACCTTAGAAAGCAGAAAAAGAAGAACACATTAAATCCAAAGTAAGCAGAAAATAATAATAAATATTACAGTAGAAATTAGTTAAACTTAAAACAAGAAATCAATAGAGGAAATCAACAAAATCAAAAGCTGGTTCTTTGAAAATAATCAATAAAGTTGATAAGCCCCTAGTCAGATTAAATAAGAAAAAAAATAAAAGGCAAAAATTGCTAATATCAGACATGAAAGACATTAAAAGGATATTAAAAGGATAAAGAAAAAATACTATGAACAATTCTATGTCCACAAATTTGAAAACCCAGATGAATGACCAATTCTTTTAAAAACACATTGACCAAAACTCACATAAAAATTTAATAGTCTTATATCTATTAAAGAAATTTAAATAATAATTAATAATCTTCCAAAACAGAAAGCACTAGGCCCAGATAAATTAATCAGTGAACTTTACCGAACATCTTATAAAGAAATTATAATAATTTTCTACAATCTCTTTCAGAAGACAAAAGCAAAGAAAATCCTCTCATTCTATGAGGCCAGAAAGGCTCTAATACAAAACCAGACAAAACTATACAACTGCTCTAAGGATAGATTTCAGAAACATTATGCTTAGTGAAGAAAGGGCAAGACACAAAAGAATGCATACCATATGATTCTATTAATATGAAAATCTAAAGAATGCAAAACCATGGTAAAAGTAAACAAATCAAAGAATCCTTCAATGTACAACCATAATACGTTCACTGCTTTCTTCCTTTAACTGCTGCTACTTCTGACTGCAGTGTCCTTGATCCAGCAGCCTTCTTTTGATTAGTCACATGCATTTCTAGTTTCAAAACCTAATGAATTTACCTAGATTGTCCCATAATGAAGTGTTACTCATCTTACAATTCAATTTTGCAATTGAAACACAAAGCCTTAAAAAAGATAAGAACCTCTGTTCAGTGATTCATTTTTTTTCTGAGTAAATGTAATCAAAGATATAAGAAATTATGCAGAACATAATTCATAACAGAACACTACTGGAAATAACATAAATGAATGTGTAGTTCTGAGGCAGCAAAATAGTAAAATAAGAATTGTGGTAGGGGATGGTTAAATAATTATCCTAGTACACTTTTGTAATGGAATATTATGCAACAAATAAGACATTTAGTCACATCGAAATGTGTTCAAGACATAATGTTAACTGAACACTAAATATTCTTTATCCAGCAAGGCTATCGTTTAAAACTGAAGGTGAAAAAAAAAAGCTTCCCAGACAAAAAAGAAAAACACAAAAAACTCAAGGAATTCATTAGAGCCAAACCAGTACTGCAAGAAATGTTAAGGGGTATGCTATAAAAAAAGCAAAGGAAAAAAATCTAGAAAAAAAGGATTGAATATTTAAAGAATAAAATGGCAATAAATAAATACATATCAATAATAACCTTAAATGTAAACAAATTAAGTGCTCCAATCAAAAGACATAGGGTAGCTGCATGGATAAGAAAATAGGGCCTGTACATATGCTGTCTACAAGAGACCCACTTCAGAACAAAAGATACACATAGACTGTAAATGAAGGGATGGAAAAAAGTATTGCATGCAACAGGAAATGAAATAAAAAGCTGAGGAGCAATATTTATATCTGACAAAATAGACTTTAAAACAAAGGTTATAGTGAGGGTAAAAAAAATCACTACATAATGATAAAGGGAGCAATCCTACAGGAGGCTATAACCACCGTAAATATCTATATGCCTAATATAAGAGCACCTAAATATATAAAGCAGATTTTGATGGACATAAAGGGCGAGATAAATGGCAATACTATAATAGTAGGGGATTTTAATACCCCACTAACATCACTGGATATATCCTCCAGATAGAAAATTAACAAGGAAACAGCCACCTTAAATGACACTCTAGGTCAACTGGATTTAATAGATATCTTCAGAATCCTTCACCCCAAAGCAGCAGAATATACATTCTTTTCAAGTGCTCATGGTATATTCCCTAGGGTAAGATAACATGTTAGGACACAAAACAAGTCTCAATAAATTTAAGAAGACTGAAATTATATCAAGCATCTTCTCTGATCACAATGGCATAAAACTGGAAATCAACTACAATAGAAAAACTGAAAAACATTCAAACATTTACAGGCTAAATGGCATATTATTAAATAACAAATGAGTTAACAACAAGATCAAGCAAGAAAAAAATTTCCTTGAAAGAAATGAAAATGAACATATAACAACTCAAAATTTATTGGACACAGCAAAAACAGTCCTGAGAGGGAAGTTCATAGCATTACAGGAGTACTTAAGAAACAAGAAAATACTCAAATAAACAACTTAACCCTACATCTAAAAGAAATAGAAAAAGAACAACAAATAATGCCCAGAGGAAGTAGAAGGAAGGAAATAATAAAGATCAGAATGAAAATAAATGACATAGAGGCTAAAACAAACAATACAAAAGATCAATGAAACCAAGAGCTGGTTCTTTGAAAAAGTAAACAAGATTGACGAACCTTTAACCATACTCATCAAGAAAAAAAGAGAAAGGACTCAAAATTAGAAATGAAAATGGAGAAGTAAAAACTGACACCGCAGAAATACAAAGGATTATAAGAAAATACTATGAATATCTATATGACAAAAAATTGGACAACCTAGACAAAATGGATAAATTCCTAGAAACATACCATCTTCCAAAACTCAATCTGGAAGAATCAGAAAACCTAAACAGACCAATTACAATAAATAAAATTGAAAGTTATCAAAAAACTCCCAACAAACAAAAGTCTGGACCAGATGGCTTCACAGGCAAATTGTACCAAATATTCAAAGAACTAACATCTATTCTTCTCAAGCTATTTCAAAATATTTAAGGGGAGGGAAGACTTCCAAGCTCCTTTTATGAGGTGGGCATAATTCTGATTCCAAAACCAGGTAAAGACACTACAGAAAAAAAACTATAGGCCATTATCCCTGATGAACATAGATGTTAAAATTATCAACAAAATATTAGCAACCAGATCTAGCAATACATTAAAAATGTCATACATCATGATCAAGTGGGATTTATTCTGGGGAGGCAAGGCTGGTATAATATTTGCAAATTCATCAATGTGATTCATCACATAAACAAAAGGAATGATAAAAATCACATGATTATAGCAACAGATGCAGAAAAAGCATTTGATAAAATCCAGCACCCATTTATGATCAAACTCTCAGCAAAGTGAGAATACAGGGAACATAGCTCAACATAATAAAGGCCATCTATGACATACCAATAGCCGACATCATACTCAATGGACAAAACTTGAGGAATCTAATGAACAATGTGAACTAAGTAATGAAATAGAGGCAAAGGTGGTGTCAAAGGGACCAGAGGGAAAGGAGAAGATAGGATGGGATCAGAGAGGGTAAAGGGATTAGTAAAATTATGTACACATAACACAGAGACAAAGAGAGCAGGGCAGCAAATCCTGGATGGAAGGGGCAAGGGCGTTGGGGTGAGGGGGCAAAAAGGGCATCAAGGGGAACATGGGGATGGGGGATAGGGAGATATATTTGATGGGATACTTGAATCTATGTAAACACAATAAATTAAAATAAAATTTAAATTTAAAAAAGAAAGCAATCCCTTTGAGATCAGGAACAAGGCAGGGGTGCCCTCTTTCACCACTCTTATTCAACGAAGTTATGGAAGTCCTAGTCACAGCAATCAGACAAGAAGAAGAAATAAAAGGCATCCAAATTGAAAAAAAAGCAGTAAAACTATCATTATTTGCAGATGTTATGATACTATACATAGAAAACCTTAAAGTCTCAGTCAAAAAATTACTAGACCTGATAAATAAATTTGGCAAAGTGGCAGGATATAAAATAAATATTCAGAAATCAGTGGCATTTTTATACACCAATAAACTGTCTGAAAGAGAAATTAAGGAAGCCATCCCCTTCACTATTGCAACCAAAAAAATAAAGTACCTAGGAGTAAATTTAACCAAGGAGGTAAAAAACTTGTTCTCTGAAAAATTATAAAACACTGAAAAAAGAAATCAAGAAAGATACAAACAAGTGGAAGCATATACCATGTTCATGGATAGGAAGAATAAACATCATTAAAATATCTATTTTACCCAAAGCAATCTATAAATTCAATGCAATTTCTATTAAAATACCAATGGCATACTTTGAAGATATAGAACAGATATTACTAAAATTTAAATGGAACCAAAAATGAACACAAATAACCTCAGCAATCTTGAAAATAAAGAATAAAGTGGGAGGTATCACTCTTCCTGATATCAAGTTATACTTCAAGGCCATAGTAATCGAAACAGCTTGGTACTGGCATAAGAATAGACATACAGATCAATGGAACAGAACAGAGAACCCAGAAAAAAACCCCACGCCTTTATGGTCAATTCATATTTGACAACAGAGGTAAGAGTATACAATGGATTAAAGACAGTCTCTTTAATAAATGGCATTGGGAAAATTGGACGGGTACATGCAAAAAAATGAAACTAGACCACCAATTTACATCATTCACAAAAAATAAACTCAAAATGAATAAAAGACTTAAATGTTAGTCATGAAAGCATAAACATCTTGGACAAAAACATAGGCAATAAACTCTCTGATATCTCTCATAGCAATATTTTTGCCAATTTATCTCCACAGGCAAGTGAAATACAGGACAAAATAAACAAATGGAACTATATCAAACTAAAAAGTTTTGCCCAGCAAAAGACACCATGAACAAAATAAAAAGACAACCCACACAATGGGAGAACATATTTGCCAATACATCTTATAAGGGGTTAATAACCAAAATTTATAAAGAACTTCTAAAACTCAACACTAGGAAGGTAAACAATCCAATTTAAAAATGAGCAAACGTACTGAATAGACACTTCTCCAAAGAGTATATGCAGATGGCCAATAGGCATATGAAAAAATGTTCAACGTTGCTAATTTTCAGAGAAATGCAAATTAAAACCACAATGAGATACCACCTCACACCTGGCAGAATGGCGCTCATTAACAAATCAGCACTATATAAGTGCTGACAAAGGTGTGGAAAAAGGGGAACCCTCCTGCACTGCTGGTGGGAATGCAGACTGGTGCAACCACGGTGGAAAACAGTATGGAGTTTCTTCAAAAAATTAAAAATGGAACTGCCTTTTGACCCAGCTATCCCACTTTTAGGAATATATTCTAAGAATAACAAATCACTGATTCAAAATAAGAAATGCACCCCCCATGTTTATGGCAACATTGTTTACAATAGCGAAGATCTGGAAACAGCCAACGTGTTCGTCAGTGGATGAGTAGATTAAAAAGCAGTGGTACATATACACAATGGAATACTATGCAGCCGAGAAATAGGAAATCTTACTTTTTGTGAGGGCATGGATGGACTTGGAGATTATTATGCTAAGTGAAATAAGCCAGGCAAAGAAAGAAAAATATCATATGATCTCACTTATATATGGAATCTAATGAACAAAGTGAACTGAGGAATGGAATAGAGGCAGAGGCGGGGTCACAGGGAGCAGAGGGACAGCAATCAGAGGGGAATGGGATGAAGGGATGGGATCAGAGAAGGGGAAGGGATTAGTGAAACTGTATACACATAACACATAGATACAAATACAGGACAGCAAATCCCAGAGGGAAGGGCGAGGGAGTTAGGGGTAGGGGGACAAAGGGAGGGTAATGGAGGATACTGGGGTTGGGAGTGAGAGTGTTATATTGAGTGGGACACTTGAATCCATGTTAACACAATAAATTAAAATTAATAAAATAAATTTTAAAAACTAGTATAAAGATTCCAATTTTAGGTATAGTATATGCAAAATGTACAATGTCATTTGTTCACTCCATTCATTTAAAATGCATACACATTAATTTACTATCTAAATTCTCTAAACAAAAGAGAAATGGTTCTTACCTATGGAAATGATGGTTTAGGGAGGAACATACATTTACAAGTAATTACAACAAAATTATATTTACATATTTCTTTTGTTTGTTTTTTATGTGTTCACTATAATTGCCAACTCCATGATGGTAGTGATCCTGTTGATTATGTCTGTCATTGTATCGCCAGCATTCACAAGAGTCAAGGATTATAAACAATTGATGAATGTGGAGGAAACCCACAGACTACACAGGAGCATCTTAGTGGGAGGACCTGAAATAATTCAGGAAGTTTGAAAATATTTTTGAAGCAAATGCCATTTAAAGCAGGGCTCTGAAGGATGAATAAGAATTAGCCAGGTGAAGAGGTTGGGAAGGCTGTTCCATGTAGAAAATTGCTACAGGTAAATGAAAATGTGTTATCTCAATTCATAGAAGCAAACAACGATAATTTCAGAGTAAGGGTATATAGGCAATTTCCTTTTCAAATTTTCTTCAGTGAACATGCAATTTTGTGTTAATCAGAGAAAAAATATTCTGAACAAAAAAGATTTAAAATCTCTGACTTCTTTGATCATCCTGATTCGACATGTTCAGTTTCTTACTTGGAATTGTCTCTGCACTTAACATAATACTGAACAAATTATTACAAATTTAATGTTCTCTAGAAATTACTCCTAGAGTTCAAGTATTTCTTTCTAGAGTTTAAGTCCTTTCATGTCAATTATAATTTTTTCTTTCCTTTATTTTTGTATCTTCCATAGCATCCAATATATATTTAAAAGCTAGTTAAATAATTTACACATATGTATATAAAGAGTAATTGAACCCCTGAAATGTATAATTCTGATCTATTTATATGATGGCAAGCTATTGTTCCAGTGATTACAAAACAAGTCCCAGATAAATTAAAAAGATTATTCAATTTTATCTTAGGTATCTTTGTTGAAGAAATTATCTCATTTGATATAAATACTTTATATTTGAATTGGAATAAAAATTAATACTATTTATTATCCTAAAATCTCAGAAACATATGTTTTGATTTCTTTTCAGGATAAAGAGAAAGAAAAAAAGATTCTGACAGTCAAAGTAACCATGACTATCGTTTTCAATATATAAAACTTTATTTTCATATACTTGGTGTTGGTTAAAATAATAATCTATTCTTATACATAAAATCTGGTTTTGGTGAGCCTTCCTTTCATACTGCAACAAAATACTTAAAATTATTCATGAATCCAACAAGTAGCTTCTAAAAACAATTCTTTTCCAACCGAGTAGAGAACTCTTAAGACAGTAGAAGTGCCCTGCCTCTAAAACTTTCAGGATTGTTACTTTGGTCAATATTAGGCTCATAAATCCCTTTTAATATCATTCTCTCCATTCTCAAGGGTGAGCACTAATTCTCAGCTTTACCATTCCAGGGCCAGTTGTGAATGGTGGAACAAATTTGGTAGGGTTGTCAGGGAGGAAGAGACATAACGCAGACCTAGTCATAGCCAGTGAGTCTTGTTCCCTCACACTCAAATAGCATATACAGTATGTCCGTAAAGTCATGGTGCACTTTTGTCCTGTGATGGGTCAAAAGTGCACCATGACTTTACAGACATACTGTAGATCCTCGTACCTATGATGACAATTCAGTAATAGAGAAAATACTGTATATAACTTATTTAAACTAACACTCAACTGGACTGCAAATGAGTTCACATTTCCCAAGAACCTCTGCAAATAAGTAGAGCATACTACAATACTCATGACTGACCCTATGTTCATACTAATATAATTGTGGCTTTATTACTAAAGCAAGATTTTTCCAAATTTCCTATTGGTATTTTCAACCCTATTTTTATCCCTTTTATTTTCCAGGTACAAACCCTTTGTCTTAATGTAAACTTTTCCAATTAAAATTTCCGCCTCTTTCTTACAAACACAGTTTTATTTTCATAAATGAGATTTCCTTGCTGTATCTCCACCTGTCAAGTTTTAATACTACCTGAAAAAAAAAAGATTATTTTCCAGAATAAGATTGTCTCTTAAAGCTTAATTTTCATAGACTCTCATTATATTGATGCATTAAGGAAAAAGAAGAAAAAGTAACTAAGAGATTGCTTTTGTGGTATTTTACAAACACAATTTGCTTTACACAAAAAGAAGGCATCCTAACGTGAAACATTAACTTATAAGATTCAACCTTTTTATATGAGGCATGTCAGCTGGGCAAAGACTTGGAACCTGAGATAGTGGCTTAAGTGGTGGCTTAAGCACAGGGAGATTAGTAAGAAAGTCTCCCTATGGAGGGTCCGCGCTCTAGTCTGCCACACTCTGGGCAGCTTCTTATTCGGACGCCTCCCAGAGGCATGGCTGAAATTAGGCTATGTATGGTCCTCAATGAAAGCATTCTTTCTTTAAATTCTATTAGACCGTTGTATTGACTATATTATGATGTTTTCTTCTATATCAACATTTCATTAAACAGAACAACAAGTAAAAGAATTTATTTTGTAAAGACCACAAGACTCAGGACTTTCTAAGAGCTAGACAATGATCATTGTTTCCAGAATTAATTTTCTCATCTGCCCCAATAGAAAGTGTCATGGAGGTATTTAAAACTAGTAAAAACAAAATCATTTTAAAAATCCAGTAAAAATGATATACAGAAGCATACATTCTAAAGGACTATTAATATGAAAAAGGAACGATGAATACAAATTAGAATTAGGAAATTATAACATTTCTATTGACACATTCATATAAAATAAAATTATGAAAGTAAAAGACAGACAAAATTGGCAAGCCATTCGACATCCTGTCTATTTGTTTGAGACACAAAACAAAACAATTCTCAACAGAAACACCTCTAACATGCGAAGCCCTCTCAGAGGCTAATTTTAATACACAAGAACTGCCTAAGTCAGTGTCATATGTACTGTATATAGATGAAGAAACTGGGGCATTAAAATAAGTTAGCCTAATTGTGTCTGAGAAGCTATAGAGATAGTTGTCTTTGAAATACTCTGACCCGAGAAAATCAGGTTACGTTAAGAACCTGATATATATTTGGTTTCTAAGTTAAATATATGTGGCTAAAGTATAAAACAATTTAAGAGTAAATTATACACTTGATTATCATAAAAAGATCAGCCCTAAAATACTATTTTTGGTAGCCAGCTGCTCACTTGTTGCAATAAAAAATGACTCACCAAAGGTATATAGCATTTTGTAATTTCTTCTCTACATTCAGGTGAAAATGACAAATTGCTCAAGTTTCCACCTTGTATTTCTATCATCATAAATATCTGAAAAATTGATATCTCATTTGTGGCCAAGGATTATAGATGCAACCCACAGTTTTCCTTTCTATTCCTTTTATTCTTCTCCATTTATTCTACCATTTCTCTCTCATTATTATCCACCTATTTATTCCTCTTTCTTTTCATTTGTACTTTTCCTAAAGCTATGTGTGTCACCTTTATGGCCACCTCCAAGTTTTTACCTTTGTGCCCAGCAAGAAGCGTTTTTTTGTATTTTATTTTTAAATACACTTTTCTAATAGCTTAAGCTACTAGCAAGGAGGTCTGGGGACTGACTGACACACTCTAGGGGAATGGAAACCACCTTAGGAAGCCGAGTGTGGAAAGGAGCAGGATATGGGAGGAAGGGCACAAGAAGAGAAGAGATAGGGACCCAGCCTGAACAGCTCTGGGCTGCAGTTTCATAGAAGAGTCGTGTTGCACTCTTATACTTAGACAATTACACATGCCAGAAGTAAAGAATAGAACAAGGTTGGCGATGCCTTTCAAGTCTTTATGGTAGTCTCTTCCTTCCAGTATAAAGTAGGTCCTGGTCATTATTAGTATTAGTATATAAAAAGAACGTAGACTCCACTCTCTCTTTTCTCCAACAAGTTCCTATATAATTCCTGTTCATTTTACCTGTTCTCAGGACATAGGAGCCTAATAAGTAGAACCAAATCTCAGTTTGGCCACAGAATCAAAGTAAGAAATAGAACTCCTAGAAGTTCATTCAAATTGAATATTGCATTGTTTTTGCTACTATGGTAACTTTTAAAAGTACAATGGGTTATATGTTTGTTGACAGGCAGAAAACAACATAGCATTTCACTAATTCATGCACAAAGGGTATATTCGTTGTCTTTTCCATATTGTTGACATTTACTTACAAATGGGTTATTAATTAGTCATTTTAAAAACAATTACATCATGTAGTGGGTAAAACAAAAGAATTTGCATACATTCTTTAGATATAATAAAAGCTTCTGTTGTATGTGTTAAGTTTTCTGGTAGGCACTTGACATATGTCAACGCATTTAATCCTCATGAAACAATGTTGTGTTAGAATGATCCTCATTCTATAGATGAGGAAACTGAGGCTGATTCATAGGTTCAGTGTATTGCTAGCAAGTGATCAAGTCATAATTAGAACTCAGACTGTCAAATAGATTGCTTTTTGCACCATTCCATCTTATTGTTCTATGAAGTGAGTGAAAGAAAAATTCAAAAGTCAACAAGCACAGCCCAGGTACCTGCTGCGTATGAGGCATAAGCAGGGTGTGTGTGTTGGAGGACCCACACTTGTCAGGAGCAGATCCTATCCTCAGGTACCTTGCAAGCTCAAAGAATAGCTATTACAGGCCTGACCTGTGATGGCGCTATAGATAAAGCATCAACTGGAAAAGCTGAGGACACCGGTTCAAAACCCAGCACTTGCCTGGTCAAGTCACATATGGAAGTTGATGCTTCCTACTCCTCCCTCCCCTCTCTCTCTCCTCTCTCTCTAAAAATAGATAAGTAAATTTTAAAAATCTAGAATAGCTATTACATAATCATAAGACTATAATATATAAGGTAGTCTACAGTCAAGAATGTCAAGAATAAGTTTATTTCACTATCAAAAGAAAGGAGACTGTTTGTGGCAGGGGAGGACTGAATAAGACCTTGGGAAGGAAGCAGCATTTGAGTCAGGCCTTAAATCCTGTAAAATTAATAGTTTTGCACCAAGTAGTTGCTCACTAACATTTGGAAAATGTACCCATCTCACATACCACCGAGGGTATTCCTCTCATATAAAATTTAATTTCTAATATTCCAGAGTGGCTCTATATGAATTCTGGTTTCAGTTTCTTAGAAATGTGTTTCAGCTGAACATCTAAAATAATTAATTGTGCTTTGAGCTTAAAAGTTTAGAAACTGGCATTTGGAATCTTCTTATATATGGAGAATGCATTTGTATCTTTTTGCTAATCTTCTTCCATTTTTTTCTGTACAGAATAAAACATTTTCTCACTTGGAAATATTTCCAATTAGACCCATATTGATATGCATTTCAATGTAAGTATTGGGGGTCTAATTTCTTTACTCTGTAGATGTGAGGTCAGTAAACTTCAGCAAAAATCCAACTTACTGACCATCTTCATAAATCAGGTTTTACTAAAGCACAGCCACACCCATCGTTTTCATATTGTGTATGGCTGCTTTCATGTGACAATGCCAGAACTGACTAATTGCAACAGATACCATATGGCACCAAATCTAAAATATTTACTATCTGACACTTTACAAGAGAGATTTTGCAGACCCCTGACACGACAATTTGTTTAGCAAATGTTTGTTTAAAGGCTTACTAGGGTAGGTGGCTGCTAGGCAGCTAGAGTGGGTTGCTAGGTAGAGTGCAGCCTCATTAAACCAAGTTAAAAATTAATTCACAGTCCGTTGTATTTTTCATTATAATTAATCATCACATACAAGGGAAAACTGGAACAACTTTTGCTGTGAAAAAACACAGCAGGTGACAAAGTATAGTAGTTTTAGAAAATGCTCCACTCTTACTACTTCTGCTAGTTAATATTTATTGAGCACTTACTGATTGACAGACACTATTATAAGCATAATATAAGCAGTGTATGTCATCTGTTCCTTGCCACAACGCTGGGATATAGGTACCATTATCATCCTCATTCCACAAATGATGAAATTATGAGTTAAAGTGATTTATTTTTGAGGTCCCACAGCTTGCATTTGTTAGATTTGGGACTTCACAGAACAAGCTTTCAGCCCTGGTGATATTCAAGTAGAAACTGGATGACTTCTTAAAGGTATAATGGTTTATACTTTTAAAAGGGAGCAAGAAAATAATGGCTAGCATTCATTGAGAAGCTACTATGGGTTTAACATTGTTCTATGTGCTTTAATCATATTCTCTAATTTCCATAACACCCTACAAGACAGGTAAGTCTCCTCTTTTACAAATGATGAAATAGTACAGACAGGTTATTTCATTGACTAAAAGAATATTTCTAGTCAGTTGCAAAGCTAAGACTAAAATTAGGCCTACCTGACTTTCGATTATAGTAAACTATTTTAATTTTTTAAAAGCCTTAGCTGTGCTTTTACAGTATATGAAAAGAAACCACATTTAAAAATAAAAGCAGCAGATATTCAACAGCTAACCAATGAAATATCAGGCAGGACAGACAAGGAAGGGACAACCTAGGCAATTAAAATAGCAAAGAGTAAAATAGGGAAATGAGAAATATATCCTAAATGCAAATACAGAATCTATTCCTAATTGCAGCTAAGATCACACCCAAGATAAGTCACAATAGAATTTGCTGGAGACGCTAAAATAATTGGACATCTTCATTAATTCTTCCTCTAATAGAAATAATTATCCATTAACATTTAGCATATGTCTCCAATATAATCAGATATTCCTTTTTCCAAGTGGAAGTGGCCTGGCCAACTCTTTTCTACACTACTGTTGAAGAGTGACTGGGAACAACATTCTTCTCTTAGGTACATAATTGAATGATAACAAGAAAAGAAAAAGTAATAAAAACAGAGGAGCTCTCGACATTGGGTCTAAATAGCCCCTAGCTGAAATACTCACCTCTGCTATGTCATAACTGCCACCATTAACAAGTTAACTGACCTCTCTGCACCTCAGTTTTCTCATCTAAAAAGCTGCTTGTAAAGCCAGTAGCCAGGGCCACCATCACAGCTGCCTGGCTCATGCAGGTTTGCATTTGATTCGGACAATTGGTGATGAAACAACGGAGCCAAGAACTGGTGAGCCATCAGCTTTAATCCTAGCTTGCACCCAGCAGGCAAGTAAAAACACACACTGGGCTCCAAAACCCACTCATTCAATGCTCACAAAGCTACTGACTTATCCGAGTTTCCTAGCATCAAAGGTTCCTAGCTTACCAGACTTATTCACTTCTGTTTCCCATCTCCTTCTCTCTGCACAGACTGGCTTCTTCCTCAGCACTCCGCCATCTTGGCTGCTTCTCCTCTCCTCCACGTGGCCTTAATCTGCTCTCCTCTCTAATGCTAACCTCAGGAACTGAGAGAGAGCAACCTCTCGGTCTGCCCCACTTTATAGTGTAGAAATCCAAACCTTTAATTTAATCTACAAACAAGAAAGTCTCTGATACAAGTCACTTACCTGAGGCATAATGGGAGGATTCCTCATGAGAGTGTACCACCCCACATCATCCAATCAGTCAAGAGTGTGGGGAAAAGCTTACTCTTAAAACTTGCACATGGGCAGCGCCATCTTTAACAAAGTGAGCATAATATATTTTATCTTCCCAACACTGCTTGTGAGAAATACTGTAGAGGCATCAAGTGTGCCTCCTTAGGACAAATCCCATCCAAGGAATTATTATGCTTTCAGTTAAAATCATTTTTCCTAAAGGACGATCTTTAGAAGAAAATATTTTCTCACTTATTCTCTGGATGACTATGCAAATAGATTCCATATGACTCTTTGGTTTGAAATGTTATAGAAAAAATATTTGTTGTGTGCCTGCTATGAATAGGTGGGTTAACAAATGCTGGAATAAAGTAGGCCATTGAAGAGGTGGGAATAGATGGTAATGGTCAACATCTGGAAAGCTGATGGGTGTTCCAGTACTTGCAATTACATGAGTGTAAGTATGTGAAAGGGGAGAGTAACTGGAGCCAGACTGCACACAGTTCTCAAACACCATGTTAATGAATCAGGATCCTAATAAAATAACCACATCTCTAAAAAGTCATAACTTGCAATCTGTATCTTACCCCATCAAAAAATATTCTGTGGTCATGCATTTGTCACCTCTAACACAGCCAAACAGTTACATACTTCTTTTATAAGCTAATTGACCAGAATCCTCTTGACTTTATTTATGGCTTTCTTTCTCTGGTAGGTGTGAACACATCCCTTTTTGCAATATGACTCATGTATGAGACTTGAAATAGAGTTTTACAATACTTTTTACAAGTAGCTAACCACATAGTTAGAAAAGTACAGAACCAGATGCTTTGAGAAACACACAATCAGAGAATAAGGAAAAAAACTCTTAGAAAGTAAAACTATGATTGCTGAAACATAAAAATCAATAAAGAATTGAAAAATAAATTGGAGAATTATAAAAACCAAACATATGGAAAAAATTAAAAGATGACAAAGATGGCTGTAGAAGCTTCAAAATATAATTAATAGATATGATAGCAAGAGAAAGGGGAAAATGAAAGGGAGAAATAAATTTCAAAAACATATAAAAGGTCCTGGGACCAGCTGGCTCAGTGGGAGAGTGTTAGCATGGTGTGTGGATGTCTTGGGTTCAATTCCCAGTCAGGACACACAGGAGAATTGACCATCTGTTTCTTCACTCCTCTCCCTCCCACTTCTTTCTTGCTCTTTCTACTCCTCCCACAGCCATGGCTCAATTGGTTTGAGCGCATCAGCCCCAGGCACTGAGGATGGCTTTATGGAGCCTCTGCTTCAGTCACTAAAAATCACTTGGTTGTGAGCAGGGCCCAAGATGGGCAGAGTATCAGCCCCAGATGGGAGCTGGCATGTGGATCCCGGTTGGGGCACATGTGGGAGTCTGTCTCTCTATTTCCCCACCTCTTACTTGGAAAAGAAGAAAAAAATGATCTGTAACATGATATATTTTTAAACCACACAACTAGACATTATATTTTAGAACATCAAAAATATAAATATTGGACCTTAAAAGCATCAAGAGAGATAAAAACAAGTCATAGGCACAGGAATAATAGCAATTGATCCTACAGAGAAGTTCTTCTAAGCTTTCCAATTTTTAAGGGAAAATAAATTTTAACTAAGAAATCTATAATCATTTGAACTGTCAATCAAATATGAGTGAAAAATAAAAGTTTCCATCTCTCAAGGACTAAAAAAACTTTACCTTGAAAATCATATACTCAGGCGTATTCAAGAAATAAATGAGAACAAGCTATGGAAGCCAGGAACTAGGGATCCTATCATGAAAACAATAATGAAAGATTTTATTTCCAGAAAACCCAGAATTCAAATGGTAAAGAGTGAATCAGCAGAAGGACAGATAATATTAGTATTGAGATACTCATGAAAAAAGAGGGACTCAATGGTAAAGTAGTATTTAGAAACTTAATGAGGATACGATAAAAGAAAATCATACAACAAAAAGAAAGGCAATTGAAAAGCTCCCCCCAAAAATCTCATTATAAAGTTATTAGATGGAAAATCTTCACTAAAATGTTGGCCCTGCCTGAGCAGGCGGTGGCGCAGTGGATAGAGCGTCGGACTGGGATGCGGAGGACCCAGGTTCGAGACCCCGAGCTCGCCAGCTTGAGCGCCAGCTCATCTGGCTTGAGCAAAAAAACTCACCAGCTTGGACCCAAGGTCGCTGACTTGAGCAAGGAGTTACTCGGTGTGCCCATGGTCAAGGCACATATGAGAAAGCAATCAATGAAGAACTAAGGTGTCACAAGGAAAAACTGATAATCGATGCTTCTCATCTCTCTCCCTTCCTGTCTGTCCCTATGTATCCCTCTCTGACTCTCTCTCTCTCTGTCCCTGAAAAAAAAAAATGTTGGCCCTGGCTGATTGGCTCAGTGGTAGAGCATCGGCCCAGCATGTTTGAGTCCCAGGTTCAATTCCTGGCCATGGCACAAAGGAGAAGCGCCCATCTGCCTTTCCATCCTTTTCCCTCCCTCCCTTTCTCTCTCTCTCTCTCTTCCCCTCCTACAGCCAAGGCTCCACTGGAGCAAAGGTGGCCTGCATGCTAAGGACGGCTCTGTGCCCTCTGCCTCAGGTGC
The DNA here is from genome assembly GCA_037038555.1 of Rhynchonycteris naso. Taxonomy (NCBI): domain Eukaryota; kingdom Metazoa; phylum Chordata; class Mammalia; order Chiroptera; family Emballonuridae; genus Rhynchonycteris; species Rhynchonycteris naso. The sequence continues at coordinate 87,205,406 of CM073000.1, forward strand.
TAGAATGGCTCTGGCCAAAATGGAGCAATGCCCCAGATGGGCAGAGCATCACCCCCTGGAGGGCATGCCAGGTGGATCCTGGTTGAGTGCATGCAGGAGTCTGTCCGACTGCTTCCCTGTTTCTAACTTAGGAAAAATACAAAAAAAAAGTTAAACAAGCATATTGATTAGAATGGAAGAAACAAAACAATCACAAGGATACAAAATCCACCCATGTACTTTTAAGTGTGAATCTCCACTAATTTCCATATACTTTAAATATAAAATATGCACATTAGGAAGAGAAACCATGGAATTTATAAACAGGGTACATTCTTCCTCAGGTTAACATATTTTCCTGGTTATTGAACTCAGTAAATATTTTGGTGGTGTTGCTCTTTCAACACCATCATGAAAACATATCTCTCCTAAGTATAAATATCATATATCCATATAATAGTATAATAAAATTTAATTAATGTATAATCTATAGGAAAAAGAAAGAAGTGAATTGGGATCTGAGTATGAGTATTAAACAGGTAATCTTTAGGGTTTTAACAAATTGTATAAAATGATAGTACTAAGATTTGAACTTCTTTTTATTTATTTTTTATTTTACTCATTTACTTTTTAGAGAGGAGACAGAGTGTGTGTGTGTGTGTGTGTGTGTGTGTGTGTGTGTGTGTGTGTGTGAGAGAGAGAGAGAGAGAGAGAGAGAAAGGGGGGAGGAGCTGGAAGCATCAACTCCCATATGTGCCTTGACCAGACCAGTGCAGGGTTTTGAACTGGCAACCTCAGTGTTCCCAGGTCAACACTTTATCCACTGTGCCACCACAGGTCAGGCGATAGTACTAAGATTTGAAATCTGAGTACCAGGCTTTCCTGGTACCCATCCGACTGATGGGCAGCCATCAGGTCATCACCCGTTCTGATCTCAGCACACATTTCCAGCACTAGTTTGTAGAGCCAAATGATGGCTTATACATCTCAGCCTGTAGGGTTGTTGAAATTTAAAAACAGGATCTAGGAAACTTTTGGTCTCTAAACTGCCTCTAGAACATGAGCTATGGGGCTTAGACTTCACAGCACAGTGAATTCAAATCACAAGGCTTCAGGGGAAAAGTACACAGCAAAGAAGTGAGTGGGACAGCTACCGAGCCTTAAGAGGCTAATCTAACCAACGCTGTATCCGAAACAGAAAAGTACATGATGGCAAAATATTAAGCAATTAATGGAGTGTCAGAAACAGAAGCCAGTCCATTCTAATCCTAGATGCATTCGCCTTCCATTGGCCTAGGGTCATGATAAAAAAATAAATTTTATATCAGCATGCCACCTATCAACATAAATATGTAAATGTGACTCACTGGTTATATTTTGCAGTGTCAGCCTATGAACAGAACTTAGAAAACTTGGCCAATGTTACAGAACAGAACATAAATGTGTACTAACTTGATGATATATAATTAGAAGTGTATCTAAAAGGAGACAACGGATGGAAAGAGAGATGAAAAACAAAAGAAAGAATATAGGAGCTAAGATCTTCATTTTCCAAAATAGGAAACCAAGAGAAACTGCCTAAAGTTGATGAAACATTACAGAAAAACATACAAATGTGATTTAAAGTTATTTAATTATAATATTATTTAAAGCCACCAAACTAACCAGTAAAAACTAATCATAAAAAATAACCAACATTTGGAGGAGGACAGAAGGGGTGTAAAGAAAATGTAGGTAAATTAAATCCTTATTTTCAAAGAATATATATGTACGGTGCCAGATGGGTACTTGAAATATCAGGGGGACCACTTTGTAAATTGTGTAATTGTCTAGTGCGCTGTACACCTGAGATTATTAAATAATATTGAATATAAACTGTACTTTGAAAAATAAAAATTTTTACATGAAATAAAATAAAGTTAATGAACCAAGAATAAGGATATGTATATTTAGAGATATGATAAGCTTGAGATTCACTCTGCAATATTATACATTCAATATTTATAAATCAGGTACTGTTATAGGTATCAAAGATTTATAAATAACTATAAAACATTGCTTTAATGTAGAAATGTTTAGTTATACAACCAGAGAATCAACATAATTTGTTAAGTGATAAATTAAAAACAATGTTAAAGGGCTTTGTTACAGAAACTAAATATATGGTATAGACAAAATAAAAATTTAGATTCTGAAATTTATTTCCCCAAAACCCATGTATAAGAACAGAGATTGAAGAGAAGAGTAATATTAGAAACACTATTTAAATATATATGGAGGTCTCCACTCCTAAGATTGCTCAGTCCACACTACCAATATTCAAACAAATAATGGTGGATCAAATGATTATGAACACTGAAAAATCAGAGACATAATTACTAGTTTTTCTAGATGATATAATTGCTAACTAAAAAATCAACTTAAGCATTTTTATAAACCACAGTGGAATTCATAAGGTAAAGAAGTTTAGGACATAGTACACAAAAGTCAACAACTTTCCTATCTACCAGCAACAAACAGTTAGAAAATATAATGGGAAAAATACTTATTCACAATAGAAATACTATGAAATAATCACAAAAAATAACAAATGTACATAAATGCAACTATACAACTACTTAAGAACATAAAAAGAGAGAGACGGCAAGATGGCGATGGAGTAGGCGGACGTACCAACTTCCAACTCCCAGAACCAAAGTGGATTATAGCTTAATTTTAAGAACCATCATCTGGATAAACCAACTTTGAACTAAACTAAGTGGACTCTTCAACCAAGGAACATAGAAGAAGCCACATTGAGACTGGTAGAAAAAGCGAAAACGTGGAAAGGGCTGCCCAGCTCCCCCGAGCGAACGGCAGCCCGGAGAGACTCGCAAGGCGGGAAGAGAGTTTAGCGAAGAGGGAGGGACATGGGTCCCAGGAACAAAGCCCCAGCCTGCAGCCCCAGAGCCTAGAAGATGCGTTTGGACAGTATTGAGCTGTGAAACAAGTGAGGATACTGTTTGTGAGAAAGAGACAGTTTTCTGAGACCCAGGATTCTTCTTAAAGGGACAGTGCAGAAAACCTCTCAGAACCACTCACTCAAGGCTCCGGGGAACGGGGACAGAGGAGAGGAGCAGAGCAGCAGGAAAAGAGCATGGACTGGAAGGCACAGGGAGAAACACTCTGAAGGACAGCCACCCTAACCCCTGGGCTGAGTCACTTCCCTAATCGAAAACAAGTATTTCCCCTGAAACTAGCAATACCAGCAAAGGGGGGCAGAATACCAGCCAAACAGGCTCTCCCATGGCACTTAGAGCAGAGCTGCTTAGACGGAGGGAGCTTCCAGGACTACAGTATGGAATGTTAGGGTCTGAGCTGCAGTGCCCCTACCCACACTGCTGAGGGCTTGCTGGAGGGACAGGAGTGGCAGGATGCAGAAATATGGTTCTGTCGGCGGGGGAGGAGGCCCAGCCTGTGTGAGCTTGGTCTAGCCCAGCAGGGGTGGAGGGGACGCGCAAAAGCGGTCCGGCAGCTATGGGCCCGTCTGCAGCCCCACCTGCGGAAGAAAAGTGGGAGGCCAGGAACAGGCAGAGATCTGTTGCTGAGCAGGGTCCCATGGACGCACAGCATCACCTGGCATCCAAAATTTGTGAGCCTGCGCGAGCTGGCCCTGACCACGGGGGCAGGGCTAAAGCCCGAGACAGGCAGATACTTGCAGATGAGTGCACACCAGCAGCCCTGTCCAGCCAGAGAAACAGCTGTTTGCGATCCACTGCTAGTCGGCCCTGACCGTGAGGTTGGGGCTAAAGCCAGGGCCAGGCGGAGGCTCACAGCTGAGTGCCCCCCAGCAGCCCTGCCCTACCAGAGAAACTGTGGCAAGCAGGCTCTGACAATGGGGGCTGGGTGGAAGCCAGGAAACAGATAGGGTATGCAGCTGAGCAAAGGTGCTAACACCTATGGTTGGTGCTAAGGCTTGTGGCTTGAGTGCGGTGCACAACCCCACCTGTAGGGGCGAGGCGAAGGCCCAGAAGGCTGAGGCATGTAGAGACAGGCACCAGAACACAGCCCCTCCTGCAGAGGAGAGGCGGAAATCACAGCAACAGCTGAAGTGGGCCGGCGCACCCAACGTCCATACCCAACCACCCTAGGCAAGAGCAGAGGGGGTGGCGGGCCTGCAGACAGACCACACCTAGGGAACAGAGAGGCAACACCCATTGGACTCCAATGGCCACACCCTTCTTATACACAGACAAAATGGGCAGACAGAGAAATGCAACTCAAATGAATCACGAGAAATTCCCAGAGAAGGACCTGAATAAACCAGATATAACCAAATTACCATATGCAGAGTTTAAAATAATGATAGTTAGGATGTTTAAAGAGCTTAGAGCAATAATGGATAGTCATTATAAACACCTAAATAAAGAGATAACAAGTATAAAAAACGAAATTGAAATAATAAAAAAGAATCAGACAGAAATGACAGATACAGCATCAGACAAGAAGACCACAATGGAAGGAATTAAAAGCAGGATGGATGAAGCTGAGGATCGAATCAGCGAGTTAGAGGACAAAATAAACAAAGGCACAGAAGCAGAGCAGAAAAAAGAAAAGAAACTCAAAAAATGTGAGAAAACTCTAAGGGAGCTCTGTGACAACATGAAGAGAAATAACATCTGCATCATAGGGGTTCCTGAAGATGAAGAGAAACAACAAGAGATAGAAACTTTGTTCAATCAAATCATAGCTGAAAACTTCCCTAAATTAAGGCTGGAAAACGTTTCACACGTTCAAGAAGCACAGAGAACTCTATTAAAGAGAAATCCAAAATAATCGACACCAAGACACATCATAGTTAAAATACCAAAACTAAGTGATAAAGAGAAAATTTTAAAAGCTGCTAGAGAAAAAAAGGCTATCACCTACAAAGGAGCCCCCATTAGGATGACATCCGACTTATCAACAGAAACACTTGAGGCCAGAAGGGAATGGCAAGATATATTCAAAGTAATGCAGAACAAGAATCTACAAATAAGACTACTCTATCCAGCAAGGCTAACGTTGAAAATTGAAGAAGAAATAAAGAGCTCCCCCCCAAAAAAATACCCTCAAGGAATTCATTAAAACCAAATCAATTCTGCAAGAGATTCTAAGGGGCCTGTTGTGAACAATTCAAAGGGGGAAAAATATATATAGCAAAAGAAGAATACAGCTTTAAAGAATAAAATGGCAATAAACAACTACATATCAATAATAACCTTAAATGTAAATGGATTAAATGATCCAATCAAAAGACATAGGGTAGCTGCGTGGATAAAGAAACAGGACCCATACATATACTGTCTAAAAGAGACACATCTTAAAACAAAAGATGCACATAGACTGAAGGTAAAAGGATGGAGAAAAATATTTCATGCAAATGGAAATGAAAAAAAAGCTGGGGTAGCAATACTTATATCTGACAAAATGGACTTTAAAACAAAGGCTGTAGTAAGAGATAAAGAAGGACACTACATAATGATAAAGGGAACAATTCAGCAGGAAGATATAACCATTATAAATATCTACGCACCAAACATAGGAGCCCCGACATACATAAAACAGACTATGATGGATATAAAGGGCAAGATCAACAGCAATACTATAATAGTAGGGAATTTCAATACCCCACTAACATCACTGGATAGATCCTCAAGAAATAAAATTAATAAAAAAACAGCAGACTTATGATAAAGGCCATCTACGACAAACCCACAGCAAACATCATACTAAATGGACAAAAATTAAAAGCAATCCCCTTAAGATCAGGAACCAGGCACGGGTGCCCCCTTTCACCACTTTTATTTAACATAGTTCTGGAAGTCCTAGCTATAGTAATCAGACAAGAAGAAGAAATAAAAGGCATCCAAATTGGAAAAGAAGAAGTAAAACTGTCACTATTTGCAGATGATATGATATTGTATATAGAAAACCCTAAAGTCTCAGTCAAAAAACTACTGGACCTTATAAATGAATTCAGCAAGGTGGTAGGATATAAAATTAATACTCAGAAATCAGAGGCATTTCTATATACCAACAATGAACTGTCAGCAAAAGAAATTAAGGAAACAATCCCCTTCACTATTGCAGCCAAAAAATATAAAGTACCTAGGAGTTAATTTAACCAAGTGGGTTAAGGACTTGTACTCAGAAAATTATAAAACATTGATAAAAGAAATCATGAAAGATACAAACAAGTGGAAGCATATACCGTGCTCATGGCTAGGAAGAATAAACATCATTAAAATGTCTATACTACCCAAAGCAATTTATAAATTCAATGCAATAGCAATTAAAATACCAATGACAGCCTGACCTGTGGTGGCGCAGTGGATAAAACGTCAACCTGGAAACACTGAGGTTGCCAGTTCAAAACACTGAACTGGTCTGGTCAAAGCACATATGGGAGTTGATGCTTCTAGCTCCTCCCCCCTTTCTCTCTCTCTCTCTCTCTCTCTCTCTCACTCTGTGTCTCCTCTCTAAAATAAATAAGTAAAGAAAGAAATAATAAACCCATTCACAAAAAAAAGAAAATAATAATATATTAAAAAAAATACCAATGACATAATTTAAAGATATAGAACACATATTCCAAAAATTTATATGGAACCAAAAAAGAACATGAATAGCCTCAGCAATCTTAAAAAGAAAAAATAAAGCAGGAGTTATCACTCTTCCGGATATCAAGGTTTACTACAAGACCATTATACTCAAGACAGCCTGGTACTGGCATAAGAACAGGCATATTGATAAATGGAACAGAACAGAGAACCCAGAAATAAACCCACAGCTTTATAGACAACTGATATTTGACAAAGGAGGAAAGAGCATACAATGGAGTAAAGACAGCCTCTTTAACAAATGGTGCTGGGAAAATTGGACATCTATCTGCAAAAAAATGAAACTAGACCATCAACTTACACCATTCACAAAAACAAACTCAAAATGGATAAAAGACTTAAACGTAAGCTGTGAAACTATAAGCATCTTAGTAGAAAACATAGGCAGCAAGCTTTCCGACATCTGTAGCAGCAATATATTTGCCGATTTATCTCCACAGGCAAATGAAAGAAAAGGCAAGATAAACAAATGGGACTATATCAAACTAAAAAGTTTTTGCACATCTAAAGACAATAGGAACAGAATAAAAAGACAAACCACACAATAGGAGAACATATTCGACAGCACATCTGATAAGGGGTTAGTAACCAAAATTTATAAAGAACTTATAAAACTCAACAACAGGAAGACAAACAATCCAATCAAAAAATGGGCAAAAGAAATGAATAGAAATTTCTCCAAAGAGGACATACAGATGGCCAATAGGCAAATGAAAAAATGCTCAACATCACTAATCATTAAAGAAATGCAAATTAAAACCACAATGAGATATCACCTCACACCAGTCAGAATGGCGCTCATCAGCAAAACAACACAGAATAAGTGCTGGCGAGGATGTGGAGAAAAGGGAACCCTCCTGCACTGCTGGTGGGAATGCAGACTGCTGCAGCCACTGTGGAAAACAGTATGGAGATTCCTCAAAAAATTAAAAATTGAACTGCCTTTGACCCAGCTATCCCACTTTTAGGAATATACCCTAAGAACACCATTGCGCTGTTTGAAAATAAGAAATGCGCCCCCATGTTTGTGGCAGCATTGTTCACAATAGCGAAGATCTGGAAACAGCCCAAGTGTTCGTCAGAGGACGAGTAGACTAAAAAGCTTTGGTACATATATACTATGGAATACTACTCAACCATTAGAAATGATGACATCGGATCATTTACAACAAAATAGATGGACCTTGATAACATTATACGGAGTGAAATAAGTAAAACAGAAAAAAACATAGAACAGCATGATTTCATACATAGGTGGGACATAAAAGTGAGACTATGAGACATGAACAAGAGTGTGGTGGTTACGGGGTGGGGTGAGGGAGGTGAAGGAGGGACATGGGGGAGGGGAGGGGAGGGGCACAAAGAAAACCAGATAGATGGTGACAGAGGACAATTTGACTTTGGGTGATGGGTATGCAACATAATTGAATAAGATAACCTGGAGGCCTGACCTGTGGTGGCGCAGTGGATAAAGCATCGACCTGGGAACACTGAGGTCACCAGTTCAAAACCCTGCACTGGTCTGGTCAAGGCACATATGGGAGTTGATGCTTCCAGCTCCTCCCCCCTTTCTCTCTCTCTCTCTCTCTCACTCTCACTCTCTCTCTGTGTCTCCTCTCTAAAATGAATAAAAGAAAAAAAAAAGATAACCTGGAGAAGTTTTCTTTGAACATATGTACCCTGATTTATTAATTTCACCCCATTAAAATTAATAAAAATAAAAAAAATTTTAAAAAGAGACTTTAAAATATAAAAATTTATCATGCTCCCTTGTGGATCTCTAAGTTTGACATTGTTCTAATAAAGAATTCAATAGGTAAGATCTAAAACTATAAAAGCTTAGAAGAAAACGTATGTGAAAATCTTCATCACTTTTGATTTGATAATAGTTTCTTGCCAAAAGCACAGGCAAGAAATATAAAAATATATTGGATTGAATCAAATTTAAAAATTTCTGTGTAGCAAAGGGTACAATCAATAGAATGGAAAGGCAACCTACAGAAATGTGATAAATATTCACAATTCATATATCTGATAGGGGATTAATTAAATGCATGGTTACACAATGAGTCATCATGATTTTATTTTTCTTTACAGAGACAGAGAGAGAGTCAGAGAGAGGAATAGATAGAACAGACAGACAGGAATGGAGAGAGATGAGAATCATCAATCATCAGTTTTTCATTGCAACACCTTAGTTGTTCATTGATTGCTTTCTCATATGTGCCTTGACTACGGGCCTTCAGGAGACCGAGTAACCCATTGCTCGAGCCAACGAAGTTGGGTCCAAGCTGGTGAGCTTTTTGCTCAAGCCAGATGAGCCCACACTCAAGCTGGCGACCTCGGGGTCTCAAACCTGGGTCCTTCTCATTCCAGTTTGACGTTCTATCTACTGTGCACTACCTGGTCAGGCGAGTCATCACAATTTTTTACAACTCGTGGCATTCATTGTTTTCACAAAATATACTATCTTTATTACAAAAAGTAAGATTTTTAAAAAAATAGTCAAACAATAGATAAGTAAATAAGGTAGAAATTAAAAGTTCTCTAGAATATTATGCCTTAAATATAACAATTATTAACAGCACAGTATATACAGTGGTACCTTGAGATACAAATTTAATTTGTTCTGTAACCAAGTTCGTAAGTCAGTCAACTCATATATCAAACTGCCAATACTGGACCCATGCACCAATGCGCCCACTAGTGGCAGTTTCCCGAATCACGACTCAAATCTCGGAATTTTGCTCAGATCTTGAACAAAAATACAGACTGAGTCGCAGCTCGTATCTTAAAAAAATGTGTATGTTGGTCTGTTTGTATCTAAAGTTACCACTGTATACTAAGACTTTTTAAGCACACACAAATACACACACATTAAACACACACACACAAAACACTACATGTAATTTAATGCACTTATATGAAGTTGGTTTATACTACGCATAACATTCTTTAACCTGTAAATACTACCAAAATTTCCAGAGGCAAAAAAACCTATCAGAAAAAGTTCCATTTGCATTTGTAGAGCAAGGAATTTATACAGGAACCTGCATTTATATTGTAAGATCTCCATAACAACCCTATAAATAGGAACTAGCCTCCTCTTTTAGAAAAACAATAAGCGGAGGGTAAATTACCTGTCCAAGGTTATAGAGATAATAAAAAGGAGTCAGGACAATTACTTCAAATAAATTGTAAGGTTCATCAGAGCAAACCATACAGTATAATTCTTGTTTTATGTCTATCACAATGCCTGGCACAATATTATAAGAAACATGAGGGTATGATGAATGTTTACATTGTTTTCTGCTCTATATCCTACATATAACAAATAGTCAATAAATATTTGTGATACAAATGGATGGGTCATGTGAGAAATAGGGAAATGTGGAAGGATTCTAAATGAGTTGAGATTCTTATCAAGCCATCACTTTCCTTTTTTACCTGCAGGATAAATAATATATTCAGTAGCTCAACCACCCTGGAAGCACAATGTAAAACTGAAAACACACTTGACAAGAGTGGTTTCAATAATGACTGATATCCTCATATATAGAGAAATGTTACAGTGAAAAATACTGGGCAGTAGACAGTATACAAGTTTACCTTACTGTGAGAAAGTGGGCCCTCTTCAAAACAATTTTAATTTTATAGAAAAATATTCCCATGAATTTTGGATCAAATACAATAGGCAAACTTGCGCAAATTAATCTTTGAAATTCAATTTTCTCAAGGTCAAGTGAAAATATTCCATAGGCTTGCAGTGAAAGTTAAGTGAGGCAAGAACTGCAAAGTGCTTATCACTGTACCTGGTGTGTGCTGGGGATTCAGTCAATGCTTGGTATTATTGCTAACATCACTATTATCATTATCATAGTACTTTCCCAAAATACATGAAATGGAGCCTTTCCAATGAAAAAGTTTTAGCTGTTATTTTGAAAGTTATAAAAATGACAGCATAAAAAGCTAAAGCAAATGAATGCTTAATAGTAAAGCAAAAATGCATTTTTTCATAAAGGCCAGTATCTGCCTAGATACAGCCAACAGGAATCTGCTTCTTGAATGAGTATGTAATAGACAAAATTTCTACTGACCTAATTTCCATAGCCAGTGCATTAGTTTCCTTTAGTCACTATAACAAATCACCACAAACTTGGTAGCTTAACACAATAAAATATTCTCTGACAGTTGTCTAAAAGGAGTTTCACAGGGCTAAAAGCAAAATGTCAGCAGGACAGGTCACTTCTGGAGGCTCTAGGAAAGACACTGTTTCCCACCTTTTCCATTTTCAAGAGACCACCTGCATTCCTTGGCTCATAGCTCCTTCCTCAATCTTCACAGCTGGCAACTTGACATTTGTAAATTTCTCTGTTTTCTTTCTCATATCACCTTCCATATGATAAGGATCCTTATGAAAAAATATTGGGTCCACCTACACAATTCAGGACAATCTCCCCATTTCAACATCTGTATTCTAATCACATCCACAAAGTCACTTTTGCCAACATATTTACAGGTTCTAGAGACTAGAATAAACCTTTATGCAGGGAGGAAGAGAGGCATTATTCTGTGTCTCATGGTTCACCTTCTGTTCCCCAAAGATTCACATTCATCCACATGTAAAATCCATTTACCCCAACTCTACATTCAGCCCCCCACCCTGTGTTGAGGGTACTGAGATTACATCAATTTGAACTCAAATTCTTGTTAGATTTCATCAGCTCAAAAATCCAAAATCTTATCATCTGAATCAGGTATGGGAAAAACTTTAGGTTACCCTGAGATAAAACTCCTCTTTATCTGTGAATCTTTGAAACTAGAAAACATGTTATTTGCTCCAAAACACATTGGTCAGCATAGGATAACAATTCTAGATATTCCCAATCTAAGAAGGAGAAATAAAAGGGAAAAGGAAAGTCAACAATTGCAAGAAATTTAGAAAACCAACTGGGCAAACCCCATTAGGTATCAGGCTTAGGAATAATATCTTGTTAGTTCTCAACTTGGTCCTCTGGGCCCTCGGCTCTGGCCTCTGAGTCTTACTTCCTATTTCATAAAGGTTAATATATATTTGCAACCAGTAATTTTATATGCTTGTTACTTGTTTGCAAGAATCCATTCCTTTAGGAATCTAACAGCCTTCTTTTATTTTGTCTTTTTCCCATTTCTTTCAGTCCTAGCTGGCAGTGTCCCTACTTATAAACCTAACTCAAAAAATAGCACACAAGCAGTTCCTTCATGAATGCTGCCTGGTTAATCTCATGCCTAGACTAGGCTAAGGTGAATGAGGAGATCTCTGAACACACTCAATCTCTTCAAAGAGTCCTCTGTGTGACTAAATAATCTGATATTTTGATGCACTGTTGTCTCTTCTCCAGAAAACACTTTCTTGACAGTGAATATATAGATTTTAGCATCTTTTTTCAATCTGGATAAACTGAGAAAAATCCCAAATCATTATTTCCTGGTTCCTTTTTGCTCAAAAGGTCTTCATTCAATTTATCTCTTTCCTCTCATGTTTTGCTACAGATAAGAACCAGGCTGACCCTTCAAAATTTTGCTCAGAAACCTCCTGAGCTAAATATCCAAGTTCATCACTTACTAATTCTGCTTTCCATGTGTCTGGCCAGCAGTTGCAGCCATCGCCATTGTGGCCATGCACATGAAAGTTCCCATTAGATTTGGACAGATGGTAAAGAAACAGTGGAGCCAAAAAAACAGTGGGCCATTTCTTTATTATAGTCTTGCACCAACCGACAAACAAACACAAAGGGAAAACACTTCCCTCTTCATTCATTCAGAGCTCACAAAGCTACTGACGCATTCTCCGGTTCCACAACCAGGAGAATCTTCTCTGGTTCCTCCTAGAATCAAAAATCTTACCAGTCCCAAAGCCCCTCACCTCTCTGCCAACATGGCTTCTCACTCCCTCAACACCCTGCATTCTCTCTGCAAAAAATGGCTTCTCCCTATTTCTCCTTCTCCTTCTCTTCTTTTAAAACTTTTCTGGCATGAAAGCCTCTCCTCCAGCAAACATTAGCATAACAATGGCCCTCCCCAAGTAATTAGGTAATTAACAATATTACAGATCACATACCTGGTACTGCCCAGTACCATTTTTAACAATAAAAGTGGGCAAACTCAAAAATCATATTTTACAAACTCATTTGCCCAGCATCACATAACTATAGAACACAATTCTGTCCACATAATTACGGAACACAATTCTGTCCACATAACTATGGAACACAATCTTGCCAGGCTCTCTGCTACTATATAACAAGTATCTCTTTTTCTTCAATTTTCAATAACATGTGCCTCATTTACTTCTCAGTTCTTCCCAGAAGTATCTTTAACATTCATGTCTATCAACATGCTATGATGAATTAGCTATTCTCTAAGACAGCGATTTTCAACCTGTGCGCCACAAAAAATTTTAAAACATGTAGTACCTGACTATTTTAGTCAGAGGAACTGACCTCTTTTCTCTTAGTTTGTCAAATAAAAAAAAAGAAAAAAACACTAAAAAAAAACCCAGCCAACACAACAATAGCTATCCAGTGTGAATGCATCAAAACTGTACCATAATTTTTGGTCAGAATGGCAAACAAATATATATTTTGATGTGCCACAGAATTTTAGTAATTGGTTTGTGTGTGCCATGAGATGAAAAAGGTTAAAAATCACTGTGCTAAGATAATATAGGTTTCTATCATTCTCTTCATTTTCTTTTCAACTCTCACCAACAGTGCCTTTAACATTCATGTTTTATATTCTGTTTATAAAAATTTAGGTACTCTCAAAGACAAAATAGGTTTTCTCTATCATATCACTTCATTCATATTTTTGTTTGAGGCAATCTAGCCATATTGCACCATGCTACTCAAATCCTTCCAGCATCTACCTACTACACAATTCCAAAGGCACTTCCTCATTGTAATGTATTTGTTACAGCAGCACCCCACTTCTGGTACCAAAATCTGTCTTCATTTTCAGGGATGCTCTAAGAAATTACCACTAATTGAATAGCTTAAACAACAAATTCATTCTCTTACATTCTGTGTGTCAAAAGTTCAGAATGATTCTTACTGGGCTAAAATCAAGATGTTGGCAGGGCTGGTTCCTTCCAGAGGTCCAAGGGGAGAATACATTTCATGTTTTTAGCCAATACCATCCCTATTCCTTGGTTCACAGCCGCCTCACTTCAACCTCTGCTGTCTTCATCACACATAGTCTCTCTGACTGACCCGCCTGCTTTTCTCTTATAAGGACCATAATGATGACACAGGGTCCACCTGGATAATCCAGGATATTCTCCCATACCAGGACCCTTAACTTTGTCACATCTGCAAAATCCATTTGCCAAGAAAGGTCACCTATTCACAGTTGTAAAGATGATGTGGATGGACATTTTGGGTGAGGATTAATCTGCCTCTCCACAGCCATGTTCATTATTAACTGAATTCTGTTTAAAATACACAACCCATATTTTCAATTACATAGTTTTAAGCACTGAGCCCACACACTGCCCAGTTTACTAAACAACAATTTTTTATCATTTCCACATTTCAAATGCTGCTTCTTTTAAAAGTTTCAGAAAGAAGAAATTCAGCAACAAAATAAGACTATGTATTAAACCACCATTCCCAAAGCTGTTAATGTCTAAATAATTCCGTGACTCATAATTATTGTTTGGAGCATCTAAACCCCTCTCACAAAACCACAACTATTCTGGAGTTGAAAGACACCTAAAGGATCATCTTAATTTCAAGGATGATGAAAATAAGGTCTAGGAGGATTAAATGATTTATTTACCCAATGACATAAACTATAATACAAAGGAGAGGAAGCATAAACTTATTTATTTCATTTTATTTATTTATTTATTTTTATTCAATAAGAGGATGGGAGGCAGAGAGACAGACTTCTGCATGCACCCGACAGGGATCCACCCATCAAGCCCACTAGGGGGCGATGCTCCATTACTCCATTGCTCAGCAACTGAGCTCTTCTTAGTGCCTGAGGCAGAGGCCATGGAGCCATCCTCAGTACCTGGGGTTAACTCGCTTTAATCAAGCCAGGAGGGGAAGAGAGAGAAAAAGAGGAAGAGAGAAGCAAAGGGGGAGGGGTAGAGAAGAAGATGGGTGCTTCTCCTGTGTGCCCTTACCAGGAATCGAACCCAGGACATCCACCTGCCAGGCCAATGCTCTACCACTGAGCCAACCAGCCAGGGCCAGAGAGTAAATTTATTTTATTTTCTTACTTTTTATTTTATTTTATTGATTTTAATTTGTTGTGTTTAAATAGTTACAAGTGTTCCCCCAAATATATCTCCCTCCCTCCCACCTTGTTTTCTCCTTAATACCCCTTTTTTCCCCTCCCCCCATTAAATTCCCCCTTCCCTCCATGATTTACTATCGTGCCCTCTATCTCTCTGTGTTATGTTTATATACTTTCACTAATGTCTTTCCTTTCTTTGATCCCCTCCTCTCATCCCCCTTCCCTCTGACCGCTTTTCCTCTTGACTCTTTAACCTCTTCTCTGCCTCTCTTCCATTCCTCAGTTCACATTGCTCATTAGATTACTCATATGAGTGAGGTCATATGATCTTTCTCTTTCTCTCCCTGGCTTATTTCACTTAGCCTAATAGACTCCAGGTCCATCCATGTTGTCCCAAAGGGTAAGATTTCCTTTCTTTTTCATGGCCATGATGTATTTCATTGTGTATATGTACCACTGCTTTTTAATACACTTGTCCACTGATGGACACTTGGGCTGTTTCCAGATCTTGGTTATTGTAAACAATACTGCAATAAACATGGGGGTGCATTTCGCCTTTTGAATCAATAATTTGGTATTCTTAGGGTATATTCCTAAAAGTAGGATGGTTGGGTCAAAAGGCAGTTTGATTTTTCATTTTTTGAGGAATCTCCATACTGTTTTCCACAGTGGCTGCACCAGTCTGCATTCCCACCAGCAGTGCAGGAGGGTTCCCTTTTCTCCACATCCTTGCCAGCACTTATTCTGTGTTGTTTTGTTAATGAGTTCCATTCTGACTGGTGTGAGGTGGTTGGTATCTCATTGTGGTTTTAATTTGCATTTCTCTAGTGATTAGTGATGTTGAACATTTTTTCATATGCCCATTGGCCATCTGTATGTCCTCTTTGGACAAGTGTCTATTCAGTTATTTTGCCCAATTTTTTGACTGTATTGTTTACAGCCTGGTGTTGAGTTTTAAATGTTCTTTATAGATTTTGGTTATTAACCCCTTATCCAACGTGTTGGCGAATTTGTTCTCCCATTGTGTGTGTTGTCTTTTTATTTTGTTCACGTTGTCTTTTGTTCTACAAAAGCTTTTTAGTTTGAAATAGTCCCATTTGTTCATCCTGTCCTTTATTTCACTTGCCCGTGAAGTTGAATCAGGAAATATATTGCTGTGAGAGATGTCAAAGAGCTTACTGCTTATGTTTTTTTCCAAGATGATCATGGTTTCATGACTTACATTCAAGTCTTTTATCCATTTTGAGTTTATTTTTGTGAATGGTGTAAATTGGTGGTCTAGTTTCATTTTTTGCATGAATTTATCCAGTTTTCCCAACACCATTTGTTAAAGAGACTGTCTTTACTCCATTGTATGCTCTTACCTCCTTTGTCAAATATCAACTGTCCATAAAGGTGCGTGTTTATTTCTGGGTTCTCTGTTCTGTTCCATTGATCTGTATGCTTATGTCAGTACCAAGCTATTTTGAGTACAGTGGCCTTGTAGTACAACTTGATATCAAAAAGTGTGATATCACCCACTTTATTTTTCTTTTTCAAGATTGCTGAGGCTACTCGTGTTCTTTTTTGGTTCCATATATATTTTTGGAATATGTGTTCTATATCTTTGAAGTATGACATTGATATTTTAATAGTAATTGCATTGAATTTATAGATTGCTTTGGGTAGATAGACATTTTAATGATGTTTATTCTTCCTATCCATGAACACAGGATATAATTCCACTGGTTTGTATCTTCCTTGATTTCTTTTATCAGTGTTTTATAACTTTCCGAGTTCAAGTCTTTAACCTCCTTGGTTAAATTTACTCCTATGCACTTTATTTTTTTGTTGTTGCAATAGTGAAGGGGATTGTTTCTTTAATTTCTCTTTCAGACAGTTTATTATTGGTATATATAAATGCCACTGATTTCTGAATATTGATTTTATATCCTGCTACCTTGCTGAATTCATTTATCAGTTCTAATAGTTTTTTTACTGAGACATTAGGGTTCTCACAGTGGTCGGCAAACTGCGGCTCGCGAGCCACATGCGGCTCTTTGCCCCCTTGAGTGTGGCTCTTCCACAAAATCCATGTGCAGACACTACCTCGATAAGGAATGTACCTACCTGTATAGTTTAAGTTTAAAGAATTTGGCTCTCAAAAGAAATTTCAATCGTTGTACTGTTGATATTTGGCTTTGTTGACTAATGAGTTTGCCAACCACTGCAGTATCATGTCATCAGCAAATAATAAAAGTTTTACTTCTTCTTTTCCAATTAGGATGCCTTTTATTTTTTGTTCTTGTCTGATTGCTGTAGCTAGGACTTCCAGAAGTATGTTGAATAAGAGTGGTGAAAGGGGGCACCCCTGCCTTGTTCCTCTTCTTAAGGGGATTGCTTTTAAGTTTTGCCCATTGAGTATGATGTTGGCTGTGGGTTTTTTATAGATGGCCTTTATCATGTTAAGGTATGTTCTCTGTGTTCCCACTTTGCTGAGAGTTTTGATCATGAATGGGTGCTTGGTTTTATCAAATGCTTTTTGTGCATCTATTGAAATTATTATGTGGTTTTTTTGTCCTTCCTTTTGTTTATGTGATGAATCACATTGATTGATTTGCAAATATTGTACCAGCCTTGCCTTCCCAGAGTAAATCCCACTTGATCATGGTGTATAATTTTTTTCATATATTGCTGGATCCGGTTGGCTAATATTTTGTTGAGGATTTTAGCATTTAAATTCATCAGGGATATTGACCTATAATTTTCTTTCTTTGTGTTGTCTTTGCCTGGTTTTGGAATTAGAATAATGCTCACCTCATAAAAGGAAATTGGAAGTCTTCCTTCCTCTTGAATTTTTTGAATAGCTTGAGAAGAATAGGAGTTAGTTCTTCTTTGAATATTTGGTAGAATTCACCTGTGAAGCTATCAGGCCCAAGACTTTTCTTTGTTGGGAGTTTTTTGATAACTGTTTCGATCTCATTTGTTGTAATCGTTCTGTTAAGGTTTTCTGATTCTTCCAGATTGATTTTTGGAAGATTGTATGTTTCAAAGAATTTGTCCATTTCATCTAGGTTGTCCAGTTTTTTGGCATACAGTTCTTCATAGTATTTTCTTACAATATTTTGTATTTCTGTTGTGTCAGTTATTTCTCCACTCTCGTTTATAATTTTATTTATTTGAGTCCTCTCTTTTTTTCTTGGTGAGTCTAGTTAAAGGTTCATCAATCTTGTTTACCTTTTCAAAGAACCAGCTCCTGGTTTCATTGATCCTCTGTATTGTTTCTTTAGCCTCTATGTCATTTATTTCTGCGCATGCAAATATTTTTACTTTAAAAGTGTGTAAGGCAACATTAAAAAAAGGCAAATGTATGTTCTTCTTGTTTCTATAAATTGGTTATCAAATAAACATGATTTTAAGTTCATAAAACTGGATCTGGAACTAATTTTAGTTTTTGGAAAAAAATTCACTTCCAGGGATCATTTGAGTTTTTTCTTGCTTTCTAAGATATGCTGTAATGCTATGAACTTCCCTCTCAAACTGCTTTAACTGTGTCCCATATATTTTGAGTTGTTTTATGTTCATTTTCATTTGTTTCAAGGAAATATTTTATTTCTTCCTTGATCTCATTGTTAACCCATTCATTATTTAATAGCATGCTATTTAGTCTCTGTAAAACCAGTAGCCACCTTTTTCTGCTCTCCTCTCTAATGCTAATCTCAGGAACTGAGAGAGAGCAAGCTCCAGCTCTCTGCCCCATTTTATAGTGCTGAAATCAAAACCTTTAATACAATATACAAACAAAAAAGTCTCTGATACTTATCTGAGGCATAATGGGATTCCTCAAAAGGGTGGAAAAAGTTTAGTCTTAAAACTAAGCCTTAGGCTATAAAGACCCTGCCTGCTTACAGCCTGTCCCCCACACCCAATGCAAACTATAAGCGAGCAAACATATATCATATTTACAAACTTATCTTACTAACAGTTTCCAAGCATTTGAATGTTTTTCAGTTTTTCTATTGTAGTTGATTTCTAGTTTCAGGCTGTTGTGATCAGAGAAGGTACTTGATATGATTTCAACCTTCTTATATTTAATAAGACTTGTTTTGTGTCCTAACATGTGGTCTATCCTAGAGAATGTACTGTTAGCACTTGAAAAGAATGTATATTCTGGTGCTTTGGGGTGAAAGGTTCTGAAGATATCTATTAAATCCAGTTGATCTAGTGTGCCATTTAAGGCCATTGTATCTTTGTTAATTTTCTGTCTGGAGGTTCTATCTATTGATGTAAGTGGGGTATTAAAATCCCCTACTATTATAGTATTGCTGCTGATCTCGCCCATTTTGTCCACCAAAATCTGTTTTATATATTTGGGTGCTTGTTGGTCAAATAAGTTTGTAAATATGATATATACGTTTGCTCGCTTATAGTTTGCATTGTGTGTCGGGGACAGGCTGTAAGCAGGCAAGGTCATTATAGCTGAAGGCTTAGTTTTAAGACTAAGCTTTTCCCCACACCTTTGACTATTGCATTATAGCGGGTGGTGCACTCTCATTAGAAATCCCATTATGCCTCAAATAAGTGACTTTACATCAGAGACTTCCTTGTTTGTATATTAAATTAAAGGTTTGGATTTCTACACTATAAAATGGGACAGACTGGGAGCTTGCTCTCTCTCGATTCCTGAGGAGATTAGCATTAGAGAGCAGAGCAGAAAAAGTCCATTTGGAGGAGGCCAGGAGAAGCAACCAAGATGGTGGAGTGCTAAGGGAGAAGCCAGTTTGTGCAGAGTTTGTGCAGAGAGGAGGAGATGAGGAACAGAGGTGAATAAGGCTGGTGAGCTAGAAACCTTTGATTCTAGGAAACTCAGATAAGTCACTGGCTTTGGGAGCCCTGAATGGAAAGGGAAGTGTTTTCCCACTGTGTGTATTTCTTGCCTGGTGGGTGCAAGCTAGGATTAAAGCTAGTGGCCCACCAGTTCTTGGCTCCATTGTTTCATTACCGTCTGTCCAAATCAAATGCGAACCTGCATGGGCCAGGCGGCTGTGGCTACTGGCTTTACAGTGCTCTATATTAGGTGCATATATATATATATAATAGTTATACCTTCCTACTGTAATGCTCCCTTTATAATTATGTAGTGACCTTCTTTATCTCTTGCTACAGCCTTTGTTTTAAAGTCTATTTTGTCAGATATTAGTATTACTACCCCAGATTTTTTTCCTTTCCATTTGTGTGAAATATTTTTTTTCATCCCTTTACTTTCAGTCTATGTGTGTGTTTTGTTCTGAGGTGGGTCTCTTGTATACAGCATATAGGTGGGTCCTGTTTTCTTATCCATGCTGCTACTCTATGTCTTTCGATTGGAACATTTAATCCATTTACAATTAAGGTTAATATTAATATGTAGTTGTTTATTGCCATTTTATTCTTTAAATCCATAATCTTCTTTTACTCTATTTCTTTCTCCTTTGCTCTTTTTACAACAAGCCCTTGACATTTTCTTTAGTACTGGTTTGGTTGTAATTAATTTCTTGTGGGTTTTTTTTTGTTTGTTTGTTTTTTGTCTGAAAAGCTTTTTATTTCTCCTTCAATTTTAAACAATAATCTTGCTGGATAAAGAAGTCTTGGTAATAGGCTCTTGTTTTGCATTACTTTGAATATTTCTTGCCATATGCTTCTTGACTCAAATGTTTCTGTTGAAAAGTTGGATATCATCCTTATGCGGGCTCCTCTATAGGTAATTGACTTCTTTTCTCTTGCTGCTTTTAGTATTTTGTCTTTATCTCTTAACTTTGATATTTTAATTATTTTGTGTCTTGATGTAGGCCTCACTCGGCTTCACTTTACCAGAACTCTCTGTGCTTCTTGAACTTGTGTGACTTTTTCCTTCATCAATTTAGAAAAGTTTTCAGCTATGATTTCTTCAAACAGGTTCTCTATCCCTTGTTTTTTCTCTTCTCCTTCAGAAACCCCTATGATGTGGATGTGGATGTTATTTCTCTTCATACTGTAACAGAGTTCTCTTATAATTTCCTCAGAATTTTTGAGCCTCTTTTCTTTTTGCTGCTTTGTTTCTGTGTTTTTATTTATCTTGTCCTCTAAGTTGCTTTTTTGATCTTCTGTTTCATCCAGCCTGCTGTTGATTCCTTTTAGTGTAGTCTTCATTTCTGATACTATAGTTTTCATTTCTGATTGATTCTTTTTTATGATTTCAATGTCCTTTTCGATGCTTGCAATTTCTTTATTTAGGTGCTCATTAAGTCCATCCATTGTAACTCTAACATCCTTAAGCATCCTAATAATCATTATTTTAAACTCTGCATCCAGTAATTTAGTTACTTTCATCTCATTCAGTTATTTCTCTTGTTGATTCATATGGATTACATTTCTCTGTCTTCCCATTTTTGTGTATGCGATCTGCAAGCTTGTTGGTATAGGATAACTGAAGTCAGTTTATGGAAAGTGGCCTCTCCTCCAGAGCTTAATCCCTCAGCCTCTACTGGTGGCTTGAATTTTAATTTTCCTTAACATGTTAAGCCAAACAAAAGTCTTAATTTCCCTGCTGTTTGTTTGCTGAGCCCAGCTGGGATCTTTGGTGTTTAGGATGGGTATAGTGGGAGTATCTTGCTCTTTGGCCCCAATTGAAACTTTACCCAGGCTTTTATTATTTATTTATTTTTCTGTATGCTAAATCCACAGGAATGTGGTAGGTGTGACCTCTGAGAATCAGAAGGTGTGGTCTGCCCAGTTACTTGCCAGGGCAGGGTGCATTCTTTATATCAGAAGGGTATGGTGCAGCTCAGGTCTCCCTGGAAACCTGAGTCACTGACCCTCCCCTTTAGTTCCTCCTTTCTGAACAGCCTTTTGCGCTGATTGAAGCTGGAGAGCTTTTTGGAGGTGGGTCAATTGGTGGCCTTATGCTAAGCTTGTACTGGATGAGGGGATTGCCCCCTCCCCTCGCTATGGCTGTGTCAGTATTGGAGAATAACTCAGCACAGGTATTCTTCTCTCCATCACCATTTATGTCCCTGTGCCACCACCACCCCACCCTCCTCATGCAAGACCAGTCCTCTCAGCTCTTCTAGTTCCCGGAGACCCAGGTAAGTGGCTGTGAGTGAGGTTTTCTGCTCTGGCCCTTTAAGGATGCAACTTTTTTGCAAGCCATTTCCTGCAGACAGAAATTCTGCTCTTTTCCCCACTCAATGCTGTGAGGCTGTCACTTCCAGTCTCTGAGTCTCTAGGCTGGGGCTCTGGTTCTGTGACAGAGGACCCCCGCCTCTCAGGGCCTCTTTCCCCACAATGAGAATCCCTCTGAACCCTCAGCTGCTCTTCACTCCTGGGAGCAGGGGAGCCCCCACCATGTTCTCGCACTTCCTACCAGTCTTGGTGTGGTTTCTTCTATGTTCCTCAGTTTATGTGTCCTGTTCTTTTAGTCCAAAGTTGGTTTTTCATGATGATTGTTCTTAAATTAATTTGTAATCCAGTTTAGCCCTGTGAGGTGGAAGTTTGTGTCTGCCTATTCTGCTGCCATCTTGGAATCTCCGCATAAACTTTTTTTTTTTTTTTTTACAAGGACAGAGAGAGAGTCAGAGAGAGGGATAGATAGGGACAGACAGACAGGAGCAGAGAGGGGTGAGAAGCATCAATCATTAGTTTTTCATTGCCGTTGCAAAACCTTAGTTGTTCATTGATTGCTTTCTCACATGTGCCTTGATCATGGGCTTTCAGCAGACTGAGCAACCCCTTGCTGGAGCCAGCAACCTTGGGTCCAAGCTGGTGAGCTTTTGCTCAAGCCAGATGGGCCCACGCTCAAGCTGGCGAGCTCAGGGTCTCAAACCCAGGTCTTCTGCATCCCAGCCCAAAGCTCTATCCACTGCGCCACCACCTGGTCAGGCTGCATAAACTTATTTTAAGAACATCTAATGAATAATTGTATGGAAATTTGTTCTGAGAACAAGCATACAGAGAACTGCCGAGTTTACATTTAAAAAAATTCTCATTCTCAGGTTCATGTAGATTTTTATTTAGCCACCTAAGTTTCTTAAGTGTTGAGGCAAATACAAATAAGGTAGCCTTCTCAATAGCTAGAGGAATTTCAGTTAAACCATCAGATTCATGAAAATAGAGACATACTTGCCAGAATGCTACACATTGATGGTTATCAGGCCACATAACAGAGGTTCTACTGCTGTTGGTCTAATGACTAGATTGTAAAAAACTCTGAAAGTCCATAAGTCCTCTCAGTAAAATAGTTTCTGATTTCCCTGGATACAAGGCAATTAACTCACTGTTTTAATGGAAACCTAAGATAAATATCTGTTAATAAATATGCATGGCATAAACATGCCTTTATGAAAATTGGTATCACTTTATTTTTTTAAAGCACCTAAATTAAATTGTACTGTGCCCAATGTTACCTACCCATTAAAAAAAAACAACACAAAAACCACTTGAATACCTTTACAATGTAAGTTTGATTAAAAATGTTAGTTTTTTCTAACTATATGATAAGTAATGTAGATATGAAGTAGAAATTATGATACAAGGACTTTGAACAGACCAGTAAGAATTGCTATTGATATGTGAGTAGGCCTTTCAGTAAATAAAGGAAAACTACTCACATTACTATAAATAACCAGATATCTTAATATTAAGGGAACAACAATGTTTATTTCGAGCTATAGAACAAACTAAAGACTCAAAAACTATAACTTTAGTCTGACATCAAGAGGAAGGTGGCATGAAAGGTTCCCTGGTTTCTACTCTTAAAATTGCAACAAGTTGAGCTTCTAGAATTCAAGAAATAATTCTTGCTCAACACATGAACATGGCTGAGAGATCTGCACATTGAAACATCTGAAGATAGGTGAGTCAGAGTGAACAGTGGAGGTGGGAAGGGAAAGCAGCAGAGATTGATGCCAGAGACAGAGCCCAGAGCTCTCTCACTGAGTCCCAGGAGAGGGAAAGAATCAGGTTATTGTTTGCAATCCCTAGAGTCCCAGGGGACAGAAAAGATACAGTGAGCATTCTTGCCTCAGTGGTTTACATGTGCTGCAGCTGAGGCCAGTGACTGGGGAAGAGATGGAGAGAATAAGTATAACTGTGGTTGTCTGGTGGCTGCCAATACAAGCAGGAAAGCAAAGCCATGGAGCCTGGCTGCCTCTTCTCCCCTTTTCACAGATAGCAGCATGCCTTAGAAGAAGCTGTAGCAGTGAGTGTTGGGCTATCCATTATCTGCAGCCCTGAAGACTGGAAAGGCAGAAGCATTTATTTCCTGAGTGGCAGGTGCATCCTTCAGCTAATACCAATGACAGGGGTGAAGATACAGAGGTGAGGCAGCTGAGCTATGGCAGTCACCATTACTGAAAGAACAAAGGCACAAATGCACCAGCCAGCCTCTCCCAGCTCACGTTGGCTCACGTATGGTGGCTGCAATGTTGGCAGTCTGGTTACAGGGGGAGAGCACTAGGATGTCACAGGCTTAGAACTCCAGTGCCCACAAAATCTCTCCTTGGGAGTTGTGCACTGAAGTGATCTGGTTACAGAAAAGCCACTCAACTCTCCTGAGAACACAGGGCATTTTCAACTGCCATGCAGAGATCTGAGAAGCCCTATCAGTGCAAAAGAAACCAAAAAAGAAACTTATGCTCAGTGCCACCCACTGAAAAACAAAAAACTTCTTAACCTTCTAAATAAAGAAATGTGACTCTTTAAAATATATTAGATTTTATTCCCACAGATACCTAGGTAGAAAAAGAATTCATCATCTATCATAAATAACCAAGGTAATAAGACAGCTCAGAAAGAAAATTAAAAATCTCCAGAGACTAAATTTAAAGATATGGAATGGAAATATGTGATTTAAATGACCGAGAATTCAAGATTGCAGTTCTGAAAAGAATTCAATGAGATACAAGAAACACAGAAAGTCAGTTCAATAAACTCAGAAATAAAATCAATAAACAAAAGTAAGTACTTTACCAAAGAGATAAAAACTTTTTAAAAAATGACCACTCAGAAATTCTGGAGCTGAAGAACTCAGTAAAAGAGATGAAGAATTACCTAGAGAGTTCAGAAAATATAACTTACCATATGGAAGAAAGATTTAGTGATATTAAAGGTAGTAATCTAGAAATGACACAGATGGAAGATAGAGACTTTAAAGTAAAAGATATGAAAGAACTGCAATATAAGAATAATGGGTTTACCACAAGGAGGAGAAATAAACAAGGGAACAGTGAACCTATTCAAATAAATAGTTGATGAGAACTTTCCAAACCTCAGCAATATGATACCCAATGGTGAAAACTGAAAGCTTTTCCTTAAAGATCAGGAATAAGATAAGAAAGCCTACTCTCACCCCGGTTATTCAACATAGTTCTGTAAATTCAAGCTACAGCAATCAGGAAAGAGAAAGAAATAAAAGGCATCCAAACTAGGAATAAAGAAGTAAAATTGTCACTTTTTGCAGATGACATGATTTTTTATATAGAAAATCCTAAAGACTCCATCAAGAAATATTAGAAACAATATACAATTACAGTAAAGTTGCAGGATACAAAATCAATATACAAATATACACTGCATTCCTATATACTAACAATAAAATTTCAGGGGAAAAATGAAAAAAAAAATCCTTTTGAAGTTGCAACAAAAAGAATAAAATACCTAGAAATAAACTTAACAAAGTAGGTGAAGGACCTATCCTCTGAAAACTATAAGACATTATTAAAAGAAATTGAAAAAGACACAAAAAGATGAAAAGATATTCCATGATCATGGGTGAGAAGAAGCAACATAGTTAAAAATGACTATATTATTTACCCAAAGCAATATATAGACTGAATGCAACTCCCATCAAAATCCCAGTGGCATTTCCTTAAAATAATAGTATAAAAAACTATCACATTTGTATGGAACCATAAAAGACTCCCAAATAGCCAAAGCAATACTGAGAAAAAAAGAACAAAGCTGGAGGTATCACATCCCCTAACTTCAAATTATATTGCAGAGCCATGATAACCAAAACAGCATGAAATTGGCAGAAAAACAGAAACCAATGGAACAGAATTCAGAGCTCAGAAATAAAACCACATGTACATGAGCAAATAATCTTTGAAAAAGGAGCAAAATCATGCAATAGAGAAAAGAAAGCCTCTTCAATAAAGGCTTTTTAGGAAAATTGGAAGCCACATGCAGAAGAATAAAACTAGACTGCTATTTGTCATTCTACACAAAAATTAACTCAAAATGGATCAAAGACCTAAATACAGGACTTGAAACAATAAATTACATAGAAGAAAGCATAGGTACTAAAATCATGAACCTTGGTTTTAGAGAGTATTTAATGAATTTGACCTCAAAGGTAAGGGAAGTAAAAGCAAAATAAATGAATGGGACTCTTATCAAACTACAAAGCTTCTGCACAGCAAAAGAAAGCATCAACAAAAGAAAAAGTTAACCAATCAAATGGGATAGCATTTTTGCAAGCAACACTTTGGATAAGGGGTTAATAATTAAAATATATGAAGAACTCATATAGCTCAACAACAACAAAAACAAACAATCCAATTTAAAAAGATGGGCAGAGGACCTAAACAGACATTTCTCCCAAGAAGACAAACAAATGGCCTACAGATATATGTAAAGATATTTAATTTCACTGGTCATTAGGGAAATGCAAATCAAAACTACAATGAGATACCATCTCATCCCTGTTAAAAATGGTTATTATCAACAAGATGAGTAATAATAAGTGTTGGAGAGGTTGCGGATAAAAAAGAATCCCCATTCACTGCTGGTGGGAAAGTAAACTGAAACAGCCACTATGGAAAACATTATGGAGGTTCCTCAAAAAATTAAGTATAGTTACCAGATGATCCAGCAACCTCTTTTCTGGGTATTTACCCAAATAATTTGAAAACATTTACACATAAAAATATATATAACTCCTAGGGTCCAATCATAGTAGGAGCCAGAGCCTAGGGGCATGCAGTTTCCTGAGGGAGGGTCTTTTGGCCTAGATTCCAGTGAATAAAATTTTGTTGACAACTGTGTGTGTGTGTGTGTGTGTGTATGTGCGCGCGCGCGTGTGCGCACACGTTTCTTTATTCATGGTGGCCAAGACATGGAAACAATCAAACTGTCCTTTGATAGATTATTGGATAAACAAGATGTGGTACATATATATAATGGAATACTACTCAGCCATGAGAAAAAATGACGTACTGTCATTTGTGACCACATGAATAGATCTTGAGAATAACATGCTAATCAACATAAGTCAGTTGGAAAAAGTCAAGAACCATATGATTTCACTCCTAAGTGGGATATAAAACCCAAAGCAACGAATAAACAAACAAGACAGACAAACAAACAAAACTCACAGACAACAACAGTGTGGTGGTTACCACAGAGCAATGAGGTGGGAGGGGAGCTTGCACAAGGTAAAAGGGTCAAATAGACAGTGATGGAAGCAGATTGGACTTGAGATGGTGGACACACAATGCTATGTATAGATCATAATAATAGAAGTGTACACTTTAAACCTATCTATTTTACTAACTAATGTCACCCTAATAAATTTAATTTAAAAACTATGGCTATATATGTGTGTGTGCATATATGTGTAAAAACAGCTTTTTTCTTACTGTTAACAGAAATAATTATCCTAATAAAAACAGAAAGTATAAAAAACAATTAAAATTACAATATTCAAATAAGCACTTTAAATGTTTCACTGAAGATATTTTAAAATCCAAACCACACACACATATGATTTTACCTAAGTTGGAATACCTGTATCATGCTAGCTTGAAATCTGTTTGCTTTTTTTCTTTAAAAGTCAAGGATTTCTTTTCATTTCAGTAAATATAAACTACATAATCATTTTTATGGAGACAGACTATTCTATCATACAATGTTCTATAAGTTATTTAACCAAATCTCTACTTAAAATATTACTCTTAGTTATTCTCTTTTTTGATACAAGAAACCTTGCACAACATCCCGTACTAAACTGTTTACCAACTTGTCAAATTCTCCTTCTCTTTTTTTTTTATTTTTTTGAAGTTAGAAGCGGGAAAGCAGAGACAGACTCCTGCATGCACCCAACCAGGATCCACCAGCAAACCCACTAGGGGACAATGCTCTGCCCAGCTGGGGCGCTGCTCCTTTGCAAACTGAGCCACTCTAGCACCTGAGGTGGAGGCCATGGAGCCATCCTAGCACCTGGGTCAACTTTGCTCCAATGGAGCCTTGGCTGCAGGAGAGGAAGAGAGAGACAGAGAGAAAGGAGAGGGGGAAGGGTGGAGAAGCAGATGGGCACTTCTTCTATGTGCCCTGGCCAGAATGGAACCCTGAACTTCTGCACCCCCCACCAACACTCTACCACTGAGCCAACCGGCCAGGGCTGTCCAATTCTCTCTTTAAGGTAAAATCTACAAGTAATTGTCTACAATCAGAAATGCTGAATAAGAGACTATGGGTATTTTAAACTCACACCTAACAGAAATTTGCCTAACTCTTTCTGAAAGCAATTTGCCATTATGTATTAAGACTCTTAGATGGAGCCCTGGTGGGAGGGGGTGTTCTGCTAAGCTGTGGCAGGCAGGGAGGTGTGGTGAAGTAGAGAGGTCAGTATCCCTGCTATGAGGGAGGGGCTATTGGGCAATGGAGACAAAGGAGTGTGTGATGGGCACAGGTCACAATAGGCAGGAGAGGTAGTAAAACAACCCTGCACATGGTTTGGGCGTAGGTGGAGACTGGTTGCCAGAAGACAGGACAGTGGGATAAGGATCAACAATTAAAGTTGTTGAATCAAAGAATAGAGGTTTTGTTGAACCGGTGTGTTTCTGGCTCAAACAGAAGTCCTCCTGGAATGAACACCAATATTGGCAAGCCTGGACTTCTGCGCACTTGGAGATCTGAGGGGACCGGAGAGCCGCACACCTCGGGGGTGCACCTCTCGTGAGGGAGCGATCATCTCCAACCCCGGGAAGCTGGTAATCAGTACCTTCACCCTATCTTCGGTCACGCAGAGATTAAAAATAAGAACAAGAAAAAGAAAAACCTTCAGAAGACCGTTAGCCACCAGCTAGAAAGGTGTGGGAAACAGGGCGGTCCGCGGGGCGTGGTGAGGAAGGGAGGAGGAGCCCCTAGGAGTTGTCTTGATAAAAGAGAGCCATGAGCAGTTATTCCTTATTACCCTATTACAAAGCCCAAAGCGGCTCTGCTAGGGGCATGTTTAATACCCCCATGGGGAAACTGCAGCGACAGCTGTACAAGGGGGAGTATAGTATGTTCAAGTACGCGCCCATGTTCGAGAGCGACTTCATACAGGTCAGCAGAAGGGGAGAAGTGATTGATGTGCACAACACTGTCCAAATGGTCACGGTGGGCATCGTTCGCACCAGTCCCCACTTCGTACTTCCTGATGTTCTGCTGCTGGCTGCCCAGAAAATGAGAAAGACGTCTACACTGGGCTTAGAGCTAAGGAGGCTACTTCCCTTGAGGTTAGTGAAGCTATCCATTCATAACATTCAAAAGCAACGGCTCTGCCTGAAACTTGTCACTGGCCGCACTTTTTACCTTCAACTGTGCCCCCGTTCAGATGTAAGAGATCTTTTTGCTTACTGGGAAAAAGTTATTTACATGCTAAACCCACCAGTGGAGGAGTACAGCTGCACCCACGCCATTCCCGCTGATGACACACTGGATCTGTCTGCCTTAATGGAAGAAAACAGCCGAGAGGTAAGTCTTTTGCAAAGCCCACACTTTTTCAGCTTGCGAGCTACTTATAAGATGACCAAGTCAAAATAATCTACCTACAATAAAAATGCAAAACATAAATTTATTTCTTCTATATTATCATTATTTAAGTTACTATTATTACTATTTAATATTGTGTATTCTTTCACCTTTCTCCTTCTCAGCTCTCTTTTCGGAGGAAAGTCAATGTCATAGTTTTTATGAACAGTCCGAAAAAGCCACTCCACATTTCCCTTCTTTGGAATAGCAATGGCACACAGACAGATGAGGCAAACGCACTTAGAATATGACATAGTGAAAAAATCCCCTCCCATTCTGTATGAAAGTGGTAGGTTTTAGGTTTCTTACTCGGACCAGCTACGGCACTCATTTTTATACCCTTTGTTGTATTTAGTTTAAATAAATTGAAGGCTAACTATGCAGCAATGTAACTGAACAAGTTAGCGCGGTTTAACGCGCATGCATAGGGTATCTAAAGTTCAGATGTCAGATTGGCTACCCTGTATGCCAATCAAAAGACAAATGTCTCCAGCCTGACCAGGCGGTGGCACAGTGAATAGAGCGTCAAACTAGGATGTGGAAAACCCAGGTTCGAGACCCCGAGCTCGCCAGCTTGAGCGTGGGCCCATTTGGCTTGAGCAAAGGCTCGTCAGCTTGGACCCAAGGTTGCTGGCTCCAGCAAGGGGTTGCTCAGTCTGCTGAAGGCCCGTGTTCAAGGCATATGTGAGAAAGCAATCAATGAACAACTATGGTGTCACAATGGCAATGAAAAACTGATGATTGATGCTTCTCACCTCTCTCCGTTCCTGTCTGTCTGTCCCTATCTATCCCTCTCTCTGACTCTCTCTCTATCCCTGAAAAAAAAAAAAGATCAATATCTTTTTAATGTCATGCGATCTACCCACACTTCCTTCGTGATTGACCAGTAGATCACGATCGATGTATTGAGCACCCCTGCTCTAGAAGATGGGGCCAGGGTGCTTTGGGAGAACAGCTAAATTTCCTGCAGCGTTTTTGGTACTGAAGCACATCTAAAAATGCAATGTATTTGGAAGTATTCAGGGCCAAATGAGCCTTCGTTTGGAGGCCATGCCAAATTGGGGAGGTTCCCAGAGCTTCTCCAGTGTTCCCCAAGGCTGTATGTATTTCAGAGATCCTTTCAGCAACTCTTAATTTCATATTCAGTGTTGTATTGCCATTGCAGCATCCTCACCATCCAC
Organism: Rhynchonycteris naso; assembly: GCA_037038555.1. Classification (NCBI taxonomy): domain Eukaryota; kingdom Metazoa; phylum Chordata; class Mammalia; order Chiroptera; family Emballonuridae; genus Rhynchonycteris; species Rhynchonycteris naso. The sequence continues at coordinate 87,236,280 of CM073000.1, forward strand.
TCTATGCTTGAACATACACTACTCCACTGAGGCATGCTGACATGTTGTGGGACATGGCATCACTCCATGACTGCCATGTACTAGCTTTTTTGTATGCAATGTATTATGTGCATGCAAACAATTTGTTAGTAGCTATAAAATATCAAAGTGCATGCTGCTTCACCAGCAGAAACGCTAACACAAGTCTATTTTAAATAGCATATGAGTAGATATTCGCTGGTGAATTATCAAAGTGCTTTCTCTGGTACTAGAAGTGTTCAAGCAAAACTGGTACGATTGTTCTAGTCATTGTGGAGATATCGTAGAAGGGATTCCTGCATCACATGCAACATTGGACTTGAGACTTATTATAAGCGATTTTCAGCTGGTGTCCCACAAGAATTTTTAGAACTTGCAATACCTGACAGGGGCACTGACTTCTTTTCCCTTAGATTGTCAAATTTAAAAAATGACAACAGCCAACAACACAACAATAGTCATCCAGTATAATGAACCAAAATTATACCTATTTTTTTATTGGATCAGCAAAACATATATTTTTTGGTGTGCCACAGAAAGTTAGTAATTAGTCTGTCTATGTGTACCATCAGATGAAAAAGGCTGAAAACCACTAAGCTATAGGAATAGAAGGGAGCTGACCTTCCTGTTCTCACTTTGTTTCACTCATTTGTCTTTCTGACAGGCAAATGCCTTTCCTGTCTATGGACAAGATCAAGATCAAGCCAGCATCAGAAAAATTCACACAGACCCTTAGGTGTTTGGGGTCATCTCGTGTGGTTATGCTGGGGAGGAATTAAACTCCACATGCCTCCTACAAAACACTGCATGCAAGACTTCATATTCTTCAGTCACAAAGCCGACAGTGCCTGGTAAAAGGGCAGGACCAGACTCAGGAGCAGGGGTAACAACAGACAGTACCACAGGTGCCAGGGATGTGGCCGCAACCAGTCTGCTGACACTTCTTTTCCTCAGAGGGAATTCCCGCATGTCAGCAGCATGAGGACGGTCAGGGACTGCAGAACCTGAGATTACTGGCAAGAACTTCGGACTCTAAACTATCTTTAACTTTCCCTTAACTTGATATTTGTACAGATGACAATAAAATGTTAAAGACGCAGTCACCTGTGATCTATATCTATTAGCCAAAGAAAACTTAAAAATTTTAAAATATATAAACATGACAGAAGCAACCAAGAGAAGCAGGATGATATAAATCAAACCAATAAAGCAACATAACATCATACGTAGTTTTTTGTTTTGTTTTGTTTTTTACTATGTTAACATTATGAACTTAAATATGTTACTTGTTTCCTTCTTTAAATAATTACTTTAATGAGAATTAGACATTATACATGTGAAATATCTGGCATCTACTAGGCACTTTATAAATGGTAGTGATTATTATTGTCAGGAGTGTTGAAAACAAATTTGACTTTAATTATACTTCCTAGAGCAGGCTTCATTCTCCCAGTCTCTTCATTCTTGTGTCCTCTCCTAATTCTTTGCCCAACTTAAATCTTACTTAACTGTTTTGAAATTTGTCTAACGTACTTAAAATTAAAGTACCCAACATATTAATCTTAATTTCCTAGTGTTACTCAGAATTCTAAATTTAATGAATTTAAAAGGAATTTCTTCCTGTAAAAATTTCAACACAAAAAGTTAGATAAAGGCCCTGGCCAGTTGGCTCAGAGGTAGAGCATCGGCCTGGCATGTAGATATCCTGGTTTTGATTCCCGGCCAGGGCACATAGGAGAAGTGACCATCTGCTTCTCCACTCTTCTCCCTCTTCTTTCTCTATGTCTCTCTCTTCCCATGCTGCAGCATTGGAGCAAAGTTGGCCCAGAAGCTGAGAATGGCTCCATGGCCTCCGCCTCAGGTGCTAGAATGGCTCCAGCTCAAACAGAGCAACAGTCCAGATGGGCAGAGCATTGCCCCCTGGTGGGCATGCCGGGTAGATCCCGGTTGGGTGCATGCAAGTCTGTCTCTCTGCCTCACTCAGAAAAATACAAAAAAAGTTAGATAAAACCTGAATGTAAGATCAATTCAAAATCTAGACAAACTGAAAATTAAATAATATTAGAAGCGTAAGATAATTGCAAGTAAAACAATCTATTTAAGAGTCTAGAAGTGACATATCACATAGTTTTATAACCCAGAACCAGAATGTAGAGGTAGCCTAAGTTTGTATTTTTATAATTCTCATGTTTCTGAAGCTTAGCAATGTGCTTTGAATACAGAAGATATTTTACACATGTTTTATGGATCCAATTTAATTAAGTTATAAATGTGAAATAAATATAATTTACTCCAACCCAACAATTCTGGGTATATAGAAATTTGCATAGCACTATACTTATCCACTGATCCCAAAGTCCCGTACACCAGACTATAAGGCAGTTGTTTCTCATGATGCCCAGTATACATAGAGCTTATGGCTTTGACTATTAATAACCTCACAAAATGTTTTAAATCTGAAAAATATGGCTTCAAAATAAAATTTTCTTAAAATTTCATAAATAACAAAATAGACGTCTAGAAAATCCTGAGTTCAAAGCTATTGAAAGTTGTAGGATAAATCTACATTTGGTATCATACCTCCAGTACTGTAACAAAAGTACTAAACTATATGAAAGACATTAATCATTGTGTATTCATTCAATTATAAATTATAAAAGTATTTTAATAGTTTTGCACCATCACACATTAAACAATATCACTTTAATGCATGTAACTATATATACATGCATATATAAACACATATAAATGTTAAAAGAAAATTCATCAACAAATTGTGAACATTAGTAAAAGAAGACTCGAGAACACTATAAAGAAACTCTAATCTTAATTTGTTAAATTTAATACAGTAAATAAATAAAAGATACTGCAACTCAAGTAAATTTATAGATCTAATACTGTAATAATCAAAATCCCAATAAGGATTCATTTTTTAAAATTTGACATAGTAATCATAAAATATAAATATTTAAAAGCAAGTGGTCATGTCAGCTAGTAGTTTTAATGCAATAATAAGTTTTCCTGCCACATATTATATATAAAAATATCATAACTGAGTCATGTGGATGTGGTTTTAAAAAACAGGAAAATGAGAATAAGAGATTTCAGAAGACACAAATTAATCAGAATGAAATGTAATGAGGAATGTAAGTGTCCAATAAAAAGTCATAGAAAAACTAAGTATCAACAAGTAAAACAAAAAAATTGAGCCATATTTGGAATTTTCTAGAAGGAATTCTAGATGAGATGAATTTAAAAAAGACTGAAGTTTAATGAATTTAATAGTTTAAAATATTATACAACATATATACAAATTAAGAGGAGAAAAGCTACAAACTGGGAAGTATTTTGTGGTATATGTAACAACTAAAATATTAATGCTTAATATTTATTCAAGCAATATCAGTCTTCACAGAAAAATAGCCAAATAAAAATATTGAATGTTAAAAATTTTAAAACAAAAAGCAAGTTATTACCAATCTTGTTACCAAGCCTAATAAAATTAAATTAAAATTAAATGTTAGTAAAGTGGTGAATAACCAAATATAGTCATATTGTTGATGGCTTAGAGCCCTAATACTTTCTAAGAATTATATTCTTTTAAATATAAAATACAAAGAAGTTAATTTTATGAAACAAAGAATATAAGTAAAGGTATTCAATCACTGGTAAACTTTAAAGCAGATAAAGGTATATGACTAAAATAACACCTATTTTTCTTAATTTCCTTTCTCCTATACCCTTAAAGATATCAAATGAAACTCTATATGTAAAAACCCTGAGTGAAGACATGAAAACCTAGAATTTATTCATTTGCTCACTGTTTTAAACAACTATGTATTACTTAATTCTGACAATATACCAGGAACTATGTAAGCATTAGATCATAGATGGTGAGCAGCTACTTTTATGGAACTCACGGTGAAGTATATTACAATTGTGTATTGATTAGGATATATTGTCTCAACGTCCTATAAACAGTCCATATTAAAGTGAAGAGACTTTAATTACTATATGCTGATTTGATAGTCCTATTTAGCACTCTACAATAAATTAATATTGGAATTTTAGTAGATATCATCAAGTTGCTCATGATATAGACACAAAAAATATGACGGTTTCTTAGACACAACAACTTCCTATTTATAACAAAACAGAAAATACTATTTTTGAGATATAATACTATTCTGGACAATTGCTGTCCATTACTTCCTGTCCTGGGCTATTTTTCTACCCATGATTTGTGTAGGTATATATACATACCTTAGTCATTATAATGTTTTCTTCTTTTCTTTTATTAATTTTAATGGGGTGACATTAATAAATAAGGGTACATATGTTCAAAGAAAACATGTCCAAGTTATCTTATCATTCAATTATGTTGCATACCCATCACCCAAAGTCAAATTGTCCTCTGTCACCTTCTATTTGGTTTCCTTTGTGCGCCCCCTCCACCCTCTCTCAACCTCTCTCCCCTCCCCCCATCCCGTAACCAAAACACTCTTGTTTATGTCTCATAGTCTCACTTTTATGTCCCACCTATATATGAAATCACACTGTTCTCAGTTTGTTTCTGTTTTACGTATTTCACTCTGTATAATGTTATCAAGGTCCATCCATTTTGTTGTAAATGATCCAATGTCATCATTTCTTATGGCTGAGTAGTATTCCATAGTATATATGTATCATAGCTTTTCAATCCACTCGCCTTCTGACGGACACTTGGGCTGTTTCCAGATCTTCACTATTGTGAACAATGCTGCCACAAACATGGGGGCGCATTTCTTATTTTCAAACAGTGCTATGGAGTTCTTAGAGTATATTCCTAAAAGTAAAATAGATGGGTCAAAAGGCAGTTTGATTTTTAATTTTTTAAGGAATCTCCATACTGTTTTCCACAGTGGCTGCACCAGTCTGCATTCCCACCAGCAGTGCAGGAGGGTTCCCTTTTCTCCACATCCTCGCCAGAACTTGTTCTGTGTTGTTGTGCTGATGAGCGCCACTCTCACTTATGTGAGGTGATACCTCATTGTGGTTTTAATTTGCATTTCTTTAATGATTAGTGATGTTGATCATTTTTTCATATGCCTATTGGCCATCTGTATGTCCTCTTTGGAGAAATTTCTATTCATTTCTTTTTCCCATTTTTTGATTGGATTGTTTGTCTTCCTGGTGTTGAGTTTTATAAGTTCTTTATAAATTTTGGTAATTAACCCATTATCACATGTGTTGTCGAATATGTTCTCCCATTGTGTGGTTTGTCTTTTTATTCTGTTCTTATTGTCGTTAGGTGTGCAAAAACATTTTAGTTTCATATAGTTCCATTTGTTTATCTTGCCTTTTATTTCATTTGCCCGTGGAGATAAATCGCCAAATATATTGCTGCTAAAGATGTTGGAGAGCTTGCTGCCTATGTTTTTTCTAAGATGCTTAAGGTTTCACGGCTTACTTACATTTAAGTCTTTTATCCATTTGAGTTTGTTTTTGTGAATGGTGTAAATTGATGGTCTAGTTTCATTTTTTTGCAGGTAGATGTCCAATTTTCCCAACACCATTTGTTAAAGAGACTGTCTTTACTCCATTGTATGTTCTTTCCTCCTTTGTCAAATATCAGTTGTCCATAAAGGTGTGGGTTTATTTCTGGGTTCTCTGTTCTGTTCCATTGATCTATGACAGTACCAGGCTGTCTTAAGTACAATGGCCTTGTAGTAAACTTTGATATCCGGAAGAGTGATACCTCCTGCTTTATTTTTTCTTTTTAAGATTGCTGAGGCTATTTGTATTCCTTTCTGGTTCCATATAAATTTTTGGAATATGTGTTCTATATCTTGGAAGTATGTCATTGGAATTTTAATTGGTATTGCATTGAATTTATAAATTGGTTTGGGTAATATAGACATTTTAATGATGTTTATTCTTCCTAACCATGAGCACAGTATATGCTTCCACTTGTTTGTATCTTCCTTGATTTCTTTTATCAATGTTTTATAATTTTCCGAGTACAAGTCCTTAACCTCCTTGGTTAAATTTACTCCTAGGCACTTTAATTTTTTTGGTTGCAATAGTGAAGAAGATTGTTTCCTTAATTTCTTTTGCTGACAGTTCATTGTATATAAAAATGCCTCTGATTTCTGAGTATTAATTTTATATCCTGCCATCTTGCTGAATTCATTTATCAGGTCCAGTAATTTTTTGACTGAGACTTTAGGGTTTTCTATATACAATATCATATCATCTGCAAATAATGACAGTTTTACTTCTTCTTTTCCATTTAGGATGCCTTTTATTTCTTCTTCTTGTTGATTGCTATAGCTAGGACTTCCAGAACTATGTTGAATAAGAGTGGTGAAAGGGGGCACCCCTACCTGGTTTCTGATCTTAAGGGGATTGCTTTTAAATTTTTGTCTATTTAGTATGATGTTTGTTGAGGGTTTGTCATAGATGGCCTTTATCATGTGAAGGAATGATCCCTGTATTCCCACTTTACTGAGAGCTTTGAGCATGAATGGGTGCTGGGTTTTATCAAATGCATTTTCTGCATCTATTGAAATTATCATGTGATTTTTGTCCTTCCTTTTGTTTATGTGATGAATCACATTGATTGATCTGCGAATATTGAACCAGCCTTGACTCTCCAGAATAAATCCCACTTGATCATGGTGTATGATTTTTTTCATATATTGCTGGATCCGGAAGGCTAATATTGTGTTAAGAATTTTAGCGTCTAAATTCATCAGAGATATTGGCCTATAATTTTCTTTCTTTGTTATTGTCTTTGCCCGGTTTTGGGATCAGAATTATGCTCGCCTCATAAAAGGAGTTTGGAAGTCTTCCTTCCTCTTGAATTTTTTGAAATAGCTTGAGGAGGATAGGAGTTAGTTCTTCTTTGAATTTTTGGTAGAAATCACTTGTGAAGTCATCAGACCCAGGACTTTTTATTTTGGGGAGTTTTTTCATAACTGTTTCGATCTCATTTGTTGTAATTGGTCTGTTTAGGTGTTCTGATTCTTCCAGATTGATTTTTGGAAGATTATATGATTCAAGAAATTTGTCCATTTCACCTAGGTTTCCTAATTTTTTGGCATAGAGTTCTTCATAGTATTTTCTTATAATACTTTGTATTTCTATTGTGTCAGTTGTTATTTCTCCACTGTCCTTTCTAATTTTATTTATTTGAGTCCTCTCTCTTTTTTTCTTGGTGAGTCTAGTTAAAGGTTCATCAATCTTGTTTACCTTTAAAAGAACCAGCTCCTGGTTTCACTGATCCTCTTTATTGTGTCCCTAGCCTCTATGTCATTGATTTCTGCTCTGATCTTTATTATTTCCTTTCTTCTACTAGTCCTGGGTGTTATTTGCTGTTGTTTTTCTAGTTCTTTAGATGCAGGGTCAGGTTGCTTATTTGAGCTTTTTCTAGCTTCTTATGATATGCCTGTAGTGCAATGAACTTCCCTCTCAGTACTGCTTTTGCTGTGTCCAATAGATTTTGAGTTGATGAATGCTCATTTTCATTCTTTTCTAGAAACTTTTTAATTTCTTCTTTGATCTCATTGTTAATCCATTCATTATTTAATAACATGCTATTTAGTTTCCAAGTGTTTGACTATTTTTCAGTTTTTCTTTTGTGGTTAATTTCTAGTTTCATGGCATTATGATCAGAGAAAATGCTTGATATGATTCCAATCTTCTTAAATTTATTGAGACCATTCTTGTGTCCTAACATGTGGTCTATCCTAAAAAATGTACCATGAGCACTTGAGAAGAATGTATATTCTACTGCTTTAGGGTGAAAATTTCTGAAGATATCTATTAAATCAAGTTGATCTAGTGTATCCTTTAAGTCTGCTGTTTCTTTATTAATTTTCTTTCTTGAGGATCTATCCAGTGATGTTACTGGATTATTGAAATGCCCTACTATGATAGTATTGCTGTTAATCTCGCCCTTTATATCCATCAAAGTCTGCTTTATGTATGTCAGGGCTCCTATATTTGGTGCGTAGATATTTATAATAGTTATATCTTCCTGTTGAATTGTTCCCTTTATCATTATGTAGTGTGCTTCTTTATCTCTTACTACAGCCTTTGTTTTAAAGTCCATTTTCAGATATAAGTATTGCTACCTCGGCTTCTTTTCATTTCCATTTGCATGAAATATTTTTTTCCATCCTTTTACCTTCAGTCTATGAGCATCTTTTGTTTTAAGGTGTGTCTCTTGTAGACAGCATATGTATGGGTCCTGCTTCTTTATCCATACAGCTACCCTATGTCTTTTGATTGGATCATTTAATCCATTTACACTTAAGGTTATTATTGATATGTAGTTGTTTATTGCCATTTTATTCTTTAAAGTTGTATTCTTCTTTTGCTATATTCTTTCCTTCCTTTGAACTGTTCACAACAGGCCCCTTAGTATCTCTTGCCGAATTGGTTTGGTTTTAATGAATTCCTTGAGGCTTTCTTTGTCTGGAAAGCTCTTTATTTCTCCTTCAATTTTAAACATTAGCCTTGCTGGATAGAGTAGTCTCAATTGTAGGTTATTGTTCTGCATTAGTTTGAATATATCTTGCCATTATCTTCTGGCCTCAAGTGTTTCTGTTGAGAAGTTCGATGTCATCCTTATGGTGGATCTTTTGTAGGTGATAGCCTTTCTTTCTCTAGCAGCTTTGAAAATTTTCTCTTTATCCCTTAGCTTTGGTATTTTAACTATGATGTGTCTTGGTGTAGATTTTTTGTGTTTCTCTTTAATGGAGTTATCTGTGCTTCTTGAATGTGTTAAATGTTTTCCACATTCACACATTCAAGAAGTTTAGAGAAGTTTTCTGCTGATTTGATTGAACACAGTTTCTATTTCTTGTTCTCTCTCCTCTTCTTCAGGAACCCCTATGATTTGAATGTTATTTTTCTTCATGTTGTCACAGAGCTCCCTTAAAGTTTCCCCATATTTTTTGAGTCTCTTTTGTTTTTTCTGCTGTGCTTCTGTGTCTTTGTTTATAGTGTCCTCTAACTCGCTGATTCGATCCTCAGTGTCATCTATCCTGCTTTTAATTCCTTCCATTGTGGTCTTCAGTTCTGATACTGTATTTGTCATTTCTGTCTGATTCTTTTTTATTATTTCAATTTCCTTTTGTATACTTGCTATCTCTTTATTTAGGTGTTCATAATGAACTTTCATTATTTTAAATTCTTCATCTGGTAATTTGGTTATATCTGGTTCATTCAGGTCTTTCTCTGGGAATTTCTCTTGATTCATTTGGGTTGCATCTCGCTGACTGCCCATTTTGTCTGTGTATAAGAAAGTTGTGGCCATTGGAGTCCAATGGGTGTTGCCTTTGTGTTCTTTAGGAGTGGTCTGTCTGCAGGCCCGCCACCCCCTCTGCCGCTGCCTAGGGCATTTGGGTATGGGCATTGCCATCACCGGCCCACTGCGGCTTTTGCTGTGATTTCCGCCTCTCCTCTGCAGGAGGGGCTGTGTTCTGGGGCCCAGCTCTACAAGCCTCAGCCTGCCTGAGGCCTTTGCTTTGCGTCCACATGTTGGGTTGCGCACTGCACTGAAGCCACAAGGCCAGCACCAAGGGTAGAGTTGAGCACCTTTGCTCAGCTGCGGATCCAGCCTGTTCCGGGGCTTCTGCCCAGACCCTGAAATCAGAGCCTGCTTGCCACATTTTCTTGGGTTGGACGGGGCTGCTGACGTGCACTCAGCTGTGAGCCTCGGCCTGTCTAGAGCTTTAGCCCCGCCCTCGAAGCCAGGGACTGCCTGAGCAGGATCACAAACCCTGTTTTATTGGGCCGGGAGGGGCTGCTTGCCTGCGCTCAGCTGCGAGCCTCCACTCATCTGGGGCTCTAGCCCCGCCCCCGTGTTCAGAGCCAACTCACACACGCAGGATGGCAAACCATGGTTTATCGGGATGGGCAGGGCTGCTGGAGTGCGCTCAGCTGCGAGCCTCTGCCTGTCCCTGGTTCTAGCCCCACCCCCATGGTCAGGGCCGGCTTGCGCAGGGTCCAGGGTCACAGAGCAGATCTCTGCTTGTTCCTGGCCTCCCGCTTTTCTCCCACAGGGGGTGCTGCACATGGGCCCGCAGCTGTCGGACCGCTTTCACGTGTCCCATCCACCCCTGCTGGGCTAGACCGAGCTCACACAGGATGGGCCTCCACCCCCGCCGACAGAACCGTGTTTCAGTGTCCTGCCGCCAAAGTCCCTCCAGCAAGCCCTCAGCAGTGTGGGTGGGTGCACTGCAGCTCAGACCCTAACACTCCATACTGTAGTCCTGGAAGCTCCCTCCATCTAAGCAGCGCTGCTCTAAGTGCCACGGGAGAACTTGTTTGGCTGGTGTCTTGCCTCCCTTTGCTGGTATTGCTAGTTCCAGGGGAAATATTTGTTTTTGATTAGAGAACTGACTTAGCCCAGAGGTAAGGGTGGCTGTCCCTCAGAGTGTTTCTCCCTGTGCCTTCCAGTCCACACTCTCTTCCCACTGCTCTGGTCCTCTCCTCTGTCCCCGTTCCCCGGGTGAGTGGTTGTGAGAGAGGTTTTCTGTGCTGTCCCTTTAAGAAGAATCTTGGGTCTCAGAAAACTGTCTCTTTGTCACAAACAGTATCCTCACTTGTTTCACAGCTCAATACTGTCCAAACGCCTCTTCTAGGCTCTGTGGCTGCAGGCTGGGGCTTTGTTCCTGGGACCCATGTCCCTCCCTCTCTGCCAAACTCTCCTCCCGCCACGCGGGTCTCTCCGGGCTGCCGTTTGCTCCAGGGAGCTGGGCAGCCCTCTTCGCGTTTTCGCTTTTCCTACCAGTCTCAATGTGGCTTCTTCAGTGTTCCTTGGTTGAAGAGTCCACTTAGTTTAGTTCAAAGTTGGTTTATCCAGATGATGCTTCTTAAAATTGAGTTATAATCCACTTTGGTTCTGGGAGTTGGAAGTTGGTATGTCCACCTACTCCATCGCCATCTTGCCGTCCCCTATACTGTTTTCTTTAAACTATATGCTTATGCACTTTGGTGCAGAAATATTTTCATTGTGGCTTCAAATTTCCTAATTCTGTTTGGCTTATTTATTTATTTCTGAAACTTCCCTAAGGACTTGTGGTCCATAGGATACAATAGAAATTTAAAAGTGATACAATAAAGTTAAAATTTACTTTATGAATAGCAAAATGGTTTCAAAATTGTAGTCAATGTTTTAGTGTTCTCTCATTTTTGAGTTGTACTGAATAATGCAAGGCATTATTCTATAATGTTATGTTGTGCTAAGAAAAAAATATCACTATGGTTTTGAAGAACCCTAATATCCTTTTTGTAAATCATTTATTATTACTTTAGTAAAAGTTGTGATTTAATTTCAAAATGGCATTCTTAAAAATGATGAAACAACCACATAAAATTATACAAAGTATGTATTTGCACATACATACATGTATAGCAAGATATATATATATCTTTTTTTTTAATGACCTTAACTGAAGAAAAATTACAAAGTGAACAAGAAACTACTGGATATCCAGGGGAGGGAGGATTTACTTAAAAACATAGGCAACCATTCTTTGCATATACCATATCTTAAGAAAAGCAAACCATTACCTGTGCAAGGATGGGGAAACCAAGGTTCCTACACCCATTACAAGGAGTTAACGCTTCCCAGAGTCCTGAGGGCCCACAAGTGTTCTCATCCTCATCTTCTTCTTCCACTTCTCCTGGTGACAAATTTATTGTAGATGAAGTTCTCTGAAATTAAATTTATATTATACCAATATATTATATCAATGTTATTTAGTTACCTTAATATCAATTAAATTTAAATTTCTTATGGTGTAATTTAGCAAGCAAGTCAGTTTAATTCTAGCCATAGATATTTATGTGCCTGTGCCATGCAACTCAGCCAGAAAAACATGTGCAATTCAATTTTAAGTTGTAAGTAAAAAAAACTAGGTAGGAAAGACTGATAAGATATAAAGTTTGTAACAAAGAATAGGATATGAAAACGACCTAAGAAATAGTTGAACAGCAACAAATGAAAAAAATCTAATGATTTCTAAATGCATTCAGAGGAATAGCATGCACATACTTTTTTGAAATAGAAATGATCACAAAGCCCATTTTCTCACAATGTCCCCAAAAAACTAGTTTCCTTTTTGAAAAAAAAATGATTAATCACATTTTATATTATACATATAAAGAGGGATAATCCCAGGACTTCCATTTTGAACATGGTCTTCTAAACCCTCAAGGCAAAGACAAAAGAAGGGATGTTAAAAGCGGATGAACAATATCTAGAACAGGGATCCCCAAACTTTTTACACAGGGGGCCAGTTCACTGTCCCTCAGACTGTTGGAGGGCTGGACCATAAAAAAAACTATGAACAAATCCCTATGCACACTTTACATATCTTATTTTAAAGTAAAAAAACAAAACGCAAACAAATACAATATTTAAAATAAAGAACAAGTACATTTAAATCAACAAACTGACCAGTATTTCAATGGGAACTATGGGTGTGGATGCATCCTGTGCTCCTCTCACTGTCCACCAATGAGAGAGGTGCCACTTCTGGAAATGCAGCAGGGGCTGGATTAATGGCCTCAGGGGCTGCATGCGGCCACAGCCCGTAGTTTGGGGACCCCTGATCTAGAAAGTTTTGGATAATAATAAGCAGATGGGCAGATATTACCTGTTTCAGCAAATCTGAGAAAACTGAAGGCAAGACGCCTGCAAGGGGAACAAAGAGCCACCTGTCCACAACTCAGCACGCTGGAAAGGGCTTAAATATAGGAGAGACTCACCACCTTTGGAGGGGGAAGCACTGATGGGGCTAAAACAGCATGGACATGATGTATTAGAAAGAGTTAGACCTAGACCTGTCTCCTTCTCATCCAGCTGGGCAACTAAACTTTTACCACCTGACAAGAAACTGGAGGTTTACTTTCTCGTGAGGTTGAAGCAAAGCAATTATGAATTCTAAGAATTCATGCATAGTTAGCAGAGGGGCATCTCTCTCAAATCAAAGGAATTAAGTTAATATCTATGTAGAAAATGAAGACTGCCACCCTACCCTGGTGCCTACCCATATTTCCTTTAAAGAATATTGCAGCTAGGTTAATATTTTGCCCTTCCCCAGACAGAAGAGAATAAATATTCTTCTCTACAAAAATTAACCTCAGAGGAAAGAACATACAATGGAGTAAAGACAGCCTCTTTAACAAATGGTGTTGGGAAAATTGGACATCTACCTGCAAAAAAATGAAACTAGACCATCAACTTCTTACACCATTCACAAAAAAAACTCAAACTGGATAAAAGACTTAAATGTAAGTAAGCCGTGAAACCATAAGCATCTTAGAAGAAAACATAGGCAGTAAGCTCTCCGACATCTGTCGCAGCAATATATTTGCCGATTTATCTCCATGGGCAAATGAAATAAAAGGCAGGATAAACAAATGGGACTATATCAAACTAAAATGTTTTTGCACAGCTAAAGACAATAAGAACAGAATAAAAAGACAAACCACACAATGGGAGAACATATTCGACAATACGTCTGATAAGGGGTTAATAACTAAAATTTATAAAGAACTTATAAAACTCAACACCAGGAAGACAAACAGTCCAATCAAAAAATGGGCAAAAGAAATGAATAGAAATTTCTCCAAAGAGAACATACAGTTGGCCAATAGGCATATGAAAAAATGCTCAACATCACTAATCATTAGAGAAATGCAAATTAAAACCACAATGAGATATCACCTCACACCAGTCAGAATGGCGCTCATCTGCAAAACAACACAGAACAAGTGCTGGTGAGGATGTGGAGAAAAGGGATCCCTCCTTTACTGCTGGTGGGAATGCAGACTGGTGCAGCCACTGTGGAAAACAGTATGGAGATTCCTCAAAATATTAAAAATCAAACTGCCTTTTGACCCAGCTATCTCAGTTTTAGGAATATACCCTAAGAACACTATAGCACTGTTTGAAAAGAAGAAATGCGCCCCCATGTTCGTGGCAGCATTGTTCACAATAGTGAAGATCTGGAAACAGCCCAAGTGTCCGTCAGAGGATGAGTGGATTGAAAAGCTTTGGTACATATATTCTATGGAATACTACTCAGCCATAAGAAATGATGACATTGGATCATTTACAACAAAATGGATGGACCTTGATAACATTATACGGAGTGAAATACGTAAAACAGAAAATAACTGAGAATAGCATGATTTCATACATAGGTGGGACATAAAACCGAGACTATGAGACATGGACAAGAGTATGGTGGTTTCGGGGTGGGGGGAGGGAGGAGAGGGAGGGGCACAAAGAAAACCAGATAGAAGGTGACAGAGGACAATATGACTTTGGGTGATGGGTATGCAACATAACTGAACGACAAGATAACCTGGAGATTTTTTTTTTGAACATATGTACCCTGATTTATTGGTGTCACCCCATTAAAATTAATAAAAAATAAAATAAATAAAATAAAAATTTCAAAAAAAAATATTAACATCAGAGGAAAGATCTATGAGTACCAAAGAAAATGGCAACAGTGTCTGCCTTAATGCCTACTAGGAAGCCTGCATCTCAACAAACTCCACCTGCATAAACAGTTTCTAATTTTTTAAGTAAAATTTGAACAAGAACCTAAAGGTCACATATTTAAAGGAAGCCTTTAACAGAGACCAAAATAAATACACAGAAAAAAAGCTATAAATAGTAGCCTTAAAGAAACAAAAGATATTTGCATCCCTCAAATGAGAATTGAATACTACAAAACAAATATTAGGGGATATTTTATCAGTTCATATTCATTTTTAAATACCCCCTAATGATTGTGAGCAGTAGACATAAAAGCCGATAGAAAAGTTGGAAAATAAGTCTGAGGAAATCTCCCAGAAGATAGAACAAAAGATTAGAAGTTACAAGTTAAGAAAAGTAGGAGATCAAACTAATGCTTCCATGTAGAGTTAATCGGAAATTATCAAAGAAATAATGTAAGAAATTTTGCCAGAAGTTGGGAGAAATTCCATATTAAAAGAGCCTGCTGAATGCTCAGCAAAGTGAATTTTCTTGTAGAGAAAAAAAAGCAGTAAGCAATAAGTTTGCCTTAGAATCTTCAGAATATACTCTTCAGCACAATACTAATAGATCATGACTGTTGAAGTTAGTAAAGATATTAAGTATAAATGTATATTTTAAATGCAAATAGCACCCCTACTCCTTAAAACGTTGTTGCTTTAAAAAATAGAATAAAAGACTTTATAAGACTATTTTTGGCATTCACATATTAAATTTCCCTTTATCAATTTTTAGTAAATGAGAAATTATGAAGTTAAATAATTTCCCAATAAGTTACTATCTGTAAAATACAATAATCTGTAAAATACAATAATCATAATAGCTATAGTCTTTTAAGCACTATTATTCATTATTTTAATTCATACACCATCCCTTGAGGCAAATACTAAATTAAGACACAGAAAGGTCAGGTAAAACCCCAGGTCACAGAGCTGGTAAGTGGCAGAAGAAGGATTCCTACCTAGATTGCCTGACTCTAGAGCTTACTCCCTTAGCCACATTACATGGCTTCTTATTCAGCACAACAACTTGTGAAAGGCAGTATACTGAACAACCAAGCTGATGCAACCACAATTCAAATTGAAGACGTACATTTGTTCCCAAAAGCATTTTGTTGTCTGCAACAGCCAGTGAAAATTTCTGTAGTTTGGTACATAGCAGCCTATACTTTCATAGGTACACTTTCTCAAATCAGTTATAAAAGGTGATTATCCACCCTGGCTGGTTGGCTCAGTGGTAGAGCATCAACCTGGCGTGTGGAAGTCTGGGGTTTGATTCCTGGCCAGGGCACACAAGAGAAGTAACCATCTGCTTCTCCACCTTTTTCCCTCTCTTTTCTCTCTATCTCTCTCTTCCCCTCCCGCAGCCAAGGCTCCACTGGAGCAAAGTTGGTTCGGGTACTGCGGATGGTTCCATGGCCTCTGCCTCAGGAGTTAGAATGGCTCCGGTTGCTGTAGAGCAACACCCCAGATGGGCAGAGCATCACCCCCTGGTGGGCATGCCGGTTGGATCCCAGTTGGGCGCATGAAGGAGTCTGTCTGTCTGCCTCCCCACACTTCTCACTTCCGAAAAATACAAAAAAAAAAAGGTGATTATCACTGGAATTCTTGATTCAATGCAACACCTAGGTGAAAAAATTGGGGATGTCAAACACCTTAACATAGCAAGAGCATCAATATGATCAATGCTGTCTACAAAAATGAATAGAATGATCAAACAGGCATCTTCTTCACCAACTCATGATCAGTTATTGGTTTGACCACCAAGGTTGAGATGACATAGCACTATAAATCAGACACTCTTGGCTAAGAATTATCAACATTTCATATGTTAATTAGTTCTTTTCTTCCTCTGTCTCTTTCTCCTTCCCCCCAAAAAACTTCTTTGTGTCTCTTCCTTGTTCATAAATCTTCAATTATGTCACATAATCTTATTAATCCTCAGCTTCCTTATCTGTAAAGGAGGCACAGTAATAATTCCTACTTGACAGGGACATATGAGGATAAAATTAATTGCTTGACAGAGACTGGAACATAAAAATAATCAATAAATATTGCTGTTTTATTATTATTAATGTTACCCTAAAAGAAGTGTGTACCTACACATAGCACACACACACATACATACAAGTATGGCTTATTTATCCCAGGTAATTTTAAGTTATCTGAAAGCAAACATTGCATTATTCACACTTGTATCTCTTACCATGTATTGTGCATAATAAAATTTAATGATTGTTGAATGAATTATTAAATGAGTGAATTTCAAATCATCATTCTCACTTGACTACCTAGAAAATTTTACATATATTATGAGGTATATAAAATTGTATCATATATCTCATTATTGCTATTTTAATTTTATCTTATGTTAGCCTTTACCAATATAGCATTAGCAGAACAAAATTTATCATTGGTTTAGTACTGCCCCCTAAAGACAGTATATAAATTAGCTGTTTAAAACCATAATTTTCCACTTCAATGCTTTACAATTATTGAGAAAGATTTTATCAAACTAAATATAATCTCTAATTCTTTATTAGAGAGAAAGACAAGAAGAAGAAAGGGGGAGGAGAGAGATAAGAAGCATCAATTCCTATTTGCTCCACTTTAGTTATTTACTGATTGCTTCTCATTTGTGCCTTGACTGGGGAGCTCCAGCCAACCCAGTAACCCTTTGCTCAAGCCAGCAACCCTGGGATCAAGCCAGCAACCATGGACTTCCAGTCAGCAATCTTGGGCTCCAGCCAGCAACCTTGGGGTTTTGAACCAGGCCCTCACCATCCTATGTTGATGCCCTATCTACTGTGCCACCACCATTCAAACAGTATAACCTTCAATTACTTATGGGAAATAAGCCCCATGAACATACAAACTCAATTGTTTCCTTTATTTCAAATGACTTTTAAACTTTTACTGGAGATCCAACTGTGTTCTTAAAGGTCTTGATGTCAGGAAGTTCTCTATAGAATATAAACCTAAATTTACATAAAGTTTGAGTCTACCAGATTTTTTGCTTAATACATAGAAATTATGCAGAAGACATATTGGCATTCTACATTGTTTCAAAGAATAAATGTCATAATATATAAATACCATGGGGAAACAAATTTTAGCTCAAAGAAAAGTACTTCTAGAATAGTTATATTAGTCTAAAGTGAAAGAAATGGGATTTCCTTGTGATGTGATATCTATATAAACCATATATAATATTTTAAAAACAGTTTAATATAGTATTGTATTTTATTATAATAGTATATATCATAAATATATAGTCTATATTATATACAATATATTATATACTATATATAAAATATATATTATACACATTATATTGTATATAACATAGACAATATATTATATATTTTCTATAAAGCATGTTTATATAATTATTATACATAGCACTACATATAAAATATAACATAATTATATGTTATATATATAATTAATTATTGATTTTTTAATGAAAGTTAAAGTAATACATGCTTATTGCAAAGCCAATCATTCAAAATAAAAATTTATAAAGGAGAAAGTGCAGTTTTCATAACCCTACTCCCACTATAAACATTCAGTGCTATGTCCTTCCAGATTCTGTATTCTTGTCCAATGTTTTTATCAGGATAAATTACTAAATATGCAATTGTATGCCAAAGAGTACATCCATTGTAAACTTCAATTACATTGCCAGTGTTGTCTCTAACCCACTCTCCACACAGTGACCAAAGGAAAAAAAACTATATAAAAATGTGAATGTTATCCTTTCTACCTTTTCACTGTTCTTGGGATAAAATTCAAAATTCTTATTGTAATCCAAGAGGCTGTGCCTGATTGCCTTTATTGACTCTGTAGTTTCGCCTCACCGCCAACATTCTTCCTCCTCTTTGCTCATAGCACTTAAACACTACCACTGTCTCTCTCCCTTGAATACACCAAACTTTCTCTTACCTAGAACTTCTCCTAAGCACAGAGGTTTTCTCTTGCAGACACTGTTAATTGTCTCCCAATATATGTTCTCCCCTCTCCTCTATGACTTTAGTAACTGAACACCAATGCCTCTTTTTTTATAGCAACAGAATCTTAACTTTTAGTTGGGCACACGTTGCTTTGAATAAAGAACACATTCTTCAATTTCTTTGCCAGCTGGATGTGGCCATGTGATTAAGTAACAACCTTGGGCTATAAGAAGTGTTGTGAAATGAAGAAACCTGTCCTTCTCCCTCCTCTTCCTCCTTCTTCTTATTGGAATGCTCATGAAACAGCAGAAACTAGAGCATTCATCTAGGACCATGAGGACCAACACACAGAAAAATAAAATAGTAGAAGAATCCTGGGTTCTTCATACTGGTGAGTTTTACCAGCCTTGAGATGCTAACTCTAAGCTTTGCAAGTGGGAGTTGAAATAAGCTTCTCCCTTTTAAGCCATTGTTATTTTGGATTTTCTGTTACTTCCTATTGTACCAAATCTTAGTAAATAAATTGCTGGAACTTTCTCTTTTCTTCATCAGGATTTATCTTATTTTGCTTTAGGTGTGAATATAATTCCTTTCCTTTGGTCAGCCTTCTTGATACCCCAGTCAAAATCAGTTACCTTCCTTACATGCTTCTATAGTATGCTGCTTCTTTTACAAGAATTATCACAATTATAATTTCACAGTTATTTGTACGACTTTGGTTCCATGCCTTTCATCCCTATTTGATTAAAAACTGCATGACTGCAGAGATGTCTGCGAGGTTCGCTCCCACAAGTCCAGTGCTTGGCACAGTGTCTAGCACAGTAAAGAACTTCTCACTTCATGTGTTGAGTGAATGAATGAGTGAATTCATAAATGTCAGCTTTCCCTCAAAAATTTTTCCTTAATGTCAGCATTCTCACCAATTCTAGAAGGCACCAATTGAACTGTCATCCTAACCTTAGTGTCCATTATCTTCTGACTCCACTGTAATCACTTGCTGTCACTGTGTTCATCTCATATGCAAACTAATTGAATGCAGCTACTTGCTTTCATTGAAGACAGCATTCACACCAATCATTAGTGAGCTGCTTAGATTTTACCAAAACCTCTATAGTGGAGAAAGAAAATGGGCTTTAACTTGCACAATTTAACCCCTCTCCCAACAAATATTTTTCTCCTGGGTAAATGGTTGAGTAGAAGGTTGCTTTCACCGCCCCTTCCACCGAGAAGTACTCAGCTTCCTTGGTGTCAATTTCCTCTCACAGTTTTTTTTTTCATTTGCTCTTTAAATTCCTCTGCTCTTTATTCTACAGATCAATTTAACTCTAGTGTACACCTTATCTCCAAACTGCATAACCAATCCCATTAAGATGGCCTTACACAAGAATTATTAATTTTTGTCAATTTGAAAGGAAACACCAAAAAGAAAGATACATCCATGTTAATGTTTTTATGATACTTTTAAAATTGGGGGTCTAAGGCCTATTGGGCCACTGAAAGAAGAGGAAAATTATAAGATGTTAAGGTGGTTTATTTATACCAGAATTATAATAGCGCCATTGATCAGTTACAGGTCAGTAATGGTTATTATTCCAAAGGAGCAGACTGGCATCTTAAATTCAGTTCTGAAAAAACAATCACATGCTACAGTTTAATACATTAGTAATGCTCAAATAGTGTCAAATGTAGTATTTTCATCAGCTTATAAACACTAATCATCTGTATAAAATTTCTTAAAAAAAACTCTGCAATGCTACCCTATACTGTCTTTCCACCACAGCCATTTCCTCAGGTTACTGAAATTCACAAAGCCTGCAACATTTAAGTGTCTGAAAAAAAACAAAACAAATCTCTCTCAGATTCATTTGGAGTTAGCCATTAATTCTATTTTTTCCCTTTAGTTTTTATTTCATCTCAGTGAGGAACAATATATAAGCTGACATTTCTTTGGAAAGCAGTTGGTTGTGGACAGTGATGTAGACTGATGTAGTATTGAGTTAATGTTAGCAGGTCTATACAAGGACTGAATGGGTAATCAGTTTCATTATTAGGCCAGTGATTCATTAGCTATCAATTCTAAACTGCATTTATATCTGCAAGAAAAAGAAAGAAGAAAAACAAGTATTTATACCAATGACTACACTGAGTCCACCTTTTAACATCCATGTGCCAAAATGATGTTACTCTGCGTGGTAACATTTTAAACTTGGGGATTTGCCACTATCAAAAGTATTTCACATTTATTAAAAGACAGAATTTCTATTAAAACAATTATTTTAGTTACAGGAAATACTGATGGATAGATTAAGGAGAGCTGTTCTCTTTTTACTTTTTCTTTATTTTTTAAATGTTTTTAAAATTTTTATCCTTTTCATTCATTTTAAAAATATTTCTTTTATATTTTATTTATTCATTTTAGAGAGGACAGAGAGAAAGAGAAGTGGGGAGTGTTGTGGACACTTCTGTGTCCACCTATGCATCAATTTCCATATGTGCCTTGACCAGGTAAGCCCAGGGTTTCGAACTGGATACCTCAGCATTCCAGGTCGATGCATTATCCACTGCGCCACCATAGGCCAGGCCTTTTAATTGAATTTAGAGAGAGAAATGGAGAGAGCAAGAGAGAGGCAGAAACATAAATCTGTTCCTGTATATGCCCTGACAAGGGATCGAACCGGCAACCTATGCACTTCCAGACTATGTTCTAATTTGCTCTGAGCTATCCAGCCAGAACCTATTCTCTTTTTAATAGCACAAAAGGCATTTGTTATTATTCCTCTATAACACTGTTTCAACATACATTGTCCCCACTTGCTCCCTGTTTATGTAGTTGACATCCTTTTACAGCCATCTGGGAAACTTCAAAGAAAAATACATTTTGTTTGCTACTCTAATACAATCAATTTGTATGTCCTTTTAAAAATTTTATTGAACTTATTGAGCTGACACTGGCTAATAAAATTATATAGGTTTCAAGTGTACAATTCTGAAATACATCATCTGTACGTTCTTATACCTCTTAAAATTTTTGTGCATTTATTAGACTACCTTAATAATACTATTTATCATTCTAAAATTAGAGAGAAGTCTAAACTAATGGCAGGTTTATGCACAAGAGGCAAATGCTAATTTCAAAAAGTTAAGGTTACTCTAGAAAGTTTATTCCAATTCAGTTTGTTTTTTCAGCAGGATTTAGTGTTAAAGGCAAAATGTGTAACTTTTAGAAAACTAAACTATCTTTCATGAAAGATCATTTTATATAGACAAATAGTATTTTTCAGTTTCTTTAAAATTGAATTATGAAGTCTTATTTAAATCCATAATATGCATGCATTTTAAATGTACATTTCACACTTTTGATAAATGTATGCACCTGTGTAATCACCAACACAATCAAGACACCGAGCATTTCCATCAGTGTCAATGGTTACCTTGTGCCCCTTTCCTGTCCATATTTTCCTACCCCTGGCCACAGAAATATTTTTTGTGTTACTATATTAGACATGTCTTCTCCAGAATTTCACAAAATGGAATCATATAATGTACTCTTTATGTCTGGCTTCTTTCACTCTTCATAATGGTTTTGAAATTCGTCTCTTTTTTTGTGTGTCAGTAGTTTATTCCTTTTTCATTCAAAGTAGTATTCCACTGTATGGATAGACCAAAACTGGTTTATACATTCTTCTGTTGATAGACATTCAGGTGTTTTCAGTCTGTGACCACGATGAATGAAGTTGCCTTGAACATTCATATACAAGTTGATGTGTGGACATAGCTTTTGTTTCTCTTAGGTAAAGACCAAAAATGCCAAGAGACATGGCATGTGTATCTTCAACTTTTTAAACCATTATCAAAATGTTTTCCAAAATAATTATATCATTTGGAATTCCTACTGGCTGGCTGTGTATGAGAGTTCTAATAATTTCACATTCTTGGCAACACTTAATTTTAGCCATTCCAACGGGTGTGTAGAGTTATCATGTAGTGCTTTTAATTTCCATTTCTGTGATAACCAATGTGTTAAGTATCTTCTCCTGTGCTTGGAGGACATGCACATAACGTGTGTGTGTGTGTGTGTGTGTGTGTGTGTGTGTGCGTGCACGCGGGTGGGTGTGTGAAAAGGCTTTTAAATCTTTATTTTTTTATTGAGTTAATTTGACTTCTTATTCTTGACCTGCAAGAGTATTTTTAAGAAGACTTTTCAGAGCAGTATAAGGTTGGTAGCAAACCTGAGAGGAATGTACAGAGATTCTCCACATACCCCTGTCCCCACACATGTGTATCTTCCTCATTAGTAACATCCCCCACCAAAGTGGTATATTTGTTACAACTGCTGAACCTACACTGATATAACAGAATCACCAAAGTCCAAAGTTTACATTGCAGTTTACTCTTGGTGTTGTACATCCTATAGGTTTGGACAAATTTATAATGACTTGTATCCATCACTATGGCATAACACAGAGTATTTTCACTGTCCTGATTATCTTCTGTATCCACCTATGCATCCTCATAACCCAACAACTTTTCTTTTTTACTGTCTCCATAGTTTTGCCTTTCCAGAATGTCATACAGTTGGGAACCACAGTATGTAGGCATCTTTCACATAGTAACAAGCACTGAAGTTTCCTCTGTGTCTTTCATGGCTTAATAGCTCATTTATTTTTGTTTCTGAATAATATCCCATTGTGTGGATATACTACAGTTTATCTACTTACCTACTGAAGGACATCTTAGTTTCTTTCGAGTTCTGGCAATTATGAATAAAACTGCTATAAATATCCATGTGTCAGTTTTTGTGTGGACATATGCTTTCAGCTCCTTTGGGTAAATACCAAAAAACAAGATCATCAGATCATATGGTAAGAGTATCTTTAGTTTTGTAAGAAATTGCCAAACCGCCTGACCAGGTGGTGGCGCAGTGGATAGAGCGTCAGACTGGGATGCGGAGGACCCAGGTCCGAGACCCCGAGATCGCCAGCTTCAGTGTGGGCTCCTCTGATTTGAGCAAAGCTCACCAGCTTGGACCCAAGGGCGCTGGCTCAAGCAAGGGGTCTCTCAGTCTGCTGAAGGCCTGTGGTCAAGGCACATATGAGAAAGCAATCAATGAACAACTAAGGTGTCGCAATGAAAAACTGATGATTGATGCTTCTCATCTCTCTCTGTTCCTGTCTATCCCTCTCTCTCTCTCTGACTCTCTCTCTCTCTTTGTAGAAGTAAAAAAAAAAAAAAAAAGAAATTGCCAAATTGTCTTCCAAAGTTCCAGCACCGTTTTTGCATTTTCACCAGCAACAAATGAGAATTGCCTCTTGCTTCAGTCTTCTGTATTTTGGAAGCAAGGGAGCCATGCTCACCACTATACCACCAACAGTATACCATCAACCAGTCTTCTGTGTTTTGACCACCGCACAAGCTGAGTGATGGTATTCACCGAGGCTTCAATGTGCATTTCCCCGACGACAGGATGTGGAACATCTTTGCATATGTCCATTTGCCATCCATATATCTTCTTTGGGGAGGTGTCTGTTAAAGTCTTTGGGTCCATCTTTTAGTCAGGTGGGTTTATTGTTTTCTTACTAATTTTTAAGAGGTTTTTTTTTTTTGGTATATTTTAGATAGTAGTCCTTTATCTAACACATTTTGCAGATAATTTCTTCCAATCTATGGCTTATCTTCTGATTCTCTTAACATTGTCTTTCATAGAGAAGAGTTTTAATTTAAATGAAGACCAGTTTATCAATTATTTCTTTCATGGATCATGCCTTTAGTACTGAGTTTAAGAGTCATCGTGGTACCTAAGATCATCTAGGTTTTCTCCTATGTTATTATCTACAAGGCTTATAGTTGCGCCTTTTACACTTAGGCCTATGATTCATTTCGAGTTAATTTTTGTGAAGAGTATGAGAAGTGTCTAGATCCATTTTTTTGCATGTGAATATTCAGTTATAATTTTTTTTAATCTATATTGTAGGCATATTTCTTTTGTGCTGTTTATATAATAGCTAAGAAATCTGTTACTTTTACATTTTGGCGCAGTGTGAAGTAAAATGAAGTAAAAAAAAAGTCCTCCAAATATGTCCTTTGCCAAAAATTTTAGATATTCTAGGTGCTTTGATTTGCATATACATTTGATAATAAGCCTCTCATTCTCAGTAAAAATATTCTTCTTGGATTTTATTTGGGACTAACTGAATTCATAGTAGAACTGGGAGAACAGACATCTTAACAATATTTAGTCTTCTAATTTGTAAATATGGTATATCTCTCCATACATTAAGTCTTCTATAATGTCCATCAACAATGTTTCCATAGTCTTTGTTTTACTAGTCTTGCACATATCTTATTAAATTTACAGGGCTGAACAAGTATGTAATGTTTTAGGAAAATATTTTTTCAATGTCATTAATTTCAATTTTCAATTGTTCTTCACATAAAGAAATACTATCGCTTTTGTTTACTGACTTTGCATCCTGCTAACATACATTTTAGTTCTAGCTGCTTTTTTTAGTAGATTTCTGAGACTTTTCTATGTCAATGATATACATCATTTGTGAATAAACAGAGCTTTACTTCTTCTTTTAAAGTCTGTATACTTTTATTTCTTACCCTTGCCTTACTGCACTGGCCAAAATGTCCAGTACAATGTTAAATAACAAAAGAAAAGAGGAGAATCTTTGTCTTGTTTCTGACGTGAAGTCGGAAGTATTCAGTCTTTCAGCATTATGAAGTATACGGTTAGCTCAGTGGTTCTTAACCTTTTTTGAGGTACCGAACCCACCAGTTTCATATGCGCATTCACCGAACCCTTCTTTAGTGATAAATAAAATATGATTTTTTTCCCCAAATTCAAGACATAGGTATATGTTCTTTTACTGGTGCACAAAATGAGCTGTGCATGAACATCACCTTGCTCAAAGAACAAAACCAACAAAGTGCATGAACTCACAACAAATTACGGTAATACTTTATTCTGGCCTCCACGGCAGAGGCTTCTCCGAACCCCTGACTGAGACCGACTCATCGAACCTCTAGGGTTCGATTGAACCCAGGTTAAGAACCACTGGGTTAGCTGCAGCATTCTTGTAGAGGCCCTTTCTCTCTAGCTGAGGAAGTTCCTTCTATTCTCGGGTTACCTAGAGGCAGTATCCTGAATAGCAGCATTTTCTACAACTATTTATATGATATTTTTTCTTCCTTATTCTATTAACGTGGTGAATTACATTAACTGACTTGAGATTGTTAAAAGAACCTTGCCTTTCTGCCATATACTTCATTTGGTCATATGTATAATATTTTTCACGCATTGCTGGTCTTGGTTTGTGACTATTTTTTAAGGATTTCCAATACCTGCATTCATGGGTGGTACTGATGTAGAGTTAGTTTGCCTGTGTATACAGTGTCCTTGATACTGTAGTAATATTGACCACATATAATAACTTTGGAACAACCCTCACCTTTTATTTTTAAACAGGGTTTTAACAGTAAACCATCTGGGCTTGAAGTTTCCTTGTGAAGAAGATATTATAAAATTATTTAATGACCTCTTAAATTAATTTAATTAAAATTATATTGTTTATATTGATTATTTCAAAGAAATCCATGAAAAATTTTTTAACTATCAACAACTGCTCTCTACAAGATTAAACTTAAGGGTGAGGGAAAGAAATGATAAATATGTCATGAACTCTGAACTCAAGATTTAAAGAGATGTATGTATAGTTAAGCAATTAGACAGTAAGACTAGGCCAAAATTATGAGCATTACAGACATACAGAAATAAGGTGTTAGGAGATGATAAGGAAGTAATCTATCATTTCCGACTGAGATGTGAAGAGGAGAGAATTCAGAGGAGCACCTGCATTTAAACAACCATACTTAATGAGAGATAGAGGCGAAGTGGGGGTGGGGAGAAAAAGGTGGGGGATTGCATAGTCATGGCTGTATGACTGCTTATTGGCAAATTAGGTGTCAGGAAGGGCATAGTGAGGAGATGAGACAAGAAAACTAAATCAGGGCTATATTGTGGAAAATGGATGGTTTAAAACCAGTTTAACATTTGCCAAGGTATAATTTTCTACTGTTAATTCTATGATGATTATAAACAAGAAAGCATACATGTGGCTGGGTACAATAAATTCAGAGACTATTTCTCTTCTCTGAATTCCCGTAGTACAGATGGTCTTGGCAACTCAAATCTATTGGTTTTGAACTATTCGCTACTTTTCACTGAAATGTACCTTATCTTTATGATTTAAGGACAATGTTTTCTATATGTGTAACTTGCAAAATGACGAGCACTGTTCTAAGCAAATTATATGCATATACTTTTGACTAGACAACTCTGATGCATTCTCATTCTCTATATCCTCTTTCAACAATTATATAATAGAAATAGTCAGAAAAACATGTGAAAAAAAAAGACTGTCAGTAACTCCATAATCAAAAAATAATCATTCTTAAATGGTAATATTTTGTGGTTTTCAAAATAGAACAGCATATTAATTGCATTTCTTACCTTTATGTTATATACACTGTTATTTCTACTATACTATATTTTCATCCATTTTCAGGGGAAGTAATTGTTCAGTTATATGAAAGTAAAATTTTGAAAGAGCAAGAAAAGTGATTGAAATGCATATTAATTAAATGATCATAAAGTAACAAAACTTAACAACTGAAGCATTTTATATTGAAAAGTAAATGAATACAAATTAGACATTAAGTCTGTGAGATCAGCAGAAAACTGATTAACTCTAGGTCATACTGACATGAAGTCAAAGTAGAATAAATAAAATGGGAATAGAAATGGGAGATTTTACACAATCTATTAATATTAATACAGCCAAGGGTATGTTAAGGACATAACACTGCTAAGAGATGTGAGACAGATGGTTTTTGATACTTTTGGATGACTTTCATGATTCACATTTTTTGATGCAGAAAATTATACAATAAGTTTTTGATTTTTTTAAAAAATGAGAAAATATATATAGACTTCACTCCACTTAACAACAATACAGCAAGAAAGTTCGTGAACAGGAGACGATTAGAAATGCATAAGGAAAAGGAAATATTTTCTAGGATATATGCTTATCTCTAAAATTAATTTTATACACAAACAAAAAGAAATTTTAGCAGCTTTATTTGGTATCTTCTAAAAGATTCAAAGATTAGCCAATATGAAACTGCAGGAAAGAGTTCACGTAGCATGCCTGCCTATGCTTTGAGAGGTCTGCTTACAAGGGCACCCTTTGACTAGCTTCTGGGAACTTAGATTTCTGAAGAATTCCCATCACCCTTATACGAATGGTTCTCTGTGCCTGAACTATTAGTGTAAACAATGATTGATGGTGACCACATGATCTCCTTCCCAGGAGTCTGGAATTTTGTACATAACAGGCAAATGGTGTCTATATGATTAGCCCCCAATAAAAATCTGGGACATGGATCTCCAATGGGCTTCTCAGGTTGGCAACACTTCACAAGTGCCATCACAACTCATTGTCGGTAGAATTAAATGCAACTTGTTGGACTGCACTGGAAAAGGACCCTTGAAAGTATGACCCTGCTTTCTCTAGACTTTATTCTATCCACTTTCTCCTCTCATTTTTCTTTCTATCTTTTCACTGTAATAAATCATAACTGTGAGTACAATTACTTGCTGAATCCTGTAAGTCTTCCTAATGAATCATCAAACCTGAAGGTGATCTTGAGGACTTCAACACAAAAAGAAATATAGGCAGGGTATGGTAAGAAAGGAAAAGGCTAAGGTTGAGGCAAAGGCACAAATCAAACTTGTTGAAATAAGAGAATAATGCAACATAAAAATTTAAATTCTTTTTTGGAAGTGTCCAAGAACCAAAGTGATGCTACATAAAATCAAATTAGTATTTTGATGACCAAATTGGAGAAAATGGCCCAAATCCACAAATACACGCACACAAAGATGAAAATGTGTCAGAAAATTTGGTGGAGCAAAGGAAGACCAAGAACAGATAAATCCTAGATGAATAAACCTGAGCAGTAGATACAAAAAAAAATCAAAAATAGAAAAACACATTCTAGAATCAAGAAAGAATAAGCCTACAGTAAATGCCTGAAAAAATTAATGGAAAATACTTATATCTAAACATTTTCTGGAAAAATCTTTTAATTCTAAGGTTATAGAATAAATTATTCAAGTTTTGAGAAGGAGCATTCATAGTGCGTACTGTTCTCATCAGAATTTTTGTATACAAATAATAGAAATTGACTCTGGTTAAACGAAACAGCAAATACAACTATGTAAGTATAAGGTAGCTCTCAGAATCAATAAGCCTAAAAATCAGGCACTGAGAACACACTGCTGGAATCTCAACTCTCATATAACTAACAAGTAATTTGGAGATCTTTGCCAATAGAAAGGGTTTCATATCCTAACATAAAACAAAGAAAATTTTAAAACCTAATGTCTACCATATCTTCCAATGGAAAATATCATGATGATATTATATTTTTGCAATATTTGCAATAATAAAAGCATAAAATAATAGAACATATCAACAGATTATTCACAGTACACAGCTATAACTCAAAAATTTTATACCTACAAAAGTTACCAGTTATGTTTGAAAGCAAGAGTTAGGAAATACAGCTCTCATAAATAATTATCAAGAGAACAAATTTATCCCATTTGAGGATATCCCACTAAGAGACAAATTAAGGAATCAAAAACATGGAACAGTGAATATTTAAACCAATTTAATACAATTTTATAAGTATAATAATGTTTGTTATGATGGTTATAATATTGAAGGTAAATACCAAAAAAGGAAAGGTTTATAATATTAAAATAACATATATATTAAAAGAATTATAGCATCAGCTCTAATTAACAGTAACTTGAGATAGCAAATAAAGCAAGTTAAAGGAAGTTAAATTTCTCATCAGTCTCATTTATTATTTACTAGAAAATATAGTTTAAAGAGAGTACTAGATAAACTTGAAGCCAATAACTATTTAAATTAAAATAATAATTTCTAAATTCTGGTTCACAATAAAACAAAATAAACAAAATGTAGTCTACGTCATAAGAGGCAAAAAAAAAAGGCAGCAATTATGTACATAAAATATATTAGAAACCAACAGCAGAAATAATTTGGGGGGTATTAATAAAAAATAAAGTAAAAATTTACAGTTTTATTTTTAAAAAGGGATTTAAATAGAATAGGACTAATTACTGTACACTAATAAAACTTTAAAATTATAAAGAGTAATCCTGAATAGTAGGCTCTAAAAGCTACCATCTGTTGAGTGATGGCTATGTACTATATAAGACATGCTAAGTTCTTTAAATTTTTTGTCTTATTTAATCTTCAAAAACCACATGTTCTATTATAAAAATACTATTCTCATGTTTAAAGATGAAACCAAGAATCAGAATTTATCATCTCAGTTACTAGCCAAACTGTAAAAATAGTGCTTTTAGTCAAATAACACAGCATTAAAATATAAAGTAACGTTGTGAAATATAAAGATATATATAAAAACATAAAGGTAGAGGTGTGTTGACAGCAAGTTCTATCTGCATGTGTTTGTGTGACATTTTCACAGAGAATAGAATTCTAGGTAGACAGCTTTTTCTTTTAATGCTTTAAAGATTTCATATAATTATTTCTGACGCATAGTTTGTGAGTAGTCTGCTTTCATTCTTATCTTTGTACCCCTGTGAGGTATCTTATCTTTATTCTCTGATTCTTGTAAAATTTTTCTTTACTTGTTCCTGTCATTTTATTTAACATTCATTGGTATGTATTTCTTTATATTTACTTCATTTATGGCTTATTGACTTTCTTGGATCTGTGGGTTTATAGTTTTCATCAAATTTTGAAAATTCTCAAACATTACTTTCTCAACTAATTTTCCTATCTTCCCACCCTTTCTTGGACATCAAGGTTGTCTCACAGCTCACTGATGCTCTGGTCATTTGTTGTCAGTCTTTTTTTCTCTCTCTGTGCTTCATTTAATTTTTATTGCTAGGTCCAAGTTCATTATCTTTTCTGCTTCAGTCCTATCTGATATTAATCTCATTCAGTGGACTTTTCATCTCAGCTATCATATTTGTTATCTCCAGAAGATTCATATGAGTCTTTTTTTCTCCTCATCATGCTCATGCATCCTTTTACTTGCTTGAGCATATTTATAACACTTGTAATAGCTGCGTTAAGGCCCTTGGCTGGTAAACTCATCATCGCGTCACTTTTCCATCTGTTTCTATTGATTGATTCTTTTTCCTCTAAGTTATGGTTTCTTTGCCAAGTAATTTATTATTGTTGTTGAATACTGTAAATTTTTCATTGTTAAGTACTAGATTTTGTTTTATTATGTTTTACTGGCAAATACATAATTTACTTGCAGATCAGTTTGATTATTTCAAAGCTTCCTTTTAAACTTCGTTCAGATGGTTCCTGTACAATCTTTATTCTAGGGCTTCATTGCCAATATTAAGATGACACTCTTCTGAGTACACAATCTGATGCCCCATATCTTATAAGTTAGGTTCCTTCATTAAGCTGGTGGAAATATAAAATATTTTCAGTCTATGTCAGCTACTGGAATTGTCCAAACTGCTTTCCAGTTTCTTGAATGTGCAGATTAGCAGTCAACCAAAGAGTTGATAGAAGCCTGACCAGGCAGTGACTCAGTAGATAAAGTGTCGACTGGGATACAGAGGACCCAGGTTCGAAACCCAGAGGTTGCTGGCTTGAGCGCGGGCTCATTCAGCTTGAGCAAGGCTCACCAGCTTGAGTGTGGGGTTGGTGGCTTGAGTGTGGGATCATAGATATGACCCCATGGTCACTGGCTGAGCCTGAAGGTCACCAGCTTGAAGCTCAAGGTCGCTGCTTTTGAGCAACAGGTCACTTGCTCTGCTGGAGCCTCCCAGTCAAGGCACATATGAGAAAGCAATCAATGAACAACTAAGGAGACTAAGGAACCACAGCATAGAATTGATGCTTCTTGTCTCTCTCCCTTCTTGTCTGTCTGCCTCTATCTGTCTTTCTCTCTGAGTCTCTTTATGTCTCTGTTTAAAATAAAAAAAGAAGAGTTGATAGAATCCTTCTGCACATCCTCAGGTCATTCACTGTATGCACTTTCCACATCTCCAGTACTACATATTCCAGCAACTTCGACCTACCTGAAAACTAAACTCTATCTTTACAACTCATGGAGAACAAGGGGCTCTGTTCAGGTTGCCTCTCAATGCTCTGTTGCCTATAAACTTTCTTCAGACATAAAACTGGATAACATAAAGCTCATCCCATCTAGAGTGAGACATGCTGTTCTTTAGAAAATTCCCCTCCCCACCCCCCTTTTTTTTTTACCTGTTTGATGCTTACTTATTTTTAATGTCTCAGCTAAATATGACTACTTCTGGATAAAATAAAGATTATCTATTTATAGTTTTAAAGCCTTATATAATGGTTTCCAACCACTCAGTAGATCTCCATATTCTGCTCAGTATTTTATGAGCCTATGCTGGACTATGTTATATAGCTTGTTTTTATCCTAATGCCTTTATTCTTTTTACTGTCTCAAACATACCTGCTAATTTCTCAAAGTTATTTGTTCACTCATTTGTTAATTCAAGTTCATTCAACAACACGTGATATGTGCTAGTAATTCTCCCAAGTTTCATTCTATACTTTGAAATGCATCAATGTCCTCCCATCACCATGGACACACATATGCTTGCACATGCAGACACAAACAAACAGAATATATGTGTACACACATTTTAAAATTCTACTCCTTCCAAAAATTCTTCTCTCATTAATGAAAGCACGTTTTCACGTGCTTTTTTCTATTTAAAACTGCAACACCTTTGAATCTCTCAATTCTTTTGATAAATATTTTAATTACTTATGTAATTTATGTGTTTATCTGGTATTGCTCATCTTTGCCTCCTCCGTGTTGTCTTTCTTAAACAATAAAATCCTAGAGAGTAAAAAACATGCTTTTTGATCCCCTAAGCCCTTACTCCAGCAACTGAGAAAACTTTCAGCAATACTTAATGTTAATATTGCAGCACTATACCCAGTGGTGGCACAGTAAATGTTGACTGACAGAATGGAAATAATACCCTTGATAAATGTTGAAGGATGAGGCCTTCTTTTATTGCAGTTTTAAATACCCTGTAACTTCTGGTCAAATCCCTTTACTTTCTATACGACACAAAATAAATTATTGGCAAGACTTGCTCAAGATTTTATACTTGGGAGAGAGAGTATATTTTCATCAATGCAAGCAACCAAAGCATAAAACAGTAAAATGAAAGAATTTTGATAAAATTATTCCATTTTAATATCATCAAACAGGTGCTGGCACTGATAAATGTAACCTGGAGATTTAATTCAGAGAAATCTTCTCCTTCGGGCATGTTTAAAAGAAGCTGTTTGCATTTCCTGCATATGATTATTCAAACCCTGAAAGCACCTTTTAAATATGAATTATAATAAATCCAGCTGCCTTAAAATGAAACTAAGAGTCTCTCCCCTCCAGTCTTTAGTAAATAAGAAATTGATGTAATAGAATTATGTTTTGCTTGGCTATCCCTCCTCCTGAATAGATCATTCATGTTTAATTTTTAATGTATTGTGAGTTTACTAAAGTTTGTACAGAAGTTAATTTTTTAAATGTTAAAATATTTTCATATTTGTTTTATTTTAATGCTGTAGTTTTTTTTTCTAATGAATTATCTCTCCTACAAGATGAACATTTCAAAGAAGCAAGCACGCCTCAATCAGGGAGGATATCTTCAACAAATGGCTTAGAAAAAATTTAGGAGACCCCCAAAGCCCCGATAATCCTGGTATATCCAAGATGTTGCCATTCTAATTGCTAGATGTCACAGTTCCTAATCAGAAACTAACTTTGGGGTATAGCCGAGAATTTATCTTCTGTAGTTCAGTAAAACCTAGACATGACAGTCTCGAACCATTGGCTTGAAGCAGGAAGAGATTTCCTTATAACAGCAGAGCATTCTTCCATTCTCTGCTAAACTTAACACTTATCACTTACTTGCAATAGCTATGAGTAATGCCAGAAACCCACAAACTCTACTATTTTCTTCCTACAAAGTTTTTCTGTGTATTTTTGTTTTTGTTTTTGTTCTTTTTTTGGCAAGAGAGAGACAGACAGACAGGAAGGGACAGAGATGAGGAACATCAACTCATAGTTGCAGCATTTTAGTTGTTCATTGATTTCTTTCTCATTTGTACCTTTACTGGGGAGATCCAGCTGAGCTAGTAGTGAACCCTTGTTCAAGCCAGCAACCTTGTTCTCAAGCCAGCAACCCTGGGCTTCAAGCCAGCAACCTTTGGGTTCAAACTCGCAACCATGCGGTCATGCCTACGATCTTACGCTCAGGTCAGTGACCCCATGCTCAAGCCAGCAACCTTGAGGTTTCAAACCTGGGTCCTCAGGATCCCAGGCCGATGCTCTATCCACTGCGACACCACCTTGTTAGGCCCTACAAACTTAAAACTTTGGTAAGCACATGGTTGACTATCGTAAGTCAGGTACTGAGGTTGATGTTTCTGTGTATAAGGAAGTGGGAGGTAGGGTAGTGAGAAGTTCCTATGATGAAATAGACAAGGCCATAGATATCCACTAATTAAAAATTTTATTGACAAGTTGTGGTAGGTTACAAAAGTGGTCACAGTTCTTTGGGTCTACTATAATTAAGAGGTAGAGACTATTTTTCTACCTCTTAAGGGTAGGTTAGCCTTGCAACATGTTTTGGCCAAAAGTAATGTTGTGTTAGTTCCAAGCCAGTCCTCTTGAAGGCTTTGACAGGTCCTCACTCATGACCTGAGACTGCAATATTAACCATCCTTGGTTAGCCTACTGGAGGGCACAAAGCCATATGAAAGTGATTGCAGCCTGACCTGTGGTGGTGCAGTGGATAAAGCATCGACCTGGGAACACTGAGGTCGCCAGTTCAAAACCCTACACTGGTCTGGTCAAGGCACATATGGGAGTTGATACTTCCAGCTCCTCCCCCCTTTCTCTCTTTCTTTCTCTCTCTCTCACTCTGTGTCTCCTCTCTAAAATAAATTAAAAAAAAGAAATTAAAAAAAAAAAAGAAAGTGATTGCAGGCATCCTTACACAACTGAGGTTATCGTCACCTTGGCAGCCCCAGTTGATGCAACAGTTGGCTAATGTCACATATATGAGGCCACACCAGATCTGCTCAGCCAGTCCACACCAGAACTACCCAGTGTATTCTAATCTAGATGGACAAATTGCAGAGAGTAAGCTAAAAGATGGTTGTTGTTTTAAGCTACAAAGTTTAAGGTGGTATGTTATACAATAAAAGCTAACAAACACTTTGACCTATAAGATTACAGCTGATTATTTGTAATTGTTAAGGTAACACAAGGGTCTAATGTTTTCAGCCCAGTTCTCTGATAGGTGGGCTGAAGGCTGGGGTGCATTAAGCAGATAGGCAAGTCCTCTGTGAGCTGACACAGGAGGAATAATTTGGCTTCCTCTCTCCATAGCCAGATGGAGGCATTTTTCCCCTGCACAGTTCCTGAGAATGCGGTGAAGAGGGATGATTGGGATACTCATGTGGAACACGCATAGTATTTGGCTTAGATTTAAAACGTAGAGTAAAATAAATATCCCCAGGGAGAACTAATACAAGATAAGACATTTCAACATCACTAAATTCAGTTTCCTGTTACTGTGCATACAATAGGTACTAATATACAATATGTAAATATAAATATTAAATACTGTATGTATATACATACATTTTCTAATGGGAAAAATGGTGCCAATTTCTAAATAAAGCTAAATTGGATTTAAATTCTGCCTTCACTCATGAGGAAATGCAATTCTCCGGCTTAGAACTGGCTTTCCTAAGCCAGGGCAAGGAACCAAAAGCTCAGGAGCTATCTGGTCATTCTCCAATTAAAACCCTAGAAGTGTAACGCATGTCTGATAATCTTTCAAATTAGAGGACATTTCTAGAAAAGGAAAAAAATGGCATACTGAACACACACACACACACACACCTGCTTTCCCTGTCCCCCAAAATGCCATTAAAAAGCCAGTATTTGTAAAGGCACAAAGGCATGAAGACAAGCAGAATGAGAGGGAACTGCAGTGATGAAGTTCTGACAGCCGTAGACACCTGACAAATGACTAGGCAAACATGAGAAAAAAAAGCAGGCCATGGGGAAATAAAGAAACGAAACATCAACCTGATGACACTAGGACGGTCCTACAAATTCCATACCAGACATGTCTAGAAGATATGTCTAAAAGCAAAGTGAAGAAAAAGGCTAAAACCCGAGAACAATTTGAAAGGGTATTTATACAGCAGTCAGATTCCCATACACATTCTCCATTCTTTTAACCCAATGACTATTTCTCCTTCAATCTTGAAAAGACTGAAAGTTTGTTCTATGGAAAGAGTAAAAAATAATTGTCTAGACCAGTCAAAGTTTATGGTAAGGAAACATACTGACAATGGGATGATGGAGAAAACACAGGCATACTGAGTGCCCTGAGTTCTCTTTCCCTGATTGGCCCTAATAATATCCCATTAGGACCTTGAAAGAGTAATTTTCTAGGATATATGTCTAGCTCAAGAGTAAACATTTAGTGATATTGACATCAAAGTTTCCCCGATGAAACAGCTCCATTGGATCCAACCTAAAGCAAAACTTACAGAGAGGCAACAGTATTTAGAAGACAATATAGGAATCACTTTATATTTCCCAAGAAAACATATTTCCAACTCTAAAGCTGTAAACCTAGTCTGTCAATCAGGGGTAAGGATAGGATAAGGATATTTTCAGGAGATATGCTCTACCAAAACAAGTGGAAGCATGGGATATAGAAATCTGGGATCCAACACAGGAGAGAGGCAATAGGAGTCCCCAGGACATGGTGAGGAGAGCTCCAAGGATGACACCATGCAGAAGTAGAAGGTAACCAGTCCAGACTTGAGAAAATAAAGAGACCTGGGTGACATTCTTTAAAGACATAAAGTATATAGAATAGCTGATGGATCTGAATATCTTGAGAAGATATGAACTTGGAATTGTATTGCCGATACAGGGGTGGCAAAAGTAGGTTGACAGTTGCATTGTGACCTTATTTTGAGTTAATAAAGCTACTGTAATAATCATGACCTCTGTTTTTTTTTTCTGTGTCTTTTTCCACACAAACAACTGTACACCTGCTTTTGTCTATCCCTGTATATGCACAGAAACCTAACCACAATGAAATTAGAAGACAATTATTAGCTCTAGAGGAAACAAAAAATAATGTAAAGGAAAAGTAAATGGAGAAAACTAATCTAAATGAAAGAATACCATGAACATAGGAGAGTAAAAGAACATGTGTACACACATGTGTGCTTGTGTGGTGTGCAGGGAGGAAGATGAATCCTTGTGTGCTGTAGTGGAAGGTTAGCCAATAATACCTAATGCCAAAAAAAAGGTAAATAGCAGAAAACAGGTTAGAACATAAAAGATACTGAGACAATCAGATAAAAGAGATAAATGTGATAGGGAGATGAGAGGAAGATGGGCTGGAGACTGCAACTGGATCCCAGCTGTAACAGGTACTAGCTTTGTTACCAGGGTCAGCTGCTTCTCTGACATAGAAACTCCCGCCTTCCCTCCCTCACAGAGCTGTAGTAAGGAAGAAATAAAACAAGGCAGTGAAATCACCCAAAGTTCCAGTAATAGTCACCTCAGTATTTTAGAAGGACAAACCACATACCAGGTGACACACTAGTAGAAATCTTCTATTTCATAAAATGCAACATAAAAAAAAAAATCAAGTTTGTGACTTTCCAAACAGCATAGCATGCACTCTAATTCTAATACACTGAATATTTAACAAGCTCTGGTTTCTGGGTAAATAAAATTTCTTTTTGCTTTTAATCCAGGATAAAAGGTGATGTGTGGGTAGCAAAATGACATTACCACACAGGGAGAAACAGCAAGGGGAACCCGAATTAGAGGAGGGAAAACGGTGTGGCAGCCTGGTGGGCATCAGTAGCCATCTCACTACAGACTGACTCTCTTGCATTGAGGTTATCACAACCACACTGCTAAAGAAAAACTGTAGCTGTTTAGATGTCTTTATTGCACTGACTCAGAGACTGTGGGTATAAGTGGGAACGCATTCCAAAGAGAATCCATTTACAGCTGTGAATCATTCATCTGAAGAACAACGTGCTGAATGGGCCATCTCTGACAGGCTGTTGCTTGCCCAGATGTCTGTCAGGGAAGTGAAGGTCAACGTGGGGGTCTGCATCCGTCAGTGCTCAGTTTCCTGGAGCAGTGACGACTGGACGAGCTGTCTCCATCATAATGCTTGTGAGCCAGATTCAATTAAGTGGGACTCGTAACAAAAATGTGAAGTTCGACATTTTTGTTACAGCCTTGCTATCTAGATGGTTTTGTAATAAAGTTGGTGACCAGGGTTTGGAAATGACAGACTATATCAGTGTGGAAGTCTTTCTTTAATGGCTTCATATTGTGAACATAAAGAACAAAGAAGTAAGCGTATTGTTCCTAACACTGTATGGAGGGCTAAAATCCAGATTTACTGTATTCTCAACAGGGACTATTTAGATCCTATATTACTTGACTTTGCTCTTGTAACAAATTACCACAAACCTGGCAGCTTAAAACAGAAAACTTAGCCTGACCTGTGGTGGCGCAGTGGATAAAGCGTCGACCTGGGAACACTGAGGTCGCCAGTTCAAAACCCTGCACTGGTCTGGTCAAGGCACATATGGGAGTTGATGCTTCCAGCTCCTCCCCCCTTTCTCTCTCACTCTGTGTCTCCTCTCTAAAATGAATAAAATAAAAATAAATTTAAAAAAATGAAACAAAACAGAAAACTTATTCTTTTACAGTTCTGGAGGCCAAAAGTCCAAAGTCGGTTTCACTGAGCTAGTCAAGGTGTCGGCAGGGCTGCTACCTCTGGAGGCTCCCACTGTCTTCTGCAGCTTCCTTGCTGCAGGGATTCCTTGCTGTGGCTCTTGGTTCTCTCATCTTCGTCCATCATCATATCGCATTCTTCTCTCCGTGGTCGACTCTCCCTCTGGCTCCCTCTTATATAAAGACAGTTGTGATTACATTTAGGGCCAGCCAAAATATCCAGCGTAATTGCTGCATATTAATATCATTAATGTAAATCACATCTGCAAGCCCCTTTGGTCATATGAAGTAACATTCACAGTTTCTGGGAATTAGGACCTGGATGTTGTTGAGAGCCACTATTCAGCCTAGCAGAGGTCCTGGTCTCATAAACGTCTTAATAAGAAGCTGTTTGTCTATGATAAAGTACCTCATTACTCACATACAAAGCCAGCCAAAATACAATAAAGTTACATTGATTGGAAGTTGTAAATCAATACCAGTTAGTCTCCAGAACTCTTTCATAAATTGTTCTAAAAATTTTATGATTCATTCCTCTTAAAAAGCACATTGTGGAAAACTAAACAACAGCAAACATAATGGGTCGATGATATCTTAGAGGTGAATGCTTGAAGGAGTCCAGTGATACTTATAAGCTGTATGCGTGGACTGATTTATGCTAGAATAACCACTGTTGGTCCTAAAAAGTAGCAGGCAGTTTTAATTCAAAGTATATACATTGAGCAGATTTTGAAGCAGTTGCTCTGACACCTGAGGATGCAACTATGTTTAAAAGTGTGTGGGATGTGGAGCAGAAGAAGGAACTAACTTTTATTAAATGGCTACTATGTCTCAGGCACAAAGTTACAGTCTTTACAAATTTTAATGTTAATTTAGTATATGGTCGCAGCAACAAATGATGTAGGTATTCAAAAAAGAGAAAAATAATAGTCAGAAAGAATTAGGTAACTTTCTCAGGTTTGCAAGCTGGCTAATGGTATATCTAAATTCAAACCTTCCTTTGCTGAAATAAAAAAATCCATAATGGGCTTTTCAGGATGCTTTAGGATACAGAAGAGGTCTAGAACTGACAATAGCAGTAGCTCATAATGGCTGCATAACCAGTGTTGGACCCCATATACTGATGATATCACAATACACAACTTTAAAGGTTGTTTCCCATTTCTGGGTTCTAATTTCACACTTTTGAATCTGCCTCTCTCACCCAGGCAAAAAAAATTCATGGAATCATCTCTCCCCATAAAATCGGATCTACCACCAAACTCAATTTCTCACTTCATCTCAGATGGAGCCTTATGCCTTTAATTGAACTGAGATTAATTGCATGGATTTTCCATAGTAGGGTTCATGCATTTTTTCCTATTATAGTATCTACTTTCTAAAGCTCACTTAACTGAGATCTAATATTCTACATCAGGTTACTATAGAGATAACTGCTAAAAACTTGATCCAATAGGAATCTGAGCCATTACAATAATGAGAAAGTACTTTCCTCATGATGTTGACATTGTACCATAAAAAAGGCAAGCGTCATCATAATTGCCATTTCATCAGACTTCCTTTTGACTTTAGACCAGCATTCTTTGATAAGATGTCCACAACTCATTAACTAGAAGAAAGTTAAAGATAAAACCACCAATATACAGATAACACTGGGGAACAATTTTTTTTTATTTTATGTTGCATAAGGTTTTAGAACTTTTTCTATATAGCTCTGCATCGCTGATTCCAAATCTGAAATCCATTTTTTTGGTGCATGCTCTAGTTTTCATGCAATTTTTTAATTTCTTTTTGTTACAGTTAATGGCATGCATTGGTTTTTAACTTGGAGTTAAAGGGCAACGACTCT
Source organism: Rhynchonycteris naso (assembly GCA_037038555.1). NCBI lineage: Eukaryota > Metazoa > Chordata > Mammalia > Chiroptera > Emballonuridae > Rhynchonycteris > Rhynchonycteris naso. Next base: position 87,276,600 of record CM073000.1, read on the forward strand.
TGGATTGAACATAACCACAAGGCAATTAATGTTTTACAAACATCACTTTTACATAATTGTAGTAGTTTTTAAATGTAAAAAATTATTATCTGATAAAAACACTCTCTTATTTTGTTTTAAGATTGAATCATGGCTTCTTCGAGTAGGCGTAAATGTAAGAATAGTCCTGACACCTTCTGTTATATATGTGGCTGTTACACACTTCAACGTCAAAGGCGCAATATTTCATCATTTGTGACACGTGCATAGATTGCCTATTTTCAGTTTTCCTTGGCAATCAAGACAAGAATTGGGCTCCTCATATTGTGTGTCATAATTGTGAGGAAATACTTCGTGACTGGACAAAAGGAAAATGTAAAGGAATGCCTTTTGGTATTCCCATGGTTTGGCGTGAACCTAAGGACCACAGCAGTACTGTTATTTCTGTCTGATCCATACAAAGGGCATTGGCAAGAAAAAACGGCATTAGATCGCATATCCTAATATTCCTTCAGAAATACGACCTATCACACACTTTGAGACACCCCTGGTTCCAGTTTTCAATTTTATTTCTTCTAATGACAAAGAAAGTGAACATGGAGATCAAGTGTATTTTGATAAAATGCATGAGAAAATGGTTGTAGAATCTGAAGGGTCTTCTGATGCCAAGCAGTCATTAACCCCTCAGCAGTTTAGCCAACCAGAATTGAATGATTAGTAAGAGATTTGGGCCTATCAGAAAAAGCAGCTGAGTTATTATCCTCTAGGCTTCAAGAAAAGAATGTACTTCACTGGTCAGCTAAAGTATTCCATTTCAGAAAGTGTGAACAGAGACAGCAAGATGGCGATGGAGTAGGCGAACATACCAACTTCTAACTCCCAGAACCAAAGTGGATTATAACTTAATTTTAAGAACCATCATCTCAATAAACCAACTTTGAATTAAACTAAGTGGACTCTTCAAACAAGGAACACTGAAGAATCCACATTGAGACTGGTAGGAAAAGCAAAAATGCGAAGAGGGCTTACCAGCTCCTTGGAGAGAACAGCAGCCCAGAGAGACCCGCGAGGTGGGAGGAGAGTTTGGCGGAGAGGGAGGGACCTGGGTCCCAGGAACAAAGCCCCAGCCTGCAGTCCCAGAGCCTAGAAGAAGTGTTTGGACAGTATTGAGCTGTGAAACAAGTGAGGATACTGTTTGTGAAAAAGAGAGATTTCTCAGACCCAAGATTCTTCTTAAAGGGACAGCACAGAAAACCTCTCTCACAACCACTCACCCGGGGTTCCGGGGAATGGGGACAGAGGAGAGGACCAGAGCAGCAGGAAGAGAGTGTGGACTGGAAGGCATAGGGAGAAACACTCTGAGAGACAGCCACCCTAACCCCTGGGCTAAGTCAGTTCCCTAATCAAAAACGAACACTTCCCCTGGAACTAGCAATACCAGCAAAGGGAAGCAGGACACCAGCCAAACAAGCTCTCCTGGGGTACTTAGAGCAGAGCTGCTTAGATGAAGGGAGCTTCCAGGACTACAGTATGGAGTGTTAGGATCTGAGCTGCAGTGCACCCACCCACACTGCTGAGGGCTTGCTGGAGGGACGGAGGAGGTGGGACACTAAAACGCGGTTCTGTCGGCCGGGGCGGAGGCCCAGCCTGCGTGAGTTCGGTCTAGCCCAGCAGGGGTTGAGGGGATGCGGGAAAGCGGTATAGCATCTGTGGGCCTGCCTGCAGCCCCACCTGCGGGAGAAAAGCGGGAGGCCAGGAACAGGCAGAAATCTGCTCGGCAACTGTGCGCAAGTTGGCCCTGATCATGGGGGCGGGGTGAGGACCGGGGACCTGCGGAGGCCCACAGCTGAGCGCGCACACCAGCAGCCCAACCCACCCCGATAAACCGCAGTTTGCGATCCTGCGCAGAAGGGCCCTTGCCTCAGGGGTGGGGCTAAAGCTCCAAACTGGCGGAAACTCACAGCTGAGTGCACGTCAGCAGCCCCATCCAGCTCGAGAAACTGTAGCGAGCAGGCTCTGACAGCGGGGGCTAGGCGGAAGCCAGGGTACAGGTTGGGTCCACAGCTGAGCAAAGGTACTCACCTCTACCCTTGGTGCTGAGGCTTGTGGCTTCAGTGCAGTGCGCAACCCAACCTGTGGGGGCGAGGCAAAGGCCCAGGCAGGCTGAGGCTTTTAGAGCCGGGAACCAGAACACAGCCCCTCCTGCAGAGGAGAGGCAGAAATCACAGCAACAGCCGCAGTGGGCCGGTGCTGGCCACGCCCATACGCAACCACCCTAGGCAGCAGCAGAGGGGGTGGCAGGCCTGCAGAGAGACCACACCTAGAGAACACAAAGGCAACACCCATTGGACTCCAGTGGCCACAAAGTTCTTATACACAGAAAAAATGGACAGGCAGAGAAATGCAACCCAAATGAAACAATAGAAATCCCTGGAGAAGGACCTGAATGAAACAGATATAACCAAATTAGCAGATGCAGAATTTAAACTAATGATAATTAGGATGTTCAAAGAAATTAGAGCAACAATGGATAGTCATTATGAACACCTAAATAAAGAGATAACAAGTACAAAAGAGAAAAATTAAATAATAAAAAAGAATCAGAAAGCATTGACAAATACAGTATCAGAACTGAAGACCACAATAGAAGGAATTAAAAGCAGGATGGATGAAGCTGAGGATGAAATCAACATGTTACAGGACACAATAAACAAAGGCACAGAAGCAGAGCAAAAAAAAGACAAGAGACTCAAAAAATGTGAGAAAAATCTAAGGGAGCTCTGTGACAACATGAAGAGAAATAACATCCACATCATAGAGGTTCCTGAAGAAGAGGAGAGAGAACAAGAAATAGAAACTTTCTTCAATCAAATCATAGCAAAAAACTTCCCTAAATTGAGGCTGAAAAACATTTCAAAAATTCAAGAAGCACAGAGAGCTCCATTAAAGAAAAACCCAAAGAAATCTGTACCAAGACACATCATAGTTAAAATACCAAAGCTAAGGGATAAAGAGAAAATTTTAAAAGCTGCTAGAAAAAGAAAGGCTATCACCTACAAAGGAGCCCCCATAAGGATGACATCCGACTTCTCAACAGAAACACTTGAGGACAGAAGGAAAGGGCAAGATATATTCAAAGTAATGCAGAACAAGAACCTACAACCGAGACTACTCTATCCAGCAAGGATAACATTTAAAATTGAAGGAGAAATAAAGAGCTTCCCAGACAAAAAAACTCAAGGAATTCATTAAAACCAAACCAATTCTGCAAGAGATAATAAGGAGCCTGTTGTGAACAGTTCAAAAGGAGGAAAGAATACAGCAAAGAAAGAATACAGCTTTAAAGAATAAAATGGCAATAAACAACTATATATCAATAATAACCTTAAATGTAAATGAATTAAATGATCCAATCAAAAGACATAGTGTAGCTGCGTGGATAAAGAAACAGGACCCATACATATGCTGTCTACAAGAGACACACCTTAAAACAAAAGTTGCACATACACTGAAGGTAAAAGGATAAAAGAAAATATTTAATGCAAATGAAAATTTAAAAAAAGCCGGGGTAGCAATACTTATATGTGACAAAATGGACTTTAAAACAAAGGCTGTAGTAAGAGATAAAGAAGGACACTATATAATGATAAAAGGAATAATTCAACAGGAAGATATAACTATTATAAATATCTACGCATCAAATATAGAAGCCCGACATACATAAAGCAGACTTTGATAGATATAAAGGGCGAGATTAACAGCAATACTATAATAGTAGGGCATTTCAATACCCAATTAACATCACTGAATAGATCCTCAAGAAAAAAAATTAATAAAGAAACAGCGGACTTAAAGGATACACTAGATCAACTGGATATAATAGATATCTTCATAACTTTTCACCCTAAAGCAGTAGAATAAACATTCTTCTCAAGCACTTATGGTACATTTTCTAGGATAGACCACATGTTAGGACACAAAAATGGTCTCAACAAATTTAAGATGATTGAAATCATATCAAGCATTTTCTCTGATCACAATGCCATGAAACTAGAAATTAACCACAAAAGAAAAAACTGAAATTACTCAAACACTTGGAAATTAAATAGCATTTTATTAAATAATGAATGAATTAACAATGAGATCAAAGAAGAAATAAAAAAATTTTCTAGAAACGAATAAAAATGAACATACATCAACTCAAAATTTATGGGACACAGCAAAAGCAGTACTGAGAGGGAAGTTCATTGCACTACTGCCATATCAAAACAAGCTAGAAAAAGCTCAAATAAGCAACCTGACCCTGCATTTAATAGAACCAGAAAAACAACAGCAAATAAAGCCCAGGACTAGTAGAAGGAAGGAAATAATAAAAATCAGAGCACAAATAAATGACAAAGAGGCTAAGGAAACAATACAGAAGATCAATGAGCTGGTTCTTTGAAAAGGTAAACAAGATTGATGAACCTTTAACTAGACTCACCAAGAAAAAAAGAGAGAGGACTCAAATAAATAAAATTAGAAAGGACAGTGAAGAAATAACAACTGACACAACAAAATACAAAGCATTGTAAGAAAATACTACGAAGAACTGTATGCCAAAAAATTAGACCATCTCGGTGAAATGGACAAATTTCTTAAATCATATAATCTTCCAAAAATCAATCTGGAAGAATCGTAACACCTAAACAGACCAATTACAACAAATGAGATCGAAATAGTTATCAAAAAAACTCCCCAAAAAGAAAAGTCCTGGACCTGATGGCTTCACAAGTGAATTCTACCAAAAATTCAAAGAAGAACTAACTCCTATCCTTCTCGAGCTATTTCAAAATATTCAAGAGAAAGGAAGACTTTCAAACTCCATTTATGAGGCAAGGATAATTCTGATCCCAAAACCGGGCAAAGCAAGAAAATTATAGGCCTATATCCCTGATGAATTTAGAAGCTAAAATTCTCAACAAAATATTAGCCAACCGGATCGATCAATATACGAAAAAAAATCATACACTATGATCAAGTGAGATTTATTTTGGAGAGGCAAGGCTGGGTCAATATTTGCAAATCAATCAATGTGATTCATCACATAAACAAAAGGAAAGAAAAAAATCACATGATAATTTCAATAGATGCAAAAAAGGCATTTGATAAAATCCAGCAACCATTCATGCTCAAAACACTCAGTAAAGTGGGAATACAGGAAACATTCCTTAACATGATAAAACCCATTTATGACAAACCCACAGCAAACATCATACTAAATGGAAAAAAATTAAAAGCAATCCCCTTAAGAACAGGAACCAGACAGGGGTGCCCACTTTCACCACTCTTTTTCAACATAGTTCTGGAAGTCCTAACTACAGCAATCAGACAAGAAGAAGAAATAAAAGGCATCCAAATTGGAAAAGAAGAAGTAAAACTGTCATTATTTGCAGATGATAGGATATTGTATATAGAAAACCCTAAAGTCTCAGTCAAAAAAATTCCGGACCTGATAAATGAATTCAGCAAGGTGGCAAGATATAAAATTAAAAGTCAGAAATCAGAGGCATTTTTATATACCAACAATGAACTGTCAGCAAAAGAAATTAAGGAAACAATCCCCTTCACTATTGCAGCCCAAAAAATAAAGTACCTAGGAGTAAATTTAACCAAGAAGGTTAAGGACTTGTACTCAAAAATTATAAAACATTGATAAAAGAAATCAAGGAAGATACAAACAAGTGGAAGCATATACCGCGCTCATGGTTAGGAAGAATAAACATCATTAAAATGTCTATATTACCCAAAGCAATTTATAAATTCAATGTTATACCAATTAAAATTCCAATGACATACTTCAAAGATATAGAACACATATTCCAAAAATTTATATGAAACCAAAAAAAAAACACGAATAGCCTCAGCAATCTTAAAAAGAAAAAATAAAGCAGGAGGTATCACTCTTCCTGATATCAAGGTTAACTACAAGGCCATTATACTCAAGACAGCCTGGTACTGGCATAAGAACAGGCACATAGATCAATAGAACAGAACAGAGAACCCAGAAATAAACCCACACCTTTATGGACAACTGATATTTGACAAAGGAGGAAAGAACATACAATGGAGTAAAGATAGCCTCTTTAACAAATGGTGTTGGGAAAATTGAACATCTATCTGCAAAAAAATGAAACTAGACCATCAACTTACACCATTCACAAAAACAAACTCAAAATGGATAAAAGACATAAATGTAAGCCGTGAAACCATAAGCATCTTAGAAGAAAACAGGCAACAAGCTCTCCGATTTATCTCCACGGGCATATGAAATAAAAGGCAAGATAAACAAATGGGACTATATCAAACTAAAAAGTTTTTGCACAGCTAAAGACAATAAGAATAGAATAAAAAGACAAACCACACAGTGGGAGAACATATTCGACAACACGTCTGATAAGGGGTTAATAAACAATATTTATAAAGAACTTATAAAACTCAACACCAGGAAAACAAACAATCCAATCAAAAAATGGACAAAAGAAATGAATTGAAATTTCTCCAAAGAGGACATACAGATGGCCAATAGGCATATGAAAAAATGCTCAACATCACTAATCATTAGAGAAATGCAAATTAAAACCACAATGAGATATCACCTCACACCAGTCAGAATGGCGCTCATCTGCAAAACAACACAGAACAAGTGCTGGTGAGGATGTGGAGAAAAGGGAACCCTCCTGCACTGCTGGTGGGAATGTAGACTGGTGCAGCCACTGTGGAAAACAGTATGAAAATTCCTCAATAAATTAAAAATCAAACTGTTTTTTGACCCAGCTATCCCACTTTTAGGAAAAACCCTAAGAACACCATTGCACTGTTCAAAAAGAAGAAATGCGCCCCCATTTTCATGGCAGCATTTTTTACAATAGCGAAGATCTGGAAACAGCCCAAGTGTCCGTCAGAGAACTAGTGGATTAAAAAGCTTTGGTACATATATACTATGGAATACTACTCAGCCATAAGAAACGATGACATCGGATCATTTACAACTAAATGGATGGACCTTGATAACATTATACAGAGTGAAATAAAACAGAAAAAAACTGAGAACAGGATGATTTCAAACATAGGTGGGACATAAAAGTGAGACCATGAGACATGGACAAGAGTGTGGTGGTTACAGGGTGGGGGGAGGGAGGAGAGGATGGGAGAGGGGGGAGGGGCGGGGCACAAAGGAAACCAAATAGAAGGTGACAAAGGACAATTTGACTTTCGGTGATGGGTATGCAACAATAATTGAATGATAAGATAACCTGGAGATGTTTTCTTTGAACATATGTACCCTGATTTATTAATGTCACCCCATTAAAAATTAATAAAAAATAATAATAATAAATAAAATGAAAGCGTGAACAGATTTTTGTGGACTTCTTTTCTGAAGACAAACACTTGTTTACTGTCATGATATCAGTAGTCTTCTCAGCCAGCTAGGTGTTACCATTTACAGTCCAACAAAATGGTGGCTATTTCTTGACAGCTCTAAACAGAGTCTGAAATGTGTTCTCCTACACAAGGGTAATGTTTATGCAGCAGTTCCAATTGGTTATTCAACTCATCTGCAAGAAGATTATAATGACATTAAAATTTTCCTTGACTTACTCTAGTATGAGGAGCATAACTGGATCATTTGTGTGGATCTGAAAATGGTCAATTTCCTGCTAAGACAACAGAGAGGTTACACGAAATATCCTTGCGTTCTGTGTTTGTCAGACATCCGAGCTCAGGAGAAAGACTGGACACAGAAGGAGTAGTCAAAACATGATGCTCTGGAAATAGGGATGCAAAATATTGTGAATGAATCTGTAGTTAATCAAGACAGGATCATTTTTTCCCCACTTCACATCAAACTTGGCTTAATGAAGCAGTTTGTTCAGGCTTTGAATAGAGAAAGTCAATGCTTTCAACATATTATTTCTGCTTTTCCTGCCTTGTCTTTTGAGAAGATAAAACCAGATGTATTTGATGAACCTCAAATTCGAACCCTCATACGTGATGAAGAATTTGCCAGGAAGATGAATAAGGAGGAGAAAGCAGCATGGCAGTCTTTTGTGGCAGTTACAAAGAACTTCTTTGGCAACAAAAGAGCAGAAAACTATGAACTTCTGGTTCAAAAGATGCTGTTGGTTTTCCACGATACTGTATATAACATGAGCGTTAAGATGCACTTCCTGAACAGTCACCTTGATAAGTTTCCTGAAAATATTGGAGCTGTTAGTGATGAGCAGGGAGAACACTTTCATCAAGATCTAAAGATGATGGAATAGGGTTATTAGGGGCAATGGGACAGAAATATGATGGCAGACTACTGCTGGAGCATCAAAAGAGATTGTCCTCAACAAGTACACAAACACAAGAGCTACAAACGCAAATTTTTGCCTGAATATAATTTAAATAAGTTTTGCGCAAATTTTATGATTAAAATAAATGTTTTAATATGTTCTATTTTGAAATTGTAGACAAATTCTGATGCAATCATATCTTTTAGTGTATTTACTGCATTATATAAATTATTATATTTTCACAAAGATGATGCCCAAGAAGACATTCTACTTTATTATGTTAAACTAAATGTTGAAAATTTTACAATAAGATGAAAACCTAAAATCTTGAATTGCAAAAAAAACTGTAACTTACAGAGAAAAACTAATGTCAGATTTGAGATCAGCACACTCAATTTAGGTAAGAACAAGTGTTTTTGTGGATGCAATGAAAATTTTGTTCCCCAGTGTAATTAATTTCTTGGTGCAAACAAAACTTTAGGAGCAATTAAAGAAGTTACTGAATTTTTATCCTGCTTAACTAATCTAACTTCATTGGATAGAAGAGACAGACTAAGGGGGCCAAATCAGGGCCAAGCCTGGACTTGACTGAGATCTCATATAAATGTACTTGTGTGTGTGTGTGTGTGTGTGTGTGTGTGTGTGTGTGTGTGTGTGCGCGCGCGCATGTGTGTGTGGTTCATTAGGAATGTGGTAGGTTGGGGAGGAAGGAAGGAGGGTAATAAAGAGGGACAAATATACAGTGATGGAAAATGATTTGACTTTGGGTAATGAGTACAGAATAGAATCAATAGTTTGAATGGGTTAAGTAAGGCATGTCATGAAAATAAGAACTCAGAAGCAATTTTTCTTTCCATATAATGCCCCAATAGCAAGGTTCACTTCCCTTATAAAGAAGGGACCTCTCATATCCTGCATAGTCATAAAAAAGAATATAACTCTGGTCCCTTTAGTCAACTTAAGAGTTGAAAACACATGCCAATAAGAATTGCTTCCTAAAGTTCCTGTTTGTGTTTCACTTTATTTGCATACAGATCAATGTTACTCATATCTGTATCCCTCAGAGGTGCATCACAATCAACAATGGCCAATGACCCATATGTTTGAGCCTTACTAATTAATCACCATCTTTCTTCTATGTCTTTTAATTATAATTCAGTTTGCCTTTCTTCTATGTCTTTTAATTATAATTCAGTTTGCACCATTTTTATAACCTTCTAATTCCTCTTTGAATGAAATCACCTCTTCCCAAATCACCCAGACTGAGAAATCCGGAAAGCAACGAAGTTCCTCTCCTTCAAGTCCCACATCAGTGACTAATCCAACAAATCTACACCTTCCTTACTCTACTTTCTCAGGTTGATGGGGTTTTATCAATAATAAAGCCAAGAAAAGAGTTAACATCATTATAATAAAATAATCTTATACACTAGAATGTACTGTGCTAATGTTATTCTTATCTGTACTTGAAAAGTATTCATTGATTTCCGCAATATAAAATATAATATTTGGACGTACAGATAAAATGGAAAAGTCAATAGTATCTGTAGATAACAAAGACTTTTTAAAGAAAAATCTCTTGTTTAAACGACTAAGAGAATATGGTGAATAAATGGTATCTGCCATAGGATAGATACTCATTAAGTGTCTGAAATTTAAGTATAACATGTATATTTAGGCATATTATCTAACTAGAGATAAAATAATGCCAAATTCTGTAGCTAAAGCTAGTCAATAAATATATGCATTGTTTTTCTGTTTATAATTTTACTAAAGTATCAGTGACATACAGAAACTGCACGTGAAAAAGTATTCAGTTTGATGTTTGACATCTGTATACAAACCATCACTACAATCAACATAATAAACATATCACCCTCATGCCTCTTGATACTCGCCTCCTCTCTCCCTCCCAACTCCTCTCCCACCTCCCAGGCTATAATCACTGATTATTTATCTCACTGTAGATTATTTTTCGTTTTCTAGAATTTTATATAAATGGAATTATATAGTATGTACTCTATTTTGCCCGACTTCTAATTTTGAAAATAAAGAATTGTTTTGAGGTTCACCCATGTCATTAGGTGGATCAATGAGTTTACCCCTTTTCATTGCTGGGTGTTACAATTTAGCCCTTCATCTATTGCTGGATATTTGGGTTGTTTTCAGTTGGGAACTTGTGATAGACTGAATTACAGCCCTCTAAAAGTATCCACGTCCTAATTGCCATACCCTGTGAATATTTTATCTTACATGGAAGAAGCGCCTTTTCAGGTTAAGATTAGAATCATGAGGTTGTTGTGGATCACCTGGGTAAGCACAATGTAACCACAGGGGTTCTTATAAAAGGGAGGCAGGCAGGTCAGAGTCAGAGAAGGCGATGAGAAGATGAGAGCTCCAAAAGTCTCAACCAATTATAGTATCAACTCAAGTCCAAAATGTTGTCTAAGTCTTATCAGATCAAAAGATCCAAATCTCATCATCTAAATTATCTATGAGTGTGGCTCTGGATATAATCCATTCTGGGGCATCTGTGAATCTGTGAAACTAAAGAACAAGTTAGCTGTTCCCAAATTACAATGGTAGCTCAGGCATAGAGTAACCATACAAATATTTCTATTCAGAAAGGGAGAAAATAGGAGGGGAAAAAAGGGAGTCACTAGTTTCAAGCAATTTCGAGAAAACTATTAGGTGTCAAGGCCTAAGAATTACCTTCTGTGTCTGGAGATTTGACCTTCTGGGCCATGGTTCTGACCTCTGAGTTATCTTTTTTCCATGATGAGTAGCATGCGTTTTCAGCTGAGTAGTTTTATTAGCCTGTTTCCTGTCTGTTGAATTTTGGAGGTCCACAAAATTTTTTCAATGTGTTCCTTCTCTATCCTTTTCAGTCCACACCAGCAGTATTTCTGCTGATATATCATTCTCTAGAACCTTTTGGGTGACCAGGGTTTGTTGGAGGGATTCACTACATTAAACCAGAAGCTCTTACACAGATGTATGCTAGATAGTCCCCATCTTTACTCCTGGTTTCTGTTAAGATGTGTGAAGAGATCCATTAGTCATACCTCTTCAAGCATCCCTCTGTGTGATTAAAACCTTGACATTTATCTAAAGGCCTCCCAAGGCACTAGCAAAACAATGCTTAGCCACACCCTTGGCTTTCTCCCCAGATCATACTTTCCTGGCATTAAATTTTGAAAGCTTGATAGAGAATTTCCCAAATCGTCAAGTCCCGGTTCCTTATTTCACAGTTCTTACCTTAAAAACATCTCTTTCCTCTCACAATTTACTATAAGCAGCAAGATGAAACCAGGCTATACCTTCAGCACTTTGCTTGGAAATTTCAGGTAAATATCTAAATTCATGACTTACAAATTCTGTTTCCCACATAACCCTAGAACAAGATTTTACTAAACTTGGTGCCACAGATCACAAAGAGCTCAACTGTGTGGTGATTACAAGAGGGAAAGGGAGATGGGGAGGTGGAAGGGGGTACAAGGGGATAAATGGTGCTGGAAGAAGGTTTGACTTGGGGAGGTGAACACACCATACAATGTAAAGATGATGTGTTATAAAACCATACGCCTGAAATTTATGTAATTTTATTAACCAATGATGCCCCCATAAATTCAATTAAAATAAAGAAAAATCAAAGAGCTGTTCACTTCTGTCCGAGCCCTCAGAAACGGTTTTTGTAACATCTACATTTGTACCAACTGAGTTTGTTTACAATTATTTTAAGTGTTCTCTAATACAATATAGGTTTTGCTACTTTGTTCTTCACTCCCTTCGGAGACCTCACAGTGTCTTTAATATCTATATTTCTACTAACAGTATATTCAAGGAAACCTGGCCTTTTCCTATAATGCTTCTCAAATTCTCCCAGCCTCTAGCCACTGCCCAAAACTACATCCATACTTTCAGGTATTTCTTAAAGCAGCACCTCACTTCCAGGTACCAAAATCTATATTAACTTCCTATTTCTGCTATGATAACTTACCACAATCCTGAATTAAAACAATGAAAATTTGTCTTACTGTTCTGGAGTTGACAGCTCCAAAATGAATTTTGATTTATAATTACATTCATGAAACACAAGGCTAAAATCAAAGTTTCCTGAGATGGTCCCTCCTTCTGGATGCAAGGGAGGATCCATTCCTCACTTTTTCCAGCTTTCCAAGGCTGACCACATCATGGCTCAGAGCTGCATCTCTCAGATCTCTGCTCCTGTCATCACATTCCTTTTCACACACTGCCCCTTCTGCCTCCTTCGCATAGGCCCTTGCTATTACACCGCGCCTACCTAGATAATGCAGGATAATCTCCCCATTGCAAGAACCCTCATCACATCTTCTGCTATATAAGGTAACATGTTGTCTGCGGATTGGGATATGGACATCTTTGGGGGCAATATAAAGAAATCCCTGTCTTTTTATTATGCAAATGTTTTCATTTTGTCTTTATACTTGAAATTTTTTTTTCTAAATATAAAATTCTAGATCAGCTAATTTCTTTTAGCATTTTAAAGACAGGCATTCCACCTGATCAGATGGTGGCGCAGTGGACAGAGTGTTGGACTGGGACGTAGAGGACCCAGGTTTGAGGCCATGAGGTGGCCAGTTTGAGCATGGACTCATCTCGTTTGAGCACAGCTCACCAACCTGAACCCAAGGTCGCTGTCTTGAGCATAGGGTCACTCAGTCTGCTGTAGCCCCCTGGTCAAGGCACATATGAGAAAGCAATCAATGAATAACTAAGGTGCTGCAACAAAGAATTGATGCTTCTCATCTCTCTCCCTTCTTGTCTGTCTGTCCCTATCTGACGCTCTGTCTCACCAAAAATAAATAAATAAAATAAATACAAGCATCCCATTAATTATGGTTTGTAGTTCTTGATGAGAAGCCACCGTAAGTCTTATCTTCTTTTGTTCTGTAACTAATGAGTGTGTTTCCCTTTTTACATTTGTTTTTCACTGTATCACTAGTTTTCAGTAAACTGAATATAATATTCCTTTTTGATTGTTCTGCTTAGGGTTCACCTAGCTTCTTGAATCTATGGATTTATCATTTTCACCAAATCTAAAAATCTTTGGCCTTTATATCCTCAAATACTATTTTTGCTACCCATCTCACTAGAATATCAATTATATGTATGTTAAACATTTCACATAGCACTCCACCCAACAACTGCAGAATACACACTCTGTTCAAGTACAAATGTAATATTTACTGAAGTAGACATATAGTAATTCAATAAAACACATCTCAAATTTAAAATGATTGAAATTCTACAGAATCTCTTTGACCACAGATCAACATAAAATTATTTGAAAAATCACAAAACACATGGAAATTAAACAATATGCTTTCAAATAAACCATAGGTTAGAAAAAAAATTACCGACAAAATTAGAAATGATTATGTACATTATAAAAATAAAAACAGTGTATAAAAATCAGTGGGTTGCAATTAAAGCAGTGCTTATAGTGAATTCAAAAGAAAATAACTGCTCAAGTAGAAAGTAGATAAAAACATAATTGAATTTGTAGATTTAAGTATTTTCAAAATTTATTCCTAATTATTTTTAAGCTACTATTAAAATTATTCTCTTAATTTTATTTTCCAAATGCTCATTGCAAATGTATTCGTTTCTACCATTTTACTTTTTGTTTTCTATATAACACAGGCTTTTGTTTTTGTTCCTTTATTCTGCCTTTATGGGGTCTTTTGTTTGTTTTTGCATTAAGCGAATATATTTTAATGTAGCATTTTAATGTCTTCAATGACTTTTTTCACTGTATTTTAAAAATAATTTCCTAGTGGTTGCTCTAGGGCTTACTCTAAACACCTTAAAATCAACTTCAAATTTATATTAAATATCAGTGAGATATAGAAACGCCACTCCCATTTGAAAATAATACTCCTTTTCTTCCCATTTTTGTGGTATCATTGTTTATATATATATACATATATATATATATACATATATATATATATATAATATATACATATATATATATATATATATATGTATTAGCCATAATGGTACAAATCAATCAAGACATTATTATAATTATTTATATAATTTTATGTCTTTTAAACAGGCTGAGAAAAGAAAAAGTATATATTTATACATACTTTTGTTATATTAGTTATATTAAGTCATTTTTCTCTTGCTGCTTTCAAGATCTTCTTGCCTTTGGCTCTCAGCATTTTTACCATGATGTGTCTGTTTGTGGCTCACTCATGTTACCCTACATGGAATTGTTGAGCTTTCTAGATATGTAGTATTATTTTTTAATACAATTGGGAGTTTCATCCATTAAGTCTTCAAATATTTTTCTGCTCTTTCTTCTCCTCTCCTTCTGGTATTCCCGTGTATATTCTTTAATGGTATCCCACATTTCTCTAAGGGCCCATTCATTTTTATTCATTCCTCTTCTCTCTGCTCTTCAGATTGCATAATCTATTAATCTGTCTCCAAATTCGCTAGCTTTTTCTTCTGAAAGTTCAAATCTACTCTCTAGCCCCTCTACTAAATTTTTTTTTAGTTTTTGTATTTTTCAATTCCAGGATTCCCATTTGATTGTGTACTATTTCTATCTCTTTATTAATAGTCTCTATTTAATGTGAAATTGTCATCATACCTTTCTTTAATTGCTTAACAGTTCCCTTAATAGTTGTTTGAACATATCTATAATGACTACTTTGAAGTCTTTGTCTGTTAATATGACATCTAACCTCTTATTTTATTTTTCCTACTTTATTTACAGTGTATAGGTCTGGTTTTCCTGCTTCTTTTGATGTCTTAAAATTTTTCATTAGAAACTGAACATTTTAGGTAATAGATAGTAAAAATTCTAGGCAATCCTCTACCCTGCCTCATCCTGGGCTTGTTATCGTTATTTGCATGATTGTTTAGTGACAGGATAGATCATTTTAGTGAAGTCTATTTCGCCCCTACTGTGCTGAGTGCCTGATGTTGCTCCTCAAGGGTGTGTAGCTTTGCACATGCATGTCCACACATGAATGTCCAGCCACTCTAGTATGACAGTAATTTTGGCAGGACTCTTTTTGTCTCTTTCTGACCGCACCCAGGTGTTTTCAAAAATGCCCTGATGCCTAAAGTGTTCTTGACGGAGGAATTAAATTCAGACTCCTTGAAGGAATAATTCCCAAAGTCAATGGTTAAGATCTGTTCTGGACCCTTGCAGGCTGCTCCAAACTATTCATTTCCCAGATTATCTGCTTTTCCTTCTAGGAAAATCTCTAAGCCTAGGCTCTGGAGCTACATGTCTGAGTGGCATTTCCACTTTGGGAGCTGAACACTCATTATAGGTGGGGGGGCAGAGGGAGGACAGGATGAACAGTAGCCTCTAATCGTCTTGAGTTACCTCACCCAGAATGAAACTATCCCCTTACAGGCCATGGCAAGGGTGATCAGGGCCCTAGAAGTCACAGCAGTGCCACATCCAAGATAGGGAGTCCATTTCATGAATGGGATTTGGGCAGAAGTGAGCCAAACTTCTTGGCCACACACATAGAATTAACCTCAGCAATAGGTACCTGGGCAAGGATGAGAAACGGTCCTGTCCTGCCTCTGCCAGAAGACAGCCAGCCCTCTGACTGGAAGTTGGAGGGAGAGGGTGGCCTTTGACTTTGGTTTCACCAGTGTCAAGTTTCTACCTTGCTCACCTGGGGTTCGGGAGGAAGAAAGTGGGTGTCAGTTCAGAAACCATAGTCTCATTGTTTTTACCAAAATATAGGTGGTTTTTTTTCTTAAATAGATGTTTCTTCATTTATTATATACCCTTAGGACCATTCACATAGACACTAAATGTGTTTTTTATAAATGATTTCCACCAGTTTTGCCAGGGCTCCCCATACAGTCATGCCGGAAGTCCGTCTAGTCGATTGATTAACAATAGTGGCAAGAATTCAATGGGGAAATTAGAGGGGTTTTTTTTACCCAAAAATGATGCTGGACAATGAGCATGGAAACAATTAAACTCAACCTTTCTTCATACCATATACAAAATAATTTTAAATAAATTATATCCCAAAGTACAAAGCTATAAAACTTGTAGAATAAAACATAGGAAAACACTTTGTGACTATGACTTTGGGATAAGCAAAAGTTTCTTAACTAGGACACAAAAAGCATGAGTCATACACCAAAAAGGTTATTAATTTGGACTTCATCAAAATTTATTAAAGCTTGTCCTTCAAAAGACACAGTTAGAAAAATAAAAAGGCAAGCCAAAGACTGTGAAAATAACTTTGCAAACCATAAATCTGTTAAGAAATTTTTCAAGATATATAAAGAAGTGTTTCAAGTCAATATTAAGAACATAAACAACATAAATGGGCAAAAGTTTGAACAGATACTTCACCAAAGAAGATATGCAAATGGCAAGTAAGCAAATGAATTGATGCTTAATATCATTTGTCTTCAAATTAAATCCACAATAGGATACACTATTGTATTGTACATGAATACAATAGCTAAGAGTAAAAAGATTGGTGGTAGTATTCATGCAAGGATGTCAAGGAACTCTTAATATAATATTTATACATTACTGGGAGGAAGTTAATAAGTCATAGCCATTTAGGAAAGCAGCTTGTATTTGGGCAGTTCTTCAGACATTAAACTACATGGAACATATGATGCAATAATCTAACACTTACATGTTTACCACTTCTACAAAAGAAATAAAAACACAAAGACTTGCATGCAACTCTTCATAGCTTTATTCATGATGCCCATTATAGCCAAATGTCCACCAACAAGTGAATGTATAAACATATTGTGGTATATCTATACAATGGAGTACTACTCAGCAATAAAAATGAACAAATATGTAAGTGAAAGAAGCCAGACACAAAGGAGTGTACAATTCTATTTATATAAACTTCTAGATAAGACGAACTTACAATGATAGGAAGCAAATTGATGACCACCTAGGGGTAGGACCGATGGGCAGAAATTGACTGTGAAAGGGAATGAAGGATCTTTGGTGGGCTGATGGAAATATTCTGTATCATCACTGTATTTCTGGTTACATTACTATTTACCCATCAAGTTCATCGAGCTTTACCCTTAAAGTGAATAATTCTTATTGTATGCAAATTATATCTCAATAAAGTTACTTTTTTTAGCAACAATATAATGAAACTATTAAATAGCTTACTAATAGGAAAAGATCAGGGAGACTGAGACACTCAATCCCCATACATTGAATAACCTAACATACTGGAGATTCTTAAATTATATTGGCAGATAAATAAATTTTCTTTTGTCAGTCATTTTTCAGTTATAAAACCAACATTTCTCTAAAACAAGATTTATGAAGATTAGGTTTAAAAATAATCACATTATTTCAGCTGGGTGTTATTTTTCCTTGCTAATTTAAAAAGAAATGTAATGAGATGTCATAATGAACAAAGTTGAGTTTTACTCAGCTGATATACACTGACTTGATCCTGTCCCCCATGAGACAGTATACTTCCCAACCCCACTGCCTTTGTTCTTGACCACATGATTTCACTTGGGCTCTGGAACATAAAGCAGGATATCTGCAGAGTTTGGCTTGCTCTTGAACTCATACATCAACATACAAAGGCAACCCAGATATTTTACAGGCCCCTTTAAACTGGACCTCAGAATGAGGCATGAGGAACAAACCTGAACTTGCCTCAAAGTCTGGAACTGAACCACAGCCTAACGCAAAGCCACTTAAGAGAAAATTATGTTTGCCTTGATGTGATAAGGAGTTTGGTGGAGATTTGTCACATATTATGGTGGCAATAGTTGACTGACATAGCAGCTAACATTTGTGAAGAATTTATAATAAGCACTGAGCTAAATATTTTACAAGTATACCTATTTACTCATCACAAGTAATCTGTAAGAGAGAATATTTTTAATTGCCTTTTTCAAACACTTGCTAAAACTGAAGCACAAAGAGTATAACTGCATTATCCAAAGTCTCAAAGTTGGGAAGTGACGAGGCTGATTTAAACCCAGGATATTATAACTAGTGCTCACTACTCTCCTATTCACTGTGCTCCATGAGTTAGATGAATCATTTAATCACTGCCCAAAATGTAAGTACAGATGTCATCAGTAATTTGAAAATAAAGTTTTATTCAAAGTGATATTTTCCATATGTAAGAAAAGAGCTAATTATAAGACTGTAGAGAATGCAATGATTAGCAAAAAACGGTGTATAAAAATTAGGTTTAAAAATTCTATCCTGTGAACCCTGGCCAGTCAGCTCAGTGGTAGAGCATCAGCCTGGGGTATGGATGTCCCGGTGTCCTGGGTTTGATTCCTGGCCAGGGCACACAGGAGAAGCATCCATTTGCTTCTCCACCAGTCCTCCCCTTACTTCTATCATTCTCTCTCTATCTCTCTCTTTTCCTCTCCTCCTGCAGCCATGACTCAATTGGCCCCAGGCACTGAGGATGGCTCCCTGGCTCCATCTCAGGAGCTAAAAAATGACTCCAGTTGCAATGGAGCAAAGGCCCCAGATGGGCAAAGCATCACCCCCTGGTGGGCATGCTGGATGGACCCTGGCCTAGGCACATGCAGGAGTCTGTCTCTGCCTCCCCTCCTCTCACTATAAATAAATAAATAAATAAATAAATAAATAAATAAATAAATAAATAAATTTTTATCCTTTTACCTAGTGGTTAATAACACTCTAATTAATAGTTAACACTCTTCAATTCCCACATACTCTTTTCTTCTTTACTCAATCTGCCATTTTTATGTCTGTATTTAAACAACCATCTTCTTACTCTACTTACTCTACTCCAGCTCTTAGGTTGTCAGTGGCTGGGAAAACAGTACTGCCTTGACTCCATCAGTGTCACTATTCAAAAGAGGATGGGGGATGGCTTCTCCGCCTTTTGCCTAAGGTCAAGTGTAACAGTTGATGGGAACCTCCATATTGCTTTGCATATATTGTACTTCTCCATGTCCATTCCCTTTTTCATCCCCCACAATATCCATTCCTAACTTTAGCCACTAACATAACTCTCAACTTCAGCATTATCCCTCAGTCTTAGAAGACCTGCCTCCAACTTCACAGAGAAAGACTATGTCATTAGGCATTAAATTTATCAACTTTTCTCTTCTCAGCCTTATATCCATCTTTACCTCTCATTACCCCTTACTCTTATGTCTCAGATGATGAATTTCACACCCATATTCTTGATTCTCTTTCATCCCCCTTCACCTTGTTGTATCCATTTAACAGCTTCCTTCTTTTCTTTCTGCTAGAAAACCTACACACTCATTTCTCCCACATCTTCAACCTGATTCCCCCACAAACTACCAACTCATATCTCTCCTTGTTTTCACTATTAACTTCTGAACAAAGCAGTCTGCTATCTCCACTTTTTCACCTCCAATTCAATCTTTAATGCACTACAATTTGGCTTCCCCTTCTATGAACTTTACCAAAATTTTTCTCTTAAAAGACAGTTTTGAATTGCCCAAGTCAACAGTATCCTCTCAGTTATTTTAATCAAGCACTTCTGGGTTTTTTTAATTTTTAAGTGAGAGGAGGGAAGATAGACAAACTTCTGCATGCACCCTGACCAGGATCCACTCGGTGACCCCTGTCTGAGCTGATGCTCTGCCAATCTGGGGCTGACGCTTACAACCAAGCTATTCTTAGCACCTGATGTGCAGGCTCCACAGAGCCATCCTCAGTGCCTGGGGCCAACATGCTCCAATCAATCAGCCCATGGCTGTGGGAGGGGAAGAGAAAGAGAGAGAAAGAAAGAAGAAAGAAGGGGAAAGAAGGAAAAGTAGATGGTCACTTCTCCTGTATGCCCTGACCGGGAATCAAACTCTAGTTTTAAATAACACTGTAAACTAGATACATTAACTTCATCATTCCATACCCACCCTACACTTAACTGTTCCTCATTCTGCACTCACTATTATGGTTATTTGTACCACTATCCATTCAGCATCCAACTTGGAAGTCTGAAGGTCAATGTAATCTTTTCCCCCTCCCTCACCTTATTAGACTCAGCATATCTAATATTCTAATCCCTATTATTACTATCTAAATTCAGCTCTCATAATTTCTCAACTGGACTATTCAAAAAGTCTTCTGATTTGCTTTCTGAAATCCGTTCTAATACATATTTAACCACCTTCTACACTCTTAAAAATAATCTTTCAAAAATGAAAATATAACCAAGTAACAACTCTTCTCTCCCTCCCACATCTTCCCCCCATGCTTAAAACCCTTTAATGGGTTTCCATTCCATTGCCTAGAAGATAAGGATGAAATACATTACTAGGGAACACAAGGTGTTATGGCTACTTAAACAGCATTATATCCTTATCACCTCCCTGTACCATAGCCTTTACATTTTACATCCCCTTCATACAAACCTACTTACAATTTTCCATTATAAATCATAGTTTAATGCTTTACTGCATTTGGTTGTACAGCCCCCTCTATGTGAAATGTTATTGATACTTATTCTCAACCCGATTTATCTGAAGAAAACCTAACTTGTTTCATTACTCAAATTAAGCATCAACTCCCTATGAAGCATTTTTTACTGCCTACCCATTTTAATTTACCTTTATGTGCTCCATTATGTCTGTATATATTTCTACAGTAGCATTTGCTTTACATGTCTGTTTCCTCCTGCTGGATTTTAAGGTGCTTGGGAACTATACTTATGTTACTGATATCTGCCCAAAGCTTAGCATTATATCTGACACAGACACAATATACATTTCTTGAAATTCTTGCCTGCTTAGTTCCTTTAACATCACCCTTTACTATTTTTTCCTCTACGGTATAGCCCCTTTTCCAGTATTCTTCTCAAGTGTTTTTAATTTGACAGGTCTTTGCTTTTTGTTCCCTTTTGGTCCTATCAATTCAACTATCCTGGACTATCCTGTCCCTTCCAATTACTTCATTGCCTCCAATTAGCAGTCATTGATCAATAACTTCGATAATCTGCAACACTTAATTTTAACCTAAACTACAGTCTCTTGGACATTCTAGTCCTCTCAATAATTATAACTCATTTATTGAAAGACTGCTACAAGCCAGTAATTGTATTAGAATACATATCCATTAATATATGTGTTCTCATTTAATCATCTCAGCAATCTTGTAAAGGAGGTACAATTATTCCATTTTACTATAAACAGAGACATGGAATTTACATAATTTGCCTAATGTCATATAGTTAGGAGGTACTGAAGCTGAGATTTAAGCCCAGAGAATGAAAGCACAATTTCATTACATTATTTATAGCTTCCTACCAGACTCTTCCAAATCAATATGTTCAACACACTTATTTTATTATCTCCAAACCCAAATTATTCCTATTTCTATGATTCTTGCTTCCATTCATGGCATTACTATTACCAACAATAACATAGACGTCTTCCAAGTCATATTTAATTCCTTCATCTAATGTTCACATATTCATTTGGTCACTAAGCCACAGTCTACATCTGAAATGTCTCTTGAATCACAACTGCCTCTTTACTGCAGTATTCCAGCAGCTATCTCACTGTTCTCCACAATTCTGCCCCCTCCAACCTCTATTCCATTTCTTTGAGTTTTTTTTTTTTCCTAAATGAATCTGAGTGACTCCTGGCTAAGACAGCTATCTGAGCAAACATGGCCAATTCCCCTCTCCACTTCCTAAGAAGTCAATTAAAATTATCGGTGATGATTAAAAATAGTGTAAAAGCAGTAATGAAAACTACAAAGAATGACATTTCACATCACAAAGTTGCAGAACTTCTGCAAGCTCATAGTGCCAACAGGACCTAAGTGAAGAAAAGGATTGGCCCGAACCAACACTCACCCATTGTTAAAATGTAACTGATCCGGAAGCCAAGTAAATATAGCAGAATCCCATCCATAAACACGCTCCAATTTGGAGATGTGAGGCTGAAGGAGAAGGCAGAGTTAGCAGAAAATAGATGACTCAACACACTGTTATAGATAAGAGACCAGGTGGACATTAGACACCAACTGCCTGTGTTCTGCAAACTATAAGGGCAGATATAAAGTTCTAAGTTCTCTGAGTGGTCTAAGGCCACCTTCAGAAAAGGTTAAACACTACTTCCCTCACCTAGTTTGGAGAGAGTAATTCCCATACTCCAAAATCTCTCTCCAAAATTTCTCTCCCAGCCTCCTATACTTTTACACCCTCCATGTACATTTCAGGGAACATGCGGCATCTAACCAATTCTACACTAACACCTTCATAAAGTCTAAATCACTGTGGCCTCACTTT
Source organism: Rhynchonycteris naso (assembly GCA_037038555.1). Taxonomy (NCBI): domain Eukaryota; kingdom Metazoa; phylum Chordata; class Mammalia; order Chiroptera; family Emballonuridae; genus Rhynchonycteris; species Rhynchonycteris naso. The sequence continues at coordinate 87,299,197 of CM073000.1, forward strand.
GGAGGATGGCATCTATTGGAGCTTCAAAAGAACCTTCCATGTTATTATCTTATCATTTTAATACTCTGGGTAATATTTTCATTTCGTTTTGTTTGTTTTGGGCCAGAACAAAAAACTTTTTCAAAGGTAAAATTAAAATTCTACCCAAAATTCTTTTAACTTTAAATACCATCTAAGGTTGGACTGGCTAATTCAAACCCTGACTCACAATTACCACTAGTTGTGAGGGTTTTTGAAGTAATTTAAGCATCTTAAACCTCAGTTTTCTAATTTCTATATGAGATTTGAGATTAGATGTTAGAATAATAGTAGGTCTTCACAGGGTTATTGTAAAGATGAAATGAGATGTTGTAAATAAAACTAAATATACTTAGAATGGTCCACAAAGCCCTTAGTGAATTGCCTCTTCCATGTCTCTTTGACCACGCCATGTCCCACCCCTCACTTAACCGAGGCCCAAAAACTTTTGCTGTAGTGTTTTCTTCTGCCTGGAATACTCAGCCCTATTTGGTGGCTAACTGCTCCACCTCCTTCAGGTTTGTGATTATCATCTTAGTGAGACCCTCCCAAAGCATTCGGTTTAAGCTTTAAACCCTCATTTCACCTCTTATCTGCTTTATTTTTCCCCCATAGCATTTATCTTCCATCATATTATCTATTTTCACATATTTTCCGTCTCCTACAATTTAAGTATGACTTAAGAATATTACAATAGCCTGACCAGGCATTGGTGAAGTGGATAGAGCATCAGATTGGGACACGGAGGACCCAGGTTCAAAACCTCAAGGTCATCAGCTCGAGCATGGGCTCATGTGGTTTGAGCAAGACTCACCAGCTTGAGTCCAAGGTTGCTGGCTTGAGCAAGGGGTCACTTGGTCTGCTATAACCTCCACCTCCCCGGTCAAGGCACATATGAGAAAGTAATCAGTGAACAACTAAGGTGCCTCAGTGAAGAATTGGTGCTTCTCATCTCTCTCCCTTCCTGTCTACCTGTCCCTAGCTGTCCCTCTCTCTGTCTCTGTCACACACACAAAAGATTATTACAATAAATATTTTCCAATAAAATGAAAAATATCAATAAATACTGGCTATTACTGCAATAACAAAAACTGAAACAGTCCAGGACCAGATCCAACAGCAGGACTGTTGCTGGCTTGCACAACAAATGCCAGATTAAAAGGTGTGTCAGACAAGTAAACCACTGGCCAATGTGAAAGCACACTGTAATTCACAAGATGAGAGTTGATGTGAGTTAAAATAAACATTGCACCAAAAAATCAAGTTAATTAAGAAATAGGAGAAAACATATGAACACATAAAAATAATGTCCTCTAAGCTTGAATAAAGAGAAAACTGTTTAGTGAAACAAAGACAAGCAATAACAACTGAGAACCAAAAAAAAAAAAAAAAGACTCAATTGTGACAAAAAGATGATTATCACATACAAATTACAGGGTAAAAAATGAGAAGCATGCTTTTTGCCAAAGAAAACCAAATAAGCTCTGGCAAGATAGCTTGGCTGGTTAGAGCATCGTCCTAAAGCACAGAGGTTTCTGGTTCAATCCCTGGTCAAAGCACATACAGGAACAGATATTCCTGTCTCTCTCCTGCTCTTTCCCTCTCATTCTCAAAAATTAATAAAACAAACTTTAAAAAGAATAAAAAAACCCCAAGTAAGTGAAGCAAAATACACTTTTAACATCAGTAAGACATAGCGAAATGACTACACATGGGAAAAGAGAAAATATCGAATTACTGTAAGATTTCTAGCTCGTACAAAACCTTATCTGAATTAGAATTGAGAAAAAGCAGGACAAGTTGAGTCAGTTTATAGAAATACAGGATGCCTGAAAAACATCCAGGTAAGCATGACCAGGGTGAACTTGGAAGTGTAAATATAAAGGTCAAGAGGAGGCTGTGGCTAATGATGTAGACCTGGGATCATTGATATGTAGGGCGTAGTCTAAGCCACAATAATAGAGGAATCACCAAGGTATAATATCTAAGTTTAAAGGATAATTCAACAAAGAAAAAGTATATAGTTTGGTAAAGGAGAAAAGGAAGTGTGGTATCAGATATAAGGAGCGAACTAATAGTTTCTAGAAGAAATGCCTTCAAAACAGAACAGTGAGATTCCAAGATGGCAACAGAGTAGGCAGATGTTTCAACTGCCACCTCCCAGGACCAAATTGGATTACAATTTAATTTAAGAACAATCATCTTGACAAACCTACTTCGGACTTAAACAAAGAGGAGTCTATAACTAAGGATCACAGAAAATGCCACACCGAGACTGTCTTTCTACAGAAGATTCTGTAGGAAGACCAGGCAGCTGCAAGAGGAGGTGGAGCAGTTGAAACGTAGAGACAAATCTTACAAAGCTTGGGCTTTTACGGAGCTCCTGTCATCTCTAAGCAGGAGGAAGCAGATCCTTATACACAAGTTGGCACCTCCCAAACTACCCAGGCACAGAAAACGGTGAAACAAACAGCAAAAGAGCAGTAGCTGCAAAGAGGTAGCCCACAGCAGGTTACAAACAACAGCTGATGCTAACCCAAGAAGATATAGAACCAACATAACTGGTAATGGCTGGAAGACAGGACCAACCCTAGACTCAGCTAGCTACACAAGTAACACACTCAAAGGAGGAGTATAGCAGGCACCAGACACTGTGGAGAACAAATAAACCCAACAGGACAGACACTGCACAGTGTCTAATACATGATCAGGTTGACTCTTAGAGCCAGCCAACCTGAATGAATAACCATACCCATGAAAAGACCAACTGCATTCATTATTCACAGAAAAAAGGAGGGAAAATAGTGCTCTCAAGAAGCATTCCTAGAACAAAAACAAAAAAACAAAAAATACAGGTGGCTTGGAGGTCAGAACCACTGAGAACACCTTTCTCATAAAGACACCACAGAACTTTCAGAAGCAGACAGCACTACCTAATACAGACAAAATGTACAAAGAAATGCAACCACAATGAATCAACAAGAGAAATCCTCAGAAAAAGAATAAAATTAAATGGAAGGAACCAAACTACCAGTCACAGAGTTTAAAATAATGATTGTTAGGATGCTCAAGAATATTAGAGCAACAACGGAGGGACATAATGAGCACCTAAATAAAGAGATAGCAAGCATCAAAAAGAACACTGAAATCATAAAAATGAACCAGTCAGAAATGACAAACACAATATCAGAAATGAAGACTGCACTAGAAGAAATCAACAGCAAGCTGGATAAAGCAGAGAATTGAATCAGCAATTTAGAGGACAAGATAAACAGAAGCACAGAAGCAGAACAGCAAAATGAAAGACCCTCAAAAAGACTGAGGAAACTCTAAGAGAGCTCTGTGACAACATGAAGAGAAACAACATCCACATCATAGGGTTTCTCCTAAAAGAGAAGAGAACAAACAAGGAATAGAGAAACTATTTGAAGAACTCAGTTGAAAATTTCCCTAAAATGATGAAGAAAAAAGTCACACAAGTTCAAGAAGCACAGAGAGTCCCATTAAAGAGGAACCCAAAGAGACCTACAACAAAACATATTATAATTAAAGTGCCAAAGTTAAGAGACAAAGAAAGAATACTAAAAGCTGCAAGAGAAAGGCAATTAATTCCCATAAGGATGACATCCGACTTCTCAACCAAAACACTTGAAGCCAGAAGCAACTGGCAAGAAATATTCAAAGTGATGCAAAACAAGAACCTACAATCAAGACTATTTTATTCAGCAAGGATACCATTTAAAATTGAAGGAGAAATAAAAAGCTTCCCAGACAAAAATAAAAAGACTCAAGGAATTCATTATAACCAAACCAGTACTGCAAGAAATGTTAAGGGGTTTGCTATAAAAAGAGCAAAGGAAAAAATATCGAGAAAAAGAGAACTGTAGATTTAAAGAATAAAATGGCAATAAATAAGTACCTATCAATAATAACCTTAAATGTAAATGTATTAAATGCTCAAATCAAAAGACATAGGGGTAGCTGTATAGATAAGAAAACAAAACCATACATAGTTGTCTACAAGAGACCCAACTCAGAACAAAAGATACACATAGACTGAAAGTGAAGGAATGCAAAAAAGTATTTAATGCAAATGATAATGTATGAAATACTTTTTCTCTACATAATGATGAAGGGAGGAATCCAACAGGAGGATATAACCATAGTAAATATTTATGTGCCTAATATAGCAGCACCTAAATATATAAAGCAGATTTTGATGGACATAGAGGGTGAGATCAACAGCAATACCATAATAGTAGGGGATTTTAATACCCTGCTAATATCAATGGATAAATCCTCCAGACAAAAAATTAACAAACAGTGGGCTTAAATGACACATTAGATCAAGTGAATTTAATTGATATCTTCAGAACCTTTCACCCCAAAGCAGCAGAATATATATTCTTTTCAAGTGGTCATGATACATTCTCTAGGATTTACCACATGTTAAGGACACAAAACAAGTCTCAATAAATTTAAGAAGACTGAAATCATATCAAGCATCTTCACTAATCACAATGGCATGAAACTAGAAATCAATTACAAAAGAAAAACTGAAAAACATTCAAACATTTACAGGCTAAATAGCATGTTATTAAATAATGAATTGGTTAACATGAGATCAAAGAAGAAATAAAAAATTTTCTTGAAACAAAGGAAAATGAACATAAAACAACTTAAAATTTATGGGACCCAGCAAAAGCAGTCCTAAGAGGGAAGTTCATAGCATTACAGGCATACCTTAAGAAGCAAGAAAAAGCTAAAATAAACAACTTAACCCTCCATCTAAAAGAATTAGAAAAAGAACAACAAATAAAACCCAGAGGAAGTAGAAGGAATGAAATAATAAAGATCAGAGTGGAAATAAATGCCATAGAGGCTAAAAATAATAATAATAATAATACAATAGATCAATGAAACCAAGAGCTGGTTCTTTGAAAAGGTAAACAAGATTGAAGAACCTTTAACCAGATTCATTAAGAAAAAAAAAAAAAAAAAAGAGCCTGGCCTGACCTGTGGTGGCGCAGTGGATAAAGCGTCGACCTGGGAACACTGAGGTCACCAGTTCAAAACCCTGCACTGGTCTGGTCAAGGCACATATGGGAGTTGATGCTTCTAGCTCCTCCCCCCTTTCTCTCTCTCTCTCTCACTCTGTGTCTCCTCTCTAAAATGAATAAATAAAAAGAAGAGCCTGATCAGGTGGTGGCACAGTGGATAGAGCATCAGACTGGGATGCGGAAGACCCAGGTTCGAGACCCCAAGCTCGCCAGCTTGAGCGTGGGCCCATCTGGCTTGAGCAAAAAGCTCGTCAGCTTGGACCCAAGGTCGCTGACTCCAGCAAGGGGTGGCTAAGTCTGCTGAAGGCCCGCGGTCAAGGCACATGTGAGAAAGCAATCAATGAACAACTATGGCGTCGCAACGGCAACGAAAACTAATGATTGATGCTTCTCATCTCTCTCCGTTCCTGTCTGTCCCTATCTATCCCTCTCTCTGACTCTCTCTCTGTCCCTGTAAAAAAAAAAAAAAAGAAAGAAAGAAAAAGAGGACTCAAATAAATAAAACTAGAAATGAGAGTGGAGAAGTAACAACTGAACAACTGACACTGCAGAAATACAAAGGAGAGTGTAAGGCCAGGAGTCGCGGCCGCCATCACAGCCGGCTGGCCCGTGCAGGTTCACATTAGATTCAGACAGTCGGTAATGAAACACAGGAGCCAAAAACTGGTGAGCCATCAGCTTTAATTCTAGCTTGCACCCGGAGGACAAGCAAAAACACACACTGGGCTCCAAAGCCCACACATTCAGTGTTCACAAAGCTACTGACTTATCCGAGTTTCCTAGAATCAAAAGGTTTCTAGCTCACCAGATTTATTCAACCGTTTCCCATCTCCTTCTCTCTACACAAACTCTGCACAAACTGGCTTCTTCCTCAGCATTCCACCATCTAGGCTGCCTCCTCTCCTCCACGTGGCCTTAATCTGCTCTCCTCTCTAATACTAACCTCAGGAACAGAGAGAGCAAGCTCCTGGTCTGTCCCACTTTATAGCGTAGATTCAAAACCTTTAATCCAATCTACAAACAAAGAAGTCTCTGACACAAAGTCACTTATATGAGGCATAATAGGAGGATTCCTCATGAGAGTGCACCACCCTACATCATCCAATCAGTCAAGGCTGTGAGGCAAAGATTACTCTTAAAACTTGCACGTGGGCAGCACCATCTTTAACAAAGTGAGCATAATATATTTCATCTGCCCAACAATCCACCCTTATGCTCACTTTACTACCCACAATCTACACCACCGGCATCCCTGTTCAAGGAAATTAGGTACATTACACAAATTACAAATACAAAACAAATCATACAATTTCACCAGTCTCTGAGCACTTTGCCAAAAGCGCAAAATGTCCTCGGCCTTCTTTCTAGCCATGGGAAAAGCTTCTCGGGACAGGAGGGCCTCCAGCAAAGCCACCCCCACAGCCATCAGGGTATTTCACATTGTCCAAAATCCATAAGTCCATTCAACAAAAGAGCCAGTGCTCACTCCGGTCCTAGTCCAGGAAAATCAGTCCACGCACATGGGGTGTTAGCCTCCCCCCTCATTCCTGCCATCATGGCAGGTCTCACACTGTCCTAAAAAAAAGCATGAGGCAATGGCAGTCAGCATTTCCCTCTCTGCTCTGGGGAGCATGATGGCATCCACCCCTATGTCCCAAAATCGCAGCGAACCCACCAGCAGCTTAGCAGGCACCCCCTGCCATTCCAGTGGCCACCTGGCTATGCATGCCGGGCTCTGTTCATCCTCCCTCCACAGCTGCTGCCGTTTACCTTCTGGACTCTGCAAATCACAACTCCAGCCAAATTCTCCTCATCTTCCAGATAGGATCTGGAAACACCAGCTCCCACTGCCGTGCTTGAGCCTTGGGCCTCTGCTGTCATGGGCCTTGCCGCCCTGGCCCCAGCCTCAGCCCCGGCCTCCTGCCACAGCTGGCTCTTCACAACATACAGGGTAATCTCCAACTCACGAACCTGTGATTCATTCTCCAGAGGCTGCTCCATTTCCAAGCAAATTTCACAAACCTGTTCGGCCTCCTCCTCTGGTGCTTGCTTCAGCTCCAGGGTCGGCATCTCTTTATCCTACGTTTTTTCCAGCTCCTTCTGCTGCTCAGCCTGCAGGTCCCGGGCAGCCTCCTCCATAGAGCTCTCGGTTTCCTCACACATGGCTATAAAAGACAGCCATCCTACAGTCCCCCAAGAAACAGCTATGGGAAACCATAACAGCAACCAGTCCTCTACTCCACCGCTCAAAGGTGGTGGTGGCTCCATGACAATCTGTATCGAATACTGCCACAGACTACGCCAAATGTAAAGCCAGTGGCCAAGGCCACCATCACAGCCGCCTGACCCGTACAGGTTCGCATTAGATTCGGACAGTCGGTATTGAAACAACGGAGCCAAGAACTGGTGAGCCATCAGCTTTAATTCTAGCTTGCACCTGGCGGGCAAGTAAAAACACACACTGGGCTCCAAAGCCCACTCATTCAGTGCTCACAAAGCTACTGACTTATCTGAGACAAACTGGCTTCTTCCTCAGCATTCCACCATCTTGGCTGCCTCCTCTCCTCCACGTGGCCTTAATCTGCTCTCCTTTCTAATACTAACCTCAGGAACAGAGAGAGCAAGCTCCTGGTCTGTCCCACTTTATAGCGTAGATTCGAAACCTTTAATCCAATCTACAAACAAAGAAGTCTCTGATACAAAATCACTTATCTGAGGCATAATGGAAGGATTCCTCATGAGAGTGCACCACCCTACATCATCCAATCAGTTAAGGCTGTGGGGAAAAACTTACTCTTAAAACTTGCACGTGGGCAGCGCCATCTTTAACAAAGTGAGCATAATATATTTTATCTGCCCAACACAAACTAAAAAGCTTTTGCACAGCAAAAGACGCTGTAGGGTTGGTGGCTAATGGGGAAGGTCAGGTGGGGAACTCAGACCCTGGACTTTGGCTAGGGCCACCCACATTCTTGAGTGCCAAAAGAAAGTTCCCAGAGTACTTTGGGAGAAGATTGACTGTTCATCAGCCAGTGAGATTTCACCACGTCATAATTGCTCGCCCACCCCTTTAAATAACTCTCACACAGTTTAATTCTTGCGAATCACCTAGCTTCTGACCCCGGGTTTTGGGGCCCTCATCCGGCGGAATGCGCGGTACTTAATAAAGCCTCTTATTATTCCACACTTTGTGGCTTTCGGCTCCCCCTTTGTTCTTTCTTGGTGAGGAAAAATATCTTATATTTTTGTGCCAAAACCCAGGACCCAGGAAGGAGTTAGAAGTCAGCAAGGGACTGCTCCACTCTCTCCTTCCCCTCCGAGAAAGAAGCAGGATCTCAGGATCTCCAACCCTCCACCCACTTCGGTACACGGTGTGGTAAGTCCCATACCTCCAAACTTTCCTCAGTTCTTTCTGCCGAGACTCCCTGTATGAAACCATAGCTATGTCAGGGAAGCCTTTTCCATCTGAGTGTGTGTGTGCCCTGGAGACGTCCGAGCACATCCACTTTCCCTATCCATCCGTGGCCAGAGCTTGAGTTTTGGGATGCCAGTTCTCATCTCTGACCACTCCGAGAACTGAGGACGGCCGTGGGGGCACAGGAATCCCAAAACACTCTGGGAGTTGCCTTATCCGAAATCTCTCCCTCCCTAAAGAAGAAAAAACTGTTCTTCTCTTTTGTGGCCAGTCCAAAGAACCCACTGGATAATCGGACCAGGTAGCCTCCTGAGGGGACTTTCGGTTTTAACACCCTCACCAATTTGACTATCACCAAAAAAGGTGGGAACTGATTGGAGATCCCTTTACATTCAGGGTCTCTAATTATTCGTGTGCCTGTCCTTAATCTCTGTGCCGCCTGTTACACCGCACAGGCCTTTTTTTTTTGTCCAGAGAAAACCTCTGCTCATAATTTTTCCTCCTTCGTGGACTCTCAATTTTTTTCACTCCTGCCTGAGTCCTGAGGGCGCCCCACCCTCTGTTCCCTCTGCAGACTTCTTTCGCTCCAGTCTCTTCCCTCCAGAGAGCCCCCTCACCCTCCCTTTGCTAAATCCTGTTTCTCATTCACTTGCAAATAGCAGTCTCTCTTTCTCCTCCCCTGCTGGCCAGGGGCCCCTCCCTTCTCCACTGTAGTCTTAAGTCCCTTCTCTATCAGGCCATTCTCTGCCTACCATTGGCTTTTATACCAGTTTGCAGGACGCCCAACCCCAACCTGCTTGCAGGAAGTTCTGACCCTGTCCTGCCTCTGGATCCAAAATTCCTAGCTGAATCTGGGTGCTGGGGGGATCTAGGAGCCCTCCTCCTCCTCTTATTCTCAAACCCACAAACCCCTATCTGGGACCTGTGAACATGGCATTTAAAGTTTTCAATGGTCGCGGCTAGTAGAAAATGGCCAAGACTGTTTGCCAGGTGTAAAGCCAGTAGTCGAGGTCAGGATCACTATCACAGCAGCCTGACCCACGCAGGTTCTCATTGGATTCGAACAGTCGGTAATGAAACACAGGAGCCACCAACTGGTGAGCCATCAGCTTTAATTCTAGCTTGCACCCGGCGGGCAAGCAAAAACACACACTGGGCTCCAAAACCCACACATTCAGTGCTCACAAAGCTACTGACTTATCCGAGTTTCCTAGAATCAAAGGTTTCTAGCTCACCAGACTTATTCACCTCTGTTTCCCATCTCCTCCTGCACAAACTCTTTACAAACTGGCTTCTTCCTCAGCACTCCGCCATCTCGGCTGGTTCTCCTGGCCTTCACGTGGCCTTACTCTGCTCTACTCTCTAATACTAACCTCAGGAACTCAGGAACCAAGAGCCAAGAGAGAGATCAAGCTACTGATCTCTCCCACTTTATAGCATAGAAAATCCAAACCTTTAATCCAATTATACATAAAGAAAGTCTCTGATACAAAGCCACCCATCTGAGGCATAATGGGATTCCTCAAGAGAGTGCACCACCCTACATCATCCAATCAGTCAAGGGTGTGGGGAAGAGCTTACTCTTAAACTAAGCCTTAGGCTATAATGACCCGGCCTGCCCACAGCCTGTTCCAGAACACACATTAATATCAACAAACTTCCATGTGGGCAGCGCCATCTTTAACAAAGTGAGCATATTATATTTTATCTGCCGAACACCAGGCCTGCATGCAGCAGAAGGAAACGCTCGAAACCCAGGCTCTTGTGGCAACCCTGAGGTCGGCAGAACAGAGAAAGGCACAGGAAGTGCCCGGCCCAAGTCTGGACCGCAAAGAGGAATCCCACTGTAAAGCCAGTAGTCAAGGCCACAATCACAGCCGCCTGGCCAATACAGGTTCGCATTAGATTCGAACAGTCGGTAATGAAACACCGGAGGCAAGAACTGGTGATCCATCAGCTTTAATCCTAGCTTGCACCCAGCAGGCAAGCAAAAACACACACTGGGCTCCAAAACCCACTCATTCAGTGCTCACAAAGCTACTGACTTATCCGAGTTTCCTAGAATCAAAAGTTTCTAGCTCACCAGACTTATTCACCTCTGTTCCCCCTCTCCTGCACAAACCCTACACACACTGGCTTCTCCCTCAGCACTCTGCCATCTTGGCTGCTTCTCCTGGCCTCCACGCAGCCTTAATCTGCTCTCCTCCCTAATACCTCAGGAACCAAGAAGGAGCAAGCTACTGGTCTTTCCCACTTTATAGTGTAAAATCAAAACCTCCAATCCAGTTACACAAACAAGGAAGTCTCCAATACAAAGCCACCCATTCGAGGCACAGTGGGATTCCTCAGGAGAGTGCACCACCCTACATCATCCAATCAGTCAAGGGCGTGGGGAAAAATTTACTCTTAAAACAAAGCCTTAAGCTATAACGACCCAGCCTGCTTACATTACAGCTTTTCCCCCACAGCCATCCCAAGCATAAGGGCAAATAATATCACTTGGGTGATGGGCTTCCATGTGGGCAGTGCCATCTTTAACAAAGTGAGCATATTATATTTTATCTGCCCAACATCCACCAGCAGCTTGCTTTAAGTATGGCAAGCAGGACCACTGTGCCCAACACTTTGTGGCTTTCGGCCCCACCTTCCTTCTTTCTCAGCAGGGAAAAATACCTTACAGATGCCATTAACAAAATAGAAGGACAACTCACACTATTGCAGGAATGAAAGGAGGACAAAAAACGCCCAACTTGATCAAGGAAGTATGATTTATTCAGCTGGCGGAGCAGCATGTCCCAAACAGAAGCAACCAAAACTCGTGCTCCCTGTAGTTAGATTTCTTACATATTATATACCTTTACAGCTTTAGCTTTTACACGACAAATGCCTGATTTCTATGACTTCTTTGTTTGCTGGCCTACTTTTTTATCGTAGAGAGGGGGGAGAGGAGAGGTAGCCAGAGGGTCTGTACCTGATAATCCTATTATTCATAATCCTATCACTCATTCTTCTTACTGGAGCTACAGTTTATTTCAAGGAACTGATAACCAGCAAGGTCTACACCCATGGTTTGTTATTTTTCAAACATTTCCGTCTGGCCTTGTTCCCTCAGTCAAGAACATTAAGGTCAGAGGCTGGAGTGTAAGATGCCAGACATTGGAGGCCCCCGTCTCCTCTGCATTCTTTTGGTTTCTCCTCCTTCAACACAATGGGAGAACATATTCACCAATACATCTGATAAGGGGTTAATAACCAAAATTTATAAAGAACTTTTGAAACTCAATACCAGAAAGGTAAACAATCTAATTTAAAAATGGGCAAAGGAACTGAAGAGACACTTCTCCAAAGAGGACATACAGATGGCCAATAGGCATATGAAAAAATGTTCAACGTCACTAATCATCAGTGAAATGCAAATTAAAACCACAATGAGATACCACATTACACTTGTCAGAATGGCATTCTTTAACAAATCAACACACAATAAATGCTGGCGAGGATGTGGAGAAAAGGGAAACCTCCTGCACTGCTGGTGGGAATGCAGACTGTGGAAAACAGTATGGAGTTTCCTCAATAAATTAAAAATGGAACTGCCTTTTGACCCAGCTATCCCACTTTTAGGAATATATCCTAAGAATAACAAATCACTGATTCAAAAGAAGATATGCACCCCCATGTTTATTGCAGCATTGTTTACAATAGCCAAGATCTGGAAACAGCCCACGTGTCTATCAGTGGACAAGTGGATTAAAAAGCTATGGTACATATACATGATGGAATACTACGCAGCCATGAAAAAGAAGGAAATCTTACCTTTTACAATGGCATGGATGAAAGAAACCAGGCAGAGAAAGAAAAATATCATATGATTTTACTTATATGTAGAATCTAATGAATAAAGTAAAATTGAGGAACGGAATAGAGGCAGAGACGGGGTCATCAGCTAGAATTAAAGCTGATGGCTCACCAGTTCTTGGCTCCGTTGTTTCATTACTGTCTATTCGAATCTAATGCGAACCTGCACGGGTCAGGCGGCTGTGATGGTGGCCCTGGCTACTGGCTTTACAATTGGATTAAAGGTTTTGATTCTACACTATAAAGTGAAGCAGACTGGGAGCTTGCTCTCTCAGTTCCTGAGGTTAGTATTAGAGAGGAGAGCAGGTTAAGGTCACATGGAGGAGAGGAGAAGCAGCCAAGATGGTGAAGTGCTGAGGAACAGGCCAGTTTGTGCTGGAGAAGGAAATGGGGAACAGAGTTGAATAAGTCTGGTGAGCTAGAAACCTTTGATTCTAGGAAACTCGGATAAGTCAGTAGCTTTGTGAGCACTGAATGAGTGGGTTTTGGAGCCCAGTGTGTGTTTTTGCTTGCCCGCTGGGTTCAAGCTAGAATTAAAGCTGATGGCTCACCAGTTCTTGGCTCCGTTGTTTCATTACCGACTGTCCAAATCTAATGCGAACCTGCACTGGCCAGGTGGCCCTGTTGGTGGCCCTGACCACTGGCCTTACATTTGGCATAGTCTGTGGCAGGATTTGATATAGTTCAGTATGGAGCCACCACCACCTTTGAGTGATGGAGTAGAGAACTGGCTACTGTTATGGTTTCCCATAGCTGTTTTTTAAGGGACTGTAGGCTGGCTGACTTTTACAGCCATGTGTGATGAAACCAAGAGCTCTATGGAAGAGGCTTCCCGGGACCTGCAAACTGAGCAGTGGAAGGAGATGGAGAAAATGTGGGAAAAACAGATGCCGACCCTGGAGCTGGATGAAGTGCTGGAGGAGGAAGCCGGCCAGGTTTGCGAGATTCGCTTGGAAATGGAGCAGCCACTGGAGGAAGAATCACAGGTTCATGAGTTGCAGATTGCCCTGGATATTGTGGAGAGTCAGCAGCAGCAGGAGGCTGAGGCTGAGGCTGAGGCAGGGGCTGTAAGGCCCATGGAGCACAAGGCAGTGGTGGCCCGGGGCTCAAGCCCAGGGCAGAAGCTGGTGTTTCCAGCTCCTCTTTGGAGGTTAAGAAAATCGGGCTGGAGTTGCAATCTACTGTCTCCAGAAGATGAGAGCTCAACTGGAAGGAGGACCTGCTACACTCCTCCTGGTAGGTCTGCGATTTTGGGACATAGGGGTGGGTGCCATCATGCTCCCCAGAGCAGAGATGGAAATGCTGACTGCCATTGCCACATGCTTCTCTTTAGGACAGTGTGAGACCTGCCATGACGGCAAGAATGAGGGAGTAGGTTAACAACCCATGTGTGTGGACTGATTTCCTGGACTATGACCGAGTGAGCACTGGCTCCTTTGTTGCATGGATTTATGGATTTTGGACAATGTGAAATACCCTGATGGGGGTGGGGGGTGGCTTTGCATGGAGCCCCTCCCCCTGCCCCGGGAAGCCTTTCAAACGGCAAGAAAGAAGTCAGAGGACATTTTGCGCTTTTGGCAAAGTGCTCAGGGACTGGTGAAATGTACCTTTGTAATTGTTGAAATTGTATAATTTGTCATGTATTTGTAATTTGTGTAATCTACCTAATTTCCTTGTACAGCGATGCCAGTGGTGTAGATTGTGGGTAGTAAAGTGAGCATATGGGTGGATTGTTGGGCAGATGAAATATATTATGCTCACTTTGTTAAAGATGGCGCTACCCATGTGCAAGTTTTAAGAGTAAGCTTTTCCCCACACCCTTGACTGATTGGATGATGTGGGGTGGTGTACTCTCATGAGGAATCCTTCTATTATGCCTCAGATAAGTGACTTTGTATCAGAGACTTTCTTGTTTGTGTAATTGGATTAAAGGTTTTCATTCTACACTATAAAGTGAGGCAGACCAGGAGCTTGCTCTCTCGGTTCCTGAGGTTAGTATTAAAGAGGAGAGCAGATTAAAGCCACATGGAGGAGAGGAGAAGCAGCCAAGATGGTGAAGTGCTGAAGAAGAAGCCAGTTTGTGCAGTTTGTGCTGGAGAAGGAGATGGGGAACAGAGTTGAATAAATCTGGTGAGCTAGAAACCTTTGATGCTAGGAAACTCGGATAAGTCAGTAGCTTTGTGAGCACTGAATGAGTGGGTTTTGGAGCCTAGTGTGTGTTTTTGCTTGCCCACCGGGTTCAAGCTAGAATTAAAGCTGATGGCTCACCAGTTCTTGGCTCCTTTGTTTCATTACTGACTGTCCGAATCTAATGCAAACCTGCACTGTCCAGGCGGCCCTGTTGGTGTTCCTGACCACTGGTCTTACAGGGGCAAAGGAAGTGTAATAAGGAACATGGGGGTGGGTGAAGGTGTTATATTGAGTGGGACACTTGAATCCATGTTAACACAATAAATTAAAATTAATATAAGTTAAAATAAGTTTAATTAAAAAAACAAACTGAACAAGAGCAAAAATCAGCCCAGTTAGATAAGAACTAGAAAGAGAGATTAATGCCTACATATCCCTATATTTATTTTCTGTTCCAGAAAAGCCACTCATCATTATCCACATACAACATGTTCTTTTCCTTTGTTTATTCCCTCCAAATGGACTACCCTGGCCCAACTCCCCCACAATATTCTCCACTTCATTATGTCCATTTTCAAGACTCAGTTCAAATACTTTTCTCCAATACACATTTCTTGGCTCCACTTTTCTCGGGCTAATAATTTGGTGCAAGAAGATGAAAAAGAGTGTCTCAAGGATGATGTGTTAACTCTAAAACTTCAATCTCAATATAGATACATGCACTGAAATGTGTCCCTTCGACAAAGGCAGCCACTACTGAATGCTTTTTTTCTACCCTTTTCTATTATGGCTAGGTAATCCCCACAAAACTATAGCTATTTAGAAATAGATTCTTTGAACTAACAAATATGCCCACAAGAATTTATTTGGATATATGTCATTACTTGAACTGAGAATTTAAGTTTCTTTGAGTGAGAGACTGTATCTTACATATATTTGCATTCCCAAAGTGTCTAGTATGTACTCATATCTTTAAGAGAAAAGTTTTTCTTTAATGAAACAATAAAGTCACAAAAATGGTGAATTTCTTAAGTTTTTGTCTCAAAAGTAGAGAAGCCGGAAATTATATGACAAGTAGAAAAATATTATTTGAAGCCTACTGATTTACTTAGAACCAATTCCTTACTATATTTTTCTAGTTGAAAAGTAATTGATCAAGTTCAAGTTTTAATACTGAGCTAAGTGTCTATTTTCTAAACACATATTTGAGAAAATTTAAAAACAGATTATTAAATGTCAGAAAGCCAAGGCTTTATAAATTGTGATGAGAATTTATAATCATTTTATTACAGACTTGATAATTTAGAAGATAACCATAGATTTGCATGCTGATGTAGGACAAGAAAGTATCAAATAAGCTGAGTGCATTAAAACTAAACTTTGCAATTTGACTTAGGGAACAATATGGCAAGGGATGTGGTATGGAAACTGCATAACAAAAAAATCTAAGTATTTTATAGTTTACTACATTGATAAATAAAAAAAGGGAAATCTACATTAAAATTCACACTAGTATTTAAGTTCTTATTCTCAGACTGCTTTTATTTTTCAATTACGAATGTTAGAGACTATTTTCAAGCATATCTTCACACCTTTGTTCTTTTCTAGGCAACAGCTATCAATGTCTTTCTTGGTCAAACTGGCCATGCCTGGATAGCAAATCTTTGACCTCATGATACTGTATCAGCTTCCTTTAAGTACTTCCCCTAATTTATAGCCTTGCTGGTAAAAACTCTAATTATTCACATAGTATCTGATTTAAGCAACCTCTTCCAAGCCGTAAGTAATTAAAAGTGGTGATTATCAGAGTTTCTTTAAAAAATAGACTTCTATTACTGTAAGCCTACAGATATAGAAAGAGACTCTTGTCCCAAGTACAACAAAATATATGTCGTTTCAGTTAAAATAAAAGAAGACTAGAGAAAAAGACCTCTGAGACCCTCCAGATACTGTTCCATTAATTATAACATATATGCAATTCACCAGTGACCTAATTTAGTCACTCATTCTTTATAAAACAATTTCAAAGTATAATATATATCTTTATTATAAATATAATTTTATAAGTCTACTTCTAAAATCACTTTTTTTTTTTGGAAAGACAAGTGATCTTTTATCTCAGAATACAATTTAAAATACAACTTTAACCTTCTATGAGATGAAGAGGAAAAGAGGATTAGTAAAGTAAATCTTATTCCAATACAAATGGGAATCTGTGGCTACAATGGTACATTCGTACTGAGTAATTGTATAGTTTTACATAACTTTGTTCTACAATTTTCTAGCCCGGTGCGACTGACAGTAGTTGAAGTATTTGTCACCAACTATAAAAATGATTAAAATAGTAACCCCACAAAAAACTAAACTGGTATCTAACAGATGTATTTTGTGGCCATTTCCCAAATGAAAGCCATTAGAGAATAAGCAGTGTTAATTTCAATTAGCGTGCTCCATAGGGAGCCATGTCTTAGAACTATGTCTGAGCATCGATGTTTCTTTAAGCAGTGAGTTTTAGAAACATGCATCTTGATAACTTTCCTAGCTCTAATTGTGTTGATTCTGAAAGGTATGTTGTTAACAATCATAATGAGAAAAATGGTGATACTGGTCAAGCATTAAAATATCTGGAAAAATAAAAAGACATGGAAAGTGACAAAGAAGGAGGAAAGAGGGGCAGTTTTAAATGGATGGATTTTTTAGATTAAAAAAATCATATAAATAATTTCTCTTTTTGAAAGTCAATTATATAATACCTTCAATGTAACAATTCTCAACATATGCTAAATAATAGTATAAAATTTGATATAAGGTACAAATTCCCTGGAGCTGACCAACACAAACAACTTAAAAAATACCACCATTAAAAGTTTCACTAACAACTGTGACCCCAAGACCCAACATAAAGTTGGACGCATTCTTCACACTGTTCTCCTTAAGTCCCTGGGTTCCCCTCTCCCTCTATATTCTGATTAACTTCTGAAGGACATCTGACACGAGTAACTCTAATACTGTGCTGTGAGGATTCCTTTCTCACTGTGCCTTAGTCCTCTTCTTTTAGTAGTATATTAAAGCTATGCAACTGCTTCTCATTCTAAGTAGATGCTCTGTCCTCGAATGATTAGAAATCCCAAATGGAAAAAAATATTATAAATAAAACAATAAGTTAAGAAGATGCTTTAAAAGCATGTTTAACAACCCAAGAAGCCCTGCTAAAGAAAATACACAACTGTTTTAATAAAGGGTTCTTTGTAGAAAGTCAGGCTTTTCAAATATTTTAAACATATTTTTATACAGTGTACAGAGATGTGTCATAGAAGGTAGCAGTTGAGACTTGTATAATTATGTTAACCAGTGTCACCCTAATAAATTCAATTTAAAAGAAAAAAAATTAAAAATTAAATTTATTCTTTAACTTCAGATTATTACTAACTTCTAATATCTAATTAAATAAAAAAGAGAACAACAAGAAAGATAAATAATACTGCAATTGTATATGGTGCAAATGCATTGAGGCAGAGGGCTTAGACTATAACAAACAAAAACAAAAACAACCGTGTTAGAGTAAGGGAATTTGTGAAGTTTTCTAATTTTCTTTTAATACCATTAAAGAGTACTCAACATGAGTTTAAAAGTTTTCAAAAAATGCCATTTGTCAAATCATAAAACATAAATTCACCTTTAGTATTCTTAATTACATAGGTGAGAGGAGGGGAGATGGTGAGGCAGATTCCTGTATGTGCTCTGACTAGGATCCACCCGACAACCACATCTGGTGCCAATGCTCGAGTACCGAGCTGTTTTTAGCATCTGAAGCTGATGCGGTCTAACGCAGCCATGCTCAAACCAATCAAACCACCAACTGGCTCAAACCAAATGCTGGGCCAATGCTCTTATCCACTGAGTCACTGATCAGGGCCCATAATTATATTTAAATTAACTCCATGATACAATATGTAACTAATTATCTAAAACTATATCATTTCTTATTTTTGAAATATATCTGATTAAAACATGAGAATGATATTTTGAACACTTAATGGTGTTCCAGAAACCACTTACAAGCATAACTGAAGTCCATGAGCCACATACGGTTAGAAACTCTGCTCTTAAACAAGCATGATTATTTCCATTCTACTAGAAATGACAAAAAGTCTCAAAAGTACAAGTTATTTTTCCATGCAAGGTTTTATAACTGGTTAGTTTTAAGACTGGTTTGAGGATATAAAGCAGGGCTATGAGACTTTAACTTCATTCTGTGAAATCATGATATCAGTGAGTAAATTCTATTATCCCAAGATTTCTAAATACCTAGTAGATGGCTTTATTGAGACAACATCAAATAATGATAACTGCATAAGTAAATAATTCCATATAAAAATACTATCTTTAATCGCTATCTGTAGAATACTCAAAAAATGAGTTGGCCAGCAACAAATCCAAACTAAAATGTCATTCCTAATTTCACCCATGATTTCCTAGTATCAACTCTGAAGGTCTCTTTTTAGTTTTCAGTTTTCATTGCTTTTGGCCTCAGCAGTGCACCATTTCCCCTCGAATGTTCTTATTTAGTTCCTGCCATATCATACTATCCTGAATTTTTTCCTATCTCTTTACTCCTTCATCTCTGTCAATAAATACCAGTAGTTAAATTCAGATCAACAGAAACTCTAGAAATAGAGACTGCTTGTTAAAATAAATATAAATATTATGGAAGATAATCACTGCAGCAAAAATGTGGGAGTCAGCAACATTATATGAGACAGAATGAGGTATGAACTTCTAGGTCCCAAAATTCTCATTAAGATGTAGAGTTATAAATGACTTTATTAGAGATAGTCACATCAGATTAAACCTTGACAAAGCAGTGTTATCTCACCTAGGCTCAACATTTATACAGAAGCAATCCAGCCTACGGTCTAAGACAGGTGATACTCTTCAATTCTCAAGTTGTGTAACATATAACACAACTGCAAGAGTACTACATAAAATACCATCAAGCATATTTAAAATCCTTAACCCTCATTCTCAGACTCTACAATTTAGTAAAGCCTAGACCATGTAAATCCCTAAATTCAGTGCCATGGATCTAGAATAAGGCATTTTGGAGAGTCATGCTATATAATCTGTATAATCTCCTCCATATGTTCCATATACACTGTTCCTCATATTCCCTAGTGGTAATACTCTTCAAAGGTTCAGGTATGATCGCTCTTCTTCTTCCAAATCTCAAGCTTTTACTTTTGTGTTTTTAATTCCAAAGTCAATTCTCTTTACGGAGCTTCTTTCTGAAACCTCTGTCTGCCCTGCGTCATCACCTTGGAATGCTGCAGTCACCTTAAGGTTAACATGCCTGAAATTGAACTCTCTTTTTTTTTTTAACAAAGCCAGTTTCTTCTCTGGCCTCCTTTATTTCTAATTCATTTTCTGGGCTTCAGCAGAGAGTGATCACTGGTTCCTCTCTTCCCCTTCTCTCCTAGGCCTTTATAAATTTCTTTCCTGGCCACTCCCACTATCACCTGGACTCTCCTTCACTGAGAAATGCAAGTTTCCCAACTGATTTCTACTCAAACTGTATCTCCCTCTACCTCTGCTCAAAACTATTTCACACTTACCCTTCTGTTCAGACATCTTTAATGGCTCTCCACTATTTATAAACTATCATTCATACTACTTACTTAACCAAATAGTCAAAGTTCTCATTGGCTCTCTGTCTCTCCAACCCTTTTCCCCCTCTTCTCCTATACATCAGCCATCCAGTTCTGTCAAATTGCTGCAAACACAGCATGCGGTCCCATTTATACAATGCTGCTAAGAAAGTTCCCATGGCCGTCTAGCAATCCTTGCAAAGAAACATCTAAACCCCAAACAACCCATCAAAAAGAAACACATGGGCCCAACAGGAGTCTGAAAGTAAAGAGAATAATGATATAAAAATATGCATTTGTGTTCCTTCTATATTCAAAAGCCCCCACATGTTCTATTCTTAATGATAGAGATGTAATTCTACTTTCTCTACAGCCCATTCTGTTCTTAGAGGTAGAGATTTAATTCTATTTCCTTTATAGCCCTTAAAGGTTGAAAATGCATTTCCTCTTATTATATTGTCTCCCTCATCTTATTAGAAAGAGCATCATGGTACTACAGTTAAGTATAAATGTCTACATGAACTAGGTAACTTTACTTTATTTGGATTCTATTAGTTGCAACCATGATTCTTCCCAAAAATCTTATTAATGTCTACTATGGATATCCATAGATATCAAAGGCTAATGTCTGTGGCCAGGTGGAAAGTTAAAGCAGCTTAACGTGCATGCTCTACTGATCTTATTTCCTTTAAGTGAATTTGAAGTCAAATAGTTTACTATTAGTTACTTTAAATATTATTGATACTTGTAAAAACATAATTAAAATAAATATTTCTCAAATGAACTTACTAATTGTCTTAAGAGTGATTTTTCTTTAGATTCTGAAACAAAATTTCCCATGGAAATAAATACTTTTCCAATTTTTCAGCATAAAAAAATAACTCATCCAATTGGATTTCATCTCCCATCATTCTGATTTTCCAGTCTTCCTTTGTTCATTCATTTAGCAGATATATATTGAGTATATGCTATGTGCCTGACATTTTCTAGATATTAAGAATACATAAGAGATATTAACAAAGATAAATAAAGTAAATACATAGAGATGCTGCCCTCAAGAAGTTTACGGTTAGTGGAAGGAGACAAAATAAATCATCAAACAATGTGGAAGTTAGTGGTGCCAAACCCTGCACATTTGAAAATCTACACGTAATTTTTGACTTCCCAAAAACTTAGTTGTCCCTCCATAAACATAGGAAATTGTTTCTAAGACCCAGACAACAAAATCTACAAATACTCAAGTCCCCTATTTGAAATGGTGCAGACCAATACACACAGGCAGCCCTCTGCATGTGTAGACTCCCAACAGCAGATAAAAAACAGTACAGAGAGAGAGAGACGGAAGATAGCGATGGAGTAGGCGGACATACCAACTTCCAACTCCCAGAACCAAAGTGGATTATAACTCAATTTTAAGAACCATCATCTGGATAAACCAACTTTGAACTAAACTAAGTGGACTCTTCAACCAAGGAACACTGCAGAAGCCACATCGAGACTGGTAGGAATAGTGAAAACGCGAAGAGGGCTGCCCAGCTCCCCGGAGCAAACGGCAGCCCGGAGCAAACGGCAGCCCGGAGAGACCGGCGTGGCGGGAGGAGAGTTTGGCGGAGAGGGAGGGACCTGGGTCCCAGGAACCAAGCGCCAGCCTGCAGTCCCAGAGCCTAAAAGAGGCGTATGGACAGTATTGAGCTGTGAAGCAAGTGAGGATACTGTTTGTGAAAAAGAGAGAGATTTCTCAGACCCAAGAATCTTTTCAAAGAGACAGCGCAGAAACCCTCTCTCACAACCACGCACCCGGGGCTCCGGGGAACGGGGACAGAGGAGAGGAACAGAGCAGCGGGAACAGAGAGTGGACTGAAGGCACGAGGACACTCTGAGGAACAGCCATCCTGACCCCTGGGCTAAGTCATTTCCCTAATTGAAAACGAATATTTCCTCTGGACTAGCAATACCAGCAAAGGGAGACAGGACACTAGCCAAACAAGCGCTCCCGCGGCAATTAGAGCAGAGCTGCTTAGAGGGAGGGAGCTCCCAAGCCTACAGTGTGGAGACTTAAGACACTGCTATCTCTCTGAGGATTGCTGAAGGGATGTTGGCGGCAGGACGCTGAAAAGCGGTCCTGTCGGCGTGGGCGGAGGCACAACCGATGTGAGCTCGGTCTAGCCCAGCAGGGGTGGAAAGGACGCGTGAAAGCGGTCCGGCAGCTGCGGGCCCGCCTGTGACCCCACTTGTGGGGGAAAATACGGGCAGAGATTGGCTCTGCAACCCTGCGCAAGCCGGCCCTGACCACGGGGACGGGGCTAGGATGAAGGACGGGCGAGGTGGCTCGTGGTTGAGCTCACGCTGCCAACCCTGCCCGGTCGAAGAAACCGCGGTGGTTTGAAACCCTACGTGCACGCTAGCTGGCTTTCGCGGCTGAGCTCACGCCTGGCCAGAGAAATCCCGGTGGTTGGCCACCCTACGAGCGCAAGCTGGTGCCGAACATGGGGGTGTGGTAGAGTCTGGATCCATCGGAATCTAGCAGCTAAGTTAACACCAGCAAACACGCCCGGCCCAATAAACCCCACTTTGCGACCCTACGCAGGAGGGCCCGGCCTCGAGGGTGGGGCTAAATTCTGGACGGGCAAAGGCTCACAGCTGAGAGTACGTCAAAAGCCCCACCCAACCCACAAAACTGTGGCGAGCAGGCTCTGACTGCAGGGGCTGGGCGTAAGCCTTCCAGAAACGGGCTGGTTCCACAGCTGAGCAAAGGTGCTCACCTCTGCCCTTGGTACTAAGGCTTGTGGCTTGAGTGACAGCCCCTCCCGCGGAGGAGAGGTGGAAATCACAGCAACAGCCGCAGTAGGCTGTTGCTGGCAATGCCCATACCCAACCACACAAGGCAGCAGCAGAGGGGGTGGCAGGCCTGCAGACAGACCACACCTAGAGAACACAAAGGGAATACCTACCGGAATCCAGTGCCCACAACTTGCCTATACACAGATAAAATGGGCAGGCAGAGGAATGCAAACCAAATGAATCAAGAGAAATCCCCAGAGAGGGACCTGAATGAACCAGATATAACCAAACTACCAGAAGCAGAATTTAGAATAATGATAGTTAGAATGTTCAAAGAAATTAGAGCAACAATGGAGAGTCCCTATGAACACCTAGATAAAGAGATAACAAGTATAAAGAACAAAATTGAAATAATAAAAAAGAATCAGACAGAAATGACAAATACAGTATCAGAACTGAAGACCACAATGGAAGGAATTAAAAGCAGGATGAATCACACTGAGGATCGAATCAGCGATATAAAAGACACAATAAACAAAGGCACAGAAGCAGAGAAGAAAAAGGAAAAGAGACTCAAAAAATGTGAGGAAATTCTAAGGGAGCTCTGTGATAACATGAAGAGAAACAACATTCGCATCATAGGGGTGCCTGAAGAAGAAGAAAGAGAACAGGAAATGGAAACTATGTTCAATCAAATCACAGCAGAAAACTTCCCTAAATTAAGATTGGGAAACATTCCACACGTTCAAGAAGCACACAGAACTCCATTAAAGAGAAACCCAAAAATATCTACACCAAGACACATCATAGTTAAAATACTAAAGTTAATGGATAAAGAAAAAATTTTAAAAGCTGCTAGGGAAAAAAAGGCTATCACCTACAAAGGAGCCCCCATAAGGATGACATCAGACTTCTCAACAGAAACACTTGAGGCCAGAAGGGAATGGCAAGATATAATCAAAGTAATGCAGAACAAGAACCTACAACCAAGACTACTCGATCCAGCAAGGCTAACATTTAAAATTGAAGGAGAAATAAAGAGCTTTCCAGACAAAAGAAGCCTCAAGGAATTCATTAAAACCAAACCAATTCTGCAAGAGATACTAAGGGGACTGTTGTGAACAGTTCAAAGGAGAAAAGAATATAGCAAAAGAAGAATACAGCTTTAAAGAATAAAATGGCAATAAACAACTACATATCAATAATAACCTTAAATGTAAATGGATTAAATGATACAATCAAAAGACATAGGGTAGCTGCGTGGATAAAGAAACAGGACCCATACATATGCTGTCTATAAGAGACACACCGTAAAACAAAAGATGCACATAGACTGAAGGTAAAAGGATGGAAAACAATATTTCATGCAAATGGAAATGAAAAAAAAGCTGGGGTAGCAGTACTTATAGCTGACAAAACGGACTTTAAAACAAAGGCTGTAGTAAGAGGTGAAGAAGGACACTACATAATGATAAAGGGAACAATTCAACAGGAAGATATAACTATTATAAATATCTACGCACCAAATATAGGAGCCCCGACATACATAAAGCAGACTTTGATGGACATAAACGGCAAGATTAACAGCAATACTATCATAGTAGGGGATTTCAATATCCCTCTAACAACAGTGGATAGATCCTCAAGAAAGAAAATCAATAAAGAAACAGCAGACTTAAAGGATACACTAGATCAACTTGATTAAATAGACATATTCAGAACTTTTCATTCTAAAGCAGTAGAATATACATTCATCTCAAGCACTCATGGTACGTTTTCTAGGATAGACCACATTTTAGGACACAAAAATGGTCTCAATAAATTTAAGAAGATTGAAATCATATCAAGCATTTTCTCTGATCACAATGCCAAGAACTAGAAATCAACCACAAAAGAAAAATTGAAAAATACTCAAACACTTGAAAACTAAATAGCATGATATTAAATAATGAATGGATTAACAATGAGATCAAAGAAGAAATAAAAATGTTTCTAGAAACAAATGATAATGAGCTTACATCAACTCAAAATTTATGGGACACAGCAAAAGCAGTACTGAGAGGGAAGTTCATTGCACTACAGGCATATCATAGGAGGCTAGAAAAAGCTCAAATAAGCAACCTGACCCTGCAGCTAAAAGAACTAGAAAAATAACAACAAATAAAACCCAGGACAAGTAGAAGGAAGGAAATAATAACGATGAGAGCAGAAATAAATGACATAGAGGCTAAGGAAACAATACAGAGGATCAATAAAACCAGAAGCTGGTTCTTTGAAAAGGTAAACAAGATTGATGAACCCTTAACTAGACTCACCAAAAAAAAAAGAGAGAGGTTTCAAATAAATAAAATTAAAAAGGACAGTGGAGAAATAAAAACTGATACAACAGAAATACAAAGCATTGTAAGAAAATACTATGAAGAACTCTATGCCAAAAAATTAGACAATCTAGATGAAATGGACAAATTTCTTGACTCATATAAACTTCCAAAAATCAACCTGGAAGAATCAGAACACCTAAACGGACCAATTACAACAAATAAGATTGAAACAGTTATCAAAAAACTCCCAAAAATGAAAAGTCCTGGGCCTGATGGCTTCACAAGTAAATTCTATCAAAAATTCAAAGAAGAACTAATTCCTATCCTCATCAAGCTATTTCAAAAAATTCAAGAGGAAGGAAGACTTCCAAACTTCTTTTATGAGGCAAGCATAATTCTGATCCCAAAACCGGGCAAAGACAACACAAAGAAAGAAAATTATAGGCCTATATCCCTGATAAATTTAGACGCTAAAATTTTCAATAAAATATTAGTCAACCGGATCCAGCAATATATGAAAAAAATCATACACCATGATCAAGTGGGATTTATTCTGGAGAGGCAAGGCTGGTTCAATATTCGCAAATCAATCAATGTGATTCATCACATAAACAAAAGGAAGGACAAAAATCACATGATAATTTCAATAGATGCAGAAAAAGCATTTGATAAAATCCAGCATCCATTCATGCTCAAAACTCTCAGTAAAGTGGGAATACAAGGAACATTCCTTAACATGATAAAGGCCATCTACGACAAACCCACAGCAAACATCATACTAAATAGACAAAAATTAAAAGCAATCCCCTTAAGATCAGGAACCAGGTAGGGTTGCCCACTTTCACCACTCTTATTCAACATAGTTCTGGAAGTCCTAGCTATAGCAATCAGACAAGAAGAAGAAATAAAAGGCATCCAAATTGGAAAAGAAGAAGTAAAACTGTCACTATTTGCAGATGATATGATATTGTATATTGAAGACCCTAAAGTCTCAGTCAAAAAACTACGGGACCTTATAAATGAATTCAGCAAGGTGGCAGGATATAAAATAAATACACAGAAATCAGAGGCATTTCTATATACAAACAATGAACTGTCAGCAAAAGAACTTAAGGAAACAATCCCCTTCACTATTGCAGCCAAAAAAATAAAATACCTAGGAGTAAATTTAACCAAGGAGGTTAAGGACTTGTACTCAGAAAATTATAAAACATTGATAAAAGAAATCAAGGAAGATACAAACAAGTGGAAGCATATACCGTGCTCATGGCTAGGAAGAATAAACATCATTAAAATGTCTATATTACCCAAAGCAATTTATAAATTCAATGCAATACCAATTAAAATACCAATGACATACTTCAAAGATATAGAACACATATTCCAAAAATTTATATGGAACCAAAAAAGAACACGAATAGCCTCAGCAATCTTAAAAAGAAAAAATAAAGCAGGAGGTATCACTCTTCCGGATATCAAGGTCTACTACAAGGCCATTATACTCAAGACAGCTTGGTACTGGCATAAGACCAGACACATTGATCAATGGAACAGAACAGGGAACCCACAAATAAACCCGCCGCTTTATGGACAACTGATATTTGACAAAGGAGGAAAGAACATACAATGGAGTAAAGACAGCCTCTTTAACAAATGGTGCTGGGAAAATTGGACATCTACCTGCAAAAAATGAAACTAGACCATCAACTTACACCATTCACAAAAACAAATTCAAAATGGATAAAAGACTTAAACATAAGCCGTGAAACTATAAGCATCTTAGAAGAAAACATGGGCAGCAAGCTCTCAGACATCTGTAGCAGCAGTATATTTGGCGATTTATCTCCACGGGCAAATGAAATAAAAGGCAAGATAAACAAATGGGACTATATCAAAATAAATAGTTTTTGCACAGCTAAAGACAATAAGAACAGAAAAAAATACAAACCACACAATGGGAGAACATATTCGACAGCACGTCGGATAAGGGGTTAATAACCAAAATTTATAAAGAACTTAGAAAACTCAACACCAGGAAGACAAACAATCCAATCAAAAAATAGGCAAAAGAAATTAATAGAAATTTCTCCAAAGAAGACATACAGATGGCCAAAAGACATATGAAAAAATGCTCAACATCACTAATTTTTAGAGAAATGCAAATTAAACCACAATGAGATATCACCTCACACCAGTCAGAATGGCACTCATCAGCAAAACAACACAGAGTAAGTGCTGACGAGGATGCGGAGAAAAGGGAACCCTTCTGCACTGCTGGTGGGAATGCAGACTGGTGCAGCCACTGTGGAAAACAGTATGGAGGTTCCTCAAAAAATTAAAAATCGAACTGCCTTTTGACCCGGCTACCCCAGTTTTAGGAATATACCCTAAGACCACCATAACAATGTTCGAAAAGAAGAAATCCACCCCCATGTTTGTGGCAGCATTCTTCACAATAGCGAAGATCTGGAACTAGCCCAAGTGTCCGTCAGAAGACGAGTGGATTAAAAAGCTATGGTACATATATACTATGGAATACTACTCGGCCATAAGAAATGATGACATCAGATCATTTACAACAAAATGGTTGTACCTTGATAACATTATACGAAGTGAAATAAGTAAATCAGAAAAAAAAAACTGAGAACAGCATGAATTCATACATAGGTGGGACATAAAAGTGAGACTATGAGACTTGGACAAGCGTGTGGTGGTTATGGGGTGGGGGAAGGGAGGGGAGGGTGGGAAAGGGAGAAGGGTAGGGGCACAAGGAAAACCAGATAGAAGGTGACAGAGGACAATTTGACTTTGGGTGATGGGTATGCAACACAATTGAATGATAAGATATTCTGGAGATATTTTCATTGTATATATGTACCCTGATTTATTGGTGTCACCACATTAAAATTAATAAAGAAAAAAACAAAAAACAGTACAGAGATGTATTTATAAAAATCCCTGTATAAATGGACTCACATGGTTCAAACATGTGTTGTGTAAAGGTCAATTTTAATATGTTGAATGGTGATAAGTGCTATAAAAAAAAGATGAAGCAGGGTAGTGGAAACAGTACTGGAGAGGAAAGCAAAAGAGGTTTTACTGACAAAGTGAGATTTTAAGGATTGCAGCTATTCAGAACATGGAACAGCGCACAGTGGAAATGCAGGTGAGATTGACATAAGAGTCTACTGATTCCTAGTTATTTCATTTCACATTTTCTGTCCTACCAAAAAAAAAAAAAAAACCAAAAAACATAAAAGCCTCAGAGCAAGAGTAGATTGCGCCTGACCAGGCAGTGGCGCAGTGGATAGAGCGTCGGACTGGGATGTGGAAGACCTAGGTTCGAGTCCCCGAGCTCGCCAGCTTGAGCGCGGGCCCATTTGGCCTGAGCAAAGGCTCATCAATGACCCAAGGTCGCTGGTTCCAGCAAGGGGCTGCTCAATCTGCTGAAGGTCCAGGGTCAAGGCACATGTGAGAAAGCAATCAATGAACAACTAAGGTGTTGCGACAGTAATGAAAAACTAATGATTGAGCAAGATGGCGATGGAGTAGGCGGACGTACCAACTTCCAACTCCCAGAACCAAAGTGGATTACAACTCAATTTTAAGAACCATCACCTGGATAAACCAACTTTGAACAAAACTAAGTGGACTCTTCAACCAAGGAACACAGAAGAAGCCACATTGAGACTGGTAGGAATAGCGAAAACGCGAAGAGGGCTGCCCAGCTCCCCGGAGCAAACGGCAGCCCGGAGAGACCCGTGTGGCGGGAGGAGATTTTGGCGGAGAGGGAGGGACCTGGGTCCCAGGAACCAAGCCCCAGCCTGCAGTCCCAGAGCCAAGAAGAGACGTTTGGACAGTTTTGAGCTGTGAAACAAGTGAGGGAGCTCCCAGGCCTACAGTGTGGAGTATTAGGTCCCTTCCTACTCTGCTGAGGGCTGCTTAAGGTTTTGGGGCGGCAGGACGCTGAAAGGCGGTTCTGTCGGCGTGGGCAGAGGCCAAGCCGGTGGGAGATCGGTCTAGCCCAGAGGGTCGGAGGGTAAGCGCGAGAGCGGTCCGGAAGCTGCGGGCCCGCCTTTAATCCCACTTACGGGGACAAAGCGGGAGGCCAGGAACAGGCAGGCCCTGCGCAAGCTGGCCCTGACCGCGGGGACCGGGCTAGGACCAGGGACGGGCAGGGGCTCGTGGCTGAGCTGACGCTACCAGTCCGCCCCCCCCCCCGCCGCCCGCCGGAGAAACCGCGGTTGGCCAGTATACGTGCGCGAGCGGGCTCCGAGCGCGGGAACGGGGTGGACCCCGAGACAGGCGGAGGCTCGCAGCTGAGCCCACGGCTGCTATCCCCATCCGGCCGGAGAAACCCCGGATAGCGTTAATACGTGCACGAGCGGGCTCCGAACGCGGGGGCGGGGTAGAGTCCGGGACGAGCGGAAGTACGCAGCTCGGCGGAAACCAGCAAACACGCCCGCCCCAATAAATCTTGGTTTCCGACCCTGCGCAAAGGGCCCTGGCCTCGAGGGCGGGGCTAAAGCTCCTGACGGGCAAAAGCTAACAGCTGAGAGCACGTCAAAAGCCCCGCCTAACCCGCGGAACTGTAGCGAGCAGGCTCCGACTGCTGGTTCTGGGCGGAAGTCCGGAAATAGGCTGGGTCCGCAGCTGAGGAAAGGTGCTCGCCTCTACCCTTAGTGCTAATCTTGTGGCTTCAGTGACAGCCCCTCCCACGGAGGAGAGGCAGAAATCACAGCAAAAGCCACAGTGGGCCGGCGCTGGCAACGCTCATACCCAACCACCCTAGGCGCCGGCAGAGGGGGTGGGGGGCCTGCAGATAGACCACACCTAGAGAACACAAAGGCAACACCTACTGGACTCCAGTGGCCACAACTTGCTTATACACAGAAAAAATGGGCAGGCAGAGGAATGCAAACCAAATGAATCAAGAGAAATCCCCAGAGAAGGACCTGAATGAACCAGATATAACCAAATTACCAGAAGCAGAATTTAGAATAATGATAGTTAGGATGTTCAAAGAAATTAGAGCAACAATGGATAGTCATTATGAACACCTAAATAAAGAGATAACAAGTATAAAAAATGAAATTGAAATAATAAAAAAGAATCAGACAGAAATGACAAATACAGTATCAGAACTGAAGACCACAATGGAAGGAATTAAAAGCAGGATGGATGACGCTGAGGACTCGAATAAGCGAGTTAGAGGACACAATAAACAAAGGCACAGAAGCAGAGAAGAAAAAGGAAAAGAGACTTAAAAAATGTGAGGAAACTCTAAGGGAGCTTTGTGACAACATGAAGAGAAACAACATTCGCATCATAGGGGTGCCTGAAGAAGAGGAGAGAGGACAGGAAATGGAAACTTTGTTCAATCAAATTATAGCAGAAAACTTTCCTAAATTAAGGCTGGGAAACACTCCACACATTCAAGAAGCACACAGAACTCCATTAAGGAGAAACCCAAAAAAATCTACACCAAGACACATCATAGTTAAAATACCAAAGCTAATGGATAAAGAAAAAATTTTAAAAGCTGCTAGAGAAAAAAAGACTATCACCTACAAAGGAGCCCCCATAAGGATGACATCGGACTTCTCAACAGAAACACTTGAGGCCAGAAGGGAATGGCAAGAAATAATCAAAGTAATGCAGAACAAGAACCTACAACCAAGACTACTTTATCCAGCAAGGCTAATGTTTAAAATTGAAGGAGAAATAAAGAGCTTCCCAGAAAAAGAAAGCCTCAAGGAATTCATAAAAACCAAACCAATTCTGCAAGAGATACTAAGGGGCCTCTTGTGAACAGTTTAAAGGGAGGAAAGAATACAGCAAAAGAAGAATACAGCTTTAAAGAATAAAATGGCAATAAACAACTACATATCAATAATAACCTTAAATGTAAATGGATTAAATGATCCAATCAAAAGACATAGGGTAGCTGCATGGATAAAGAAACAGGACCCATACATATGCTGTCTACAAGAGACACACCTTAAAATAAAAGATGTTCATAGACTGAAGGTAAAAGGATGGAAAAAAATATTTCATGCAAATGGAAATGAAAAAAAAGCAGGGGTAGCAATACTTATATCAGACAAAATGGACTTTAAAACAAAGGCTGTAGTAAGAGATAAAAGAGGACACTACATAATGATAAAGGTAACAATTCAACAGGAAGATATAACTATTGTAAATATCTATGCACCAAATATAGGAGCCCCGACATACATAAAGCAGACTTTGATGGATATAAAGGGCGAGATTAAAAGCAATACTATCATAGTAGGGGATTTCAATACCCATCTAACAACACTGGATAGATCCTCAAGAAAGAAACTTAATAAAGAAACAGCAGACTTAAAGGAGACACTAGATCAACTTGATTTAATAGATATCTTCAGAACTTTTCACCCTAAAGCAGTAGAATATACATTCATCTCAAGCGCTCATGGTACGTTTTCTAGGATAGACCACATGTTAGGACACAAAAATGGTCTCAATAAATTTAAGAAGATTGAAATCATATCAAGCATTTTCTCTGATCACAATGCCATGAAACTAGAAATTAACCACAAAAGAAAAACTGAGAAATACTCAAACACTTGGAAACTAAATAGCTTGTTATTAAATAATGAATGGATTAACAATGAGATCAAAGAAGAAATAAAAAAGTTTCTAGAAACAAATGATAATGAGCATACATCAACTCAAAATTTATGGGACACAGCAAAAGCAGTTCTGAGAGGGAAGTTTATTGCACTACAGGCATATCATAAGAAGCTAGAAAAAGCTCAAATAAGCAACTTGACCCTGCATCTAAAAGAACTAGAAAAACAACAACAAATAAAACCCAAGACAAGTAGAAGAAAGGAAATAATAAAGGTCAGAGCAGAAATAAATGACATAGAGGCTAAGGAAACAATACAGAGGATCAATGAAACAAGAAGCTGGTTCTTTGAAAAGGTAAACAAGATTGATGAACCTTTAACTAGACTCACCAAGAAAAAAAGAGAGAGGACTCAAATAAATAAAATTAGAAAGGACAGTGGAGAAATAACAACTGACACAACAGAAATACAAAGCATTGTAAGAAAATACTATGAAGAACTATATGCCAAAAAATTAGACAATCTTGGTGAAATGGACAAATTTCTTGAATCATATAACCTTCCAAAAATCAATCTGGAAGAATCAGAACACCTAAACAGACCAATTACAGCAAATGAGATAGAAACAGTTATCAAAAAACTCCCAAAAAAGAAAAGTCCTGGGCCTGATGGCTTCACAAGTGAATTCTATCAAAAATTCAAAGAAGAACTAACTCCTATTCTCCTGAAGCTATTTCAAAAAATTCAAGAGGAAGGAAGAATTCCAAACTCCTTTTATGAGGCGAGCATAATTCTGATCCCAAAACCGGGCAAAGACAACACAAAGAAAGAAAATTATAGGCCCATATCCCTGATGAATTTAGATGCTAAAATTCTCAACAAAATATTAGCCAACCGGATCCAGCAATATATGAAAAAAATCATACACCACGATCAAGTGGGATTTATTCTGGAGAGGCAAGGCTGGTTCAATATTCGCAAGTCAATCAATGTGATTCACCACATAAACAAAAGGAAGGACAAAAATCACATGATAATTTCAATAGATGCAGAAAAGGCATTTGATAAAATCCAGCACCCATTCATGCTCAAAACTCTCAGTAAAGTGGGAATACAGGGATCATTCCTTAACATGATAAAGGCCATCTATGATAAACCGACAGCAAACATCATACTAAATGGACAAAGATTAAAAGCAATCCCCTTAAGATCAGGAACCAGGCAGGGTTGCCCACTTTCACCACTCTTATTCAACATAGTTCTGGAAGTCCTAGCTACAGCAATCAGACAAGAAGAAGAAATAAAAGGCATACAAATTGGAAAAGAAGAAGTAAAACTGTCATTATTTGCAGATGATATGATATTGTATATTGAAAACCCTAAAGTCTCAGTCAAAAAACTACTGGACCTGATAAATGAATTCAGCAAGGTGGCAGGATATAAAATTAATACTCAGAAATCAGAGGCATTTCTATACACCAACAATGAAATATCAGCAAAAGAAATTAAGGAAACGATCCCCTTCACTATTGCAGCCAAAAAAATAAAGTACCTAGGAGTAAATTTAACCAAGGAGGTTAAGGACTTGTACTCAGAAAATTATAGAACATTGATAAAAGAAATCAAGGAAGATACAAACAAGTGGAAGCACATACCGTGCTCATGGCTAGGAAGAATAAACATCATTAAAATGTCTATATTACCCAAAGCAATTTATAAATTCAATGCAATACCAATTAAAATACCAATGACATACTTCAAAGATATAGAACACATATTCCAAAAATTTATATGGAACCAAAAAAGAACACGAATAGCCTCAGCAATCTTAAAAAGAAAAAATAAAGCAGGAGGTATCACTCTTCCTGATATCAAGGTTTACTACAAGGCCATTATACTCAAGACAGCCTGGTACTGGCATAAGAACAGGCACATAGATCAATGGAACAGAACAGAGAACCCAGAAATAAACCCACAGCTTTATGGACAACTGATATTTGACAAAGGAGGAAAGAACATACAATGGAGTAAAGACAGCCTCTTTAACAAATGGTGTTGGGAAAATTGGACATCTACCTGCAAAAAAATGAAACTAGACCATCAACTTACACCATTCACAAAAACAAACTCAAAATGGATAAAAGACTTAAATGTAAGCCGTGAAACCATAAACATCTTAGAAGAAAACATAGGCAGCAAGCTCTCCGACATCTGTAGCAGCGGTATATTTGCCGATTTATCTTCATGGGCAACTGAAATAAAAGGCAAGATAAACAAATGGGACTATATCAAACTAAAAAGTTTTTGCACAGCTAAAGACAATAGGAACAGAATAAAAAGACAAACCACACAATGGGAGAACATATTTGACAGCACATCTGATAAGGGGTTAATAACTAAAATTTATAAAGAACTTATAAAAAGCAACACCAGGAAGACAAACAACCCAATCAAAAAATGGGCAAAAGAAATGAATAGAAATTTCTCCAAAGAGGACATACAGATGGCCAATAGGCATATGAAAAAATGCTCAACATCACTAATCATTAGAGAAATGCAAATTAAAACCACAATGAGATATCACCTCACACCAGTCAGAATGGCACTTATCAGCAAAACAACACAGAATAAGTGCTGGCGAGGATGTGGAGAAAAGGGAACCCTTCTGCACTGCTGGTGGGAATGCAGACTGGTGCAGCCACTGTGGAAAACAGTTTGGAGATTCCTCAGAAAATTAAAAATCGAACTGCCTTTTGACCCAGCTATCCCACTTTTAGGAATATACCCTACGAACACCATAGCACTGTTCGAAAAGAAGAAATGCGCCCCCATGTTCGTGGCAGCATTGTTCACAATAGCGAAGATCTGGAACCAGCCCAAGTGTCCGTCAGAAGACGAGTGGATTAAAAAGCTATGGTACATATATACTATGGAATACTACTCAGCCATAAGAAACGATGACATCGGATCATTTATAACAAAATGGATGTACCTTGATAACATTATACGGAGTGAAATAAGTAAATCAGAAAAAAAGAAAAACTGAGAACAGCACGATTACATACATAGGTGGGACATGAAAGTGAGGGTATGAGACATGGACAAGAGAGTGGTGGTTATGGGATGGGGGGAGGGAGGGAAGAATGGGATAGGGAGGAGGGGAGGGACGCAGGGAAAACCAGATTGAAGGTGACAGAGGACAATTTGACTTTTGGTGATGGGTATGCAACACAATTGAATGATAAGATAACCTGGAGATGTTTTCATTGTACATATGTACCCTGATTTATTGATGTCACCCCATTAGAATTAATAATAATAAAATATATATAAAAAAATAAAAAAAAAAAACTAATGATTGATGCTTCTCACCTCTCTTCGTTTCTGTCTGTCTGTCCCTATCTATCCCTCTTTCTGACTCTCTCTCTGTCCCTGTAAATAAATAAATAAATAAATAAATATTAAAATTAAAAAGAGTAGATTGCAGTCACCTCAATCATTTGATACAGGAACTATATCTTTCCAAGTTCTCAAGCTCTCTCTGCCAGCAACAGAATGCTACTCAAAGATGGTCCAGAGCTGGTACATACTGACGATGTGGAACAGAAGCCATTTTCAAGGCTGCTGGGTATAGCTCAGGCAGAACCACTAAGATTTCACAGAACGTTTCAGTTCAAGCAGGGGTCACCCCCGTCATCCAAGCTCTAATGGGAGCATATAACCCAGGCTTGCCTAACCAGTGTATCCATCTATCTGGGCACCATTATTATTAGGTCAGGTGTCAAAATGTGACCAAAATTAAAAATTTTGCTACAAAAAAAAATGTTTGTTTTGTTTTGCTTTCTTCTGTTCTGCTAGGGTTGTTGAGCAAAGACCTCTTTTAGAAATAAACCTTGGGATACTTACATTCTTAGCTACCCTGTGGAGAAAGCTTGCTCAGAAATGTATAATATAGAGTATACGGTATACTTTATACAGAAGAGCTAAGAAATGGAGAGAGACATGTAAGAGATTACTTTGTCTGAGTACTTGCAGCCAGCCAAACATGAAAGCCTGCATTTCTCATTTATATGAGCTAATACACTCCATTATTTTGTTTATTTATTATTTTTTGCTTAGGTTAGTTTAAAATGGTTCTGAAGAGATACATGGAATATTAGAAAATGAGATATTGTAAAAACTTAGAAAATGTTCTCTTATTTTCAACATTGACCTGTATATGCGCATCACGTTGCTGGGACAGGCACCCTTATGCGCACAGTCATTTGTCTCCCACTCAGCAACATCAGAATGAGCCTTGGGCCTGTCGTACTCGCTTACCAGAGAGAAAGAGCAGCTGCAGACTATGGTCTTATGTGAAAATATTATTCTTTTTCTTTCTTTTATTGATTTCAATTTGTTCTGTTTACATAGTTAGAAGTGTTGCCCTGAATATCCTTTCCTCCCCCTGCCATGTTCTCCCTGATACCCCCTATGCCTCCTCCCCCCACTGCCTCTCCCCAACCCTCCATGATTTACTATCCTGCCCTCTATCTCTCTGTCTTGTGTATATCCTTTCACTAATGTCTTTCTTTTCTTTGATCTACACCTCTCATCCCCTTTCCCTCTGGACTCTTTAACCCCTTCTCTGCCTCTCTTCCGCTCCTCAGTTCACATTGTTCATTGGATTTCTCATATGAGTGAGAAATATAATATTTTATTATATAATATTTTATTTTCTCTGCCTGGCTTATTTCACTTAGCCTAATAGACTCTAGGTCCATCCATGTTATCGCAAAGGGTAAGATTTCCTTCCTTTTCATGGCTGTGTATTATTCCATTGGATATATGTACCACAGCTTTTTAATCCACTCGTAGATTGATGGATGCTTGTGCTGTTTCCAGATCTTGAGTGTTGTAAACAATGCTGCAATAAACATGGGGGTAAATTTCTTCTTTTGAATCAGTGATTTGTTATTCTTAGGACATATTCCTAAAAGTGGGATACCTGGGTCAAAAGGCGGTTTGATTTTTAATTTTTTTTAGGAATCTCCATATTGTTTTCCACAGTGGTTGCACCAGTCTGCATTCCCACCAGCAGTGTAGGAAGGTTTCCTTTCCTCCACATCCTCGTCAGCACTTATTATGTGTTGTTTTGTTAATGAACTCCATACTGACAGGTGTGATGTGGTATCTCATTGTGGTTTTAATTTCCATTTCTCTAATAGTGATGTTGAGCATTTTTTTCATATGCCTATTGGCCATCTGTATGTCCCTTTGGAGAAGTGTCTATTCATTTCTTTTGCCCAATTTTTTATTGGATTGTTTACTTCCTGGTGTTAGGTTTTACAAGTTCTTTATAGATTTTGGTTATTAACCCCTTATTAGACGTGATGGCAAATATGTTCTCCCACTCTGTGGGTTGTCTTTTTATTTTGTTCATGTTGTCTTTTGCTGTGCAAAAGCTTTTTAGTTTGATATAGTCCCATTTGTTCATCCTGTCCTTTATTTCACTTGCCCATGGAGTTAAATCAGCAAATATATTGCTGTGAAAGATGTCACAGAGCTTATTGCCTATGTTTTCTTCCAAGATGATCATGGTTTCACAACTTACATTTAAGTCTTTTATCCATTTTGAGTTTATTTTTGTAAATGGTGTAAGTTGGAAGTCTAGTTTTTGGCATGTATTTATCCAATTTTCCCAGCACCATTTGTTAAAGAGACTGTCTTTACTCCAGTGTATGCTCTTACCTCCTTTGTCAAATATCAATTAGCCATAAAGCTGTGGGTTTATTTCTGGGTTCTCTGTTCTGTCCCATTGATCTATATGTCTGTTCTTATGCCAGTACCAAGCTGTTTTGAGTACAGTGGCCTTGTAGTACAACTTGATATCACAAAGTGTGATACCTCCCACTTTATTCTTCTTTTTCAAGATTGCTGAGGCTACTTGTGTTCTTTTTTGTTTCCATATGACTATTAGGAATTTTTGTTCTATATCTTTGAAGTATGACATTGGTATTTTAATAGGAATTGCACTGAATTTATAGATTGCTTTGGGTAATATAGACATTTTAATAATATTTATTCTTCCTATCCATAAACATGGTATATGCTTTCACTTGTTTGTATCTTCCTTGATTTCTTTTATCAATGTTTTATAATTTTCAGCATATAAATCTTTAACCTCATCGGTTACATTTACTCCTAGGTACTTTATTTTTTTGGTTGCAATAGTGAAGGGATTGTTTCCTTAATTTCTCTTTCAGAGAGTTTATTGTTGGTGCATATAAATGCTACTGATTTCTGAATATTGATTTAATATCATGACACCTTGTTGAGTTCATTTATCAGTTCCAGTAGTTTTATGACTGAGACTTTAGGGTTTTCTATGTACAGTATCAAGTCATCAGCAAATAATGAAAGTTTTACTTCTTTTCCAATTTAGATTCCTTTTATTTCTTCTTGTTGTCTGATTGCTATGCCTAGGGCTTCTAGAACTATGTTGAATAAGAGTGGTGAAAGTGGGAACCCCTGCCTGGTTCCTGATCTTAAGGGGATTGCTTTTAATTTTTGTCCATTGAGTATGATGTTGGCTGTGGGTTTGTCATAGATGGCCTTTATCATGTTAAGGTATGTTCCCTGTATTCCCATTTTGCTGAAAGTTTTCATCATAAATGAGTGCTAGATTCTATCATATGCTTTTTGTGCACCTATTGATATTATCATGTGGTTTTTATTCTTCCTTTTACGTGACGAATCACATTGATTGATTTTCAAATATTGTACCATCCTTGCCTCCCCAGAATAAATCCCACTTGCTCATGATGTATGACTTTTTCATGTATTGCTGAATCCAATTTGCTAATATTTTGTTGAAAATTTTACCATCTAAGTTCATCAGAATATTGGCTTATAGTTTTCTTTCTTTGTGTAGTGTCTTTGCCTGGTTTTGGAATGAGGATTATGCTCGCCTGATAAAAGAAGTTTGGAAGTTTTCCCTCCCCTTGAATTTTTTGAAATAGCTTGAGAAGGATAGGAGTTAGTTCTTCTTTGAATATTTGGTAAAAATTGCCTGTGAAGCCATCAGGCCCATGACTTTTCTTTGTTGGAAGTTTAATAACTGTTTCAATCTCATTTGTTGTAATTAGTCTATTTAGGTTTTCTGATTCTTCCAGATTGATTTATGAATGATTATATTTTTCAAGGAATTTATCCATTTCATCTAGGTTGTCCCATTTTTTGGACATTCAGTTCTTCATAGTATTTTATTACAATCCTTTGAATTTCTGCTGTATCAGTTGTTACTTCTCCACTCTCATTTCTAATTTTATTTATTTGAGCCCTCTCTCCTTTTGTCTTGGTGAGTCTGGTTAAAGCAGTGGTTCTCAAAGTTTGTGCCAGGTTGTACTGGTGCACCCTAGAAGATTTCCAGGTGCACCTTATAGTATTCCAGAGAAATATGTGCCTGTTTGGGACCAAAAAACCAACAGAGCTTTCAAAGTTTAGATTTTTGGAGGATAAAGTTATGTGGAAATGGCTGTAAACTGACAGTCTGCCCAACCCCCCACCTCACTCGCCTAATTAGGTTGCAAAAGGCTGTTAAGCTGTGGTGCTGGATTGTTTACACTACTCCCCATGTTCCCTGGAAAGACTGGAGGCAAGTTTCTTCTATCCTTTGTTTGGTGTAAAGTTACAGAAATACCACTCTTTTTGTTAACACATCATTATTATATTTATTATTAACACATCATTATATTATTTTTAGATAAATACACCCAAATAAAATGGATATATTTCTCGAAAAGAAGCGTGGTAGTGAAGAATCTGATTCTGGAAGTGAGCAAAAAGTGTAAATAAAATAGGACTTGAAGGCTGATAGGCAGAATTTAATTTATAGCATTTTCCATCACTTAACACTGAACAATACGATTTGATTAGAAACCCATTCATGGAAGTTTCAAGTGATTTTGGTTTAACATTAACAGAAGAACTGGTAGCTATATCCACTGATTGTGGATTGATGACTAAACATAAGGAATTATCTCTTGAAGCCGTCTGGATTTCTATAAAAAAAGAATATGTGGACTACCTAAAAAGGCTTTGAACATTTTACTACAATTTGCAACATCCTATTTGTGCAAATTAGAATTTTCTACCCTCAACACAAGAGTAAAAAGGAGAGGAATTCTTCAATAGATTGATGAGGAAATGAGAGTTTGCCTTTCAAATATATGCCCAAACATTGAAGAAATTGCTAGGACACATCAGGCTCATGTTTCTTACATACACAAGAATAAAAAAACACATTCAAGCCGAGACCTGCTGAATTTACTAAATCTTACTAAGAATGTATCTATCTATATATAAAAAGCTAACTTTTTTGTGTTTTTTTTTTATTTTTTAACCCCTCTCTTTTACAAATTCTAAAAAGCATAACTCAAAAAATGTAACATAAAAATGTTTTTTTAATGTCAGAATAAATTTAATTTTGTCATATTTATTTCATGTAATTACCATAAAAGCACACTTGGACTTTATATTTTTTCTTTAATATTTGACTTTTATAACATATTTCTCAGAAATTTGTGTATATTGCACCTACAATTATTTGTAGAATTTTAAATGCACCCCGACTTCAAAGAGCTTGAGAGCCACTGGGTTAAAGATTCATCAACTTTGTTTACCTTTTCAAAGAACCAGCTCTTGGTTTCATTGATCTTGTGTATTAAGTTTTTTGCCTCTATGTCATTTATTTTCACTCTGATTATTATTACTTCCTTCTGCTTCCTCTAGGCTTCACTTGCTGTTCTTTTTCTAGTTCTTTTAGGTGCAGGGTTAAGTTGTTAATTTGAGCTTTTTCTTGCTTCTTCAGGTATGCCTGTAATGCTATGAACTTCCCTCTCAGGACTGCTTTTGCTGTGTCTCATAAATTTTGAGTTATTGTATACCATTTGCATTTGTTTCAAGGAAATTTTTTATTTCTTCCTTGATCTCATTGTTAACCCATTCATTATTTAATAGCATGCTAGTCTCCAAGTATTTGAATGTTTTTCAGTTTTTCTATTGTAGTTGATTTCTAGTTTCAGGCTGTTGTGATCAGAGAAGGTACTTGATATGATTTCAACCTTCTTATATTTAATAAGACTTGTTTTATGTCCTAACATGTGGTCTATCCTAGAGAATGTAACATGCGCACTTGAAAAGAATGTATATTCTGCTGCTTTTGGGTTGAAGGTTCTGAAGATAGCTATTAAATCTAATTGACCTAGTGTGTCATTTAAGGCCACTGTTTCTTTGTTTATTTTCTATCTGGAGGTTCTATCCATTGATGTCAGGGGGGTATTAAAATCCCCTACTATTATAGTACTGCTGTTGATCTTGCCCTTTTTGTCCATCAAAATCTGTTTTATATATTTAGGTGCTCCTAAATTAGGCGCATATATATTTATAATAGTTATATCTTCCTGGTGTAATGCTCCTTTTATCATTATGTAGTGACCTTTATCTCTTGCTACAGCCTTTGTTTTAAAGTTTATTTTGTCAGATATTAATATAGCTACCCCAGATTTTTTTTCTTTCCATTTGTGTAAAATATTTTTTTCCATCCCTTTACTCTCAGTTTAGGTGTATGTTTTGTTCTGAGTTGGGTCTCTTGTAGACAGCATATGTATGGGTCCTGTTTTCTTATCCATGCAGCTACCCTTGTCTTTTGATTGAAGCATTTAATCCATTTACATTTAAGGTTATTATTGATATGTAGTTGTTTATTGCCATGTTATTCTTTAAATCTATAATCCTCTTTTTCTCTATTTCTTTTTTCATTTTACAGCATGCCCCTTAACATTCCCTGCAGTATTGGTTTGATTGTAATTAATTTCTTGAGGTTTTTTTGTTTTGGTTTGGTT
Source organism: Rhynchonycteris naso (assembly GCA_037038555.1). Classification (NCBI taxonomy): domain Eukaryota; kingdom Metazoa; phylum Chordata; class Mammalia; order Chiroptera; family Emballonuridae; genus Rhynchonycteris; species Rhynchonycteris naso. The sequence continues at coordinate 87,340,923 of CM073000.1, forward strand.
TGGTTTTTGTCTGGGAAGCTTTTTATTTTTTCTTCAATTTTAAATGATAATCTTGCTGGATAAAGAAGTATTGGTTGAAGCCTCTTGTTTTGCCTTACTTTGAATATTTCTTGCCAACCCCTTCTTGCCTCAAGTGTTTCTGTTGAAAAATCGGATGTCACCCTTATGTGGGCTCCTCTAGAGGTTACTGACTTCTTTTCTCTTGCTGGTTTTAGTATTTTTTTTATCTCTTAACTTTTGTATTTTAATTATTATGTGTCTTGATGTAGGCCTCACTCGTTTCTCTTTACCAGGACTCTCTGTGCTTCTTGAACTTGTGTGATTTTTTCCTTCATCAATTTAGAAAAGTTTTCAGCTATGATTTCTTCAAACAATTTCTCTATCCCTTGTTCTTTTTCTTCTCCTTCAGGAACCCCTCTGATGCAGATGTTACTTCTCTTCATATTGTCACAGAGTTCTCTTATACTTTCCTCATACTTCTTAAGCCTCTTTTCTTTTTGCTGCTCTGTTTCTGTGTTTTTATTTATCTTGTTCTCTAATTTGCTGATTCGATCCTCTGCTTCATCCAACCTGCTATTGATTCCTTCTAGTGTAGTCTTCATTTCTGATATTGTAGTTATCATTTCTAATTGATTCTTTTTTATGATTTATGTCCTTTTTGATGCTTGCAATTTCTTTATTTAGGTGCTCATTAAGTCCATCCATAGTAGCTCTGAGATCCTTAAGCATCCTAATAATCATTATTTTAAACTCTGCATCCGGTAATTTCATTACTTCCATCTCATTCGGTTCTTTTTCTGGGGATTTCTCTTGTTGATTCATATGGATTACATTTCTCTGCCTTCCCATTTTTTCTGTGTGTGGTTTGCAAGCTTGTTGGCTTTATGGGTTTGAGGTTGGTATATGGAATGTGGCTCCTCCTCCAGGTCTTTATCCCTCAGCCTCTGCTGGCTGCTTGGATTTTAATTCTCCTGAACTAGTAGAGCTTCTTAAAAGTCTTAATTTCCCTACTGTTTGTTTGCTTAGCCCAACAGGAAACTTCAATGTTTAGGATGGGAGGGTGATGGGTGTATCTTCTCTTTGGACCCTGTTGAGACTATCCCGGAATTCAGTGGTTGTAACCTTTGAGAACCAGAAGATGTGGTCTGCCCAGTTACTCTCCGGGGGCAGGGTGCATTCTCCTCATCAAAAGGGGGAGGTGTAACTCCCTGGAAAGCTGAGTCACTGCCCCTCCCCTTTACTTCCTCCTTCCCAAAAGGCCTTTCTCACTGATTGGAGCTAGAGAGCTTTTTGGAGGTGGGTCTACTGACTCCATGCTAGGCTTGTGCTAGATGAAGGGAGCAACCCTCCCCCCAGCTATGGCTGCCTCAGCACTGGAGAATGACTCAACTCAGTTATTCTTTTCCCTGTCACCATTTGTGTCCCCGTGCCTCAATCTCCTCACTCTCCACATGCAAGACCAGTCCTTTCAGCCTTCCTAAGCCCTGGAGCCCCAGGTAAGTGGCTATGAATGCTATTTTCTGCACTGGCCCTTTAAGGCTGCAACTTCTTTGCCAGCCGTTTCCCACAGACAGAAATTCCACTTTTCTCCCCACTCAAAGCTGTCAGGCTGTCTCCTCCAGGTTCTGGGTTTCTAGGCCGGGGTTCCAGTCCTGGGACTGAGAACCCCCACCTCTCAGGGTCTCTCTCCCTGCAATGAAAAACTCTCTGGACCATCAGCCACCCTTGGCTACTGGGAGCGAGGGAGACCCCACAGTGTACCTGAACTTTCTACCAGACTTGGTGTGGTTTCTTCTGTGCTCCTTGGTTTTTAAGTCTTGTTCTTTTAGTCCAAAGTTGGTTTTTCACGATGATTGTTCTTAAGTTAATTTGTAATACAGTTTGGTCCTGTAAGATAGCAGTTTGTATGTCTGCCTACTCCACTGCCATCTTGGAATCCCCTCCTCCAATAATTTACTTTAATATTTCAACCATACCTGTATACAGTGCAGAAGATCCATAAATTTGTGGCCAAATCTAAGAGAAATCTGCTCGGGTCCATTACACCATCAGGTGCTGGCTCCTGTCGGCACTGACCTTTGCCATCAAAGCAGTGGCTGAGGCTGTGGCCGCCATGTTCGTGTGTTCATAACTGCTGCCTGGTTGTTTACTGAAATGGAGATCATCCCCCAACTCCCTCCTCCTCCTCTTTCTCTTACTCCTCCTCCTCCTCTGTGTCTCTGCACTTGCAGAGAGAAACACAGACTGCGAGAGCTTGGGAGCAGGGGAGGGGGCTCAGAAGCCAGGCCATTCCTCCCTCCACCTCCCTGGTCATGGATACCTCCAAGCTTGTCACTGGAGAAGGGCGGGAATATTTTTCTTGTCTCAGGCTTGATGAGTGCTCCTTTGTTCTACTGAGCATGTACATCAGTAATTCTCAGGCATGCCCCCAATTTTCAGCATTTCAGACTCCACAGGGGAGGGGTTGAGGTTTCTCAGTTGCACAAGAGGGTGCATGCAGGCCAGCTGCTCTGTGTTGGCTGCCAGGAGGGTGACTTTGATCATGGGGGACTGCTAGCCATGGGGGACTGACAAACTTCTGGAGCTGCTCTTGCTCTGTCTCTTCTCTATGTGAGTAAAACCATTGCTCCAGTGATGGACTGGACTGTGCTTTCACTGGAGACTCTGATATCAATATGGAATGGACTGAGGAAGCATCTGACTTCTGTTCTGGATAGTTGTCATAGTGATAATCTCTGCTATTGTTCACGTAGTTAGAGTTCTCCTCTGGCAATGGGAACTCATGCATAGTGTTCTGCCTGACACAAATCTTAAATAAAAATAAACCAAGCTTCACCATAGAACCTAGAGTGTGAACACAGGGCCATTTCAAAGTAACAATACCTTAATTCTCCTTAAGAAAGTCACTATAAACCAAATTAGGTCCAAGGCTATATTTATGATTACCGGAAACTACTGTTTCAGAAAGTCTCTCAGAATTGAAATACCTGATATCAAGCTAGATGAATGTTGTTTTGGGGAGGAATGAGTATACAGAATAAGAGCAACTCTAAAACCAACTGAAAGCAAATAGAGTTCAATCTAAAGAAAGAAGCCAAAAATAGTATATCCAGGTGTTCTATTGCATACCTAGGTATATAATCCAAATTTTAACTATGATATTTATAAATAATTTCTAACTTATCTACCAGACATCTCAAAAATATCATTAACATTATATTTCATTGTGGAATTTTTTCATGTCAAAAAGAAAAGGTCATTTCCATTTTGGGAGGGGAAACAAGATCTCAGATTATTTCACACTTAAGCATATTAAAATTATTAATTTACTCAAATGTGTGAATTAGTGAATAAAGCACTTATTTATAACTTGATACATAAGTAAATGCATTAAAAATTATGTGTAAATGTTCATAATAATGACTCTAAAATATGTAAAGGGCCAATTATATAAACAATAAACCAAAGCATAGAGATAACTATAATATTCATTTGGAGGAAATTAAAACTTGAAATTGCCTTGCATAAAGGTCTAACTTTTGTTATATAAAAATATTGCACAGTTTTAATAAAAAAGATATTTTTTTTACATTTATAAAGGAACTTATAAAATAGAACCTTGTATTTAATATTTATTCATGGAGATAGATGTGATTTCAGTTCATTGAATTTTTGTGTAATATCCTATAATATAGCAATTCTATATCTATTCTCTTGTTTCACCAATATTTAGGTGGTTTTCAATTTTTTAATATTATGAGCAATGCTACTACAACACACATTTATTTATATATTTTGCAACAAACTTTTCTTCATTTTTTTATTTTTACTGATTGATTTTAATTTATTGTGTTTACATAGATTCTAGTGTCACCCTGAAATGACCCTCCTCGCCCATATTCACAAGAAGATTTTAATTAATAAATGCATACTTAAATGTGAAACTTCCTGTAACAATAAAAGTTTCTATGAGTGAGAGGGGGTGGCAGGCATGCAGACAGACCACACCTAGAGAACACAAAGGCAACACCTACTGGACTCCAGTGGCCACAACTTGCTTATACACAGACAAATGGGCAGGCAGAGGACTGCAAACAAAATAAATCAAGAGAAATCCCCAAAGAACCTGAGTGAACCAGATATAACCAAATTACCAGAAGCAGAATTTAGAATAATGATAGTTAAGATGTTCAAAGAAATTAGAGCAACAATGGATAGTCATTATGACCACCTAAATAAAGAGATAAGAAATATAAAAAAATAAAATTGAAATAATAAAAAGGAATCAGACAGAAATGACAAATACAGTATCAGAACTGAAGACCACAATGAAAGGAATTAAAAGCAGGATGAATCATGCTGAGGATCGAATAAGCGAGGTAGAGGACACAATAAACAAAGGCAAAGAAGCAGAGAAGAAAAGGAAAAGAGACTCAAAAATGTGAAAAAACTCTAAGTGAGTTCTCTGACAACATGAAGAAAAAAAACATTTGCATCATAGGGGTTCATGAAGAAGAGGAGAGGGGACAGGAAATGGAAACTTTGTTCAATAAAATCATAGCAGAAAACTTACTTAAATTAAGGCTGGGAAACATTCCACATGTTCAAGAAGCACTAAGAACTCCATTAAAGAGAAACCCAAAGAAATCTACACCAAGACACATCATAGTTAAAATACCAAAGCTAATGGATAAAGAAAAAATCTTAAAAGCTGCTGGAGAAAAAAAGGCTATCACCTACAAAACAGCCCCCATAAGGATGACATCGGACTTCTCAACAGAAACACTTGAGGCCAGAAGGGAATGGCAAGATATAATCAAAGTAATGCAGAACAAGAACCTACAACCAAAACTACTCTATCCAGCAAGGCTAACATTTAAAATTGAAGGAGAAATAAAGAGCTTTCCAGACAAAAAAAACCTCAAGGATTTCATTAAAACCAAACCAATCCTGCAAGAGATTCTAAGGGGCCTAGTATGAACAGTTCAAAGGGAGGAAAGAATATAGCAAAAAAAAAAAAGTACAGCTTTAAAGAATAAAATGGCAATTAACAACTACATATAAATAATAAACTTAAATGTAAATGGATTAAATGATCCAATCAAAAGATATAGGGTAGCTGCATGGATAAAGAAACAGGACCCATACATATGCTGTCTACAAGAGACACACCGTAAAACAAAAGACGCACATAGACTGAAGGTAAAAGGATGGAAAAATATATTTCATGCAAATGGAAATGAAAAAAAAGCCGGGGTAGGAGTACTAATATCTGACTAAATGGACTTTAAAACAAAGGCTGTAGTAAGAGATAAAGAAGGACACTACATAATGATAAAGGGAACAATTCAACAGGAAGATATAACTATTATAAATACCTATGCACCAAATATAGGAGCCCCGACATACATAAAGCAGACTTTGATGGACATAAACGGCAAGATTAACAGCAATACTATCATAGTAGTGGATTTCAATACCCCACTAACACACTGGATAGATCCTCAAGAAAGAAAATTAAAGAAACAGCAGACTTAAAGGATACACTAGATCAACTTGATTTAATAGATATCTTCAGAACTTTTCACCCTAAAGCAGTAAAATATACATTCTTCTCAAGCGCTCATGGTACGTTTTCTATGATAGACCACATGTTAGGTCACAAAAATGGTCTCAATAAATTTAAGAAGATTGAAGTCATATCAAGCATTTTCTCTGATCACAGTGGGATGAAACTAGAAATTAACCACAAAAGAAAAACTGAAAAATACTCAAACACTTGAAAACTAAATAGCACGATATTAAATAATGAATGGATTAACAATGAGATCAAAGAAGAAATAAAAAGATTTCTAGAAACAAATGATAATGAGCATACATCAACTCAAAATTTAATGGACACAGCAAAAGCAGTACTGAGAGGGAAGTTCATTGCACTACAGGCATATCATAAGAAGCTAGAAAAAGCTCAAATAAGCAACCTAACTCTGCATCTAAAAGAACTAGAAAAACAACAGCAAATAAAACCCAGGACAAGTAGAAGGAAGGAAATAATAAAGATCAGAGCAGAAATAAATGACATAGTGGCTAAGGAAACAATACAGAGGATCAATGAAACAAGAAGCTTGTTCTTTGAAAAGGTAAACAAGATTGATGAACCTTTAACTAGACTCACCAAGAGAAAAAGAGAGAGGACTCAAATAAATAAAATTAGAAAGGACAGTGGAGAAATAACAACTGACACAACAGAAATACAAAGTATTGTAAGAAAATACTATGAAGAACTCTATGCAAAAAAATTAGACAACCTAGGTGAAATGGACAAATTTTTTGAATCATATAATGTTCCAAAAATCAATCTGGAAGAAGCAGAACACCTAAACAGACCAATTAAACAGATGAGATCGAAACAGTTATAAAAAAACTCCCAAAAAAGAAAAGTCCTGGGCCTGATGACTTCACAAGTGAATTCTTTCAAAAATTCAAAGAAGAACTAATTCCTATCCTCCTAAAGCTATTTCAAAAAATTCAAGGGGAAGAAGACTTCCAAACTCCTTTTATGAAGCAAGCATAATTATGATCCCAAAACCCAGCAAAAACAACACAAAGAAAGAAAATTATAGGCCTATATCCTTGATGAATTTAGATGCTAAAATTCTCAACAAAATATTAGCCAACCAGATCCAGCAGTATATGAGAAAAATCATACACCATGATCAAGTGGGATTTATTCTGGAGAGGCAAGGCTGGTTCAATATTCACAAATCAATCAATGTGATTCATCTCATAAACAAAAGGAAGGACAAAAATCACATGATAATTTCAATAGATGCAGAAAAGGCATTTGATAAAATCCAGCACCCATTCATGCTCAAAAGTCTCAGTAAAGTGGGAATACAGGGAACATTCCTTAACATGATAAAGGCCATCTACGACAAACCCACAGCAAATCATACTAAATGGACAAAAATTAAAAGCAATCCCCTTAAGATCAGGAACCAGGCAGGGGTGCCCCCTTTCACCACTTTTATTCAACATAGTTCTGGAAGTCCTAGCTATAGCAATCAGACAAGAAGAAGAAATAAAAGGCATCCAAATTGGAAAAGAAGAACTAAAACTGTCATTATTTGCAGATGATAGGATATTGTATATAGAAAACCCTAAAGTCTCAGTCAAAAAAATTCCGGACCTTATAAATGAATTCAGCAAGGCGGCAGGATATAAAATTAATACAAAGAAATCAGAGGCATTTCTATATACCCACAATGAACTATCAGCAAAAGAAATTAAGGAAACAATCCCCTTCACTATTGCAGCCAAAAAAATAAAATACCTAGGAGTAAATTAAACCAAGGAGGTTAAGGACTTGTACTCAGAAAATTATAAAACATTGATAAAAGAAATCAAGGAAGATACAAACAAGTGGAAGCATATACCGTGCTCATGGCTAGGAAGAATAAACATCATTAAAATGTCTATATTACCCAAAGCAATTTATAAATTCAATGCAATACCAATTAAAATACCAATGACATACTTCAAAGATATAGAACACATATTCCAAAAATTTATATGGAACCAAAAAAGAACACGAATAGCCTCAGCAATCTTAAAAAGAAAAAATAAAGCAGGAGGTATCACTCTTCCGGATATCAAGGTTTACTACAAGGCCATTATACTCAAGACAGCCTGGTACTGGCATAAGAACAGGCACAGTGATCAATGGAACAGAACAGAGAACCCAGAAATAAACCCACACCTTTATGGACAACTGATATTTGACCAAGGAGGAAAGAACATACAATGGAGTAAACACAGCCTCTTAAATAAATGGTGTTGAGAAAATTGAACATCTACCTGCAATAAAATGAAACTAGACCATCAACTAACACCATTCACAAAAGCAAACTCAAAATGAATAAAAGACTTAAATGTAAGCTGTGAAACCATAAGCATCTTAGAAGAAAAGATAGGCAGCAAGGTCTCCGACATCTGTAGCAGCAATATATTTGCCGATTTATCTCCATGGGCAAATGAAATAAAAGGCAAGATAAACAAATGGGACTATATCAAACTAAAATGTTTTTGCACAGCTAAAGACAATAAGAACAGAATAAAAAGACAAAACACACAATGGGAGAACATATTTGACAGCACATCTGATAAGGGGTTAATAACCAAAATTTATAAAGAACTTAGAAAACTCAACACCAGGAAGAGAAATAATCCAATCAAAAAATGGGCAAAAGAAATGAATAGAAATTTCTCCAAAGAGGACATACAGATGGCCAATAGGCATATGAAAAAATGCTCAACATCACTAATTATTAGAGAAATGCAAATTAAAACCACAATGAGATATCACCTCACACCAGTAAGAATGGCACTCATCAGCAAAACAACACAGAATAAGTGCTGGCGAGGATGTGGAGAAAAGGGAACCCTTCTGCACTGCTGGTGGGAATACAGACTGGTGCAGCCACTGTGGAAAACAGTTTGGAGATTCCTCAAAAAATTAAAAATCGAACTGCCTTTTGACCCAGCTATCCCACTTTTAGGAATATACCCTAAGAACACCATAGCACTGTTCGAAAAGAAGAAATGCGCCCCCATGTTCCTGGCAGCATTGTTCACAATAGCAAAGATCTGGAACCAGCCCAAGTGTCCTTCAGAAGACGAGTGGATTAAAAAGCTATGGTACAGCCTGACCTGTGGTGGCGCAGTGGATAAAGCGTCGACCTGGGAACACTGAGGTCGCCAGTTCAAAACCCTGCACTGGTCTGGTCAAGGCACATATGGGAGTTGATGCTTCTAGCTCCTCCCCCCTTTCTCTCTCTCTCTCTCTCTCTATCTCTCTCTCTCTCTCTCTCACTCTGTGTCTCCTCTCTAAAATAGATAAATAAAAAGAAATTTAAAAAGCTATGGTACATATATACTATGGAATACTACTCAGCCATAAGAAATGATGACATCGGATCATTTACAGCAAAATGGATGGACCTTGATAACATTAGATGGAGTGAAATAAGTAATTCAGAAAAGAAAAACTGAGAACAGCATGATTTCATACATAGGTGGGACATAAAAGTGAGACTATGAGACATTGACAAGAGAGTGGTGGTTACGTGGGTGGGGGGGAGGGAAGAAAAGTTGGGAGGGGGAGGAGGGGAGGGGCACAGGGAAAACCAGATAGAAGGTGTCAGAGGACAATTTGACTTTGGGTGACGGGTATGCAACACAATTCAATGATAAGATAATCTGGAGATGTTTTCATTGTACATATGTACCCTGATTTATTGATGTCACCCCATTAAAATTAATAATAATAATAAAAAAAATTTTCTATGAGTGAGAACTATAAAACTCAGTATGTATATAGAGAAAATAATTTAAGTTATAAAAGATATTATGCAGTCAACTCTGGTTAGGTGATTACCAACCTGTTTCTTCTACTTCTTGGGCACACAGCTAGACTATACTTAACTTCCCATGAAGATTGATATGATCATGTGACTATATCACCGAGTATAGGTCAATGAAATATTAGTAGAAGTGACATTTACTGTTTCTACACCTATTCCCTAAAACCTCCTACCTGGTTCCTCCTTCATGTTTACCTTTCGTCATCTTTTATAGATGAACCTTTTACAGGTGATTTAGGAGCCCTGCGGTCAAGATGGCAGAGCCACTAGATGGAAGGAATCTAAGTTCCTGAATACCCACTTGGAGGAGAGCCACCTGCTCATCAAAAACACCTATTATGAACTTTGAAGAAGTGACAAATTAACTTCCCTTGTATTTGAGCTATTACTATATGATTTATCTTCATTTTTTCTAAAACTTAATATAGCTTATTACAATATATCACTAATACATGATGATTAATATTCATGATTTTTTTGTTACTCTAATGATTAAAATATTTTAATATCCCTAAAACTGAATACAAATACATTAATTTCAATTGAGAACTACTTTAATGTTCATAATTAGTCTACACTTTAGATAAAATTATTTTTCAAAATTTATTGTTAATCCCACCAGTTCCTAAACCTTAACATTTAATTAATAATATTAACCTATTAATGGCTTTAGTAATCAATTAAATATCTAACCAAAACATTTGTCTTTTTTAAATAATCAGATAATATAACCTCTTCAACTAAAAAATAAGAATCAGTCTTCTCAGTTTAATCACATTCCTATAAAGCATCTAAAATGTAACAAATGTTTTGAGAAAATTACCAGAAAATAACCTTAGATTGACTTTAAAAGAATAAAAGTAATCCCACCAAAAAAGCTTTTGTTTGGTAAGAATAAATGTGCAATCATTCAAAACAAATAGATGAAAAAAATAATAGAACAGTCATAGACAAGATTTTAAAGCAGGGAAACTTTTTCTCAATTTACAGTCAAGTATTAGTGCTCACCTTTCTAACCTTTATCCTTCCATCCATCCATCCATCCATTCATGAATTCGTTCATTCTTTTCTTCATTGGCTCAATTAAAGCACAGTGGTTTACTTTTATGTGACAGGCACTGTATTAGAATCTGCTAATATAAAGATGAAATATATATATAATGTCCTCAAAGAGTTTATAACCCGGTAATTTCAAGAATAAAAACCCAACAAAATGTATAATTGCATGCTACAATTACAATCACAATAAGTACTGTTACTGAGCATTAGGAAACACTGGAGGAATACCTAATTCAAACCAAGCAGAGGGTTCCAAGATCGGCTAAGATTGGAAGAAGATCACATCAGACACAAGTTTTGATGGATGAAGAGTAAAGCCAGTAGCCACGGCCACCATCAGAGCCACCTGGCCCGTTCAGGTTCACATTTGGACAGACGGTAATGAAACAATGAAACCAAGAACTGGTGGGCCATTACCTTTAATCCTAGCTTGCACTTGGCAATGAGTAAATACACATAGTGGGAAAACACTTCCCTTTCCACTTAGGGCTCCCAAAGTCACTGACTCATCAGATATTCCTAGAATCAAAGGCGCCACCAGCCTTATTCACCTCTGTTCCCCATCTCCTTCTCTTTGCATAGACTGCACAAACTGGCTTCACCTTCAGCACTCCGCCATCTTGGCTGCCTCTCCTCTGCAATGCTAATGTCAAGAATCAAGCAAGAGTGTCCCTGGTCTGCCTCATTTTATAGTGTAGAAATATATAAATAAGAAAGTCTCTGATACAAAGCCACTCATCTGGCATAAATGGGATTCCTCATAAGAGTGCACCAACCATATCATGCAACAGTCAACGGTGTGGGGAAAAGCTCAATTTTGAGAAGATCTGAGTATTAAAAGGGTGGCAAAGGCTCAGTCTTAAAACCAAGCCTTGCCTGACCAGGCAGTGACGCAGTGGATAGAGCGTCGGACTGGGATGTGGAAGACCCAGGTTCAAGACCCTGAGGTCACCAGCTTCATCACGGGCCCACCTAGCTTGAGCAAAAGCTTGCCAGCGTGGACCCAAGGTCACTGGCTCCAGCAAGGGGTTGCTCAGTCTGCTGAAGGTCCGCAGTTAAGGCACATATGAGAAATCAATAAATGAACAATTAAGGTGTCTCAACAGCAAAGAAAAACTAATAATTGATGCTTCTCACCTCTCTCCATTCCTGTCTGTCTGTCCCTATCTATCCCTCTCTCTGACTCTCTCTCTGTCCCTGTAAAAATAAATAAATAAACAAACAAACAAACAATCCTTAGGCTATAAGGACCTTGCCAGCCTACAGCCTGTCTCCCACACCCAATGCAAACTATAAGCGAGCAAACATATATATCATAATTACAAACTTATTTGACTAACAAGGAGGATTAAAAATAATAAATTGATGTGGAGCAAAGGAGAGGATGAGAACTTCACGCAGGTAAAGATGTAAATACAGATGAAAAGAGACTGGAAAGTTCATAGAAGTACTGGTTAGTAGGGAAAATCACAAAAGATGAAAACCCAGAACTATACTACAGTCAGTTCATGACATTCCCTCTTCATTTCACCATCAGTCACTGTCATCCCACTTCTCACACTATTCAAATAGGACAGAATCACCTTTTTACTTTCACTGACTAAAACACAGCTATTTCTTTTTTCAACATACTTTTATTGAACAGCTAATATATGTCAGGCAAAAGACTAAATTCTTGGGATATAAAAATAAATAGTCTCCCTTTCTCTTTTTCCACAGCACTTTATACTATCATTTACTGGATTGTTTGGTAAAACAATTTATCACTCTGTATTTCTATTATTTAGTGATGTGTCTGTTTTCTCTGCCAAACTCCAAGCTCCTAAGAACAAGACAAATGCCTCATTCATTTTTTATCTGCCCTAAAGCAGTAGCTGGGCCACAGTAGAGGTGTAATGAATGTTTACTGAGTGAATGAACTAAAGTAATGTAGAAAAATGGATCAGTTTTAAAACAAAAGGATATCATTTTAGTTTTTTCAATGTATGATGATGCTTTCAGGACTATGAAATATCAAAATGTTTATTTCATATTTTTTCAGAATATTTACACTAACTTATTAGTAAATTATATTTTCCTACTGTAGCACCCTTTCCCAATGTACCTTTATATACATAATTTATCATTTTGTAGTTTCTGAGAACATATTTTATTTGAACCTTATTCAATGTTACTAAAGATATGAGTAGAATTTGCTTTATCATCCAAACAAAAAATATTTATTGAGCACTTGCTATTTTCAAGGCCAAATACTATGGAAATTGCTTAGCATTTCTACTTCATTGTCATGAAATATAATAATTATTTAATAAGTAAAATATGCCCTGATTTAAGCCCTAGTCAGATACTATGGCAAAAAAATAAGTTCACTCAACATCCTATTTTGTAAGTAATAGTTTCCATTTCTCATCTGAGATTCTCCATTGGTTCAAAGAAAAATACTATCTGAGCTGGAGTAAGTAAGGAGGTTACTATTTATAAAGACTTGTACTACACCTTGAAAAATGAACAGCATTTAAACTAACAGAAAAGGTAAGAGAATGAAAGAGATTGAGCAAAGACACCAAAGAAGAAATGCCCATGATATGTTTATGCAAATGACAAAAGAAAAGATCATTTTGGTTAGAGGAAGGAGAATACTAAGAAATACCATTGGATAAGGAAAGGCAGGAGAAGAATGGGAAGATCTTGACAGTCTTCAAGTCCAAGAACAGAAATTTGGCCACAATAGAGTAGTCAGAAGAAGGTTCTCATCAATTTTTTGACCATGGACATCATGGAATGAAAACCCCATTTCAGGATGGCTCATATGGTAGTGTTATACAGGTATTGGTTAAAATAAAGAGAGACTGGCCCTGGCCAAGTAGGTCAGTTGGTTAGAGTGTCATACCAATATGCCAAGGTATGAGTTCAATGCCCAGTCAGAGCACATACAAAAAACAATGAATATATGTATAAATAAGTGAGACAACAAATCAATGTTTCTTTCCCCTCTCTCTAAAATCAATCAATAAATAACATATTCTTTAAAAATTAAGAGACACTGACTATGAATAAAGAACAAACTGATTCAACACTTTCTGTGTTCAACATATTGCTAAACATTTTTATACATTTTCACATATTAGTCCCTATAATAACCCTTTAGGACAGGGATTACTATGCTCAGTTTACAGAAGAAGGAACTTTGGAGAAAGTAAGCAACTAACCCAGGCATATAGCTAGTGAATAGAAATAACAGGATACAAATTCTGATCTATCCAACTCTAAAGTATGTACTCCTACCAGTATACAGATGACCAGCTCAAAAACTATATAATCAAAATGTACAGAAATGAGGGTTTACAAGAGTTAATTTATTATTTTACTCAATAAATATTTATTGTGAGGTGCCAGACACAATTTTTATCACTGGGGTGACATCAGTCAACAATAACAAAAATATAAAAAAAACTAATAAGAAAAGAGGGGTGGGGAGTGAGAGTGTTATATTCACCGGGACACTTGAACCCATGTTAACACAATAAATTAAAACTAACAATTAAAAGAAGTAAAACTATCATTATTTGCTGATGATAAGATACTGTACATAGAAAAGCCTAAAGTCGCAGTCAAAAAACTACTGGACCTGATAAAGGAATTCAGCAAGGTGTCAGGATATGAAATTAATACTTAGACATCAGAGTCATTTTATACACCAACAATGATCTGTCTGAAAGAGAAATTAAGAAAATAATCCCCTTGCCTGACCAGGAGGTGGAGCAGTGGATAGAGCATTGGACTGGGATGCGGAAGAATCCAGCTTGAGCGCAGGCCCATCTGGCTTGAGAAAAAGCTCGCCAGCTTGGACCCAAGGTCGCTGGCTCCAGCAAGGGGTTGCTTGGTCTGCTGAAGGCCCGCGGTCAAGGCACATGTGAGAAAGCAATCAATGAACAACTAAGGTGTCGCAATGGCAACGAAAAACTAATGATTGATGCTTCTCATCTCTCTCCATTCCTGTCTGTCTGTCCCTATCTATCCCTCTCTCTGACTCTCTCTCTCTCTGTTCCTGTAAAAAACAACAACAACAACAAAAAAAGAAAATAGTCCCCTTCACTATTGCAACAAAAATAATAATAAAATACCTAGGAGTAAATTTAACCAAAGAGATTAAAGACTTGTACTCAAAATATTATAAAACATTGATAAAAGAAATCGAGGAAGATACAAACAAGTGGAAGCATATACTGTGTTCATGGCTAGGAAAAATAAACATCATTAAAATGTCCATATTACCCAAAGCAATTTATAAATTCAATGTAATTCCTATGAAAATACCAAGGACAGACTTCAAAGATATAGAACATATATTCCAAAAATTCATATGGAACCAAAAAAGAACACGAATAGCCTCAGCAATCTTGAAAAAAAGAATAAAGTGGGTATTATCACACTTCCAAATGTCAAGTTATACTACAAGGCCATTGTACTCAAAACAGCTTGGTACTGGCATAAGAACAGGCATGCAGATCAGGGGTCCCCAAACTACAGCCTGCAGGCAGCATGCGGCCCCCTGAGGCCATTTATCTGGCCCCCGCTGCACTTCCCGAAGGGGCACCTCTTTCATTGGTGGTCAGTGCGAGGAGCACAGGATGCATCTGCACCCATAGTTCCCATTGAAATAATGGTCGGTTTGTTGATTTAAATTTACTTGTTCTTTATTTTAAATATTGTATTTGTTCCTGTTTTGTTTTTTTACTTTAAAATAAGATATGTGCAGTGTGTATAGGGATTTGTTCACAGTTTTTTTTATAGTCCGGCCCTCCAATGGTCTGAGAGACAGTGAACTGGCCCCCTGTGTAAAAAGTTTGGGGACCCCTGATATAGATCAATGGAACAGAAGAGAGAACCCAGAAATAAACCTGCATCTTTATGAACAACTGATATTTGACAAGGGTGGTAATAGCATACAATGGAGTAAATACAGTCTCTTTAACAAATGGTGCTGGGAAAATTGGACAGCTACCTTACACCACTCACAAAATAATGACACTTGACCACCAACTTACACCATTCACAAAAATAAACTCAAAATGGATAAAAGACTTAAATGTAAGTCATGAAACCATGATCATCTTGGAAGAAAACAGGCAGTAAGCTCTCCAACATCACTAGCAGCAATATATTTGCTGATGTATCTCCACGTGCAAGTGAAATAAAGGACAGGATAAACAAATGAGACTGCATCAAACGAAAAAGCTTTTGCACAGCTAAAGACAATATGAACAAAATAAAAAGGCAAACTACACAATAGGAGAACATATTCGACAATATGTCTGATAAGGGGTTAATAACCAAAATTTATAAAGAACTTCTAAAACTCAACACCAGGAAGACAAACAATCCAATCAAAAAATGGGCAAAAGAATGAATAGACACTTCTCCAAAGAGGACATACAGATGGCCAATAGGCATATGAAAAAATGCTCAACATCACTAATCATTAGAGAAATGCAAATTAAAACCACAATGAGATATCACCTCACACCAGTCAGAATGGCGCTCATCAGCAAAACAATACATTATAGGTGCTGGCAAGGATGTGGAGAAAAGGGAACCCTCCTGTACTGCTGGTGGGAATGCCGACTGGTGCAGCCACTGTGGAAAACAGTATGGAGATTCCTCAAAAAATGAAAAATCGAACTGCCTTTTGACCCAGCCATCCTACTTTTGGGAATATAACCCAAGAACACCACATCAATGAGTCAAAAGGAGAAATGCACCCCATGTTTATGGCAGCATTGTTTACAATTGCCAAGATCTGGAAACAGCCCAAGTGCCTGTCAGTGGACTAGTGGATTAAAAAGCAGTGGTACATACATACAATGGAATACTATGGGGCCATGAAAAAGAAGGAAATATTATTTTTTGCAACAACATGGATGGACCTGGAAACTATTATTTTAAGTGAAATAATTCAGGCAGAGAAAGAAAAACATCATATGACCTCACTCATCTGAGGAGTCTGATGAACAATATGAACTGAGTAGCGGAATAGAGACAGAGGTGGGATCAAAGGATCCAAAAGGAAAGCGGACAGAGGGAAAGGGGATGATAAGCTGATAGGATGGGATAAGAGCAGAAAAGTAATCCTGGAGGGAAAAGGGGAGGGTGTTATGGGGAGGGAGACAAGAGGGGATATACTGAGGAACACGGGGGAGGGGAGGATGTATTGGATTGGGGGGGACACTAGAATCTATGTAGACACAATAAATTAATAAAAAAATTAAAAATAAATAAATAAAAACTCAGCCATAGTGAAACCTATATTTTAACCAAGAGAGCCAAACAATAAACACTATAAATGTGTAAAATGTATGGTTTGGTAGATAATAATATATGATATGGAGAAAAATACATGGAAGTGGGGGCGGGGGTAGGAATTGCCAGGGTGACTAATTTTGAATGGGGTAGTCAGGCAGGGCCACAGTGGGAAGTTGTTGTTTGATAAAAATCAGAGAGAAAAGCCATAAAGATATCTAGGAAAGAGTTCCAGAGAGAAAGAACAGCATGTACAAAAGTCCTGAGGTAGGGGTGTGCCTAATGTTTTAGGGAATGGCAACAAACCAGGAATGGCTGGAACAATGTAAGTAGGAAATAGAGGAGTGAAAACAAGGTGTGAGAGGTCAGGATGGAGCAGAGGCAGGTTCACAAGTCATGTAGGGCCCTTTGAGCCAGTGTAAGGACTTTATCTTTTCCACAGGACAAGATCAGAAACCACAGGAGGGATTTAATGTGGTAGTGGCATGATTTAACTTACATTTTAAAAGGATCTCTTTGGCAACTCTTTAAAGAATACACTATATGAGCAATGTTGGTAACAGGAACACCAGTTTGGAAGCTTTTCAAATAATCCAGCCAAAGGATGATAGCGGCTTAGACCAGAGGACAAGCGTAGAGCTCACAAGAAGTGCTTGAATCCTGGATATATTTGATGGGACAGCACATAGAATCTGAAGACCAATGTTTTGTAAGGCACAAGAAAAAAGAAAAGGAGCATTTCAAGGTTTTTTAAAAACAGGCTGGACGGACAGAGTTGTTATTCATTGAAATAGGGAAACTGACAATCCAGCAGGTTTGAATAGAAAATGCAGAAGTTCAGTTTTATTCATGTTAAATTTGAAAAATTATTAGAGATAAGTAGAGATATCAAATATACAATTAAATACAGGAGTTTGGACTTCCGAACAGCATCCAAGATGTAGCTATAAACTTGGGACAGTCTAGTCCATCATAGGCATTTAAAGCTATGACACTATTTGGCATCCTTGGTTCAGAATGTCAGAACAGATAAGAAGCCCAGGGACTGAGCCCAGCATACTTGTGTTCAGTAGTCAGGGATATGAGGAGAAACAGCAGAGGAGACAGAAAAGGAGTAACCAGCAAAAAAGAAGGAAAAAAAAGTGTGATGTTAGTGAAGTTATGTGAAAAAAGTGCACATAATGGAGAACATGATTGTAAAGCCAGTAGCCATGGTCACCATCACAGCTTCCTGGTCCATACAGATTCAGGTTTGATTCGGACAGATGGTAATGATTAAAGGTGGGCCATTACCTTTAATCCTAGCTCGCACCTGGCAAGCAAGAAATACACACAGTGGGAAAACACTTCCCATTCCATTCAGAGCTCCCAAAGCCAATGACTCATCTGAGTATTCCTAGAATCAAAGGTTTCTACCTCACCAGCCTTATTCACCTCTGTCCCCCATCTCCTTCTCCTACACAAACTGGCTTTTCCTTCAGCACTCCGTCATCTTGGCTGCTTCTCCTCTGCAATGCTAATGGCAGGAACCAAGAAAGAGTGCCCCCGGTCAGCCTCATTTTATAGTGTAGAAATTAAAGCCTTTAAGCCAATATACAAATAAGGAAGTCTGTGATACAAAGCCACTCATCTGAGGCATAAATGGAATTTCTCATAAGAGTGCACCACCCCCCATCATGGAACAGTCAAGGGTGTGGGGAAAAGCTTAGTGTTGAAAAGATCTTTGTATTAAAAGGGTTTGGAAAGGCTTAGCCTTAAAACTAAGCCTTAGGCTATAATGACTTTGACAGCTTACAGCCTGTCCCCACACCCAATGCAAATTATAAGCGAGCAAACATATACATCATATTTACAAACTTATTTGACGTACATTCCACCCCTTTTGCTCAATTCACAATCTAAAGCACTGGTATTCCTGCACAAGGAAATTAGGGACATTACACAAATTACAACAGCACAAATCATACAGTTTCAACAATCACAAAGGTACATTTCACCAGTCTCTGAGCACTTTGCCAAAAGCGCAAAATGTCCTCGGACTTCTTTCTAGCCATATGAAAAGCTTCTTGGGGGACCTCCAGCAAAGCCGCCCCCACCCCCATCATGGTTCACATTGTCCATAATTCGTAAGTCTGTCCAACAAGGGAGCCAGTGTCCTCTTTGGTCATAGTCTGAAAATCACTCCATGCACATGGGGCCTCAGCACCACCACCCCTCATCCCTGCTGTCCTAGCAGGTCTTACACTGTTTCAAGGAGGAGCACGTGGCAATGGCAGTTAGCATTTCCATCTCTGCTTCAGAAAGCATGATGGCTTCCACCCCTATGTCCCAAAATTGTAGACCTATCAGGGGTGTAATAGGTACTCCTTGCTGCTGGGCTCTCATCTTCTAGAGACTGCAAATCACAATTTCAACCCAATTCTCCTCATCCTCCAAAGAGGAACTGGAAACACCAGCTCCCACTGCTGAGCTTGAGCCCTGGGCTGCCGCCATCTGGCTCTCCACAACGTCCAGGGCAATCTGCAACTCATGAACCTGTGATTCCTTCTCCAGCGGCTGCTCCATTTCCAAGCAAATCTCACGAACCTGGTCGACCTTGTCCAGTGCTTGTTCCAGCTCCAAGGTTGGCATCTCTTTCTCCCACATTTGCTCTTGCTCCTTCCACTGCTTGGTTTACAGGTCCCAGGCAGCCTCTTCCACAGAACTCTTGGTTTCCTCATGCATGGCTGTAAAAGTCAGCCAGCCTACGGTCCCCAAAAGGACAGCCATGGGGAACCATAACAGCAACCAGTCCTCTACTCCACCACTCAAAGATGGTGGTGGCTCCACACCGAATTGATCCAAATCCTACCACAGAATACGCCAAATGTATGGCCAGCAGCCACGGCCATCATCATAGCTGC
This sequence comes from Rhynchonycteris naso, assembly GCA_037038555.1. Lineage (NCBI taxonomy): Eukaryota > Metazoa > Chordata > Mammalia > Chiroptera > Emballonuridae > Rhynchonycteris > Rhynchonycteris naso. Next base: position 87,360,607 of record CM073000.1, read on the forward strand.
CCGGCTCATGCAGTTTCAGGTCTGATTCAGACAGACGGTAATGAAACAACGGAGCCAAGAACTGGTGGGCTATTACCTTTAATCCTAGCTTGCACCTGACAGGCGAGAAATACACACAGTGGTAAAACCCTCCCCTTTCCATTCAGGGCTCCCAAAGTCACTAATTCGAGTATTCCTAGAATCAAAGGTTTCCATCTCACCAGCCTTATTCACCTCTGTTTTCTATCTCCTTCTCTCTGCACAAACTCTGCACAAACTGGCTGCTCCTTCAGCACTCTGCCATCTTGGCTCCCTCTCCTCTGTAATGCTAATTTCAGGAACCGAGAGAGAGCGAGAGCCCTTGGTCTCCTTTAATTTATAGTGTATATATTAAAGCCTTTAAACCAGTATACAAATAAGGAAGTCTCTGATACAAAGCCACTTATCTGAGGCATAAATGGGAATCCTCATAAGGGTGCACCACCCCACATCATGCAACAGTCAAGGATGTGAGGAAAAGCTTAGTTTTTAAAAGATCTTAGTATTAAAAGGCTATAACGACCCTGCCTACTTACAGCCTGTCCCCCACACCCAATGCAAACTATAAGCAAGTAAACATATACATCATATTTACAAACTTATTTGACCTACCATGATCAATTTTATCAAATATTCCTTAAAGAGCAAGTAAGAAAGAACTAAGAAATATCTATGAAAATTAGCTATGTAAAAGTCACTGAAGACCTCAACAGGGTAGTTCTGAAACATGGTGAAGGAACAAGCCTAAGTGAACTGGTTGAGAGAAAATGAAGTCTGACCTGTGGTGGCACAGTAAATAATGTGCTGACCTGAAATGCTGAGATCACTGGTTCAAAACCTTGGGCTTGCCTGGTAAAAGCACATATGGGAGCCAATGCTTCCTGTTCCTCCCCCCTTCTCTCTCTCTCTCTCCAAAATGAGTAAGTAAAGTCTTAAAAAATTAAAATAATTTTTAAAAAGAGAGAAAATTGAGGAGAGACATTGAAAACAGCAAAAAAAGAGAAACAATTCTTGTGGAGCTCTTCTGTAAAACTGATAAAGAAATGAGGCAGCTCTGGAAAGTGAAGTGAAGTCAAGCAGGATGGTAAGAATAAGCAAAGGGAACTCTCTAGTGGACCAGGAAAATGAGAGAAGTGGGAAAGAAACAAACAGAACACCAAAGCTGTTATCTTGGGAGAATGAAATAACTGCATGGTAATGAAAGGAGAATGGGTACAGGTATGGATTTGAGTGGCAAGACGATCAATTTATATTCGGACAGCTTGGGTTTGAAATGACTGGGATGTTTGGGGGGAAAGATCTTGCCAGCTGGAGAGAAGTGAGAAGTTGAAGATGTAGATTTGGAAATAAGTAACATTGAGTTGCTACCTGAACTCAAAGAGCAGTTCCATCTGCATAGAAGGGAATACCTGAAAAGGAATAGAAAGCCAGGGGGCTGTGAGAAAAAAGGGAAGCCGGCTAAGAAAAACACAAACAATAAGGAGGTAGCTGTCTAGTTAATACAAGAGGAATCAAGACGAAAATGAGTAAATTTGAAGTGTCCCCTAATCACCCATATCTGAGTTCAGTGTTTTTCCCATGTGCTTCATACTACCTTGTATTTCTCCAGTTATAACACTTACTACGCTATTTCATAGTTACTTATGCCCATGTCTGTATTTACTGCTAAACTAGACATTTAGGGACAGCAGGGCCCTATCAATCTAGTCGACCACTCTATATACTTAAGGGTCTGACACAGAATCTAGCACAGAGTCATTGTTTTGCAGATTATTAAATGTATTATTTTATAAATATCATACAGACATCTGATATTCAAATAGAATTAGCAATGAATTTAGAAGAGGCATAAACTTTCCAACTTTGCATCCATAAATCAAATCGTATCACTTCCCTGCTTTAAAATTTTTGACAAAACAAAATAACACTACTGTCCAAAGGTACAAGGCCCTGTCTAATCTGGATTTCCAATTTCATTCCATTCTATTCTCTGCCAAGTTCACCATACTCCAACCAGCACTCTGGCCTCCTTTCTAGTACTTAACCATATTAAGTTCTCCCCACCTCTGACAAGAGTACTTCCTTTTATTCCAAATATTCTTTCCTTAGCACATTTATAACTGGATCCTTCTCCTCTTTCAGATTATAGTCTATACATGACATCACTCCCAGAGAGACCTCCTGTAGCCACAGTATATAACAGTCACCCTTCTCTTCCCATTACTCTGTGTGCATCAGATCATCTTGGTCAATAAGTGTGCCTCCACGCTTGTGAACAATCAAAGCATCTCTTAAAATCAGGTTATAGACAAGAAAATTTTTAAGTCTGCCTTCTCATATCTGATCTATGAATGTAGAACTTTTGCTTTGCACTATGACATTACTATGTCCAGAAAATATCAGATTCTTTTAGTGTTTATGACTAGATTCTCTAAAACGTCATTTATTCCAAAGGATGAAATAAAATTATAGAACTTTAAAATCAAAGGACAAAGACACAAGTTCCCACTGTTAATACTGGTCTGTCTTTCCTCCTCTGTCACTCTCCCTTCCTCTTTCCCTCTGTCTTCAGACACACACACACACACACACACACACACACAAACACACACACACACTTCTGTCATGTGTGATATATCAGTTATGTACTCTATTTGAAGGGAAACTGCACCAGGAAGGATAATTAACAAATAATTAAAAACACGAAACACAATCTCTGTGAGCATCTCTATTCCTGAGGCCTTATCTGGAACTGTGCTTAGCTCTCATAAAGGATGCTTACTGAGTTAATACAATCTTTTAAGATTATCCTGGTAAAATGACATCATCTATTTAGGTTGTCCATAACCTTGGGGGAGGGGGGTCATAACTATGAAGAGATAAATAAGGTTTGATTAGATACAACAGAATGAATGAGAATAAAGACATTGGTAATGTCGAATTTTAAAAAAACTAATAAATGACCAAAATTTATTGAGCATGTATTATATGCTAGGGATAAAAACAGGCACTTGGTATAGACAATAAAACATAACACATCATTCCTGGGTTCACAATTTCATCCTCACAACTTTTATTTAAATAGGGTGGGGGAAATGGCAAGGAGAACAAGGCAGGGGCAGGAGTGGAAGGTTATGAAGAAGACCGTAGAACTTCAAGAAACAAGTAGCAGTGAATGTAATCTATGAGTTTGAAGAACTGAAAATGAAAGTATGATAAGGGGGTGACAATATATTCTTTTTTACTACCACTTCATATGTTATTTGGTACTTTACCACCATTGTCACTTAATTTCAAACATAAAAATTACTGAAAGGTAAGTTAGATACAATGTAAGATAAAAATGATATCATCATTTTTATAGATAAGGAAAGAGCATTTAACAAAATACATCCTTTCATGATAAAAATGCTCAATAACTTGGGTTTAGAAGAAATATACCTCAACATAATAACGGGCATATATGAAAAACCCACAGCTGACATCATATTCAACAGTGAAAGGTTGAAAGCTTTTTCTCTAAGAACAGGAATAAGAGAAGGGCGCCAACTCTTACCACTTTTATTCAGCATAGTACTACAAGTCCTAGCCAGAGCAATGAGGCAAGAGAAAGATATGAATGCATTCAAATCAGAAACAAATAAGTAAAACTGTCTTTGTTTGCAGATGACATGATCTCATATATACAAAATCCTAAGGATTCCAGCAAAAAACTATAAGAACTAATCAACTAAGTCAAGTTGCAGGATAAAAAACCAACATGCATAAGTCAGTTGTGTTTTTATACACTAACAACAAAACATCTGAAAATATTTTTTAAAAAACAATCCTATTCACAATAGCATCAAAAATATAAAAACACAAAGGAATAAATTTAACCAAGTGGTGAAACATCTGTACAGTGAAAACTACAAAACTTTGTAGTGAAAGACTTTTTGATGAAACATACTGAAGAGACAAACAAATGGAATGATATTCTGTGTTCATGGATTGTAAGAATTAATATTATTAAAAGTTCCATACTACCCAAAGCCATCTATAGATTCAATGCAATCCCTAGCAAAATTCCAATGGCATTTTTCACAGAAATAATAAAAAAAAAACATTCTTAAAAGGTAAATTATTTTGTCTTGTTGACCAATCAAATTTGCATCCACGGGAGCAGAAAAGGCAAAAGCAAATTAGCGTCAAACTGCTGGAATGTGAGATCCACAGATCTGAGTGGGGGAAAAAAATGGGTCTGAGGAGTTGAGCATCTAAAAAAAATCAGCATTTTTTTTCAATGTTCCAGTGCACTGTGCATAAAGTATTGAGATAAGCATTATCTAGGGAGTTTGTTATTCAGATTCCATAGGTTGAGATAAGACATTTTAGAAATTCCATTCTTCAGATGACAAATATAAAAATCAGGGTAGTATTTATCTAAGGAATAGAACTGGATCCAAACAAGTCTGACTTCAAAACTCCTATTCTCTACATTACAATGCCACCCCAAGATACAAATACTATACTTCCCCATGTATAAGACACTCCCATGTATAAGATACACCTTAATTTTGGGGCCTGAAATTTGAAAAAAAACTGTATTACACAAAGTTATTGAACTCGAGTTTTATTCATCATAAAATTCATACAACTCCTCATCCACATGAAAAATGGGAAATGCAAGTAAAAAAATCTACAACCACTGTATAAGACGTACCCAGTTTTTAGATTCCAAATTTTTCATAAAATGGGTGCATCTTATACATGGGGAAATACAGTATGTTACTGAAAAAATTAATATAATTCTTTTTTTTATTTTATTTAGAAAATTAAATTTAACAAAGTGACATTGATCAATAAGTTCATAGGTTTCAGGTGAACATTTCTATAGCCTTCCATGTGGATTATGTTGTATATCCATCACCCAAGTCAAATAATTTTTTATCACAGTATATTTGTCCTCCTTTACCCACTTCCCCTCACCTCTCCCCTTTCCCTCGCCCCCTGGTAATCACTTCACTTTTATCTATGTCCATTAGTCGCAGTTTTATATCCCACCTATGTATGGAATCATACAACTCAGCTTTTTTCTGATTGACTTCTTTCACTCAGTATAATGTTCTTAAGGTCCATCCATGTTGTAGTACATCATTTTTTATGGCTGAGTAGTATCCCATTATATATATGTACCACATTTTCTTTATATGTATAATTCTTTTAATGTGTAGAGACTCAGTAAGTTGGTGAGGATGATAATAATTACTATGACAATAAAGATACTTTAAGTGGTTAGGGAGTGGCTCCAGGATAAGAAAGAATAGGATTACAGGGCTAAAAAAAATCTCCTTCAAGGCTGGAATAGATTTATTTCAGCAATATAGAATGAATGATATTTTCTTTTCTTTCATTTTTTAAATTTTTATTACTTTTAATTTATTGTGTTAACATGAATTCAAGTGTCTCACTCAATATAACACCCTCACTCCCAATCCCTGTGTTCCCCATTACATCCCATTTTCCCCCCTTACCATAACTCCCTCCCCTCCTTCCCTCTGGGATTTCCTGTCCTGTTATCTGTATCTATGTGTTATGTATGATTATAGGAAAAAATATAACATGTCAACATCATTTATTTAGGGGCGCAAGTTATTTCCACTTCACTGGCATACACGTCTCACTGGTTCATAAAGAGCTTTTCATTTCCAATCCAATTCATCTTCTTGACTACCTCATTCTTTCTCTGAATTAAGACTTTGTTTCTCATAATTAATTATTTGATAGCATAGACTAGCAGCTATCAACTCAACAGAACTGTTGTGAAACTGTAACTAACCCAAACTTTGCACTTTAAAAAGCATAGATAGTTGAAATAAAAAATTCTGGCACAGGAAAGTGAAAATAAAGCCAAAAATATTTTTAAATCTAAGCCTGAGATTGAATTAGGCCACATAGTACCTTTACCATCTACTGTCATTGACTTTGATTGTATCATAGAGAATTCTAATTCTTCAGCTTTTAGAAGCTAAATGAATTCCAGTATTCAGTACTCGTGTCCCAAATAACCTCAGGATAAAATATATTAGAAGCGTGAGTTATTTCAGTAATTCTTTCTGGGCTACCATTAGAATCAATTTGCTTTTCAAGGTGAAAAGCATTTCCCTGCACACAGAAAGAAGTGATTATTGCCACTGACATGCTCCTCTGAGCTCAGGCTCTAGACTGATTTCCTTTGGCACTAGGAAACAAAATGGGATTCTTTTATAATAGCAAGCTGTCCAAGGCCCTTACTCCAAAACAGAATCAAGAATTCTCAAAAGTGTACCTTGAAGTAGAATTACAAATTATGTGACTTATGGCAAATGAACACGGTAAACGTGGCATGGCGAAGAGATGTGAGAAATTAACTTCATCATTACCTGGAAAGTGAGGTTAAAAGAATGTTGAATTATTAAACTTTCCCCAAAAAATAAAATAATATTAGCTACTGAGTATAAAATATAGCTTCTCAGGGAAATCATTATAGCTGAGTTCTACTGTTAGGAAGATTAAATTCAAGCTAAGAGATTATAGAGATCACGGAGAATGAAAACATCAAAACAAAAACTGGCTGATATTACATTTGTAAAGCAGATAAAATAAAAACTTCACAAACGTCATAAAATTAAAATATTTAAAAGCTTAAACACTTTTAGAAAGGGAGTTTTAGGCCTGACCTGTGGTGGCGCAGTGGATAAAGCGTCGACCTGGGAACACTGAGGTCGCCAGTTCAAAACCCTGCACTGGTCTGGTCAAGGCACATATGGGAGTTGATGCTTCCAGCTCCTCCCCCCTTTCTCTCTTTCTCTCTCTCTCTCTCACTCTGTGTCTCCTCTCTAAAATGAATAAAATAAAAAGAAATTAAAAGTAAAAAAAAAAAAAAGAAAGGGAGTTTTATTACGTTTAGATAACTTAGAGAATGCTCATAAGATTGAGAGATATTTTAGTGTCGCACACAGGTTAAGGACATGCACAGAATAATGCTGAACAATTTAGTATAAAATAGTAATAGGACACATCACAATCAGCAGGAATCTTTAACAATGCGGAAAAGCCCAGTGCTGGCTTAAGTCCATTTTTTTATGATTAACTGAATAAAACCTGCTTCAAAATAGCCCACCTCAACTTATACAGAAAGAATAACAAATGAATTTTTTTAAGTGTTTATCACAGCCCTGGCTTGTTTGCTCAGTGGATAGAGCATCAATCCAACTTATGGACATCCCATGTACAATCCCTGGTCAGGGCACACAAGAGAAGCCACCATCTGCTTCTCTCCCCTTCTCTCTCCCCCTTCACTCCATCTTCTCCTGCCACAGCCAGTGGCTTGACTGCTCCGAGCATCGGTCCCAGCTGATGAGAAGTAGGTTGATTCAAGCATGGACCTCAGGTGCTGATGATAGCTCAGTTGATTCGAGCACTAGCTCCAGATGGGGGTTGATGGATGGATTCCAATCGGTGCACATGCAGGAGCCTGTCTCACTATCTCCCTTCCTCTCACATAAAAAATATGTATATATGAAATATATATTATAAAATATTGAAGAATTTGAAAATTAATAATATAAGACATATGTTCCTATATCCTTACAGTAAATTTCCATTATATATGTTATCAGGAATCAAACATATTATTTGTAATATGAGTTCCTTGTTATCAGTGAAAGATATGTATTACTACCTAAGAAAAAAATAACTTGACCTAAAATGTTGGTGTTTTTATATTATGTAGAAGTTTATAATATAGTTTAACCAAATATTTCATTTCATCCTCAAAATAAACAGTGAGGCATACATCATTTGAAACATCAAACAACAGAGGAAATTCTTCTGAGATTAGAACGACTCCATCTTAGGGTTCTTCCCATAGGTCTGCACCTAAGTTCAGTTATCAAACAGACTTTTGGATGTCCATGGCCTATCATATCAATTCAACAAATGCTTACTGAGCATGTGAGTGAGGAACTATGCTTAAGAACAGACACACAGGGGAGGGAAGATGGCGATGGAGTAGGTGGAAGTACCAACTTCCAACACCTAGAACCAAAGTGGATTATAACTCAATTTTAAGAACCATCATCTGGATAAACCAACTTTGAACTAAACTAAGTGGACTCTTCAACCAAGGAACACTGCAGAAGCCACATTGAGACTGGTAGGAATAGTGAAAACGCGAAGAGGGCTGCCCAGCTCCCCAGAGCAAACGGCAGCCCGGAGAGACCCGCGTGGCGGGAGGAGAGTTTGGCGGAGAGGGAGGGACCTGAGTACCAGGAACCAAGCCCCAGCCTGCAGTCCCAGAACCTAGAAGAGGCGTTTGGACAGTATTGAGCTGTGAAGCAAGTGAGGGTACTGTTTGTAAAAAAGAGATAGTTTTCTCAGACCCAAAAATCTTTTTAAACGGACAGCGCAGAAACCCTCTCTCACAACCACGCACCCGGGGCTCCGGGGAACTGGGACAGAGGAAAGGAACAGAGCAGCGGGAACAAAGAGTGAAATGAAGGCACAAAGACACTCTGAGGGACAGCCACCCCGACCCGTGGGCTAAGGCACTTCCCTAATCGAAAACGAGTATTTCCCCTGGAACTAGCAATACCAGCAAAGGGAGACAGGACACTAGCCAAACAAGCTCTCCCGTAGCAATTAGAGCAGAGCTGCTTAGAGGGAGGGAGCTCCCAAGCCTACAGTGTGGATACATAGGGCACTTCTAGCCCCCTGAGGGTGGCTGAAGGGTCTGGTTGCAGCAGGATGCTGAAACGCGGTCCTGTCAGTGTGGGCGGAGGCACAACTGGTGTGAGCTCAGTCTAGCTCTGTCAGGGGCAGAGGGGACGCGCAAAAGCGGTCCTTTAGCTGTGGGCCCACCTGCGACCCCACTTGTGGGGAAAAATACGGGCAGAGATCAGCTCTGCGGCCCTGTGCAAGCCGGCCCTGACCGCGGGGATAGGGCTAAGACCAGGGACGGGCGAGGGGCTCACGGCTGAGCTCACGCTGCCAACCCCGCCCAGACAGAGAAAGCGCAGTGTGCCATCTGTGTGCGCGAGCGGGCTCCTAACGCAGGGGCGAGGGAGACACTGAGACGAGCGGAAGTTCGCAGCTGAGCTCACTCTGCTCGCCCCGCCCGGCCGGAGAAACTGCGGATTACCACCCTACGTGCCCGAGCTGGCTCCGAGCGTGGGGCGGGGTAGGATCCGGAATGACCAGAAGCTAGCAGCTGAGCTCACGCAGGCAAACACGCCCGGCCCAATAATCCCCGGATTCCGGTTTTAGACCCCGCGCAGGAGGGCCCTGGCCTCGAGGGTGGGGCTAAATTCTGGATGGGCAAAGGCTCACAGCTGAGAGCACGTCAAAAGCCTCGTCCAACCCACGAAATGGTGGCAAGCAGACTCTGACTGTGGGGGCTGTGCGTAAGCTTCTGGAAACAGGCTGGGTCCGCAGCTGAGCAAAGGTGCTCACCTCTGCCCTGGGTGCTAAGGCTAGTGACTTGAGTGACAGCCCCTCCCACAAAGGAGAGGAAGAAATCACAGCAATAGCTGCAGTGAGCCGGCGCTGGCAACGCCCACACCCAACCGCCCTAGGCAGCGGAAGAAGGGGTGGCAAGCCTGTAGACAGACCACACCTAGAGAACACAAAGGCAACACTTACTGGACTCCAGTGGCCACAACTTGCTTATACTCAGAAAAAATGGGCAGGCAGAGGAATGCAAACCAAATGAACCAAGAGAAATCCCCATAGAAGGACCTGAATGAACCAGATATAACCAAATTACCAGAAGCAGAATTTAGAATAATGATAGTTAGGATGTTCAAAGAAATTAGAGCAACAATGGATAGTCACTATGAGCACCTAAATAAAGAGATAACAAGTATAAAAAACGAAATTGAAATAATAAAAAAGAACCAGACAGAAATGACAAATACAGTATCAGAACTGAAGACCACAATGGAAGGAATTAAAAGCAGGATGAATCACGCTGAGGATCGAATCAGTGAGTTAGAAGACACAATAAACAAAGTTACAGAAGCAGAGAAGAAAAAGGAAAAGAGACTCAAAAAATGTGAGGAAACTCTTAGGGAGCTATGTGACAACATGAAGAGAAACAACATTCGCATCATAGGGGTGCCTGAAGAAGAAGAAAGAGAACAGGAAATGGAAACTATGTTCAATCAAATCACAGCAGAAAACTTCCCTAAATTAAGGCTGGGAAACATTCCTCATGTTCAAGAAGCACACAAAACTCCATTAAAGAGAAACCCAAAATGATCTACACCAAGACACATCATAGTTAAAATACCAAAGCTAATAGATAAAGAAAAAATTTTAAAAGCTGCTAGAGAAAAAAAGACTATCACCTACAAAGGAGCCCCCATTAGGATGACATCGGACTTCTCAACAGAAACACTTGACGCCAGAAGGGAATGGCAAGATATAATCAAAGTAATGCAGAACAAGAACCTACAACCAAGACTACTCTATCCAGCAAGGTTAACGTTTAAAATTGAAGGAGAAATAAAGAGCTTTCCAGACAAAGAAAACCTCAAGGAATTCATTAAAACCAAACCAATCCTGCAAGAGATTCTAAGGGGCCTAGTATGAACAGTTCAAAGGGAGGAAAGAATATAGCAAAAAAAATAAAATAAAATAATACAGCTTTAAAGAATAAAATGGCAATTAACAACTACATATCAATAATAACCTTAAATGTAAATGGATTAAATGATACAATCAAAAGACATAGGGTAGCTGCGTGGATAAAGAAACAGGACCCATACATATGCTGTCTACAAGAGACAAACCTTAAAACAAAAGATGCACATAAACTGAAGGTAAAAGGGTGGAAAAAATTATTTCATGCAAATGGAAATGAAAAAAAAGCCGGGGTAGCAGTACTTATATCTGACAAAATGGACTTTAAAACAAAGGCTGTAGTAAGAGATAAAGAAGGACACTACATAATGATAAAGGGAACAATTCAACAGGAAGATATAACTATTATAAATATCTACACACCAAATATAGGAGCCCCGACATTCATAAAGCAGACTTTGATGGACATTAAGGGTGAGATTAACAGTAATACTATCATAGTAGGGGATTTCAATACCCCACTAACAACACTGGATAGATCCACAAGAAAGAAAATCAATAAAGAAACAGCAGACTTAAAGGATACACTAGATCAACTTGATTTAATAGATATCTTAAGAACTTTTTACCCTAAAGCAGTAGAATATACATTCTTCTCAAGCGCTCATGGTACGTTTTCTAGGATAGACCACATGTTAGGACACAAAAATGGCCTCAATAAATTTAAGAAGATTGAAATCATATCAAGCATTTTCTCTGATCACAATGCCATGAAACTAGAAATTAACCAAAAAAGAAAAACCGAAAAATACTCAAACACTTGGTAACTAAATAACATGATATTAAATAATGAATGGATTAACATTGAGATCAAAGAAGAAATAAAAAAGTTTCTAGAAACAAATGATAATGAGCATACGTCAACTCAAAATCTATGGGACACAGCAAAAGCAGTACTGAGAGGGAAGTTCATTGCACTACAGGCATATCATAAGAAGCTAGAAAAAGCTCAAATAAGCAACCTAACCCTGCAGCTAAAACAACTTGAAAAACAACAACAAATAAAACCTAAGACAAGTAGAAGGAAGGAAATAATAAAGATCAGAGCAGAAATAAATGACATAGAGGCTAAGGAAACAATACAGAGGATCAATAAAACCAGAAGCTGGTTCTTTGAAAAGGTAAACAAGATTGATGAACCCTTAACTAGACTCACCAAGAAAAAAAGAGACAGGTCTCAAATAAATAAAATTAGAAAGGACAGTGGAGAAATTACAACTGATACAACAGAGATACAAAGCATTGTAAGAAAATACTATGAAGAACTCTATGCCAAAAAATTAGACAATCTAGATGAAATGGACAAATTTCTTGAATCATATAAACTTCCAAAAATCAATCTGGAAGAATCAGAGCACCTAAACAGACCAATTACAACAGATGAGATCAGAACAGTTATCACAAAACTCCCAAAAAAGAAAAGTCCTGGGCCTGATGGCTTCACAAGTGAATTCTATCAAAAATTCAAAGAAGAACTAACTCCTATCCTCCTCAAGCTATTTCAAAAGATTCAAGAGGAAGGAAGACTTCCAAACTCCTTTTATGAGGCGAGCATAATTCTGATCCCAAAACCGGGCAAAGACAACACAAAGAAAGAAAATTATAGGCCAATATCCCTGATGAATATAGACGCTAAAATTCTCAACAAAATATTAGCCAACCGCATCCAGCAATATATGAAAAAAATCATACACCATGATCAAGTGGGATTTATTCTGGAGAGGCAAGGCTGGTTCAATATTCGCAAATCAATTAATGTGATTCATCACATAAACAAAAGGAAGGACAAAAATCACATAATAATTTCAATAGATGCAGAAAAGGCATTTGATAAAATCCAGCACCCATTCATGTTCAAAACTCTCAGTAAAGTGGGAATACAAGGAACATTCCTTAACATGATAAAGGCCATCTACGACAAACCCACAGCAAACATCATACTAAATGGACAAAAATTAAAAGCAATCCCCTTAAGATCAGAAACCAGGCAGGGATGCCCCCTTTCACCACTCTTATTCAACATAGTTCTGGAAGTCCTAGCTATAGCAATCAGACAAGAAGAAGAATAAAAGGCATCCAAATTGGAAAAGAAGAAGTAAAACTGTCACTATTTGCAGATGATATGATATTGTATATAGAAAACCCTAAAGTCTCAGTCAAAAAACTACTGGACCTTATAAATGAATTCAGCAAGGTGGCAGGATATAAAATTAATACTCAGAAATCAGAGGAATTTCTATATACAAACAATGAACTGTCAGCAAAAGAACTTAAGGAAACAATCTCCTTCACTATTGCAGCCAAAAAAATAAAATACCTAGGAGTAAATTTAACCAAGGAGGTTAAGGACTTGTACTCAGAAAATTATAAAACATTGATAAAAGAAATCAAGGAAGATACAAATAAGTGGAAGCATATACCGTGCTCATGGCTAGGAAGAATAAACATCATTAAAATGTCTATATTATCCAAAGCAATTTATAAATTCAATGCAATACCAATTAAAATACCAATGACATACTTCAAAGATATAGAACACATATTCCAAAAATTTATATGGAACCAAAAAAGAACACGAATAGCCTCAGCAATCTTAAAAAGAAAAAATAAAGCAGGAGGTATCACTCTTCCGGATATCAAGGTCTACTACAAGGCCATTATACTCAAGACAGCCTGGTACTGGCATAAGAACAGGCACATTGATCAATGGAACAGAACTGAGAACCCAGAAATAAACCCACAGCTTTATGGACAACTGATATTTGACAAAGGAGGAAAGAACATACAATGGAGTAAAGACAGCCTCTTTAACAAATGGTGCTGGGAAAATTGCACATCTACCTGCAAAAAAATGAAACTAGGCCATCAACTTACACCATGCACAAAAACATATTCCAAATGGATAAAAGACTTAAACATAAGCCGTGAAACTATAAGCATCTTAGAAGAAAACATAGGCAGCAAGCTCTCCGACATCTGTAGCAGCAATATATTTGCCGATTTATCTCCACGGGCAAATGAAATAAAAGGCAAGATAAACAAATGGGACTATATCAAACTAAAAAGTTTTTGCACAGCTAAAGACAATAAGAACAGAATAAAAAGACAAACCACACAATGGAAGAACATATTCGACAGCACGTCTAATAAGGGGTTAATAACCAAAATTTATAAAGAACTTATAAAACTCAACACCAGGAAGACAAACAACCCAATCAAAAAATGGGCAAAAGAAATGAATAGAAATTTCTCCTAAGAGGACATACAGATGGCCAAAAGACATATGAAAAAATGCTCAACATCACTAATCATTAGAGAAATGCAAATCACAACCACAATGAGATATCACCTCACACCAGTCAGAGTGGCACTCATCAGCAAAACAACACAGAACAAGTGCTGGCGAGGATGTGGAGAAAAGGGAACCCTTCTGTACTGCTGATGGGAATGCAGACTGGTGCAGACACTGTGGAAAACAGTTTGGAGATTCCTCAAAAAATTAAAAGTCGAACTGCCTTTTGACCCAGCTATCCCACTTTTAGGAATATACCCTAAGAACAACATAACACTGTTCGAAAAGAAGAAATGCGCCCCCATGTTTGTGGCAGCATTGTTCACAATAGCCAAGATCTGGAAACAGCCCAAGTGTCCGTCAGAAGACGAGTGGATTAAAAAGCTTTGGTACATATATACTATGGAAAACTATTCAGCCATAAGAAATGATGACATCGGATCGTTTACAACAAAATGGATGTACCTTGATAACATTATACGGAGTGAAATAAGTGAATCAGAAAAGAAAAATCTGAGAACAGCATGATTTCATACATAGGTGGGACATAAAAGTGAGACTATGAGACATGGACAAGAGTGTGGTGGATACGGGATGGGGGGAGGGAAGGGAGAATGGAATAGGGAGAAGGGGAGGGGTACAGGGAAAACCAGATTGAAGGTGATAGAGGACAATTTGACTTTGGGTTATGGGTATGCAGCACAATTGAATGATAGGATAATCTGGAGATGTTTTCATTATACATATGTACCCTGATTTATTGGTGTCACCCCATTAAAGTTAATAAAAAGAACAGACACACAGAGGGAGATCAAAATATCCCCTGTCATTGAGGGGCTTACAAACAAAACTAAAAACAAAAATTCATGCATCAATAATAAAGAAAAGACTATAAAATTATATAACAATGTATAAACAAAGTGTAATGATATATGATCCCAGCATTTGGATCTAAATAGGAGGAACAAAAAGGTTTTGTCAAGAATAGTTTCCAATAGTGGAGACAATAGGGAGACGAATATATGAATAAAACATCGTGAACCATTTCAGGACATTTGATCCTTTCCAAAATGTCCACAGAGACACCAACAGGCCCTTCATATTTAGTCCTGTCCAAAATGTCCCAGGGCCTCAGATGTCTCTGGGTTCAACTAGCCCATACATTAATTTCTACTTTTGGTTTACAGGATTAATTTATAAAAATAAATTCTATCATGTTTTACTGGCCCAATAATTGTATTGTGGCTGTATTGCCAATAAAAACCTTTCTTGATTTGTTAGCCTAGCTGATAACGACAAATGGGGCAAATAGGTTCAAATATTACATAAGAAAGGGATTTATATTAACTGTGGAACAAATATCTCCAAGGATATTTCAGATCAGATGTCTCTGTTGACATTTTGGACAGGACCAAATGTCTACTAATCTTGTAAACATGGGCAGAGAGATAAGGAAAGACAGACATACTTAAGAGTTATCCATTTTATGAAAACATTCATCTACAACATTTATGGGAAAAATCTGGAAATATATGGTGAAACTGGAAGATAGAAGGTTTTGAATGCCAGAGATAAAAGTCTATATTGAATTTTTACAGTTACGATCAGTCTAGTCTTGAGAAGGAAAGTCACATGATCAGCATATTTAAGGAATACTGATTTGGCAACAATGTTAAAAATAAACTGAAATGGATAAGGAAGAGGGAGTGAGCAGGTGGACAGGATAAGAGGCTCTTGCAATAATTGAGGTGAGAGGTAATGGGAGTCTGAACCTGCAAAATGGAAGAAATGATGAAAAGATGAGGGAGTCGATCTGGAAGATATTTAATGACAGACAGAATGACCTAGTGGTTAGGATCATAACCCTGTAAGACATCAGACCCAAGTTTAGATCAGCTTTACCTTTTGGTATCTCTATAACACTGGGCAAGAAATTTTACTCTTGCTTTCCACATTGAGGGTAATAAAACCTGTCTCATGGCACTGTTGTGAGAAATAAAAAAGATAATGACTTTCAGATCTTTACCACATGTCTAGTGTGTTGTTAAAACATAGCAGAATACAATTCTAGCATTTAGGATCATAATTATTTTCAGAGACCATAGCTTGGCAACTGTTTATGATAGAAATTTAGCAGCCATATCTCACTGTTTGCTCTGCAGTTGTCATTTTAACACACCCCACACCTTTCTGCATGAACTACTCCCCCCAATTAAATCTCTCCCATATTATATTTAATACCATTGAATTTTTAGGAATCTAAATATAGTATTTTATTATAACTCTCACTGAATTCTGTGTTTTTACTTTGAGCCAAGAATCTGTTTATTGAGATGCTTTTCATGTAAGGTCAATTATTTGCCACATTTGCTCTCCTCCCTAACAGCTGGCAAACCTGATTAGAGTAGATGATTGCTTTTTACAGAGTAAAATATTGACTAAGACCAATCCAAGAACAGAGTACTTAGCATTTCAATGGAGAAATCCCTTTCACGTTGACTCTGAGGGATTACTGAAAGATTGGACTAAGTTGGCGAGTCTGTGAAACATAAATATCAAGATGGTATATCTGCAGCAACACAAAAGAGAATAGCATTTCTCTGTAAGTGACAGAAAGTCATAGTAAATTTTTTTTAACTAATGGGGAAAACAAGTCTTGGAAGTATTGAACAACTTTCAAAGGTTACCTACTAGTAAGCAGCAGAACATGGACACAGACCCACACCTGTGCAACTCCCAATCTCATGCTCCTCATGCCGAGATTAAGTTGCTCCTCTATGAAAGATGGTTGAGACTCCACGCTTGGTGAGAAGAACCTGTCCTTGGATTCTGTAATTCATCTCTGAATAATTCAACGTGTTTCAGTGAAAGTGATTTAATTACAGCAATGGTTTATATGCACTCTTACATGCACTGTTTGTCTTTTTTATGCATTTATTCATTCAATGATTTTTCATGAAAGACCACTGTGCTAGGAAAGATGCAATTCCTGAGCTCAATCCAATATAGATTCGACCATCAAGGAGTCTGTAAGAAGTAATACAAAAGTGTATATACCTATAAAATAAAGCAGAACAAGGAAATGGGGCATGAAAGGTAAAAGCAATTGTGTTGCAAGACCAGAAGAATGACTTTTTTTTTTTTATCCTAGGAGCTATTTAGATTCACTACAGGTATAAAAAGGTTTTCCTTGAGTGAGAGAAAGGACCAGAATTTTACCATTCAGATTCTGGATTTTCTTTGCATGTACATATATTGTATACATATGGTTAAGGATGTTAGTTTTAAAATATTAATATAGGTAAAAAAATCTACTTAGCCCCTAAATGCATAAAATAAAATCTATTAGGACAAGCCAAACCTGGCCTTAGAACAGCCTTGAGTCACCACTTCTAAAATATTTGTTCAACTATGTAAGACATAAATATTTGAACTTAGAATATTTTATGAACACTATCTCCCCAACAACAGTTATCACTGCTTAAGCCTCAGCTCTACTATTTAAAAATAAACAAACTCATATATGCTAAAGATTCAGCTATAATTTTGTAAATAAACCTTATATTTATGCCTCAGAAAATTCATTTCCCAAAGTGTTCTGAATCTGATGGAAATAAGATGAGACAGCCACTAATGTCTCTCACAACTGAAATTGGTACACTCTTGATTTGAAGCTCTAGAAATGGTGTTGAATGGGTTTGAAAGTAAACTTTGTTTCAGTAACACCATTTGGATTTTAAGCAACCTAATTTGATTCTACTGGCCCTGCCCTTATGACTTGAATTCGGGCACCAAATCTCTATTTTCCTATAGAGACTCCCTCCCAAACACCCCCATCCCCAAGAGTGTCCTCAAGCAGTTTATAGTAGCTTGGTATTAAAACTGAGAAGCTGAATCTTGAAATCCTAAAGTAAAATATCTCTCTCTTCAGAGAAATACCAGAAAAGAGGGTCACTGGCTGGAAAAAACTGCACAGAACCTGAACCATCACCTTCACACAATAAGTCTTCGACGCTGCTTGTATCTAGATTTTTCCTCAGGAGAAAAAAATTTATAATGCACTTCTTCCCTGGAGTTTTTTATTTATGCTATTTATGTCTCAGAGACAGGCTGACGAAGCAATGATGCCTTTTCGTGTGTGTATGTGTGTGTGTGACAGAGACAGAGAGACAGAGAGAGGGACATAGGGACGGACAGGAAGGGAGAAAGATGAAAAGCATCAATTCTTCACTGCAGCACCTTAGTTGTTCACTGATTGCTTTTTCATATGGGCCTTGACTGGGGAGCTACAGCAGAGCAAGTGACCCCTTGCTCAAGCCAGCAACCTTGGGCTTAAGTCAGCGACCTAGAGCTTCAAGCCAGCACCTTTGAGCTCAAGCCAGTGATTAGGGGGGTCATATCTATGATATGGTGACCCTGTGCTCAAGCCGGATGAGCATGCACTCAAGCGGACAACCTTGGGGTTTCAAACCTGGGTTCTCCGCATCCCAGTCTGATGCTTTATCTACTACACCACTGCCTGGTCAGGCGTCTTTTCTACTTTAAGTCTTTAAAATATGCTTCCCTGAAATGTAGATTCTGAAATCTGCTCTGATGCTCTTTATGCTATCATCAAATTTCTCTATGTCGTGGTGTGTTCACATTTAAGAGTTGTGTACAGTATATGTGCACCTGGAAGAAAAAATTGAATATATGATTTGAGAAAGTAAATGAATATACATTTTATTCAGATGTTATCTTCTTACAAAAACCTAAATATACTGAGTTGGAAAGAATGTGGAGATATTTATATTTCTTCAAAATTTACATTCTACATTATATAATATCCTAATTCAACTTAGAAAATGGCTCCACATGCATAATATAAAAGCATTTTTAACAGTAACTTTTGAATTAGAATTTATGCAAGAGAAAATGTAATTTTAACTTGAGCTGACTTTCACATTAAATGCAAAATCTTCAATTTAATACATTCAATCACAATAAGAATTTAATATTTAATTCACTTATATTAGTAAAATTGTTCAAACTACCACCTTAAGGCTAATTTTATGTTTTAGTAAAACCAAAAACCTCTAATCAAAAATAAAAGTTCTTACATAAGATGACTGATTCTGTATTTTAAATTATTGAATTAGAGTGCCCTCTATTGGAATAAAGAAAAAAGACAATAAAAGCTAAACTAAACTAAGTAGTTAAAATACCCCAAAATTCAAACCACATCATTAATATGTATTGAGAAATACATTTATTAATAATATAAATGCTATACAACATATTTCCATATATTTTAATTGCTTCTAAATTACTTTTGGATTTATCTGTCATATTACAATGAATAAGTGGGATGTTTCATATCACCTAAAATTAAATATTAACTGACTGAACCTAAGTGCCTGTCCTTCAGCCAGTGATGTGAATAATAAACAAACAAAAAAATAGTTTGTCCACATTTAACATTCCAACATGCTATAAATAATTTTATTTTAGGACTATGACTGAACTGCAGTTGGAATTTTACTTGATGAGAACCTTAAAACATCCCTAACTCAGGAGCCTTATAGCACTCTCATACTGGGGAGTGGGAGAATTCGGCTGGACACTAGAAGACGTAGAAGAGCCAGTCTACCTCTAATGGCTGTAATTTTGTAGTGTTATCAGGACCTCAGGGCAGACTCTGAAGCTCAGGCCTGCATTACCTCAGTAAGGTCCTGACAGATGTTTGGTCCTCTACACCAGGGGTGCCCACACTTTTTCAGCTTGCGAGCTACTTATAAGATGACCAAGTCAAAATAATCTACCTACAATAAAAATGCAAAACATAAATTTATTTCTTCTATATTATCATTATTTAAGTTACTATTATTACTATTTAATATTGTGTATTCTTCTTTCACCTTTCTCCTTCTCAGCTCTCTTTTCAGAGGAAAGTCAATGTCATAGTTTTTATGAACAGTCCGAAAAAGCCGCTCCACATTTCCCTTCTTTGGAATAGCAATGGCACACAGACAGATGAGGCAAATGCACTTAGAATATGACATACTGAAAAAAATCCCCTCCCATTCTGTATGAAAGTGGTACGTTTTCGGCTTCTTACTCGGACCAGCTACAGTACTCATTTTTATACCCTTTGTTGTATTTAGTTTAAATAAACTGAAGGCTAACTGCGCAGCAATGTAACTGAACAAGTTAGCGCGGTTTAACGCGCATGCTAGGGTGTCAAAAGTTCAGACGTCAGATTGGCTACCCTGTATGCCAATCAAAAGACAAATGTCTTTTTAATGTCATGCGATCTACCCACACTTCCTTTGGGATTAACCAGTAGATCGTGATCGACATATTGAGCACCCCTGCTCTACACCAATAGTGTGCATGTTAGAATAAGCTTTTTAGAAGAACAATGCTTATTCCAGAGGTTGCTGGTTTTATCCCCAGTCAGGGCACATACAGGAGCAGATCTATGTTCCCCTCTCTCTCTCTCTCCATTCCTCTCGCTAAAATCAATAAATAAAATTAAGGAAAATAAATAAAAAAGAAAAAGAACAATGCTTAGAGTGACCCAAAACACTCCTGAATTAGTTGGTCTGACATGGTAGTGGAAGGCCTCCGAACTTCTCAAAGCCTCATTAGGTGAGTCTAATGTATAACCATTGCTAAAAATTATGCAATGTTTCTCCCTGAAATATCTGACATTCAGTTACCACTTTCACCTTCCCAAAATGTCACTTTCATGATAGAACTCCCCTTCTCATTCTGAATCTCCTCAGCATCAATATCAAACTTGTGACTAGCTTTTCCAATCGAATTATCTGCCCCTGGCAAAATGTTGAGTGGTGAGGGGTACAGCTTCAGCCCCAGACTGTCTGTGTTTACATCCTGGTTCTGGTACTTACTGTATATATTTGGGAAATTCATGGAAGTTCTCTGTGCCTCTGTTTTCTCATCTGTAAAATGGGAGGAATAATACTACCTATCTCACAGGGTTATTGTGAGGATTAAATCAGTTTATATATATGAATAAAGTGCTCTGTGTTAGGCTGTATCATTAATTATGCAAATTTGTTTCCCATTACTTTCTCAAATCAACTCTCATGGTAAATGACTCTTCTCAAATTAGATGCTATATCTCACCTCTGTGCTTTACACATACTGCTTCTGCAGGTTGGAATCCTCTCCCCTTTCATTCATTCATTCCATTCATTCATTCATTCATTCATTCTAATACAGATACAGGTCACATCTGTTCCTCCAGGGCCCAGTTTAGTCTCTCCCTACCTCCATGAAGTCTTCAGTGAATACCAATAAACCTTCACTAATTATTCCATTGAAAAATTCCTTTGGCCACAGGATTGCTTATTATAAGCAATATACCTGGGAATTAAAGACATTAGCTCTGAGTTTGAATCCTAGACCTTCCACTTGCTGAGTGATTTCCCAAGTCTATAACTCATTTATTAGGATTCCTATGAGGATTAAAGTGGTTTAAATCCTAGAAAGCATTAGAATAGCAAATAGCAAGTACCTAATAAATGTAGTTCTTATTACATACATCTGTTGCTTTTTATTTAGCATTGCCTGTATACTATGACTAAAGACCTGTTGGAATAGTATTTTGAATTCCTCAGAGACAGGAACCTTCTTTCATTATTGCTATTATAACTCTTATATCTTACAACATGGTGACAACCATCTATATTAGATGATCTATAAGTATTTGATTAAATTTTTACATAATTTTAGAGTATACTTCATAACAAAACTCTAAAAAAACATTTTTGATGAATGGGAACAAATATTCAACACAACAGAGAATGAACCCAAATAAAACACAGGCTGCACAAAAGGGTCAAAATAATTTGATTACTTTTTAAACATGTAATAACAAATTCTATCAGATAAATCTTCAGAAAGGCCACTTTCATTGGTGTCTTACCAGCCAAAAATCCTTTAGATTTTTCTCATCCTAAAAAAATAAATACCAAAATTTTCAGCCTGACATTCAAAATTGTCCATGGCCTGACCTTGACCTGTCCTTGTAATCTTTCCTACCATCTCCCCCGTTATAAATTCTATTATCCCAGATAAATAGGACTGCTTTTTCTTAATTATCTGAACCCTCTGCTTTTCTGCCTGTCAACTTTAATATTTAAAATAACAATATTTTCAAGGGACAATATATAAAGGTTTGTCACAGGAACAAAGAGTGATTGCTTATGGTGAAGTATGAACTTGAATCTGAAGAACATAATTTCAATTTATGAGTATTAATTTCTCTCGTGCTACTATCACAATACAGTCTTTGGCTAACAAAAGGAAGTTGGCCATCACTTCCTCAAATTATGTCACCCCAGCAATTCCAAAAGCCCCTTCTGTCCCCATCTGAGAGCCACAGGCCTGAATACGCATGGTCTCCAAGCAGTGTATGCAGACCCCAGGAGACACAGATACCCACTGAGTAAGAAAACAATTAGAGCTTCTATTTATACTTCTTCTTTATCCTCCTCCCTTGAATTTCTTTTGTAGTATAACCCATAATTTACATCATATAATCTTATAGTATTAGGAGATATATATAATTTAGAAATAAATGCATTGGGATGTTTGCTCAAAATTTGTTTACTACTATGGTACATACAACAAGAATCCACTGGTCTAGAAAATCTGGGCTTTCTGAAAATCTGTGGGATTAAAATTTGAGGGCCAGAGGCAGCAATTTATCAGAATCTTTAGGGAAAGATATAAAGGCCTAAATAACATGTATTGTTTATGTAAGACAAATATGGTCTCATTGGTAACCAAATCTCAAGGAAGTGCTGAAATGTAACTGGCTTGTCATTTAGAGATAGCATGTACCTGTTTTAGATTTTTAAACAGGGAATTTTTTCCTGACATTCAAGTTACTGCCATAAATATTTCATGAGTATAAAATTTTCTTTTGACAAAACCACAAGTATGTACTTCAGCATATGTAAACTTAATCATCATTATTCATAAAGACCTTTTATTGGATCCAATAATGTAATGTTTTACAAAAGATAGTGCAGCAAACAAACAAACAAAAACAAAAACAGGCCTTGTGGTAAGACTGGCCATGAACTTCCAGACTAGCAAGTACTACCCTGGTAAAGTGTCACAGCTCACATTAGGTAACTAAATGAAGTACATGTTCTCATAACAATCACTATATTTAGCTATTTTTTTTTCATAAATAACATGACACACTTTTAATACAATCCACTCTATCATTGACTTTAGAAGAAAATATTTCTAAAAAAATTAAGTTATAAAAATATCATAATACACTTCCTTTAATACCAGTGCCTTCTATAAATCCTTCCTCTATAGGACACAAAATAGATACCCAGCCTAACCAGGCAGTGGCACAGTGGATAGAGCATTGGACTGGGATGCGGAAGGACCCAGGTTCGAGACCCCAAGGTCGCTGGCTTGAGCAAGGGGTTGCTCGTTCTGCTGAAGGCCCGCAGTCAAGGCACATATGGGAAAGCAATCAATGAACAACTAAGATGTCACAATGGCAACAAAAAACTGATAACTGATGCTTCTTGTCTCTCTCCATTCCCATCTGTCTGTCCCTATCTATCCCTCTCCCTGACTCTCTCTCTAAAAAAAAAAAAAAAGATAGCCCCAAATATCTTCTTTTTAAACTGCTTGATTCTCTACAGTTTTTCTTGCTATTGTGCGAATATAAAAATCCAAGTGAGCAAGAACCTCTAACTCATGATTTGGATTTTGAGCTTGCAGGTTACAGGCAAAGCCCGTGGGATTATAAAAACATGGAGGTCGAACTTTCCATAACATCCCTCTCCTACAAAGATATACAGAGTGACTACACACACACACACACAGTTCAGCTCTGTGTCTCTTCTTTAAGATAGGGTCAGACTCTGTTCACAGACAAAATGGGGAAGACAGACAAAAGGAAGGTTTTTTTGTGTAAACCACTATCTTCAGGCCCAGTAGAACTAAAAAAAGATAATGAAAGAAACTATGAAACCACAAAAGTCTAACCATGACAAGATCATCACAAACTGTAAGTGACTTATCAAAGCATCCCTTTCTCTGCACATGCAGTGAGAGTAAAACACCAGTGAATGTCAGGGAAAGAGCAACAGGGAGGTTGACATGTGACACCGGCAGACCTGAAGGCGAGAGAATGCACAAATCTCATGCTTCTCAGGCGCACACTGAACTGGCAGACAGACCAACTGTCTTCTTCCCCCCTTACTTACTACACTCTGGCTTCCATTTTTCCCAAGTTCTTCCTCTGAAATCTTGCTCAAATTATCTAAGTAGTGGTCTGATATTGTGTGGCACAAATCTTCAAAAGAATAATCCTTTTCTTGACAGAGTTTTATTTCATCCAAAAGTTTTGATAATTCTCCAGTCACCGTTTCACCTGTAAGAAGACAGTAGATTTTTTTCAAAGTTTCAAGAAGGGCCACTGATAAAACTTAATGTTAAAGAATAAAAATATGACTAGTATATATAAGAACCCAAAATATGGCAAAGAAGGTCAGTTACTCAGAAAATATTCCACTGACAGCAAGATACTAAGCAATAATGAGTACAAGAATATTGAAAGATCGAGAAATTCCAATTTTTCCCATAATTATTATTTTTTAAAATGGAAGTAAATGTTGAACGTTTACATATACCTAGTACATAAAAGCATCTGAAATTACCGTATTTTCCCATGTATAAGATGCTCCCATGTATAAGACGCACCTGAACTTTGGGGCCCAAAATTTGAAAAAACGTATCACATAAAGTTAATGAACTCGTTTTATTCCTTATAAAATTCAAACAACTCCTCATCACTGTCAAAACTCCCATCTATTATCTTGTCCTTATCTATGTCTGATGATGAATCACTGCCTTCAACAATGAGACAAGAACAAGCACGAAAATGTGGGAAATGCAAGTAAAAAGATCTACAACCACTGTATAAGACGCATCCAGTTTTTAGACCCCAAATTTTTCAGGGAAAAGTGCATCTTATACATTGGTAAATGTACAATTACTAAAACTTCATTTATTATAGAATTTAATCTCTACAATAATTATCTTATTTAATCTTCCAAAATTGTTTATCAGCAATATACTTCACTGACAGAATTCATTCAACAATTAGCAAATTTAAAATGGTACTAAGAGCCTACTCCCCAAGCTTAATAAAAAGATATATTTTTAATAGCATTTAAATAGTATTTAAACATATTTAGACAAGTAATTATATAAGTAACTGATAAGTTATAATTATGACATAATATCAATGGAAGACACAGATAGGACAAATAAATAATATGTATCATCTGTCAAAATATGGGTATTTTGTGGGCTGCATGCAAATATTCACTTTTCTGATCAGTCTAACAGTGGTATTTCATACTGATAATTGATTCTGAGAAAATGTTCCAGCACTTACAATCCAGATATTAATATTTTTATTCTGCATTAAAAACACATTTTAGGGAAAATAATCTTCTAAAATATCCATTCCATGTCAACTTCCCGACAGCAGGGACTGCTATCAACTTTGCTCACTGCTACATCTCAGGGCCAAGACTAGTGCCTGACAAATGTCAGAGCTCCATAAACGTTGGAATAAATGGATAAGATAGAGAGTATCAGATAGAGCTTATTAGACTTGGCATTTTCACAAATTTTAGCAATTTTGTACAAATAGGACAAGTTTGCACATAAATGTCCAGTACCATTTCAAGGGCTTTGTAATTAGCTACTCACTTTTGGTCTTTTGTGAAGGAGATTCAAGAGGAGATGAAATGTGTGTTTCTTGTGCTGTGTCTTCCTGTACATGTTCTTCAAGGACCACTGGTCTTCCCACGCCTTCTACATATTCTGAGCATATAAGTTTTTAAAATCACACATTTGAATTCATTAATTTTAAGATCTTTAACTAAACATTGTTTTACCTCTGGCAATCATTTTTCATTTATTTCCTCATATATTACATATATCCTAACTTTAAAAAAAAAAAGAACTTCATGATGAGCTATCAATTTAGAGCTTTTTAATTGAAATTAAAAAAAAATAGTTTGGAAAAGAATCACGAACCCTTTTTCAGAAAACTAAACTTAATCCATTCTTTCCTTAAAAATAAATCCACCTATTGAAAATACAAGAGCATCTGTACTTCCCTTAAATATATTCTACCTTAAGATTTAAAACTTTGAAAGATGCTTTGAATAGACTTGATCCCTAAATACAAATGTCAAATTCAGATGGATACAACAACCAATCATGTAACATAAATGAATGAAGTGGGATAAGATTATAATGCAATGGCATTGGAATCTTGTTAGATAAGCATGATTGCACATTAAACTTTATTTCCACAAAGAAATAATATTCTTTCCCATTATTCTTGAAGCAATGCACCATACTCAGTCTACCTCTCATTGTTCCAACTATTATAAAAACATAATAGTAATAGCAGCTAAAATGGAAATTTTGCTCACTATGTACCCAGCAGTGTTCTGAGTATTTAATAGAAATTAACTTCATCCTCACAAAACTATGACACAAGCACTATTGCTATCTCGGTTTTAAAGAGGGCAGCTAAAGGAGAAGACTTTAACTCGGCAATGTTCACACAACTAGTAAGTGGCAGACCCAAACAGAACTGGGAAAAGAAAACATCTCACTTTTAAGCACAGAGAAAGCAGCGCCTGAATGCAAGAATAAAGGTCAACTATTGTAAAATTCAGCCTCAATGTCACAGAAAGAACAGTGTAACCAGAGGGCAGGTATCCCACATAAAGTTAGGCAATCAAGTAAACAAAAGCCTGCATTTTTTAACAAAATAAAGACTCTGAAGTTTTAACTTCAATCCTAGATTTTTAAATGTTGAAAGCTATTTCAATTCTTTTTAATGGAAATAATGTGGCCAAAAAATATGTGACCTAAACATAACATATCTGCTACCAGTATTTGGTTCACAGGTGCTAGTCTATAGTCAGGATTAAATCAATAGATCCCATGCCATGGGGATCTTTTACTTGCATTTCTTTGTTCACAAGGAAATTCTTTCTTAAAATCGAGTTAAGAAAGTTTGTGCTCTCTTGCCAACCACTTATATCCTCATCCCATTCAAACAGTGTCTACCTAAGGGCAACTCTCCTAGGCAGATTCTATTAGGAAAAGAAAGCAACACATGGGCTTCTATCCTCAATGGTTTTGACCTATGCAATAACTATGTAAATTGGATTTCTCCTCTGGACACAAATCGTAATATTATAAATAGGCTTTATTTCTATAACAAACTTTTTCATGAGATTTCAAATGCACCGGTGACTTGAAGTCTAGGAATGTAAAGAATACAGATAACGTGTTCACATTCTAAATTTTTCCAGTAATTTTAAAAACCCATAGATGTCCCATATACTCTGTCACAGACGGACACACCTAATGAATCTTCATCATTTAAAAGTACAGACTGTTACTCCTCTATAATAACATTATTTATCTAAGTTGAACTAATGTAGTATCTTATATAAAAACATCTATGTCATGCCAATATTTTAGTGCCAATATTTTATTTTGCATTTTCCAAAAGAGATTATGCATAAGCCTGGTTTTTATTTTTAAGTTCAGTTAGAGGCAAACATCCAATATGAAATATAAAGTGCCTAGAGGGGAAAGACTTATAAAAATGTTGGGTACTACACTTTTATGTTTTAGCTTTTATTCAACTTGATTTTAATTTGAATTGATATGAAGAACCACTCATGTATTCTTCTCTGATTTATCTCTACAAGCACCTGACTTAACCTCTTCATTGTCAAGAAAATTGTAGGGGCCTGAACTTCCCAAAGAGGTTTTGGAAACCCAGGGAGGAGAGATAATGACCTCCTGAAGCATCTCTATTCTCTTTCCCCCTCTTTGGCCTTTGTTGACACCTATAGCTATTTATCTCCTCCCCACTTGGTTTGAATTCATTTATCTCCCTACAGGACAAAGTGTTTTCAGCTTCCCAACTGATACCCAGTGAAACCCATCCCGCCTCCCTCCTCAAGTACACTTGTGACAATTATAGGGATAGTCACTGCTGAATAGCATCTGAGCTGACTGGAATGGAAAGAAAAAAAGGTCTTTTCTTTTTTGTAAGGGAGCATGCTAGATGACAGGCCTAATACCACCTAGAAAGGGAAAGCATGTAAATCTAAATTTTTCATAAAAGTGTTAGCTCAGACGGGAAAGTATGTAACCCTGCAAACAGAAAAGAAGTACGTAAATAGTTGTCAAACCTTCAGCAGACCTATTGACTGCAACTAACTACACAGGTACTTAGATGACCTCTATCAAAAAAAAACAAAGGCTGACAAGATTGGACTATTGTGTGCCGCAGGATCAGGGAGGAAACAGTATATACTCTTCCAGGCAAGTACAATTTTATTGTCCTTTACCCATCATTTATGTGCCAGCTCTACCACTTAGAACAGGATGCTGAGTCTGAGCAAGTCACTGAGACTCTCAGAGCCTCAGGTAGTGTCTGACTTACCTGCCTCCCAGATTTATAGAAATAAGACAAAATAACAGAAAATGCCTGAAAACTCTTAAAGGATTATTAAATTGAATATAATATTTCATCACCATCACTTCATAGCCTCATAACCTCAACTTTATAACCTCATATTTAATACCTGTGTTCAAAAAAACTACTCTCAAGTGCATAGAAATATATTTTAGCTTTTCTCAAAATAATGAGATGAAAAACAAAATGAAACATTCAAAAGTATTTTACTTAGTTTAAAAGTCTACCAGAAAAAATAAATGCAATAAAGTTCATTCATAGGTAAACACAAACTGAAGCCCCAAGGGAAGAATAGGACGGTCTTAATTAAATCTTAACTTTAAGGCAAACTCATCCATCATTCACTACTGTTTACCTTGGAGGAGTGTTGCAATCTGGAGAGATTTCTGAGATGGATGTTCTTTGAGGATGTCTAAGACAGTTCTGCCCAAGCTATCCTTTATGTTGGCATCAATTCCTGAAAGAAAAAGAAAACCCTGCTACATGTGCAATGCTGGAGTATCATCGGAAGGTACTGTTAACATAAAACTGCTCCAACTTTAACCATATACAGACTAAGCGCTGAAGGTCTTTTTTTTTTTTTTTTTTTTTTTTTGCTGTAAGTTAAGTTATAAGCGTGCATGCACACACACACACACATTTTAGTTAAACCGAAGGTGAGGGTCTACTGCAACTGAATAGTAAAAAGAATCTTGATAATGAATTAACTCTTAAGAATGTTTTGTAGGATTATAGCTATTTGGGGTTGTAAAGTAAAGAGTACAAACTGAAAATATTGATTTAAAATGTGAATTCCTAAAGTACAATGGTCATGTGACTTGCATATTCTGTATAATATTTTAAGAATATTTTTAAGTTATAATAATTGACCATGTGAGTAGAATAAAAACAGTTCAAAAATACTTGGCTATTCACATTAAAAGAACATGATTCTTTTGAACTCTTGTCCAAATACCAAAGTCAAATATCTCATACTTTTTTATATGGCAAGATTATAATCAATGCCAGCAATATTCATCATCTACCTGTTGAACAAACTTATTGAAGTATATAACTGAAACAACTTTGGAATTATTCTAATTCTGAAAATATATATTGCATTAGAGAACTTACTGTAATGTAGTAAATAGCTTTCACCTCCCCCACCAAGTTTATAAATTTCCAAAAGTCTAACCACAAACAAAACCACTTTTCAGTATCTGGCCTCAAATGTTAGTTCATCATAATAAATTATGAACTAGTTTTTCATTTGTGTAGGAATGCGTGACTAGCACATATTTAATTGGTTGTCTCAAAACATTTATTATATCACTCACTGTGTTTCATGTCAAGTTTAATATACAAAAATGTTAACTTTGTGTAAACACAATCAAAATAAAGTAGTCTGCCAATGTTTTACATTTCATTACAGAAGGAAATAAACACATTAAATACATCCATAACACAAAAGACTCAATTGTTTCCAAGTATGATTTTGAACTCATGGCTTCTGATCTTAAAAAAATAAAAATAAAAATCCAACCTCTGTTCCAATTTTATTTCATTTTAATCAGAATTTACATATGAAGACAAATAAACCGAGTTTGTTCCTTCACTGCATTTCCTCTAAAAGGTTCCCTCTAAATCACTCTGGCTGACAGACTCAGTTGACGAACTAAGCAGAAGGGGAATTTGCCTTAAGGATGGTTGGTGAATGCTACCGTCTGTTTCCCATCATTCACAATATGAAAACCTATGGAACTATTATGTTCTTTAATAAACAAAGCAAGTCATAACTTCACAGGGTCAGTTCCTTCCTCTTGTAGAAGGCAGAAATTTCCTTTTCCTTCTGGAAGTTTCTCTAGTATATTTTAATGTGCTTTAGATGTATAAAATTATAATTTTTATGATCTTTTTACTAAAACATTTGAGTAAAAGAAAATGCACATTGATATCAATTTTATCTAAACACTGAGGTTCACTTCTGCATGATATGAATGCATAACTGCAATTTGGAGGAAAGATAAGAAGTAAAGGTGATTATTGTTAAAAAAAAAAACTGTCATTTTTCTTTACACCCAAAATAAAAAATAGTATTTTACAGAATAAACTCCCCAGGAGACAGTTACCTGTTTCTAACAGAACTCTCACAACATCCACCTTTCCAAACAAAGCTGCTTCATGAAGTGCACTCCCCTTTTCTGTCTGGAAAGAAAAAAAAGAAGAATAAAAAGAACACAGTTGCACTGGAAATAATTACAGGTAAGTCTGTCATTTTATATATTCATACAGGTTTTCTGTATTATCAGTACTCTTTGAGAGAAAGACAATATAGAATAAAGAAGACATTTCAGTCCCAGTCTCACCCATTATCTCAGGCAACAACATCTGGTCATTCCCTGACACACAGGCATTCATTCAACTTACTAACAATTGACCCTAAACACATAAGAGAACCCAGACAGGACTGAAGAACTACCCAGATAAACTGAGAATGAGCTTAAACTAAATCACCAATCCAGGATTATGAGCTAACTACATAGTTATTGTATGAAGCCATTAAGTTTTGGGGTAGTTTGTTATGCAGCAATAGCTTATTAATAATACACATGGAAGTTCACAATCTGACAGGAACTAAAGGGGTCTCTGGAAGTTAAGAATGCTGCCACTGACTTGGGAGCCAAAAATAGTCCAAAAAAGAATAAAGTAGTGTTAAAAATAGTTGTGGCTGCCCTGCCTGAATAGCTCAGTTGGTTAGAGCATTGTCTGGGAGTACAGAGGTTGCCAGTTTGATCCCCAGTCAGGGCACATACAGGAAGAAATGGATGTTCTTGCCTCTCTCTCTCTCTCTTTCTCTCTCTCTCTCTCCCCCTTTCTCTTGAAAATAAATAAATTTTTAAAAAGTTTTAAATAGCTGTGGCTAACATGGCACAGATAATAAAAACAGGTTTCTCTTTCCTTATAGAGAAACAAAATCTATCCTAACGTTATCCACCCTTCAAAGCCTAACTCAAAGCATACGTCTCCAGTGAATTTCTTTTCTGACAGGCCTTTGGTATGGTGATCTTTCCTTCATTATTCAAGTACATACGGCACATTATTGTGAAAAGAGACCTAGACTTGAATCAGTAAGTCTAAATTCACTTTCTGGGTTGATCAGCTATGTGTCTTTTGGCAAGTTTCTTAAATCTTTGAATTTGATTCATCTCTTAATTGGAACTTAATAGCTCTCCATCCCACAGGACAGTCGTGAGAACTGGATTCTGAAGTATGTAAACATATTAAACACAAAATACATACTCAAAATGTTCAAGTGAATTTTGTTTCATTCAATCCTTCATTCAAGTTTGACTGGATTCCTACTGTGTGCTAGGTACTGGAATAAAGGAAACAATTTCTAATGCTATCACACACAACTGCCAGCTTGTAATAATTCTTCATCTGTATAACCCTCAAATTAGAATAAGGTTAGAAATTCTGCCTTAAATCTATACATATTTCCCAACAGTGTGGGACAGAGTGCCTTGAAGTTAGTACCTGTAGTTACAAAACTACTGTGAACAATTTGACTAATCAAAAAATGGTAAGATTTCTACGCAGAAGTTTTTAACATCCGTATTCCAAAGCACAGCAGGAGCAACATTGCTTTGAAAGCACAGCTGAAAGAAGACTCACTTGACAGCTCACATCCATTCCTGCTTCCAACAGCACCTGAACAACAGCTTTGTGGCCATTGCGTGCGGCCAGGTGCAGCGGCGTGTGCTTTCGAGTGTTGCAGCTCATTAAGTTAGGGTGTGCGCTGATGATCATTTTGACCACACGAAGCCGACCGTAAAGCGCCGCCAGGTCCAACGGCGTTTCTAGCTTGCTGTTCCGGATGGTGGGGTCGGTGAGTTCCTCCAGGAGGACAGCAACTACTTCGGAGTGTCCATACTGCGCGGCACAGTGCAGGGCAGTTTCGTTTTCATTGTTCTGTGCAGACAAACATCAAAATGCAAGTTTTTAGAAAGTCAATCAGTTACCAAAATTTAAACTCAATAATTGAAAAGCTGAAATGCTTTGAAAATATAAGTTTAAGATGAACCTATTTTAATGAGGTCCTAACAGAATTTTATATCTGATAAAAGTATGTATCATTTATTGCATCAAAAATATCACATTTGATTTTTATCACTTCAATAGGAAAAAAAAATCTAACATTTCCCTACATTATTCATACCAATTTCCAAGAGTGATAAATGATTTAGCCATGTTAGTCAGTGGCCCTGCTGGGCACAGATGGTCAGGGTTATCTCTGCACTGCGCATCACGCCTCCATGATATTGGTTAATGAGAGACATTAATAACAATTACAACATACTTTCAACAGACAGGTTTTCCCGAAGACAAACGACTTAGTAAATCCTTTTTTTTTTTTTTTTTTTTTTTTGTTACACTGATGCAGTTTCAACATGGCTTCTTTTATATCCTTAGATATAGGACTTCTGTTTAGCTAGTCTTCAGATGGTTCTCCAGGTTGACTTTTTTATCATTTAGTTGTAATTTTGATGGGGCCACAGGAAGAGGAGAGCTCAGTATTGACCAGAAGTCCCCACTAATTAGTAAATTCTTGATAATGAAAGGTTTACAGAGAGGTCTCCCAAATTAAGTTTCATTTTGCTTTCCTTATAGGTAAGAGAATGAACAAATACCAGTGCCCTCAGATAAACCAAATAGCAACTAAACACAAAGTAGTAGAAATGAAAAACAATCTCCTTTATAAAGACGTCTTATATATTTTAGTTGATCTGTTCAATATCACAGAAAATAATTGTTTCTCTTTAAAACATACCATTACAATCATATGCTATTGAAAATCTTCAAATGTAAATAAATTCTAGGTGGGTTTTTTTTCGTATTTTTATATCATTTAAAAAATATTTTGTTTGTAAAACTAACACCTTCTTGTTTAACCTTGGAGTGGTTTTTCATCTTACTATTTCAGATTTGCTTTGGGACATTCAGACAGTTTTAAGAATAACCACTAGATGGCTCATACCACAAATGATCTTTTAACTTTTGGTTTCCTGAAGAATAGAACAGCATTCTCATAAATTTCCATTTAGCATGATACGCTGATAAGACAGCCATAGCTGTCATTTTTTAAAGATCAAATTTGTAAGTATACTCTCATAAAAAAATACTCTGCATTTTGTAACCTGTGAACACAGACACTTTTTATTGAGAAATATTAATAAGACACTTCAATTAATAAAACATTTTTCTTCATTAATTCTTTCTATAACTACATTTTTTGAGGAAAATATCTCTCTTCCCTTTACTGTTTATAGCTAGTGCTAATATTATTTTTTATTCTTTAGTCTGAATTTCAGCCAAAGGCCTGCAAAGTCTGTATCTATTTGAACAATTTGCTAATTATTCTTTATTAGATGTGCTTGCCCTAGAGTAACCTACTTGCGTTAATATTGGACAACTGCCAACCTGCAGCTTAATCCCTTGGTTGAAATTCAATCATTGGACTTCATGCTGGTTTTCAAATATAGCTTTACAAAATAGGAACAGTAGGGGGCATGCAGAGCTCAAGATGCTTGTTGTCACAATGTTTCAGAGGAATTTATTTTACTTTCTGAAATCTGTGGTCTTATTTAGAATACTGACAATGGCATTCCTTTTTTGAATATATCTCTTATGTATAATATGAGTATTATATACTTGCAAATATTATGACTTTGTCAGTATCGACTGCTGCTGTGCTTTTACTCAACTTTCTCTGGGAATACGTATGTATACACACACACACACACATATAAGAAACTTTTAACTTAATTTGTGACTAGCAACTGTATTCACTGTATTTTGCATTGATTGGTAAAATTGTACTTACTGTGAAAGTGCTATGCAAATTGCAAAGCAATATGCAAATGATAGCTATCCTCATTCCTTTAGCATTTAAAATTGTGTTAAGAAAAGCTCTAGACCTGACCAGGCAGTGGTGCAGTAGATAGAGCGTCAAACTGGGAAACAGAGGACCCAGGGACCCAGGTTCGACACCCCAAGGTCGCCAGCTTGAGCACGGGTTCATCTGGTTTGAGCAAGGTTCACCAGCTTGAGCCCAAGTTTGCTGGCTTGAGCAAAGGGTCACTTGGTCTGCTGTAGCCCCCCAGTCAAGGCACATATGAGAAAGCAATCATCGAACAACTAAGCTGCTGCAATGAAAAATTGATGCTTCTCATCTCTCTCCCTTCCTGTCTGTCTGTCCCTATATGTGACTTTCTCTGTCTCTGTCACAAAAAATAAAGAAAAGAAAAGAAAAGAAAGAGAGAAAGAAAAGCTCTAGCCTGATCAGGCAGTGGCACAGTGGATAGAGCATTGGCCTGGGATGCCAAGGACCCAGATTCAAAACTCCATGGTTGCGGGCTTGAGCAAGGGGTCACTGGGTGGGCTGGACCCCCCTAATCAAGTCACATATGAGAAAGCAATCAATGAACAACTAAGGTGCCACAACTATGAGTTGATGCTTCTCATCTCCCTGCCTTCCTGTCTGTCACTGTCTGTCCCTCTCTCTCTCACTAAAAAACAAAAAGAGAGAGAGAAAATCTTTACAAATGCCCAACTTAGTGTCTATATACTACAGTGTGTCCATAAAGTCATGGTGCACTTTTGGTCGGTCACAGGTCAAAAGTGCACCATGACTTTATGAACACACTGTATAAAAAATGTCAAAGAATTTTTCAAATTTTCCTTTAGGAAATTCAGCGGTGGAATGCTCTTTGACAGGGTAAAGACAGAAGTAATCAATTTTTCAATGTGGCTTTGCCTTCTCAAAACTCTAAAAAAAAAAATTATAGTATGAGCAAACCATTTGACAAGTGCACCTGTTCATTGACTCGGGAATGTGATGGTCCATGATGAATAAGGATCTTCACAATTTCCTCATCTCCCTTCCAGGCAGCAAGATGAATAGGAAAATAACCTTTGTTGTCTGCTACATTTGTTGATGCCTCATATTGAAGTAGTTTAAGAACTATTTCCCTAAGAAGGAAAAGGAAAAAAGAAAAAATACATAACAGAAAAGAAAATATGCTGAACAACACAGATTTTATTAAAGGTCATTATAAAAGTATACTAGATGCTGGCTGGCAATTTAGAGTAATCAAACATTTGGCTATGTACTTACCTGAAAAACCACCACCATCACACATACACACACAGAGCATTGACTAACCAATGAAACTATTGAATAGAATTCATTTGGGCAGATTTACCTAATTTTATTAACTGAATGAATTAAGTAAAATAATTTACAAGCATACGTCCATCCATTTATTTTTTAAAAAGTATTTTTTTCCAGATAGCCCATGCCTGAGATTTAGCTGAAAGAAAACCTTAAGGTGTAAGCAAACTCCTTGTTTGTGTAAAAAAAAAAAAAAAAAGGTTATACTACCGAGAGACATTCAGGAAATTTAGGCATCAGTCCTATTGAGGATTGGAATACAGAACTGAAGATGCATGCAGAAGAGAAAGCAGTCAGCACATTAGGAAAGGGACTCTTACGAGCTAGCTGCTGTACAAATACAGGGTTGAAAAAAAAGTTTAATTACTTTTCAGCCATGGTACACAACATATTTTGAATGTGAATTATTCATCCTTGTGTGCCCTTTACCTTTGTCCTCTCAAATCTACAAAATCATTTCAAGAGGGAAATTCATTTATGAGACAAGTTTTACCATTGATGCAATTTCAGTACCTACTCAATGGAGCCTACCGATAGGATTCTGTATTAAATCCCCACCAGGTTTTCAAAGCAAAAAACCTGAATGGCAATGCTCAGCCTCAGGAGGAATTAATTCATAATTACTTGTCTACTGAATTTTGTAACAATCAAAAATAGCCATTACTGAACGTTGTAATAAACAATCAAAAACAGTCATTCTGAAAAACTATACTTTCGTTTCGATGCATTTCAAACGCAAATTCAATTAATTCACTATGTGAAATCCTAGCTAGACAGATAAACAGATACATATATACATACATATAGGCAATTACAATATATTCTAAGGTTGTTTCTCATATATAGCAAATCACTAGTGGTAAGAATGAGTGTAGCATAAAGAGCTAAATTTAAACATTTCATAAAGCCAGACTTTAAATGTAACAAATGAGAAAACTTGGAGAAATTTTGAATAGAAGTTAAAACTCTGATTGCCCATTGCAGGGGTTTAGAACTAGTTGCCCACGATGTGCCTCATGGCATGTGTATTGTTTTGAGCTAAAGGCAATTAAGACCTTGTGGTCTTAAGAGAAACTTCGGCCTCCTGACCCAATGTTGGGCAGATAAAATATACTATGCTCACTTTGTTAAAGATGGCACTGCCTGCATGCAAGTACGTTGATATTAATGTGTGTTGGGGGACAGGCTGTGGGCAGGCTAGGTCATTACAGCCTAAGGCTTAGTTTTAAGAGTAAGCTTTTCCCCACAACCTTGACTGATTGGATGATGTAGGGTGGTGCACTCATGAGGAATCCTCTCATTATGCCTCAGATAAGTGACTTTGTATCAGAGACTTCCTTGTTTGTAGATTGGATTAAAGGTTTGGATTTCTATACTATAAAGTGGGGCAGACCGGGGTCTTGCTCTCTCTCAGTTCCTGACGTTCAGGATTAGAGAGGAGAGCAGAGAAAGGCCATGTGGAGGAGGCCAGGAGAAGCAGGCAAGATGGCAGAGTGTTGAGGAAGAAGCCAGTTTGTGCAGAGAAAAGGAGATGGGAAACAGAGGTGAATAAGTCTGGTGAGCTAGGAACCTTTGATTCTAGGAAACTTGAATAAGTCAGTAGCTTTGTGAGCACTGAATGAGTGGGTTTTGGAGCCCAGTGTGTGTTTTTACTTGCCCACTGGGTGCAAGCTAGGATTAAAGCTGATGGCTCACCGTTTCTTGGCTCCGTTATTTCATTACCGACTGTCCGAATCAAATGTGAACCTGCACTGGCCAGGCGGCTCAGTTGGTGGCCACAAATACTGGCTTTACACCCAACTACCTAGAAAAATTTAAACTAGAGGTCTTGCCCATTACAAGAGTTATTAGCAGACATAAACTCTTTTGGCATATCTATATGGCAGGACAAACACTGAATAATTGAACATCTAGTCTTATCAAATCTGGGAATGTCCTTCTTCCCTTCTGAAGTCTCAGCTGTTCAAGTGAATTCCTTAGCTCAGGATGTCACATATACCTTACACTGCCTGTCTGTCTCTGAACCTCTCTTGTATGTGGGGTTTCTGATTCTCACATATGTGAGGTTCTCATATGTACATATATAATTAAATTCGATTATTTTTCTCTTCTTAATAATGTGTCTCATGTCTATTTGATTAGACCAGCTGAAAAACACCTAGAAAGGTGGATAAAAATATTTTTCTCTCACATACCACAAAAAATTAGTTATGATAAAATACAAAATTATAGTAAGTGACAAACTGAGAAGTTAGCTCTTTTGTAAGAGACATTTACATTTATAAGGGAAATCTCTATTTGTAAGGATATCTCCCTCTGAGTACCAGAAGGAGAAAGATGACTTAATCTCTAGAAACTCTTCTCACTGGAGAAGGCAGAAACTTCAATCTGCATAACAACCCCATACCCTTGTTTACTGTGCCCTTTCTGATAACCTCCCACAACTGGCTTCCCTCTCACAGCCTGACCCAACATCTTCCTTTGTCTTTAACTGGAAATTATACTTAAGGTGGTGGCTTGGGCCTTTTTGGTGGGTTACTCAGTTTTCCTGAATTTCTACCATATATTCAGGATGTATACAGGTTATTAGGCTTCTGGTAATTTTCCTACTGTTATTCTGCTTTTTATAATTGGGTGGGTGATAAGAGAGGGAGTCTTAGCCAAGAACCTAGAAGGATAGAGGGAAAATTATTTTTCCTTTCTCACACCTGGAACATTAGACTTAACTGACAAATACATGAAATCATAATGAATCAAGAACATTATAAATGCCTGACCAGGTGGTGGTGCAGTGGATAGAGCATCAAAGTGGGACACTGAGGACCCAGTTTCAAAACCCTGCAGTCTCTAGCTTGAGCATGGGTGTACAACCAGTAGCCAGGGTCAGGATCACTGCCGCCTGGCCAGTGCAGGTTTGCATTTGATTCGGACAGTCGATAATGAAACAACAGAGCCAAGAACTGGTGAGCCATTAGTTTTAATCCTAGCCTGCACCCGGCGGGCAAGTAGAAACACACACTAGGCTCCAAAACCCACTCATTCAGTGCTCACAAAGCTACTGACTTATCCGAGTTTCCTAGCATCAAAGCTTTCTAGCTCACCAGACTTATTCACCTGTTTCCCATCT
The DNA here is from genome assembly GCA_037038555.1 of Rhynchonycteris naso. NCBI lineage: Eukaryota > Metazoa > Chordata > Mammalia > Chiroptera > Emballonuridae > Rhynchonycteris > Rhynchonycteris naso. The sequence goes on from CM073000.1 coordinate 87,399,494, forward strand.
CCTTCTCTCTGCACAAACTCTGCGCAAACTGGCTTCTCCCTCTGTACTCCACCATCTTGGTTGCTTCCTCTGGCCTTCTCCACGTGGCCTTTCTCTGCTCTCCTCTCTAATGCTAATCCCAGGAACCCAGAGAGCAAGCTTCCAGTCTGCCCCACTTTATACTGTAGAAATCCAAACCCTTAATCCAATCTACAAAAAAGAAAGTCTTTGATACAAAGTCACCCATCTGAGGCATAATGGGATTCCTTATGACAGTGTACCCACCCTACATCATCCAATCAGTCAAGGGTGTGGGGAAAAGCTTAATCTTGAAATTTAAGCCTTAGGCTATAATGACTCTGCCTGCTTATAGCCCACCCCCAACACACATTAGTATCAATGGGCTTCCATGTGGGCAGCGCTATCTTAACAAAGTGAGCATAATATATTTTATCAGCCCAACAACGGGCTCATTCAGTTTGAGCATAAGCTCACCAGCTTGAGCATGGGGTCATCGGCTTGAGCATGGGATCATAGACATGACCCCATGGTGCTGGCTTGAGCCCAAAAATTGCTAGCTTGAAGCCCAAGGTTGCTGGCTTGAGTAAAGAGTCACTCACTGGCTTAGCCAAAGCCCCTCAGTTAAGGCATGTATGAGAAGCAATCAATGAACAACTAAAGTGCCAGAGCTATGAGTTGAAACTTCTCGTCTCTCTTTTCCTGTCTCTCTCTCAAAAAAAAAAAACCATTATAGAAATATCTAGGAAGTTCCAAGGAATCCTAAATTTCCTATTAAGATTTCAGAAAAAAATAATTTAAAAAAAATTTAAACAGTGTTGTGCAGATAAAATATATTATACTCACTTTGTTAAAGATGGCGCTGCCCACATGGAGGCCCGTTGCCCAGGTAATGATATTAGTTGCCCTTCCTGCTTGGAAATGGGTGTGATTATGTTAATATGTATGTGGGGGACAGGCTATAAGCAGGCAGAGTCCTTATATCCCAAGGCTTAGTTTTAAGACTAAGCCTTTCACACCCTTTTTTATGTAGGGTGGTGCACTCTCATGAGGAATCCTCCCATTATGCCTCAGATAAGTGACTTTGTATCAGAAACTTTCTTTTTTGTATATTCGATTAAAGATTTTGAATCTACACCATAAAGTGGGACTTGCTTTCTCTTGGTTCCTGAGATTAGCATTAGAGAGCAGAGCAGAGAAAGGCCACAAGGAGGAGGTAAGGAGAAGCAGCCAAGATGGCGGAGTGCTGAGGAAGAAGCCAGTTTGTGCAGAGAGAAGGAGATGGGGAACAGAGGTGAATAAGGCTGGTGAGCTAGAAACCTTTGATTATAGGAAACTCGGATAAGTCAGTAGCTTTGTGAGCACTGAATGAGTGGGTTTTGGAGCCCAGTGTGTGTTTTTACTTGCCCGTCGGTTGCAAGCTAGAATGAAAGGTAATGGCCCACCAGTTGCTGGCTCCGTTGTTTCATTACCGACAGTCCGAATAAAATGCGAACCTGCATGAGCCAGGCGGATGTGATGGTGGCCATGCCTACTGGCTTTACAAACAGTATTGTTTTATATCTGAAATAAGAAAATTTGAATTTTAGTCCCAGCTACACAAACTACCTAATGATGTGACCCTAAAATATCATTTTATCTCATTTCCTATTTCTTTTCTGTAGAGGATATTGTGATAATAATGTAGTAGGCAGTTACACATACATGATGAGAACAAGTACTACAGGCCAGGCATAGAAGGTCACCAGGGCATAGAGCCCAGGTGCTTAGCAATGGAAAAAACTGGGACACCATGAACCTCATCCCCAGGGTAACCTTTCCCCCACTAGCATATCACTGGTCATGCAGCTTAGACCACCTGGTTTTCTTATCACTGGTCATGCAGTTTAAACCTCCTTAGCAGGGAATGAACCAGGGGTGTGGGGGGAAGTGGTAGAAAATAGCTTAAGCATTAAGCTCCCAAGACAATGAGGTTCTGACTTGCATCAAATATATCTAGACCTCAGTTGTATTTTAGCTTCAGGCCCAGAAAAGCAGCAAAATGAGACAAGTGATGCTGACCTCAGGACCAGCTGTATTGGCTAATGACCTTTTGCCCGGGTGCCGACCAATCAATGGATATCATGACTCTAAAAGAGTACACCTGGAAAGCTGATGAATATTTGTTGGGCAGATAAAATATATTATGCTCACTTTGTTAAAAAGATGGTGCTGCCCACTTGGAAGGCTGTCATCCAGTGTTGGTCAAATAAGTTTGTAAATATGATATATATGTTTTCTTGCTTATAGTTTGCTTTGGTTGTGGGAGACAGGCTGTAAACTGGCAAAGTCATTATAGCCTAAGGCTTAGTTTTAAGAGTAAGCTTTTCCCCACACCCTTGACTGATTGAATGATGTGGGGTGGTGCACTCATGAGGAATCTCCCATTATGCCTCATATAAGTGACTCTGTATCAGAGACTTCCTTGCTTGTAGATTGGATTAAAAGTTTGGATTTCTACACTATAAAATGGGGCAGACCAGGAGTTTGCTCTGTCTTGGTTCCTGAGATTAGCATTAGAGAGGAGAGCAGAGAAAGGCCACATGGAGGCCAGGAGAAGCAGCCAAGATGGTGGAGTGCTGAGGGAGAAGCCAGTTTGTGCAGAGTTTGTGCAGAGAGAAGGAGATAGGAACAGAGGTGAATAAGTCCGGTGAGCTAGAAAACTTAGATCCTAGGAAACTCGGATAAGTCAGTAGCTTTGTGAGTACTGAATGAGTGGGTTTTAGAGCCCAGTGTGTGTTTTTACTTGCCTGCTGGGTGCAAGCAAGGTTTAAAGATGATGGCCCACCAGTTCCTGGCTCCATTGTTTCATTACCATCTGTCTGAATCAGACCTGAAACTGCAGGAGCCAGGCAGCTATGATGACGGCCGTGGCTACTGGCCATACATTTGGTGTATTCTGTGGTAGGATTTGGATCAATTCAGTGTGGAGCCACCACCATCTTTGAGTGGTGGAGTAGAGGACTGGCTGCTGTTATGGTTCCCCATGGCTGTCCTTTTGGGGACCGTAGGCTGGCTGACTTTTACAGCCATGCATGAGGAAACCAAGAGTTCTGTGGGAGAGGCTTCCCAGGACCTGCAAACCAAGCTGTGGAAGGAGCTGGAGGAAACGTGGGAGAAACAGATGCTGACTCTGGAGCTGGAGGAAGCACTGGAGGAGGAGGTTGACCAGGTTTGTGAGATTCGCCTGGAAATGGAACAGCCACTGGAGGAATCATGGGTTCATGAGTTGGAGATTGCCGTGGATGTTGTGGAGAGCCAGCAGTGGTGGGAGGCCACGATGGAGGCCCGGCCAGGGGTTGCAAGGCCGGCAGCAGGAGCTGATGTTCTCAGTTCCTCTTTGGAAGATAAGGAGAATTGGGCTGGAGTTGTGATTCGCAGTCTCCAGAAGGTAAACGGCGGTAGCTGTGGCAGGAGGATGAACAGACATCCCAGCAGCCAGGTATGCATCACCAAGTGGCCACTGGAACGGCAGGGAGTGCCTGCTAAACCGCTGGTGAGTTTGCTGACATTTTGGGACATAGAGATGGATCCCATCATGCTCTCTGGAGCAGAGATGGAAATGCTGACTGCCATTGCTATGTGCTTCTGTTTGGGACAGTGTAATACCTGCTAGGATGACAGGGATGAGGGGGGTGGCTGAGGCTTCATGTGCATGGACTGATTTCCTGGACTACAACTGGAGTGGGCACTGGCTCCTTTGTTGGATGATGTAAAGCCAGTAGCCAGGGCCACCATCACAGCCGCCTGGCTCATGCAGGTTCACATTAGATTCGAACAGACAGTAATGAAACAACGGAGCCAAGAACTGGTAAGTCATCAGCTTTAATTCTAGCTTGTACCCGGCAGGCAAGCAAAAACACACACTGGGCTCCAAAACCCACTCATTCAGTGCTCACAAAGCTACGGACTTATCCTAGTTTCCTAGCATCAAAGCTTTCTAGCTCATCAGACTTATTCACTTCTGTTTCCCATCTCCTTCTCTCTGCACAAACTGGCTTCTTCCTCAGCACTCCACCATCTTGGCTGCTTCTCCTGGCCTCCACGTGGCCTTCATCTGCCCTACTCTCTGATACTAACTTCAGGAACCAAGAGAGAGACAGAACAAGCTCCATGCCTGCCCCACTTTATAGCATAGATTTAAAACCTTTAATACAATCTACAAACAAGGAAGTTTCTGATACAAAGTCACTTATCTGAGACACACTGCGAGCATTCCTCATGAGAGTGCACCACCCTACATCATCCAATCAGTCAAGGGTGTGGGGAAAGGCTTACTCTTAAAACTTGCACGTGGGCAGCGCCATCATTGACAAAGTGAGCATAATATATTTCATCTGCCCAACAGATGGACTTACGGATTTTGGACAATGTGAATACCCTGATGGGGGTGGGGGGTAGCTTTGCTGGAGAACCTCATCCTGCCCCAGGAAGCTTTTCCCATGGCTAGAGAGAAGTTCAAGGACATTTTGCACTTTTGGCAAAGTGCTCAGAGACTGGTGAAATGTACCTTTGTAATTGTTGAAATTGTATAATTGGTCATGCTCTTGTAATTTGTGTAATGTGCCTAATTTCCTTGCACAGTGATGTCGGTGGTATAGATTGTGTATAGTAAAGTGAGCATAGGGGTGGATTGTTGGGCAGATAAAATATATTATGCTCACTTTGATAAAGACAGTGCTGCCCACTTGGAAGCCTGTCACTGTGTTAGTCAAATAAGTTTGTAAATATGATATATATGTTTGCTCGATTATAGTTTGCTTAGGGTGTGGAAATCAGGCTGTAAGCTGGCAAAGTCATTATAGCCTAAGGCTTAGTTTAAAGACTAAGCCTTTCCCACCCTTTTTGATTTGGGGTGGTGCACTCTCATGAGGAATCCTCCCATTATGCCTCAGATAAGTGACTTTGTTTCAGAGACTTCCTTGTTTGTAGATTGGATTAAAAGTTTGGATTTCTACACTATGAAGTAGGGCAGACCAGGAGCTTGTTCTCTCTTGGTTCCTAAGATTAGCATTAGAGAAGAGAGCAGAGAAAGACCACGTGGAGAAGGCCAGGAGAAGCAGCCAAGATGGTGGAGTGCTGAGGGAGAAGCCAGTTTGTGCAGAGTTTGTGCAGGGAGAAGGAGATGGGGAACTGAGGTGAATAAGTCCGGTGAGCTAGAAACCTTTGATTCTAGAAAACTCGGATAAGTCAGTAGCTTTGTGAGCACTGAATGAGTGGGTTTTGGAGCCCAGTGTGTGTTTTTTCTTGCCCGCCGGGTGCAAGCTAGAATTAAAGATGATGGCCACCAGTTTTTGGCTCCATCTAATGCAAATCTAATGCGAACCTGCATGGGCCAGGCGGCTGTGATGGTGGTCGTGGCTACTGGCTTTACAATATTCTATTGAGATTCTCCCCGAGGACCTCCCCTAAAATCTCCATTCTTAAAAGACTTTAGGAGAGAGGACCCAAGTGAGCTCTCCCTTCTCGGAAACACCCAGGCCTTTCACCTGCTGTTCTTCCTCCTCCCCCTTCTCCCCCCAAGGCATATTTTCCTTGCCTCTCCCTTCCCCTAAGCTCAAAGGGACTCCATGAGACTTATAGCAAGGGAGCAATGTGCAGTGACAGCTCATCTCAGGCTAGCCCCGTGGACCTGTCTCCCACGTCCCCTTGTCTCTGACTTGCTTCCTGCACAGCCAATAAATTCTTCCTTTACTAGCTGCACTTTGTCTCTTGATTGAATTCTTTCCTTCAAGAAGACAAGAATCGAGTTCCCATTATTTCTATGGTAATAATTATATCTACTGCTCAAAACTGGTAAGATTTTTAAATGAGATCACAGAAAAAAATCCATTTGATGAATAGTAAAGCACTATACAAATATTAGTTCTTGTCCCAAGTAAAACTAAAATCTTTTAAAAGTGAAAATGCTTCCAGAAAGTCATTTTTGCAAAAAAGAATCTAAAATACTGAAGGACACTTGAAGAACATCCAGTTCATATATTTCTCACCCCTGCCATGTCATTATATTGGGCTTTACATTCTGAGATAAATAACTATAATGAGGTGAAAAGAACTCAATACCTATGAACAGTAAAAGTGGCTAAAATTAGAAGATTTGGCTTTAAGTACCAACTCTCTACTATTTACTAACTTGGTTACCGTGGGTAAATCAAATAATTGCTACCTATCTTTCCGATATTGTTAAAACAGAATTTAAATTATACTTCTTGCTGTCAGTCTCAAATGGTTGTGGTGAGAATTAAATGAGAAACAGATATGACTGTAAAATCATATACAATCAATCACTATTCACAAGTAAGGCTACTGAAATGTTGAGCAATCCTGTGATAAGGTGCCAAGAAACTATAAAACTTAGCATTAGCAACGCCATTTTAAAGAGGAAAATCAGGCCTCTTACCCCCTCCTTTCTGTCAAGAAAGGAAAGAGAAGAATGCAGGAGGAAGGGTTTGCAAGGGCAACTGGGTCAGCTAAGTAATGATTTAACTACAGAGCAAAGATAGAACTTATCTGAAAACCCCTTTCTCTTCTCTTTTCTTAAAAGCCTTTAGAAAAGAATGTTTATGTACCTTAATTAAGAATTCCTACACTCTGACTCACCCTCCCATCCTAAAGTCATAAGAGTGAGGTATATACCTCTAGACAAAGGGATCACAAGTCCCTCCTTACCCACGCCAGCCAGTACATGATTTTGTCTATAAAAGCAGGCTCAGAACTGTATTGGGGCCTACATGATTTGGGATTGTGTTGTATGTAGTAGCCAGCTTAATTTAATAAACTCCTCTTTTCCTGTAACTTTGGTGTCTTTGTGGAACTCACTGGTCACTTTACAACAATCCTAGTACTTTTAAAGATTTATTTCAGAATTTAAAAAAGGTAAAATAACACCATGGGAAGCACAGTTAAATTACATACCTGAATCTGAAAGGCAGAATTTTTCCTACCACAAAATAGCATTCCCTAAACTTATATATCAGAGAAAGATAACTATGTGAAGGGTTTTACTTTTATTTCTCAATGCTTAAGAAAATTTGAAAGTATATTCTGAAACTTCTAAAAGCATCTCCTTTCAAAGGGTAAAGAGGAAAGTTTAACAAGATCATCAATCCTACTTTCCTTTACTCTCACTGAAACCATTCAGAATTTTTTGTTCTTTAGCTCAATTTTCATTGACATTTTTAATAATGTATGTGATATGTATTCATTCTTTATTTATCAGGAAGATTTAAGACAGAGAAAAAACTAACTTACTGATCATTTATATTGTGTAGTGTTACCACGGAACAGATTTTGCTACCCAAAAATATGTCTTTGGTATAAGGATTATTTTTAACTAAAGTAAGGTGACTGTTGGGCAGATAAAATATATTATGCTCACTTTGTTAAAGATGGTGCTGCCCACGTGCAATTCCATTGATATTAATGTGTGTTGGGGGACAGGCTGTGGGCAGGCCGGTCTTAAAACTAAGGCTTAGTTTTAGGAGTAAGCTTTTCCCCACACCCTTGACTGATTGGATGATGTGGTGTGGTGCACTCTCATGAGGAATCCTCGCATTATGCCTCAGATAAGTGACTTTGTATCACAGACTTCCTTGTTTGTAGATTGGATTAAAGGTTTGGATTTCTACACTATAAAGTGGGGCAAACCAGGAGCTTGCTCTCTCTCGGTTTCTGCTATCACCATTGCAGGGGCCTCCTTGATCCCTTCCCCTCCATGGGAAAAGCCGGTTTTCTGATTTTCCCTTGCCCTCTCTTGTGGCTTGCCTGTCTTGGTGAGACACCAATAAACAGAATGGCCTACCATCCTCCAGCTCTGCTGTTTCTTTACCGTCTTCCCTAATCCAATGGGAACCTGCATATGAATGGCCATGATGGTGGCTCCTGGCCATACAGTGACCAACCGTCCTCCTTTAGGGAGGACAATCCTTCTTTTGTAAGTTCTGTCTTCCCTCGAAAAGTGTCCTCCTACATGTCCTCCTTTTTGATATAGGAAGACTAATCTGTAAATGTCCATATTCGATCGATGCAGAGTCGATCCATTGCATGTGATATGACATATTTGTATCTAAATGAGTAATTTTTTCTTACAATTATTATTAAAAATTAATAGGCATGTAAGCATAATTACTATATAAAATATTACAAATGTTTTATCATGCATTTATTATATTATAGTGTATTATTGTTGCAATGAATAAAATGTTTCTTTTATTTATAATATTATTTTCTTCCATTTATTTTTGTCCTCCTTTTCATTGTAAAAAAGTTGGTCACCTTAGCTAAAGGCAACTAAAACCCAGAACACTCAGAAAAAGACTCTACCCCTCAACTGCCTAAATTTACATTGGAAAGGAGACCTGAACCAGAAAGAGAGTTATTACCAAAGATACCTTTTTACCAAAGAAACTTTATCTGCATAACAGGGCAACCTTTGTTTACCAAACATCTCCTCTGACCTTCCTATGAATGACCTTCTTCCCCTTTGTATCCCCAGACCCCTACCTAGCTAAAGATGTTATACAGGCCTCAATTAACTAGCTGCCTTTTGGATCTCATATTCTAATGGGGCACCTGTATGCATGTAGGTACTTAAATTTGTTTTACTTCCATTAATCTCTCCTACATCAACTTAATTATTAGACCAGGCAAATTATTTAAAAGGGAAGAAGAAAAAAATTTTCCTTTCCTACATCACTAATATCTAAATCAGAAAAGAATAATATGTATGTTTATGCAATGGCGTTTGGTGAACAATAAGGTCCTAATTAAGTACTATTATTTTTATTTAAGTTTTTTAAAATTTATTCACTTTATTTGTTTTTTCATTTCAATTTATTTTTAAATTTTTATTTAATTGAGCTTTTCATCTTATTCAGAGATATCAGCTAATGAAGTGGCTTGGCTGGGATATCTACTATGAAAACGTATTAGTGAAATATAAAGTTATATCTCTAATCAAATAAGTGCCTGTAAGTCTTACTGAATCCTAAATAAAACATTAACCAACAAATTGCCAGCCCTGGCCAGTTGGCTCAGTGGTAGAATGTCAGTCTGGCGTATAGATATCCCGAGTTTGATTCCCAGTCAAGGTACACAGGAGAAGCGCCCATCTGCTTCTCCCTCCATCTGCATCTCACTTTCCCTCTCTCTCTCTATCTGTCCCTCTTTCTTCCCCTTCTGCAGCCATGGTTCAACTGAAGCAAGTTGGCCATGGACGCTGAGGATGGCTCCACGGCCTCTGCCTCAGGTGCTAAGAAGAGCTCGGTTGTTGAGGAACAGAGCAGCGCCCTAGATGGGCAAAGCATTGTCCCCTAGTGGGCTTGCTGGGTGGATCCTGGTCAGGACACATGCATGAGTCTGTCTCTGCCTCTCCTTCTCTCACTGAATAAAAAAAAAAATGTCATTAAACTTTCTTCTGATGTATCCATGTACAAAACATGGAGTATATATTACATAGGTCTTTTTCATCCAGACTCATTCAAATTAAATTTCAGGTGCTTTCTATAATATCTGAACTAGAAGAACAGTTAACACTAGGATCTTACCAAATCAGTATTTTCTTAATTTTTATTTAAGTTCCGCCTTATATCTTCCAGAAGCATCAACAAATAAACATATTGACTATGCTTGGTTACCTAGTATGAAATATAAGTTATATTGATGAACAATATCTATGCAATAGCAGGCAGAGAAATAATCCCTATGCATCTTAAACACAAAATGGCACTCTTTCTTATAGGCAGCACTTAATAAATAAGAAATTATCTAAAATTCTAAAGTAAATATGATTGATAGGACCATTGAAAAAAAATTTCATTTCCCAGAAGGTAAACAAAATACCAAATAAATTTAATAATAATCCAACTTAATTCATTGCAACATTTTGCAGCTTGTGGCTAATATACCTATATTTAGGTAAAAATAGGAATTCTAAAAGTATTAATTTTTGCTACTATATTTAATTTGTTTCATTTTCTGATAGATACAAATATACTGCTGATTAATATAAAATGTTTCTTAAGAAGTTTCAGTACATGGTCTGAGATTAAATTAATTTGGAATGTTCAAAATTTAATTTTTTTTATGTCAACAGCATGTTTCCCTATAATTAAATTATAACCAAGGACATTTATTTTTGTGCCAGCCTCTCTTGCTTGTTGGTAGTCAAAGAAACTTTGAAATAAATGCAAATCACCTTCATATAGATAGAGTATTAACAAAACTAATAAAATTCTCAAATTCATAATGGCTCTGTTGATTTTAGACTTTCTTGAAAATTAAACTTCTCCTTAATGGAAATAAAGTGGCAAATTTAAAGAACTTAAATTAGGGGCTGTTGGGCAAATGAGTTTGCAAAATTAATTTTTTGAGTTTGTTCACTTTTGATGTTAAAAAACGGTGCTGGGCAGTGCCAGGTATGTGATCTGTGAAATTGTAAATTACCTTCCTGCTTGGGAAGGGTCATTGTCTTGCTAATGTGTGCTGGAGGAGAGAGAAGCCATGTTTGCAGAGTGCGAGCAGAGAGAATGCAGGGTGCTGAAGAAGAAGCAGTTTCTGCAGAAAGTTTGAAGACGGAGATGGGGAACAAAGGTGAGGGGCTTTTGTGAGCTCCACTGAGACTGGTGGGGCCTTTGATTCTAGAAAAAAACGAAGAAGATTCTCCTGGTTGTGGAACCGGAGAATGTGTCAGTGGCTTTGGGAGCCCCATGTGTTTGTTCATTGGCCAGTGCAAGTCATGAATAAAGGAATGGTCCACCATTTTTTGGCTCCACTGTTTCTTTACCGTCTGTCCATATCTAATGGGAACCTGCATCTGCCTGGCCATGGCAACAGCCATGACTACGGGCCGTATAGGGGCTTTGCCTGTAATAAGAATTTTTGCCAGAAATAACTCACGACCTATCTATCTATATGGCAGGACAAACTTCTGTTTACTGAACATATTCTCTTCTTATCCTGTCAGTGACCTTCCACCCCTCTGCAGCTCCAGGTTCCTTACCGCATCCTCAGCTCAAATGTCACATACCTCATTATAACTTTGTCTTTGAATCTCTCACATAGTGGTATTCCCCTATGTATGTGTGCAATAAATTTATTTTCTCTTTTAATAATTTGTCTCATGTCAATGTGATTATTAGATGAGCCAGATGACTATGGAATAGTAAGAGTAAAATTTCTTCTTCCCCTACACTGCTAGGAGAGAATCAAGTTGGTAGTAGAAATACATGAGACAAGAGATTCTCCATAGTTAAAAAGAGAGAGAAAAAGAGTAATAGATAGGTCTTTATTGAATTAATAATTTATCTATAACTGTTGCTAGTAAATTTTGTTCTATTGCCCATGACTTTTTTTTATCATTTGAAGGTAATAATTTTCTAATCTGTAATTACAAGTAACCCAGGAAATTATAAATAGATTATATTTTCTATTGTGATCTGATTTGGCTAAGTGGGGATGAATTATTTATTATATGTAAAATAATACATGTATTTCAGGTAAAAAAAAAAAAACACGCTGCTCCAGTTGAGGGTTAACTAGTGTTGATAAGCAAGTGCTACCAAAAAGACATAGAAAATGAGAAGGAATGGGCTCAATATGAAGTATGAAACCTTTAGATTATATGTTGGCAGTAAGGAAAAAGCCTGTGTTCAAAGCAAAGAAGAATTAACTACAGGACGCTGTAACATTACTTCTAGCTCTATGATCCATAAACTTTAGCATAGAAATCATATATATACTTGTGGCAACAATCTCGAGCTGATGGCTCCAACAGCAATGGCAACCAATATGGAAATGAGGTGCTTCTATGCTGCCTGCTAAGGCTTGCTGGAGCCAATACAACATAATCATTCATTACCTATGCTAAGTGAGAATAGCAAAGGCAAAGAAAAGAAAACCCATTATTCTCTGGCTCTGAGATATATTCTATGACTATTTTTCTTCAAATATCTTTTCCTAAGACAATAGAAAAATTAGCATTCCATGTGAAAACAAACACTAGTTGATGATAATGGGAGGTGGCCCAGAAATACATAATGTGATAGAGAAAAGCCAGCAAGAGCTTAGGAAACTGATGTGCATACAGCCACAAAGGAAAGAAAATGTAAAGTGCTGGTAAAATCACACACTTTGAACTAGAACACTTAGACTCTATACCAGTGGTTCTTAACCTTTTTTGAGGTACCGAACCCACCAGTCTCATATGCGCATTCACTGAACCCTTCTTTAGTGATAAATGAATGATTTTTTTTCCCAAAGTCAAGACATAGGTATATGTTTTTTTACTGGTGCACAAAATGAGCTGTGCATGAACATCACCTTGCTCAAAGAACAAAACCAACAAAGTACATGAACTCCCAACAAATTACGGTATTACTTTATTCTGGCCTCCGTGGCAGAGGCTTCTCTGAACCCCTGAGACTGACTCATCGAACCCCTAGGGTTCGATAGAACCCAGGTTAAGAACCATTGCTCTAGACACAACTCCACCTTAATATCTAAGTGGCCACTAAGTCATTTATCCAGAATGGATTTGTTTCTCCACCTATAAATGAGGAAGGTAAGGAAGAGAGGGTAGAATAAATCATCTTTAATTTTAAATGTCCATGGGTCACTTAAATAATTTTAAATAAAGCAATCTTATACTCTTGATGAAAATCCAAATTTCAAAGTTGTAGCATTATAGTATATCCATAACTGACCCCCACGTACTACCAAAAGCAGTATCCCAAAAAATACTATAAGTGGAAAAAAACGAGGAAAAATATCCAGTCTGTATTTTCAGTATATTAAACTGAGGCCTAGTGAGGTTAATTAAGTGGTTCAAAGGCATCTAACTAGCAGAGATAGGGAAATAGGATTAGAGATCTCTTGCTTTTCTTCCCAATGCCAATAGAATGACATCGAGTTAAATCTTTCTAGAAAGTGTTCAAAAGAAAAGATAAATGAGATCAGAAAAGCAAAGCAGAGATACAGAATTCTTAGAGAATATCTGTAATTAAAGATATCTTAAAAGATACCTAATAAAATCCCTCATCTCTTTCTGATGATCTTAAAAAATGTTATTTAATTCACTTAAGTTAGCTTCACTTTGTATACTGCCAATAGAAACTAAAAAGTATGCACTGGGGCCCCGGCTGGCTGGCTCAGTGGTAGAGCATAGGCGCAGCATGTGGAAGTTCCAGGTTCAATTCCCAGTCAGGGCACACAGGAGAAGCTCCATCTGCTCCTCCACCCCTCCCCATCTTGCTTCTCTCTCTATCTTCTCCCCTTCTGTAGCCAAGGCTCGATTGGAACGAGTTTGCCCCAGGCACTGAGGATGGTTCCTGGCCTCCACCTCAGGCATTAAAAAATGGCTCTGGTTGCAACAGAGCAAGTGCCCCAGATGGGCACAGCATCACCCCCTGCTGGGCTTGCAGGGTGGAGCACAGTCGGGGCACATGCGAGAGTCTCTCTCTGCCTCCCCTCCTCTCACTAAAAAGAAAAATGTGTGTGTGCGTGTGTGCGCGCACATGCACACGCACACATGAATGTACTTGGCCACAGGAAAATATATCTTAATGGGGGGAAGGGGAGCAGAGGAGGGCATGGGGGCATAAATGGTGATAGACTTGGGGTGTTAAACACACAATACAGTGTACAGATGATGTGTTGTAGATTCGTGCACCTGAAACCTGTATAATTTTGTTAACTCATGTCACCCCAATAAATTCAAGAAAAGAAAATGAAAAAGGAACTTCATAGGCCATTATGGATAAATCAATAACATTTACTTAACATTGCAAATCAAGGAGGGATATGAATGCTAATCCATTTTGGGACATAATTTTGAGAAGTGCTGATACTGTCAAACTGAGATAAAAGAAGAAAAGTAGTATAGGTCTAATAATACTCAGGTCTGAGACCTTCCGTCCATTATTTGACAGTTGGTATCCCAACTGAAACTTCCCCGGAATCCACACCTAAGATGACCAAAGAAGCCATCAGCCCTGTATATCTTGGAGTGATTTAATTTGGTCTCATTACTGATGACCCAGGTAAAAAGAAAAATAAATAATTTGGAAATTCCAATACTATGAATCTAAGTGATTAAACATTAAGTTTATAATATTTTATGTAATTCAGGTGGTTCTTCAAAGAATAATAATAATGTTAGACTTATGCAATATGTTCTAAGATAAAAAAAAATGGCATAATGGGCCATGGCCGGTGGCTCAGTGGATTGAGTGTCGGGCCTGTATATGGACATTCCAGGTTCAATTCTCTTTCAGGGAACACACAAGAAGCAACCATCTTCCTCGACCCCCACTCCATCTCCTCCCTCTCTACCTCTTCCCCTCACGCAGCCAGTGGCTCGATTGGTTTGAGCATGGCCCCAGGTGCTGAGGATAGCTTGGCTGGTCCAAGCATCAGCCTCAGGCACTAAAAATAGCTTGGTACTCCAGCATCATCCCCAGACAGGGTTGTTAGGTGGATCCCAGTTGGGACACATGTGGGAGTATGCCTCACTATCTCTCCTCCTCTTACCTAAAAAAAGAAAAACAACAAAAATAAGGTATAGGGATAAATAAGTTCTTGTGTGAGAATTATAAGGCTGTAAAATGTGACCAAGTATGACTAAGTCCCTTGTGTCTCAAAGTAAAAAAAAAAAAACATATATATATTGAGTGGGAAAGCAAAAGGTAAGCAGCATTTTTAAGGCAGTAATTACCACATCTAAAAAGCTGAAGTGAAGTGAAAAGATCCCGAGCTGGGAAGAGCAACTTGAATCATTAGAACAAAGAAAAAACAGGAGGAAGAGGCACATGAAAAATGTAACTTTTTTTCTGTTCAAGAAGAACAGAACATCTGAAACATTCAGAGGATTCCTCATACTTTGTCTCTGTCACTGAACCATTAGGTTACCTAGCTAAAAGACTGAAAATGAAATGGTTTCCATGGTTACACGTTCTTTCACTCTTCATACTGTATATGATCACATTATTTGAAACATAATTCCATAGGTTAAACAAGTTTAAAACCAAAAATACCCAAGAACTCCAAAGAAAAAGCATTTTAGCTAAATGTGAAGGATTTGAAGTGGTTTATATAAGTGCCCACGACTCATAATAGCAACCATCTATTAAGATTTCTCTCCTAGTGAATAATTCCATGTTAGGTGAAGACACTAAAAAAAGATAGGGTGGGTTATCAAGCGGTTTTATCCCATTCCCTCCCCAAAGTTACACATTACTAACATGTCCTGTCACTTCCGTCATTCTCCCTGTGTGACATCCAACTATTTTAGAGTAATTCTTTCAGCTTAAACTCTGCACAGAATCATCAGCAATATTCCTACCACATTGAACTTGTAGGTTTGGCTACCTGATGCCTCTCCAAGTTCACATAAGCCCCGGGGGTACTCACAGCAACATGAGACAGCTATAGTCAGACATAATTAGCTTCATTACATGTAACTAAATACGCAAGGATTCCAGTCCAAATAAGTGGCACTTACTTATGTCCATTTAAGGCTGCATGGTGTAAAGCAGTGTAACCCGAACTGTCTGTGCAGTTCACGTTGGGGCCTCGCCAGATGCTGCAAGTGAAGCACAAGCACAAAGTTAATGGTTAGGCAGAACTGCGCTCCAAACACTGAAAGAAGCCTGACAGACCCACAGCCAGTGGCGTGCTGTTTAGGAAAGTCCCAGTCATGTAAAAAATGGTTGCCATCTTTCCTGCATCCCCCTCGGAACCATGCCTTAACTTATCTGATGTCAGGAGATTATTAGAGATGATAACTACTTTTAAAAAGTATGAGCACTTCTTTATCACTTAGCTTTGGTATTTTAACTATGATGTGTCTTGGGGTAGGTTTCTTTGGGCTTCTCTTTAATGGAGTTCTCTGTGTTTCTTGAACGTGTGAGACCCTTCCTTACATCAATTTAGGGAAGTATGAAGATTCCTCAAAAAATTAGAAATGAAACTGCCCTTGACCCAGCTATCCCACTTATAGGAATATATCCCAAGAACACCATATCACCGACTAAAAAAAAGAAATGTGCCCCCATGTTTATAGCAGCATTGTTCACAATAGCGAAGAGCTGGAAACAGCCCAAGTGTCCGTCAGTGGAAGAGTGGATTAAGAAGCTGTGGTACATATATACAATGGAATACTATGGTGCCATGGAAAAGAAGGAAATATTCCCTTTTGCAACAATATGGAGGGACCTGGAAACTATTATGTTGAGTGAAATAAGCCAGGCAGAAAAAGAAAAATATTATATGACCTCACTCATTTGAGGAATCCGAGGAACACTGAGAACTGAGGAAAGGAATTGAGACAGAGGAGGGATCAAAAGGACCAGAGGAAAAGATGACAGAGGGAAAGGGGATGATAGGATGGGATAAACCTGAAGGGAAGGGGGGAGGGCACTGTAGGGAGGGGGGTAAGGGAGATATGAAGGGGAACATGGGAAGGGGGGATGCATTCGGGGTTACCCTAGAAGTTATGTAAACACAATTAAATTTAAAAAAAGACCTTATGGGAAACACACACAAAAATAAAAAAAAAAATGTATGAGCAAATGCAGGCCCATTGCAATCTATTAAAATCTGGATCCAACATTTCCCCATTACTTTCTATCATTATTTAAATATTGGAAGCAATTAACATTCAGCTACCATATTATATACTAGAGAATAAAGATTTATGGCACGCACCCGTCTCTTCCCTTATAACTCACTCATTCTGAGATGGCAGTGATTTATGTAACGTTTAGAATATTTTTGCATTATGGGAAAAATATTCTGGAGGTAATCTATATAAAAGAGTTCATTTTATCCTTGATCAGTAAAATTACAGAAACTATTTTTAGCTTCTGAATAAATAAGGCATGAAAGACACTTTTTCAAAAGTAGTACAAAAAATGACTTTATTTAATGCTCATGATGATGTAAAAGCCATAAAAACTGAACATCAAATGACAAGCTAATTCATATATTCACAAAATATTTATTTACCTCATTTGCATGCCACATATTAATTTAGTCACTGAGAGTACAAAAATCATAATTCGAGGTCCTTCTTTACGAGAATAGCGTCTAATGGAGTAGACGATTACAGTAGTAAGATAATTGAAGTACCAGAGAGCACACAAGCTTCTCAGAGAAGAAATAAACAACTATTTCAAATAAGCAATCACAACTTAAACTAAGGTGAGACAATAAAAATAAGTACAATGTACTTATTCTAAAGTTAATTAAAAGAATAAGTGTTTTTTATTTTTAAGTTACAATTGACATTCGATATTACTGTTTGTTTCAGGTGAACAGCATAGTGGTTAGACAATTGTATACTTAATGAAGTAATCCCCCTGATAGTTCTCTATTACTGACCTGGTACCACATGTAGTTATTACAATATTATTGTCTATATTCCCTATGCTGTACTTTACACCCCCATGACTATTTTGTAGCTTCTTAATCCCTTTACTTCTTCACCCAGCCCCCAACTCCCAACCCCTTCTATCTGACAACCCTTACTCTGTTCTCTATATCTATGAGACTGTTACTGTGTTTTGTTTATTTTGTTCTTTAGATTCCACATATAAGTGAAATCATGTGGTATTTGTCTTTCTCTGTCTGACTTAATTCCTTAGCATAATAATCTCTAGGTCCATCCATGTTGTTGTTACAAATGAACACTACCTGATTTTAAGACTTATGATAAAGCTCTAGTAAACAAGACAGATAGTATGGTATTAAAGACAGATCAACAGAACAGAATGAAGGCACAGAAAGTCAATTTAGACCTACACATATATGCAATTAGTTTCTGATAAAGATGCAATGGCAATTCATTAAATAAATTATCAAACAAATGTTCTGGAACAAATTAATATCTTTAAGCCAAAATAAATAAGAAGAATCTTGATCCATACCTTGCCATACCAGATACAAAAATTAGCTTTAAAATTAATCACAAATTTAAAAAGCAATACCAAAAACCATAAAACTTCTAAAAGAAACTGTAAAAATAATTTTTTATGACCTTGAGTTAAGCAAAGATTTGTTAGATATGACACCAAAAGCATGAATTACACAAGAAAATGTGACTAACTGGACTTAGTCAAAATTAAAAGTGTCTGTTCTTCAAAGACACTATTAAGAGAATGAAAAGAAGATGGACCAGATGCAAACATTTGCGGAACACATTTTCTGATATATTCCTTGATCTATAATAGATTTTTAAAAACCTCCGTATACACTAATAAGAAAATCAACAACCTAATTTAAAAAGTGGACAAATGATTTAAAAAGATACAACAAAGAAAATACACAGACTGCATGTAAGAACATGAAAAGGTGCTCACATCATTTCTCTTGAAAGAAATGCAATTTAAAATCACAAGATACAACAATTAGAATGACTACAATTAAAAAGACTTCAAATACCAATGTTTAAAGTAATAGAAATCAACAACAAGGCTCACACACTGCAGGTGGACAGGTAAAATAGTACAACAACGCTTGAACACACTTCAGCAGTTTCTTAAAAAGTGAAACATATACCTACTCCACAATCTAGCCATTCCACTCTAGGTATTTAGTCAAGAGAAATAACAGCATATGACCACACCAAGACTTATACAAAAAATATTTATTATAGCTTTATCTATAATAGCCCCAAACTGAAACAATCCAAATGTCCTTTAATAGGAGAATGGATAAACAAATTGTGATATAGCCATACAATACTACTCAGAAATAAAAAGGAATGAACTACTGGAACGTCCAACAACATTGTTAGAAAATTTAAATCAGATTCTCAGATACCCTCCTTTTCTTGGAACAGAATGGGAGGTTTATTGTCTGGAATGGATAAAACTCATCATCTCTAGACCGGAGGAAAATAAGCAAAGTTGAAAGCAGGGGTGCTAAATGGTATGAGGTAGAGAATTGAAATTTTTTTCCACATAATTTAAGTAGTTTTTCAGGGCTATTTATTGAATTAATTTTTTTTCATTTCCTGCTTCTTTCAAATGTCAATTTTATCTTACACTAAGTCCGTATATAAACTGCTAGTCTGTTTCTAGGAGTTCTCTTGCATTCATTGATTTCTCTGTTCTGACATTAAAATCACAATTTTTTAGTATTTATAATTGGTGATAAACTAGAGACACAACTAACTACTGTATAAATTTAATAGTATTAAAGCTCACAAAGGCCCGTCAAAAGAAAAAAGAAGAAAAGGTTGAATTAGGACTCACTTACCCCATGGATATTATAAAACTGTTAAAATAAATAAGTTTGACCTATATGTAGTAACCTTGAAAGTTAACCAAAACATACTAAGTTAAGAAAGAAAAATGTTGCCGGACTGCTGGTGGTGCAGTAGATAGAGCATTGACTCAGAATGCTGAAGTCCCCAGTTCAAACCCCAAGGTTGCCAGCTTGAGCAAAGGCTTGCTGGCTTGAGTGCAGTGTCACCAGTTTATGCATGGGATTATCAATATGATCCAAAGGTCACTGGCTTGAACCCAAAGGTCGCTGGCTTGAAGCCCACAGTTGCTGACTTGAGCACAAGGTCACTGGCTTGAGCAAAGAGTCACTGGCTCAGTTTGAGCCTCTTGGTTAAGGCACGTACAAGAAGCAATCAACGAACAACCAGTGTGAAGCAACTATAAATTGATGCTTCTCACTCTCTCTCCTACCTCTCTCTCTTTCTCTTTCTCTCTCTCACATTCAACTTAAAAAGAATTTAAGGCAATCATTTTTTTTAAAAAGCAAATTGAAGAATATTGTGTTAATATCCTAAATGTTTTACAAACATGTATTAACTCATTTATATCCACACAACTATAAAACAGATACTATTCTTATTCTCATTGTATGGACAAGAAAGATTTGCATTAAAAAGAAAAATTGATGCAAAAATATATTATTCACCTCTGACTTGTTTGAATAGTCAAAATTATCATGCAATTCTTCAAAAAAAAAAAAAAAAGACAATAAAATACAAGGGGAGAAGAACTTAGGTTTGCTCCAGGATGTGATGTGACTTACAACATGTCAAGAAACTTAGTCTTTATTCTGCAGGCAACTTTGAACTAGAGGGTTATCACAATGATATTAAGCATATTTCTGACATTAGGTCAGTGTTTTAGGATGAGAGCTCTAGTGACAGTCAGAAGGGAAACATGGAACACACTGGTGGCAGAAAGTCAGGTTAATAGTCTGATTTAACAGTCTCAGAAGAAACAAAGAAATCTGAACTAATGGAGACAAAGTGATGGATAAAGAAGAGGAAAGAATTCCAATAGATAGATCTGAAATAGAATCTATGAGAAATGGTATCCCAATGATATGATAAGAGTAAAAGAATGACAGAGGTTTACATCATAAATGAAGTGCATGTATGATGGGCTATCTCAGTTAGAACAGTGGTGTCTTATGGAAAAGCCAAGTTTCCACTAGTGCTGACTTGACTAGATTGCTCAAGAATACCTCCAGCACAGGATGGAAATGAGAAAATACTGTAAATCAACTGAAATTATTTTTAATTTTTTCTGCAAGTTATTAGACCTTATAAATATTTAGTGTGGAAAGATATTGACATCCGTAACTAAAATAGATTTAGGGTCAATAGATTTCATTTACCTAAACCATTTCAATTCCCCATTATCAGAAAAAAAGGAATTAATTATAACGGCATACAAAAAAGTCTCCAATGTATGTCTCCTTTCCTAAACAGAAAGGAGGTGGATACATCTTTTTTTAAACAAGGAGGTTTAGAATAGAACTTCAGCATATATATAAATATATTTTACTGCACCTATTGACAGAGCCTCTAGGCACATACCCACATATTCATAGAACATCCACACACATTTGAAACACTATAAATAAGCCAGACCCAAACCTTCCAATTAAAAACCTGGTTTAAAAAAATAAACCTTGATGCTAAAAAGCTCAATCCATGTGCTAACAGTCTACTTCATTCCAACTTTTTGAACTGTCCTCTTGTTTCTCCTGGATAATCCTCGAATTTAGGAGGGCCTCCACTAACTCAAGGCTGTTCAATGAAGTGCAACAGTTCTAAGTACCTTTAAGGGATGTCTTGAAAAAATTTGAAATATATACTTAATTACATATTTATTCCCCAAAAAAGTCAATTTCTAGATCCGTGGTCCTATTCTAACATAGTGATCTCATCTCCTATATCTACTCTTAATATTTTTAAATTCTGCATGTGAGACTTTTTGCCCAAAACGAATGCTCTGAGATCCCCAATAGCCAAAGATTCAATTTCCTTTCTTAAGATATTTGCAACAAGGCAACAAATTGGATTCATATGTTTTAGAACAAATATAAACAAAATAGGTTTTCCACAGAACTTTCAAATAACCAGAACATTCATTAGTCAGAACGTTTTATTCACTGAATTTTCACATAGCAAAGATTATTCCTAAGTAAATCGTAACCCTGAGTTTCTTGGGCCAAAATACACGTGGATAGCAAATGAGATTTAGCAATCCACAAACTGATCATAGTTATGCCCTCTGCCAACCTATGGGGAATACCTGTCAGGAGCAACATAAGAATGTTTCAGCTTTTCTTTATTCTTATCTGACTCCTGACACTTGAGATCACTCCAGGGTTCCAGATACAGAAACTTACACAAAAGGTGCATTGAATGCTGCAGCTGTAGGAATGAATGGTCTTCTAACAACTTGGATAATTTCAAGCAATGCAAAACAAAGTCCCTATTCTTTTCAATTTGTAGCTTAATAGTTTGTTTCCACAATTGGCTGAACTGGACAGATGTGCACAAGCTGTTAAGAACTATAAATGAAACCAAAGGTCCATATGACTTTGGTTAAATTTTGTTTTAAATCTTAGCTCTAGAAATCATCTCTCTCCATATATCTATACCCCTCAAACACCTAGCCTTTTCCCAATAATCAGCAACCCACTAGGCAGAAGACAGTATCCCAGACCTGACTAATGGTTACACTGTCTGGACCTCTGGCATACTAAAGATAACATCTTGACCTAAGTTATGTTTCAGTTCCTGAGTCCTAAGGTAGAACAACCCTGAGGGTTCTTTCCCATGAAATGAGACAGAGGGATCCTGGAATAGACCTCAGAAATGTCTGCAAGACCTGAAGAAATGATTTATTACCCTTACCTCACCTCCCACCAATCAGCTCCCAGCATGACCCCTAACCCACGGGTCACACGGGTCTAGAATAAAGTAAGCCATACATGCAAATTTAAATTTTCTATTTGCCACACAACGAAAGTAAAAACAAAGAGGGAGGCCCTGGCTGGGTAGTTCAGTTGGTATGAGTGTCATCCTGGTATGCCAAGGTTGTTGAGTTCAATTTCCCACATACATGGCAAATTACAGCCACTTGTAAGAACTAACCAATAAATGCATAAATAAGAGGAACAATATATAAATGTTTTCCTCTCTCTGTAAGGTCAGTAGCCACGGCCACCATCACAGTTGCCTGGCCTGTACAGGTTCGCATTTGATTCAGATAGATGGTAATGAAACAACGAAGCCAAGAACTGGTGGGCCATTATCTTTAATCCTAGCTTGTACCTGGCGGGTGAGAAATACACACAGTGGGAAAACACTTCCCTTTCCATTCAGGGCTCCCAAAGCCACTGACTCATCCAAGTATTCCTAGAATGAAAGGCCCCGCCAGCCTTATCCACCTCTGTTCCCCATCTCCTTCTCTTTGCACTAACTCTGCATAAACTGGCTTCTCCTTCAGCATTCCGCCATCTTGGCTGCCTCTCTTCTGCAATGCTAATGGCAGGAACTGAGAGAGTGTGCCCCTCATCTGCCTCATTTTATAGAGTAGAAATTAAAGCCTTTAAGCCAATATACAAGTAAGGAAGTCTCTGATACAAAGCCACTTATCTGAGGCATAAATGGGATTCCTCATAAGAATGCACCACCCCACATCATGCAACAGTCAAGGGTGTGGGGAAAAGCTCAATTTTGAGAAGTACTTAGTATTAAAAGGGTGGGAAAGACTTAGTCTTAAAACCAAGCCTTAGGCTATAAGGACCTTGCCAGCCTACAGCCTGTCTCCCACACCCAATGCAAACTATAAGCGAGCAAACATATAAATCATATTTACAAACTTATTTGACTAATACTCTCTCCCTAAACTCAATAAATAAAAAAATTTAAGTGAGGCAAATTATTTTTAATATATTTTATTTAGGCCTGACCAGGTGGTGGCGCAATGGATAGAGCGTTGGACTGGGATGTGGAAGACCCAGGTTCGAGACCCTAAGCTCACCAGCTTGAGCACGGGCCCATTTGGCTTGAGCAAAAGCTCGCCAGCTTGGACCCAAGGTCGCTGGCTCCAGCAAGTGGTGGCTCGGTCTGCTGAAGGCCCGCGGTCAAGGCACATGTGAGAAAGCAATCAATGAACAACTATGGTGTCGCAAAGGCAACAAAAAACTAATGATTGATGCTTTTCATCTCTCTTCGTTCCTGTCTGTCTGTCCCTATCTATCCCTCTGTCTGACTCTCTCTCTCTATCCCTGTAAAAAAGTAAAATAAAATAAAGTTTTAAAGAAAAAAATATATATATATATAAAGTTTTAAATAAAAATATATATATATATTATACTTAATCTAATACATCCAAAATTTCAACACAGAGGGCCTGACCAGGCAATGGCACAGTGGATAGAGCGTCAGACTGGGACAGGGAGGACCCAGGTTTGAAACCCTGAGGTCGCCAGCTTGAGCATGGGTTCATCTGGCTTGAGCAAGGCTCGTCAGCTGGAACCCAAAGTTGCTGGCTCGAGCAAAGGCTCACTCAGTCCGCTGTAGCCCCCTGGTCAAGACACATATTAGAAAGCAATCAATGAACAACTAAGGTGCTGCAATGAAGAACTGATGCTTCTCATTTCTCTCCCTTCTTGTCTGTCTGTCCTTATCTGTCACTCTTTCTGTCGCTCTCTCTGTCACACACACACACAATATTTGTTGAGGAATTTTTACATTGCTTTCTGTACTTTTTTCAAAATCAGTTTTTATTTTGTACTTTATTTAACACATCACAGTTAGGACCAAACATATTTCAAGTGCTTCAAAGCCTCATGTGGACAGTGGCTACTCCACCACACAGCACAGGGCAGGTTCTATATAATTATTTCCAGGGAAAAAGAGAAAACTTAAGGTTAACAGAGATAATTTCAAATGCTTTCTTAAAATAACTGAAAACACCAGTCTTTAAAATATAAATGCCCATTTCATTTAGTCAGAGAAAATTTAACAAATGTAACAACTTTCTTAAATTTTCAGAAAAAAACACATAATACACCTAATATGTAGTTGCATCATAGGTTTTTAATATACAATTTTACATAAGTGAGCACAGTAAACAGCACCAAAGCCAAAATTTTGTTAACCAAACATTTCCTAATGAAAAATAGGCACCTTGAATGGGTGTGGGGAAAAACCTAGCTTTGAGAAGACCTTATTATTAGAAGGGAGGGAAAAGCTTAATCTTAAAACTAAGCCTTAAGCTATAATGACTTTGCCAGCTTCCAGCCTTTCTCCCACACCCAATGCGAGCAAACATATACATCATATTTACAAACTTATTTTTCTTTTTTTTATTCAGTGAGAGGCAAGGAGGCAGAGACAGACTCCCGGAGGTTCCCAGACTGAGATCCACCCAGCAAACCCCCTACCACGCGATGCTCTGCCTGTCTGGGCTGCTGTTCTACTACTCAGCAACCAAGCTATTTTAGCACCTGAGCTGAGGCTATAGTGCCATCCTCAGCACCTGGGTCCAACTTTGCTCGAACCATTTAAGCCATGGCTGAGGGAGGGGAAAGGGGGTGGAGCAGATGGTTGCTTCTCCTGTGTGCCCTGACTGGGAATCGATCCTGGGACTTCCACACGAGGCCAATGCTCTACTGCTAAGCCAAATGGCCAGGGCCAGTAGTTTATTATTTCATGTATTTAATACTTAAATAAGAACAATAAAAAGGGGTATACAAAACTAGATTATGTTGTAAGAAAGAACTTTAAAATATTAATGAAAAAATATTAATACCTGACAAAAAACAATAAAACTGTTATTTAAGATATTTATATTGCTTCTTAATTGGCATCCTTACTTGCAATTGTTTTCACCTATGGACAGAATGAACATTACTATGGGCACTTAGAATACACTGTTGTGCAGATGAACATTAAAAAAGAGTAAAGAGACTGACCAGGTGGTGGCGCAGTGGGTAGAGCATCGGACTGGGATGCAGAAGACCCAGGTTCGAGACCCCAAGCTCGCCAGCTTGAGCACAGGCCCATCTGGCTTGAGCAAAAGCTCGCCAGCGTGGACCCAAGGTCGCTGGCTCCAGCAAGGGGTCGCTTGGTGTGCTGAAGGCCCATGGTCAAGGCACATGTGAGAAAGCAATCAATGAACAACTAAGGTGTTGCAACGGCAACGAAAAACTAATGATTGATGATTCTCACCTCTCTCCGTTCCTGTCTGTCTGTCCCTATCTATCCCTCTCTCTCTCTGTCCCTGTAAAAAAAAAAAAGAGTAAAGAATGTAAATTTGTGATTTCCACATTGGGCAGCTGCCCACCTTAAAGAGAACCCTGATTACAAGGTGCCATTTTAACAACTGGTTCACCAAACTCAACAAAAAATTAGGTATCAGTTCTGCTGAACCAGTGTGAACTAGCTGAATCCCACCACTGGACACAAGGATATATAAATAGATCAATGGAACAGAATAGAGCCCAAAAATATATCCCAAACTATATGGCCCCATGAATTGTGACAAAGGTGTCATGGAAGTACAGTGGGGCAAGGATAGTATCTTTATTAAATGATGTAGAGTCAATTTGATATCACATAAAAAAATCTCAACCCCTTCCTTGAGCCATATATAAAAACAAATTCTAAATGAATTGCAGACATAAATATGAAAGATATAAGAATAACACTTTCAGAAGAAAACATAATAGAACATATTCATGACCTTCACGTAGACAAAAATGTAACATACAAAAAGCACCATCAAGAAAAAAAAATTTAAGCCTGACCAGGCAGTGGCGCAGTGGATAGAGCATTGGACTGGGATGCAGAGGACTCAGGTTCGAAACACTGAGGTCACCAGCTTGAGCTCAGGCTCTTCTGACTTGAGTGTGGGGTCACTCACTTGAGCACAGGATCATAGACATGACGCTATGGTCGCTGGCTTAAGCAAGGGTTTACTTGCTCTGCTGGAGCCCGCTGGTCAAGGCACATATGAAAACGCAATCAATGAACAACTCAGGTACTGCAACAAAGAACCGATGCTTCTCATCTCTCTCCTTTCCTGTCTTGTCCCTATCTGTCCCCCTCTCTGACTCTTTAAAAAAAAAAAAGAAAGAAAAAAAATGTCATCAGTTGCACAATAGTAAAAGAACTGTATTTCATTGGTAGGCACCATAAGAGTGTGTGTGTGTGTGTGTGTGTGTGTGTGTGTGTGTGTGTGTGTTTCTGACAAGGCATTTGTAACCAGAACACATAAAGAACTCCTACAATTCAATTTTAAGGCATACAACCCAATATAAAATGTGTGCGCGCACCCACCCACCCACACACACACACACATACTTGCTCAACCTCATAGTAATCAAGAAAAATTCAAGTTAATAGCACAATGAGATACTACTACATATCCACTCAAATGACTAAAATGAAAAAGAGACAATACTAAGTGTTGACAAGGACATGAAACAACTGGAAATCTCATACCCTGTGAGGGGAAATATAAATTGGTACAAACACTGAAAAGTTATTTAGCACTATTTATTAAAATTTCATATATTTATTAAATCATATGCATACCCTATAACCAGTAATTCAGGGACTCTTACCTATGTTAACCAAACACATGTACAAGCAAGAAATGCAGTAGTATTATTCATAATAGCCAAAAACTATCCAGCAACAGCAGAAAGAATAAAATGTAGTATATTTACAAAGTAGAGTACTATGCAGAAATGGAAAAGAACGAATTATTTCTCCACTAAAGTGAATGAGTTTTTACAAAGTTGAATAAGTCATATACAAAATATATATATACAGTATATTCATCTGAATAAGTTCAAAAAGGAAAACTAATCTATTGTGTCAAAGTCAAGACAATAAATACCCCAGGTGAAGGGTAATAGTAACAGGGCACAACTAGGGTTTCTGGAGTATTAGTAATTTTTTTATTTGGATTCTAACTAGACAGATAAAAATGCATTGTGCTTTATACTTATTTACTTGCGTTTATTGGGGGGAAATGAGCAAAAATGAGTCTTAGTTCCCTAAAATGTGACTGTTTTATAACACAAAAAAATGAAATTAAGGAATTAGATTTAGATGCCACAAGAGAGTATGCTATTCAGTAAGACTGGGTATTTCTATAAGAAACAGCATAGTAGAAATTTGAAAAAAACAATCGTTTTGTGTTTATATCTCATGCCATAAGAATTTTTAGTCATTTTATTTATAGTAATCTTTCCTTTATTTCAGATACTGATTCTGACTCAACTTCATTTGACCAGGGACCTTCCATGAGGAAATACCTGTCTTAGTACCACAAGAAATAGCTATACATCTGTAAGTTGAAGGCATGTAGCAGAGTGGAAATTTTTCCCTTGGAACTCTGAATAAACTGCTCCACTATCATCTAGAATCCACACAGGCAAGAAGTGCAATGTCAATTTGATTCTCTCTCCTTGCACCTGTTTTTTCAGTCTACAGTCTTGTAAAATGGTCTTTGTCCACAGAATTCAGAAATTCCACAGGGATGTATCTAACTGCAGATCTTTTTACCCTCAACAGTTACAGTTATCATTCTCTCTGCATTTTCAATTGAAAGATTTGAATTTGGCTCCATCTCAGTGGTATGTTATTTTATTTTGTTTTATTATTGTTTCCTCTATGTACTTAATTTCCCTTTCTACAACATCTATAAGTTCAATATTAGATTTTTCCCCATCTTCTGAAATAATTGTTTTAATTATATTTTAACCACTGGTTTATTTTTCTAAAATGTCCACTCATTCATTGTCTCTGAATTATTTACTTTTATAAACTCTTTTTTCTAATATGTTAAACTTCCTAATTACTTAAAAGTTCCATCCTCTTGCTGTAGCTTTTACTATATTTGTTTAACTTCAAAGTAAACCAAACAAATTTTCAATACATAAACACATTAATAATCCCAGGTTTTTACACATATAACTATTTTTGTCTTCCTTTTATAAACTTACAAAATAGTTGGAAGCATTTAACAATCCCAAGCAGAAGTACCTCAATTATGTTAACTGACTCAAGGGATAGAGTTAATTTTGTACGAATAGGTTAAATTCGTTTAATTGTTATTTTTCAATGAAGATGGTGTTAATATCAAGTTTAAAACTGGTAGCTTTATTTGCTTTTCAAAAAGACATATGGGGAAAAGTTTTCTCAGCTAGTTTAATGAACTCTAAATCAGCCACAAATATAAAAACTAATCCAAGTTCCCCACAACTAAAAAAATTCAAAACACCTGATAAGAACCCAAGAATTAGTATAATGAAAATGAAAGGGTATAAGAGAAATTCAATAATATGTTCCTCCTTTCTATTTCCTTTTTGTTTGACTTTCCATAAAAATCTACACTAATGAAAGACATCTATGTTTTGATGCTAAAAGTTTTAGTTCCCTATGACATGACAATGACCATTCTTACTTGGTAGCCACTCTTTAATTACATACTTTCCAGCTCCAGAAATTAGCCCTGTGTAGAATTGGACTGGGATTTTTGATCCTGACCATTTGAAACCCTGGAAATCACCAAAATACAGTAAACTATTATGTTGGTTTGGTCTATGACAGAAATATTGAAAACAAATTAAGGAAAGTCCTAAGCAGAACATTTTCAGGGAATTCTTATCTAAAATATTCATTCAAGACCGACCAGATGGTGGTGCAGTGGGTAGATCATCAACCTGGAATGCTGAAAACCCAGGTTCAAAACCCTGAGGTCACCAGCTTGAGCATGGACTCACCTGGCTTGAGGGCAGAGTCACTGGTGCAAACCCAAAGGTCACTGGCTTGAAGCTCAAGGTCAGGGGCCTAGCAAAAGGTCACTGGCTCGGCTGGAGCCCCCACCCACCGACCCCGGCTGGCCCCCAGTCAAGACACATATGAGAAGCAATCAGTGAACAACTAATGTAACGCAACTATGAGTTGATGCTCCTCATCTCTCTCCCTTCTTGTCTGTCTCTGTCTCTCCCCTCTCTCTTTTCTCTCCTATCCTCTCTTGCTAAATAAATAAATAAAAATAAAATATTTATTCAAAAACAAAAAAATAAATAAAATTATTTATTCAGAAGACTAGATGTTTTCTGCCCCATACTGCCATCCTTTCTAGTTGAAATCTTGCAAATTAAGCTTTCAGCACTCACCCTAACCATACCTGGTCACCATGATGCAACTAGGACATAAATAAAATATCCCAAGTATTAATATATTTGTAAAATTCCATTTTACAAATCTAGGTATATTAATCAAGGAGGAGATACTAAAATTTTTAATCTTTAGAATTTAGAACATGATATCCTGAGAGTTAATCAAGCAAAAATATTTAGTAAGTTAGAAGCAGTAGAATGCCCCCTACCTTTTTATTAAGTGAGAGGAGAGATAGTGAGACAGGCTCCACTTGCACTCTGACCAGAATCCACCCAGCAACCCTGTCTGAGGCTGATGCTCAAATCAACCAAGCTATTTTTAGCACCTGGGGCTGACAGTACTCGGACTAACTGAGATATCCTCAAACCAACTGAGCTGTGGGAGAGGAAGAGAGAGAGAAGAAGGAGATGGAGGGGGAGAGAAGCAAATGGTCACTTCTCCTATGTGCCCTGATAGGGATTCAAACCTGGGATGACCATATGCCGGGCCAACACTCTATCCACTGAGCCAATCATCCAGGGCCTAAAATGCCCTCTCTAAAGAGGTCATAGGAAGTAATTAACTGGGAAACTAATAATATTAATAATGTGCTTATCTCTTATTATGAAAGATAATGTTGCTAACACAAACAGGCTAACAGACATATAGTTGGGGTAATAACATTTTCACTACCAATCACATAGCTAAAAAATCTTTTGCATGACATAATTAACTACGCAGTCTGTGTCAAGGAATCCAGTAGTGGTTTTCAAATTATGTTCTTCAGAATCTCTCAGAGACACCAGGTGAAGCAAGCTCATGTTCTATGGTACCCTGGTTCACTCAGGTTGCTATATCCTTTATTCACTTACGTATTCAATAAATACTTATCAAGTTGCCCATACATGCTTGTACTGTGCTTAACTACAACCTTTTGGGATTACACCTGTAAAAAAAGAAATAATTCCTGTCCTCAGGACTTAGTGAAGACTAAAAACATCAAGCAAGTAATCATACTATTAGTTAGGTAATGTTCACAGGTATAAACACTATAAATGATAGATAGAATGCTATGAAAGCATATACTAACGGTAGTGTTTGATGAATGTCAGAAATTTCATGGGTTTTCTCATAGATCTTAGCTAAATAAAGGTTACCTGCTCCCAAGTCATCAAAATAATGTAAAATAACCTGGCATTTGTGGTGTTAATGAGAAAAAATATGAACAATTATGCTCTACTTTATCATGCCACTAATTCAAAAGAACCACAGAATCAATCATTAGAGTATTTTAAGTGTTTCTATGTACCAGACACTATTTAGATTCTTTGGGATCACAAAGAAACATTCACTGAAGAAATATTTTATTGAATGTTTAATTTGGTAGGCATTGGGGAGTGCTTCCCTACAAGAATTAGTTTCCAGCATTTCTCAGAACATTTGCTTTTCTAAATTCCAGCTCCTAAGAAAAATCAGTTAAGGAATAAAAAAAATGAGAAAAAGAAAAAATATAATTCTTCTGTGAGAATTCAAGCTTCACATCATGGAGACAGGACAAGTTTAAAGGAATATACTGATGTCAAGTCAGAAGTAAGAGCAGGAAAGGCTGGCACAACCTGGGGAGTGGAAGGTGAAGGTCAACCAATGTTTCCAGCAGCTGGGCTGGCAGACACAGAAAGAGGTCACAATTTCATCAGTCACACTTGTTTGTAGCTGTTGTCAAGTTAAGTTTGTTCACAGCCCTGTCTGCTGTTTAAGGTAAATCACTCTTGCAAATAAAATAAATATTAACATGATTATATGTATAATATACTTTATTCAAATCCTATTAGTGATGTTTCAAGAAATAAGAGGTTTTGGAAGAAAACTAAGTGCTTATGTTGGCCATTTTGACATGTGATTCTTGTGGTGCTATTAGTTATTTGAAAAGGTCTGAATGTGACGTAATTTGAATACTGCCCAATAACTACTCACTGGTGCTTTCTAGTGTTTGAATATAGGCTACAGTTCTTCATTAATACTACTAACCTGAATACCTCTCATATAGTAAACAAAATTTTAGATATTCCTAACAATGAACAGAGCATAAAAAGACTGTCAGTTATTTTTAAGACTAAAACTTTCAGCCCTGGCCAGATAGCTCCGTTGGTTAGAACATTATCGCAAAGTGCAAAGGATACCGGTTTGATCCCTGGTCCAGGCACATACAGGAACAGATCTGTGTTCCTGTCTCCCTCTCTTCACTCTCTTCTTTCTTCTAAAATCAATAAGCTAAACATAAAAAAGAATAAGAATTTCAGGAATACCCCCGAATTCCGAGGAATTGTGGTTTCTTGTTCCGAATCCTGAAGATGAATGTTTATTGGGGATTTAGAAATACTACTGGGGTTAAAAAGTTGACTAAGAGAGTTTCTCTTCTTTGGAGTTCAGAGTTTAGCAGAGGAACAAAGACATGGAAACCAAAAAAAGTATTCCAGGTGCTATGATAAAATTCAATTTAAGATACAGTGAAGGCACAACGGCAAAAGACAGCCCTTAGAAGTCAGGAGGAGGCTTCGTAATAAAGAGTGCTGAAATTATGTCCAAAAGACAAAAAATAAATAAAACATTTTTCAGGTACAGCAGAGGGAGGTATACAGTTGCTAAAAGGCAAGACAAAAAGAGAAGCCATCGTACATAGGCTGGGTCAGGAGCACATGGGTTGTTCAGTAAAAATTCAGTGAGAAAGCAGGGTTTTTTTATTAATTTTAATGGGGTGACATTGATAAATCAGGATACATATGTTCGGAGAAAACATCCCCAGGTTATTTTGACATTTGATTATGTTGCATACCCATCACCCAAAGTCAAATTGTCCTCTGTCACCTTTTATCTGGTTTTCTTTGCGCCCCTCCCCTCTCCCCTTCTCCCCCCGCCCCCAACCACCACACTCTTGTCCATGTCTCTGAGTCTCATTTTTATGTCCCATCTATGTATGGAATCATATAGTTCTTAGTTTTTTTCTGATTTACTTATTTCACTCAGTATAATGTTATCAAGGTCCATCCATGTTGCTATAAATGATCCTATGTCATCATTTGTTATGGCTGAGTAGTATTCCATGGTATATATGTACCACATCTTCTTTATCCAGTCATCTATTGAAGGGCTTTTTGGTTGTTTTCATGTCTTGGCCACTGTGAACGATGCTGCAATGAACATGGGGCTACATGTGTCTTTACGTACCAGTGTTTTTGAGTTTTGGGGGTATACACCCAGTAGAAAAATTGCTGGGTCATATGGTAGCTTTATTTTTAATTTTTTGAGAAACCATCATACTTTCTTCCATAATGGTTGTACCACTTTACATTCCCACCACCAGCTTTTTCTCCACAGCCTCTCCAACACTTGTTATTACCTGTCTTGTTGATAATAGCTAATCTAACAGGCATAAGGTGGTATTTCATTGTAGTTTTGATTTCCATTTCTCTAATAGCTAATGAAGATGAGCATCTTTTCATATATCTGTTGGCCATTCGTATTTCTTCCTGGGCGAAGTGTCTGTTCGTGTCCTCTTCCCATTTTTTTATTGGATTGTTTGCTTGTTTGTTGTTGAGTTTTATGAGTTCTTTGTATATTTTGGATATTAGGCCCTTATCTGTGTTATTGTTTAAAAATATCATCTCCCATTTAGTTGGCTGTCTGTTCTGCTGTCAATTTCTCTTGCTGTGCAAAAGCTTCTTAGTCTGATGTAGTCCCATTCATTTATCTTTGCCTTCACTTCCCTTGCCTTTAGAGTCAAATTCATAAAGTGCTCTTTATAACCAAGGTCCATGAGTTTAGTGCCTATGTTTTCTTCTATGTAATTCATTGTTTCAGGTCTTATATTTAGGTCTTTGATCCATTTTGAATTAATTTTAGTGCAAGGGGACAAACTATAGTCGAATTTCATTCTTTTACATGCGGCTTTCCAGTTTCCCAGCACCATTTGTTGAAGAGACTTGCTTTTCTCCATTATATGTTGTTGGCCCTTTTATCGAAAATTATTTGACCATATATATGAGGTTTTATTTCTGGGCTTTCTATTCTGTTCCATTGGTCTTAGTGTCTATTTTTCTGCCAATACCATGCTGTTTTGATTGTCGTGGCTCTATAATATAATTTGAAGTCAGGTATTATAATGCCCCCAGCTTTGTTCTTTTTCCTTAGGATTACTCTGGCTATTTGGGATTTTTTATAGTTCCATATAAATCTGAAGATTTTTTGTTCCATTTCTTTAAAAAATGACATTGACATTTTGATGGGAATTGCATTAACTTTGTGTATCACTTTGGGTAATATAGTCATTTTGACTATATTTATTCTTCCTATCCAGAAACAATAAATATTTTTCCATTTCATTGTATCCTTTTCAATTTCCCTTAACAATGCTTTGTAGTTTTCATTATATAGGTCCTTTACATTCTTTATGTTTATTCCTAGGTATTTCATTTTTTTGTTGCAACCATAAAGGGGATTATTTTTTTTAGTTCATTTTCTGATGTTTCATCGTTGGCATATAGGAAAGCAATGAACTTTTGTATATTAGTTTTGTATCCTATGACCTTACTATATTGGTTTATTGTTTCCAGTAGTCTTTTTGTGGAGTCTTTGGGGTTTTCGATGTACAGGATCATATCATCTGCAAATACTGAAACCTTTACTTCTTCTTTTCCAATATGAATGCCTTTTATTTCTTTTTCTTGTCTGATTGCTCTGGCTAGAACTTCCAGCACTACATTGAATAAGAGAGGAGAGAGTGGACAACCTTGTCTTGTTCCTGAATTTAGGGGAAAGGTCCTCAGTTTTATGCCATTTAATATGATGTTAGATGATGGTTTATTATAAATGGGCTTTATTATGTTGAGATATTTTCCTTCTATACCCATTTTGTTGAGTGTTTTAAACATAAAATTGTGTTGTATTTTATTGAATGCCTTTTCTGCATCTATTGATAGGATCATATGGATTTTTTCCTTTGTTTTGTTGATATGGTGTATTACGTGAACCGTTTTATGTATGTTGAACCATCCTTGTGATTCTGGGATGAATCCCACTTGGTCATGATGTATTGTTTTTTCTAATGTGTTGTATTCGATTTGCTAGTATTTTGTTTAGTATTTTAGCATCTGTATTCATTAGTGATATTGGTCTGTAGTTTTCTTTTTTTGTGTTGTCCTTGCCAGGTTTCAGTATGAGAGTTATGTGGCCTCATAAAATGTGTTTGGACCTGACCTGTGGTGGCGCAGTGGATAAAGCGTCGACCTGGGAACACTGAGGTCGCCAGTTCAAAACCCTGCACTGGTCTGGTCATGGCACATATGGGAGTTGATGCTTCTAGCTCCTCCCCCCTTTCTCTCTCTCTCTCTCTCTCTCTCTCTCTCACTCTGTGTCTCCTCTCCAAAATGAATAAATAAAAATAAAAATAAAAAGACTTAAAAAATGTGTTTGGAAGTATTGCTTTTTCTTCAATTTTTTGGAAGACTTTGAGTAGAATAGGAAGCAAGTCTTCTTTGAATGTTTGATAGAATTCCCTAGTATAGCCGTCTAGTCCTGGACTTTTATTTTTGGGAAGGTTTTTGATAGTTGTTTCTATTTCTTCCCTGCTTATGGGTCTGTTTAGGCTTTCTGCTTCATCATGATTCAGTCTAGGAAGATTGTATTGTTCTAGGAATTTATCCATTTCTTCTAGATTGTTAAATTTGGTGGCATATAGTTTTTCATAGTATTCTATAATGATTCTTTGTATATCTATGATATCTGTGGTGATTACTCCTCTTTCATTTTGGATTTTGTTTACTTGAGTCCTTTCTTTTTTCCTTAGTGAGTCTTGCAAGGATTTGTCAATTTTGTTGATCTTTTCAAAGAACCAGCTCTTTGTTTTATTATTTTTTCTATAGTTTTTCTGTTCTCTATTTTGTTTATTCCTGATTTTTATTACAAGTATTGATCGACTTACGACCTATGCAACTTACGACCGTTCGACTTTACGACCACAATCGCTAGCCACGCCTGCTCCGCGTCTATAGCAGTTTTTGTATGCACCTGTACTTTGTAATTTTGTATGTTTTGCAAATATTAAACCAGTTGTACTGGTAATGCAGTATTTTACTTAAACCTGACGAATGTAAAAATAAGAAACAAAATGGTGTAGAGATTATACAAATGGCATAAAATGAACAAAGAAAATTATGATATATAACAATAATATGAGAAAATTATGACAAACTATGACTTAAAGATTTTTATAACACCATTTCACAGTACTGTACATATATATAGCCTACTCAACTTATGACCAAATCGTGTTGCAACCAGTCTGTCAGAACCAATCATGGTCGTAAGTCAAGCTCTAGCTGTATTTCCTTTCTTCTGCTGGTTTTGGGTTGCCTTTGTTCTTCTTTTTCTAGTTCCTTAAGATGTGAAGTTAAGTGGCTTACTTGGGCTCTCTCTTGTTTGTTCATATAGGCCGGTAATGATATGAACTTCCTTCTTATTACTGCTTTTGCTGCATCCCAGAGATTCTGATATGTCATATTGTTATTTTCATTTGTCTGTATGTAACTTTTGGTCTCTGTTTTTATTTCTTCTTTGGCCGACTCATTTTTTAAAAGTATGTTGTTTAGTTTCTACATTTTTATGGGTTTGTTTACCTCTTTTTTGCAGATGAATTCTAGTTTCAAGGCTTTATAATCAGAGAATATGCTTGGTATGATACCAATCTTTCTGAATTTGTTGATGTTATTTTTGTGGCCCAACATAGGATCAATTCTTGAGGATGTTCCATGTACACTAGAGAAAAATGTATACTCTGGCATTTTGGGGAGAAATATCCTGCAGATGTCTATCATATCCAATTGTTCTAGTGTTTTCTTTAAGGCCAGTATTTCTTTATTGATTTTCTCTTTGGATGAACTATCTAGAGCCGTCAGTGGTGTATTGATGTCTCCACGTATGACTATATTTTTGTCGTTTTTTGAATTTAGGTCATTCAGTAGCCATCTTGTATATTTTGGTGCTCCTTGGTTTGGTACATATATATTAAAAAGAAGTGTTATGTCTTCTTTATTCAATGTCCCCTTTATCATTATGAAATGACCATTTTTGTCTCTGATTACCTTTGCTGTCTTGTAGTCAGCATTGTTAGATATGAGTATTGTACACCTGCTTTTCTTTGGATGCTTGGAGTATTGTATTCCAACCTTTCACTTTGAATTTGTTTTTATCCTTGTAGCTTAGATGTGTTTCTTGTAGGCAGCATACAGTTAGATTTTCTTTTTTAATCCATTCTGCTACTCTGTGTCTTTATATTGGTGAGTTCAATCCATTTACGTTTAGTGTAATTATTAACATTTGAGGTTTCCTATTTCCATTTTATATATTGCTTTCTGATAGTTTCGTATCTTGTTTGATTCTTTTCTTGTTTTTCTATCATTTGTTTTTGTTTGGTTATAATCCATACTTCTTTTCTCTGTTACTTCTTTCTTCAACCCATGTACTTCTGTGGTGTTATTTTCAGGGATTTTTCCATTAAGTAATGGAAAGGGTAACTATCATGTTCAATGTAATACATTATCTCATGAGTGCTTCTGCATTCCATCCTCCTTTGCTACTGTTAATCTTTGTCCTCTCCCTTTTTGTTCTGGTTGTCACAGATTAAATTTGATTTTATTGTGTTCTTGATGGAGCTTTTACTTGTGGTATTGTTTTGTTTTGTTCTTTGTATCTGGTCGGAGAACCCCCTTTAGTTATTTCCTGAAGTGGAGATTTTCTGGTGATAAATTCCCTCATCTTTTCTGTATCTGTGAATGTTTTTATTTCTCCTTAGTATTTGATGGATAGCTTTGATGGGTATAGTATTCTTGGCTGGAAGTTCCTCTCTTTCAGAACTTTAAATATTGGGGTCCACTCTCTTCTAGATTCTAGAGTTTCTGCTGAGAAACCTGATGATAATCTCATGGGCCTTCCTTTATATGTTGTATTCTTCTTTTCCCTGGCTGCCTTGAGAATTTTTTTTTTGTCATTGGTTTGGGCCAATTTCATTATGACGTGCCTTGGAGTAGGTTTGTTAGGGTTAAAATAACTTGGTATTCTGTTTGCTTCTTGAATTCGAGTCTTTGGTTCTTTCCACATGCTTGGGAAATTCTCGTCTATTATTTGTTTGAATATGTTCTGCATCCTATTTCCCTCTCTTCTCCTTCTGATATACCCATTATTCTTATGTTGCTCTTTTTGATGTAGTCAGACAATTCCTGTAGGGATTTCTCATTTTTTTATTTGTGAGCCTCTCTCCTCTTCTCTCTATTGTTCCTCTAGTTGCCTGTCTTCTATGTCACTAATGCTCTCCTCTATCAGGCCTGTTCTATTAGCTATAAATTGAGTTTTCATCTCTGTTTGATTCACTTTCATAGTTTTAATTTACTTGGTGATGTACTTTTTCTGTTCATTGAATTGTTTTTTTGACCTCCCTAAATTGCCTTTCTGTGCTTTCTTGTATATCCCTGAGAATTTTTAGGATTTCAATTTTAAATTCTCTGTCATTTAAATCCAAGGTCTCCAAGCTATTGAAATTTTTTCCTAGAGATTTTTCCTCATCTATCTGAGCTACATCTCTGTCTTTTGTATCCATTATATTTGATTTCTTTTTCCATAATGGTATTTGAGAGTGGTATTGTTAATAACACTAATATGAGTTGATAAAGAATAAAAAAATAAAAATAATAAAATAAAAAAGTAAAAAATAATATTTTTTGAGAAAATACAGTGAAAAACTGAAAATTATATTGTGCTAAATGGAAAAAAAACTACATAGAACAGAGGGCCTGAGTTGGGGAGAAGTAAGAGGCAAAAAATGAGGTAAGAATCCACAAAATGCTACAAAGAAAAAATCTGAAAGAGAAAATAAGAAAATAAAAGAAAAAAATACAGTGAATGATACAATTTCTATTAAAGGGGACAAAAACTAAATAGAATGGAGAGCCAGAGTTGGGGGTAATGCTAATGAGATAAACAGCGAAGTAAGAAGCACACAGAATACCACACACAAAAAATTTTGAATCCAAAATAAAATAATTTGTGAGTGAGGATAGAATGAGAGGAAAAGTGAAAGAGAAAAGAAGAAACCAAAAGAGAGGGAGAAAAAAAAGAGAGAAGACCAATAAAAAGAAGAGAGTTATGGTTTTTGAAATGTAACTCTCATAGAAAGAGAAAAAAAAAAGAATGGAAAATGTAACACCTATGGGTAATGAAGTTCAAAATGAAAAAAAAGAATAAAACGGGAAGAGGATAAAAGGACCACGGTGGAAGAAAAAAAAATACAAAAATAAATTTAAAAAAATGGAAAACGTTATAAAGACTGTGAACTTTTTTCTGGTTTTGAGAGGTTATCTTCTTTTTTCTTCTTTCCCTCTCTTTTTGGCCAGTGGCACTGTATCCCAGGTTCCGCCCCTGTGGCACTCTTAGGTAGAGATTTGCTGTTGATGTGTCATTATGGCGATGGCATAAACTAGGCCTCAGTCCCATTGGTGGGCAGGGCTTGTTACCATTTTCAGGCTTCAACAATGGGAGAGTCCATTTTCCTGGAGCCTCTCCCCCAGTCTCTTCTTCCTGAACCAGCAGTCTGGGGACCCAGCTGTGAAGTTGCTGCTGCCACATCCTAGAGAGCAAGAGACTTTAAGAGCTGCCAAAAAAAACCCTTTATCCCCACTCAGTGCAGGGTTCTAGGTAAAGCCTTGCCAGCCCAAGCTGCCAGTGTAATCAGGCAGGGCTAGGAGCTGACTGCTCCTCAGGTGTCTTTCTTTGAGCCTCCAGGTATGTCTAGTATGCCTCAGTGCTTCATGGGACTACTCTCCCAGGCTTTTTGCACTTTGTAACCTGTATTGGCTGGCAGGAAGATGTCCCTGTCACTGCCTGCAGAACAAGAGGTCTTAAAGACTGCCAAGTTCCTCTTCCAGGTCCTTTTAAAGCACAGCCCTAGGTATAAAAGCTCTGCCGACTAGAGCCACCAGCTTAAGCAGGTAGGGGGGTGAGTTGACTTCTGTTCAGGCTCCTTTCTAAGGTCCCCGGGTATGTCTAGTTAAATTTGCCTTAGCGTTCCAAGGGACTGCTCTCCACAGGCTTCTTCCTTGTTGGGAAGCCTACATCCCAACCCACCCAACTTCTGCAGTGTTCTCTGAGGTCTGTTCCATAGAAATGTGTTTTTTACCCTGTATCGGTTGGCAGGAAGTTGCCCCAGCCACTGCCTGCTGAGCAAGAGGCCCTAAGAACTATCAAGTCCCTCCTCTGAGTTCTCTTAATTCATAGACCTGGGAAAGAAGACCTTGTCAGCCAGAGCCGCTGCCAGTGTAAGCCAGCTGGGCAGTGAGCAGACTGCGGTTTAGGTTCCTTTCAGCGATCCGCGGGTCTGCTCTCCATAGGCTGTCTGCAAGCTGCCTGCGCGCCCTTCCCCCAGCACTTCCATAGTTTTCTTCTCGGGGAATTTGCTTTGTTAGCTTGTATGGCTGGGGGAGGTGGGAGGTGCCTCA
This sequence comes from Rhynchonycteris naso, assembly GCA_037038555.1. Lineage (NCBI taxonomy): Eukaryota > Metazoa > Chordata > Mammalia > Chiroptera > Emballonuridae > Rhynchonycteris > Rhynchonycteris naso. The sequence goes on from CM073000.1 coordinate 87,439,517, forward strand.
CCTGGACTGTAGGGAAACCAGCTTTTGTGCACACTCTGCGCGCCATTGTTCAGGGAGCAGGGATTACACAGAGGCTCTGGCTGCAGCCCACGCAGAAGGTCACTGCTGACAGTCTTCAACCCAGCCCCTCCGTCCAGGAACACGGGCACCCACGCCCAAGGCGCCAGGAGAAACCACTCATACACTGCCCACGCTCACCGATCCAGAGACCAGAACAAACAAAATCCACTTTGCAGGCAAGCCACTTGCCCACCTCTGCCGGAGCTTGCTGCTGGTGTTAGCTCCATGTAGATTGAGCCATGGGCATACTCTCTCCTCAGCTTGAATGTCTCCTAGCCCTCCCTTCCTCTCAGTTCCAAGTGAAAAAAAGTTTCCTCAGGTCAGTGAGGAAAGAGGAATACTCCATTCTCCATCCTATTTCCTTCAGAGTGGTTTTTCAGCCACCTTTTTGCCCAATTGCACCTTTGTTTGATGTATGTATATTTCAGATGCTCCTGGGATTGTTTTTCTGTCTCTAGTTGTTGAATTTGTTGAAATTTCAGGGAGAGGTATCAGGTGCCCTCCTCACAGCACTATTTCTCTGACGTCACTCGAGAAAGCAATTTAATTTATGGAGAGTCTCCTAATGAATGGGAAAACCTCTCAAGAATCTTAAGTGGTTGGATAACATAAACAGATTCATATTTTAGACAAAATCCATTTGGAGGGCACATGAGAATGGTTTTAAAGTGTGTGAGACTAGAGATTAGCACAGCAATCAGACTATACAGCAGGCACATTCCTAAACAATACAACTCTATTGTTAAAAACCCATAAATATCCAACCATTATAAAGTGAAAACCTGTAAAAGAAATAGGGAACAGAAGTGGATATTAAGTTATAAAGGACAAAGTAACCACAACTAAATTTTGAAAAGAGAGAGAATGATGATTTTATACCTAAACTGAAAAGTATGATAAACTCAACTCTGCAGCTTGGGTACCATCAAAATAAATAAGTAAATAAATAAATAAGCAAACTATACCTTTTATATTTTTTATAATCACATAAAATTAAAAATGGAAATCAAATTCTTTTGTCCAGTAAGTCTGTTAGGAAGAGCAGCTTCTTAAAAAAAAAAAAAGAAGAGCAGCTTCTTAAAAAAAGTGATACTCAGTTATCCTGTTGTTAACTGTCCTAAGGGATCTACAGATACCTATTTACCTTCTAAGCAGTCTTATTACCCTCCTGACCTAGAATTACCCTCAATTAAAAATACAGAATTATTTTTAGTTGCCCATAAGTCACTCATTGTTTCCATTGCTCTATTTCAGATTATATTTAGGGAAAGCTATTTATTAGAGGAACATCTATGAACCATAATCAGGCTAAAGGCTCTACACCTCCCTCCTCCATCACCCATTCTGTTGATCATTTTATGCAGATTTTGTAAACAATTAGATCTCTTCACATACAAACAATTTTGGTTTAATCATGACCAACAATAACAGAGTTCACACACTTATTTTATATTCTTCATGGTCTACCCCTGCTCCTTTTAAAAGCATACTAATCTATCCCATTATGTATTCCAAAGCTGTTAGACACAAGTGAATGTTCCTTTCAAAATTTGTTTGACGTGCTACTGGAGCAGCTCCAGAAAAAAAATTAACATTTTTGGAGAATTTTACTGCATCCTTTTTGGTAGCCAAATAGGAAGCTGGAGGGGGATGGAGGCTAAAGATGAAAATAAATGCATTATTCACTTTTAACACAGTAGATTTTCTTTTATTCTTCATTTTAATAGCTCAAGAAGTAATTCCTCTGTCAACACTGGATTTTTAGATTGGTGCTGTATAAAGCATTTTTACAAAGAGGAAGCTAAAAAGATTCTTTACTCCCCATAAGTGCACAAAACTGAACAAGTGACAATCTTCACATACAATACGCTTCCAATGAGCATGCTCTTATGCTTAAAGAAGGAAACAAAGAATTTCAGAATTGTATTTGTAAAAGGATTATTTAAGAAAAAAAAAGAAAGAAAGCACAGAGCAAGTTTCAGAATGGAAAATCATGAAAGGCTCTCCAACAGTCAAAATCAGCATTGGCTCTTTTTCGTAAGGCAACATTTAAAGCAGAACATCTGTGCTATCTACATAATATCAACAATAAGAAAAAGCTCAAAGGTATACTTGACAGCTAAAGAACCCAGCTACTATACTATAAAATATATTTTTATTTTCCTAACAGTCACCTGAACAAGGGTACTCTTACTCTGCTGAGGCAAATATGTCCTAAAAATTGTCTCCTGTTTTCTGCAATGCTGATTAGTCCACTTTGTTCATAAGTCTTGCTTAATGCAGCTAAAAATACTGAATGCTATTCAGTTATCAAAGAGATAAAGTACCATTCAGGTATATAGACATGCTAAAGTCTTTCATACAGAATAACAAATTATTTTCATGCACTGCTTTCATCTTCCCACTCAACATCCAAATGCTACAATCCATTCTATTTTTTGCTTACACCACAGCACCACAATTTTTCATTGCAGTAGTAAGTGTTCTATACAGAGCCCAATATAAAAGAAAGTGAGAGACCATGTAAAGGCAGAGAAGCTGATGTGGAGAAGAAAAAATAGTATTTGTCTCCCTTGGATTCAGTTATCAATTCTTAGCAAATGTGTCCAGAGAGCTCAGCCAGTATTCCTAGGCCAGATGCAGAGGGCAGTGTGGCCCAGTGTTCTCTATCCCTACACTCAGCTGTCACAAGGAAAAGAGGGGTAATCCTTGTTAGGAACTAACACTTAACCCTTTGAGTAGTGAGTTATTTTTATGCTTGCTGACCCCTGGGAGAGAGTTGATTTTTTTTTCAAAAAAATGAAATTAGTTTCAGTTACAGTTTTATTAACTTAAAATCATGTTTGTTTGATAACTAATTTATGGAAACAAGAAAAACATATATTTTCCTTTTTTAATGTTGCCTTACATATTTTTAAAATAAATCAATCATACTCTGGATGGTCAGGAGGCACGAGGACATACATGAATGTTCATACTACTCAAAAGGTTAATGCCATGTTTTATGTGGACTGAATCATTCATTCACAGATAGACTGACTTCCAAATAGTGATTTTGTTTTTCTTTTTGCTGGTTTCCTATGCGGGTCCCTCTCAAATTTCTGTATCCATCCTTCACCTCTCTCCACACTCCATTTCTGCATTTCTAGGCAATCTCCTTGGCACATCTAACTCAACATGTCCCAAAATCAAACTCATTTTCCCCTAACTTGGAAAAAACAGGTCCGCCACGTGACTTTTTTTTCCTGTGACTGGCTACAACAGACTTCCAATTTTTTAAGGTTTAAATTTCAATGCAATCACTAAGTTTCTCTCTCTCTCTGCCATCTTATCAATTATTGCTAAATTATATACAGCCTAATAGCAAAAGATTTATCAAGTATATACACCCTCTATTCCAAATTCCACTCTAATGCATCCCAAAGTCTATCTTCTCAAGACCTCTCAGTTGCTTACAAACATCTAACTGTTCCCCTTACCTTTAATCCCTCACCCCATTCATTCTACCCACTACAGCACAACTGTGATATTCCCATAACACAACTGGGATCCCTTCACTGCAATGCTCAAAAATCTTCAGGGGTTTCACACTGACTACTGAAAATATTTTAAATCTTTGGCCTTAATCATTAAAGGGTTTCATGATCTCACCTCAGTCTAACTTTCAAAATGACATCACACTATCACCTTTACATACTACCTGTTCAAACCATTGGACACCTATTATTAAGTGAAGCATACTTGAGCATGCACACCCTGTGCCTTTGTTCCTATTGTTTTCTCCATCAGTCTTCTCCCCTAGCTTTCTTTGAGACAGATAACGTGTGAGACAGTAGGACACAAAGATGAATAATACAGTGTGTCCGTAAAGTCATGGTGCACTTTTGACTGGTCAAAAGTGCACCATGACTTTACGGACACACTGTAGATCTTATGACAATTCTAACTTTCTTGGAGAAAGAGGAAGCATGGGGTTTGGAGTCAGACAGGACTATGGATTGAATTTAGATTTTGCAATTACTAGCTGCATAACTTTGGTCAAGTCTTGAACATTTGAGACTGTTCCCTGACATGTAAAATGAGAGCAACATCATCTGCCTTGTCTAGGAGATTTAAATAAAATATTTTATTTAAATGATATACTATTTGAAAAGCCTGAGATAGTATCTTGCATATAGGAATTCTCCATCCTTCGTGATCATCAATAGCTTCTGAATGTAGAATGCCTTGGAGACACTAATGTGATAACCCTAGCCTGCCTAGATCCTGAATTGTTGTAGACAGAGAGCACCTGCTGCTTTTGTCTACACTTTTTCTACAAATACGGAATTTGCAGACACAACTAAGGCAGAGACCACGGCTTACACCTCTTAACTCTTTGCCCAGTGATCTTTCTGACACCACAATAAGGTAAGGAGCATAAGTGGTTAAACAGCTTGAGGAGCTGATTGTCAGAGCCAGATAGTATAGGGATATCTTAGGCAAACAACTGATTTCCCCTTCAAACCTATATTCTTTAAATAAGGTTCAAAACTTCCTTCATGATGGAAGGGCACTGCCCAATTGTAATATTTTTTCTATTCCAAGATATTGTCTACTTTAGTGGGAAAAGGACATATTTAGATTTTGCCTCATTATGGAAAACTGAGCTAAGTAGTGCCGTGTTTCTAATCTACTCTGTTGATGTTCTAGCATCCTTTTTAGATTGGCCTCCTGAACTCCTAACTGCCCTTAATTCAAGTCTGTATGTGTAGTGTAAACTTACTTCTGAAAAAAAGGGCTTACTTATCTGGTGGTTGACGCTGTCCAATAGTCTCAGCCTTAATTCCAGTAGCAGTCAATGCCAAGGCATCGTGAGCATAGGGGAGAAGAGTAGTCTGTATATCCAGGCAGCTCTGGATGCTTAGAATCCAACTGAAAGCTGCAAGCCACAGTTTTGGGGAATCTGTTTACATGTAACTGTACCTTTAAAGGAAAGTAAGAAGCAGAGGAAAAGGGCTTTGAATAAAGCAGATTTTTAACTCATCTACTTATTCAGTAGAAGCTAAAGAAAAAAAAGGCAGAAACCAGCTTAGTAACCATCAAAAAAAAAGATTGTGGTTTTTGTGGGGAGGTTTTTGTCTTTTTTTTGTCTTCAGTAAAATTTAAATTAGAAGTTCTTTTACACAGACCTACACCTTAACTTGGACTTGGACTACACTGTGAACATTTATGGGGATCTGGCTGCTTAGAATCCATTTCTTTCTTCCTTTGGTAACAGTGCCCTCATTTCATTTCAGGTTATTTCTTTCAGAGGGAACTCTCTATTGTGTGCATTCTTGATAGGACTATAAATCAATGCCCTGCCGTCCTCCTAAGCAGGGATGAATAATAACCCAAGCTATGCCAATGAGACTCATTCCAAAATTTACATCTAAAGTAGAGTGGCTTAAGAATGAGAAGAGAAAACTCCCAGAATTGGAGCTCTGACCAGACTGTTGAGAAGACCCTGCTGTTCATACACATGTTTATGACCTGAGCCTGTTCTCTTACTCTTCCCTTAATCCTCACAACAGCCTTATGAGGTAGGTATAACAATATCTCCATTTTCCAGATGTGGAAACTAGCTTTCAGTGAAAGAAGAAATAAAAATAATAATTTAGTGGTGATGCTGGAAATCATGGAGAATGGCTTAAGGAGACCATAATTCCTTATCTATATAATATACTGTTCACAAAAATTAGGAGATATTTCAAAATGAATATGAAGTGATAAAAAAAGCATTTGAATTTTTTAATTAACAAGAACATCAGAAAAGAAAACAATTCAAAGAAAGTTTAGTTATGCAAAACCAACTTCTATTTCATTGGTGAAAATGCACTATACAAAAGGCTCAAAGTACTGGAGTATCTATCTGCACGTTCCCTGTTCCTCTAATTTTTGTGAGCAGCGTAATAGGCTCATATTAGGTGATCGTGCCATTTTCAAGATTTCTAAACTTCTATCGATTATATAGGCTAAATTACAAAGTTAGGTATTCTTATGATAATGTGTTTCATAGAAGAGACTTAGGGGAGCAAGCATTAATATCATACTTTTGACAGTTTTTTTTACAAATTTCTCTTAATACAATACTACATTTGGGGGCAAATTATTGGAATAAAGGTATTAACAGTAATAAGGGTATTAATAAGGGTTATTAAAACCACTTAATAACAATAGTATTAAATATACTAAGAAAAATAACATTAAACCAGAATATGAGCCACTTAAATTACTTAACTGCTTAGGGCAGCAAATGCACAAACAAATCAAATGCAGCTAACCTTAAAAGAGTAAATTTTGGCTCAAATAAGAAAAGAGTTGAATAATGGAGAAATGTGGCAGGGAACAGTGGAAACAAAGTGAATTCTGGTAAAAATGAGGAAGAATAGATAAGAAAAATGTGCATGTAAGTTCTATTTGTTTGATAAATGTATGTTAGGTACTTCTGTAATAGAGCCATAAAAACACTATTCTAGTGCAGGGTCCTTTCATTTAAAGTATTTGTATCTTTTAGTTGGGAAGAATGACTGAAACTCCACATTAACTGTTCTTGAATTGCTGGCAATAGGAACCAACTCCAGCTACGAAGCAGAAAAGGAATTTGTTGGGAAGTAATTGGGTGTTTCATAGCATTAAATGCAAACTATACTACTATTACAGTACATAAGTAAGTGACTTAGCACTGTGTCTAAATGTTAAATTATCTTTGCCCACCTATTTATTTTTAAAAATAAAACACTATAATGCTGATGAGATGCTTTGTGAACATAGGGGAATTGCTGATACAGGCCTTCATTTAAGGGGTAACTGAGTTGAGAGGTAACCTAGCATTAAAGGACTTCAAGATATCAGCATTTCAAAGCCTTGACTTTTAGTCATTCAATTTTCTCAGAGAAGAATATATTGATCTCTTACCTTGAAAGTCACTGCCTCATTGATGATGTTATGCAAAGGAATGGAAAGAGGGGTGCAACTGCTCTGAATATAAACTATCCATCCCCTTGTTTTCTGCCTCGGGACTTATCCCCTCACCTCAGCTCTACCTGGTATCTATCCCCAAGCCCTTCATACATTTAAAAACAGTCACCATTTTTTTGGGAGGTGAGTCTTAACTTCTCCAGCTAGACAACCCATCTCCTAAACTGTCTACAAGCCTTTCATTCACTTTTTTAATTAATGTTTTTACTCAGGAAATATTTAGTGATATCTATTGGGATGGTTAACACTGTGTGTTTGCTACCTTGATGCCCAAATATGCCATGGTGCCTAATATTTTGTCAAAGATTATTCTAGATGTTTCTGTGAAGGTATTTTTTTAGATGAGATTAGCACTTAAATCAGTAGTCTCTGAGTAAAGCAGATTACCCTTCATAATGTGGGAAACCCTCATCCAATCAATTGAAGGCCTTAACAGAAAAAGACTGACCTCCCAAAAAGAAGAGGGAATTCTTCTAGTAAACCAACTTTGAACTTGACCTGCCACTCACCTCTGAGTATCCAGTATGCTGGTCTACCAATGTTTGTCTTGCTAAACTTCTACAATCACCAATTCCTTTAAATGTGTGCATGTATACACACATATACATATATATACATACATCCTGTTGGTTCTGTTTTTCTAGAGAACCCTGACTAATACAGTAATGTTATAGAAACATCAGTAGGACACACCACCTACTTTTGTGAATCTGCCAATCTAAATTCACTCATAATGCCCACATAATTCTATAACAGTGGTTCTTAACCTTTTTTGAGGTACCGAACCCACCAGTTTCATATGCGCATTCACCGAACCCTTCTTTAGTGATAAATATGATTTTTTTTCCAAATTCAAGACATAGGTATATGTTTTTTTACTGGTGCACAAAATGAGCCGTGCATGAACATCACCTTGCTCAAAGAACAAAACCAACAAAGTGCATGAACTCACAACAAATTGCCGTATTACTTTATTCTGGTCTCCACTGCAGAGGCTTCTCCAAACCCCTGAGACCAACTCATCGAACCCCTAGGGTTCGATAGAACCCAGATTAAGAACCACTGCTCTATAACCTCTCCCTAAACCACACTGACTATTTCAAATGCAATTGGACCAGAAGTGAGAGCAAAATTAACTGAAATCTTTTACCTCCCTAACTCTAGCTACTACAGTATCTTCCACGCAGACAAAGAGCACCCTGGTTGCATCACCATTTATAGTGAGCATACCATAATAAAAACGCCATAACTTCCCATGAGATCTGCTACCATACCCCATCTCACAAGTTCTCTGCATTTGTACAATTATTCTGGGGGGTCTAAAAACAATACCTAAGGTTTGTTCCTACTAAAGTTTATCTTTGGAAGTTTAATTTTTTTCACTAAATGCTATCAAAATAGTTTAGAATCCTTATTCTCTCATTCAATGTATATATAAACATTCTCATTTTTATATTAATGAAATGATAGTCTTTATCACACTAAAAAAGACATAGCTGAGATCAAGAGAAACCTCTGACATCATTAACCTTAAACAAAGCTTTAATTTAAATAGTTTTGGCACAAATATGCAGCTATTAAAGTTCTCAGAGACTACTGCATATGCAAGGACAGCAGAATGCACGTTGCTCCAGACAGACCTGGCTTCAAGTGCTGCAACTAAACTTAAGAGTTTTATAACTGGACAAAGTGCTTATAAGAGTGTCTATTTCCTTTTCAGAAAAAATGGGATTAATAAAATTCACATTATAGAATTACTGGGAAGATTAAAATACGCAAAAAGCCCTTGACACCATGCCTTGTGACCAGCAAGTATTTGATATGTGTCTCCTTTTAAATATACAGTAAGTACTCAGAAAGAGTCAGATCCTTTCCAACTTCACATTCAATTGGATCAGCCCATAGCTTAAATCACTTAGCCACTCTGGTCACTGAAAGAGGGAGAGAGGGGAAGAAAGGAGAAGACAGAGAGATGAATGATGAAGTAGCTGCACCAAGTTGGAATAATGACAATGAATAATTTGGGGGGATAAATTTAGCCTTACATGCAGGGGAATAAGTGACTTCCATTAAAGGCTTCAAATCCTTTAGAAGATCTCAAATAGTTTAGAAAAATACTTTCATTTAATCTCTTGGTAAATTACAACTTCTAGTCAAGAAAGGAATAAATGCAGTGATGTTTAGAATTCGGTTAAATATTTAAATTGCATTTCAAAATGTTAGATTTGGAAAATCCTAAAATAAATTTTGCCAAGTTCTTGACTTTCTTACTCGCATGTATGAAAAGGAATGCCAGCTTGTAACCTGAATCATTTAGATTTGACTCATTAAAATGTATAGCATGTTTCATCAAGCCACAAAAACTCTGCCCGAAATCACTTACAGTTTAACTAGGATGAAAAGAAAATCTTATATAAACCACAGCTTTCATACAACTAAGTTGCTGAGACTTGGAAGAACAGATTAACTTGGAAAGGCCTCACGAAAGAAATTTTGAAGAGGTAATTAAAGGGGTAAAATAGCATCAAATGCAGAGGAGATGGAAAACAAATACGCAGACAGAAACAATATTACATAATAGCCTGACAAGAACCACATGTAAATCTCAGTTATTGGATCTTTTCTTTTCTTTTGAGGGGAGGGAGAGGAAAATGAGAGACAGGGAGGGACAGACAGGAACAGACAGACAGGAAGAGAAAGAGAGATGAGAAGCATCAACTCATAGTTGCGGCACCTTAGTTGTTCACTGATTTCTTTCACATATGTGCCTTGACTGGGGGCTCTAGCCAAGCCAGAAATCCTTCGCTCAGCCAGCAACCTTGGGTTCAAGCCAGTGACCATGGCATCATGTCTATGAGCCCATGCTCAAGCCAGCAACCCTGAGCCCAAGCTGGTGACATTGGGGTTTCAAACCTGGGTCCTAAGCATCTCAGGTCAATGCTCTATCCACTGTGCCACTGCCTGGTCAGGCTCAATTATTGGATTTCAATTTAAAGATTTTTTTCTAAAAGTATCTAAAAAAACAACTGGATCTCTGGAGCATCCACAAAATTACTGTCAGGATGCATTTATTCAACATATGCTTGTTGTATTTCTCCACACACAGGTCTTTAAAAAACACTGGGAAATAACATGGGACAAGACAGACATATCCCTGTCTTCTGAAAGTTTACAGTCTACAGAGAAAATAGATTTAAAATATAATGCCCTCGCCGGTGGCTCAGTGGTAGAGCGTCGGCCTGGCATGTAGAAGTCCCACGTTCAATTCCTGGCCAGGGCGTACAGGAGAAGCGCCCATCTGCTTCTCCACCCTTCCCCCTCTCCTTTCTCTCTGTTTCTCTCTTCCCCTCCCACAGCCAAGGCTCCACTGGAGCAAAGGTGGTTTGGGAGCTCAGGATGGCTCCATGGCCTCCGCCTCAGGCGCTAGAATGGCTCCAGTTGCAATGGGGCAATAGCCCAGATGGGCCGAGAATCGCTCCCTGGTGGGCATGGCAGGTGGATCCTGGTTGGGCGCATGTGGGTGTCTGTCTCTCTGCCTCCCCCTGCTTCTCACATCAGAAAAATAAATAAATAAATAAATATATATATATATATATATATATATATATATATATATATACACACACACACACACACACACACACACACACACACGACACCAAACCATTACAAACTGCCTTAAGAGCCAGGAAGGATAAAAATGTAAAGTAGTCTTTATAAGCAGATTTTTAAGTTGCAAGGTTAGGACCATTAATAAAAATGAATAATAAAATTTTAAATTCTGCTTTCCATCTTCTCATCCTATAGATGGGGATCAGAGATACCTTCTAGTTTTACTAAAGATGAAATGTGTATATCTACTATTACCATTTATTAAGTAATTTCTAGTACGGGAGAGAAGCATTTTCTCCTGTCATTTTAAACAGGCAAGTCTCTAATTATGAATTTAAAACTTACAAACATTCGTAGATATAAACAAAGCATGCTCCACAGCAAACCTCTATCTGCTAACATAATAACAGATAGTATTGGTGAGCATGCATCATCATTTCAGATTATAGTGTTGATTTTCTATTTCTAGTGATATGGTAGCATGAATTCTGAGGTCAAACTGCCTAGCTCTAAATTCTCTCTTCATTTTATTAGCCATATGGTCTTGGGAAAATTCTCTTTACATCAATCTCTTAATCTGCAAAATGTAGAATGGTGATGACAATTAAATGAACAAACTTTTCAGCACATAAATAGTCAATAAATACTAGTTACTATGTATTAACTCCAACAGATCCAATTTTCTGAAGTAGCAAGAATGACAGGTACTGTTCCAAGCGCTTCACAGGTATTAAATTACTGCATCTTGGAAACAATACTATAAGATAGGTAATATTACCAGGCCAGTTTTACAGAGGATGAAAATGATGCACACAAAGGTTAAATAACTTGCCCAAGGTCACAGAGTCAAAGCTAGGTAATTGGGATTTAATTCCAAATAAACTGTTTCTAGATACTCGGATATTAAGAACTCATACTATACAGCCCAAGGACAGCAATCATTCAATTTTGAGTCTCTTTAGTTCTCTTATGGACTGCCAATTAAGTTACATTGGAACCTGTTGGGCAGATAAAATATATTATGCTCACTTTGTTAAAGATGGCGCTGCGCACATGCAAGTCTGTTGATATTAATGTGTTTTGGGGGACAGGCTGTGGGCAGGCCCGGTCGTTATAGCCTACACCTTAGTTTTAAGAGTAAGTTTTTCCCCACACCCTTGACTGACTGGATGATGCAGGATGGTGCACTCTCATGAGGAATCCCATTGTGCCTCAGATGAGTGACTTTGTATTAGAGACTTTCTTGTTTGTAAATTGGATTAAAGGTTTTGATTCTACACTATAAAGTGGGGCAGGCTAGGAACTTGCTCTCTCTTGGTTCTCTGAGGTTAGTATTAGAGAGGAGAGCAGATTAAGGCCACATGGAGGCCAGGAGAAGCAGCCTAGATGGCAGAGTGCTGAGGGAGAAGCCAGTTTGTGCAGAGTATGTGCTGGAGAAGGAGATGGGGGACAGAGGTGAATAAGTCTGGTGAGCTAGAAACCTTTGATTCTAGAAAACTCGGATAAGTCAGTAGCTTTGTGAGCACTGAATGAGTGGGTTTTGGAGCCCAGTGTGTGTTTTTGCTTGCCTGCCAGGTGCAAGCTAGAATTAAAGCTGATGGCTCACCAGTTCGACTGTCCGAATCTAATGCGAACCTGCATTGGCCAGGCGGCTGTGATGGTGGCCGCAACTACTGGCTTTACAGTACCACAAACAGACTTAAAGAAACATTCTATCCTGACCTGTGGTGGCTCAGTGGATAAAGGGTCAACCTGGAACGCTGAGGTTGCTGGTTTGAAACTCTAGGCTTACTGGGTCACAGCATATATGGGAGTTGATGCTTCCTGCTCCCCTCCTACTCTCTCTCTCTCTCTCTCTCTCTTTCTCTCCCCTCTCTAAAATGAATAAATAAAATCTAAAAAAAAACCCCAAACATCTCAAAATGACACTACAAAATCTGAACCAAATTATTTCTCCATTGAACTACCTTCTATGTAAAGGCAGTGGTTCAGAATGATTGTGTACAGGTGATATCATTTCCATAATAAGTAAAAAACACAAAACATAAATATACCATACTGTTTTTAAGCCTATTGTTCCCAAATTATATGCTCCTTAATCATGTGGAAATATGTTTTCTAAGTCTATCTTTCTACTGTGAGCTGAGAGATTTATAAAAAGTAAAACTCACCTTCCTCTGCCAAGAGCCCCATTAAAACAGTTTTTAATTAACTAAGCAATTGGGACAAGTTAAAGCTAAAATGAAGCAAAAATACATAATTTTTTATTGTTTTTCTTCCATTAAAACCATTAGTTAGAATTTACTAGTATGTGTCCTTTGGGTTCTGGTTCGCAGTCAGATGCAAAAGCACATTACGCCCTGTCCCTCCTACTGAATGCAGATATAAAACCTGAGCAGAAGGCACAGAGCAGCTATTAAAGAGCCCCGAAAAGTAAATAATAACAGGTGGATCAGAAAAAGACACCAGAATTCAAAATACCAACAATGAGTTTCTTTTTCCTTTGGTATATCCCAGCCTAGACTCAGGCTCACCAAAACCAAAAGCAGACACCAAAATGTGAACAGACAGGGTGACAGAAAGACATTCTATTTCTGACTCAACAAGTGAGAGAAAGGATTCCTAATAGAAAACAAACAAACAAACAAACCATTTTGCCTTTATTATTATTATTTTCTATTTCCTCTTCCCTGATGCCTTAATCCCCAGGCAATCTTGTGGCACTGGCTGTAGCAACAGTGATAGGAAGGAAGCCATAGTGCCGAAATCTTAAATAAAAGAATTCCGTCCCTATTGGAAGAGCTGTTTTCCAAGAGGGAGGGGTAGACTCCTGGGTTTTTTCCTTTGTGTACTCACCTCTAGGCCCGGAATATAGGTATATCCAGGGGATGTATGTCACGCAAAGAATAACACCCCAATTTTTGGCCAGAAGACCAAAAAACACTGGAGTTTTATTATAGAATGGGAGAGGCTTGGGACATGACCTTGTCCTGAGCTGCATGGATCTGCTCCTAAACACCACAAAAATAAGACTTGAGAATTGAGCTAAATTATAGAGCACTGTCCTGACCTGACTGACCACTTGCTTACAAACACATGGGATGGGTCAAAATAGAACTACAAAGGCTTTGAAAATGAGACTGACACTGAAACCACAAACCACATAAGGGCTGGTTAGAAGTTGCAATGTGAATCTCTAGGTTGATTGCCTGCTAAAATAAAAATATCAACATTTTTCAAAAGATACAAGTAAGATCCTGAATCTCATAAAATGTATTCAAAATGTCCTGAATACAAAAACTACTCAGCATTACAAAGAACCAGGAACATCCCAACTTACATGGGAGAAGAAAATTTACAGACATTAATGCCAAGATGACATATGAGTTAGATTTTCTGACAAAGATGTTAAAGTAGTATTACAAACACTCCTAAAATGAATATAAAGATAGGAGTTGCACCAAGAAAATAGAAGGTACAAAAAGAAAAATATAAGAAACAAATGTATTCAGAACTAAAAAATACAATCACCATAATTTTAAAACTCACTGAGTGGTACTCTGTAACAGAATAAAGATGACACCGGACAGTGTAAGTAAACTTGAAGACAGATCAATATAAATTATCTAATGTAAACAAAAGAGAGAAAAATTCTTTTAAAAGTATATAAACAGAGTCTCAGGAGTGAGGGACAATACCAAAATGTCAACTCATATCATCCCAGTCCAGGAAGAAGAGGAGAAAGACTGTATGAAGAAATACTTAAAAAGATAATGGTTCCAAATTTTTCATATTTGGCAAAAGACCTAAGCCCAGAGATTCAAAAAACTCAGTGAAACATCCCCCCAAATCAATCACAAATTATCCATGCCTAGACATATAATCAAACTCCTGAAAACTAAGAGAAAATATTAAAAGCATCCAAACAAAATTATGTATACTTATTGTATAAAATCATTTTAAAAACTGAGGATCCTTCATCAGAATTCTTGGATGCCAGCCTGACCTGTGGTGGTGCAGTGCATAAGGCATTTGACCAGGAATGCTGAAGTTGCTGGTTCGAAATCCCAGATTTGCCGAGTCAAGGCATATATGAAAAGCAACTACTACTATGAGTTAATAGATTGATGCTTCTTCCTCTAACCTCTTTTCTCTCTCCTCTTTTTAAAATCAATAAATAAAACATAAAAAAAGTGAAATTCTTGGAGATGAGAAAAAGCACTAAAAGAAAAGAATGTTTCAACCAGAATTCTAGCATATCAAGTGAAAATGCCCTTTAGAAATAAAGATAAAATAGACATTCGTAATGAACAGAAACTATAAAAGAATCAATTACCAGTGGACTTTTCTATAATAATTGATAAAAGAAAATTCTTCAGACAGAGGGGATGATACCAGAAGACAACTTGAAATATCAGAAACAAAAAACAACAGAAATGGTAAATTTCTGGGTAAATATAATACACTATACTTAAACATTCCGTTCTTTAAAATAGGTTTGAGAGTTAAGAGAAAAAAATATAGTCTTGTCTGATGTAATTTTCAATGTATAAATAGAATCCAAAAACAGATCCACATAAATGTGATCAATTGATTTTTGACAAATGTGCAAAAGCAAATCAATGGAGAAATGTCTTTTTCATAAGTTGGATATCTCTAAGAAAATCAAACAAACAAAAAATAACCTCAAACCATGTTTCATAACTTATACCAAACATGACTCACAAAATATATCATAGACCTGAATGTTAAACATAAAACTGTTAAATAGAGTTAAATAGAGTTTTTAGAGAAAACATTGGAAACAATCTATGTAACATTGGGTTAGGTAGAGATAAAACATCAAAAGTATGTATGTGTATGTATGTATGTATGTGTGTGTGTGTATATATATATATGAGGCAGGGAGGCAGAAAGACAAACTCCCGCATGTGCCCCAACTGGGATCCACCCAGCAAGCCCTCTACAGGGCAATGCTCTGTCCATCTGGGGCCAGTGCTCCATTGCTCAGCAACTGAAGTATTTCAGCACCTGAGAAAAGGCCATAGAGCCATCTGCAGTGCCTGGGGCCAACTTGCTCAATTTATTCAAGCCATGGCCATGTGAGGAGAAAACAAAGAGTGAAGGGGATGGGTAGAGAAGCAGATGGTCACTTCTCCTGTGTGCCCTGACCAGGAATTGAACCCAGGACTTCCACATATTGGGCTGACGCTCTACCACTGAGCCAACCAGCCAGGGTCCATAAATATTTTTTGATAATCTGAACTTTATCTGTTGTAAAGTGACTAGCAAGTTCCACAAAAACACCCAAGTTACAGAAAATTTTCCAAAAAGGAGTTTATTAGCCAGTTAGCTACACAGGGCATAATCCCAAAACATGTAGGCCCCAATACAGTTCTTCTGAGCCTGCTTTTATAGACAAAATTACATACTGGTTGGGGTGGGTAAAAAGGGGCTTGTGATCCCTTTGTCTAGAGGTATACATCACTCTCATGACTTTTGGATGGCAGGAAAGTCAGAGTGTAGGGATTCTTAATTAACATACATAAACATTCTTTTCTAAAGGCTTTTAAGAAAAGGAAGGGGTTTTCAGATAAATCCTATCTTCTTTGCTCTGTAGTTAAATTATGACTTAGCTGACCCAGTTGCCCTTACAAGCCCTTTCTCTTGCATTCTTCTCTTTCCTTTCTCCACAGAAAGGAGAAGGTAAGAGGCCTGGCTTTTCCTCTTTAAAATGGCGTTGCTAATGCTAAGTTTTATAGTTTCTTGGCACCTTATCACATTCCCCACTGGTTTTATATCATGAGTCAAATCATTGACTCAATTTAACGAGGTGCATGAGGCTGTTGAGTAGACAGGGGCCTAACGTTAAGGTTAGGAATAATGATCTGCACACCCTTAAGTAGGAACATTAACCTATAATATGTAACAGCAAGGTGATGCTTTTTTTACATATTTAACAGATAGACTTGATGTTATCATTAACAGCAATATAGCCTAATGAAGAAATAAATGCAACTGATTAACTTCCTATAACCTGTACAAACCTTCTGCAACTTATATAAACCCTTATCTTTTATAAACTTTAAATAACTAGCTTTTATAACAGCTTTTTTCCCTTTTTCTTTTAAAAGTATCTCTATACCTTATACATTTTATTATTGAAACTATAGAATTCCTTTTTAATCAGAACTCTTGATTTTAAAAAGCTTAACTTTCAGTGACAACCAAGCTGAAAACAAGTAATTTTTTTAAATATATTTCTTTTTGAAAGAATCCTCCCTCTAAGTATCTAATATTTATAGGTTACTTTATAGGAGTAGTATATATAAGCACATATATACTTTTCATTTACCTTGTAGCTTTCCTTCCAGCAAAGGGACTTATATCTCCCTTCTTTATAACCTACGCACATATCAAACCTTAAGATGACTTGCTCTGGCCTTTCCTGATTTTAATTTCTCTTTCTTCCCAAAGTTCAATAATAAGGAGTACCACAGCAAGGTTCCTCAGGTTTCTTTAGTAAGTAGACCAGCCAGCTTCGGTTTGTGGCTGGAGCAGGGCATGTTGTCCTTCTCAGGGTCAACTTACAGTGGTTGGTGGGATCCATTTGCACCTTTTTTAAGGGGGTCTCCAAGGGAGCTTAGGGAGTAGGGATATTGCCCTGCCTAATACAATTTTATACAGAGTGAATTCTGCTTTGTAAGGGGTGCACTGTGTTTTCAAAATAACCAAGGGAAGGAGATTGACTCAGTTTTTACCCATTTCTAAAATGAATTTAGTTATGACTTCTTTCAGAGTTCAGTTCATTCTTTCATTCTTTCTACTTGTCCCGAACTCTGAGACCTATAAGCACAATGTAATTTCCAATTAATATTGAGTGCCTTTCCTACTAGCTATGAGATCTTAGATACAAATGCAGGCCCATAATTAGACCCTATATTAATGGGCA
Organism: Rhynchonycteris naso; assembly: GCA_037038555.1. Lineage (NCBI taxonomy): Eukaryota > Metazoa > Chordata > Mammalia > Chiroptera > Emballonuridae > Rhynchonycteris > Rhynchonycteris naso. The sequence continues at coordinate 87,457,143 of CM073000.1, forward strand.
AGCTAAATCTGGGAATAATTTCATATAGCAATTTCTTAACTGTTACTGTGGTCTCATTTCGAGTAGGAAAAGCTTCTACCTATCCTAAAAAGGTGTCAATAAAAACTAATAGGTATTTATATCCCTGTGCTAATGTTCTCCTGGGAAATCTCTTCTTTCCCTGTTTCTCTTTATATTTTTTTACTTTGTTTGGTATTTATTTGGGCGCAGACTAAACACTCGGACACTATGCTTTTTGCAATAGATTCTAAGTCTGGCTTTTCTAATTTTTCTTAAATAATTTTTAGTTATCCCTTTCCTGCTGGAAAAACTTTTTCTAATTGGTGTAAAAAAAGAACCTTTGGTAACAAGGGTTCTAGTAAAGTTACTAAATTTCCTAAAAGCCCCACTGGTTTTAGGGCTACCTTATTGGTAGTATTATCAGCTACTTGGTTTTTCTTGAGTTTCTAGGGAGTTCATCCCTCTTTTGGTGCCCTGGAAAGTGGCACATTATTTCAGGAAAGCAGGCTCCTGCATTTTGGAGGTGAGGGTTTGAGCCTCATCTTTGTTAGTTCTTAAGCCTTCTCTTGATAGCCCCTCTTTGACCGTGCCTGTCTTAGGTTGTTCCTGCATTCAGGAATCTTACCCACCTTTGGCTAACCAGCCATCTTAGGGGTTAAACAGAGTTATGTGAGTGAGGGAGGAGCAATGTCCCTTCTGAAATGCTTAGTTTTTTGGTTTTGTTTTATTATTATTATTATTATTATTATTATTATTAATTCTAATGGGGTGACACCAATAAATCAGGGTACATATGTACAATGAAAACATCTCCAAGTTATCTTATCATTCAATTGTGTTGCATACCCGTCACCAAAAGTCAAATTGTCCTCTGTCACCTTCTATCTGGTTTTCCCTGTGTCCCTCCCCTCCTCCCTATCCCACCCTTCCCTCCCTCCCCCCATCCCATAACCACCACTCTCTTGTCCATGTCTCATATTCTCACTTTTATGTCCCACCTATGTATGAAATCATGCTGTTCTCAGTTTTTCTTTTTTTCTGATTTACTTATTTCACTCCGTATAATGTTATCAAGGTACATCCATTTTGTTATAAATGATCCAATGTCATCATTTCTTATGGCTGAGTAGTATTCCATAGTATATATGTACCATAGCTTTTTAATCCACTCATCTTCTGAACCAGCCCAAGTGAAATGCTTAGTTTTTTAGTAGCTGATGTTTCTACCTTTTAAAACCTTATCTTGAGGAAGTTTTCTAATTTTTATAATACATTCCCTTTCTAATTTCTAGAGCTGAATGTTATGTAAAGGTTAAGCTGACTGCCTTAGTGTTTTCTGGCACCTCTGGGTCTAGAGGTGTTTAGACTCTGTAAGATTTCTATAGTCTAAGAAAGCTGCGGGGGTCTTCTGAGGATCCTGAATAACTTCTGACACCTTAGACAAATTTATGGTTCTTTTTCTTAATATCTTCCCTGATCCTGGCTAACAGAAACTGGTGGAAAGTGCCCAAAATTTGCTTTCCTACTTGGTTGTTAGGGTCCCACTTAGGCCAGGCAACCAGAAACATTTTCTTTAGGTGGTCTCGGTTGTCCTCAGTGGGGCAGCGTATGTACAGTACAGATTCTAACAGTCCTGTTAAGGCTTGAGGCTTCCCCGAGAAAGGGGATTCTGAGCTTTGTAATTCTATAGGTCACTTGGGAAAAAGGGGATTTAAACTATGTCCTATTACATCAATGCCTCAAATTCTAAATATCTACATAAAAGCACCAACTGAAATGACCAATACCTTATAAAATAAATCTTATACTCAATCATAAATCCCTTTTACATTCTAAGAAAACATATCTTATTTTTGCTGTAATTTTATGCACTCTAACAGATGTCTAAAAAGCTCAAAAGAAATAAATTTCTGTTCACATCCTTTTGCCCTTTTAATCTGGGCACAAAACCTAAATGCTTCCTACTACCATAATTAGTCATCTATTTTTTCTTTTCCACCCACTATGTTGAGAATTCTACCATTAAGCTAATCAACAGTAATATTTGTCACTATGGGTTTGGTGACTTAATATTGAACCATACTTGTAAAGCCAGTAGCGATGACCACCATCACAGCCGCCTGGCAAACGCAGGTTCGTATTAGATTTGGACAGTAGGTAATGAAACAATGGAGCCAAAAACTGGTGGGCCATTAGCTTTAATCCTAGCTTGCACCCAGCGGGCAAGTAAAAACACACACTGGACTCCAAAACCCACTCATTCAGTGCTCACAAACCTACTGACTTATCCGAGTATTCTAGAATCAAAGGTTTCTAGCTCACCAGCCTTTTCACCTCTGTTTCCCATCTCCTTCTCTCTTCACAAACTGCAAAAACTGGCTTCTCCCTCAGCACTTCACCATCTTGGCTGCTTCTCTTGGCCTCTTCCACGTGGCCTTTCTCTGCTCTCCTCTCTAATGCTAACCTCAGGAACCGAGAGCCAGCAAGCTCCCAATCTGCCCCACTTTTTAGTGTAGATTCAAAACCTTTAATCCAATATACAAATAAGGAAGTCTCTGATACAAAGTCACTTATCAGAGGCATAATAGGATTCCTCATGAGAGTGCACCACCCTACATCATAAAGGGTGGGAAAGGCTTAGTCTTTCAACTAAGCCTTAGGCTATGAGGATCCTGCCTGCTTACAGCCTGTCCCCCAACACACATTAATATGATCACACCCATCCCAAGCAAGAAGGGCAAGTAATATTATTATCTGGGTAACAGATTTCCACGTGGGCAATGCCATCTTTAACAAAGTGAGCATAATATATTTTACCTGCCCAACAATCCACCCCTATGCTCACTTTACTACCCACAATCTATACTACCAGCATCCCTGTGAAAGGAAATTAGGCACATTACACAAATTACAACATGACAAATCATACAATTTCAACAATTACAAAGGTACATTTCACCAGTCTCTGAGCACTTTGCCAAAAGCTCAAAATGTCCTTGAACTTCTTTCTAGCTGTTTGAAAAGCTTTCTGGGGCAGGGGAAGGGCCTCCAACAAAACCACCCCCAACCCCATCAGGGTATTTCACATTGTCCAAAATCCATAAGTCCATCCAACAAAGGAGCCAGTGCCCACTCTGGTCATAGTCCAGGAATCAGTCCGAGCACATGGAACCTCAGACACCCCCCTCATCCCTGCCGTCCTGGCAGGTCTTAGACCACCCCAAAGAGGAGCACGTAACAAAGGCAGTCAGCATTTCCATCTCTGCTCTGAAGAGCATGATGCCATTCACTCCTATGTCCGAAAATCGCAGACCTACCAGGGCCTAGTAGATACTCCTTGCTGCTGGGCTCTCACCTTCTGGAGACTGCGGATCGCAACTCCAGACCGATTCTCCTCATCCTCCAAAGAGGAACTGAAAACATCAGCTCCTGCTGCCAGACTTGCAGCCAGGCCCAGTCTCAGCCCCGACCTCCCGCTGCTGGCTCTCCACAACGTTCAAGGCAATCTGCAACTCACGAACCTGTGATTCTTTCTCTAGCACCTGCTTCATTTCCAAGCAAATCTCACAAACCTGGTCGGCCTCCTCCGGTGCTTGCTTTGGCTCCAGGGTCAGCATCTTTTTCTCCCACGTTTGCTCTAGCTTCTTCCACTGCTCAGTTTGCAGGTCCCAGGAAGCCTTTTCCACAGAGCTCTCGGTTTCCTCACGTATGGCTATAAAAGTCAGCCAGCTTACGGTCCCCAAAATGACAGCCATTGGGGAACCATAACAGCAGCCAGTCCTCTACCGCTCACAGGTGGTGGTGACTCCACACTGATCTGTATAGAATCCTGCCACAGATTTATGAATTACGCCAAATGTAAAGCTAGTAGCCACAGCCACCATCACAGTTGCCTGGCCAATGCAGGTTCGCATTTGATTCGGTCAGTAATGAAACAATGGAGCCAAGAACTGGTGGGCCATTAGCTTTAATCCTAGCTTGCACCCACTGGGCAAGTAACAACACACACTGGACTCCAAAACCCACTCATTCAGTGCTCACAAACCTACTGACTCACCCGAGTTTTCTAGAATCAAAGATTTCTAGCTCACCAGCCTCATTCACCTGTTTCCCATCTCCTTCTCTCTTCACAAATTCTGCAAAAACTGGCTTCTCCCTCAGCACTTCACCATCTTGGCTGCTTCTCCTGGCCTCCTCCACGTGGCCTTTCTCTGCTCTCCTCTCTAATGCTAATCTCAGGAACCGAGAGCCAGAAAACTTCTGGTCTGCACCACTTTATAGTGTAGAAATTCAAACCCTTAATCCAATCTACAAACAAGGAAGTCTCTGATACAAAGTCACTTATCTGAGGCATAATGGGAGGATTCCTCATGAGAGTGCACCACCCCACATCATCCAATCAGTCAAGGGTGTGGGGAAAAGCTTACTCTTAAAACTAAACCTTGGGCTATAAGGACTCTGCCTGCTCACTGCCTGTCCCCCACACCCAATAATATAATTACGCCCATCCCAAGCATAAGGGCAACTAATATCACCTGGGTGATGGGTTTCCATGTGGGCAGCACCATCTTTAACAAAGTGAGCATAATAGATTTTATCTGCCCAACAATCTCCTAATATTTAAACCAAGATTTTAACATCACAGGGCTATAAAATTGCAAATAAAAAGGAGAATCAACAAAAGACTCTTGAAATAACATATACATTTCTAACATAGAAAATCTTTTTCCACAACAATGAATCCTCGGTACAAAAGGAAGTCTTCGTATTTGCCAGACCATACAATTTTATATACCTCATTATTAGTACAAATTTAGTACAATTTACAATAAGAGGATTTGTCAACTACTACCTCCCAATGAACCACTGATTTACTGAGAAAAATAAGGAATGGTCAAAATGCACTCACTATTTTGTAGCTATCCAACTGGCATAAGAGATGCTCTCTTTTTGACCTACAGTGCTTTTATACCATCAACTCAATATAAAAGGAAGTGGTCAGCATGCCTAGGATTCCCAGTGCCTAAGGTGAAGCATAAGTAAGCGCAGTGGGGGCCCTGAGCACTATGGAGGTGGCACTATCCCTGCGGCTGCTTTTTCCCTTGTTTTTTCTTTCTTTTTGCAAACATGGCGTCTTTCTCTGCCTCTTCTCCAGCAAACATTAGCAAAACAATAGTCCCTCCCAAGCAGGAATGCAATCCAATCCACCATTTGCAATAAACTGCCCTGCTCTGAGGGCAAGCACACACGTGGCTGCCCAGTGCCATTTTTAACAATAAAAGTAGCAAACTCAAAAAACACAAAATTTACAAACTCATTTTCCCAACAGTGGGCTATTCTAGTTCACACAAGGTCCTCAATTTCCCCAAGGACACAGTAACCCCGTAACCCCCTGAGAACCTTTTCTTAAAATTTTTGACCATCATGGCTAAAGCAGTGGGTTTCCCCTGTGAACCTCATGCCTCCCACGTCAGACAACAATTATGCCACATGAAGGAATTGGGGAAGGGTAGGGGAAATTTGGAGGGAACCCAACACTCACTTTGGCCCTATGGAAGAGAGTCAGAATCCTCTCCCAGTGTCAGACTTGTTCATTCCACACTCATTCTCTTTCACACAACTTCCCACATATCAGTGGAGGGTGACAAGTCACTACTCTTAACATATGGAGGACCTATGTGACTTTCATGTCTTAGGAGAGGAAGGGGAGAGGCAACCTGAGGGTCTGTCCCTGATAATCCCATTACCCAAGATCCAATCACTCATTCTCCTTCCTGGAGCTGCAGTTGATTTCAAGGAACTGATAACCAGCAAGGTCCACATCAATGGTTTGTTATTTTCCAAACATTTATGTCTGGCCTTGTTCCCTCAGTCAAGAACACTGAGGTCACAGGCTGGAGTGTAAGACTCTAGAAATTGCAGGCTCCTTTTGACTACTTAATTCTATACCTTCCTTCATCTCTAAAGGCTTTCTGAAGTGGTATTGTAGATTGTAGCAGTCCTTTTCTTTCTTTAAGATTCTTCTAAAAAAAAAAGTTCTAATCTTTTCTATTTTCCTTCTTAATACTATTCCTACCCTGTATCTTCCAAGTGTGTAAAACTTCTTTGGGTCAGTATGTGGATATCTGAAACTAGTTTCTACTCTATACTTCCTCCAGTACTCTCTTAGGTCTTTAGTTAATTTTAGCTTTAAGTAATATAATATTTCTATGAATTTAGCTTTACTATTTTGCAATTTTTTATAATTTGTGGGCTTTAGAACAATTTTCTCAGAGTTGCTTCTCAAAAGTGACAACCAACTGCTGAGTCCACCTTGTGATATTCACTCTCCTTAGTATAGGCCAGTCAGTATACACCCCAACTAGGTCAAACCCAAAGATGGAAGAGGTTTCCCTCAGCTTCCAGCGGACGGCCACTAAACCATATGGAGTTTACAAATTTCCCTTCATTTTTGCCCTTTGGTTATAAGCCAGAAATTTCCAATTAAAATTACACCAGAGATTTTCCTGACAAAGAGAACCTACAAAACAGACAATTTACTATTTACATTTATACCTGACTTTTCAACAAAGTTTAATGAACAAGAAAAGGGGGTTCCCCATGAGGGGCTACTCATGTGCCCGCCTGGCAGCATCCCTCATGGGAGATTAGGCATCTAGTAGCATTGGTAGAGCCACAAACTGGAAACTCAGGTGCAGGCACCAGAGATCCCCATTCACACACCAATCACTCAGGGGTTTTTAGACAGAAACAATAAGAGCAAAGAATGAGATCTTGGCATAGACAGAGAACACAAACAGATGTGTCCTGGGAAGCCCAAGGCAGGATTTACTCAGTCCCTACTGATTGATGTCTTCCCTGAGAATACAAACAGACATGTCCCAGGAAGCCTGAGGCATCCTTACTCAGTCTCCACCAATGTCTTCCCTGAGAACACGTTAACTCTCTACCAATGACTTGGCCCTGGAGAGCCAATTGTGAGAGTTTGATTGTATCCAATCCTCAGTTGCAACAGTTACAGATTGACTAGTCCCAAAAAACCAGAATATAGTAAAGCAAAAGATCTGCTTTACTTACCTCTGGAAGTCAGAATTTACACTCCTCGATTTCTCTGCTGAATCACTGAATTTTAGGGACTAGGGGTGTCTGCCGAGATGTTGTCCAAGACCCACAAATTAACTGGAGCCCTGGAACAAATCAGGGGATGCCTCTCCTAGAGATCCAGTGGTGTCAGGCAACCTCCCAGAGAGGCCAACTGGTCCTGGTGTCTCTACCCGGTGACGCAGAACACCGAAATCTTGTAGGGGCCTCCAAAAATGTTGTAAAGTGACTAGCGAGTTTCACAAAAACACCCAAGTTACAGGAAAATTTTAAAAGAGAAGTTTATTAGCTGGCTAGCTACATGGGGCATAATCCCAAATCATGTAGGCCCCAATACAGTTCTGAGCCTGCTTTTATAGACAAAATCATGTACTGGTTGAGGTGGGTAAGGAGGGGTTTGTGATCCCTTTGTCTAGAGGTATACGTCACTCTCATGACTTTAGGATGGAAAGGGTGAGTTAGAGTGTAGAAGTTTTTAATTAACATACATAAACATTCTTTTCTAAAGGCTTTTTAAGAAAAGGGAAAAGAAGGGGTTTTCAGATAAGTTCTATCTTCTTTGCTCTGTAGTTAAATTATGACTTAGCTGACCCAGTTGCCCTTGCAAGCCTTTCCTCCTACATTCTTCTCTTTCCTTTCTCCACAGAACGGAGGGGATAAGAGGCCTGACTTTTCCTCTTTAAAATGGCATTGCAAATGCTGTTTTATAGTTTCTTGGCACCTTATCACATATTAAAATGAAAAACACTTTTTATTAACCAGTATCACCCCAATAAATTCAATAAAAAATGTTTTAAAAAATGAAAAACTTTTGCTCTGCCTGACACTATTAAGCCTGATTGGGATGTGGAGCAGTGGATAGAGCGTTGGACTGGGAAGCAGAAGACCCTGGTTCGAGCCCCCAAGGTTGCTAGCTTCAGCACTGGTTCATCTGGTTTGAGCAAGGCTCATCAGCTTGAGCCCAAGGTCGCTGGCTTGAGCAAGGGGTCACTCAGTCTGTTATAGCCCCCCCTCCCAGTCAAGGCACATATGAGAAAGCAATCAGTGAACAACTAGGATGCCACAACAAAGAATTGACGCTTCTCACCTCCCTCCCTTCCAGTCTGTCTGTCTGTCTCTCCATCTGTCACAAAATAAAAAGACATAAAAAATTTAAAAAGACACTAATAAGACAATGAAAGAATAGATTAGGGCATGGGGGGAATCTGCAAATCATGTATTAGACAAAGAACTTATATCCACAATAAAAAGAACTCCCAAAACTTAACAAGAGGCCCTGGCCAGCTGGCTCAGTGGTAGATTGCCAGCCTGATATGTGGATATCCTGGTTTCAATTCCTGATCAGGGCACACAGGAGAAGCAACCAACTGGTTTTCTACCCCTCCCCATCTTGTTTCTTTCTCCCCCGCCCCCCCTGCAGTCATAGCTCAATTGGAGCGAGATGGCTCCAGGTGCTAAGGCTTGCTCCATGGAGCTTCCACCTCAGGCACTAAAAATAGCTCAGTTACAAGCATGGCCCTAGATGGGCAAAGCATCGGCCCCATACGGGGTTGTCAGGTGGATCCCAGGTGAGGCGCATGCAGGAGTCTATCACTCTATCTCTCTATCCGCCCTCCTCTCAATTGGAAAACAAGTAAAAAAAAAAAAAAAGAAAATACTTTACAAGAAAACAAAAAACTCACTCTAAAAATGAACAAGTTTTGGCCTGACCTGTGGTGGCGCAGTGGATAAAGCGTCGACCTGGGAACACTGAGGTCGCCAGTTCAAAACCCTGCACTGGTCTGGTCAAGGCACATATGGGAGTTGATGCTTCCAGCTCCTCCCCCCTTTCTCTCTTTCTCTCTCTCTCTCTCACTCTGTGTCTCCTCTCTAAAATGAATAAAATAAAAATAAAATAAATTAAAAATGAACAAGTTTTGAAGAGTGAATTTCACCAAAGAAGATACTCAGATGTTAAATAAGCACATGAAAAGATGCTCAACATCATTAGTCATTGAAAAAATGCAAATAAAAATAAATTCACAATGTGGTGCCATTACACACCAATTAGAATGAGAAATAAACTGATATTTCAAAGTGCTAACAAGAATGCAAAGCAGTTAAAACTCTCAAATACTGCTCGGGGTAATGAAAACGAATACAGCCATTTTGAAAAAGAGTATGAAAGTTTCTAATAAAGTTAAATATACCATATGATAAACAGACAGTCATCATATTACCCAGTAATTCCACATTTAGATGTTTACCCAAGAGAAACAAATACTTTCACACAAGCCTGTACATGAATATTTATATAAGCTTTATTCATAAACAAAAAAAGAGAAGACAAAACAAATGTCCTTAAACCAGTAAATGAATAAACAAATTGCATAACAGCTATACAAAAGTATAGTATTTGCCAAGAAAAATGAATGAACTGTAGCCTGACCTGTGGTGGTGCAGTGGATAAAGCATCAACCTGGAATGTGGAGGTTGCCAGTTCTAAATCCAAACTTGCCTGGCTTGCCTGGTCAATGTACACACGAGAAACAACTATTAGTTGATATTTCCCATTCCTCTCCACCCACCTTTCTCTCTCTCTCTCTCCTCTCTCTAAAATTAATAAATAAAATCTTTAAAAAATAATGAACTACTGATACAACAAACATAAATGAATTACAAATGCTTTTTGTGCAAAGACGCCAGATACAAAATACTACATACTACGTGATTTCATTTATATGACATTCTAAAAAAAGCAAAAGTACAGGTACAAAGAAAAATCACTGGTTGCCATGATTAGGTTTGGGGAAAAGGGTTGACAACAAAAGAGCAGATTAAGGACGTTTTGGGGTGTGATGGAACTTTTCTGCATTTTGTCTGGTAATGGTTACATGATCATGCGTTTGCCAAACCTATATAGCTGTATACCAAAAACAGTAAATTTGATTGTAGGTTAATTTTTTAAAATTAAAAGCAAATATATCTATTTTAAAAAAACAAAGAAAGAAAAGGGCAACTTAAGATCCTATATTACCTCTATTGTTTAACATGTGATCTTAGACAACTGATTTAATATCAAAAAGCTTCATTCTCCAACTTTTAAAATGAAAAATATGTTATTTATCTCACTGGTGTTTGTAAGTTTCAGTTCCCTGAGATCCTTCATTTTCACATATTATGCTTTCTTTCTGAAATGTTTCTTTCTCTTCTCTCTTTCCTACTTTCTTCGGTTAATTCTTATTTATCCTTTAGGTCTCAGTTTAAATATTATTTCCTCATAAAAGCACACTGCAGAGAGTACTTTCATTACATAACTTCTCACATCTATATTTAAATAACTGTATTCAATGTCTCTTTCACAAAATGGTAAACTCCATAAGAAAGGAGACTGTTTGAATTGTTTTTATCAGAAGCCAAGCAACCAGAATGCCTAGAACACTGGTTAATATTCCATAAACACTTATAGAGCAATGTGCAAAGACCAATACACACTGCATTTTCTATGGTTTTATTTTTTCCTAATAGCTTTATCTTTCTCATATATATGTATATATTTACATACATACATATCTTAGTTTTTATCATTCTCACTCTATATACATACAAGTGTCTATATGTATGCTTATGTGCATATGCCTGTATATATATTCATATATATAGTGGAATATAATATACATACCATCAACAAAGTTTCTTGGTAAATTTCCATTAAAAAAGAACAAATATTAAATTAAACACAAGCTGGCTTTAGAGATGGCGATAGAGTAGGCGGACGTACCAACTTCCAACTCCCAGAACCAAAGTGGATTATAACTCAATTTTAAGAACCATCATCTGGATAAACCAACTTTGAACTAAACTAAGTGGACCCTTCAACCAAGGAACACAGAAGAAGCCACATTGAGACTGGTAGGAATAGCGAAAACGCGAAGAGGGCTGTCCAGCTCCCCGGAGCAAACGGCAACCCGTAGAGACCCACACGGCGGAAGGAGAGTTTGGCGCAGAGGGAGGGACCTGGGTCCCAGGAACCAAGCCCCAGCTTGCAGTCCAAGAGCCTAGAAGAGGCGTATGGACAGTATTGAGCTGTGAAGCAAGTGAGGATACTGTTTGTGAAAAAGAGATAGTTTTCTCAGACCCAAGAATCTTTTCAAAGGGACAGCGCAGAAATCCTCTCTCACAACCACGCAGCCGGGGCTCCGGTGAACGAAGACAGAGGAGAGGAACAGAGCAGCGGGAACAGAGAGTGGACTGAAGGCACGAGGACACTCTGAGGGACAGCCATCCTGACCCCTGGGCTAAGTCATTTCCCTAATCGAAAACGAATATTTCCCCTAGAACTACCAATACCAGCAAAGGGAGACAGGATGCTAGCCAAACAAGCTCTCCCGCGGCAATTAGAGCAGAGCTGCTTAGAGGGAGGTAGCTACCAAGCCTACAGTGTGGAGACTTAAGACACTGCCATCTCTCTGAGGGTTGCTGAAGGGATGTTGGCGGCAGGACGCTGAAACGCGGTCCTGTCGGCGTGGGCGGAGGCACAACCGATGTGAGCTCGGTCTAGCCCAGGAGGGGCGGAGGGGATGTGCGAAAGCAGTCCGGCAGCTGCGGGCCCGCCTGTGACCCCACTTGTGGGGAAAAATATGGGGAGAGATCGGCTCTGCGACCCTGCGCAAGCCGGCCCTGACCTCAGAAACGGGGATAGGACCAGGGACGGGCGAGGGGCTCGCGGCTGAGCTCACGCTGCCAACCCCGCCCAGACGGAAAAACTGCGGTGGTTTGAAACCCTACGTGCCAGCGAGCTGGCTTTCACAGCTGAGCTCACGCTACTAGCCCCGCCCGGCCAGAGAAACCCCGGTGGTTAGAAATCCTATGTGCGCACGAGCTGGCTTTCACGGCTGAGCTCATGCTACTAGCCCCGCCTGGCCAGAGAAATCCTGGCGGTTGGCCATCCTACGTGCACGAGCTGGCGCTAAACGTGGGGGCGTGGTAGAATCCGGATAGATCGGAAGCTAGCAGCTGAGCGGAAGCCAGCAAACACGCCAGCCCCAATAAACCGTGGTTTGCAACCCTGTGCAGGAGGGCCCCAGCCTCGAGGGTGGGGCTAAATTCTGGACGGGCAAAGGCTCACAACTGAGAGCACATCAAAAGCCCCGCCCAACCCGCAAAACTGTGGCGAGCAGGCTATGACTGCGGGGGCTGGGCGTAAGCCTTCCGGAAATGGGCTGGGTCCGAAGCTGAGCAAAGGTGCTCACCTCTGGCCTTGGTGCTAAGGCTTGTAGCTTGACTGAAACCCCCTCCCGCGGGGGAGAGGAGAAAATCACAGCAACAGCGGCAGTAGGCTGTCGCTGGCAACGCCCATCCCCAACCACCCTAGACAGCGGCAGAGGGGGTGGCAGGCCTGCAGACAGACCACACCTAGAGAACACAAAGGGAACACCTACTGGTCTCCAGTGCCCACAACTTGCCTATACACAGATAAAATGGGCAGGCAGAGGAATGCAAACCAAATGAATCAAGAGGAAATCCCCAGAGAAGGACCTGAATGAACCAGATATAACCAAACTACCAGAAGCAGAATTTAGAATAATGATAGTTAGGATGTTCAAAGAAATTAGAGCAACAATGGATAGTCATTATGAACACCTAAATAAAGAGATAACAAGTATAAAAAACGAAATTGAAATAATAAAAAAGAATCACACAGAAATGACAAATACAGTATCAGAACTGAAGGTCACAGTGGAAGGAATTAAAAGCAGGACGAACCACGCCGAGGATCGAATCAGTGAGTTAGAGGACACAATAAACAAAGTTACAGAAGCAGAGAAGAAAAAGGAAAAGAGACTCAAAAAATGTGAGGAAACTCTAAGGGAGCTCTGTGACAACATGAAGAGAAACAACATTCGCATCATAGGGGTGCCTGAAGAAGAGGAGAGAGGACAGGAAATGGAAACTTTGTTCAATCAAATCATAGCAGAAAACTTTCCTAAATTAAGGCTGGGAAACACTCCACACGTTCAAGAAGCACACAGAACTCCATTAAAGAGAAACCCAAAAAAATCTACACCAAGACATATCATATTTAAAATACCAAAGCTAATGGATAAAGAAAAAATCTTAAAAGCTCCTAGAGAAAAAAAAGCTATCACCTACAAAGGAGCCCCCATAAGGATGACATCCGAATTCTCAACAGAAACACTTGAGGCCAGAAGGGAATGGCAAGATATAATCAAAGTAATGCAGAACAAGAACCTAAAACCAAGACTACTCTATCCAGCAAGGCTAACATTTAAAATTGGAGAAATAAAGAGCTTTCCAAACAAAGAAAGCCTCAAGGAATTCATTAAAACCAAACCAATTCTGCAAGAGATACTAAGGGGCCTGTTGTGAACAGTTCAAAGGGAGAAAAGAATAGAGCAAAAGAAGAATACAGCTTTAAAGAATAAAATGGCAATAAACAACTACATATCAATAATAACCTTCAAAGTAAATGGATTAAATGACGCAATCAAAAGACATAGGGTAGCTGCGTGGATAAAGAAACAGGACCCATACATATGCTGTCTACAAGAGACACACCTTTAAAAAAAAGATGCACATAGACTGAAGGTAAAAGGATAGAAAAAAATATTTCATGCAAATGGAAATGAAAAAAAAGCCGGGGTAGTAGTACTTATACCTGACAAAATGGACTTTAAAACAAAGGCTGTAGTAAGAGATAAAGAAGGACACTACATAATGATAAAGGGAACAATTCAACAGGAAGATATACCTATTATAAATATCTACGTACAAAATATAGGAGCCCCGACATACATAAAGCAGACTTTGATGGATATAAAGGGCGAGATTAACAGCAATACTATCATAGTAGGGGATTTCAATACTCCACTAACAACACTGGATAGATCCCCAAGTAAGAAAACGCTTGAAGCAAGATGGTGATGGAGTAGGCGGACGTACCTACTTCCAACTCCCAGAACCAAAGTGGATTATAACTCAATTTTAAGAACCATCATCTGGATAAACCAACTTTGAACTAAACTAAGTGGACTCTTCAACCAAGGAACCCAGAAGAAGCCACATTGAGACTGGCAGGAATAGCGAAAACGCAAAGAGAGGTGCCCAGCTCCTTGGAGCAAACGGCAGCCCGGAGAGACTGACATGGCGGGAGGGGCACTTTGGCGGAGAGGGAGGAACCTGGGTCCCAGGAACCAAGTCCCAGCCTGCAGTCCCAGAGCCTAGAAGAGGCGTTTGGACAGTTTTGAGCTGTGAAACAAGTGAGGGAGCTCCAAGGCCTACAGTGTGGAGTATTAGGTCCCTTCCTACTCTGCTGAGGGTTGCTGAAGGGTTTGGGGCGGCAGGACGCTGAAACGCGGTTCTATCGGCATGGGCAGAGGCCAAGCCGGTGTGAGCTCAGTCTAGCCCAGCAGGGTCGGAGGGGACGCGCGAAAGCGCTCCGGAAGCTGCAGGCCCGCCTGTAATGCCACCTACGGGGACAAAGCGGGAGGCCAGGAACGAGCAGAAATCTGCTCTGCGACCCTGCGCAAGCCGGCCCTGATGGTGGGGACCGGGCTAGGACCAGTGACGGGCGGGGGCTAGGGGCTGAGCTCACGCTACCAGCCCCAACCGGCTGGAGAAACCGCGGTTTGCCATTATACGTGCTCGAGCTGGCTCCGAGCGTGGGAACGTGGTAGACCCCGAGACAAGTGAAAGCTCGCAGCTGAGCCCACACTACTATTCTCGCCTGGCCGGAGAAACCGCGGATTGCCATTCTACGTGCACGAGCGGGCTACGAATGAGGGGGTGGGGTAGAGACCGGGACGAGCGGAAGTACGCAGCTGAGCGGAAGCCAGCAAACACGCCCGGCCCAATAAACCTGGGTGTGTGACCCTGCGCAGAAAGGCCCTGGCCTCGAGGGCGGGGCTAAAGCTCCGGACGAGCAAAGGCTCACAGCTGAGAGCACGTTAAAAGCCCCGCCCAACCCGCGAAACTATGGAGAGCAGGCTCTGACTGCGGGTTCTGGGCGGACGTCCGGAAACAGGCTGGGTCCGCTGATGAGCAAATGTGCTCACCTCTACCCTTGGTCCTGAGGCTTCTGACTTGAGTGACAGCCCCTCCCGCGGAGGAGAGGCAGAAATCACAGCAAAAGCCACAGTAAGCCAGCGCTGGAAACGCCTATACCCAACCACCCTAGACAGCGGCAGAGGGGGTGGGGAGACTGCAGACAGACCACACCTAGAAACACAAAGGCAACACCTACTGGACTCCAGTGCCCACAACTTGCTTATACACAGACAAAATGGGCAGGCAGAGGAATGCAAACCAAATGAATCAAGAGGAAATCCCCAGAGAAAAACCTGAATGAACCAGATATAACCAAACTACCAGAAGCAGAATTTAGAATAATGATAGTTAGGATGTTCAAAGAAATTAGAGCAACAATGGATAGTCATTATGAACACCTAAATAAAGAGATAACAAGTATAAAAAATGAAATTGAAATAATAAAAAAGAATCACACAGAAATGACAAATACAGTATCTGAACTGAAGATCACAATGGAAGAAATTAAAAGCAGGATGAACCACGCTGAGGATCGAATCAGCGAGTTAGAGGACACAATAAACAAAGGCACAGAAGCAGAGAAAAAAAAGAAAAAGAAACTCAAAAAATGTGAGGAAACTCTAAGGGAGCTCTGTGACAACATGAAGAGAAACAACATTCGCATCATAGGGGTGCCTGAAGAAGAGAAGAGAGGACAGGAAATGGAAACTTTGTTCAATCAAATCATAGCAGAAAACTTTCCTAAATTAAGGCTGGGAAACACTCCACACGTTCAAGAAGCACACAGAACTCCATTAAAGAGAAACCCAAAAAGATCTACACCAAGACACATCATAGTTAAAATACCAAAGCTAATGGATAAAGAAAAAATTTTAAAAGCTGCTAGGAAAAAAAAGGCTATCACCTACAAAGGAGCCCCCATAAGGATGACATCCGAATTCTCAACAGAAACACTTGAGGCCAGAAGAGAATGGCAAGATATAATCAAAGTAATGCAGAACAAGAACCTAAAACCAAGACTACTCTATCCAGCAAGGATAACATTTAAAATTGAAGGAGAAGTAAAGACCTTCCCAGAAAAAGAAAGCCTGAGGGAATTCATAAAAACCAAACCAATTCTGCAAGAGATATTAAGGGGCCTCTTGTGAATAGTTTAAAGGGAGGAAAGAATAGAGCAAAAGAAGAATACAGCTTTAAAGAATAAAATGGCAATAAACAACTACATATCAATAATAACCTTAAATGTAAATGGATTAAATGATCCAATCAAAAGACATAGGGTAGCTGCGTGGATAAAGAAACAGTACCCATACATATGCTGTCTACAAGAGACACACCTTAAAACAAAAGATGCACATAGACTGAAGGTAAAAGGATGGAAAAAAATATTTCATGCAATTGGAAATGAAAAAAAAGCAGGGGTAGCAATACTTATATCTGACAAAATGGACTTTAAAACAAAGGCTGTAGTAAGAGATAAAGAAGGACACTACATAATGATAAAGGGAACAATTCAACAGGAAGATATAATGACTATAAATATCTACGTACCAAATATAGGAGCCCCGACATACATAAAGCAGACTTTGATGGATATGAAGGGCGAGATTAACAGCAATACTATCATAGTACTGGATTTCAATACCCCACTAACAACACTGGATAGATCCTCAAGAAAGAAAATTAATAAAGAAACAGCAGACTTAAAGGATACACTAGATCAACTTGATCTAATAGATATCTTCAGAACTTTTCACTCTAAACAGTAGAATATACATTCTTCTCAAGCGCTCATGGTACGTTTTCTAGGATAGACCACATGTTAGGATACAAAAATGGTCTCAATAAATTTAAAAAGATTGAAATCATATCAAGCATTTTCTCTGATCACAATGCCATGAAACTAGAAATTAACCACAAAAGAAAAACTGAAAAATACTCAAACACTTGGAAACTAAATAGCACGATATTAAATAATGAATGGATTAACAGTGATATCAAAGAAGAAATAAAAAAGTTTCTAGAAACTAATAATAATGAGCATATATCAAATCAAAATTTATGGGACACAGTAAAAGCAGTACTGAGAGGGAAGTTCATTGCACTACAGGCATATCATAAGAAGCTAGAAAAAGCTCAAATAAGCAACCTGACCCTGCAGCTAAAAGAACTAGAAAAACAACAACAAATAAAAGCCAAGACAAGTAGAAGGAAAGAAATAATAAAGATCAGAGCAGAAATAAATGACATAGAGGCTAAGGAAACAATTCAGAGGATCAATGAAACCAGAAGCTGGTTCTTTGAAAAGGTAAACAAGATTGATGAACCTTTAACTAGACTCACCAAGAAAAAAAGAGAGAGGTCTCAAATAAATAAAATTAAAAAGGACAGTGGAGAAATAACAAGTGACACAACAGAAATACAAAGCATTGTAAGAAAATACTATGAAGAACTGTATGCGAAAAAATTAGACAATCTAGATGAAATGGACAAATTTCTTGAATCATATAAACTTCCAAAAATCAATCTGGAAGAATCAGAACACCTAAACAGACCAATTACAACAAATGAGATTGAAACAGTTATCAAAATACTCCCAAAAAAGAGAAGTCCTGGGCCTGATGGCTTCACAAGTGAATTCTATCAAAAATTCAAAGAAGAACTAACTCCTATCCTCCTCAAGCTATTTCAAAAAATTCAAGAGGAAGGAAGACTTCCAAACTTCTTTTATGAGGCAAGCATAATTCTGATCCCAAAACCGGGCAAAGACAACACAAAGAAAGAAAATTATAGGCCTATATCCCTGATTAATTGAGATGCTAAAATTTTCAACAAAATATTAGCCAACCGGATCCAGCAATATATGAGAAAAATCATACACCATGATCAAGTGGGATTTATTCTGGAGAGGCAAGGCTGGTTCAATATTCGCAAATCAATCAATGTGATTCATCACATAAACAAAAGGAAGGACAAAAAACACATGATAATTTCAATAGATGCAGAAAAGGCATTTGATAAAATCCAGCACCCATTCATGCTCAAAACTCTCAGTAAAGTGGGAATACAAGGAACATTCCTTAACATGATAAAGGCCATCTACGACATACCCACGGCAAACATCATACTAAATGGACAAAAATTAAAAGCAATACCCTTAAGATCAGGAACCAGGCAGGGTTGCCCATTTTCACCACTCTTATTCAACATAGTTCTGGAAGTCCTAGCTATAGCAATCAGACAAGAAGATGAAATAAAAGGCATCCAAATTGGAAAAGAAGAAGTAAAACTGTCACTATTTGCAGATGATAGGATATTGTATATAGAAAACCCTAAAGTCTCAGTCAAAAAACTACTGGACCTTATAAATGAATTCAGCAAGGTGGCAGGATATAAGATTAATACAAAGAAATCAGAGGCATTTCTGTATACAAACAATGAACTGTCAGCAAAAGAAATTAAGGAAACAATCCCCTTCACTATTGCAGCCAAAAACATAAAAGACCTAGGAGTAAATTTAACCAAGGAGGTTAAGGACTTGTACTCAGAAAATTATAAAACATTGATAAAAGAAATCAAGGAAGATACAAACAAGTGAAAGCATATACCGTGCTCATGGCTAGGAAGAATAGACATCATTAAAATGTCTATATTACCCAAAGCAATTTATAAATTCAATGCAATACCAATTAAAATACCAATGACATACTTCAAAGATATAGAACACATATTCCAAAAATTTATATGGAACCAAAAAAGATCACAAATAGCCTCAGCAATCCTAAAAAGAAAAAATAAAGCAGGAGGTATCACTCTTCTGGATATCAAGGTCTACTACAAGGCCATTATACTCAAGACAGCTTGGTACTGGCATAAGAACAGACACATTGATCAATGGAACAGAACAGAGAACCCAGAAATAAACCCGCAGCTTTATGGACAACTGATATTTGACAAAGGAGGAAAGAACATACAGTGGAGTAAAGACAGCCTCTTTCACAAATGGTGTTGGGAAAATTGGACATCTACCTGCAAAAAAATGAAACTAGACCATCAACTTATACCATTCACAAAAACAAATTCAAAATGGATAAAAGACTTACACATAAGCCGTGAAACTATAAGCATCTTAGAAGAAAACATGGGCAGCAACCTCTCCGACATCTGTAGCAGCAGTATATTTGGTGATTTATCTCCACGGGCAAATGAAATAAAAGGCAAGATAAACAAATGGGACTATATCAAACTAAAAAGTTTTTGCACAGCTAAAGACAATAAGACCGAATAAAAAAACAAACCACACAATGGGAGAACATATTTGACAGCACGTTGGATAAGGGGTTAATAACCAAAATTATAAAGAACTTATAAAACTCAACACCAGGAAGACAAACAATCCAATCAAAAAATGGGAAAAAGAAATGAATAGAAATTTTTCCAAGGAAGACATATAGATGGCCAAAAGACAAGTGAAAAAATGCTCAACATCACTAATTATTAGAGAAATGCAAATTAAAACCACAATGAGGTATCACCTCACAGCAGTCAGAATGGCGCTCATCAGCAAAACAACACAGAATAAGTTCTGGCGAGGATGTGGAGATAAGGGAACCCTCCTGCACTGCTGGTGAAAATGCAGACTGGTGCAGCCACTGTGGAAAAGTTTGGAGATTCCTCAAAAAATGAAAAATCGAACTGCCTTTTGACCCGGCTACCCCACTTTTAGTAATATACCCTAAGAACACCATAACACTGTTTGAAAAGAAGAAATGCGCCCCCATGTTTGTGGCAGCATTGTTCACAATAGCGAAGATCTGGAAACAGCCCAAGTGTCCGTCAGAAGACGAGTGGATTAAAAAGCTTTGGTACATATATACTATGGAATACTACTCGGCCATAAGAAATGATGACATTGGATCATTTACAACAAAATGATTGTACCTTGATAACATTATACGGAGTGAAATAAGTAAATCAGAAAAAAAAACTGAGAACAGCATGAATTCATACATAGGTGGGACATAAAAGTGAGACTATGAGACATGGACAAGAGTGTGGTGGTTACGGGGTGGGGGAAGGGAGGGGAGGGTGGAAAAGGGAGAAGGGTACGGGCACAGGGAAAACCAGATAGAAGGTGACAGAGGACAATTTGACTTTGGGTGATGGGTATGCAACACAATTGAATGATAAGATAATCTGGAGATGTTTTCATTGTACATATGTACCCTGACTTATTGGTGTCACCACATTAAAGTTAATAAAAATAAATAAAAAAAATTAAATACAGGCTGACATTTTTACTAGCTTTTCTTCATTTGTAATCATTAGTATTAACTGAAACTGACAAAAATGACAATATGATAGACCTACTGTATATCCATAAATTAATAAATTAGTTGGCACTTGATGTATACATATCATATGTATACATATGTATGCATCAGATCATTGTTAGGGACACATTATTGGGCACATACACAATTTGCAGATCATTGATGGGCACACATCTAAACATATACACAGAAAAGCACTTGGGAACCAACTTGTTTCTTTATTATAAATGCTGTCAAAAATGTTAAAAATGTGACTTTCAAGAAATTCAAAGCATGAGTTATAGATTACCCTATATGCACTATAGTTGTTATCACAGACAGTGAGTAAGTGTCAGGGAGTCTCCCCAGTTAACCAAGATGGCTGCAGGGGGAGGTACTTACACCCAAGTACGCCAAAAGCTGGAAACATGAATGGACAGTGAGGACCCTGGCACACGAAAAGCTGGCAAGGTAAATGGACAGAGCCCTAGCATGCCAAAAGCTAGCAAAATAATTGGATATTTTTCCCTTCCCTATCCCTATAAGAAATGTTGTCTTGAGCAGGAAGATGAGATGGTCTTTGAGATAGCAGTTCACCATCCTCTCAGGTGTTGGCACCTGAATAAACCTCTTTCCTTTCGCACCTGTCACAACTTTTACTTGTGTTTCAGCAGACAGCAGAACCTGTGCTTGTGTGTTCAGTTACATAGTGACAAATCACTCACTGTAGGGTGGCTGGCAGTACAATTAATTAGCTGGAATTCAATAATGAATATTCTCCAAAGTAAATCCCCAGAAAGCCATTTTAGATCTTTAAATTGGCCATATATAAATTATCTAACGCAATAAGCACCCTACAGTGCAGGTATGTAAGGTATTACTATCCCCCATTTATTAAATCAGTAACTGATACTCTGAATGGCTCAGTGTAGATAACAACGCTAATAAATGGTTCGATGGACATTCATACTCAACCACCATGCTGTCCGAGATGTTAGCCACTCACCATATGTGGCTACTAAACACCTAGAGTGTCACCAATCCAAATCAAGAGGTGCTGTAGGTGTAAAATACATACCATATATTGACTATTGGCACAAGGTAAAGAACGTATAATATAGTACATCATTAACTTTTTTTATTTTTATTAATTTTAATAGGGTGACATTAATAAATCAGGGTACATATGTTCAAAGAAAACATCTCCAGGTTATCTTATCATTCAATTATGTTACATACCCATCACCCAAAGTCAGATTGTCCTCTGTCACCTTCTACCTGGTTTTCTTTGTGCCCTCCCCACCCCCCTCTCCCTCCCTCTCCCCCCCTTCCCCAACCCCATAACCACCACACTCTTGTCCATGTCTCATAGTCTCACATTTATGTCCCGTCTATGTATGAAATCATGCTATTCTCAGTTTTTTTCTGTTTTACTTATTTCACTCCGTATAATGTTATCAAGGGCCATCCATGTTGTTGTAAAAGATCCAATGTCATCATTTCTTATGGCTGAGTAGTATTCCGTAGTATATATGTACCAAAGCTTTTTAATCCACTCGTCCTCTGACAAACACTTGGGCTGTTTCCAGATCTCCGCTATTGTGAACAATGCTGCCACGAACATGGGGGCATATTTCATCTTTTCGAACAGTGCTATGGTGTTCTTAGGGTATATTCCTAAAAGTGGGATAGCTGGGTCAAAAGGCAGTTCGATTTTTCATTTTTTGAGGAATCTCCATACTGTTTTCCACAGTGGCTGCACCAGTCTGCATTCCCACCAGCAGTGCAGGAGGGTTCCCTTCTCTCCACATCCTCGCTAGAACTTATTCTGTGTTGTTTTACTGATGAGCGCCATTCTGACTGGTGTGAGGTGATATCTCATTGTGGTTTTAATTTGCATTTCTCTAATGATTAGTGATGTTGAGCATTTTTTCATATGCTTGTTGGCCATCTGTATGTCCTCTTTGGAGAAATTTCAATTCATTTCTTTTGCAAATTTTTTGATTGGATTGTTTGTCTTCCTGGTGTTGAGTTTTATAAGTTCTTTATAAATTTTGGTTATTAACCCCTTATCACATGTGTGTCGAATATATTCTTCCATTGTGTGGTTTGTCTTTTTATTCTGTTTTTATTGTCTTTAGCTGTGCAAAAACTTTTTAGTTTGATATAGTCCCATTTGTTTATCATGCCTTTTATTTCATTTGCCCATGGAGATAAATCGCCAAATATATTGCTGCTACAGATGTCAGAGAGCTTGCTGCCTGTGTTTTCTTCTAAGATGCTTATGGTTTCACGACTTACATTTAAGTCTTCTATCCATTTTGAGATTGTTTTTGTGAATGGTGTAAGTTGATGGTCTAGTTTCATTTTTTTGCAGGTAGATGTCCAATTTTCCCAACACCATTTGTGAAAGAGGCTGTCTTTACTCCATGGTATGCTCTTTTTTCCTTTGTCAAATATCAGTTGTCCATAAAGCTGCGGGTTTATTTCTAGGTTCTCTGTTCTGTTCAATTGATCTATATGCCTGTTCTTATGCTAGTACCAGACTGTCTTGAGTACAATGGCCTTGTAGTAAACCTTGATATCCAGAAGAGTGATACCTCCTGCTTTATTTTTTCTTTTTAAGATTGCTGAGGCTAGACTGTGGGTGGAGGCTGGGGTGCGAACAAAAAAAAAAAAAAAAAAGGTTGCTGAGGCTATTTGTGTTCTTTTTCAGTTCCATATAAATTTTTGGAATATGTGTTCTATATCTTTGAAATATGTCATTGACATTTTAATTGGTACTGCACTGAATTTATAAATTGCTTTGGGTAATATAGACATTTTAATGATGTTTATTCTTCCTAACCATGAGCACGGTATATGCTTCCACTTGTTTGTATCTTCCTTGATTTCTTTTATCAATGTTTTATAATTTCCCGAGTACAAGTCCTTAACCTCCTTGGTTAAATTTACTCCTAGGTACTTTATTTTTTTGGTTGCAATAGTGAAGGGGATTGTTTCCTTAATTTCTTTTGCTGATAGTTCACTGTTGGTATATAGAAATGCCTCTGATTTCTGAGTATTAATTTTATATCCTGCCACCTTGCTGAATTCATTTATCAGGTCCAGTAGTTTTTTGACTGAGGCTTTAGAGTTTTCTATATACAATATCCTATCATCTACAAATAATGACAGTTTTACCTCTTCTTTTCCAATTTGGATGCCTTTTATTTCTTCTTCTTGTCTGACTGCTGTAGCTTGGACTTCTAGAATTATGTTGAATGAGAGTGGTAAAAGGGGGCACCCCTGCCTGGTTCTTGATCCTAAGGGGATTGCGTTTAATTTTTGCCCATTTAGTATGATGTTTACTTTGGGTTTGTCATAGATGGCCTTTATCATGTTAAGGAATATTCCCTGTATTCCCACTTTACTGAGAGCTTTGAGCATGAATGTGTGCTGGACTTTATCAAATGTTTTTTCTGCATCTATTGAAATTATCATGTGATTTTTGTCCTTCCTTTTGTGTATGTGATGAATCACATTGATTGATTTGCAAATATTGAACCAGCCTTGCCTTTCCAGAATAAATCCCACTTGATCATGATGTATGATTTTTTTCATATATTGCTGAATCCGGTTGGCTAATATTTTGTTGAGCATTTTAGCATCTAAATTCATCAGGGATATTGGACTATAATTTTTTTTCTTTGTGTTATCTTTGCCCGGTTTCTGGATCAGAATTATATTTGCCTAATAAAAGAAGTTTGGAAGTCTTCCTTCCTCTTGAATTTTTTGAAATAGCTTGAGAGGATAGGAGTTAGTTCTTTGAATTTTTGGTATAATTCACTTGTGAAGCCATCAGGCCCAGGACTTTCTTTTTTGGGAACTGTTTCAATCTCATTTGTTGTAATTGGTCTGTTTAGGTGTTCTGATTCTTCCAGATTGATTTTTGGAACATTATATGATTCAAGAAATTTCTCCATTTCACCTAGGTTTCCTAATTTTTTGGCACAGAGTTCTTCATAGTATTTTCTTACAATACTATGTATTTCTGATGTGTCAGTTGTTATTTCTCCACTCTCATTTCTAATTTTATTTATTTGAGTCCTCTCCCTTTTTTTCTTGGTGAGTCTAGTTAAAGGTTCATCGATATTGTTTACCTTTTCAAAGAACCAGCTCCTGGTTTCATTGATCCTCTGTATTGTTTCCTTAGCCACTATGTCATTTATTTCCGCTCTGATCTTTATTATTTTCTTCCTTCTACTAGACATGGGCTTTAATGCTGTTGTTTTTCTAGTTCTTTTAGATCAGTGGTTGTTAACCTGAGTTCTATCGAACCCTAGGCGTTCAATGAGTTGGTCTCAGGGGTTAGGAGAAGCCTTTCCTGAGGAGGCCAGAATAAAGTAATACCGTAATTTGTTGTGAGTTCATGCACGTTTTTTGGTTTCGTTCTTTGAGCAAGGTGATGTTCATGCATGGCTCATTTTGTGCACCAGTAAAAAAAACATATACCTATGTCTTGAATTTGGGGGAAAAAAACCATTTTTTATTTATCACTAAAGAAGGGTTCGGTGAATGCACATATGAAACTGGTGGTTTCGGTACCTCAAAAAAGGTTAAGAATCATTGTTTTAGATGCAGGGTCAGGTTGCTTATTTGAGCTTTTTCTAGCTTCTTATGGTATGCCTGTAGTGCTATGAACTTCTCTCTCAGTACTGCTTTTGCTGTGTCCCATAAATTTTGAGTTGATGTTTGCTCATTATCATTCGTTTCTAGAAACCTTTTTATTTCTTCTTTGATATCATTGTTAATTCTTTCATTATTTAATTACATGCTATTTAGTTTCCAAGTGTTTGAGTATTTTTCAGTTTTTCTTTTGTGGTTAATTTCTAGTTTCATGGCATTGTGATCAGAGAAAATGCTTGATATGATTTCAATCTTCTTAAATTTGTTGAGATGACTTTTGTGTCTTAACATTTGGTCTATCCTAGAGAATGTACCATGAGCGCTTGAAAAGAATATATATTCTACTGCTTTAGGGTGAAATTTCTGAAGATATCTATTAAATCAAGTTGATCTAGTGTATCCTTTAAATCTGCTGTTTATTAATTTTCTTTCTTGAGGATCTATCCAGTGATATTAGTGGGGTATTGAAATCCACTACTATTATAGTATTGCTGTTAATCTCGCCCTTTATATCCATCAAAGTCTGCTTTATGTATGTCGGGGCTCCCATATTTGGTGCGTAGATATTTATAATGATTATATCTTCCTGTTGAATTTTTCCCTTTATCATTATGTAGTGTCCTACTTTATCTCTTACTACAGCCTTTGTTTTAAAGTCCATTTTGTCAGATATAAGTATTGCTACCCCGGCTTTCTTTTCATTTTGGTTGCATGAAATATTATTTTTCATCCTTTTATCTTCAGTCTATGTGCATCTTTTGTTTTAAAGTGTATTTCTTGTAGACAGCATATGTATGGGTCCTGTTTATTTATCCACGCAGCTACCCTATGTTTTTTGATTGCGTCATTTAATCCATTTACATTTAAGGTTATTATTGATATGTAGATGTTTATTGCCATTTTATTCTTTAAAGCTGTGTTCTTCTTTTGCTATATTCTTTTCCCCCTTTGAACTGTTCACAACAGGTCCCTTAGCATCTCTTGCAGAATTGGTTTGGTTTTAATGAATTCCTTGTGGCTTTTTTTTCTGGGAAGCTCTTTACTTCTCCTTCAATTTTAAACATTAGCCTTGCTGGATAGAGTAGTCTTGGTTGTAGGTTCTTGTTCTGCATTACTTTGATTATATCTTGCCATTCCCTTCTGGCCTCAAGTGTTTCTGTTGAGAATTCGGATGTCATCCTTATGGGGGCTCCTTTGTAGGTGATAGCCTTTTTATCTCTAGAAGCTTTTAAAATTTTCTCCTTAACCCTTAGCTTTGGTATTTTAACTATGATGTGTCTTGGTGTCAATTTCTTTGAGTTTCTCTTTAATGGAGTTCTGTGTGCTTCTTGAACGTGTGAAACATTTTCCAGCCTTAATTTAGGGAAGTTTTCAACTATGATTTGATTGAACAATGTTTCTATCCATTCTTCTTTCTCTTCATCTTTGGGAACCCCTATGATCTGATGGTATTTCTCTTCGTATTGTCAGAGATCTCCCTTAGAGTTTCCTCATTTTTTGAGTCTCTTTTCTTTTTCCTGCTCTGCTTCTGTGCCTTTGTTTATTTTGTCCTCTAACTCTCTGATTTGATCCTCAGCTTCATCCATCCTGCTTTTAATTCCTTCCACTGTGGTCTTCAGTTCTGATACTATATTCGTCATTTCTGTCTGATTCTTTTTTATTATTTCAATTTCCTTTTTTATATTTGTTATCTCTTTTTTTAGGTGTTTGTAATGACTATCCATTGTTGCTCTAATTTCTTTGAACATCCTAACTATCATTAATTTAAACTCTGCAACTGGTAATTTGGTTATATCTGGTTCATTTAGGTCCTTCTCTGGGGATTTCTCTTGATTCATTTGGTTTGCATTCCTCTGCCTGCCCATTTTGTCTGTGCATAAGAAGGGTGTGGCCACTGGAGTGTTGCCTCTGTGTTTCATAGGTGTGGTCTGTCTCCAGGCCCGCCATCCCCTCTTCCGCTGCCTAGGGTGGTTGGGTATGGGCATTACCGGCCCCGGCCAACTGAGGCTGTTGCTGCGATTTCTGCCTCTCCTCTGCAGGAGGGGCTGTGTTCTGGTGCCCGGCTCTACAAGCCTCAGCCTGTCTGGAGCTTCGCCTCATCCCACACATGGGGTTGAGCACCGCACTCAATCCATAAGCCTCAGCACCAAGGGTAGGGGTGAGCACCTTTGCTCAGCTGTGGACCCTGCCTGTTCCCGGGCTTCCACCCAGCTCCCAGAGTCAGAGCCTGCTCGCCATGGTTTCTCAGGTCCAGCGTGGCTGCTTGCGTGCGCTCAGCTGCAAGCCTCTGCCTGTTATGGGCTTTATCCCCACCTCCATGGTCAGGGCCGGCTCACGCAGAGTCGCAAACCTCGGAGAACAGGTGATGCTGCGCGCCCATGGGCCCCTGCTCAGCAGCAGATCTCTGTTTGTTCCTGGCCTCCGCTATTTTCCCGCAGGTGGGGCTGCAGGCAGGCCCGCAGCTGCCAGACTGCTTTCGCGCGTCCCCTCCACCCCTGCTGGGCTAGACTGAGTTCACGCTTGCTGGGCCTCCGGCCCCGCCGACAGAACCACATTTCAGCGTCCCACCGCCACCATCCCTCCAGCAAGCCCTCAGCAGTGTGCGTAGGGGCACTGCAGTTCAGACCCTAACACAGTGGTTCTTAACCTTTTTTGAGGTACCGGACCCACCAATTTCATATGTGCATTCACTAAACCCTTCTTTAGTGATAAAGAAAATATGATTTGTTTTTCAAAATTCAAGACATAGGTATATATTTTTTTACTGGTGCACAAAATGAGCCGTACATGAACATCACCTTGCTCAAAGAACAAAACCAACAAGGTGCATGAACTCACAACAAATTATGGTATTACTTTATTCTGGCTTCCACGGCAGAGGCTTCTCCGAACCCCTGAGACCGACTCATCAAACCCCTAGGGTTTGATAGAACCCAGGTTAAGAACCACTGCCCTAACACTCCATACTGTAGTCCTGGAAGCTCTCTCCAGCTAAGCACATCTGCTGTAAGTGCTGTGGGAAAGCTTGTTTGGCTGGTGTCCTGCCTCCCTTTGCTGGTATTGCTAGTTCCCAGGGATATATTCGTTTTAGATTAGGGAAGTGACTCAGCCCAGGGGTTAGGGTGACTGTCTCTCAGAGTGTTTCTCCCTGTGCCTTCCAGTCCACAATTCTCTTCCCGCTGCTCTGGTCCTCTCTCCTCTGTCCCCATTCCCTGGAGCCCCGGGTGAGTCGTTGTGAGAGAGGTTTTCTGCGCTGTCCCTTTAAGAATCCTGGGTCTCAGAAAACTGTCTCTTTCTCACAAACAGTATCCTCACTTGTATCACAGCTCAATACTGTCCATACGCCTCTCCCAGGCTCTGGGGCTGCAGGCTGGGGCTTTGTTCCTGGGACCCAGGCCCCTCCCTCTCCGCTAAACTCTCTTCCCACTACGCGAGTCTCTCCGGGCTGCCGTTCGCTCCGGGGAGCTAGCTGGGCAGCCCTTTCCATGTTTTCACTTTTCCTACCAGTCTCAATGTGGCTTCTTCAGTGTTCCTTGGGTGAAGAGTCCACTTAGTTTAGTTCAAAGTTGGTTTATCCAGATGATGGTTCTTAAAATTAAGTTATAATCCACTTTGGTTCTAGGAGTTGGAATTTGGTACATCCGCCTACTCCATCGCCATCTTGCCGTCCCATCATTAACTTTTTATTGCTTAAATGTTGCAATATTTTATGGTGATTACCAGATGGAAAGGGGGATAGGGGAGGAGGAAGAGGGTATGTGGGGGATAAATGGTGATGGAAGGAAATTTGGAGTGGTGAACATACAATACAATATACATGTATTGCATATGTATTATAGAGCTGTACACCCAAAACCTGTATAATTTTATTAACCAATATCACCCCAATAAGTTCAGTTTAAAAAATGAAATATTGTAGATATATTAAATATATTAAAATAAATTTCACCTGGGTTTTTTTTTTACTTTTTTAATGTAGTTACTTGAAAATTTGAAATTATTTATGTGGTTTGTGTTATATTTCATTGGCATTGGATAAACACTCCTGGAGCAGGATGGTTTAACACAGTGGCTCTTAACCTGGGTTCTATCGAACCCTAGGGGTTCGATGAGTCGGTCCCAGGGGTTCAGAGAATCCTCTGCCACGGAGGTCAGAATAAAGTAATACCGTAATTTGTTGTGAGTTCATGAACTTTGTTGGTTTTGTTCTTTGATCAAGGTGATGTTCATGCACGGCTCATTTTGTGCACCAGTAAAAAAACATACCTATGTCTTGAATTTTGAAAAAAAAATCATATTTTATTTATCACGAAAGAAGGGTTTAGTGAATGCGCATATAAAACTGGTGGGTTCCTTACCTCAAAAAAGGTTAAGAACCACTGGTTTAACAATATGAGATATTTGGAGGCTAGTGGCTTTGATTTACATCTCAGACTTCACCACATACTACCAGGGTAACTTTGCAGACATTATTTAATATCACTGAAACGAACTTTCTCATATTTAAAATTAAAATACTGCATTGATAATATAGTACTACTTAAGAGATTAAATGATACCTGAAAGGTCTAACAATGTGTCCTACAATTAACAGTCACTCAATGTTAATTTCCCTTTTCCTTCTCTTTCCCAGCCCATTTCCCTATTAATTTAAGCTGGAGTTAAACTTCTGTAGTGGACACATTTGTCTCAGTGCCTATGATCCCCAATGTCTTGGTCTAGGTTAACACAAACCCCATGACCAGAAAAGCAGATATTGGCTGGTAATTACTGATTAATCCAAGATGGACACATGGCTCAAGCATGACTCCTCTGCAATGCATAGTACGTATATAATACAGTGGGCCCAAATAGTGGATCAATGATAATTTGCTAAATTCATCATATTTGCTCACTATGGAATTCAACCTAGCAATAGACATATATCAGTTAATAACAAGAGAACAAGAGAATAATGAAACAATGGAGAGAGAAACAGAGGTAAAAAAAAAGTTATTCATTCATTCCACAAAAATAGATTGTCTTTAAGGGCTACATGATCTGAGAGGCGCACAGAGAGGAATGAACTCCTAGAGCTTTAAGAGATTCAGAACGTTCTGGTTTCAGCCCACATTTCTCTTGCTATCCTTTTTCTGCCCCTTAAGATAAATAGGTTAAGGTTCTGCTCCTTGAAACCAAAATGATCTAACACAATTTCAAAAGGGAAGACAAAGAAAAGTGGCTTTGTGTTAGTTTTGTGGGTTGTTTTTTTTTTTTTAAAGATAAATGTCTTGCCTGACCAGGCGGTGGCGCAGTGGATAGAGCATCAGACTGGGATGCGGAAGACCCAGGTTTGAAACCCTGAGATCACCAGCTTGAGCAAAGAGCTCGCCAGCTTGGACCCAAGGTCGCTGGCTCCAGCAAGGGGTTGCTTGGTCTGCTGAAGGCCTGCGGTCGGGGCACATGTGAGAAAGCAATCAATGAACAACTAGGGTGTTGCAACGGCAATGAAAAACTAATGATTGATGCTTCTCATTTCTCTCCGTTCCTATCTGTCTGTCCCTATCTATCCCTCCCTGTGACTCTCTCTCTGTGTCCCTATAAAAGAAAAAAAGAGTAAAGAAAATTATATAAATGTCTTGCCCTAGGTAATAAGTCAAGTGAAAAAAAGTTATTCCTCAAAGTGTATAATACCTTTCCTAAAACTGGTAAAAACAACAGAAAGTGACAAGTGTAAACAGGAAGGAGAGTAATGACCCTAAGTATTCTTTTATCTAACAATTGCCACTAGAAATATGCTTTTAAGTGTCTTACCTCCATCGCACAGAATATGCATGCAAAAGTAGAAAATGTCTGCCAGGTACAACTTATAGTCTTATAAGTTCTTAAAAAAGACTTCTTCACTAACACAAATGTAATTCACTTCATCAGTGTCTCCTGACCATTTTTTATAGGGAAGTCTACAGAACTCACTAAAATAATTTGGGATTCTAAGTCAAGGGAGGTAAATACTTCCTCACTCTAATGTATTACTGAACAGGCTTGAAGTCCAGGCCAGAAGTATAATAATGGAATGGACAAAACCAACTAGTTGTTTTACATTGAACCTTTTTTTTGATAAAATACCTCAGTGATTTCAGCAGAAGGACAGGATCTGGTCTCTGAGCTCTAAAGTTCCAGCCCTTGAAAAATGGCTCTCTTGGCAAAAGACACTGGAGGCTGATTTGCAAACCAATTTATTTACTAATTTAAAAGAAAATTTGCTTTATGATTATGTGCAAGAATCACCATGTTAAGAACACAGTGCTGGTTTTAATCACTGCAAGTGGACATTCTCCTAGAAAACGTACCATGAGCGCTTGAGAAGAATGTATATTCTACTGCTTTAGGGTGAAAAGTTCTGAAGATATCTATTAAATCAAGTTGATCTAGTGTATCCTTTAAGTCTGCTGTTTCTTTATTAATTTTCTTTCTTGAGGATCTATCCAGTGTTGTTAGAGGGGTATTGAAATCCCCTACTATGATAGTATTGCTGTTAATCTCGCCCTTTATATCCATCAAAGTTTGCTTTATGTATGTCGGGGCTCCTATATTTGGTGCATAGATATTTACAATAGTTATATCTTCCTGTTGAATTGTTCCCTTTATCATTATGTAGTGTCCTCCTTTATCTCTTACTACAGCCTTTGTTTTAAAGTCCATTTTGTCTGATATAAGTATTGCTACCCCTGCTTTTTTTTCATTTCCATTTGCATGAAATATTTTTTTCCATCCTTTTACCTTCAGTCTATGAGCATCTTTTGTTTTAAGGTGTGTCTCTTGTAGACAGCATATGTATGGGTCCTGTTTCTTTATCCATGCAGCTACCCTATGTCTTTTGATTGGATCATTTAATCCATTTACATTTAAGGTTATTATTGATATGTAGTTGTTTATTGCCATTTTATTCTTTAAAGCTGTATTCTTCTTTTGCTCTATTCATTCCTCCCTTTAAACTGTTCACAAGAGGCCCCTTAGTATCTCTTGCAGAATTGGTTTGGTTTTTATGAATTCCTTGAGGCTTTCTTTTTCTGGGAAGCTCTTTATTTCTCCTTCAATTTTAAACGTTAGCCTTGCTGGATAAAGTAGTCTTGGTTGTAGGTTCTTGTTCTGCATTACTTTGATTATTTCTTGCCATTCCCTTCTGGCCTCAAGTGTTTCTGTTGAGAAGTCTGATGTCATCCTTATGGGGGCTCCTTTGTAGGTGATAGCCTTTTTTTCTCTAGCAGCTTTTAAAATTTTTTCTTTATCCATTAGCTTTGGTATTTTAACTATGATGTGTCTTGGTGTAGATCTTTTTGGGTTTCTCTTTAATGGAGTTCTGTGTGCTTCTTGAATGTGTGGAGTGTTTCCCAGCCTTAATTTAGGAAAGTTTTCTGCTATGATTTGATTGAACAAAGTTTCCATTTCCTGTCCTCTCTCCTCTTCTTCAGGCACCCCTATGATGCGAATGTTGTTTCTCTTCATGTTGTCACAAAGCTCCCTTAGAGTTTCCTCACATTTTTTAAGTCTCTTTTCCTTTTTCTTCTCTGCTTCTGTGCCTTTGTTTATTGTGTCCTCTAACTCGCTTATTCGATCCTCAGCGTCATCCATCCTGCTTTTAATTCCTTCCATTGTGGTCTTCAGTTCTGATACTGTATTTGTCATTTCTGTCTGATTCTTTTTTATTATTTCAATTTCATTTTTTATACTTGTTATCTCTTTATTTAGGTGTTCATAATGACTATCCATTGTTGCTTTAATTTCTTTGAACATCCTAACTATCATTATTCTAAATTCTGCTTCCGGTAATTTGGTTATATCTGGTTCATTCAGGTCCTTCTCTGGGGATTTGTCTTGATTCATTTGGTTTGCATTCCTCTGCCTGCCCATTTTTTCTGTGTATAAGCAAGTTGTGGCCACTGGAGTCCAGTAGGTGTTGCCTTTGTGTTCTCTAGGTGTGGTCTATCTGCAGGCCCCCCACCCCCTCTGCCGGTGCCTAGGGTGGTTGGGTATGAGCATTGCCAGCGCGGGCCCACTGTGGCTTTTGCTGTGATTTCTGCCTCTCCTCCGTGGGAGGGGCTGTCACTGAAGCCACAAGATCAGCACCAAGGGTAGAGGTGAGCACCTTTCCTCAGCTGCGGACCCAGCCTATTTCCGGACTTCCGCCCAGAACCAGCAGTCGGAGCCTGCTCGCTACAGTTCCGCGGGTTAGGCGGGGCTTTTGACGTGCTCTCAGCTGTAAGCCTTTGCCCGTCCGGAGCTTTAGCCCCGCCCTCGAGGCCAGGGCCCTTTGCGCAGGGTCGGAAACCAAGGTTTATTGGGGCGGGCGTGTTTGCTGGCTTCCGCCGAGCTGCGTACTTCCGCTCGTCTCGGGGTCCACCCCGCCCCCGTGTTCGGAGCCCGCTCGCGCACGTATACTGGCCAACCGCGGTTTCTCCGGCCGGGGGCGAGGGGACTGGTAGTGTCAGCTCAGCCGCTAGCCCCTGCCCGTCCCTGGTCCTAGCCCGGTCCCCACGGTCAGGGTCGGCTTGCGCAGGGCCTGCCTGTTCCTGGCCTCCCGCTTTGTCCCCGTAAGTGGGATTAAAGGCGGGCCCGCAGCTTCCGGACCGCTCTCGCGCTTCCCCTCCGACCCTCTGGGCTAGACCGATCTCCCACCGGCTTGGCCTCCGCCCACGCCGACAGAACCGCGTTTCAGCGTCCTGCCGCCCCAAAACCTTAAGCAGCCCTCAGCAGAGTAGGAAGGGACCTAATACTCCACACTGTAGGCCTGGGAGCTCCCTCACTTGTTTCACATCTCAAATCTGTCCAAACGCCTCTTCTAGGCTCTGGGACTGCAGGCTGGGGCTTGGTTCCTGGGACCCAGGTCCCTCCCTCTCTGCCAAACTTTCCTCCCGCCACACGGGTCTCTCCGGGCTGCCGTTTGCTCCGGGGAGCTGGGCAGCCCTTTTCGCGTTTTCGCTATTCCTACCAGTCTCAATGTGGCTTCTTCTGTGTTCCTTGGTTGAAGAGTCCACTTAGTTTTGTTCAAAGTTGGTTTATCCAGGTGATGGTTCTTAAAATTGCGTTGTAATCCACTTTGGTTCTGGGAGTTGGAAGTTGGTACGTCCGCCTACTCCGTCGCCATCTTGCTCCTCCCCGCAAGTGGACATTCTCAATGACCAAAGCCCTGTGCTCACCTCAGAAAAGAAGCATTGCCAAGCACTTATGCTGTGTCAAGCATTTCATACAGGTTATAAGGAAGCTGGACATCAGAAAGTTAAATTATTTGTTCAATATTCCAAAGCAAGTAAATGTCAATGTACAAGATCTCACCTAGGACAGCCTTACTCATACCCATGATGATCCAAAACAAGACACTTCCAGGATTATTATTGTGTCTAAGAAGTAAGGTTCTGAGTCTTTCCTGTATATATCTCCCTGACTTTGGAGATTTCTTATTTCAAGGAAGACCTTTTGCAGTCCTGGCCAGTTTGCTCAGTGGTAGAGCATCGACCTGGCATGTGGAAGTCCTGGGTTCAATTCTTCATCAGGGCACACAGGAAAAGTGACCATCTGCTTCTTCACCCCTCCCTCTGCTCTTTCCCTCCTGCTCCCAATCCTGCAGCCATAGCTTGACTGATTCAACCATGTTGTTGCCGAGTGCTGAGGATAACTCTGTGGAGCCTCTGCCTCGGACATTAAAAATAACCCAGTTGCAAGCATCGGCCCCAGATGGGCAGAGCATCAGCCCCAGAGGGAGGTCACTGGGTGGCTCTTGGTTGGGGCACATGCAGGAGTCTATCTCCCCTCCTCTCACTTAAAATTTAAAAAATAAAGAAAGAAAGAAAAAATAAAGACCTTTTGCTTAAAGATCCTAAATCAACCAACAGTCTTTTACTAAAGCTATAAATTCTAAACACAATTGCCTGTCAACTAGGGAAGATCTAAGAACATTTTAAACATTCATTTATCCCAAACCCATGTGATGACTCTGCTTGCTGAGAAAGTTAACACTAAAGACAGAGTACATACCAAAACACTAACAATATTTCCTATCAGAAATAATCTAAGACAACATAAGTTGGTGTTCAAGTCTTCATATAGTCATGGCATGTTCAAAGTAAAATCACTTATTAATAGAGTTTACAATGAACCAAAATTCAGTCCTTTTATAATATTTTAGTGCCTTGACAAACACATTAAAACTGGAACCCAATATCAGGATGAAATTGTGGCACATCTTTAACTCTTCCAGAATCTTTACTCTGGTGGGACTGGGACTGCATTATAATAAGCCTTCTGGTGATGAATGAGTATCAAGAGACTAGGCTGTACCTAGCCCAAAGGATTCTCAGGCCAATCCAATTAGAGTCGCCTGCATGATACAACGTAATCTTCTAGTTTTAAAACCTCCCCAGATGACTCAAATGTGCACTCTGGGTTGAGTCTATGTCGTTGGGATGATATTTTTTTAATGTTATTAATATTTTAATCACTAGACTTTTAGTAAAGCAGTTTACCCTCCATAATATGTTCAGATCTCATTCAATCTGGTGAACACCTTAAGAGAAAAAAACTGAGGTTTCCAGAGGAAGAAATTCAGTCTCTGGACCATAACAGAAAAACCTGCCTGACTTTGTGCCCTGTAGGTTGCAGACTCAACTGCGACATTGTAGGGACAACGGCTCTGGTTAGGCTTGCTTACTTGTTTTCCAGCTGCAAGCACATTGCATGATTAGTGTGTGAGCATGTGGTAAAGAGCGTGCGTGTGTGTGTGTGTGTGTGTGTGTCTTATATAAGGCTATGTACTTTCCCCAGAGGTGGATCACTTGCCCAACACTGTCAGGTGCGGTTTTCCTGTTTACTCACCCACCACCATGACAAGCTGTTTTTCTCTGCCTGTTTGCTTGCCCACCATTGCGAGAATCCAATCAACAGGGCTGGCTCAATGCCTTTCGGCTCCGCAACTCTTCTGCAGACGGCCCAAATCCAATGTAAACCTGCCTGACCTCGACCGTGGGCATTTGAAACATCAACATTTACCTTATTTCCAGGATGCCTCTACCCCCTACAGATTTCAGACTTGCCAGCCTCCACAACTGCATGAGCCAATTCTCTTTAAAAAAATCTCTCTCCCCCTCTCCCTGTGTCTGTGTCCCTTTGATTTTGATCCTCAATACAGATACCATTTCTTTAAATGTAGACTATGCAATAGAGTAGCGCTGGCCTCACAGAATGAGTTGGGAAGTATTTCCCTACTTCTATCATGAAATAGATAGTAAAGAATTGGTGTAATTTCTTCCTTAAATGTTTGGTAGAATTTACCAGTGAACCTATCTGGGCATGGTGCTTTCTCTTGTAGAAAGTTATTAGTTATTGATTCAATTTTTTTTAAGTTCAGAAGTACATTTATTTAAATTGTGGGCAGAATATCATAAAAAAGTGTATAAGGAATAAAAATAATAAAAGTACAAAACTTTCAAATCTTCAAATCCATAATTTAGAAATAGCAAGTCTTATTTACATCCCTTCACTTGTAGCTCCAGTTCCATCAATAGTG
Source organism: Rhynchonycteris naso (assembly GCA_037038555.1). Taxonomy (NCBI): domain Eukaryota; kingdom Metazoa; phylum Chordata; class Mammalia; order Chiroptera; family Emballonuridae; genus Rhynchonycteris; species Rhynchonycteris naso. The sequence goes on from CM073000.1 coordinate 87,493,809, forward strand.
TGTGAAAACATTTAAAGGAATCATAAAACCTGATGTGGGCTCTTGAAAGTCATTTAGTACAATTTATGTACTCAATAAAATCATACATCTTAAAAAGATGCAGTATATTTAATTATACTTGTTTTTCTGCAAGCAGTTTACCCTCCATAATATGGTCAGATCTCAATCACCTAAAGGTGATTCAAATTCTTTAGCAGATATAGTCTTATAGAGATCATCTATAATTGATGTAATCTATTGTATCAACAGACTAAAAAGAAAAATCACATGATCATATCAACAGATACAGAAAAAGCATGTGACAAAATCTAACAGCTAACCATGATGAAAATTCTCTGTAAATTAATAATATAGGGAAGCTTTCTCAACTTGATGGGGAAAAAGAATCTACAAAAAAAATCTATAGCTAACATCATACTTAATGGTGAGTAACTCAAAGCTTCGGCACTAAAGCAAGGATTCCCCTTCTCACCACTCTTTTTCAACATTGTACTAGAAGTTGCGTCTGGTGCAATAAGACAAGAAAAGTAAGTAAAAGATGCAGATTAGGAAGGAAGACATAAAACTGTTTTTTTAGTGTCTGCATACTTCTGCATCTTCTCAGAGTCTTATAAACAATGACTGAAGAGACAAAACAAGCAGGAAACATCTAGTATACTAAAATCTAATGTGTAATTAAGATCATAACAATGAGTTGAATCCTTTTTCCTTGCAGGAGAAAAAAGGAGCCTCACCTAATTTCTTGGAAGTTGACAATGCTTTTCAGTCCTTTACTTGGCAGAGAGAATTGATAAAAAGTAAATAATAATACTATATTTGGAAGATAAAGAAAGTGCCCTTTAGCGTAAATCAAAGGGGAATGGGAGAATGGAAATGAAATTTCTCAGGCATAGCCTCAGAATTTAATTAAGAACCAGCAGACTAATAGAATGTTCCATTGGCCAGATGGCCCAATGACATTTATATGGTTATTACAAAGGGCATTGAGTATGGGCAGAAATATTAAGACAGCATGGTTCTTGAACCTGGGAAGCCCAAAGGCCCTTTCATAATGCCTATGAAGCAAAAGATTGCCATAACAAAACTAAGATGTTACTTGGCCTTTTCACCATTCTCAAGTAAACTGAATTTTCTAACTACATAACTGAATAAACAAAAAGCAAAAGCCCATTTAAAATATGATCCCAGAAAATGGTTTGATAATCAAAGGATAGTAAAAAAGAATGATAATTTTAAAAAATATCTTCTATATGAAGCAGTTCAATGCATATAATAGTAAAAATGTTTAATATTTATTTGGAGAGCTATTATTTACAGAACTCTTTCAATCCTTAACATAAAACTAAATGACAAACAGGTCAGATTATATTATCCCTGCCTTAAAGTCAAAGAGAAGCCATGATTCATAAAGGGTACCTGCTTCTGCCCAAATCACAGTTCTCAAGGAGAAGAGCCAGAATTAGAACTTTGGTCTTCTGCCTCGTAGGTCCTGAATACTTTATACTCTATTTACTCTATTTGATTCTTATTTCTCATATTAAAAAAAAGTTCAGTTAATGTTTAACAAATGAATGTATGCAATGCACAAGTAAATCAGATCTCATCAGAAAGAAATGCTGAATCTCTAAATTCTAGTCCCACATTTTACTATTATATATACATTTTCCCTCTAACTATACTTTTCATTCCTGAAGAATGAGGTTTTCTGTTCTAAAGCATAATTATAGTATTCTAGAAAAGAAATTTATCTTTGAGCCTATAAACTGATAAACAGCTGATGGACAAAAATCACTAATATTGTTTTCAAGATAAAAAAAAATCATAAGTTAAAAAACAAATGTATTGCCTGACCAGGTGGTGGCGCAGTGGATAGAGCGTCGAACTGGGATGCCAAAGACCCAGGTTCGAGACCCAGTGGTCGCAAGCTTGAGCGTGGGCTCATCTTGTTTGAGCAAAGCTCACCAACTTGGACCCAAGGTCACTGGCTCGAGCAAGGGGTTACTCGGTCTGCTGAAGGCCCACGGTCAAGGCACATATGAGAAAGCAATCAACGAACAATTAAGTGTCGCAACGAAAAACTGATGATTGAGGCTTCTCATCTCTCTTCGTTCCTGTCTGTCTGTCCCTGTCTATCCCTCTCTCTGACTCTGACTCTGTCTCTGTAAAAATATATATATATATATATTTTCTTACAAAATACCTTATACCAGTAAAACCAGATGCTAAAACCTTTAACCCTCGTTTATAGTATAGCTAGAGAATGACTCCTGTGTATCCTAGATATACTTTTGGAAATGAACGGAAAAAGTCAATTACACTAAGGGAGAAAAAAAACCCAGCATCTAGTCAATCCATGATTTTGCATCTATTAAAGTAGAAAATATTATCATATTCTCCCAACTGTCAGTCTGCACTGTCAGACTTCATATTTAGCAATTATCTTGATGCCAGCTGTCCCCACAAATTCATTCCAAATTTAATATCCCTTAGAAATTATTACATTTCAAAACTTCAAGTGGCTTGCAAAACACAGTCATAAAAGAAATGACCTCTGAAGGAAAGGTGTGTGTAGCCTCTCAGTGCAGTGTGGGAACATGTGATTTACCCTCATCACTGCCCTGCTTTACTGCAGTACAACTCCCAGTTACTGCTTGGATAACATCCCTCCTCCACTCTCAGTCATGTGGACTACATGGGGTCTTCTCACCCCAGTCAGTAGAGCCAGAAATGAACACAAGACTTCTGATACCAAGGCCAGTGCTCGTAGTACCTTGTGCTGTCTACCAGAGTATTACTGTCTGGTCCGCCAACTATAACAGTCCCTTGTTATGGCGTGGCAATCAATAGTGGGGGCTCTGCAATAAAACTGCCTGGCTTTGAAACCTGTTTCTATCATTTCATATTACAGGACTTGAGTCAGTTATTTACCTTCTCCCAGCCTCAGTTCCCTCATCTGCAACATAAAGATTCACTCACATACTCAAAAACTATTTATTGAATGCTAACTCCGTTCCCAGACATTACATTATACAGGCATTTGAGTTTAAAGAAGATATAAAAGGCTGACATGATCATGGGATTTATACATTGCATTAAAGAAATCAAATGATATATAAATAAGAGAAGTAGAGATTATGACAAATGCTATATAAGAAAACAGTGATGAGGTAGCAAAAGAGAAAATGAAGATCCATTTTCTACAGCATGTTCAAAATAAAGTCCTTCTGAGGAGGTGACATTTAAACTGAGACAGAAAGGAACCCACTCAGAGAAGTAGAAAATCATTCCAGAAAGAGGGAAGGCCAGAGACAGAAAAGAGCTTGGCATGAAAGGAGACCTATGTGATGAAGCACAGTGAGTGAGAAGGGGTATAGCATGATAAAGTTGGAACACTAAACAGACCATGCTGAGCCTTACAGGTTATGGGACAGAATTTAGATTGCATTCATTGTTTTATGTTTTCAAAAGATTATTCTGGCTGATATGTAAGAATAAATATGGAAAAGAGCTAACAAAGAAAAACAAGTGAAAGGAAGGGGGAGTGAATCAGGTATAGTTCCTGGGTTATGGGGCTTAACTAACTATATGAATGAATGTTCATCTATTTATTAAGATTGGAAAGATCAGGAGAAGATTGGGGTTCAAGGTTTATTACATCTGAGATGCTTATCATACTACTTCAAAATAGTTGTTATACATATTAAATGAGATAATCTATGTAAAAATGCTTAGCACAGTGCCCAGCACATAGTAAGCACTCAATAAATGTTAGTTAATATTGCTGTTTGGGGAAATAAGAGTACCCCTAGATTACCCATATGGTTCTTGTAATAACTGATAACCATATCTTGGCCCCTGGCTCAGATGCAGCCAATTATAGTACCCATTCTTTTAGCCACAGTAACTGCTTCATGACTTCAGCTGCACCAATCGAAATTCTTCCCCTGGATTCTCCAATAGGATCTGAAAGAGAAGGTCTTTTTCCAATTTAGTAGAAACACAGTTTTCTTCTCTGTAATTAAAGGGCATGAGGATAACAGAAAAGTCAATAAGGTCATCCATGTTGTCACAAATGGCAAGATTTCATTCTTCTTCATGGCTAAGTAATATTCCAGTGTATCCGTGTGTCCACTTTTTTATCCATACATCTATTAATGAATACCTAGGTTGCTTCCATATCTTGGCTATTGTAAATAATACTGCAGTGAACATAGTTGTGCATCACACATATGGTATTTTTCACTCCATAAGACACATCTGACCATAAAACACAACTAGGATTATGAGGAAAATAAGAAAAAAAATATTCTGATACAAATGGTATGTTAAAATATTTAATAAAATACCGTATTTTTCTCTCCATAAGACACATGGGAATTTTCCCCTTCATCTTTTTTTTTCTTCTTCAAAGTGAGAAGCGGGGGAAAGGCAGACAGACAGACTCCTGCATGTATCCGACTGGGATCAACCCGGCATGCCCACCAGGGGGCGATGCTCTGCCCATCTGGGGTGTTGCTCTGTTGCAGCTGGAGCCATTCTAGTGCCTGAGGCGGAGGCCATGGAGCCCTCCTCAGCACCCAGGGCTATATTTGCTCCAATGGAGCCTTGGCTGTGGAAGGGGAAGAGAGAGAGAGGAAGGAGAGGGGGAAGGGTGGAGAAGCAGATGGGCGCTTCTCCTGTGTGCCCTGGCTGGGAATCAAACGCGGGTCTTCCTAATGCCAGGCCGAGGCTCCACCGCTGAGCCAACTGGCCAAAGCCTCCCCTCCACTTTGGGGGGGGGGAGGGGAGTGCGTCTTATGGAGCGAAAAATGTGGCATATCTTTCGAATTACTGTTTTCTTTACTTCAGGTAAGTGCCCAGAGTGAAATTGCTGGGTTCTTCTTTGTTTCTTGTTATAGTCTTCATTTTAAAGTCTATTTTGTCTGATATAAGTATTACTACTCCAGCTTCCTTTTTTTTTAATTACCATTTTCATAAAATATCTTTCTATCCCTTTAGTTTCAGTCTGTGTCTCAGGTAGGCAGTCTATGTAAGGGTATTGTTTTTATATCTCTTCAGGTCACCTTATACTTCTTTGTGAAGCACTTACTCAATTTACACTTAAATAATTATTAATAGGTATGTACTTATTGCCATTTAAACTGTTTTCATACTAGATTTATAAGTGGTTAGTCTATTATCTTTATTACCTGTTTGCCTATAGCAGTTTTTTTTTCCTTCCACATATTTTCTTATTTCTAGTTTGGGTCTTTTCTTGTCTACCTAAAGAATTCCCTTTAACATTTCCTGTAATGATGGTTAGTGGTGATAAATTCATTTAGCCTTTGCTTGTCTGGGAAAATCTTGATTTCTCCTTCAATTCTGAATCGTAACCTTGCTGGTAGAGTAGTCTTGGTTGTAGGTTTTTCCTTTTCATCGTGTTTAATATATTGTGCCACTCCCTTCTGGCCTGCAAAGTTTCTATTGAAAAGTCAGGCGACAGTCTCATATGCATTTCCTTGTATATAAGTTGTTGTTTTTCTGTTCTGCTTTTAAGATTCTCTCTTCCACTTTTAACAATTTAATTATAATGTGTTTTGGTGTGGGTCTCTTTGGGTTCATCATATTTTAGATTCACTATGCTTCCTAGACTTGGATGTCTGATTCCTCTACCAGGTTAGGACAGTTTTCAGCCATTATTTCTTCAAATAGGTTTTCCATTATTTTCTCTCTTCTTCTTCTTAGCCCCTTATTATTAGAATGTTGGTAAGCTTGATGTTGTCCCAAAGGTACCTTATGCAATCCTCATTCTTTTTAAAATCTATTTTCTTTTTGATCTTCCAAATGGGTGACAGCCACTATCCTGTCGTCCTCATTACTGATCCATTTTTCTGCATCAGCTGATCTGCTGCTGATTCTCCCCAGTATATTTTTCATTTAAATTGTTACATTCTTCAGTTCTGATATGTCCTTGTTTATAATTTTCATCTCTTTGTTGAACTTCCCACTGAGTTTATCTACTAGTCTACAGAGTTTGATAAGCATCTTTATGAATATTACTTTGAACTCTTTATCTAGTAGATAGCTTACCTTAGTTTCATTTAGTTATTTTTTTCTAGGGTTTTGTCCTTTTTGTTTGTAACATATTCTTTTCTCTCCTCATTTTCCATATTTGTTTCTAGTTATTAGTTAGGTCAGCTAAATCTTCTGGTGTTGAAAAAAGTAGCCTTATTTATAAGGTGTCCTCAGGGGTTAGTGGTAGAATCCCCCATCACCAAAGCCAGGTGCTCCAGAGGTGTACCTGCGATGGACTGATGTAGACTCTTGTCTACACAATATCTATGGACACACTAGTAGGTGAGGCTGGTCCACACTGGCTGTGAGGTCTGGCCACAATTGTTGTGGGCCTAATCTCCTATTCTTATAAAAATAACAGTCTAGTCAAGTGGTTCTTAACCTGGGTTCTATCGAACCCTAGGGGAACAATGAGTCAGTGCCAGGGGTTCGGAGAAGCCTCTGCCGTAGAGACCAGAATAAAATAATATCATAATTTGTTGTGAGTTCATGCACTTTGTTGGTTTTGTTCTTTGAGCAAGGTGATGTTCATGCACGGCTCATTTTGTGCACCAGTAAAAAAACATATACCAGAGGAGGAGCAAGATGGCGATGCAGTAGGTGGACGTAGGAACTTCCAATTCCCAGAACCAAAGTGGATTATAACTCAATTTTAAGAACCTCCATCTGGATAAACCAGCTTTGAACTAAACTAAGTGAATTCTTCAACCAAGGAACACTGCAGAAGCCACATTGAGACTGGTAGGAATAGCAAAAACGCAAAGAGGGCTGCCCAGCTCCCCCGAGAAAACGACAGCCCAAAGAGACCCATGTGGCAGGAGGAGAGTGTGGCGGAGAGGGAGGGACCTGGGTCCCAGGAACAAAGCCCCAGCCTGCAGTCACAGAGCCTAGAAGAGGTGTTTGGACAGTATTGAGCTGTGAAACAAGTGAGGATACTGTTTGTGATAAAGAGACAGTTTTCTCAGATTCAAGATTCTTAAAGGGACAGCGCAGAAAACCTCTCTCACAGCCACTCACCCGGGGCTCCAAGGAACGGGGTCAGAGGAGACGACCAGAGCAGCGGGAAGAGAGAGGAAACTGGAAGCCACAGGGAGAAACACTCTGAAAAACAGCCACCCTAACCCCTGGGCAGAATCACTTCCCTAATCAAAAACGAATATTTCCCCTGGAACTAGCAATACCAGCAAAAGGAGACAGGACACCAGCCAAACAAGCTTTCCCGCGACACTTAGAGCAGAGCTGCTTAGATGAAGGGAGCTTTCAGGTCTACAGTATAAAGTGTTATGGTCTGAGCTGCGGGACTCCTTCTCACTCTGCTGAGGGTTGCTGGAGGGATGGTGGCGGCGGGACGCTGAAACGCAGTTCTGTCGGCAGGGGCGGGGGCCCAACCGATGTGAGCTCGGTCTAGCCCAGCAGGGGCAGAGGGGACAAACAAAAGCAGTCTGGCAGCTGCGGGCCCACCTGGAGCCCCACCTGCAGGGGAAAAGTGGGAGGCCAGGAACGGGCAGAGATCTGCTCTGCGACCCTGCACAAGCCGGCCCTCACCGCGGGGACAGGGATAGGACCAGGGACGGGCAGAGGCTCGTGGCTGAGCTCACGCCCGTAGCCCCAACCAGCCAGAGAAACCGCGGTTTGCCATCCTGCGTGCGCAAGTTGGCTCTGAATGCGGAGGTGGGACTAGACCCAGGACTAACAGAAGTTCGCAGCTGTGCACACACCAGCAGCCATGCCCAGCCCAATAAACCACAGTTTGCAATCCTTCACAGGAGGACTATGGCCTCAAGAGTGGGGCTAAAGCTCTGGACGGGCAAAGGCTCACAGCTGAGAGCACGTCAGAAGCCCCGTACAACGCGAGAAACTGTGGCGAGCAGACTGACCACGGAGACTGAACGGAAGCCCGGAAATGGGCCAGTTCTGCAGCTGAGCAAAGATGCTCACCTCTACCCTTGGTGCTGAGGCTTGTGGCTTGACAGCCCCACCTATGAAGGAGAGGCAGAAATCACAGCAACAGCCGCAGTGGGCCAGTACTGGCAACGCCCATACCCAACCGCCCTAAGCAGCAGCACAGGGGGTGGCAGGCCTGCAGACAGACCACACCTAGAGAACACAAAGGCAACACCCATAGGACTCCAGTGGCCACAACCTTTTTGTACACAGACAAAATGGGCAGACAGAGAAATGCAAACAAAATGAATCAAGAGTAATCCCCAGAGAAAGACCTCAATGAACTAAATATAACCAAATTACCAGATGCAGAATTTAGAATAATGATAGTTAGGATGTTCAAAGAAATTAGAGCAACAATGGAGAGTCACTATGAACACCTAAATAAAGAGATAACAAATATAAAAAACAAAATTGAAATAATAAAAAAGAATCAGACAGAAATGACAAATACAGTATCAGAACTGAAGACAACAATGGAAGGAATTAAAAGCAGGATGGATGACACTGAGGATCGAATAAGCGAGTTAGAGGACACAATAAACAAAGGCACAGAAGCAGAGCAGAAAAAAAAAAAAGACACTCAAAAATGAGGAAACTCTAAGGGAGCTCTGTGACAACATGAAAAGAAACAACATTTGCATCATAGGGTTTCCTGAAGAAGAGGAGAGAGAACAAGAAATAGAAACATTGTTCAATCAAATAATAGTAGAAAACTGCCCTAAATTAAGGCTGGGAAACATTCCACACATTCAAGAAGCACACAGAACTCCATTAAAGAGAAACCCAAAAAAATCAACACCAAGACACATAATAGCTAAAATACCAAAGTTAAGGGATAAAAAGAAAATTTTAAAAGCTGCTAGAGATAAAAAGGCTATCACCTACAAAGGAGCCCCCATAAGGATGACATCTCACTTCTCAACAGAAACACTTGAGGCCAGAAGGGAATGGAAACATATATTCAAAGTAATGCAGAACAAGAACCTACAACCAAGACTACTCTATCCAGCATATCAATAATAACCTTAAATGTAAATGGATTAAATGATCCAATCAAAAGACATAGGGTAGCTGCATGGATAAAGAAACAGGACCCATACATATGCTGTCTACAAGAGACACACCTTAAAACAAAAGATGCACATAGACTGAAGGTAAAAGGATGGAAAAAAATATTTCATGCAAATGAAAATGAAAGAAAAGCTGGGGTAGCAATATTTATATCTGACAAAATGGACTTTAAAACAAAGGCTGTAGTAAGAGATAAAGAAGGACACTACATAATGATAAAGGGAACAAATCAACAGGAAGATATAACTATTATGAATATCTACGCACCAAATATAGGAGCCCCGACATACATAAAGCAGACTTTGATGGATATAAAGGGCAAAATTAACAGCGATACTATAATAGTAGGGGATTTCAATACCCCACTAACATCACTGGATAGATCCTCAGGAAAGAAAATTAATAAAGAAACAGCACACTTAAAGGATACACTAGATCAACTCGATTTAATAGGCATCTTCAGAACTTTTCACCCTAAAGCAATAGAATATACATTCTTCTCAAGCATTCATGGTACATTTTCTAGGATAGACCACATGTTAGGACACAAATATGGTCCAATAAATTTAAGAAGATTGAAATAATATCAAGCATTTTCTCTGATCACAATGCCATGAAACTAGAAATTAACCACAAAAGAAAAGCTGAAAAATACTCAAACACTTAGACACTAAATAGCATGATATTAAATAATGAATGGATTAACAATGAGATCAAAGAAGAAATAAAAATGTTTTTAGAAACCAATGATAATGAGCATACATCAACTCAAAATTTATGGGACACAGCAAGAGCATTACTGAGAGGGAAGTTCATTGCACTACAGGCATACCAAAAGAAGCTAGAAAAAGCTCAAATAAGCAACCTGACCCTGCATCTAAAAGAACTAGAAAAACAACAGCAAATAAAGCCCCGGACCAGTAGAAGGAAGGAAATAATAAAGATCAGAGCAGAAATAAATGACATAGAGGCTAAGGAAACAATACAGAGGATCAATGAAACCAGGAGCTGGTTCTTTGAAAAGGTAAACAAGATTGATAAACCTTTAACTAGACTCACCAAGGAAAAAAGAGAGAGGACTCAAATAAATAAAATTAGAAATAAGAGAGGAGAAATAACTGACACAATAGAAATACAAAGCACTGTAAGAAAATACTATGAAGAACTCTATGCCAAAAAATTAGACAACCTGGGTGAAATGAACAAATTTCTTGAATCATATAATCTTCCAAAAATCAATCTGGAAGAATCAGAACACCTAAACAGACCAATTACAACAAATGAGATCAAAACAGTTATCAAAAAACTCCCAACAAAAAAAAGTCCTGGGCCTGATGGCTTCACAAGTGAATTCTACCAAAAAAATTCAAAGAAGAACTAACTCCTATCCTCCTCAAGCTATTTCAAAAAATTCAAGAGGAAGGAAGACTTCCAAACTTCTTTTATGAGGCGAGCATAATTCTGATCCCAAAACCGGTCAAAGACAACACAAAGAAAGAAAATTATAGGCCAATATCCCTGATGAATTTAGACGCTAATATTCTCAACAAAATATTAGCCAACCAGATCGAGCAATATATGAAAAAAATCATACACCATGATCAAGTGGGATTTATTCTGGAGAGGCAAGGCTGGTTCAATATTTGCAAATCAATCAATGTGATTCATCACATAAACAACAGAAAGGAAAAAATCAAATGATAATTTCAATAGATGCAAAAAAAGGCATTTGATAAAATCCAGCACCCAGTCATGCTCAAAACTCTCAGTAAAGTGGGAATACAGGGAACATTCCTTAACATAATAAATGCCATCTACGACAAACCCACAGCAAACATCATACTAAATGGACAAAAATTAAAAGCAATCCCGTTAAGATCAGGAACCAGGCAGGGGTGCCCCCTTTCACCACTCTTATTCAACATAGTTCTGGAAGTCCTATCTAAAGCAATCAGAAAAGAAGAAGAAATAAACGGCATCCAAATTGGAAAAGAAGAAGTAAAACTGTCATTATTTGCAGATGATATGATATTGTATATAGAAAACCCTAAAGTCTCAATCAAAAAAGTACTGGACCTGATAAATGAATTCAGCAAGGTGGCAGGATATAAAATTAATACTCAGAAATCAGAGGCATTTCTATATACAAACAATGAACTGTCAGCAAAAGAAATTAAGGAAACAATCCCCTTCACTATTGCAGCCAAAGAAATCAAGGAAGATACAAACAAGTGAAAGCATATACCGTGCTCATGGCTAGGAAGAATAAACATCATTAAAATGTCTATATTACCCAAAGCAATTTATAAATTCAATGCAATACCAATTAAAATACCAATGACATACTTCAAAGATATAGAACACATATTCCAAAAATTTATATGGAACCAGAAAAGAACACGAATAGCCTCAGCAATCTTAAAAAGAAAAAATAAAGCAGGAGTTATCACTCTTCCAGATATCAGGGTATACTACAACGCCATCGTACTCAAGACAGCCTGGTACTGGCATAAGAACAGGCACATAGATCAATGGAACAGAACAGAGAACCCAGAAATAAACCCACATCTTTATGGACAACTGATATTTGACAAAGAAGAGGGGCACAGGGAAAACCAGATAGAAGGTGACAGAAGACAATTTGACTTTGGGTGATGGGTATGAAACATAATTGAATGATAAGATAACCTGGAGATGTTTTCTTTGAACATATATACCCTGATGTATTGGTGTCACCCTATTAAAATTAATAAAAAAAGACATATACCTATGTCTTGAATTTGGAAAAAAGAATCATATTTTATTTATCACTAAAGGGTTTGGTGAATGCGCATATGAAACTGGTGGGTTCAGTACCTCATAAAAGGTTAAGAACCACTGGTCTAGTCATAGTAGAGTAGGACCCATCCTAATGACCTTATTATGATGCAATTATCCCTTTAAATATCCTATCTCCAAATATAGTCATAGCTTGATATGCTAGAGGTTAGGGTTTCAACATATAAATTTGAGAGAAAACACATTTCAGTCATAATAAGTACTATCTAGGTATCCATCCACCCTTTGATGGATGCTAGACAATCTGAATCTTAAAGAGGTGATACTCAGTTATCTGATCTCAGGGATTTATTAAAAATGAAAGACTCACACCATTGTTTTAAATTATAGGGTATGTTAGAAATTGTGGGTGTTCTGGCACACTCAGAACTTCTTAGGAGTAGTCCAGAAACCCATATATCTTATCAAGTTTCTTAGGGATTATGGCATACACCCAAGTTTAACAATTGATTGAAACCTGGAATAAATAGTTCCATAAAGTTTTAGGCTATCTGAGATGAACCAAGTCTGGTCTCAGTCCTGAAGGGCATGTAAAGCCAAAGAGCCAGAATTGAGGCAGAAACATGATTGACAAAGGAGAAAAGAACTCAAGTAAATAATCTAGATATGTGTATCACTATGTTCTCTTTATCATTAAATATTTCTATTATTAAAAATTCACTCTTGAGACTCATGGACATAGATAAATGTGAAGTGGATACCCGAGGGAGGGGGTCGGAGGGACAGGATGGGAAAGGGGAGTAAAACGAGATATATGGTTATAGAAAATGATCTGACTTTGGGTAATGGGAACACAACACAATCAACAGTTCAAATGCTATAAAGATGTTTACCTGAAACCTATGTACTCTTCTTGATCAATGTCACCCCATTAAATTTAATTTCCTCAATAAAAATTTTTTTAAAGTACACGCTATAGCTATTGGTGCCACTACTCAGGAAATTATTGGGAAATTGAGACAGTTCAATGTCCAAGAGAACTATTGTACCATATTCATTTCTAATAAATAAAATGGTACCTTTCATTTTTGCTTTTTAAAAAATCACTCTAAGACCACAATACTCTCTTTGTGATTTCTATCTAAACAAAGCCTTTTCAAAGAAGGAATGCACAATGAGCAGAAATTTGTGGGTAAGATATTTTAAAGGGGAGGTTGGCTAAACTCACAAATAATGATCATTTGCTCCATACCTAATATAACTCATTATCTGAAATCTCTCTCTCTTTCTCTCTCACTCTTCCAAAGCATTAAAAGAACTGGGCCACATTCATTTCATCTTCTTTCCCTCTACTTCAAGCTGCTGTCTCTGGTACAGCCTGGTAAACATTTTCATAAATCTCTAGTTTTACAGCTCATTAATAATATCAGCAGAATCACATATCTTTACATTGCTAAGCAGTGCTGGATCCAAAGTAAAACAATCTGATATAATTGATTTAAAATAATACGCTTCATTTTCATACTTTATCCTTCAAGCACTTGAATATTCTATCTCTGCCTTCCATCCAACAAATTTTTGTAGGTCACAAAAAGTGCCAGGAGTGTAAAATATAACAATGAATAAAACATAATCCCTGCCCTTCAGGAAAGTAAAGTCTAGGGGGAAAAAAACAAAACGTGTAAACAATAACCACAAGGGAATATGCCATATTTTAACAAGATATCCATAAGGTGCTAGGGTGCACAGAGGAGGAAGCTAATATTGCCTGAGGGCAGAGCTGCCAAATATAGAATGAAGGGCACAGTCAAGTATCCAGGCAAGGATACACTGTAAGTACAGGCATAAAAGCAAGAAAATGCAAGGCATGTTTAGAGAACCAAAAATTCGATGATGGCGGTAATAAAAGGTTTGTAGGGATGGGAATTATGCTGGGCTTCTATGCTATACTAAATAATGCACACTTAAACCTGTCCGAGGAAGTCACTGACAGTTTTTTAAGTACCATCAGTACTGTGTTTACGTACTCCAAGTTACAAGTATTGATCGACTTATGACCTATGCAACTTACGGCCATTTGACTTTACGACCACAGTCGCTCGCCACAACTGCTCCGCGTCTACAGCAGTTTATGTGTGCACCTGTATTTCGTAATTTTGTATGTTTTGCAAATATTAAACCAGCTGGTAATGCAGTGTTTTACTTAAACCTGACAAATGTAAAAATAAGAAACAAAATGGTGTAGAGATGATACAAATGGCATAAAATGAACAAAGAAAATTATGATATATAACAATAATGAAAGAAAATTATGATAAAATATGACTTAAAGATTTTTATAACATCATTTCACAGTACTGTACATATAGCCTACTCAACTTACGACCAAATCGTGTTATGACCGGTCTGTCGGAACCAATCGTGGTAGTAAGTCAAGAACTAGCTGAATAAAATTTCCCCTAGGCTCGCTTCTGCTCCCACCCATGGCAGCTACTCCCCTCCTCCAAACCCCTCCCCCTGCCTCCCCAGCCTGTGCTACAGCAATCAGAGGGCTAATCTTCTCTAAATACGTCATGTTGGTTCTCAGTGGCTGCTAATGTCAAAGCATGAATTGAGGAACCTCTGAAAGTACGGTAAGGCCAGTGATAGGAGCTGTATGGTGAATTTTCAACAATTAAAAAAGGAAATAGGCCCTGGTCTATTGACTCAATGGTAGAGTGTTGGCCCGGCATGTGGAATCCCAGGTTCGATTCCCTGTCAGGGTACACAAGAGAAGCAACTATCTGATTCTCTTCCCCTTCCTCTCCCCTTTCTCTTCCTTTTCCGCTCCCACAGCTAGTGGCTGAATTGGTTTGAGCATAGGCCCCAGACGGGCATTGCCAGGTGGATCCCAGTCAAGGTGCCTGCAGGAGTCTGTCTCACTATCTCTCCTCCTCTCACTTAAAAATATTTTTAAAAGAGAGAGAGAAAGGAAATACTGGACCATTCATGGACTTTAAATTTTTTCATTTACTATTCCAGTTGCCTCAAAGAAAAGTTTAACATGTTCTTTGTGCATTTGGTTCATCCTGATAACCATCAGCAGGGAAGGATATTTTTCTCTTCCCAGAAGTTGGATATAAAGCAGTAACGTTTAAAATGGTGCTCTTTGCTATTTTTGTTTTATTTTGATTCTCTCCTTTTAAAATCAGACTTTAGTTTTAACAAGGGGGTAGGTGAAACATTCCTTTTTGCTTTTGATGCCTCCTGGCAACAATTTTTTGTCCATATATATACACACACACACACACACACACACACACACACATCTTGTTTAGTTAGTAGAATGTAGGTCTTAAAGATCACTCAAAAGAGTAACAAGTAAAGCAATATACGTAACAGAACATCATAGAATTTTAGACCTGAGAGGACTAGAGAAGGAATTCAGTGATATGTTTAAAAGTTATGGTTCCTTTAAAGGTCAAATTAACAAGGGTTTGCTGGCACTCATAATCTAGTATCCTAGGTAGGAACGTGGCAAAGAGTAGAATTATTATTACCCTGAGACTGGAAATATGAATATTATCATTATAATCCTCCCCAAATCATTAAAAATAAAAAACATCATTGTAAGGGAATAGAAGTGAAAAATTTGCAATTCAATATAGAATTATTAAATTCCTGAGAATTGTAATTTATTTTGTATTTTTCCGAAGTGAGAAGCGTGGGGGGTGGGGGTGGGGGACAACACACAAGACTCCCGCATATGCCTGACTGGGATCCACCCAGCATGCCATTTATCCGTTGCAATCAGAGCCATTCCAGCGCCTGAGGTGGAAGCCATAGAGCCATCCTCAGCACCCAGGCTAACTTTGCTCCAATGGAGCCTTGGCTGTGGAAGGGGAAGAGAGAGATAGAGAGGCAGGAGAGGGGAGAGAAGCAGATGGGCACTTCTCCTGTGTGCCCTGGCCGGGAATCAAACCCAGAACTTCCACACGCCGGCCGACGCTGTACTGTTAAGCCAACTGGCCAGGGCCTGCAAATTGTATTTTATTTCTTCTACAGTGTGTCCGTAAAGTCATGGTGCACTTTTGACCGGTCACCATGCAAAAGTGCACCATGAGTTTACGGACACACTGTATATCAACTAGCTTAAGGAAAAAATATATGCTAATGCTCAAAAGAATGAAGCAAACAGAACCAAATTAGGGTATGATTCAATAGATTTTCCAATTCTTCAAGTTGTGAAGAAGCCAACATCAGCCTTTCATCACTGCAGGAGATTCCTGGACCATCCCTAATGCACAGTCATTCAGTCTCTGCTGACATACTCCCTTTGCCTCTCCACTTTCTTTCTTCCAATGTCTTAATGCCCTTACTTTTTCCTCCTTCTTCTCTCCTTCATCTAAGCTTCTCATGGTAAATCACGGTTGGGTAATTCAGGTTACAATTATAATCCCTGAAAAAAGTGTAGAATTCTCCCATTCACCCAGAACACAGCAGAACAGGGAGATAGGAAAGTGTAAATGTAACTTGTAAACAGATTTTTTTAATGGAATATTTGGCAATTAAAAGAAATGAAGTACTGATACAGACAACAATATGCATGAACTGTGAAAACATATGCAAAGTGAAAGAAGACAGTCATAAAAGACAACACATTGTATTTCAAAATAGGAAGACTGCAACTAAATTATAGAATAATCTACCTGGATAACCATCTGAACACTAGCTAAACAGAAGTCTTATAACTACAGATATACAAAAGAAGTCACGTCAATACTGCACAAAGGGCAGAGAAGATAAAAGGGCAGGCCCCACACTCATGTGCAACTGTTGAGAATTTGGGGAAAAACCTCAGCAGCAGAGTCCCAACCCCCAGAAGCAAGAGGTGTCAACCCCACCCAGGCTTCCCCACCTGAAACATCAGTGCCATGAAGAGGAGCCCACAGAGCATCTAGCTATGAAAATCAGTGAAGATTTCATCCACCTGGGTGAGAAGAGAGACTTCTGGAAACCCAGGAGCCCTCTTAAAGGGCAAGGGAAATAAAAGAAAAATAAATAGAATGACATCAAACTAAAAAGTTTTTCACAGCAAAGGAAACCATCAATGAAATGAAAGGACAGCCCACTCAATGAAAGAACATATTTGTCCAAGATAAATCTGATAAGAGGTTAATATCCAAAATTTATTTCTAAAAAAATCATACAACTCAACATCAAAAATAAAACCAATAGCCCAATTTAAAAACAGGTAAAGGACCTTAACAGATAATTCTCCAAAGAGTATATACAGATGGCCAAAAGACATATGAAAAGATACTCAATGTCACTAATCACTAGAGAAATACAAATTAAAACCACAATGAGATATCAGAATGGTTATCATCATTAAAACAACAAACAGAAGTGTTGGCAAGGATGTGGAGAAAAGGGAACCCTCACTCACTGTTGGTGTGAATGCAGACTGGTGCAGACCCGATAAAAAACTACAGAATTTAAAATTCATAAAATTAAAAATGGAACTGCCTTATGACCCAGCCATTCCACTTCTAAGTACTATATATAAAAAGAAACCCAAAATACTAATTCAAAAAAACAGATGCACCCCTATGTTCACTGTATTATTTACAATAGCCAAGATGTAGCCAACACAAATGCCTATCAACAGACAAATGGATAAAAAAGTGGTGGTACGTATATACTATGGAGTAAAAGAGATTGAAAATCGACCCTGGCCAATGGTTTAGTGGATAGAGTATTGGCCCAGCTATGGATGTTCCAGGTTTGAGTCCTGGTCAAGGCACACAGGAGAAGCGACCATCTGTTTCTTTCCCACCCCACTCTCCCCCACTTTTCTCCTTTTGATCCTCTTCCCCTCCTGCAGCCAGTGGCTCAACTGGTTTGAGCGTGGCCCCAGGCGCTGAGGATAGCTCTGTTGGAGCGCATCAGCCTCATGTGCTAAAAATAGCTTAGTACTCAAGCATCAGCCCAGACGGGAGTTGCTAGGTAGATCCCCATTGGAGTGCATGCAGGAGTTTGCCTCACTATCTTCCCTCCTGTCACCTGAAAAAATAAAATAAAATAAAATCTTGCCATTTGCAACAGCACAAATAGATCTAAAAGGTATAATGCTAAGTGAAATAAGTCAGTCAGAGAAAGACAAACACCATATTATTTCACTTATATGTAGACTGTAAAAAACAATATTAGTGAACAAACAAAACAGAAAGAGACTCCTAGATACAGAGAACAGACCAGTGGTTGCCAGAGGGGATGAGATTGGGGGACTGTGTGAAAAAGGTGAAGGGATTGAGAAGTGCAGATTGGAAGTTATAAAATAGTCAGGGGATGTAAAGTACAGCATGGGAATATAGTCAATAATATTTTAATAACTGGTATGTATGGTTCCGGTTGGGAACTGGAAATTTGGGGGGGAACACTTTGTAAAGTATGTGATTGTCTAACCACCATACTGTACACCTGAAACTGACACAAAATAATATTGAATATAAACTGTAATTGAAAAATAAAATATTAAAAATTAATTTTAAAATATTTCTCACTGCTGTAAAGTATAAAGACGGTAAAATAGAAACGTCACTAATGAGCACAGTGATAATAATATAAAGTATTCATTCAATTATTCAGTCAATTATTTCCTAAAAACATAAAATCTCATTTAATTCTCACAAAGTGTCAGGAATGTAGATTCTATAATTATCTGTTTTAACCTACATTATTTCTTTTGATCCTCATAACAGGAATTACTCTTTTTCCCAAGTTGCACATGAGAAAACTGAGGCTTGTGGCCCTAAAATAAATCTTTCACGGCTAGAAAGCTGCAGAGCTATAATCTGAACTTTGATTACTACATGTGGCGGCCACTTCAGCTATCCCTTTGTATAGGCAACTGAGTCTCAGCGAGCTAAAATAATCTGGTATTACTTTTGTGGCCAGGCATCTGATGTAGGAGGAAAAATCCCAGAATCAAGAGCTGACACCCAGATTGCGGTCTGAGTCATGACACAAGCTAACCAGGCCAAATTCCCGTTCCTTCATCTGCAAATATAGAAACTAGACCAGAGAGTTTTCAAGGTCTTATTGACTTCAAAATCCACATAGTTCATAAAATACTTACTTAAAGTTGAGTGTTCTGCCCACAACCTTGCCAAAAGAAATGGTTTATTTCCTTCCCTATGTCTATGACTATTATTGCTACTCAGATGTGAAAATATTAACATAACTGGACAAAGGAATCATAATTAAAATCAATGAAATTCAATACTACAAATTAGCAATATACCACATGATTTGTTAAATTTTTATTATGAAAAAAATGTTAAACATATTCAAAAGTAGACAGAACAGTATAACCCGTAACTATCACCCATCTTCAAAAATCACCAACTAATGGCCAAATTTGTTTAATCTATATATCCTCCCATTTTGAACAAAATCGCTGATAGCAAAACATTTTTGTAACATGTTTAAAGGACAAGGACTCCCTTCTTCTTTAAAGCATAGCTACAATACAGTTACCACACCTAAAAATAATAACAATCGTCTCTTAATATAATGACTTAAATAAACTGGGAAAATCAATTTAAATACATAAATGATAAATATTTTAATTCAACAATTTCATTTTGAATGTTAAAGCTACCTGTATAATCAAATTTTATATCACTACTATTTCTACTTTAACCTATTATTTTTGTATATGATTTATTATTCCTATAATTAACCTTTCTCTATTTTAAAAATGTCATATGGCACTATCTCTAACGTAACCAATAAAAGAGTATTAAACTCTTTTCTTTACTCATTGAGCTTACCTGAATATCACAAAGATATTAAGTTAATTTGGCATCAGTTGTTTGTGATTAACCTTTGCTGTCTTCTGCAATTCAATTTATTTCCCTCTTGGTGACACCAAATGACTACTTTATTAATTGTCCCAGTGATTTGCCAGCTATTATTATTCTCCAGCTACACATATTGTCCAACTGAAATATTCATACAAACTTTTAACTCTGTGACCCTTACTTTTATAACTCTCTATCAAGCATTTACCCCTACCATGCTCACGCTTTCTCATTCTTTCCTTAACTTGCTTCTCCTTCCAAGAAGTTTCAACTATAAAATTATTTATACTTCACCTTATATTCTTTGCCTTAAAGTATTCTTTGAATTTTTTTTTAAAAAAGTGAAAAATTATTTTCATTTCCACAATCTAGCTGATTATAAAATAATGATGAAATCAAACAGAAGTAGAAACACAATCATTTAAAAATGGGAAACATCATATTTTATTTCTAAATTTATATCAGTTTCGCTAGTACAACAGACATTTCCTCTGAGAGTTATAATTACTATTTGTACCCTAAGTAAGGTTTTTCCTGAGGTCTAAGAGATCTAGCAATAACATAGTTTCTTCTAAAACAGGGAAGAACAGAAATTTTCATTTCCTTTCATCATGTTAACAAGAAGGTGAAGAGATTACAAATGCAGCAGTGAAGAGATTATCTTCAAGATACTTGCAATGCACAACCAAAATGCCGGACATAGGTCATCAAGACTAAGTAAAGACCAGTCATCATCTCATTGTTATAGTTCAATCATAAGTCAGGGCGAATGGGAGTATCTCACTTAATAGAATACCATATTTCCCCATATGTAAGATGCTCCCATGTATAAGATGCACCTTAATTTTGGGGTCTAAAATTCGAAAAAAAAAATATATTACATAAAGTTATTGAACTCAGTTTCGTTCATCATAAAATCCATACAACTCCTCATCACTGTCAAAACTCCCATCCATTAGTTTGTCCTCCTCTGCGTCTGATGACGAATCACTCACTGTCTTCATATATTGCCTCGTCCTCAGTTCCATCTTTAGCATTTGAAATGCCACTATATAAGACACACCCAGTTTTTAGACCCCAAATTTTTCAAAAAGGGTGCATATTATACATGAGGAAATACAGTAGATGTACTTTGGAAAGTTGATGTTTGGAAATATTCACAAATCAAATCACATTTCAAATGCATTAGAAGAGTTCACTAATTAGAGGTATCTTGAAATGAGTCCTCTCATACTTCAAAAGCAAACAAAATAAAAACTATTTGTATTATAATTAAGTACCAATATAAATAATAGTTAAATTTATTGAGTGCTTATTGTGTGCTAGTTTCTATGCCCTTGCCTAACATCTGTACTCTTCAGAACAACCATATTAGATCACATAGGAGACTCTTAATGCCCACACCATATGCCCTTGACTCATTTGCGTTCTCTTGCCACAACTGTGGATAGGCAAACTGATGCGGACAGCTTCCCACCTAATGACCGTGAACTCTTTCCCCACTTCCTCCCCAGGCTTCCTGAGATTATCTCACAAGCACACTACCCGCACCTAAATTCTTGTTTCAAAATCTGCTTTTGGAAGAAAACTCCAGTTAAGACTATTGGTAACAGAAGTGGTGTTACAAAACAAACCCTCAGAATAGGATTCTGGGAGTTTATCACTTGTTGGTTAGGGAGCAGCCAAGGATTCAATTTCTGATGATAAATGAGTGGTGATAGCCCATACCATGTAATAGCAGTACAGTGACTAAAACTGTTACCTGAAGTGGACTGGAATATGGTACAGGAGGAAGGAGTAATAAACAACAGCTCTAATACTTGAAAGGTTGGGGTTAATCATAACTATAAAGGTTTTGGAATTCGTACACATTAACTGCTCTTGAAACTCTGAAGTATGGGACTGGCAGGCTTAGGGAAGCCATCTATGCACTCAGGGCATATGGTAGAAACCAGAAAAACTCCATGTCAGCATTTAAGTGGACCTTATCTCTTGTACCCACAGAGCAGACAATACTTAAAATCAGGTCTAAGATTCAACTGAGTGAGTTAAAAAGAAAACTGAATGCTTGGCCCCAGCTGGTCTCCCAGATTGTCATCAGGGTTCTGATAGGGAGAGATTAAGACAGTAAGACGTGGGATGGTGCTATTTGGGTGGGTGTACAGGCGAACAGGAGGTCTCAGATTCTGCTGACCCACTGGGCTGAAAGATCTAATCCATTCTATACTGTAAATAAAAGCAGCTTCCCAATATCTGCTCTGCCTCCCCTCAATGCCTCAAGACCAAAAACGAGGGTCAAATTCTACTCATCGTCACTCCAATTGTGAAGTACAGTCCCTGCTACAAGAAGAAACAATTCAGGCACCAAGAAAAGCTGCTGAGCCTGCCTGACGTGTCATCAAGAACTGGGGGCACATCTACGAAAGTGGATCTTGAGGGTGTTAAGCTGAGGCAAGGGCAATACCGCTAGAGAAGAAAGTACATCACTCATGGACACACTCTCCTGTGAGTCAGAATTTCATTTCTGGCAAGAACCCTTTAAGGAGGTCCTAAAACAGATGGGAGGACAATGGGAATGACAGTATTTCAAAAGAGGAGGTTCCAGAGGTAGTGTTTAACTATTAAAAACAAGGTGAGTATATTTGCTATGACAGGCAGTAAGGTCAAAGAAACAACCAGAAAACCTGGGTCTGCAAGAACCTGGAGCTGTAGCTAATCAATCATTAGCCATTGTATTTCGTATAGATGAGAGAGATGGATGGTACATTCGTTTGCAGGGGCTGCTATGACAAAGTACCATAAACTGAGAGACAAAAGAAATTTATCATCACGGAGTTCTGGAGGCAAGAAGTCCAAGATCCAAGGGATCAGCAGGGCTGGTTCCTTTAGGGGGCTGCAAGAATCTGTTCCATCTTGGCAATCTTGGCATTCACTGGCTTGTAGAAGCATCTCTCTGATCAATGTCTTCACCTTACACAACGTTCTCCTTGTATTCTTTTTTGTGTGTGTGTTCAAAGATCTCCTTTTTATAAGAACACAAATCATACTAGATTAGTGGCCCAACCTTCTCCAGGTATAACCTCATCTTAACTAATTATACCTGCAACAACCTTATTTCCTAATAGGTTCACATTCTGAAGTACTAGGTTTTAACATGTCAAGATATGAATTTGGGGAGAGGGACAAAATTCAACCCATAACATGTATGAAATGAGGCTATTTCTTGACTTATATGGCCTAAAAAGACTAAGGACTGGAGCACTCAAGATTTGTGTGCAGTTTTCAGATGTAAGCCAGTTCAGAGACATTGAAACCACTGATGCAAGGGCAGGTTAAGTCCTCTTGAGCAAAAACATAAATGTTTCTCCAATCATTCTCCCAGGGGATGTTTGTCCATTCACCTGAAATGCTGAAAGAGCAATACCTAACCCTTCCAGGGACTGTTGGATGCATGATCTAAGCAGACACTGGTACCCAAATACCTTTATGGCCTTCCAGTTAGAGTGGGAACATATGGAGGTCAGATAATAAATGGAGTCCTGGCCCAATGTGCCTGCAGACTCCCCATCTGGTCATGTGCCTTGTCCCTGAAGACATAATTGGAATGGACAGACCTAGCAGCAGCCAGAACACAAACACTGGTTTTCTGACCTGTGAAGGGAGGGTTACTATGATAGAAAAGGAAAATAGAAGCCCCTGATATAGCTTCACCTTGTTCCTGGCCCAGATAATAAACCAGAGGAAACATCGCAGCAAGTTTAACAACAAACATTTGTGCAACCCTCAAAGAATGGCTCCTGAAAAAAATATATAGCTCACAAATGGATCAGCTCAGTATGTTGGTGCGAGATGAAACTTATCACACTGTAATCCCATGCAGGAGTGAACCACTGCAGCGCTATTCAAAAGGTAGTCCACAGAAGAGCCTATTCACAAACTGGTTTTTATCATTCCACAACAAGATATAAAAAAAAGTTATAAAAAATGAGAGCACACATATGGAAACATTTATAGCAATTTGATATTGTTGCAATAACCAAGTGTGTCATTTTTATTTTACAAAAGGATCAAATGTGATGAACCAAAAACAAAATGTCCTTCACAGGGTCAGTCTGAGTAGAACTGGTGGAAAGGACAGTGGTGAAAGGGAATTCTACCATCAGGCAGAGCTTCATCAAACTTGCATGAGAGAAGCGGTTTGAGGTAAGGATAAATATATGAATTCTTGGGCAGTGGCTAGTGGCTCTGCTAATTGACCAAAAGCCTGTAAGGAACAATAATGGATGGCCAGACACAAGGAGGTCTGAAGAAGAAAACATGGATGACAACAGAAGTGAATCCAAAGTATAAATATCCAACAGAGTGTCTACAGCAGAAAAAGCATTGAACAACCATGTAGACAAGATGACTCACCCAATCAATGTCTGCCAGCCTCTATCCCTGGTCATGTCAATGCTTACACAGTGAACCTGTGAACAGAATGGCCATGGTGGCAGGGAAGGAGGTTATATACGGGCACAAAAGCATGTACTCTCTCTCACCAAGTCTGATCTAGCTATTTTACAAATATATTAACTGCCTGTATGTGTTAGGTACCAAAGATACAGCTATGAAAACCATAGCCCCCCGCCCCAGCGTGGGGGTAATGTCTGTCCTGAGTGCTAATCTATGAATAGAATTTAGCTGGAGGAAGAAGGTGGCATATGCAAAGTCATTTGGAGAACCATACAGAGTTTAAGAAGGCTAAATACATGGAAGAATGACAAAATCAAGGCAGAGGTGAGATCATTAAGTGTTTTAGATGCAAGGTTTTTATAATACAGGTGACTGGTAATTATCAAATGATTTTAAATAGGAGGGGATCATGATCAGATCTGTGTCTTAACAAAGCCTTTCTGACATTAGGCCATTAGGAGTAACCCAGGAGACAAAAGAACTAAGGAAACAGCATTCATTATGGGGACAGAGAACAGGAAGGGACATATTCAAGTGGGATTTTGAAAGGAGGTCAACACTTGGTCAAAGTAAGGAAGAAAGAGATGTCTAGGATATGCTGGCTCTTTCCTCATCCCTGTGTTGCCTTAGCGATGTGCAACATCTCCTCTGAGCTCCTTTTTTTTTTGTACCTTTGAGGACTTTTACTCTGTGCTGATTTATTCACATCTCTCTCCCCCTACTGGTAAAACTCATCATGGGCAGACATTATGGCTTATTCCCCTTCTTTTGTCAGGAGGGCCAGAAGTAAGGTGAGGACAATGAGGCACTCACATCTGGGTTCACGCCAGTGCAAGTTAGAATTCTTTCTTTACTTAAGAGTCTCATACTTCATTCATCAGAGATCATTTTGTATACATCCTGATTTTTTTAAATACTACTTTAAAATACTTAGCTCAATGACTGATTTTTTTTTTTGCCACCCTCTTACAAAAGCAAGTACCTCACTCACTTTGCTCTCGTTTCTGCCCTGATTCTCAGTGCCTAACCCAGTGATGGGCAATCTTTTGAGCTTGGTGTGTCAAAATTCGCCAAAACACTGAACATAACTTGGGTGGCGTGTCACTTCAAGAAAAACGGCCTAACCGCAAGTCCCAGAACTAGACACTCTGTGCCGGAGTTCTGTTGTTTTGGCCTCCAGACCTCCGGCACAGTGTCTACACTACAGCAGATGTTTTATCCTCGGCTACTGCACCTGGCCGTGCAGGAGCCCAGGATGAAACGTACTTCTCAGCATGCGGCCCCATACTTCTCTGGTATGCAGCCGCGTGTCATCGAAAATGGCTACGCATGTCAGTGCTGACACGTGTGTCATAGGTTCGCCATGACGGGCCTAACCCAAGCAAGTACTTATACACATACTGAAAGAAGGAAAAGCAAATGAATGACAAAAACAACAAGGTGGATGGTGGCAGGACATTCACAGAGACAGTGAGTGCAGGAAGAGCAACAGACTTCGGAAAAAGATGAGTTTGTAAGTGCCTGTCAGAAGCACTCCGTGGTGCTTCTATACAGTGTGTCCGTAAAGTCATGGTGCACTTTTGACCAGTCATAGGTCAAAAGTGCACCATGACTTTACGGACACACTGTATATTCATTTATTATTCAATACTGGCAGCACTTCTAATAGGAAATAGGAAAGACTGACAGTACTCAAGGAATTGCCTTCAGGATATTTCCCCATTATCGTTTTAACTTTACATTAATATTTGAGATATTGCAGCAATATCCAATTTCTTAGCTCAGCTTATGAGTTCACACTACTTAGGACACCCAGATGAGCTGCTCATTGTACAAATGGACTGCTGATACCTGCAATCTGTGACGTAATCCCACCAAATACTTTACCAGTGGGGCCAAATCTGACCACTCTATGCAAAACATACCTCATTACTTTACTCAATTTCTTTATTTTAAATGTTTTTTAAGACTATTTTTTCATTTTAAAGAGAGTGAGAGAGAATGGGGGAAGGAGCAGGTAGCATCCACTCCTGCATGTACCCTGACCAGGCAAGCCCAGGGCTTCAAACTGGCAATGTCAGCATTCCAGGTGGACACTTTATCCACTGCACCACCACAGGTCAGGCTTTACTCAATTTCTTCATCCCTGCTCACTCTTCTTCACAGAATTTATATCACCTGATATACTGTATGTTTATTTTTTTTTTCTTTTTCCTTTAAAAAAACATGAGCTCCGTGGAACATGGGATTCATCTGTATCTTTCTTGGTTATATCCTCAGCATCTAGAATAAATGCCACTGACAGTCACGACACAGGGTCTTACACTGGAGCAGAGAGAAGGCAGAAAATAAATTCTGTCCTGTGTGGATAGAAAACTGGAGCTAGGAGCTCACAGAGTATCACTGAAACCACTAGGCAACCAAAACAAAGATGTAATTGCTAACCAGAGCAATCACCTCAGGAGAGTACATATAGTCCCATAAATGATGACTAGAACAGATATGTGACAGAAATCAATCCAGTGAGAATACCTGAGTATAGATACAAAGTTGGGAAAGGTTGGGGCATGTTTAGGAAAGTGTTCACATAGAAGCTTAGGCTCCATATAACATGCCATATTCTCTTTTTATGGCAGTATAACAAATGACCATACAGTGACGGGCTTAAACCAATACTCATTTATCATCTCTGTTTCTATGCTCAGGAGTCTGGGTTAGCTGGGTCCTCTGCTCAGGGTCTTACTAGTCTGAAATCCAAGTGTCTGCCAGGGTTAAAGTTTCATGAGGGGTGTAGGGCCCTCCTTCGAGATCACTGGTTGTGGGCTGAATTCAGTTCCTTGCAGGTGTAAGGCTGACCCACCTTCTCTTGCTGTCAGCCAGGAGCTACTCTCAGCTCCCAGAGGCTAACCACAATTTCTTGTCATGTGACCTCCTCGATGGACCCTCTAGTGCTTGCAACCTTGAGTCTAACTTCAGTCCCTTTTAAAGACTCACCTGGTTAAACCAGATCTATAATGTCCTGCTTAAAGTCACCTGACCAGTAATCTGAAGCACAGGTGTGGTGACTCATCATCTTCACAACTTCTGTCCAAACTCAAACAAAGAGGGTTATACAGAAAGCACTCAAGGGGAGTGGATTAGATAGGATGTTTTATACCAGAAGGTAAGAATTTGAGGGGCCATCCTAGAATGTTCCCTAGCATAGATGGTAATAGAAGACAAGAATAAAAATTCTCTGGGGCTACACCTAAGTCAAAATACTTTTCCCTCGCTCTTACTGAAATCAGCTGTAGGTGACCTCTGAAAATGGCTCATTACTCACTTGAACCAAAAAAACCTCACTAAGCCTGACCTGTGGTGGTGCAGTGGATAAAGCGTTGACCTGGGAACACTGAGGTCACCAATTCAAAACCCTGCACTGGTCTGGTCAAGGCACATATGGGAGTTGATGCTTCCAGCTCCTCCCCCCTTTCTCTCTCTCTCTCTCTCTCTCACTCTGTGTCTCCTCTCTAAAATGAATAAAATAAAAAAATAAAATAAAATAAAAAAATTTAAAAAAACCTCACTAAATCATGCAAATCAAGATGCTCAAACTTTCGCCTGACCTGTGGTGGCACAGTGGATAAAGCGTCGACCTGGGAATACTGAGGTCGCCAGTTCAAAACCCTGCACTGGTCTGGTCAAGGCACATATGGGAGTTGATGCTTCCAGCTCCTCCCCCCTATCTCTCTTTCTCTTTCTCTCTCTCTCTCTCTCCCTCTCTCTGTGTCTCCTCTCTAAAAATGAATAAAAAATAAATAAATAAATAAATAAAGATGCTCAAACTTTCAAGTTTACTTTAAGAACACACCTGAAATTTCCCAGGCCATCAAAGGCATGCATATTCAAAAAGCCGCCAAGTACCTGAAGGGTGTCACTTTACAGAAGCAGTGTGTGCCATTCCATCGTTACAATGGTGGAGTTAGTAGGTGTGCCCTCGCCAAACAGTGGGGCTGGACGCAGGGTCACTGGCCCAAAAAGAGTGAATTTCTTCCCCACATGCTTAGAAATGCAGAGAGTGATACTGAACTTAAGGGCTCAGACGTAGATTCTCTGGTCACTGAGCACATCCAGGTGAACAAAGCTCCCAAGATGCGAAGGAGAGTTTACAGAGCTCATGGGCAGATTAACACTTATGTGAGCTCTCCCTGCCACACTGAGATGATCCTTACTGAAGAAGAGCAGATTGTTCCTAAACCAGAAGAGGAAGTTGCACAGAAGAAAAAGATATCCCAGAAGAAACTAAAAAAACAAAAATTTATGGCCCGGGAGTAAATTCTACATAAAATAAACAGTAATAAACTAAAAGCCAAGGATAACTGCAGTGTAGCCTAGGTGGGGTAAGTCTGCAACTAGGTAAACCAAAGGATTCAGTGTGTCTCTCTTCCTTCCTCTATCTAAAAAACAAACAAACAAACAAACAAAAACAATTAAAAGTAAAAAAAAAACAAAAAACCTAGTTTTCCCTCCTACAGTTGCAGCCCAGGCTCTTCCGACAGATGGTAACTGTCTACTCTTTGGTTATTGGTGGCAGTCATTTACTCGAAGGCTAATTTTACTAACTGGGAATATCTGCCTGTAATGCTAGTGGTCATGGCCAGGCAGGTTTACACTGGATTCCGCAGACCACAGAAGAACCATAGAGTTGAAAGGCTCTGGGCCATTCTCTTTTATTGAATTCTTGTAGAGATGGGCAAACAAACAGGCAGAGAAAAAAACATTTCTCGTGGCAGCAGGCAAGTGATCGGCACCAAGAGAAAATACCCATAGCCTTGCATAGGCTCCACATATGTGGCTTTTTGCCATGTGCCCACACACTAATCATATAAAATGTTTGCAGCCAGAAAACAAACAAGCAAGGTGTTTTCCCTACACTCAACCCCTTTAGGATTGCTCACCTCACAATCTACTTGACAGGTATCTTCTGTCATGGTCCCTGTACGAGAAGTGAGGTATATTACATCCACATTTCACAGAAACAGTAGAGACTACAGCAACAGACTACTAAGGTATGATCTATACCAAAAATGACAATAATTACAAAGGTGCCCTTCACAATGACATCTCCCCAAGCACCTGAGGGATAAACACACTTCCACCTTAGGTGGTCAGGCATCATTTTTCCATGAAGTTAACTGGAGGTCTACCTCTCGCCCCCTACCCCACAGTGCCAACAAGGCCACTCATTATAGGTGAGGGACCTGTACAGTCTAGGGCCATGTCCATTGAAGCCATTGGCCTTTAAGGAGGGCTGTTGGGGCAGACAGAAGCACGCTGCCTGTCACCCAAAGCTCAGCTTGAATAAAGTGTCCTTGGTGCGTATCTGCAACTGGATGGGAGCAGCAGCCTAGTGCAGAAGGACCTCCACAGGTGCCAGCCCCCACCCCCAGCAGGATCTCTCATTCTGTCTACAAGCAGCATGTCCACCCAGCAAGGAAGCCGGTGCTTCCCTTTTTGTCACAGTCCCTGCTTCAAGAGTCCATTACACTGCTCAATGATCAGTCCATGATAGAGAGCACAGCTGTCTGTGCAAATCACCAAAAGTGAAGGTTCATTACAAGCAACTAGCCATACAACTGTTTGATAATAGACTTTAGCACCTTTCCATAAGTGCTCTGTCCATTGCCACAAGCCCCATCCAGACTCCTCAGAAGTCACATGAATATCAAGCTCATATGGCCTGGCTGGGTCACAAACAAGGCCTGTGCCACCTTGACATTTCTCTTAGCTGCTTCAAAAACACCTAATATCTACTAAAGCCAACACCTGCTGCACAGTAGAAGGGGACCAGTAGATTACCAGTTCCACTTGGGGCCTCAGATCCCTGCCTGTCCCTGTTAGATGGGTCCCTTGGCCTTCCCCCTATTCAAACTTGAACAGCAGGGCTTGGGACTCCTCCTCTCCCTCAGGTGTCTCTACTGTTTTCCTTTTTAGATTTTTTTAAAAATTAATTTTAGAGAAAAAAGAGAGATTGAGAGAGAGAGAGAGAGAGAGAAGGAGGGAGGGAGAGAGAGAGGAGAGGGGGAAGAGCAGGAAGCATCAGCTCCCATATGTGTCTTGAGCAGGCAAGCCCAGGGTTTTGAACCAGCAACCTCAGTATTCCAGGTCGACACTTGATCCACTGCACCACCACGGGCCAGGAATCTGCCTCTAATTTCTAATCTTGCAGTTGTACAACATGAGCACAGACCTTTTTATTGGCAACTGTCTCCAATGTATAATCTTGCCACCATGCTGTGCAAACGCCAGCCATTTTCTTGGCAGCTGCTGGAGCTGCCGGCTTCCCTCACTTTTTTCAGCAGGTGGAACCTCTGTTTTGGCTTACACTGCCACCAAAGCCCTAACAGGACTCTATTAGACCTGCCATCTAGTTTCTCTAGATTTTCCCTTGCCGTAATCAAATCTACCAACATCTGCATCCAGGTAACCTTAACAGGCCCATTTCTCTTGTTAGTGGGTGGGGGGCAGCACAGGAAGTAGCTTGCACACCCTTATAGTGCCATGCTGCTTCTACCTCCCCCAAATCTGCCACTGTCTGTGTAACAGTGTTGATGAGCTGCCCCATACAGGAGCCGAGATACCCAACAGTGACCCAGAAAAGGTGGACAGGGTACTCCTGAAAATAAGCTTCCTCATCCCTGCTGTAAACACTTCCTCACCAGCTGCATGAGACTATAGACTGAAAGCAGTATTCCTCATATCCAGTTCATGGAGGACCTGCTGCAACTCAATACACAACTACCACTGACTCACTGCCCCTGGTAGGTCTCTGGCATTCTGCCAGACTGTACAAATGCAGCCATCACCCATTCTAATAGGGTATAATTTCCTGGGTTGTCATGGCAGTTCTGAAGATGCTGCCTTAAGGAGGAGTCAATGGTAATGGCAGCTAATTTCTCCATCTCTGCTCTGGAGAGACCATCCACTCCCATGTCCCACAATCGCAGCAACCAAGCTGCCAGAGATTCAGTGGGTTTCTGCCTGAATTTCACCCTCAACTCCATAAATTCTGTCTAGGCCTAGGTCCAGATGACAAAGTGCTCAACTATTTGTGGAGGACGCTGTGCCTGCCCTTGAGGCACTGTCTGATGCTGAGATTTTACCTTCTGGGTGACCACTAGCTGGGCTCTGAGTCGGCCAAAGGCAGCTTCAGCCTGAACCTCTTCCTACTACTAGTGCCGACTCAGAGTAACTCTGCCAACACAAATGCAGCTCCTCCTCCAGTGCCTGCCACAGCCGGCACTCAGCCTCCAGCTCATATTTGAGCTCTTGCACTCATAGCTCCTTCTCCAGCTCCTGCTCCTACCAGCACTTGGTCTCCGACTCACACTGGAGCTCTCAAACTCACATCTGCTTCTCCGTTCACTGTTCCAGCTCCTGCCACTGTTGGTGCTCAGCCCCCAGCTCACACTGGAGCTCTCGCACTCGGGCAGACTCTCACATAGAGTTTTCAGTTTCTGCGCGCAGGGCTGTAAAAAACACCCAGGCCATGGCCCCCAACAAGATAACCACAGGGAACCACAAGATTGAGAACAGCCACTCCTCTATCCCACTCTTCAAAGGTTTTGGCAGCTCCATACCCCTCTGAACTGAATCCTGCTCCAGGTATAATGCCAGTGGCCAAGGCTAGGCAGATTCACACTGTATTCAAGCAGACTACAGAAGAACTGCAATCAAAAGGCATTGAGTCATTCCCATTTATTGGATTCTCCCAATGACAGGAGAGTGAACAGGCAGGGGAAAACCTCTTCTCATGGCGGCAGGGGAGCAAACAGGACAACTGCACTTCACAGTGGTGGGCAAGCCATCTGTGGCAAGGGAGAGTACTTGTAGCTTTATATAGGCTACACACACACGTGGCTCTCTGCCACATGTTCATGCACTAATCGTGCCAAGTGTTTACAGCAAAAAACAAGCAAGCAAGCCTAACCTAACCACAGCTGTTTTCCCTACACTGCCTCTCTCTCACAGTCAAACTTTATTCAACATAAAGCCTTTCTGCCTTTGACTAGCTAGTTTGTCTCTTAATGTTAGATTAATATTGAATTTCCTAAGGTCCTTGGTAACTCCACAAAAGCCTATTTTTCTCTCTATTGTTGGTCTTTATTTTTCTGACTTTGTGTTCCTGCTACAAAAACATTTTTAGGTATTGTATGGTTATCCTGGCCTCCACATTATCTATCCAAAAAAGAATTGCAAATTGCATAGTTTTGCAAAATGTCAGTTCTAAGGCTATATAGGTGATTAAGTATGCACATAATTAATGTCTCTCCAATGCTGAAGATGACTATTTAGGAGCACAAGTCTCAGAATCAGAAAGTCACTTCTCCTCTGACCTGGCAGCTTGTATTTTTCTCAGAGACAGAAATGGGCAGGTTTGCTACTGTTTCTTGCTGATTTAGAAGACAGATACTATGCTGATAGACAAAGAAAGAGGACACCATAAGTAGAAGGCCACCTTATATAGCTTTAGTCTCTCATAATAAAGTGGCATAAGGTTCCAGAATTCCTTCAGACTCTATCACTGCTATATTGATTTAAAGAGGTGATTTGTATTCTTCAATTTTAAAAGAGCACCAGGCATAATTATTTTACAAGTACTGTTTGATAGTAGAGATGGTAAAACAGACATTGCTATCAATAATTAAAGTTTCAAAAGTCTTGGTTGATAATCAATGGCTTTTAATTATCAAACAGACTGTCATGCCAAGAACAAGAGTTTCAACTTTCTTTCATCATTTTATGGCATAATAGTTAATTAAGCCAAATATCAACTGAGTCCCTACTAGGTGTAAGATATTGTCCAGTAGGTGGGTGATGATGGAAAGAAAAGGATTCATGAATCAAATGTGAATTCTGCCATCAAGTTATTTATAATAAGTGAAAAAATAATCCTAAGGGCAGGGTCAACCCAATTTTTCTTTCCCTTCTATGGCAGACCAACTCTTTAGGTGATCCCCACAATCCTCAAAGTCCAGTGTTTCCATCCTTGTGTGACCCTCTCCCCTTGAGTGTAGGCAGGGCCTGTGACTTGTTTCCAAACAAAAGAACTTGGCAACAGAGACGGTATATACATGATTACCCGTATGTAATGATGTGACTATTACATAAGGGTACAGCCCCCATCTTGATGGAGACTCACCTTTGCTCGCCTTCAGGGAGCAGTGGCCACGGTGAGGAACATCATGTGACCAAGAACTGCAAGAGGCTTCTAGGAGCTGAAGCTGGCCGCTGCTGATAGCCAGCAAGAAACTGAAACCTTCAGTCCTACAACCACAAGGAACTAAATTCTGCCAACAACCTGAGTTAAGTCTGGAAACAGTTCCTTCCCCAGTCATGCCTTCATTGGGAACTATATCCCAGCAAACACCCTGACTGAAGTTTTGTGAGACCTTCAGAAGAAAACTCAGATAAGCTATACCCAGACCTATGGCTCACAGAAACCATGAGAAAATAAAATAAATGAATGTTTTAACCACTAAGTTTATGTTAATATTGTCACATAAAAATAGATAATATAATATACCTTCCTTCTTATATTGTTCAAGTAGCTCACATATCATCAAAGGTGAACTCAAGTATAAACACCAGATCACCACTGGCAATATGAAACCCCAGCCGACACACCAAGATTAATCACACATTTACACACTTCTATAAGACTTAAGCCCCAGTTTGCTGCCAATATTGCCAGAAGGGCCAGGCTGGTTGACTGTTTAACAGATCAAAAACGAAAGATTAGCTGCTTATTTATATAGAACCAGGAGCTTCCATTTCCTGGTTAAATGATCAGAATGAGCCATCAGGCCTATTAGGTATGAATGGAAAATCAAAAGTGTCAAGGAGCACCATAGAGACTGATAAAGATGACAAGCTTAAAGTATAGAAGAACTCTCATTCCTACTTATTCAAAGAAAGTAAAACTATATGCCTCCTAGTAAAATATAGCTGTTTTCATTCTCATCTATAAGCCACTTCTTTTTTTGTTTCAGCTTTATCAAGTACAATTGACAAATAATATTGTAATATATTTAAAGTGTAGAATATTGCCTGACCAGTGGTGGCACAATGGACAGAACATCAACTTGGGATGCTGAGGTCCTGGGTTCAAAACACTGAAGTAACTAGCTTGAGCTCAGGCTCATCAGCTTGAGCACAGGGTCACTGGCTTGAGCGTGGGATCATCAACATGATACCATTGTTGCTGGCTTGAGCCCAAAGGTCGCTGGCTTGAAGCTCAAGGTCACTGGCTTGAGTCCAAAGTTGCTGGCTTGAGCAAGGAGTCACTAGCTTCGCTGGGGTCCCACCACCAAGGTGTGTATGAAAAGCAATCAATGAACAACTAAAATGCTGCAACTATGAGTTGATGCTTCTCATCTCCCTTCCCTTCTATCTTTCTCTCTCTTGTGCACACATGATAAAATAAAATATAGAGCATGATGATTTAATATGTGTATACATTTAAAAAGATTTCCCACAGTTGAGTTAGTTAACACATTTATCACCTCATATACAGTGTTTACTATTTCTTAAACCACCTTTTCTTAAATGACAATTAGCCCCTGTGTGGGGACATGCATTCATTATAGAACAGTGGTTCTTAACCTGGGTTCTATCGAACCCTAGGGGTTCGATGAGTCAGTCTCAGGGGTTCGGAGAAGCCTCTGCCACGGAGGCCAGAATAAAGTAATACCGTAATTTGTTGTGAGTTCATGCACTTTGTTGGTTTTGTTGGTGATGTTCATGCACGGCTCATTTTGTGCACCAGTAAAAAAACATATACCTGTATCTTGAATTTGGAAAAAAAATCATATTTTATTTATCACTAAAGAATGGTTCGGTGAATGCGCATATGAAACTGGTGGGTTCAGTACCTCAAAAAAGGTTAAGAACCACTGGCTTAGAGTAACATA
Source organism: Rhynchonycteris naso (assembly GCA_037038555.1). Lineage (NCBI taxonomy): Eukaryota > Metazoa > Chordata > Mammalia > Chiroptera > Emballonuridae > Rhynchonycteris > Rhynchonycteris naso. Next base: position 87,528,913 of record CM073000.1, read on the forward strand.
GTTTTCTTCTTTGTAAAAGGAGATTCCCTGTTTTATTTCATTTTTTTTCTATGTATAGGAAAAGTGAATCAATAAGGTAGTTCCAAATGGGCAAAATTAGCTTTTATTGTATATGTAAGAGTTAATTTCCTTTACTTACACATAATAAAAAGGATTTTACAAATTATTAATAGCTAAGAAGTACTTTCATGGACAATATTCATGGTTGTCTGAGAAAATCATTCCTGTAACACTAGTAAATGAATAATCACAGTTACAAAATCACAGAAAAGAAAATCGAAATAATTGGAAAGAATGTACATTTACTCTAAATAAAGCTTGAGGACATGACCAGAGATGAATATGCAAAGCATAACTTGATCGACCTCCCACAGTGCCTCAAGGTAGCTCTCTAAAATGCCTTGTTTGTGAACATTTGGGTCAGCCCTATGCCTGAAACAACAATGTCCTAAATAGGGCATGAGAGTAAATGAAATGCACAGGAATGTAAACCAACATCTCTGGGATACAATGAAGCACTAAATGGAAAAATGTTAAAAACCAGCATACAGAGGCCAAAAACAAAACAAAAACATTTCTAAGGCTTTCCAAGAAAAAGAAAAAAAAAGAAAGAAAGAAAACAAAGTCAATGAAAGATAACGTACAGATATCTATTCTTGCCTCAGTGAGTGCAAGAGTCACACACTGGTCTCTTACCCACTACTTTTAATTCTGAGTAATAACCTGGGAGGCCAACTTATGAACATCCAATCTACAGTATAAAACAAGTAAAGTAACTGGTCTCATCCTAAAATGGTTGTTCTGCTGTATTTGTTGGGATCCCTTTAAGAGGCCTCTGAACCTCCGTTTCTTTACACCTGTGATATGAACTAATAACTTACTTAATCACTGATCTCTGCTACTAAGACATACAATGACACACGTGGCCAGTCTGCTTCACAACTGTGCCATGACCTGCAGCAAGTATCTCGCATGTTCAACAGAGTAACCTAAACAGGTCACACATTTTATAGAACAGGGGTTGACAACTTTTCCTGTAGAGCATCACATAGTAAATATCGGAGTCTGTGAGGGCCACATAATCTTGGCTAGAACTATCCAACATCCTAGCATGAAAGCAGCCTTAGAGAATGTGTAAATTAATGGGTAAGACTGTGCTCCAGTAAAACTTTATTTACAAGGAGCAAGCAACAGGCTAGAGTTCGACCACAGCCCTAACAGGAATCTCAGAGAATCCCACACCTTAAATATTTCTCTAGTCTAATAACTGGCTGAAAAAATGCCTTTGGTAAAAAAGGGAAGAAACTTCATAACTGTTATTCTGCTTTTAAATTGCTAAAAGCACAAACGAGCTATAAAGCAGACCTGATCTGTGTGACTCCCTGAGCAAACAGACTAAGACATGGTAGATGCGGAGTGAAGGGTGAAGATGGTCAGTAACTTTAAACAAAAACAAATTAGTTGTTGAAAATTATTAGCCCCGCAGAAATTCTCTCTGACCTAAAAATGTTATACTTCTTCTGCAAATATATAATAAAGTATACCCCTCCCCTCTCCTACTTTCCACTCCTATTGCTTCCTTGTGTAAAAATAGATAAAACAAGAACTTGACAGTAATAATAGCTTCCTAATTAGTCTCCCCGTTTCCAGGGATGAATTATCTAAAACACAATTCTATTCTGTTTAAAATACAGTAAGTTGCCAGCTTAGCAATGGTTAAGCCTATGCATTCTGGGGTCAAAGAGAACATAGTGTGAGTTTAGGCTCCATCACTTATTAGTTGGGTGATCCTGAGCAAGTGACTTAACCTCTGCAAGTTTTACCTTCTTATGTTCAAAGTGGTTATAATATAGTAAAAAAAAATCATAAAGTTGTGGTGAAGAGTAAATAAAGAAATTCATGTAAAGTGCTTATCAAAATACCGAATACACTACAACCATTCAATAAATGTGTATTACAATTATGGTAACATGCTGAAGCACACATGCACATTCTTTGACACTCCTCCCACTGAGAGGTAGAGTCTGTGTGCCCTCACCTTGAATCTGGATCAGCTTTAGTAAGTTGCTTGTAATCATGAGAATGAAGCAGAGGTGATGGTGTGTGACTTGAGGCCATCCAGCTTCTGAGTCTCCTGAGGTATTCATTCTGGGGCCAAATGGGAAATCCAACTACTTAAACATCATCATGTTGGAAGGATCACATGTAAGCACGCCAATCAATGGCTTGGCTGAGCACCCACACGCTGACATCTGCTGACAGCTGTTTGAGCAAGCCATCTTGGTCAACCCACCCAGATGAGCCTTCCGATGACCACAGCCACAGCCAACATCAGATTGCAACTAACTGACCAACAGTGATTCCACTCCATTTGCACGAATCTCAAAAAACCAAAGTCAAACTAATACGGAGACGGAAGCCACAATAGCAGTTACCTCTCAGCGGTTGCCCAGTAGCCTGGCAAAGGGCATCAAGCAGCTTTCTTGGGTGTTAAATATTCTCTATCTTGATCTGGGTTCACTGAGCTGTACAGTGTGTCCGTAAAGTCATGGTGCGCTTTTGACTGATCGACCGTTCAAAAGCGCACCATGACTTTACGGACACACTGTACACAAGATTTATGTACTTCACTATGTGCTGTACCTCATTAAAAACTGTTTAAATGTCCTGCAAAAGTTTACTGTTCCAATGGCACAGATAGAGTACAGAAAGCAGAAGTGTCATGACCTACATAAAGAAGCAAGAAAACCTTGCCAGTGAATCTGCTCGGACCCCTGGTGGTGTTAAATACCATGACAGCTGAAGAGTAGGTGGACAGGGGTCAGCAATAGATAATGACTGCTTTCATGCCAACTTCATTGGTACCCAAAATACCTAAACCACTTACATCGAGCTGAAAGGAAACAGGACTGTAAGAATAGTGCTTTTGTCATTTATGTTGCAACTTTATCAAATATGAAATAATTATAGACTTGGGTTTTCTAAGCAGACTTCCCAATATAATTATTCTTTAATTATCTGTTTGAGACTCAACACTTACAGTCAACACCCTGGAGTTATATAAAAAAATAAAGCCGTGTAAACTGCATCTGGTCTCTCGATGTAGTTAGATTAGATCAGTGGTTCTTAATCTTTTTCGAGGTACCGAACCCACCAGTTTCATATACACATTCACCAAACCCTTCTTTAGTGATAAATAAAATATGATTTTTTTTTCCAAATTCAAGACATAGGTATATGTTTTTTTACTGGTGCACAAAATGAGCCGTGCATGAACATCACCTTGCTCAAAGAACAAAACCAACAAAGTACATGAACTCACAACAAATTACGGTATTACTTTATTCTGGCCTCCACAGCAGAGGTTTCTCTGAACCCCTGAGACCGATTCATCAAACCCCTAGGGTTCAATAGAACCCAAGTTAAGAACCACTGGATTAGATGAATGGTAACCACATAGAGGTAATGAGATCAACATGGTAGGTTCCAGCCTTGTAGGGGTCAATTTCATGCAGAAACCTACAGCCCTCTGTCATAAGCATAAAAAATGCCTCTCATTGTCTGATAGCTTCTAGTACAAAATTAAAGAAAGAAAAAAAAGACACAGTATAGCTGGTTGGAATTGCATAATCCCTAAAAGCCTAATGATTTAACTCCAACTAGATTCCATAGGATAAAATCAGCAGGATACCATATAAAACAAAAATTAGATTTGGGTTATTAAAATATAGAAGGAAAGCCTGACCACATGGTGGTGCAGTGGATACAGGATTGGCCTGGGATGCTGAAGACCCAGGTTTGAAATCCCAAATTCACGGGCTTGAGCGCGGGCTCACCAGCTTGAGTTTGGGGTCATTGGCTTGAGCATGGGATTATAGACATGACCCCATGGTCACTGGTTTGAAGCCCAAGGTTGCTAGCTTGAGCCCAAAGTTGCTGGCTTAAGTAAGGTGTCACTTGCTCTGCTGCTCCCCTCCCCCTGATCTCATCATCTCTCTCCCTTCCTGTCTATCCCTGTCTGTCTGTCTGTCTGTCTCTCTCTCTCTCTCTCGTGCACACACAAAAAAAAATAATAAAGGAAGGAGGGAAAGGAAGGGAAAAGGGAAAAGAAAAGAAAAGAAACGAAACTCAAACCTGGAGGACAAGTTCAATAGTCCTGAGCTCATGGATCTCGGTAAGTCTACTAAGCTTCCAGAGAAAATGGAGTAATACAGTGGACATGGCAGAATGCCTCCCTAACATCCAGCCCACCTCTCCCTGGTTGTGTAACAGCCAGGCAGTTTGGACAGAATCAACTCCACTACTAGCAACAGGAGCTGATTGGGGGTGGCCTCAAAGACCAACGAACTCATTATCTCCCTCACTGGGGTGTTTGATTGAGGAATGCGCATAGAATCCCAAGTCAGTCCTATCAGAATGAAACCTAGGACTTCGATTTAATGGGAAAAGAGACGTTTCTAAATGTGATAGACTTCATTTTTCACCCTAATTCTCTATTTTTGCCTATATCAATGACCTTATCAGATATGTAACTGCAATTCTTCCCCTAATGGGATGGAGTATGTATTAGTCACCTTGGGTTATCATGACAAAATACCACAGACTGTGTGACTTAAACAAAGAAATTTACATTCTCAGTTCAGGAGGCTGGGAGTCCAAGATCAGGGTGCCAGCATGGTTGGGTCCTGGTGGGAGTTCTCTTTCTGGCTTGCAGATGTCCACCTTCTCATTGTGTCCTATCATATTACACAGACACATCTGGCACCCTCTTCTTATAAGGGCACTAATCCCATCACGAGGATCCTACCTTCATGGCCTCATCAAAACCTAATTATCTCCCAAAGGCCCCACCTCCAAATACCATCACATTATAGGTTAGAGCCTCAACATATGAATTAGGGAAGGGGGGTGACACAATTCAGGCCATAGCAGAGTACATCCTCCCACCCTTTGGTTTTCAGTTTGGCCATGTGACAATCTCTGGCTAATAAAATGAGACGGAGGCAACAGTGTGTGCCAGTTCCAAGGCCAGGCCTTAAAAAGGCCCGACATGTTTCCACTTGTCCTCTTGGGTCTCTGTCACGGCCATGAGAAGAGCATGCTATGGCTAGACCACTCCACCAAGGAGGAAAGGAATACAGGGTGTACCACCAGCACAGCCAACCCATGCTGTAACACCTGCAGAGAGAAGCAGAGCCACCTGGTGCCTGAGTCTGGTCCACCCTGCTGGGCCCATCCTCAATCAGCAGGTGCAGAAATGATAATACGTTATTACATTTTAAACCACTGAGTTTGGGGCAGTTTGTTAGAGAGCATTATTGTGTAAAAGAGGTAATTGATGTGACACCCATACAATAGCTACAGGACAGAGGACATGTCTTGCTTTTTAGGAAGAGACTCATACTAACAAAGAGGTCCAGGAAAATTAAGTTGGACTGCCTCAACTGTTTTCTTCAAATACTTGTTTCTTTATTTGCCTCTGCCAGTTCCTTGCAATAGCTACTGAATTCAATTCCGACACCGGTCAGATTTGTGAAGAAAGCAGAGGAGAAAGAAAGAGGGTGGCAGGAAAGAATCCTATAGTGTTATAAAAATAAAATAATTTCAAGAGAGAAAATCCAAATCAAGTACACTACAAAACAAAGAAAATGAGAATGGAGCAACACTTGGCTTGGTAAGGAAGAAGGTTGCTAGTTCATCAGAAAATTATTTTTGGACACTAGAGACACAGAGGCACAGAAAACAAGTAAGATGCATGTAAACTGAGAGTAAGTTTAGATTATTTTGTTTAAAAGTTTAACAATGCACAAGGAATGGGGCAGAAACTGGAATTCATTTCTTAATAAGAAAGACCTATCCTGTATTAGTTTTCTAATGTTATGTAACAAATTCCTACAAACTTGCTATATCCATGATGTAGGTCAGAAATCTCATGGGCTTAGCTAGGTTTTCTGCTTAGTCTCAAAAGGACAAAATCCAGGTGTCCACCAGTCTGGGCTCTTATCTGGGGGCGCTAGGGAGAGATCCACTTTCTTACTAATTCAGATTGCCGGCAGAATTAAGTCCCCTGCATTTCCATGTTGGCTATTGGCTGGAGGTTGCTCTCAACTCCTAACAGTTGCTCTCCAGTTCTTGCCTGTGTTCCCCTCTATCTTCAAGCCAGCAACAATGCAATGAATCCTTCTCACATTCTAACTCTCTGGCTTCCCCTTCTCCTATCAGCTGGAGAAAACTCTGCTTCTAAAAGGCTCAGGTCACTGTATTAGGCCTAACTAGATAATCTTCCCAACTTAAGGACAACTGATGAGTAACCTTAATTATATCTCAAAATCCCATTTGCTATATAACCTAACATAATCAAGGGAGTAAAATCCATTGTATGCACATTCCTGGGGGTTATAGCAGGAAGTCTACACACACATATCTAAAGTTAGAAAAGGATCCAAAAGCTAAAAGTCCTTTAAAAAGACTTTAAGCATGAGAATCTCATATTACACAAATTACCAAGAATTTGGAAAGAGAGAAATCAAGAAAAAAGTACACTATCTTAGCCATTGCAAAAAAGAAAGATGCTTTTTCTTGGAGATAGGAAGAAAAATGACAAAAGGGGAGAGGAGGGAAGCAAAAGACAGCATTTCTGCCAGCTATTTACTTTGCCAAAATTAGACTCATTTCAATTTAGATACAAAGAGACGTATCTCATATTCTGGGTTCTTTGAAAAACTTCTTCCAGATGGTTACACCTCCCTAGAGTGACAACACCCAGTGTAGCCTTGCGCATATTGGGAATTCAATTAAACACTGCTGACCATCTGATTAAGAATTCAGAGTCTGGAGTAGCTGACTAAATACAAACATATGGCTCAGTTCCCCATCAAAGGAAAAAGCGAGTCACTGCATTCCCCTTTGCAATGTGGGAAAAAACATAAGTGAACTAATAAAAATAGACCATGTAACAATGATTAGGGATCAGGCAAACTGTAGAACACAAAATTTCCGTAATTTTATCATAAAATCAGAATTCTTCAGCTAAGGATCAACACTGAGACATTTCCTTGTTAATTTCAAGTCAATCAAACCAATGTTTACTGAGTGCTGCTTCAGATATTTAAGATGAGGAAGACACAACCTGAGCTCAGATCACGGAGGTTTGGGAAACAAGTACACAAATGATTATCATGTGAGGTTGGCTGACGTTAAGTGTTAAAAGGGGAGGGTAGGGAAGAATCCAACATTAAATGACTTTTAACTCTATAAGAACCACATGAAGTCGTTACAGACAAGAAAACAAAGGCTCAGATAGGTTAAAAACATGTTTTGAAAGTCATGTAGCAAGTATGTAGTAGGGCACAGATTCAAATTCAGGACTGTCTGGCCCTAAAACTCAACTTCTCCAAAAGGAGAGAGAAAGCATCTCTAGCTGGCTGGTTGAAAGGGGGTTTGGAAGCTAATGGAGGGAAACCTTAGAGGCAGTTACTTCAGGTAGAACTTGGAAAGATATACGTATACAATTTCGAAAAGCTGAGAAGTTAAGGAAGAACTATTCCAATGGAAACGGCAAGAAGCAAGAAATCCGGGTCAACACTTAGAGACAAGTAAGGAGTTCAAATAGTGTATAGCACAAACACTTTACAAAGAAATATTAAATTGGACACACATTTGAAGGGCCAAAAATTGGGGTTAAGAAATTAGTGCTTTAGTCCAGGCAAGAGTCTAAACTAGGATCTAAGTTAAAAAAAAAAAAAAAGAAAAAAGGAGGAGGAAGAGGAGGAGGAAGAAGAGGAGGAGGAGAAAGAGGAGGAGAAGGAGGAGGAGGAGGAGGAGGAGGAGGAGGAGGAGGAGAAGGAGGAGGAGGAGGAGGAGGAGGAGGAGGAGGAGGAGGAGGAGAAGGAGGAGGAGGAGGAGAAAGAGGAAGAGGAGGAGAAGGAGGAGGAGGAGGAGAAAGAGGAAGAGGAGGAGGAGAAAGAGGAAGAGGAGGAGAAGGAGGAGGAGGAGGAGAAAGAGGAAGAGGAGGAGGAGAAAGAGAAGGAGGAGGAGTAGAAGGAGGAAGAGAAGGAGGAGGAGTAGAAGGAGGAAGAGGAGGAGGAGGAGGAGAAGGAGGAGGAGAAGGAGAAGGAAGAGAAGGAGGAGGAGTAGAAGGAGGAAGAGGAGGAGGAAGAGGAGGAGGAAGAGGAGGAGGAGGAGAAAGAGGAAGAGGAGGAGAAGGAGGAGGAGGAGGAGGAGAAAGAGGAAGAGGAGGAGAAGGAGGAGGAGGAGGAGAAGGAGGAGGAGGAGGAGAAGGAGGAGGAGAAGGAGGAGGAGGAGGAGCAGGAGAAGGAGGAGGAGAAAGAGGAGGAAGAGGAGAAAGAGGAGGAGAAAAAGGAGGAGGAGAAGGAGGAGGAAGAAGAGAAAGAGGAGGAGGAGGAGGAGGAGAAGGAGGAGGAGGAGGAGAAGGAGGAGGAGGAGGAGAAAGAGGAAGAGGAGGAGGAGAAAGAGGAAGAGGAGGAGAAGGAGGAGGAGGAGGAGAAGGAGGAGGAGGAGGAGAAAGAGGAAGAGGAGGAGGAGAAAGAGAAGGAGGAGGAGTAGAAGGAGGAAGAGAAGGAGGAGGAGTAGAAGGAGGAAGAGGAGGAGGAGGAGAAGGAGGAGGAGAAGGAGAAGGAAGAGAAAGAGGAGGAGTAGAAGGAGGAAGAGGAGGAGGAAGAGGAGGAGGAAGAGGAGGTGGAGAAGGAGGAGGAGGAGGAGAAGGAGGAGGAGGAGGAGAAGGAGGAGAAGGAGGAAGAGGAGGAGGAGGAGAAGGAGGAGGAGAAGGAGGAGGAGAAGGAGGAGGAGAAGGAGGAGGAGAAGGAGGAGGAGAAGGAGGAGGAGGAGGAGCAGGAGAAGGAGGAGGAGAAAGAGGAGGAAGAGGAGAAAGAGGAGGAGAAAAAGGAGGAGGAGAAGGAGGAGGAAGAAGAGAAAGAGGAGGAGGAGGAGGAGGAGAAGGAGGAGGAAGAAGAGAAAGAGGAGGAGAAAAAGGAGGAGGAGAAGGAGGAGAAGGAGAAGGAAGAGGAGGAGAAAGAGGAGGAGGAGAAAGAGGAGGAGAAGGAGGAGGAAGAGGAGGAGAAAGAGGAGGAGAAGGAGGAGGAGGAGGAAAAAAAGGAGGAGGAGGAGGAGGACTGATATGAGAAACAATGGGAAATTATATTTACTCTATATTGAAAGGGGGTAAGGGAAGTCGAAAAACTGAGTTTGAATTAGTAAGAGAAAATTATCCCTGTCCCACCTCCCTTTGCCTTGGAGTCAAGAGGTGAGCAGACTGTGCCCCAAAGGCCAAATTCGGCACTCCATCTGCTTTTATAAATGTTTATTGGAACACAGCCATGTCCAGTCACTCATGAACTGGCAATGACTGCTTTCACCCTAAAATGGCAAAAAAAAACAACATATGGACCATAAAACCTAAAATATTTATTTTTTAGTTCTTAATGGTCTGGTTTTGTTCTGATCTAAAAATGAGGCTTAAGGTACAGAGAACAGATTATTGTTGCCAGAGGGAAGGGGCATTGGGGGACCCGGTGAAAAAGGTGAAGAGATTGAGAATGCCAATTGGTAGTTACAAAAGAGTCACATGGATATGAAAGCACACTGCTTGGAACAAAGTCAATAATATTGACTGTGTGTGGCACCAGGTGGGTACTGGAAACAGGGGAACACTTTGTAAAGGATATGATTGTCTAACCACTATGCATACAACTGACACTAATACAAAATAATATTGAATAAAAGCTGTAATTGAAAAAAAAATTTAATAAAAAAAGAAATTAGAACACTAAAATAATAAATATGAAGCTTATATGGATAGTTCTTGATTGATCAGTTTCCAAGAATCCTTGGTTGGCAAACTGTGGCTCGTGAGCCACATGCAGCTCTTTGGCCCCTTGAGTGTTTAGCAAAGGCCAGCTTAGGAGGGCCCTAATTAAGTTAGTAACAATGTACCTACCCATATAGTTTAAGTTTAAAAAATTTGGCTCTCAAAAGAAATTTCAATTGTTGTACTGTTGATATTTGGCTCTGTTGACGAATGAGTTTGCCGACCACTGTCCAAGATTATCATTTTTGGGAGAAGGGAAGGGAGAGAGGAAGAGAAAGAGGGAAGCATCAACCTGCTCCACTTAGTTGTGCATCCATTGATTGCTTCTCATACATATCTATGAGGGCTCAAACCGAGACCTCAGGATTGAGCCAGTGCCCTCGGGATCAGGCTGGCAACCCTGCAATCAAACTGGTGAGTTCAGCATTCTGGGACAATGCTCTATCCATGGCACCACCAGCCAGAGCCAAGATTATTATTTTAATTCCTATTACAGTAATCGAGAATTTGGCTCTCTTACACCATCAGCCTTCCTCCCCAGTACCCTGCCCCCACCACCCATATACAGTCAACCCGTCAAAAGTGCACCATGACTTCACGGACACACTGTATACGTTTCTCCCAATATATAAATATATATTTAAATCAGTAATCAGTGTTTACAACATCATTATGACTACATAAATATTCTTCAACACAGAGACAGGTAATGTAATGTGATTATATTTACACACTTATAAAAAATGTTTTTCTGAAGTTAATAATAATCATTTGTTTCATTTGCTTAGTTTACCATTGCCTATCACTATTTTTTCCAAGTCCAACAATTATTTCCAAATGTTCAAACATACCAAATACTTCACTGTTTCCATTTGTTCTTCCCAAAACTCTCCCATAGTCCTCCATTCTTTTTCTCCAATCTGGACTGCTCTGTAGGCCTAGTGAACAGCTGTTGTCATGAAAGCTCTCCCTCTGCTCTCCTATACTGCATCCTTTGTGTCCTGCCTCCTCTGTTTTCTCTGCATTGATTCCCTCCCTTGTTTTATGCAAGTTCATCCTGCAAAAGCTGTCTATCAAAGAACACATAATAAATTATTTTAATCCTTCTATGTCTTAGAACTTCTTTATTTCATCCTGATACCTAATTGGTACTTTGGCTGAATAGAGAAAGCTAAGCTGAAAATGATTTTCCCTCATAATTTTGAAAGCACTACACTGCTGTCTTCTACAATCCAATGTTGCTATAAAAAGTTCTTTTTTTTAATTGAGAGGAGGGGAGATAGTGAGACAGACTACCACATGGGCCTGGACCAGGGTCTACCAGAAAACCCAGTTCTGGGGATGATGCTTAAATCAACAGAGCTATTTTTAGTACCTGAGGCTGATGCACTCAGACTAACTGAGCTATCCTCAGTGACTGGATATCCTCAGCCAACACTTGAAACAACTGAGCCACTGGCTATGGGAGGGAAAGAAGAGAAAAGGGGGAGAGAAAGGGGGAGACGGTTGATTCTCTTGTGTGTCCTGACCAGGAATCAAACCTGGGACGTCCATATACTGGGCCAATACTCTATCCACTAAGCCAACTTGCCAAGGCTGCTATAAAAAGTATGATGTCATTCTGATTTCCACTCATCTCCATGTAGCTTGTTTGTATGTGTTATTTTGTTTTATATACCCTCCACAAAGCTTTTAAAATCATTTTAAATCCATGACATTCTTATATTTTAAAATGATTTCTCTTTAGAGTGGTTTTTCATTTATTATGTGGCTACTTGGGGAGCCTTTTCAGTCTAGAGACTTGTATCCTCTGGTCCTAGAAATTTTTTCATAGTATTTCTTTGATAATTTCCTTCATGAATTTTCTATTTGCAACAGTTTCCTAGTGTCATAATATAGTACACAACAAACCATCTTAAAACTCAGTGTCTCAAACAATAACCAGTTATGATTGCTCTGGATTCTACCAGTCAGCTAGGCTGTTCTACTGCTCTTGGTTGCATTTGTTTATGTTTTTAAATTTTTTATTGAATTTATTGGGGTGATATTGGCTAATAAAATTACACAGGTTTCAGGTGCATGTTTCTACAATACATCACCTGCATATTGCATTGTGTGTTCACCACCCCAAGTCAAGTCTCTCTCCATCAGCATGTATTTCCCCAATACCCTCCTCTACCTCCCCCACCCCTTTTCCCTCCTGCAATCTCCTGCTGTGTCTATAAGTTTATTTTTTTCTTTTGATTGCGTTTGTTTATAATTTTTTCTGGTCTTGTTGGGTATCACACACATATCTGTGGTAGCTGGCACTGGGACACAGGTATGCAAAGTACAGTATAGGGAATATAGTCAACAACATTGTAGTAACTATGTATGGTGTCAGATGGGTACTAGACTTATCAGGATGATCACTTTGTAAGTTGTACCAATGTCTAATCACTATGTTGTACACCTGAAATAAAATATTGTATGTCAACTGTAATTGAGAAATTAAAATTTTAAAAAAAGAAATAAAATGGCACTGGGAAATATGGGTTCCTATTCCATGAATCTCATTCTCTACAGGAGAGCTTGGGCATGTTCTCATGATAACCACAGAGGTTTCAGACAGGAAGCAGATATGTACTCAAAGCCTCTGTGTCAAATTTTCTACTGCCCCATTGGCCAAATTAACTCACAGAGCCAAGTCCAGAGTAAGTGTCAGAGGGCACCACCAAAGGGCATGGATACAGGTATTCAGGAGTGGAACCCCCTCAGTCAGATCTGAGTATGCTGAACTGTGAAGCAGGTGATGGCAGGTGATCTGGACAAAATACCCACAAATTTTAAAAGCCTGAATTATTTTAATTAAAAATTTATTTCCTATTTTACTTTTAAAAATTGAATAGTAAAAACTAATAAAAAAGACATTCTTCAATCCAGAAGATCTTTTAACATTATTCTTAGCTAATTTCAGTCTAATCAAACCCTAATTCCAGGCTAACTAAACCTCCTGATTTTCAAAGTTCACCTAAAACTATGACTAACAATATCAACTCCAATCTCCTTTCTCCAAACACTATTTCTCCACTAATATCCAGGGCGGAAGGAACATTTCACATTTCCACGCAGAGACAAATGCAAAGTCTTCTTTCTTTTTGGTATTTCTTTCATTTCTGCCAACCTTTGTTCATGATTAAGTTTATTTTTGGTCCTGATTCCTTTTGGAATTCATATGAAAAAAATGTAACATTTACAGAGTCAGTTAAAATCACTGTCCCCCTCACTCTTTCTTTAGTCAAGAGCAGTTGCTTGATTCATATATTTCTAAAACACTGCTTCCCAACTAGGGGCAATTTTGGCTCCCAAGGAGCACTCAGCAATGTCTACAGACATTTTTCGGTATCTAGTGGGGATAGGCCAAGGATGCAGCAATCCTACAATGGAAAGGACAATGCTTCTCCACCCCAGTAAAGAATTATCTGGCCCCAAATGTCAAATGTGCCAACTTTGAGAAATCCTGCTCAGAAGCTCTCATTCTAAGACCTGCAAATAGCTCATCAATCAAGCAAAACCTGCCTTTAGCTCAAGATCACTCTTTGACCTACTGTGTTCCCAGGCTCTGTGTCCACCTTGACCATTGAGACCTTGCCTTTTTGCCAGCAATGCTAGGATATACTTGGTCCTCCTGACATCTAACATGTAATCGTTGCCTCCTATCCAGTTCCAAAATTCTCTGACTTGTTTCTCATCATGGAAAATGGGCAGACTTTAACTCTGGTTTTCTGAACTTGGTTCTCTACACAGCCTGATCTCTAACCCATCCTGACTATAAACTTAATCACCTCTCTACATCCCACGGTGACAATATGGTTTGACACCACACATAAGAGCAGCCTTTAAAAGACCTTCGCTGTTGCTCCAGGATATCACATGGCCAACATGATCAAAAACCTGATCACTTCCATGGCAGATGTGGCAAACAATGAACCTGTGGTTGAAAACAAGTTGACAGTCATCTTCTTGGAGAACTATAGAGTGTCTCTTGCTGAAAAAGTCATTCCAGTCACAGATCTGTCAGAGCAAATTTCCACTGCAGGCACTTAAGCCTCCAGGACAGGCAATATGAAGTTCATGTTGAATGGAGCCAATGCAAAAATGGCAGAGGAAGAAAACCTGTTCACCTTCGGCATGAGAGTAGACGATGCTGCTGCTTTGGACAAGAAAGGGTACAAGGCAAAAGAATATTAAGAGGCACTCCCAGAGCTGAAGCTTTCCATTGATCAAATTGACAATGGCCTCTACTCTCCCAAGCAGTCTGACCTCTTCAAAGACTTAATCAACATGCTATTTTATCATGACAGGTTTAAAGTGTTTGCAGACTATGAAGTGTATGTCAAGTGTCAAGAAAAAGTCAGTCACCTGTACATGAATCCAAAGGCCTGGAACACAGTGGAACTCAAAAACACAGCTGCCTCAGGGAAATTCTCCCGTCACCCAACAATTAAGGAATATGTCTAAAGACTTCCCTATCCACTGAATCTAGCACTGAGGTGTTCAAGGTCAATGGGACAGTTGTAAAATGTATCTAGAAAAAAAAATAGCTTCTTATTGGACTTGAACATTTTTGCAACATTCTTTGATTTTATTTCATTTTGTTAGCTAATAATCCAGTTAAGTACCTCTGCGAATTTGGAAGGGAAAATGTAACAGTACTAGGGCTAAAAATAAAGTATCAATTACTGGGTGGTGAGGTCTTCTCCTGTCTAACTCTGGACTCCTGGCATTTAATCTTTTCCTTCTGTAGTCACCTTAGGGGTTGCTGCCTATCTGTAGAACAGCCCTTATAGGTTTTAAGAGCTCACTGAAGGAATACATGAACCAATACCTGCAGGCTTGAGTTACAAAAAACATACATTTAATTTTTTTTTTAATTTTTTATTTATTCATTTTAGAGAGGAGACAGAGAGAGAGAGAGAGAGAGAGAGAGAAAGGGGGGAGGAGCTGGAAGCATCAACTCCTATATGTGCCTTGACCAGACCAGGGCAGGGTTTTGAACTGAGGTCTCAGTGTTCCCAGGTAGACGCTTTATCCACTGTGCCACCACAGGTCAGGTCAAAAAACATACATTTAGATTGACCTAATTCTGAGCTCTTTCATTCAGTCAGTAAAATATTTATTAAAGTATCATGTTAGACATTGGGGTGGGGGTTGAAGAAACAAACAAACAAACAAAATTCATGGTCCCTACCCTAAATAGCTTAAAGCTTAATGCATGTCAGGTATGTAAATAAATAATTCATAGTTAGACTGAACACAGTCAGATTATCCCTATCCTGTATCTTAGAGAAAAATACTTTCTCAGAACTAACTGAAATAACAGTCTCAAAATAAAAGCATACAGAATGAATAATGGGCAAATAAATAAGCAAATGGATAAATGAGAAACCAAATGAGTAAAGCTTTTTGGGGGGGTCTTAGGCAAGGAAAACATATGTAGATAAGAGTTTCATTATTCTACTCCATCTCCTTTCACTGTCCTTAAATTCATCCTCACTATACAACCTCATTGGTTTAGCATGTATAACAAATTAACCTAGTGGTAGAACACAATCCATGCTTTTAAAAAACAACCTTTGTTTCTCAGCTTTCTAGATGATGGAGCCCCGAATTCATCGAGCCCACCAGTCTGTGCACTGAGGAGACAGGTACTGGACCAGAGTGCACGGCACAGCCTCTTCATATGTTTAGGGCCGGCATCCATCTAATTGGTCAGTTCAGTGTATGCACTTTCTTGGTTATTAAAGAGTTTTAATGACATGTTTAATCGGTAATTCTTTCAATTTTAGAGAACAGGCAGAGTTTCCAAGAAAGAAGATCATTACTATATACATTCCTTCTCCTCTAAAAGTATAAAAATACCAGTTACCAGCTGAACCAGCTCAAACGATCACCTGGTTGGCCTGATTTTATTTCTGTATCATACCTTAACTCATCATGACAAGTGACACTGCAGCTGCACTGAGACACCTGATGCTGCAACTGAGATGATCTCCATTCCCCATGAGATAGAGTCCAGCAGCTCTGGGTTCAAACCCCAGCTCCACTGGGGTTCTGTCCACATGACCTTAAACAAGATCTTTCACCTGTTTTAAGGCTATAGTGTATATGAGACTTCAACCACATACAAATGTAGAAAACAAGACTTACTTGTAGGTTTGCTGTGGGAATTGATAAGGAGATGATAAATCTATAAGACTAGCATATTCTAGGTGCTCAAAGAAAACTAGCATTCCTTGTAAACTAGTATAAACTTACTGAGCAAAATTAACTCTTTTCTCTCTCTTTACTTAATTTTCTTTAGCTCCCTCCACTTTACCAACTCCTTGTTCTTTCATTTATTCAAAGTTACAAAGAGGACGGATTACTGCCTCTCCCAAAATATCGTCCAAACACCTTTGGAACCCATAGTGAAAAGTAGAAGTTATGGTTTAAAATCGGCCTTTACTTAGAAAACACATTGCTTTGCCTTTGTTTTCAAGTGTTTCCACCTAATCCTCTTTCTGATAATGTTCTAACACTGAGGAAAGAACAATGGCTTTGAATCAGGCATAACGGATTCCAAATCCAACCATGTTGCTCACTTACTTAGTCAAGTTACTAAGTTGGTCCAGTTACTAAGTTTCTCTGGGTCTCCATGTCCTGCAAACTAATACATGTGTGGCAATAAGCACAGTGCCTAGCACATAATAAGAGGCTCTAAAACTGTTTTAATATCTCTCAGCACTGAAACTGCTAACCAAACCTCTGTTCTCAGTTAATAATTGCTCTCAAAGCTTATATATGCTAGGCATAAGATAATAACATTTGTACAGTACTTTAAAAGATAAATACGCCAAGGTTTCAGGCCTGGAAGAGTTCAGGGTCTAGTGGGAAGGCAAACATGCAGACAAATAATTACAACACAGTATCCAAAGTGCTAAAAACAGAGATGTGTGCAAGGTGCAGGGAGGCACAGAAGATACAGATCAGGGAAAGCGTCCAAAAGGAATGCTTATGCTGGAATGAGACTGGAAGGATGGACAGGGCTTCTCTGAGCACTCAAGGGAAAGGTGGGCGTTCCAGGGGGAGCAATAGCAGAAAGTCTACGATGCCGGCTGGCAACACCATGCTGTTCTCCTCCAGTTGGAAGATGCTGTTGCAGAGGACCAGCAGAAAATGAGGCAGGTAGGAAGGAGCCAAATCACAGAAGACCTCAAATGATACACCAGCAAATTTGGGCTTGATTCTTTAAGCACTAGAGAGTCCCTGATTTCTAAGTTAGAAATAACAATCCCCTAATGGCAGTGGAAGGGATGAGCTGGAAGAGCTTATATTGGAACTGGTGATACTGAATGACTGTAAGTGGGAAGGAAGAGTCAAGGATGCTCTAGGATTTCTAGCTTAGATGGATGGTACACTGTAGTTCCACCAACACCAAAGAGTCATACCAGAGGCAGAGCAGAACTGTGGATAAAGTAATAAACGTTTCAACTTTAGTATCTCAACTGAGGGGAAAGACATTCAATAGGCTATTGGGAATAACATGTCTAGAGTACAGGGGAGAGGACTAAATCAGAGATAAATATTCAGGATATTAAGAGCAATAATTTGCCTGACCAGGCGGTGGCGCAGTAGAGAGAGCAGCAGACTGGGATGCGGAGGACCAGGTTCAAGAACCCAAGGTCACCAGCTTTGAGCAAAAGCTCACCAGCTTGAGTCCAAGGTTGCTGGCTCGATCAAGGGGTTACTTGGTCTGCTGAAGGCCCACGGTCAAGGCACATATGAGAAAGCAATCAATGAACAAGTAAGGTGTCAAAATGAAAAAGTGATGATTGATGCTTCTCATCTCTCTCCATTCCTGTCTGTCTGTCCTTATCTATTCCTCTCTCTGACTCTCTCTCTGTCCCTGTAAAAAAAAAAGAGCAATAATTTTTTTAAACCAAAAAATATACTTTTATTTTTTTAATCATTTTTTAATTTTTTTCCATTATAGTGACATACAATATTATATTAGTTTCAGGCAGACAACCCCATGATTAGACATTATATAACTTACTAAGTGATCATCCGGATAAGTCTCGTACCCATCTGACATATATAGTTATTATACTATTATTGACTATATTCCCTGTGCTGTACTTTACATCCCCCTGACAATTCTGCAACAACCAATTTGTATTCCTTAATCCCTTCACTGTTTTCACTCATCCCCCAAACTCCCTTCCATCTGGCAACTGTCAAAAAGGAACATACTTTTTAAAAGAAATATAATTTGTTTGGACTTCTCTCCCATCTTCAACTGAAAAGATTAAAAATTTAAAAATCTTTACTTACTATCTATATATTAAATTGCAACATATATTAAATTGTAACATAAACAGACAAAAACATATTTAATGAAAAGTATAAACTCTTACCAATGATAAGTATTTTATATTCATTTATTTATTGGTTTTCTTAAGAAGTCTATTTCACAGCAAAAAGAAAAATACAGCACTCTTCATCTTCTGAATAAACAGCACGTTTAATTTCCTGAGTAAACATTACTCATACTTGACTCTGAACAGAGTCCAAAGTCACTGAAGGAGTTAAGAAATTTCTAAAATCCCAGGAGCAATAAATCTCACCAAGAGATTCTAGTCAAGAGCTTATTGTAAAGGACTAAAAGTCAATGTCATACCAAAATTTTAAATAACATCATGCATCCCTCTACTTAATAAATTATTTCAGAATCAGGTCACAATTGACAGACGCGCTATCTCGGGCAGACGAGAGAGCAGACAAGCAGGGAAATTTCCTTTTCTCTACTGAAGCGTGTCCACCAACTGTCATATCTGGAAAACAGCCAAAATGAGCACTTTATTTGCAAAAAGAACAGAAGACTCTCAAAATATTAGCAAAATATGTGCTGTATAAATGCGGAATGCAAAGAATTCTTTTAAGATTCACACATTTCTGCATGTTTGGAAATAACCTTTCTAAGACATAGATTAAAAGCACCAGTCCATCCTTGTAATGAGCTCTAAAAGCCAAAGGTAGAGCCCACTGGAATCCCTGGGGATAAACTTGACCCTCTTCTTCCAAGGCTGTGACCATCTCTCCAGGGTAAGGTTCCCTTCCACACTTCCAAGACAGATATCTGACCTCATACATATTTACCAGAATTAGCCACAGAAATTACCTTAAGAAAACCATCATCAACCCAAATCTTCTTAAGTTTCTTTTGGTTATGTTTTCCAACCTTGCTATTCCTCTTTACTATAGAGCAGTTTCAAGTTTCCAAGCCACAGGGTTTACTAGCCAGCGCTGACACAGCTGAGTGGCTGAGGGAAAACAGCGGAACTATTAAGGAGGCAATCGGAGAGTGAAGGAAGGGAACCTAGAAATGTTAACTAGAGAGGAAGCAGAAAAGCCTTGGGCTTTGTCTAAATCTTTATAAACTTGTACAGCTAGACTGATATTCTCAATTCAGACAGGGCCCGTAGTCAACTAAGGGTCACCAAGAATTTTCTAAATGGGCTTCTCACTAATCTAAAATAAATACATATTCAAAAAATAAAAGTGTAGACATCTGAATAATGTTTACAGCCAATACAGTGAAAAAAGAAGGGTGGGTATTCATTTTGAGTGACTTTACTACTGAAAACTCCCCAGCAATTATAATATTGCTATTAACACCATAGTCACCTTGGATGAGGTGCTCAGTTGTATCACACAGTATTTTGGCTCTTTAAAGTCAGGAAAGAAAAACAAAAAGGCAGTGGGAACAGTAAAGGGAAGAATGACTTATGGTTTGGGTGTTACCTCATGAAGTTCACAAAATAGTCAAGGTAATAAATATTTTCCCACATGTCCCTTTCCTGAAATTTTGTCCCCCCAGCACAACTATGAGATTGGGCCCAAAGCAATCAAGAAGCCCCTAATATATGCTACAGGATCTTGTCCCCACTGACCCTTGCTGTCTTGATTCATGGTTTTTCCAACTCCTGGAAGTTCAACTTTTCCTCAACTCTATGAGATCTATCTTGTCCTAAAAAAAAACAAAGAAACCCATTTCCCTGTAAAGAGTGAGCAAGCAAGCAAGACTTCCACAGAGCATCACATTAGACATGAACCTTGTACTCTTTTCCTCGATTCCTTTCTATCAGAAAAACAACACATGGATTACATTTCTGAGAACACAGTACCTGCCAATCCCTTTGGAAGGATTTTGAAGGCAATGGGGAAAGGGATGACAGACACTGTGTGGTCCCTTGTTCTGCTAATGACTACCACAACTGCAAAGTTTAAGAACCATTTCTATAAAAACCAAGCGATTCCAGAAAACTAGAAAGCCAAGACATAAAAAGAAATACTATGAGAAGGTCATATGTTATTATTAGAGGTGCCAACGATGATAAGGTAAGAAGGTAAGAAAAGAGGAGGAACCATGCCCTCTTTAGATCCTTAGACTGTATGTTGTACATAAAGCACGGTGTCTAAATCCAAGCCTGTTTCATTCTCTTCTTAGGTAGTAAAACAAAAAAATTTGTAATCTTTCCATTGAGCTTGTTTTCCTGGACTTAGAAAAGGATGGTAGCAACTGATTATGCTGCCTGCTGCTTATTTCTTCTTCAGCTTGGCATGAAAAGCTGAATGGTCTTTTAAAGTACAGGATATAAATGCAATGGATTATTTTTACAATGCTACCAAACCATGTTTTCCCAATTTTTGCAAATAAAAAGAGCACTTTTCAGCTATATCAAGTGCTTATTAAGAGCTTCCTAGGGGGTATAAAAAGGGATGTAGGGGTGGGAGGTGAGGGAGTTATATTCAGTGGAACACTTGAATCCATGTAAACACAATAAATTAAAATTACTAAAAATTAAAATAAAAAGAGCTTCCTGGACATTACTTTGTTTGGATTTGTTTCTAGAAATTATTAATTCTTAGTAGTAACTTAAAGTCTAGGAGATTCCCAGTATAAATTACTGTCCTGGTTCATTTGGACCAATAATGACTTTTATAAGACCCGTGCAGATTTGCCAGATTTCAAAATACACTTGGTTGAGTTCCTGACATAATGTTTTTGTGACATTTTAAAAATCAAAGTGGGAATATCATATAACTAGAAAAACCTACTTGCTGAAAACCTTATCTCTATCAAAGTCTGCACACTCAACCCCCTCTGTGAGTGACAGTTACTATCTCAGGGCTTTTATTACTCTTCCTTTGCATTATCATCATCTTACAGAAATTCTGGAGAAGGCACTTCGCTGACAATTATGACAAAGACTTTCTGCTAAACAGCAAAAAACTATATAAAGATTTCCTGTCTTTCAGTCAATCTAGGGGCCTACTACACGTCCACAACAATGGACATGAAAGAAAAAGCTCATTTTAAAAAATGCAAAGTGCTGACCAGCTTATCAAATTACCATCATGTCTTCCCCAAAATGCAAGGAGAAAGTGTCCAGAAGAACTGCCCCACAATCCCCAATCTTTGGTCCTAATCTCCATGCCACCTAGAATTCTTAATTACCCAACACAAGGGTGCGGGCATGGCTGGCTTGGAGAGATGATTCTTCTTCATCATCATCATCATCATCATCATCATCACCATTAGATAAATATAAGAGAATGATGTTACTCTCCTCTTCTACTTTCTCTTTCACCCTCTGTTCCTTCCTATTTCCCTCCTCTTCCTGAGCAATTCCCTAGGTCCATTAAGTAAGGCAGAGAAAGATAGGCGTCCACACTGGAGGGAAGTGTGAAGAAATAGAGTCCAAGCCAGGGCAGGAGAGTGCCCAGATTGGGGGCAGCTGAGTGTTGGGTGTCAGAGCTTAAGCAAGCGGGAGAAGGCATCCCCACAGAGGGGTGAATGACAGGAGAGAGACAGAACCCAAGAAGGGTGACAAGGGTGTCCACCTGGTGGTGGCAGAGGAGAACATCCAGTCATGGGGCATCAGAGTCCAAACATGGTGAATAGGGCACCCACATGCAAGGGCGACCCAATGCAGGGGTTAGACCACAAGCAGGATAATAAGGGTATGCCTCTGGAGATGGACTCCAGCCTAAGAGAAGGGCAACAGCGCGTCTGTGAAGGAGGTTTGTCCTGTTGCTCACAATGCTCGCTTTAATCACCTGCTTATGACAGTGTCTGTCAGGCTTCATTACGATTACTGTTTCCCCTTTGTAATAGCTATTTTGTGGAGAGGTACATTTAAACCAGGAGTGCTCAATATGTGGATCGTGATCTACTGGTCGATCGCGAAGGATTAAAAAGACATTTGTCTTTTGATTGGCATACAGGGTAGCCAATCTGACGTCTGAACTTTTGACACCCTACGCATGCGCGTTAAACCGCGCTAACTTGTCCAGTTACGTTGCTGCGTATTTATTTAAACTAAATACAACAAAGGGTATAAAAATGCCTTCAATTTATTTAAACTAAATACAACAAAGGGTATAAAAATGAGTGCCATAGCTGGTCCGAGTAAGAAGCCTAAAACCTACCACTTTCATACAGAATGGGAGGGGATTGTTTTCACTATGTCATATTCTAAGTGCGTTTGCCTCATCTGTCTGTGTGCCATTGCTATTCCAAAGAAGGGAAATGTGGAGCGGCTTTTTCGGACTGTTCATAAAAACTATGACATTGACTTTCCTCCGAAAAGAGAGCTGAGAAGGAGAAAGGTGAAAGAAGAATACACAATATTAAATAGTAATAATAGTAACTTAAATAATGATAATATAGAAGAAATAAATTTATGTTTTGCATTTTTATTGTAGGTAGATCATTTTGACTTGGTCATCTTATAAGTAGCTCGCAAGCTGAAAAAGTGTGGACACCCCTAATTTAAACTATTTGAATATCCCATTCTTTATTTTTAATTGTGATACTTAAACTGCCCCAGACTTAGCCAGTTCAGGCCCCTTCAGGCTGGCTTTGCAGAGTTGTTCTCTGAACGTCTCCTTGCCTTTGGTGTCTTTCTCAGCCTCGGTCCTAGATCAGTCATTTCTCCAAGAAACCACTGTTCCTTTTCTTGAAAACTGGCAATTAAAGGCAAAGATCTGGGTACTAGTTTGGGTATTAGTGAAAACAATATATTCACACACAAAAATACACACATTTACATCTCATCTATATTCACTGCAAACAATGATTCGTCTAACTCCAGTCCAACCCCACAGGTAGGGTTCACTTTAGTTTCTCCATTCCTGTATTTTTCATTTCCTTCTTCAACCGAGAAAAACTTGAGTTCTGTTGTCATTGGTACATATATTTAGCCCTTGGTAAACGCTGTATGTAACCAATCCTGTCCACTTCTGTAGCTTCCTCCAAGTTGATATCTTCCTTATGCCACCCACACTTTGACAGTGTGTCAGGCTGAAATGCTCTTCCCCCATATTGCCATCCTGGTAAACTATTCATCTCAGAAGATTCAAGAATCACCTCCTCTCTGAAGTTTCCACTGGCTACCGTCCCAGATAGAATTAAGGGTGCCTCCTTCTTACTTCTTGTGTTCCTGTAACATACAGCATATATCACAATATCTTTTTTCATTTCTTGGGGTGACACTGGTTAATAGGTTTCAGGTGTACAGTTCTATAACACATCATCTGTATATTGTACTGTGTGTTCACCACCCCAAGTCAATTCTCCTTCCTATGTCACCATGTAGTTTAACTCTTTGCTGACAATGTCTGTCCAATTATTCTACAAGTATTAGGGGGTAGGTATAGATAATCCGATTCAATTTTAGAATCCACAAAGTACTCAATAAATGCTTGTTAAAATAAATAGTAATCATTCTTTGTTATCACTGTTCGTAGGTCAGTTAGCTAGAAAAATCCTGACTGGCTTTGGTTAGTTGGTACACTGATTAGCAAGTTTTGGTCTTACTACACAGCATGAAACATACTAGTGAAAAAACTTGTAGGAAATAGTTTTACCATTGTTCCTAGTCCTTCTATTCACCTTCAGAGTGACAGACCACTCTGGTCGCTAGCCAAAGCAAGCCAACTGGAAGCAGCTCTTTCCTGAGCTATGCCACTGCAGGCATTGACCATGCCAACAAGTGTCTCTGCATAATCTCACTGCTCCCCCAAACACACTCCCACTCACTCCCATGGCTCCAAAATAACAGTAAAATAGCTATACAAACTGGGGATAATTCTGTAGTCAGTATAGCAGTTTTTTCAGAATATTCAAAACAAGATACTATATTTAGTATATTTATATGATACATAAAACATTTCAAATGCAGATTAGTGACTAGAGGTATCAAACACAGACTCAAAGTGGCTAAATAGTAATTAAGGGGGAAAAAAAGAAAAAGAAAGAAAACTTGGATATGAAAGAATGTAATTGGGATCCGGAGGTCAGAACTTCAAATGCCTCCCTTGTAAAGTGAAACATAAGTTTATGGAATAATTGAGATACTGAAGTCAACTTGCAACATGAATTTTTTTTAATAGCAAGAAAATGCATTTAAAAGAATTTGACTCTCAAGCCACATTATATATCTAAGCTTGTATACAATTATATGTAAGGAGTAACTTCTGGAAACAGGAAAACAACATGCTATATGCTGACATCTAAAATGGGTATATAACAGATACCCAATCAAAAGACTCAGTAGCAAAATTAAACTGCTTTTCCAGCACCAGTGCATTGTTATCCCACTTCTCATGCCTCCAATAAGAAGGAAGGATAAATGACCACCTTCATCCAACTCCCTCCCACAAATCTGGCAAAATCTACTCCATCAGCTCTACTACAAGAGTTCCAAAATGTTACTGTTTCAGCCTAAAGTTTTGTTTCATTTTTAAATGAAAATACAAAAAGAGCTTCCTGTTCTAAACACATTTACCAATCCATCACACTGCAGAATGAATTAACTGTCAGCTACCACAAGTAGTTTTTGGTGGTGGTGGAAAACTGGAAAGAAACAGACTGAGTCCATGAGGTAGAAATGAACAATGAGGGGGGCAGGAAACTAGAGATGATAACAGCAGACTCTGTGAACTCAATGGTGAAGGAGTTGTCTTAATCTGCTCCTCACTACATAGCCCATTCCAGTTCTGCCCTTCACACAAAAAATGCTTCCCTGTAGGAGAAGGACAGTTGGCACAAAAATGACAGCCAAGGTAAACTTGTAGTGATCAGAATGGAGAAGGGGCTTTCTTTCTAGAAAAGGATTTGGGCAGGAAGAGTCAAAGGAAACATGGTGTGGGGACTAAAAAGATCAAGCAGGCAGAAAGAAATGAGGCTGGCTGTTAATGCTCACATCTATCACTCAAGATTTGATAGGATTTGACCAAAGAATGGTGACAAGTCTAGGCCAATTGTTTCAGTTTGCTTAACTAGAAGTAATGAACCACTCTAAATAAAGCTGCTCTCACAACACAGTGGAACCCAAATAACCCCACAGCAGAAGTGAATACAAGTTCGATGTTCAGACAGATTCATGAAGACGGCCTGTAAAATAAATCCCACAATTTCAGTCCTCACCCAGGTTTAACACCAATGGGAGAGATCACTGGCTGTCCTACTGGTGTGAAGGAAGAAAACGGGATTCTAAGAAGAGTTCCTGTAGCTGTGTCACACAGGAAACTTCACTGGGTTTGCACCCCGCACTGTACCTCCGCCTGCTGTATGGTTTACATGACCGCGCCAACACCCCCACAGAAGAGAGAACTGGGACACAGGTGAATCATCTGTGTAAATTCCTGCTCTTTCAAATAGAAAGTATTCTCTCATATCAACATATGATGAATAACCAAAATTCATCATATTTTAATTAACTAAAACTCTGCTGCAATATGTTCAAAATGGAAACCAAAGGCAGACTAAAAGCATTAAATGTTAAATACCCTCAGGTTCTGAAGGCTGAAATCAGTCTATTTTAATCCTTGATCTGAATGATAGCTTCCATTTCTAGTTCAATACTTAGAAAGAACGTTCTAAAACGGGATCCTTGAAAGAATTTTCCAAAATTACCTCAAATGCATAATTAAGTAAACTATTTCAGTATGCAGCTGAACTAATCAAATTATGTTTACTATCACCTGAGAGGTTAAATTGCTAAAGTCAGTAGATACACTACTGAATTGTGCATAAATGTCAGTGAAGACCTGCTCTGCCCTTTCATCAACTGTGAGAAACCAATGAGACACATGAGATACTGGGCCATGTAAGAAATGGACAAGATGTATAGTCACTGGCTGGTTGTCCTAATTCCCTGCTACACATCAGCCCCACCGTTTTGAAGAAGGAGCTGAAAACCCTGCTTCGTAGAGAACGAGGTCAATACCAAATTCCCTCTCCTCTTTCCCTACTCCCTATCACGCAGCCAGCACCGTTCACGCTGGCAGACACAGCTCCCTGAACATAATGGTGCAATCACCCTTTCAAACATCATTAGTATCTAAAATAGATAACCCACTTGCAAGTTGACTATTTTTATAGATACAACATTTTCATGCAGTTTAACTGCTCTATTTGTGATTTATTCCATTTAACCAATGCAGTTTCCCTGGAAGTAGGTATCTTATATCAGAGTCCTAATAACCACAATTATCCAAATAGCTGTGAAAATTACAATGCTTATGAGTTGCCATTTACCCAGCAACAAAAACTTCATGAACCAAATTCTGAATCTGGAAAAAATGTGTAAGCTCTCTGGTTTATGTCTTTGGTGACCAGAAGATTATTGTTCCTCCACTTACTGATCTATTTTTCCACATTGGGAACTTGATAACTGAGTTCATTGTATTCAACAAGAATTTACTAAATACACTTTATATGGTACTCAGCTCTTTGAGGCCTTAAGAAAATCAAATAAATTTGAGGCATTAACAAACTTTTCATTGCTTTATTAAAATACAAATAACCCATAATCTAGACACACTAAAAATAATTTAATATACATTTTAAATGGGTATTATTTTTATTTGGATCAAGAGGCAGCTGTAGCAAAGGAAGAGACATGAAGGGGTTTTACAGCTGTCTCATGAAAGTTTACGTTAAATAAAACGAAATTTCACATGTATTATGGATGAAGATAAAGAAGGGAGGCAACTCAATTTCAGTACTCTGATGAGCTCTGATGAGCTCAGAGTCCTTCAAGGATGAAAGGGGGTGGATAGGAGGGATAACTGAAAACAAACACACGTAAAAACAATAAAATCGTATATACTTGTCCTGGGAAAATGCTAATGTGATTTTCAGCTAAGTTTGAAAACAAGAAAGGAGGTGAACAAGTGCACTGCTGTGACAGCTAATGTAACCTTGAGCTCTGACAGAGTAACAGGAAAAACTGTGGATGGTTTTAGACCGCAAGAGAATTTCCTGCGACATTGAACAATGCCAAGAATCTGCATCTTCCCAATTTCTATTTTTCTTCTATATTCCCTAGTGAGAATCATTTCCAAACCAGAAAGGATAAACAAATAATGTTAGGAGATTATTGAAGCTCCAAACAGAGATCCTGAGAGATGGCTGGTTCAAACGAGTGTAGTATCCAGACCCAGAAGAATTAGATGCATCCATATTAGGCATCAACAGTTCACTCACTACCAAGCTATAATAAAGTAGTCTAATGTGGGTGGAATTTGTAGACTTATTACTAAAGGAGTAGATCAAAGGAATGCCGTAAACAGATTATTGCATGAATTTAGAAAAGCAGTGGATAAAACACTCCATAATACCCTCACAGGTACACTGAAAAGAAGTAGCTGATAGTTCTATTAAGTGCTTTAGTGTTGGTAGAAATACCATGCAAAAAGATTGCTACTTTTGAATTTATACTAAGCTGAAGAGAGGTTCTTTAGAGATATATCATGGTGTATCGAATTCCAGTTAGAGAAAACATGCTTATTAAATCTACAGATAATGCAGAGAAGTGAATATGCTGGTAGAATCAAACGAGTCACCAAGATCTAGACCAGTAGTAGTCAACCTGGTCCCTACTGCCCACTAGTGGGCATTCCAGCTTTCATAGTGGGTGGTAGCAGAGCAACCAAAGTATAAATAAAAAGATAGATTTAACTATAGTAAGTTGTTTTATAAAGATTTATTCTACCAAACTTAGCGAAAATCCAACATAAAGTACTTGGTAAGTAATTATTATTATATGCTTTAACTTGCTGTAACTCTGCTTTATAAATTTTATAAAGTAAAGTTACTTCCCTACTTTATAAATCACCATTACTGTGGAATCAGTGGGCGGTTAGAAAATTCTACTACTAACAGAGATATAAAAGTGGGCGGTAGGTATAAAAAGGTTGACTACCCCTGATCTAGACAGATTATAAATACAGGCTTGGGTTATGACAGTCTCAACAGATGACATTTCAAGTTTACAATGCTCACTCCCATAAAAACTTTAAAAACGTGAGTGTTTCAGCTTACACCATAAACGTCATACTTACAGACTACGTGGGCAAGCTAATTTGGTTGTGCACAGTTGAAAAATATACAATATTCTTTTTCTTTGGTTTGTGTTTTTATGTTCTAAATTATGATTTTATAACTGTGTTAGGATAGGTAAGTAACTTTGGCTGGGGTATGTTTCAACTCACACCAAAATTTGGGTTACATCACTGTTGTAGGAACAGAACTACGTCATAATCCAAGGACCCTCTGTACAGGCTAAAATGAGCAAATATAGTAGAAATAATTTAACTTCAAGCAACACTTCTATAAGTACCAGATAGGGGAACCATGCCTCCACAAGTCATCAAAAAAGAAAAATACCTGCAAGTTTTGAGTATCTGCTCAATGTGAATCAATGCCATTGTACAGCTTAGGAAAAGTTGACCTGTATTAAGGTAGGTCTTAGATCAATAATAATAATGTGATCATTTCATTGTACGTATCCTGTTTTAAGTAGCTGCTGTTTTATTTTTGCTTGTATAATCTATGTTCATTGTAGAATACTGGAAAACATATATAAGCAAGAAGAAAATGATGATCGCCCACGGTTCTGCCACTCAAAGATGAATACAATTTACATTTTGGTGTTTATCATTCCAGACTTCTTCTTTTTTTTTTTAATCTGTTGTATTTTTTTTTATTTTATTCATTTTTTAGAGAGGAGACAGAGAGAGAGAGAGAGAGAGAGAGAGAGAGAGAGAGAGAAAGGGGGAGGAGCTGGAAGCATCAAATCCCATATGTGCCTTGACCAGACCAGTGCAGGGTTTTGAACTGGCAACCTCAGTGTTCCCAGGTCGACTCTTTATCCACTGCACCACCACAGGTCAGGCAATCATTCCAGACTTCTTAATGTACATTATAAATGTTCACACACACTTATTTTTCTTAAAAAAAAAAATAGTTTCATACTATGAATGTTATTTTGTGACCTGTTTTTTGTTTTTATTTTTTAACTCAACAGTACATCAAGTCTTGGTATAGTCTACACTGGTCAAATGACAGCTGATGCACTGTGCTCCTTTCTGCTCACTCCACTTTAAGCATCATTGCAAAAGTTGAGAATATACAAAGAAGGAAAAATAGAGTAAAGTATGAAAATCTAAGTTCACTTAACCTGTAATGCCACATGACAAAAGATTAATGGAAATAATGGTACTTCCATGAATAAAACATAAATTAATAAGAAAACAATATAGTTAAATGTATGTATCTGAAGAATTGTCCTGGTAGATAGATGAACTATTTTACATTGGCCAAACTAATACCAATTGCTGGAAATTAAAGGGAGGTGGATTTCAACTCAATAAAAGGATTTTTTAAAAATAATTAAAGCTGTCAAAAATGGAACGGATCCAGTTAGTGGAGCATTTAACAAGGCCAGAGTAACTAACTGGCAAAGGATGTTAGAGGTAATTTCTCTAGGCGAGACGTTGAATTAAAAGGCCTCATTCTATCTGAAGATTGTGAATCCTTTTTTTTTCTTTTTTTAATCTACTGATTTTAGAGAGAGGAAAGAGAAAGGTAGGGGGAGGAGCAGGAAGCATCAACTCATAGTAGTTGCTTCTCATATGTGCTCTGACTGTGTAAGTCCAGGGCTTTGAACTGACAACCTCAACCTTCTAGGTCGATGCTCTATCCACTGCGCAACCACAGGTCAGGTGATTCTGTGACTCTGATGGAAAACTTACTATAGAAATTTACTCCCTGAAGGGAAAGAGGGAGGGAGCTGTTGGGAGGGGGCAAAGGTTATGTTGAGGAAAATACAGGAGAGGGGGGATGCAATCGGGGCAACACCAGAATCTATTTAAACACAATAAATTAAATAAAAAATAATAATAATAAATTAAAAAAGAAATTTACTCCCAGTCCAAATTGAAGTAAGTCCATATCCACTAAGGTCTTAAGAAGTAGAGTCCAAGCCCTGGTTGGTTGGCTCAGTGGTAGAGCATCAGCCTGGCATGTGGAAGTCCGGGGTTTGATTCCCAGTCCGGGCACACAGGAGAAGCACCCATCTGCTTCTCCACCCCTCCCCCTCTCGATTCTCTCTCTCTTTCTCTCTCTTTTTCTTCTCTTCCCCTCCTGCAGCCAAGGCTCGATTAAAGCAAATTGGCCCTGGGCACTGAGGATGGCTCCATGGCCTCTACCTCAGGTGCTTAAAAAAAAATGGTTCTGGTTGCAACCAAGCAAGGGCCCCAGAAGGGCAGAACATCGCCCCCTAGTGGGCATGCCAGGTGGATACCAGTCGGGGAGCATGCAAGGGTCTCTTTCTGCCTACCCTCTTCTCACTAAAAAAATAATTAAAATAAAAAAACAAGTAGAGTTCAGTGCTTTAGAGATGCATGAGAAATTTTTACAGTAATGCTAAACACCAATGTGCTAAATGCTTTGCATTCATTGCTTAACACCTAATTTAATACTTGCAACCTGTATGGTAGGTACCATTACTATTCCCATTTTACAGAGGAAGACAGTGAGGCTTGGAGAGATTTTTATATTTATTCAAGGTCATTCTTTTGCTGAAAATTGCAGTGTCACCCATGTATACCTGATTCCCCATAACATAGCCACTGCTCACTTAGTAGATAGTATGTAAGCAAAAGCTTCTTCACAAAAATTCTTTACTAGTGATTCCTCAAAGGGAAGTCATGAGATTTTTTTTCATTGAAAAAAATTGAGGATTTTAAATTAAATTATTCATAGCAAATAAATGGTTCAGATTAGACTATCTCAACCAAACACCTTAAACTTTTGAGAATAAAGTTTAATCAATGAATAAGACATAAGCTGTGGGTAGAACAAATCTGAATCACAAAGCTTCACATCTTTGTCAGTAGTAATTATGTGACCTTGGCCAAGTAAGTTCTTCATCTTCCTATCTCTTTGGTTCTTCATCTTAGAAATGAGGATTGACCATTTAAGGTTGACATAGAATTGAATATAAAGTTACATGTAAGCATTTAACACAGGACCCAACACTATTATTATACAACATAAGTAATAAATGGGAAGGGGAGACCTATTCCACAATGCATTTTAAAATATTTTAAAATTTCAAAGTGTCATCAGGTTTGAAGGGGAAAGGACCACATTTTCCATTGTCCATTAATACCTTTCTGTTGACAATCATTTATAAAATAAAGTGACAACTAAACAAACTGTTCCTTCTCTTAGGAATTTCATTCCATGCAAATAATCATCCAAAAAATAGGATTTAAACTCCCATTTTCTTCAAAGACACTGCTTTAGTTGTTTATTCAGTATGAAATAGACAAATGCAAGCTTAAAGGTTATTGGTTTTGATTTTTACAACTTGGTTCCCAAAATTCCAATGAACACATGCTTTTTAGTTTCCTTGTTTTCTATGTGCATTCTTGTAGAGCTACTTCCGCTACCTCTGATAAAACCAGCACAAAAGAAAACCTCTCATTCAAGAAGTACACTGTGAGTCATGATTTGGAATTTAATTTTTATTCCTAAAATTTGACCTTTTTATAAATGGCACAACTGAGAAAGAATTTAATAGATATTTGCCTATCATAAAGATAGGCTTTTTAAACCAATATTTATCTCAATGAAATTAATTGAAGTTGTTCCTGTTCTCAAAGAATTCTTTAATGTTATTCCAAAGGAATTTATTATTTTTAGAAACCTCTTTCAACACATAGGTTTTAGCCATAATCATTTTTATAACTGAAATAATAATGCTAGCAAACATTTAATTTAGCTGCAAATTAAAACTGTAACCAGATAAACCGCTTTTGTATAAATTACCTGTGACTAAGGGCAATTACTGAAGTTTTGTCTGAAATATGTACATATTGTCTACTTGTGTATGCAAGTAAAAATTATTTAACAAGGAAGTACACACAAGTGCTTCTAAGACCCATTGGAAAAAAAACCTGCCCTATAAATATTCATTGTTCTGAAGTGAACTGTCATTTCAATAAAATGTCACTGTCAACAACAAGTATAGATGAATCCCAGCAATTATTTTCCAACTAAATTAATTTCACCACGATACAAATGTTTTCATTTACCCTATTAGGTAGGACTGGAATTAACTACATCATCTGACCACTCCAACATTATGAAAACTGTGTAAAGAACACAACGTTATCATCCCAAAGTTTGTTATTAAGCACTTGGTAAGAGTAGCACAGAACAGCTTTGTAAAACCATGAAAATTACTTGGGCTTTTAAAAAATTTTTTACAAGTGTAGCTGAAATGCCTAAGAGAGTTTTAGGGTGAAGATATGAGTAATGCCTCCCAAAATATCTAGGATAAATGGAAAAGCTATAAATTTAGAAACTAAAGAGCTTTCCTTGAATTTTATCTAGTGAATATTCTTCAGGCTTCCTCCCTCTCAATTCATTTCATTTGTCCGTCAATTGAACTTTTAAGTTAACAGTCTTTGAAATATGGAAATCAACCCTGCTATTTCTAAGGTACTGCTTGCTGAATATAGAGCTTGATATATACAGTATATGTAATTTTCAAATATCTTAGAAATATTACGTAATATTAGTCTCACCTGAAACATCTTCACATTAAAAGGCCTCTACCACATTCCAAATATAGTATCCCAGCCCTGCTCTGGCATCCTTTATCCTGAGATACAAAATAACTAAGTTTTCACTCAGCTATGACCAGGTAACTGAAAGAGCTACTGGGTTGCCTCATCAAGTTTTACACACACCATGCACTGATGCCATCTCATCAGAAGGTTTACTTTCTCCGTTTTGGGGGATCATAACCCACAGTAAAGCAAATGCCTTCTGCAAGAGAAGGCAGCAACAACCAAAGGCTGTGGCTTGTGCAGGCTATTTGCATGCACCCAAGAGCTGCTCTGCCAATATCACTTAAATAGACAAATAACAATAATAATGAGGCTGGGTTGGAGGCTGCATATATACTGCTCACAAAAATTAGGGGATATTTCAAAATGAATACGAAGCGATAAAAATATCCCCTAATTTTTGTGAGCAATGCATATAATAAACACTGATAGAAAGCAGGTGGAACGCCAATTTTCTTCCAGCAACACGAGTCATACATATCCAAGTTCTGCACCACAGCTCTGGGAAAAGTAGCTATTGACGCATTGGAAGGCTATTTTAAAATTACTCAAAGAATCTAAGGCGTCTATCTGACGGGGAGGCTCAAGCCTCCTATCCATACACACTGTCAGTTTTCCTGCCTAATTTAAGAATGAATCGCCAGCAGCCAGCAGGTGCAGTTACCAAGAAGAGCAGCACGTACCCATCACAATGCATAAGGAGGTAGGCAACGCCAGAGCAGATGCCTGTCCTTACCTTAGCAGATTAGACAGGGGCAGGGGTCCGGATCCACCGCCCAGGATCCCTCCTTTCCTGCCAGACAGGAGTTTCTCCACTAGAGTCACATTGCCAGTGCGAGCAGCCTCCAGCAGCTCCTGGTCCTTCCCCATAGTCTCTCGCTGACTCCTTCGCAGAGTCCTTTCCCACTTCGGGTCCTTCTCCCCACCCACCCCCACTCCCCCAATTCCAGGGCCCTCCCCGCCCCACCCGAAAATGCTGCCACCCGGGTGCTTCAGAAAAGCGGGCGTTGGATAGTGAGGACTGAGGAGGTCGGAGCCGAGGAGGCGGAGAGCGTCCTTGCTGGAGCCGGAGCGCAGAGCACGGCGGCGGCGGCGGCGGCCCTGGCGCCCTCGCGCTCCGGCTCGAGCTCGGTGGTGCGGTGAGGCGGCCCCGGCGGCCGTGGCCCGCGCCCAGGCAGGGCGGTGCGGCCGCGCCGCGGCGGCCGCGTGCCGAGGGCGACGGCGGGAACGCGGGGTGGGCAGGGCGACCGGGCGCCCGGGTCCGCCGGCGGCGGCGGCGGCAGTGAGGCCTGGCGCGCGGGGCGGCCGGTGCGCGGGGGGCGTGTGCGCGCGGGCAGGTGCGGCCACGGAGTGGTCCCGGGGTGGGCGGGGGCCGCGGAGGGAGGAGGACGGGCCGCGGTGGGGGCGGGGCCTCGGCACGAGCTGCTCCCCGTGTTCGTGGGCGGGGACCCTCCCTCCTTCGGTCTCCTTGGAAGAGGTTTAACCGTGTGAGGACTGGAGATCTGCAGGCCGCCGCCACACCTCGGGTCAGTCACGGCGCTCGAGGGAAATCCTCTATGCCGTGCACGAAGCTGCCGGTGGTGCTGGGAAGGGGTCCTTCTGCCGCCGCTTCCATCTGCGTACAGGCAACTTGCGCCGCATTTCGCCTTAAGGCTTACCTCCCCTTAGACGACCGAGAGCTGCCGTCGGTGAGAATGAAGAGGTCGGTTTTATCCTCGTTTGCTGTGTGGCACTGAATAGTTTTTGAGTGTTCCAATTTTTACAGGGCTTTGAGGATCTGCAGACTTGTAAAAATACCAGGGGGAAAAAAAGGCTCTCTTTGATCACAGGCGACAATAAAAGTGGACATAGATTGGAGACCCACTGTAATTTGCATGTAGCATCAGGAGTTCACTGTTGATTTTATTAGAGTCTCCCCTTGCCTGTGGTGAACATGGGTTTATTTTCTTTTGAAACTTTCTATGACACCTTGTGCTTTTCCTTGCCCTTGGAATATGCTTCATACATGTACTGGGAGTAAAGGGACATAAGAGGCACTTTCAGCAACTCAGTGACTTGGCTATTATTACAGTACAATATATCCGTTTTGGAATTGAGGAAATAGTGACCCAAAGGGTTAATTAAATTTTTCAGTAAGTAGTGACAGCTGCAAAACTAATTCACTACACAGCTGAAGCACTTCCTAATATACCTTCCTACCTCCAGGAAAAATAAAAGGGACCAATAATGATCACAGCCGTTAAATGCACAGTTACTATGTTCCAGACTCTATGCTAAGTGCTTTGCATTTGTTATCTCAACCCTCATAACTGTTGGGTGGGATAAGTACCGCTTTTATCCCCATTTTACAGATGAGGAAACTGAGTATTCAAAGATTGTGCGGGCAGAAAGTTAGCCAAGGCCTAAATGCAGGACTGCCTGCTATAAGCAGAGAGTCTAAATATATTACTGGGGAAAACATAAAGACATTTAGAGGCAAGTAACAGCGCAAGTATATTTTAAAATTTTTTTAGTGGAATTCAGTATTCTGAGATTTCATTTGAAAGGTTCACAGTGTTAGGTAAAGTGTGGTTACTCATGGGAGGTTCCCTGAAGGAAGTAGATTTTGAGCTAGTGTTTTGTTGTCATTGTTTGTTTGTTTGTTTATTCAGTGAGAGGGGGAAAGGCAGAGAGACAGACTCCCACATGCACCCCAATGGAATCCAACCAGTAGCTCACTAGTGGGCCATGTTCTGCCCTTCCGGGTTACTCCATTGCTCTGACCTCTTCTTGGCACTTGAGGTGGAGGCCGTGGAGCCATCCTCAGCGCCTGGGGCCAACTCACTCCAATCCAGCCATGGCTGCAGGAGAAGAGAGAGAGGGAGGGAAGAGGGGCAGGGGAGGGGTGATGAAGCAGATGGTCACTTCTTCTGTGTGCCCTGAGAGAAATTGAAGTCAGGACATTCACATGCCAGACCGATGTTCTACCACTGAGCCAACCAGCCAGGGCCTAGTGTTGTTTTTTTCTTACACTTTAGAATCCATTTTAATGATAAAATGATATTATATGTGATAATAATATGATCCCTGACGAAATGGGATTACTAGACCAGTTAAAGAAGCAAGCTATTGAATTTATTTTGAAAATTGCATACAAAAATCCTCCTTCCATCTTCCTAATGTTGCCACTTAAGCAAAACACAGTTTTCCCAGAATATACTGTAAGTATTCAGTTAATCAGAGCTAAAAATCACCACCAGTTTTCACAGGCAACATTTAATCATGGCTGAGTTAGAGATCAGAAGGCTCCTGAATCATTTTATCAGGATCAACTCTCATTGGGATAAGCATTATAAATTACTTACCTAAGAATCTGTTCCACAATTCCGGACACTCTAGTGATACATAAAGCCAATTTTCAACTCCAAACTCTTTGTTCCTATTTACATCATAGCTTCTTGTTGAAAAGGAAAAAGAGTCTTGGTTGCATGAGTATTGACATGCAAATTAAAAGTTAAAACATTCTGCCCTGGCTGGATAGTTCAGTTGGTATAGAGTATGGTCCCAAAGCTCAGAGGTTTCCCTCCCGACTTCCTTCCTGGCGCCCGCAGCAACCTGCAGTTAGTATATTTGTTTATCTACCTCTTTATTCTCACTCAGTTACTAAAATATTAGCTCCGTGATTTCAGGTGCTTTGTCCATTGTGTTCCCTCACGTTCCCGATCTCCCCAGTGTCAAGCAGAGTTTGGTCCCATCAGGGCACATATAGAAATGGATTGATGTCCTTTCTCTCTCTCCCTCTCTCCTTCTCTCCCTCTCTCTCTAAAAGTCAATAAGATAAACCTTAAAAAAAAAGTGAAAACATTCTTCCAAAAATTCAAAGAGCCCAAAAAACACCTCCATATTTTTTAAACATCCAGATCTCATTAAGGTAGTTTGCATCTGTATATAGTGGAAAGAACCAGAAAGTTCTGGAAACCAATTAGGCTACATCTCAGTTTGCACATATGTTAAATGAAGAAGTTGTGCCTGATGATCTCCACTGGCCTTTCCAGACCTAATGTTCTATGCCTATGATGAAACATGGTCTTCATCCATTAAGTCCGTGATAGTGAACCTATGACACGCGTGTCAGCACTGACACACGTAGCCATTTTCGATGACACGCGGCTGCATGCAGCCGCGTACCAGAGAAGTATGGGGCCGCATGCCGAGAAGGACGTTTCATCCTGGGCTCCTGCACGGCCAGGTGCAGTAGCCGAGGATAAAACATTTGCTGTAGTATAGATACTCTGTGCTGGAAGTCTGTAGGCCAAAACATTTTTGTTATTTAAACTATAAATATTGCAAAATTATGGTTTTTTTCTCGAAGTGACACACCACCCAAGTTATGCTCGGCTTTTTGGCAAATTTTGACACACCAAGCTCAAAAGATTGCCCATCACTGCATTAAGTCATATGCATAATTGAAGCTATAAATCAAGTATGGGATAGATTTGAGGTCAACTTCTATAAAACTATATTATCTATTCTCCAGGTTTTTCTAATTGAATATTTTTGTCAATATCTTTTTTTTTTCTGGCAGAGACAGAGAGAGTCAGAGAGAGAGACAGATAAGGACAGACAGACAGGAAGAGAGATGAGAAACCTCAGTTCTTCATTGTGGCTCCTTAGTTGTTAATTGACTGATTACTCATATGTGCCTTGACCAGGGGGCTACAGCAGACCAAGTGACCCCTTGCTCGAGCCAGGGACCTTGGGCTCAAGCTGGTGAGCCTTGCTCAAACCAGATGAGCCCGTGCTCAAGCTGGCGACCTCGGGGTCTCGAACCTGGGTCTTCCACATCCCAGTCCAACACTCTATCCACTGCGCCACTGCCTGATCAGGCTTTTGTCAATATCTATCTTTGCTATTCTCAATGGACAGTATTAATAGTTGTAAATGTATATTGTATACCAGGAATGATACTAGATTCTTTTTTCTTATTATTTATGTATGTGTGTGTATATCTATATGTATGTATGTCTATATGTATATATAGCTATATGTATATCATTGTGTATATATTATACATTATATATTATTGTATTATATACACACACACCAGTTAGGACTAAATGAGACAGATAAATAATTGCTCCTGGTACATAATAGCATAATATGCATTATATTTATGTATGCATGATGCATGTTACATGTAACAATATGATATCTACATCATAGGTAGATATTATAATTCCTGAAGAACTTCTGAATCCCTTATTTTAAATGCTGATGTACACAGACCTGATTGTATGTCATTTTTGGCAGATTGAGGATTATTGATCTCTAATGTACACATACTGCAAGGGACTGAGAGAGATTCAGAGAGAGGGATAGATAAGGACAGACAGACAGGAATGGAGAGAGATAAGAAGCAACAATCATCAGTTTTTCATTGTGACACCGTAGTTGTTCATTGATTGCTTTCTCACATGTGCCTTGACCGCGGGCCTTCAGCAGACCGAGTAACGCCTTGCTGGAGCCAGCGACCTTGGGTCCAAGCTGGCGAGCTTTTGCTCAAGCCGGATGTGCCTGCTCTCAAGCTGGCGAGCTCGGGGTTTTGAACCTGGGTCTTCCGCATCCCAGTCCGATGCTCTATCTACTGCGCCACCGCCTGGTCAGGCACAAGTCACCCCTCTTGAGGTTCATTAATAAAAGAAGGTACTAGGGGTTGAGACTAGATAAGGGAGGTAAAGCAAAAGACAAAGCAAGTATAGAGCATTTCAAATTCTCAAAAAAGCTTTTGGAAACATAAACTGAAGGAACATGAGTCTAGATCCATCTTAGAACTATATACCGAAGTCTGTTTTCAGTGAGGAAGAGGAAAAGATGATGTTTCATAGCATCAAGTTATCAACTGAGCGAAGATAGGATAACCCTGTGATTTAGGGAGTGGGTTTGGAAAATATCTGCTTTTTTATCTTAAGGTCTGCATAACTGGGGCTGTGATGAATGGTGGGACAGAAGTCAGCAGCTTCAGGTTACAGAAGATGTCGATACTCGATATCTAAATAGAAGACCAGGCTTTTGCCTTCTGTATTTTATTTGTCTTCTCTTGCCTACTTTGCACAAACTCTGCCTGTCATCATCTTGCTGAGAAAACCCAGACACCAAGCAGCATGCTGTTTGCAGTCTTTCTGAATTTATGGTCATGAGTGTTGAAGGCCATGGAATGTCAATCACCCATCTTCTACAGGTTCTAACCAACTGAGAATGGACAAAAGGAACCAAGTGAGCATCTTATTAGAGCATCGTCTTTATTACTAGGTCAGTAATAAAGATTACTAGTCACCTACAAATAGGGCTTTATATACCCAGTCAGACTAAAGCCTGTCTCACAAGTAGAGTCAGGACTGGAGACAATGATAGGTTTCCAGAGCTGCCTTTGGAAAGCATGCTGAAACAGGTCTGATCCAAGTATGCCCACCATCTTGGGATAGGAAGCAGAATAAAGCTCACTGTCCTTGGTGATTTATGATACGCTCATCAAGATAGAAAGAAAGCCAGAGTTAAACAAAAAAACAAGGTACCCACACCCACATAGATCTGCCAGTAGGGAACTTTAAGAGCATTGCATTAGGTGACCTTGAACAACCAGTTGGTTGAACATTTGACCAATTCTGCTCCTTACACAAGTTTTCATTGAGTTTTAATGCAAAATACTTGACTTTATTATTATTATTGTTATTTATTGATTTTAGAAAGAGGAAGGGAGAGAGAGAGAAACAAGAATATTGATATGTTCCTGTATGTGCCTTGATCAGAGATCAAACCAGCAATTTCTGCGTTTAGGGACCGTGCTCTAACCAACTAAGCCATCAGGCCAGGGTTCCAAATCTTTGACTTTTATCAGCAGTTATATGTTATCAATGGGATATAGGAATGTCCTTGGAAGTTTTGTCCATTACTCCATTACTTATTTAGTGAATTCTATATTGAACCCCACATTTACAAAGTAATTAATTTGTATAGAAAAGTTTTGCTACCTCTAATGAATTCCTTTTCTGATACTATTAATTAATAAATTGACTTTTACTTTGCACTTGAGCTCTCAGGAAACTGAGCCAAATTTAAGATTTGATGTATTTGTAATCTTTTTGCATACTGGTCATTACTCTTTACATATTTTTGCCTTGATTCTTATTGATATTTAGTTGTATTTTATTCAACATGTTTTTGTTATGAGATATATATGCATCTGTATTATTGAATTTGCTATATGCCAGGTGCTGCTTTAAGTAATGGAACAATAAGTAAAAACAAGTATACTTTCTTCTCATGGAACTTCAACTGAAAGTGATAAAAATGCCAGAAATAAAGGAAAAGCACCCAATTCTCTAT
Source organism: Rhynchonycteris naso (assembly GCA_037038555.1). NCBI lineage: Eukaryota > Metazoa > Chordata > Mammalia > Chiroptera > Emballonuridae > Rhynchonycteris > Rhynchonycteris naso. The sequence continues at coordinate 87,569,120 of CM073000.1, forward strand.
TTCTTTTTTGTAATTATTTCACTTATCCTCACATGAAAGCAGGTATAGGGAATATCATGGAGCTTAGATTCTCCTTCAGAAAGTACTCTGGGAAACAAACTAATTTTGGCTCAAGGATGCAAATAAAGTATACATTTCTCATCTTTTTGTTCGTTCAATACTTTGAATGTCTGCTATCCACCAGGAAGCTTGCTAGATGCTCGTGATTCAGCAGTGAACAAGGCAGATATGGCCACAGCTGTCATGGAGCTCACATTCTGTTCAAGAAGAGACACAGAATGAGTATTTACAGGTGTCTCAAGTGCTATAAAGAAGATGCTGTCAGGGCTATGGGTGTGAACAAGAGACACCTACTTTCTTCTTAGAGGTGAGCAGAAGACTGGTCTCCACAAGGAGGTATTTAAACTGATACCTGAGAGATAATGGCGAAGAGAAGCAGGAGGTGGAAAAGGAATGTTCTATGCAAGTTGCTGTCTGGGAATCACTACACTTTACTCTTTAAAGGGTAGTTGGGGATTATATGCCCAGAACTAAATTTCCATATTACCTCCTGCCATCTCTTTCTTTACCTTTGCTTTTACTTTGTTGTTTTTTCACTCACATCTCCCAATCATGTTTGTATTTTCATAGAATTTATTGTTGTTATTGAATGCTCTTAATTTCAAAATGATATAAAGTATTGTACAGCTGCTTTTTCTAAAGTAGCTTTTTACTTGTACATGGTCCCTCATTCCCTTTTTAACTGATATTAGTCTAATTCAAAATTTTTTCCTCTTTCTTCATATGAAGAAAACCCAAATAAGTAAACCATGGCTTGTACCTTTTTAAAAAGTCTATATATACTTTATGAATCAATGAGTAGGAATGGGAATGAGTTGCATGAAATGACATGGAAACAAAGCTAAGCTGAATATCAAAATTAAATAGTTAATTCTAACTATAACTGTCCAGCATACATATGCTTTATAATTCTTACACTAACAAAAAACCATGTGCAGCTAGTTATTTATTTGCTACAATCCAAAGCCCTCCCACCTTCCATATTAATGGGCCAGCTTCTTCCTGTCACCCAGCTGAGGTCCCAGCTTGTCAAGTGGGGGACCAAGCTGGGCTGGGTTTGCAGCCAAGAATAGAAGGGGAGCAATTGTGATATTTTCCCGGAATTAGTAGCTAATATTATCTGTCTAAATTTGTGTGTCATCTTCTACATTCATACCTAAATGCTTTCCAGGGAATACTTTCCATTATACAGTACCATAAATTATGGCTTTGTAAAAGGAAAATCACTAGCACTGTGTTCCAGAGATCTGGGTTTTAATCCTGTTGTTAACTCTTTTTAGCTTAGAATACCTCTAGAAGCCATCATTGTCAACAGAGAAGTGTAACACACACCTTTACAGGTATATTAGCTTACCAGGGCTGCCATATGCAGTACCACAAACTGAGTGGCTTAAACAACAAATTTATTTTGCACAATTCTGAAGGCTGGAAGTCAGAGATCAAGGTGTCAGCGGGGTTGATTTTCTGTGAGGCTTCTCTTCTTAGCTTGTAGATGGCTGTCTTCTCCCTATGTCTTCACCTGGTCTTTCATTTTTATGAATATGTCCTAATTTCTTGTTCTTATAACACTAGTTGTATTGAATTAAGGCCCATTCTAATGATCACATTTTAACTTAACCACCTCTTTAAAGATCCCTTCTCCAAATATAATCACATTCATAGGCTCTGGCCAGTTGGATCGGTGGATGGAGCATTGGCCCAGTGTACAAATGCCCAGGGTTCGATCCCCAGTCAGGGCACACATGAGAAGTGACCACCAGCTTTTCTTCCCCTTACCCTTCCTTTCTCCCTCTCTTCCCCTGCGGCAGCGAGTGACTCTGTTGGTTTAAGCATAAGCCCCAGGCATTGAGGATAGCTTGATTGGTCCATGCATTGGCTCAGGTACTGAGGACAGCATGATTCAAGCATCAGCCCCAGACCAGGGGTTTCCAGGTGGATCCCAGTCGGGGTGCATGTGGGAGTCTATCTCCCCTCCTCTCACTTAAAAATAATCACATTCTTAGGTACTGGCGGTTAGTAATAAGGGCTAAAAACTTCAATATATGTTTTTGGGAAGGACACAATTCAGTCTATAACAATTGATTAATATTTTGAGGGTCAGGTTGAATGAGATTAAAGAAGTGAAGGCATTTCATTTACTAAATTTTAGACATTCATATACATTACAGAGTGTTTCCTCCAAAATTTAAAGTACCCGTCTGACACCATCTATAGTTATTACAATATTATTGACCATATTCTCTATGCTTTACTTATATCCTCATTACTACTTTATTAACTACCAATTAGTACTTCTTAATGCCTTCACCTTTTTCACCCCGCCCTGCAATGCTCCTCCCCTCTAGCATCCATCAGTCTGTTCTCTGTATACACCTGTTTCTATTTTTTTGTTGTTGTTGCTGTTGTTGTTCCTTAGATTCCATATAAGTGAAATTATATGGTATTTGTCTTTTCTTCTCTGGCTTATTTCTTTTAGCATAATACCCTCCAGGTCTATCCCATGCTGTCACATATGGTAAGATTTTATTCTTTTTTATGGCTGAGTAATATTCCAAAATTTGCAAGTTTGTATTCACTTGTCTACTGATGGGCACTTGGCTTGCTCCCATACTTGGCTTTTGTAAATAATGCTGCAGTGAACATAGGGGTGCATATATTCTTTCAAATTAGTGTTTTGGGTTTTTCAGAATATACTCAGAAGTGAAATTGCTGGGTCATGAGGCAGTTCTATTTTTAATTATTTTTAGGAAATCCATACCGTTTTCCAGTGGCTGCACCAATCTGCATTCCCATCAACAGTGCACGAGGGTTTCCTTTTCTCCACATCCTCGCCGACACTTGTTTGTTGATTTCTTGATGATAGCCTTTCTGACAGGTAGTATCTTATTGTGGTTTTAATTTTCATTTCTCTGATGACTAGTGACATTGAGCATCTTTTCATCTTATAGGACTGAAGAGAGATGTGTATTTCATCTTCCTAATTCTTTAAATTTGTTTATATTTTGACCTGAGCATCAAATGACTTCTTTCCAGATAATACTCATAAAATAAATAGCATTCTGAAGGTAAGATTTAACTTCATTTTAATCTGTTATATTTAGCTAAAATGGATAAAAGTTTCTTTTATATACAGCCCTGGAAATTGTTATTTCAAATCTTAAATGTTTCTTACATTTCTTCTTAAATGATTATTACTGTAATAAAGTATTATTCCAGAAAGCCATTTGTGAAAGGCATTATTGACGGTTGGCAATGTGTTCATTTCTTTGTTTACAGAAATGTCATTCTTCTGGACTGCTCCAAAAGTCTTAATATTAGAAGTTTTGGTCCAAACTCAGATTTTTAAAAAACGTATTCTTACAATTGTAGATGATCATAGTGGTGGCAATGATAAAAAATATTAAATACCTAAACATATATAGATGTACTCATTTATACATTTTTATTCCCTATGTAAACTATTCTATTGATTTTGGCAAATACAATAATATACAATATTTTTCAGTGGCTTGATCAACATTCACCTTTAAAATGTCTAAAATTAATGTATAGGCCTTGTGACCTCAAAATCAGCTGTAAAATATACTTTTGATTATTTATACAATCCTGAATTTGTTACAGACCACTATACTTTGAATAAATGGAGTGTTACTGAAAGTTCTATTTTATTAAATTTATAATCTCACAATTGTATAACTCAAATCATGATTGCTATCAAATTATTCACAATATGATTAGGATTTTTAAATATTACAACTATACTGAACAAAGACAATTATGTTTTGTACAAAATGCGTTGTTAGACATTTTAAGCTGATATTCATTAGCAACAACTTATTTGCTGAATAGAAATCCTTTTTAAAGAGAAACCACCTTGAGGTTTAATGTACACACCCTTAAAATTATTACTGAAGCATACTTACATAAAATTCATCCATTTTAAGTATAAGGTTGTATGAGTTTTAGTAAGTATACAGGGATGTACAACCATCACCAGAAGCAAGTTCACATTCAAAATTCTCTATGCCCTTTCCAGAACAGCTGTCCTGCACCTGCAGCCACAAAGCAAGCACTGATCTGTTTTCTACTCATGTTTTTGCTTTTTCCAGAATTTTATACTCATATTTCATATCTTTTGCACCTGTTTTTCACTTATCATTATGCTTTCGAAATTCTTCCACATTGTTCCTTATATTAAGTTTATTCTGTTGCCTGACTAGGCAGAGGCACAGTGGGTAGAGCGTTGAACTGGGATGCTGAGGACCCAGATTCAAAACCCTGAGATCGCTAGCTTGAGTGTGGGCTCATGGGGCTTGAGCATGGGGTCGCCACCTTGAGCATGGGATCATAAATGTGACCCCATGATCTCTGACTTGAGCCTAAAGGTCACTGGCTTGAGCAAGGGGTCACTGGCTCACGTTTAGTCCCCCTACCCCCAGTCAAGGCACATATGAGATGCATTCAACAAACAACTAAAGTGACTCAACTATGAGTTGACAGTTCTCATCTCTCTTCCTCTTTCTATCTCAAGAAATTAAAAATAAAAGATATTCTAATAGGTATATATCTCATTGTGGCTTTAATTTGCATTTCCCTAATAACCAATGAAGTTGAGCCTTTTTCTTTTTTTGTTAAGGACTGGTACAAATTCTTTTCCTGTTTCTTAATATTGAGTTATCTTATTATGTTGCAAAAATCCTAAATCACATCTGGATATGTCCTTTGTCAAATACATGTTTTGCAAATATCTTTTCCTAAGTTATATCTTGTCCTTCCATTTTCTTAATGGTTTCAACAAGCAAAAGATTTTAATATTTTTTAACTCTGTCAGGTTTTCATCCATGGTTCATGCTTTTTTGTATCTTATCCCTAGGTTTATTCTGCTATGCTTTCTTTTGTAGAATGTATGTGCTTTTGCCCTTACATTTAGGTCTACAATCATTTTAAATTAATTTTAATGTATAGTAGGAAGAAAGATCAAAGTTATTTCTTTCCATGTGGATATACAGTTGTTCCAAAAAAATAGTGTGTCCGTAAAGTCATGGTGCACTTTTGACCGGTCACATGGTCAAAAGTACACCATGACTTTACGGACACACTGTACTTAATTTTGAAAATTAAATTTAACAAGGTGACATTGATCAATAAGTGTACATAGGTTCCAGGTAAACATTTCTATAGCATTTGAACTGTTATGTTGTCCTGTGTGCCCATCACCCCAAAAACATTTCTTAAAAAGACTATTTTTTTTTATTAAATCTTTGACACTTTTACTGAAAATCAATTGACCATATAAGTGTGGGTTCATTTCTGGATTCTTAATTCTGTTTCATTGATTTAGCTGTCTATTCCTGTGAAACCTTTCATTTTAATCCTGCAGAACAGGATAATATTTAGAGAAAATAATCATTTTCAATAAATTTCATGGAAGCATACAATTTATCAAAATTTAAATATAGTAATAGGCAAACAATGATGATTAATCTTTTTAAAAATGTATTCTTCACTACACAGTTTAAAGCAAAAGTTGTAATTAGATTATTTTGGACTTTTTCTACTGCCTTTAAAAATATTAGAAGGAAAAGCTCATCAGGTAAGGAAAATAAAAGAAAAATAAACAAATGGGACTGCATCAAACTGAAAAGTTTTTTCACAGCAAAGGAAACCATCAACAAAATGAAAAGACAACCCACTAAATGGAAGAACATATTCACTAATATATTTGATAAGGGCTTACTAGCCAAAATTTACAAGGAATGTATAAAACTCAACACCAAAACAAACAAACAAAAAAACCAATCCAATTTTGAATGGGCAAAGGACCTGAGTAGACAGTTCTTCAAAGCAGACAGACAGATGGCCAATAGACATATAAAAAGATGCTCAACATCACTAATCACTAGACAGATGCAAATTAAAAACCACAATGAGTTATCACTTCATACCTGTCAGAATAGCTATCATCAATAAATCAACAAACAAGTACTGGGGAAAATGTGGAGAAAAAGGAAATCTTTATACACTGTTGGTGGGAATCCAGATTGGTGGTGCAGCCACTGTGGAAAGCAGTATGGAGTTACCTCAAAAAATTAAAAATGTAATTGCCTTATGACCCAGTAATTACATTTCTGGGCATGTATCCAAAAAACCCAAAAGATTATTTTGAAAGAATATAAGCACCCCTATGTTCACTGCAGCATTGTTTACAATAGCCAAGATTTGGAAGGAGCTCAAGTGTCCATCATTAGATAAGTGGGTAAAAAGCTGTGGTACATTTACACAGTGGAATACCACTCAGCTGAAAAAATAAAAAACTCTTGCCTTTTGCAACAGCATGGATGGATCTGGAGATTATTATGCTAAGTGAAATAAGCCAGTCAGAGAAAGGCAAGTATCATGTGACTTCACTTATATGTGGAATCTAATGAACAAAATAAACAAAATAGAAACAGACTCGTGGATACAGAGAACAAACTGACAGCCATCAGAAGGGATGGAGGTTGGGGACTGGATGAAAAAAGGAAGGGATAAAGAATAAACATGTATAGACACAGGCAGCACTGTGGGGATTGCTGGAGGGAAAGAGGTGTGAGCAGAGGTGGAGGAGGGTAGAGGGGAGGATAGATGGTGATGGAGGAAGACATGACTTGGGGTGATGAATGCACAATGCAATATACAGATGATGTATTATAGAATTGTGCACCTAAAACCTGTGTGATTTTATTAACCACTGTCACCTTAATAAATTCAATAATTTTTTTTAAATGGAAAAGCTAGAGGTAGTAGACTTACTAAATACAATGTTGGTTATATTTATTATATTGCAATGTAGGAGGGTTAAATAAACATGGTTATGGGCCTGACCAGGTGGTGACACAGTGGATAGAGCATTGGACTGGGAAATGAAGGACCCAGGTTCAAAACCCCAAGGTTGCTGGCTTGAGCATGGGCTCACCCGGCTTGAGCACGGGATCACTGGCTTGAGTATGGGATCATAGACATGATCCCATGGTCACTGGGTTGAGCTCAAAGGTCACTGGCTTGAGCAAGGGGTCACTCGCTCTGCTGTAGCGCCCCCCCCCATCAAGGCACATATGAGAAAGTCATCAATGAACAACTGAGATGCCGCAACAAAGAATTGATGCTTCTCATCTCTCTCCCTTCCTGTCTGTCCATATTTGTCCCTCCCTGTTTCTGTCTCTGTCACAAAACAACAACAAAAGAACATGATTATGGGACAACTAGAGCATACGCATAGTTTCTTTAAAGTGGTTCAAGTCTTCAGCCACAGATGCATTACGTCCATGGGTATAAAACATAATAGTAGGTGATGTAATGATAGAATCACTGCAACTAATTTTGAAAAATGGAGAACATTAACATTGCCAGAAGACTGAAGATGCACAGATGTTTGCATTTTCAAAACATTTAAAAAAAAAAGGATTCCAGAAATGAAATGTTAATAAGCATAATATTGAAAACTGGCAGAATTATAAAACAGATGAAGCTTATAGTTTATTAACACCTTTTCAAGTGATAAAAATATTTTTAACAAACCAAATTACTTAAATTACACACCTGAAAATGACTAACAGATTGATTTATTGCAACTAGTAAATATATTTTTTAAATAAAGCAACTTCAAACCTTTCTCTGAGAAATCATACAATGGAAAGAAATTAAGTAAAAAACAATGAAACCGAAACAAAATTATTAAAATGTGTACAATTCTCCATGTAAAAAGTAGAAAATCTTGATGAAGTACACTCATCTCAAATTATTAAAACTGATGCTTACTCTGTCATTGACTGGGGGCCGCTTAAGAAGCCCATGACCTCAGCTTGAAAGCTGAAGTGGACCCTGCAGTCATTAATAGATGGAAGTTGTAGCCAAGCACACACCTAGCAACTGGGCAGCATAGGGTAAGAAGATGCAGAAATTCTCTTGTGATTACTTTTACCTACACAGTGAAATAATAAGGAAAGTCCTGGACTTGAGTGGGAGGAAAGGAGGAATGTTGAAGATTTGTGAAGAGAAATCATGACATAGTTGACTTGAAGAGTATAAGTGCGAATATAGAGGGATTACTAGGCAGCTGATTATTTAGTAATGTTTGGCAGTCATTAATTTAAAGCGAGATCATCAGAAGAATGATCAGGAGAAGCAAGAATTATTGGAAAAAATGAAAACTTTCCGTATTAGACTTGAATCTGCCAAATTAAAAGGACAGTGCCAAAAAAAAAAAAGACCAATGGCTACACATGCTATAGAAATTTTTTAATGTTAAGTACTTTTGAAAAATATTGCTAGCAATCAGTGAAAACAAGTTATATGTAAAAGAACCATGCTGGTCTTGTATTTCCCCCAATGAAACAAGAGAACAACATATAGAATTAAAAGTGTGCCCCAGGAAAATTTTAGTTCCAAGAAATAGGAAACTTAACACAACTAGTATAAGCAATAAAGCAGATTTATTATCTCACATAAGAATTTCTAAATTGACCATGTGCCTGGTTAATTTAGTGACTCAAGGACCTCAGTTCCTTCCATCATTCTGCTTTGCCAAGCTCAGGAGGCCAGTCTTGTCCTGAGTTACTCATTTTATTGATAAGATGGCCCTACAGTTCGCAGTCATTACAAGTAGACATGATTTATCAAGCAGAAGAAAGATCTCACTGGCTAGACTTGTTTCACATGCTCATTCCAAAGCCACTCACTTTTAGGGACAATGAAACTTGACTTATTAAAGTGCATGGTGGGATGGAGAAGGGTGGATACCCAAACAAAACCCGAGTTCTCGTTATTAGAAGGGGAATGGCTGTTGAGTAGGCAACCAACAGTGCCTCTTTCATGAGGACAAAAATATCATAACCGGAAAGTAAAAATCCACTGAACTGTTATTTTTTTTATGAGGACACATTCTTAGACATAAAAATACCTTTAAAAAATCACCCATATTCATTCCTGGCAAATTTTCTTGAAAATTCCAAAAGGGAGAAGTCCTGTTAAACAAGAGCTGGTGGTAATCAATGGACCCAGTAAAACAAAGTTAAGTCTAATTACTTGTTTCTAGTAAGTGTACCTGCATATTATGTTACAAACCAAACACTGAAATCACATTTAAGTAGGGACCTGAAAACTGAGAAGTATTTAGACAGGTGGTGAAGAATTGGGAGAAGAGCATTACAGACAGAAGGAGCAGTGTGACCTTTTCCTTAAGGCTGGAGAGAAGCACAGGCTAGACTAGGCAGAAGTCAGAGCGTGCTGGGCCTTGTGAGACATGTTAGTGATCTGGAGTTCTATTTTAAGTATATTGAAAATCAATGATGTATTTTAAGAAGAGGAGTGATATGTCTGCATTCTATTTTAAGATGATCATCTGGTTACTCTTTAAAAAGGTAGATGGGATGAGGGGGCAAGAATGGGAGTTGAGAGGCTATTGAAGGCAAGAAATTATGTTGCTTAAACTGGAAAGGGGTGTGAAAATGGTTAGCAGTTGATATATTAGAAATATATGTAGAGAGACTCAATAGGACAAGCTGATGGATTGCATGTAACATGAGGATAAATTGAGAGAAATTGTAGAAACAAAGATCCAAGCTTTTGGCTGTGTGGACGGTAGTGCCATTTACTAAAATGAGAAATACCAAAAGATTATCATGTTGAATGTTAACACAGGAAGAGCAGAGAGGAAGGTGAGACCAAGAGCTCTAATTTGAACATGGTAAGTATGAGATGCCTGTGAAACGCCCAAGGGAAGATGTTAAGTAGGCAGCTGGAGTTCAGAACAGTGGTCTGAGTTGGACATATATTTCTAGAAATCTTGGCACATAGAAGATATTTTTAAAACAACAGGAAATGAAGAGATTACCTAAGAAAAGAAAAAGAAAGGAAATCCAAGTATATAAAGGTTGGCTAGAGAAGAAGATAATAAAGATTGAAAAGGAACATACAATGAATTAAGAGGAAAATCAAGTGTTGCAATCATGGAAGCCAAGATCAAGGAGTAGTAGATTGTGTCGAAAACTCCAAAAAGTTTAAGGTGAGGACATCCACATTTTCACTAGATATGGCAAGATAAAGGTTGATAGTAACAAAAAGTTTCAATAGAATGGTGGGGGTGGGGTGGGACTTCAGGTTGTCGTGGAATTGAGAATAAAGAGAATGTGAAGATATGGAGACAGCTTGTTTCAGATAACTCTTCTGAGAAGCTTGGGCACGAAGACTGGAGCAGTATCTGAAGAGAGATCAAGGCTCAAGGATGTTTGTTTTTAAAGATGGGAGACACTAGTATATGTTTGAAAGATAAATGATCTGATAAGTTGAAGATATGAGGGAGATGGGGTTTCGTTGAAGGAGTAAGTGCATCCAAACCCATCAGTAGATTGAAGGCATGTAATCTTCATGAATTCATCAGTCTGCATAGTTATTGGGTGCCATGTGCCAAGTTCAGTTCTAGGCACTGGTGCTATAGGAAGGAAAAGGATTCCCAATGTCTGCCCTAAAAGTGTACCTTCTAGCATGGAAAAAGAAAATATGTTAACAGTAATTAAATATACAAGATCATTTTGAATACTGATAATTGCTCTAAAGAAACTGGGAGTCTGTGAGCTCAGAGAGAGGTCATTCCTGCATGCTTCCATGTATTATCCACCAGCAAAAATCAAGTGGGAACTTCCAAATCATGGGACCCAGGCAAGGCTCCATGTCTTCCCCTAACAGTTTCACCGCTACCTTCATCTCTGGAGCCAAAAGAACAAATATCACAACCTCATTCTGTATTTATGTCATTCATCACAAGCCATGGTCTCCTAACACATCCCTCCCTCTCAAGCCATTAACCCCTACACTAACCTGCATCACCTTTCCTGACCCCATCTTCCTTCAGCACCCAGAACCTTCCCACAGGGATTCCCTCTGAAACTCAAAAGTCAGTCATAAGCAAAATCAGTTTAATGTCTTTTTTATTCCTTTACCCACTTTAACTGCAACCTGTCTCTGCCCTAAGGGCCCTGCTTCTCCTGCAGCCCTTTCAAGTAGTGGCAGCTTTCCTTCCCACAGCATTCATATCACAGGGCCTGAGGTGGGGCAGGCAGTTTTCTAGCACTTTATTAATGCTTCCAGAACATTTTTCCTCCCCCTTCTCTTCAAAAACAGTCATCTTTGAACCTTGTACCATCAGACCATCACACCCATTACTCATTCTGACTGAGGTCATCTTCCAACACTATAGTTTACAACTTCCTGGTCCTTGAACATTTTAGCTCCTGGATCACTTACTTCACTCTAATACTTTTGTTATTATTGGGGACATTAAGATCCTCAGTGTTGAGCCATCTGACACCCTGGCCTCTCAGATCCTTGGTCTCCTCTCCTTAAATGAAATTGTTCTTCACTCTTTGTTAGCTACTCACTCCTAGTCATTTTAGGTCTTTTGTTACCATTAATAACCCCTACATAGCCTGACCAGGAGGTGGCGCAGTGGATAGAGCATCACACTGAGATGCGGAGGACACAGGTTCAAGACCCCAAGGTCACCAGCTTGAGTGCGGGCTCATCTGATTTGAGCAAAGCTCAACAGCTTGGACCCAAGGTCGCTGGCTTGAGCAAGGGGTTACTCGGTCTGCTGAAGGCCCCCGGTCAAGGCACATATGAAAAAGCAATCAATGAACAACTAAGGTGTCGCAATGAAAAACTGATGATTTATTCTTCTCATCTCTCTCCATTCCTGTCTGTCTGTCCCTATCTATCCCTCTCTCTGACTCCCTGTCTCTGTAAAAATAATAATAAACCCCTACATAATCTCAACTTCAAATATCCTATCCTTCAATCTCTACCTTATTTCTAGAATCCCAGCTCCAAACTCTTCAATACCACTGGGATCTACAATCTATTGATTCTCCATTTCATTGTCTAATATCCCCCTCATAGCATTCTCTCTACTTAGGTGTTATGGGTTGACTTGTGTCCTCCCAAAAGATACATTGAAGTTCTTATACATGTACCTAGTATCCCCCAATATCTATGAAAGTTTCCTTTGAATATAGGAGCTTTGCAGATGTAGTCAAATGAAGATGAGGTCATTAGGGTTGGCCTCAATCCAGTATGACTGGTGTCCTTATAAAAACAGGAAAATTTGGACAACCCTGTGAACAGAGGTAGAGATTTGAATTCTGCCACCACACCAAGGAACTAATGCTGGGGACAACTGCAAGAGGCAAGGAAGGATCCTCCCCTAGGAGCTTCAGAGGGAGCATGGCTCTGCTGACACCTTGACTGCAGATCTCCAGCCTTTATAACTGAAATAAATTTCTACTGTTCTGAACTACTCAGTGTGTGGTACTTTGCTACAGTAGTCTTATAAAGCTAATACACCAGATTTAATTATATACGGCCAAATGATAAAATCATGATAAATATGATTATTCAAATAACATTATTCCATTGCATACACTCTGAATTCCCTTGCTTTTTCTTCATTGTACTTGACTAAACAATAAGCCCTGATTAAATCCGATTTTCAACTCTATAATTACACCTGCAATGAAACCTGGCATGAAAAAACAAAACAAAAACATGTCTATGACCATACCATCCTGAACGTGGCCAATATCGTCTGATCTCAGAAGCTAAGCAGGATCTGGCCTGGTTAGTACTTAGATGGAAAAAAAGAAAACAAAAAAAGTGGTTTTTGGTCTCACTTCCACACACGACTAAACACAATTTAACCCTAATGGTGCTTGGCAACATATTCTATTTCTCCACTCATTCATTTCTCCTATAAAACTATTTCATATTTTCTCTCTCCCAAACCTCCAGTAACTCCTCCCTAATCCTCCTTCTTAGCTAATGACCTCACTACCTATCTCAAGAAAATACTTTTTAAATTTCCATGGTTCCCATGACATCCCCCCCATCTGCATTTGTCACCATATCGTTTGCCTTCTTACCTGTGCCCCAGCTACAGTCCACTTGTGCACTTGCCCCTTGCCTACTCAGACATTGCTCAGCCTGACCAGGCGGTGGTGCAGTGGATAGAGCGTAGGACTGGGATGTGGGAGATCCAGGTTCGAGACCCCGAGCTCGCCAGCTTGAGCGTGGGCCCATCTGGCTTGAGCAAAAGCTCGCCAGCTTGGACCCAAGGTTGCTGGCTCCAGCAAGGGGTTGCTCGATCTGCAGAAGGCCCGTGGTCAAGGCACATGTGAGAAAGCAATCAATGAACAACTATGGTGTCGCAACGGCAACGAATAAACTAATGATTGATGCTTCTCACCTCTCTCCGTTCCTGTCTGTCTGTCCCTATCTACACTTCTCTCTGACTCTCTCTGTCCCTGTAAAAAAAGAAAAAAAGACATTACTCAAAGAATGTCATTTTTTTCTTCTCTATCATAAAAATTTCTCTCTCTTCCAGATTATTTCTATTTCCTATTATTTCTCCCTTACTAAGAAAACTAACCACACTTCCAGTCATAGCCATCTCTCCTTCATAAAATGACATTTGTTTGTCATGACAGCTCACTTATATTTGATTATTAAATTTTGGCTTATTAATGGTGCCCTTTGCAAACGTGTTCCAATTTGGATTGTAAATTATATGGTTGGCTTACCTTTTAATACTGAAGTCTTTAGAGTGCTGTGTATGCTCATTCTCTCTAGTTTTTCATCTTTTTCCCTGTGCCCCACTGCAAACAAGTCTTGCTCCTATTTACATTGAAACCATTTTCAAGGTCACTAACCATGTCCATATTGTTTAAATCTAATTGTCAATTTGCACTACTCACCTTTTTGACCTCTGAGCAGCACTTAACACAACCAATGATTTCCCTCCTTTTAAATAATTTCCTCACTTGCCTTTCAGGGCATCACACCGTCCTATTTCCCTCCTGTCACTGCTTCTTGATCTCCTGTCCTGGCTCTTACTCCCCTCCCTGACCCATGGATACTGGAGTGGAAAAGAGCTGTTTTTAAACCTCTTCCGCTTTTTATCTATACTTATTCTCTCATTACTTTTCCAAGCTAATTACGGAACTAAAATCAAACATACCTTACACTTACACATACTTACACAAAAGAGATGTTAAAGTTACAACAGATGGTTCCTAACTTATCTGCGGGGCTCTTGTTTGCTGAATGTGGGTATGTGATCACAGCACTGTGGTTCAGGTCCAGAATGGCTAAACTTTCCACCAGGCATTTCAGTAAATTGTTCAGGTCAGAAATCATAAGTCAATGATAGTCTTATCTTTCATATCCAAATCCTTAATAACTGCACCTTCAAAACAGATTTAGGCTTTAACCACTTCTCACTTCTGTTTCTTTAACAGCTCCGTCCCCACTCCTTTCAGTTGGCACACAAAATTACATATTAATACACTGTGTCCAAAAACATAAACTAATTAAAGTTTTAATGCCTTAGTTTCTTACATTAAATAGCAAACAAAATACATAATTACAAAACAGTTACAATACTAACCTTCGTACTAACAATTTTAAAAAACCTATTAATTAGGCTTAAATCTTATAGGAAAGAGTAGAGCTATATGCCATTATTACAATATCTTTTATAACTGCTTATGCATTTATCTTTACTGACATTTTTACTTCTTCATGTAACTCCCAGTTATTGTCTAACGTCCTTTCATTTCAACCTTTGCTTTGTTTTTAATGATGATACTCACTACTGGTGACAGTGCTTCTGAGGACACAAACTTTGTTGAAGCCTTTCGGAAAGTAGTTAGATTATAGGAAATTTATGGCCTCTGATGCAGGCATTCCACTTTTGGGAAACTATCATAATAATCCCACAATCTCTTGGCATAAAAAATGTTCACTACAGTCATTTACAATAGTAAAACATTGGGAAATCTCAAATGATTTATACAGCAATTGGTACACTTTAGTAATCTACTCAATGAAACACTATACAGTAATTAAGATTTTATTTATAAAGAGTGACATGGGAAAATGTTCATGTTATGTTAAAGAGAAAACGTATCCCATGTTTACATAAATGCAAATGCCAAGTAATTTGTGTAATTAGAAAATGAGAAATAACATTAACAACAACAAAACATATTTAGTGTGCTCACAAGATATATTAAGAAGATAATTTAGAACTAGTGGACAATTAAAGAAATTATGCTAAAAAATAAAAACTAGGACCAAGAATAGAAGGTTTTTTGCTAAGTGGACTAATGGTCCCCACCCGCCTCCCCAGACCATTATGTTGTTTTACATGGCAAAAGGGACTTTGCAGTGAATATTTTTATATTATTTGTGCCCCAGTTTCTAAAACTGGTCACAAATAATGGCCTCGAGACATAATAATAAAACCACACAAAAAGTGGATCAAAAGACAAAAATGAAGGCTATTCAGCAAACTATATTAACAACTGAATTCTCTTTTTTAAAGATTTTATTTATTCATTTTAGAGAGGAGAGAGAGAGAGAGAGAGAGAGAGAGAGAGAGGGAGAGAGAGAGAAGGGGGGAGGAGCAGGAAGCATCAACTCCCATATGTGCCCTGACCAGGCAAGTTCAGGGTTTTGAATGGTGACCTCAGCGTTCCAGGTTGACACTTTATCCACTGTACTACCACAGGTGAGGCAACAACTGAATTCTGAAGGCATAAAGGTATAGGTAAAAATTGCAGGACCTGGCTGGTTGGCTCAGTGGTAGAGTGTTGGCCTGGCATGTGGATGTCCCGAGTTCGATTTCCAGCCAGGGCACACAGGAGAAGCGCTCATCTGCTTCTCCACCTCTCCCCCCCTTTCTCTCTGTCTCTCTCTTTCTCTCCTATAGCCAGGGTCCCATTGGAGCAAAGTTGGCCTGGGCACTGAGGATGGCTCCATGACCTCTGCCTCAGGTGCTAGAATGGCTCTGGCTGCAACGGAGCAACGCCCCAGATGGGCAGAGCATTATCCCTTGGTAGACTTGCTGGATGGATCCCAGTCGGGCACATGCACAAGTCTGTCTGTCTTTCTGCTTCTCTCTTTGAAAAAAATATGCTCACTTTTGCAGGCATATCATTATTGAAGAGGTTCTGCATGTGCCAAATTTTTGTACAATAAATAGAAGAATTTATGTGTGTATCTACTTTTTTGCTTTAATTCACATGATACACCAAGTTAATTCTTTACCATAGATCTTTCACAAGTGCTCAAGTATTGGAGTTTTGTTCAACACATTTCCTTACACTGGATTTGTTCACTGTGATTATTTTTGAAACTCTCCTGCTCTGATTTTTCTATATGTCTATTTTAATTGAAGTGATTTAAAATATTTGAAAGACGAACTTTGGTAATACCCCTCTAAATTTATTTCCCCCATATCCTACAAGAATTATTCTAATCTCTATTTAAAACTTTATTTACACACCTATGTCTTTGAAAATATTTTCATTTATTCTCGACATTTATAAATCAGTATTTGAGTATATTTTTGTCAAATCAACCAAAAACTTCTGCTAAATGATCACAAGAAAGGTTAATCACCTCACTGTACTCTCCTAACCATCAAGACTTCCAGTATTTCTTCACCTAAATAAATATTTCACATAAAAATTACGAATAAAGACAAGAATGAGAAATTTTACTTATCAGTCAAAATATAACATGTGAATGAACTGACTTTTGATTGAGGACACAAATTTGAAAATCTACATTATTTTCCAAGTATTTTTTTTTCTCTGAATCTTTTAAAACCCAGATTACTCTTCTTGATGATTTAGATACCTGTTTTCTCTAGGATAAAAAATTATCATGTATCTTTTACCATATAAATAGAAAAAAAACATTAAGCTAATTCCATATTTCTTAAAATTCTTCTCTTAAGTGTATCAAACTCTCAAATCCGCCAAGATCAAACAGCAGTGTTTACAAAAAATACGCTTAATTTCAAGATTGTAACATTAATATGAATTTCCCTCCACTGTAGTGATCCATTAAATATATTTAATGGTTTATAAAAAACCAGCATGTTTACATTTTTTGCTTCATGTTACCTTAATTTTGGTATTTCTCAATAAAAACAGCAAAATATTTATAAAGATTTGTAATTTAATAAATTAGTAATTTAAAACATTACTGCATTAAGTGTTTTTATACCCTGTGCAAATTCAACTTTCAAGATCTTACATATTCTAAAAGGAAACTGAAACAAGTTCAAAATTTACTTTCCTTAGCATCTCTACATGTAAGCTAAAACAAGACTGTTTGCACTCTAAGGTATTAGGTACAATAGAGCCTGTGTATCAGTAAATTTTTCAAAATCAAAAACTTTCAGCCACTATTCTTTTGGCCTTATTTCCATTTAGTTTAGCTGATAGGACCAGCAGATCTTGACAGCCTCAACACCATATGCTACAATCAAAGCCAGATGACAGACATCCTGGCATTGTAGTAGTTTTATGAAGTGATGTTAATTTTGTTTTCTGATGGCTTATGATAAACTTACTGTAAGTTCAGATATTCAAAATCCTGAAGAACACAATATGGCAAATTTCTCCATTCCCCACTTTTTTTCCCTGTGGATTCAAGGAGTATGCCCCTTTTAATAACCACTACCAACTTTTCTGCCTATATTCTACCTCCCCTCAATCCAACTGAGAGGAAGAACTGAATATCTGAAAACATCCTTGATACCTCATGCATTTTATCCTTTAAACAAATTAATTGAGCACCTACTATGTGCCAGGCACTGTATAAGGCATAGGAATACAAAGTTGAACAATGACAACAAAATCACAATTCCTGTCCTCATCGAGTTTACAATCGAGAGAGTCTACATTAATCAAACAAATACATATAAAATTACAAAAGTGTTCAATGCTAACTAGAGGCATGTGATAATGTGTAACAGCAGCCTTGCTTTGTGACAGAAATTAGGGAATGAGCTGATAACTGAAAGATAATTAGGAACTAACTATGCAATGAGTAGAGAAATATATTTCAACTTAAAGAAATAGCATGAACAAAGTTTCCAATGTACAAGAAGCACTCTATTCCCCCTTATTCATACTTCAAGTGCAATGGAAGTAGAACAAAAAGTAACTGAAAATGGTCATTGAAGTGTTTTAAGATAGGGGTAAGAATGGGGTAGGTGTGTTGCCTTAAAACTGCACTTCAAAAACAAAAACTTTATCTGTATATGAAGAATGATTCAGAGGAGGTCAACCGTAGCTAGAGAATACCAGTTAGAAGGCAATTAAAGTAATGCAGACCAAAGGTGCCTATAGTCGCTTAGATTAGAAAGGTGGTGGGAAGTAAAGACCAGTAGACAAATTTGAAGAATGCGTGCAGGTAAACTGACGGGACCTGGTAATGAATTGACGGGGTTAGGGGGAGAGAGAGAGTTAGGAAAAGGATGGTGTCTAAGATAAATTCTAGGTTACTAGCATGGGAACCAGGGTGATAGTGTTGCCATTAACTGAAATAGGAAGATGCTTTGAATAAAATGGAGGTTAATAAAAACTTAGTAAAGAGGATGTTGTAACTCCCGTATTAGCAAGTACTGAATAACAATAACTACAGTTAAAATCCTACTTATATTTGCCAGCAACCATGCACAGCCATTTTTTCATGGCTTAAGTAATAGTTGTCACAAGGTGGTCTTCTGAAATTCTAAGATAAAATGAGAAGAGAAAAAAATAATACAAGATACCAAGAAAATATTAAATGTGAAACATGATTATCATTTCCTTCCCCTGATCACTAACATGTCTCTGCTAGAGATTTAGAAAGTTTTTTTTACAAGATATGGCAAGATAGGGTTTCATTTAGTCAATTAAAAATCAGCCTGACCAGGCGGTGGCGCAGTGGAGAGAGCATCGGACTGGGATGCGGAAGGACCCAGGTTCGAGACCCCGAGCTCACCAGCTTGAGCGCAGGTCCATCTGGCTTGAGCAAAAGCTCGCCAGCTTGAACCCAAGGTTGCTGGCTCCAGCAAGGAGTTGCTTGGTCTGCTGAAGGCCCGCGGTCAAGGCACATGTGAGAAAGCAATCAATGAACAACTATGGTGTCGCAACGGCAACAACAAAAAAAACTAATGATTGAAGCTTCTCACCTCTCTCTATTCCTGTCTGTCTCTCCCTGTCTATCCCTCTCTCTGACTCTCTCTCTGTCCCTGTAAAAAAAAAAAAAGAAAAAAATCATATCATACACATTCACACTATTTAAATTGTGATATTTATATTTCAAACAGATGAAAGTAAGTGATTCTCCCCACCCCTAGCAAAAATCTGTGAATCACTGACTAAATTAAAATGTATAACTGGGATTTGAGTCAAAAATGCAGGTTACTGTGATTTCAGTGAAGTCACATGTCCTTTCTGAGCCTTAGGGTTTTTATTTAACTTCTAAAATGTGAATATCTACTCCCAGGGAGTTTTTGTGTGTGTATGTGGGTGGGAAGGAATTACATGAAAGAGTGTTTCTGGATGTGTTTTATGGATTTTAAATCTCTATAAAAATATCATTCATTATACATTGTTAAAAAAAACCAACAAAGTATATAGAATGCTTAGATACATATTAATGATCATCTTTACTGTTTTATATGATTTTCTTGAGAGAGAGCAATGAAAAGTAGTAAGAAAGACATTCAGCGTCTGTAACACTAAACAATTGCCCTATATCATAAATTTCAATTTTATACAGGGCAAATAGGTCCATCCTGAGAAACACTGCCAGCTGACGAAGTGACTGTCCCATCCAGCCTGCTTTTCTCTTCAAGAGACTGCATTTGTGGAATATATGTCTTTAAATCAAAAGTGGCCTACAGCCTGACCAGGAGGTGTCACAGTGGATACAGCGTTGGACTGGGATGCGGAAGACCCAAGTTCAAGACCCCGAGCTCCCCAGCTTGAGTGCGGGCTCATCTGGCTTGAGGAAAAGCTCGTCAGCTTGGACCCAAGGTCGCTGGCTCCAGCAAGGGGTGGCTCGGTCTGCTGAAGGCCTGAGGTCAAGGCACATGTGAGAAAGCAATCAATGAACAACTAAGCTTGCAAAGGCAACGAAAAACTAATGATTGATGCTTCTCACCTCTCTCTGTTCCTGTCTGTCCCTATCTATCCCTCTCTCTGACTCTCTCTCTGTCCCTGTAAAAAAAAAAAAAAAAAAAAAGTGCCCTACAAAGGATATTAGCTAATAAGCTGTTTAAATCTTTAATCAGACCTTTGGTTTAAGAAAATTTTTAAATACTCTATGGTAAATTATTAACAATTAATAATGTTCTTTGTTGTATCCTCAGATCTCAAGACAGGGCCTGTATTTGAAAATGATATCAATGAAAATGGATGTTATAGAAGAAAACAAAAAGAGGCCAGTAATGTTTTCAATAAAATATAAGTCACTCCAACACTTACGTAAATGAAACATATATTTTCCTCCAAGGACTTAGATATAAGGATGGCTATAGAAATCATACCAAAAAGCACAGAACCATAGTGTCATAAGGTGTTTTAAAATTTTCAAGTATCTTAAAGAAAAAGTAGTCTAGCTATCTCATGTTCTATCTTGGATACATTTATGTTTAAGAATATAAATTAAAAATAGACCCCACTTAGTTTAATTCTATCAGAAATATATTTAAATTTTCAAAAGCCTCTCTTTCTTAAACACTCATCATACACATTTATTTCATAATGCATGACTGAGATTCTCTCTCATGTTGGCTTAAAACTTAACAATTCCTAGAAAATAGAATTAAAAACTTACCAATTATTCTTATTATAGAAGATAGTATATATGTCACAAAGAACTTTAATCAAAACTAGCTATATAAATTGGATATGTGCAAACATTCACTAATCTACAAGAATGGTACGAAATTATTTTTGCCTGTATAAAGAAAATTCTCTGAAAACATTCCCCTCCTTAAATAAAGATAAAGTGATAAAGTTAAAGAAATAATATAAATAGTATTAATTAAAAATCTTAGTTATAAATGCTGCCAAATTTAGAAGAATAGTTAAATTACTCTTTTACCTCTATCAATAAATGTTTCAAGGAGTATACAAGTAATGCTTTTTAAATCAGTTGACCATATACTCTAATGTTTTGCATTGTTGTAGTTTGTGCTTTTATTTTTACACTTGTACCATCTTTTCTGTTGAAAATTATAGCTTCAAGTTATACAGTTTACCCATCATTTAAAATGATTTATTTTTCACATTTCCAAGTTACTTTATCAGTTCAACAGGGCATGATTTTCGAGAATTTTCAAACCCAGTAATTATATAATTTATTAATCTGATTGGACTTTTTACAGTAATTAAATAATTATAGATTTAAGCACAATACTTTAATGACACTTAAAATGTAAGCCTTTTATTTTACATTAGCCCTAAAAGCATTTGACTCTTTGTAAATAATAGTAATTCATAACAGACAGTGATAAATTCAGCAATCTGTGGAATACAATATATTTTCATTTTTTTAAAAAATGTCTACAATGTAAATATCAAAATTAGAAAAAGACATTATCTTTTCATTAGACATATTATTTTACCGTATGTGTTGACTTCCCTATATCACACCAGTTTAAAAGAGGGTTAAACCCCAAAACCCACAACAACCAAGAGATTGTAATGCCCGTACCTAATACTTCCTAAACTGGCTTTGGAATAGTCACCACTTAATCACATTTCATTTCATTGTCTTTTTATGAAAAGGAAATTCTCCTACTAATTGGTACCATCACATTATAAATATAACCTCCCTATTCCGGTGCTGTCATCTGAGTTTTTGACTGCCACTCCTGCTATTCAACTGTCATCTTCTTTATATGATGAAGGAGAGCATCTTTCTCCAAGTAAGCCTCTGCGAGAGCCATCTTAGCTTTAGCCAATTCCTGCTTAAGAGATTCATTCTCTTCCATGAGCTGAAATGATAATTTGAAAAATGAGAGAATTTAATCAGTTTCAGAAATAAAGACAATTTATATAGCAGCTAAAGGTGTGACACTTGAAACTGGAAAAATATGCAGTGCTGGCGAGAGGGCACTTATGCTGAAAACTGCTTTGAGAAACTATTTCGAAACACATTTCAAATCCTTAATAATGTTTGTTAAGTTCTGACCCAGAAATTCAAAACACTAACTACTAATTTCACAATTTAACAGCCTGACCAGGTGGTTGTGCAGTGGATAGAGTGCCGAGCTAGGATGCTAAGGTCCCAAGTTTAAAACCCAGAGGTCACTGGTTTGAGCACAGGTTCATCCAGCTTGAGCGCAGGGTCACCAGCTTGAATGTGAGATCACAGACATAACCCCATGGTCACTGGCTTGAACCCAAAGGTAGTTGGCATGAGCCCCTCACCCAGTCAAGGCATGTATTAAGAAGCAATCAACAGAGACTTCAAAGCAGCTTTAATAGGTAAGGAGAACACAACCGGAAGATAATGGGAAGGCAGAGAAGCATAAGTCATATGCTTCAACAAGATAAATCCTCTAAAAAAGTCTTGGACAAATCAGAAGTAATCAAATTAGCAGATACAGAGTATAAAATAATGATTGTTAGGATGCTTAAGAATCTCAAAGCTACAACGGATGGACTTAATGGACACCTCAATAAAGAAATTGTAAGCATCAAAAAGGACACTGAAATCATAAAAAAGAACCAGACAAAAATGACAAACACAGTATCAGAAATGAAGACTACATTAGAAGGAATTAAAAGCAGGCTGGATGATGCAGAGGATCGAATCAGCAACTTATAGGATAAAATAAGCGAAAGCAGAAAAGCAAAAAGAAAAGAGTATTAAAAAGTCTGAGGAGCCTGACCAGGCGATGATGCAGTGGATAGAGCTTCGGACTGGAATGCAGAGGACCCAGGTTTGAGACCCCGAGGTCACCAGATTGAGCGCAGGCTCATCTGGCTTGAGCAAAAAGCTCCCCAGCTTGGACCCAAGGTTGTTGGCTCAAGCAAGGGGTTACTCAGTCTGCTGAAGGCCTGCGGTCAAGGCACATATGAGAAAGCAATCAATGAACAACTAAGGTGTCGCAACAAAGACCTAATGATTGACACTTCTCATCTCCGTTCCTGTCTCTATCCCTCTCTCTGAATCTCTGTCCCTGTAAAACA
Organism: Rhynchonycteris naso; assembly: GCA_037038555.1. Taxonomy (NCBI): domain Eukaryota; kingdom Metazoa; phylum Chordata; class Mammalia; order Chiroptera; family Emballonuridae; genus Rhynchonycteris; species Rhynchonycteris naso. The sequence goes on from CM073000.1 coordinate 87,592,258, forward strand.
CTCTGAGGAAATTCTAAGAGAGCTCTGGGACAACATGAAGAGAAATAACATCTGCATCATACGGTTTCCCGAAGAAGAAGAGAAAGAAAAAGGACTAGAGAAGCTCTCTGAAGAAATTAGAGCTGAAAATTCCCCTAAATTGATGCAGGAAAGAGTCAAGAACCAGAGAGAACCTCATTAAAAAAGAACCCAAAGAGACCCACACCAAGACATATCATAATCAAAATATCAAAGCTAAGAGATAAAGGGACTGGCAAAAAATATTCAAAGTAATGCAAAACAAGAACCTACAACCAAGACTTCTTTATCCAGCAAGACTATCATTTAAAATTGAAGGAGAAATAAAAAGCTTCTCAAAGAAAAAAAAACTCCAGGAATTCATCACAACCAAACAAATGCTGCAAGAAATGTTGAGGAGCCTGCTGTCAACAGAATAAGGAGGGGAAGAAGTAAAATTTATATATATATATTAAAAGACGAATATAGATTTAAAGAAAAAAAGGGCAATAAACAACTACATATCAATAATAATCTTGCCTGACCAGGTGGTGGCACAGTGGATAGAGCATCGGACTGGGATGCGGAAAACCCAGGTTCGAGACACTGAGCTTCTAGCTTGAGCGCAGCCCATCTGGCTTGAGCAAAAGCTCACCAGCTTGGACCCAAGGTCACTGGCTCCAGCAAGGGGTTGCTCGGTCTGCTGAAGGCCCGCGGTCAAAGCACATGTGAGAAAGCAATCAATGAACAACTATGGTGTCACAACGGCAACGAGAAAGTAATGATTGATGCTTCTCACCTCTCTCCGTTCCTGTCTATCTGTCCCTATTTATCCCTCTCTCTGACTCTCTCTCTGTCCCTGTAATAAAAAGTAAAATAATAATAATAATAATAACCTTAAATGTATATGAATTAAATGCTCCAACCAAAAGACATAGAGTAGCCTGACCTGTGGTGGCGCAGTGGATAAAGAGTCGACCTGGGAACACTGAGGTCGCCAGTTCAAAACCCTAATGGTCTGGCCAAGGCACATATGGGAGTTGATGCTTCCAGCTCCTCCCTCCTTTCTCTCTTTCTCTCTTTCTCTTACACTCTGTGTCTCCTTTCTAAAATGAATAAAATAAAATAAAATAAAAGACATAGAGTAGCTGAATAGATAAGAAAACAGGACCTGTACATATGCTGTCTATAGGAGATGTACATCAAAACAAAAGATACACAGAAATTGAAAGTAAAAGAATGAAAAAAAAACATTTCATGCAAATGGAAATTTAAAAAAAGCTGGGGTAGCAATGGTTATATCTGACAAAATAGATTTTAAAACAAAGACTATAGTAAGGGATAAAGAAGGCCAATATATAATGATGAAGGGAGCAATCCAACCGAAAGAGATAACCATTATAAATACCTATGCACCTAATATAGGAGCACCTAAATATATAAAGCAGATTTTAATGGACATAAAGGGAGAGATCAACAGAAATACTATAGTAGTAGGGGATTTCAATACTCCACTAACACCAATGGATAGATCCTCAAGAAGGAAAATTAACAAAGAAACAACAGAATTAAGGGATACACTAGATCAACTGGATTTAATAGATATCTTCAAAACCTTTCACCCTAAAGCGCAGAATACACATTCTTTTCAGTGTGCATGGTACATTCGCTAGGATAGACCACATATTAGGGCATAAAACGAGTTTCAACAAATTTAAGAAGATTGAAACTATATCAAGCATCTTCTCTGACCACAATGGCGTGAAACTAGAAATCAACTACACTAGAAAAACTGAAAAACACTCACATACCTGGAAATGAAACAACATGTTATGAAACAACGAATGGGTCAACAATGAGATCAAGGAATAAAATATTTCCTTGAAACAAATGAAAATGACCATACAACAACTCAAAATCTGTGGGACACAGCAAAAGCAGTCCTGAGAGGGAAGTTCATAGCATTACAGGCATACCTTAAGAAGCTAGAAAAAGCTCAAATAAACAACTTAATCCTGCAACTAAAAGAACTAGAAGAAGAACAGCAAGTAAAACCTAGAGGAAGTAGAGGAAGGACATAATAAAGATCAGAGCGGAAATAAATGACATAAGACTAAAAAAATAATACAGAGGATCAATGAAACCAAGAGCTGGTTCTTTGAAAAAGTAAACAAAATTGATGAACCCTTAGCTAGACTCACCAAGAAAAAAAGAAAGAGGACTAAAATAAATAAAATTAGAAATGAGGGTGGAGAAATAACAATGGACACAGCAGAAATACAAAAGATTTTAAGAAAATACTATGAAGAACTCTGTGCCAAAAAATTAGACAACTTAGGTGAAATGGAAAAATTCCTTGAAAAATATAATCTTTCAAAAAATCAGTCAGGAAGAATCAGAAAGCCTAAATAGACCGATTACAACAAATAAGATCAAAACAGTTATCAAAAAACTCTCAACAAACAAAAGCCCTGGCCCAGATGGCTTCACAGGCAAATTCTACCAAACATTCAAAGAACTAACTCCAATCCTTCTCAAGCTATTTCAAACAATTCAAGAGGAGGAAACACTTCCAAGCTCCTTTTGAGGCAAGCATTATTTTGATTGCAAAACCAGGCAAAGACAACACAAATAAAAAAAACTATAGACCAATATCCCTAATGAATTTAGATGCTAAAATTCTCAACAAAATATTAGCCAACCAGATCTAGCAATACATGAAAAAAATCATACACCATGATCAAGTGAACTTATTTGGGGAGGTAAAGTTGGTACAATATTTGCAAATCAATCAACATGATTCATCACATAAACAAAAAGGACAAAAATCACATGATAATTTCAATAGATGCAGAAAAAGTATTTGATAAATTACAGGACCCATTTATGATCAAAACTCTTAGCAAACTGGGAATACAGGGAACATACATCAACATGATAAAGGCCATCTATGACAGGCCCACAGCCAACATCATACTCAATAGGAAAAAGTTAAAAGCAATCCTCTTAAGATCAGGAACAAGGCAGGGGTGCCCCATTTCATCACTATTATTCAATATAGTTCTGGAAGTCTTAGCCACAGCAATCAGACAAGAAGAAGAAATAAAAGGCGCCCAAATTGGAAAACAAGAAGTAAAACTATTATTTGCAGATGATATGATACTGTACATAGAAAACCCTAAAGTTGCAGTTAAAAAACTACTAGTCCTGATAAATGAATTCAGCAAGGTGTCAGGATATAAAAATTAATACTCAGAAATCAAAGGCATTTTTATACAGCAACAAGAATCTGTCTGAAAGCAAAATTAAGAAACCAATCCCCTTCATTATTACAAAAAATAAAATAAAATACCTAGGAGTAAATTTAACCAAGGAGGTTAAAGACTTGTACTCAAAAAATTATAAAACATTGATAAAAGAAATCAAGGAAGATACAAACAAGTGGAAGCATATACCATGTTCATGGCTAGGAAGAATAAACATCACTAAAATGTTCATATTACCCAAAGCAATCTATAAATTCGATGCAATTCCTATTAAAATACCAAGGACATACTTCAAAGATATAGAGCACATATTCCAAAAATTTATATGGAACCAAAAAAGAACTCGAATAGCCTCAGCAATCTTGAAACAGAAGAATAAAGTGGGTAGTATCACACTTCCGGACGTCGTTATACTACAAGGTCATTGTATTCAAAACAGTTTGGTATTGGCATAAGAACAGGCATATAGGTCAATGAAACAGAACCAAGAACACAGAAATAAACCCGCACCTTCATGAACAATTGATATTTGACAAGGGTGGTAATAGCCTAAAATGGAGTAAAGACAGCCTCTTTAACAAATGTTGTTGGGAAAATTGGACAGCTACCTGAAAAAAAATAAAACTAGACCACCAACTTACACTATTTACAAAAATGAACTCAAAATGGATAAAAGACTTAAATGTAAGTGGTGAAACCATAAGCATCTTAGAAAAAAACATAGGCAGTAAGCTCTCCGACATCTCTGCAGCAATATATATGCTGATTTATCTCCACGTGCAAGGGAAATAAAGCACAGGATGAACAAATGAGACTATATCAAACAAAAAAGGTTTTGCACAGCTAAAGACAATATGAACAAAACAAAAAGACAAACCACAGCCTGACCAGGCGGTGGCACAGTGGATAGAGCGCCAGACTGGGATGCGGAAGACCCAGGTTCGAGACCCCAAGCTCGCCAACTTGAGCACGGGCCCATTTGGCTTGAGCAAAAGCTCGCCAGCTTGGACCCAAGGTCGCTGGCTCCAGCAAGGGGTGGCTCGGACTACTGAAGGTCCGCGGCCAAGGCACATGTGAGAAAGCAATCAATGAACAACTATGGTGTCGCAACGGCAACAAAAAACTAATGATTGATGCTTCTCATTTCTCTCTGTTCCTGTCTGTCTGTCTCTCTCTATACCTCTCTCTGACTCTCTCTCTGTCCCTGTAAAAAATAAATAAATAAATAGACAAACCACAACACAATGGGAGAACATATTCGACAATAAATCTGATAAGAGGTGAATAACCAAAATTTATAAAGAACTTGTAAAACTCAACACTTGGAAGATAAGCAGTCCAGTCAAAAAATGGGCTAAAGAAATTAATATACACTTCTCCAAAGAGGACATACAGATGGCCAACAGACATGAAAACATGCTCAGCATCACTAATCATTATGGAAATGCAAATTACAACCACAATGAGATATCACCTCACACCAGTCAGAATGGCACTCATTTAACAAAACAACACAGAATAAGTGCTAGAGAGGATGTGGAGAAAAGGGAACCCTCCTGCACTGCTGGTGGGAATGCAGACTGGTGCAGCCACTGTGGAAAACAGTAGGGAGATTCCTCAAAAAATTAAAAATCAAACTGCCTTTTGACCCAGCCATCCCACTTTTAGGAATATATCGCAAGAACACCACATCAATGAGTCAAAAGGAGAAATGCACCCCCGTGTTTATGGAAGCATTGTTCATAATAGCCAATATCTGGAAACAGCCCAAGTGTCCGTCAGTGGACAAGTGGATTAAAAAGCTGTGGTATGTATACACATAGAATACTATGGGGCCATGAAAATGAAGGAAATATTATTTTTTGCGACTACATGGATGGGCCTGGAAACTATCATGTTAAGTGAAATAAGGCAGAGAAAGAAAAATATCATATGACCTCACTCATCTGAGGAATCCAACGAACAGTATGAACTGAGGAGTGGAATTGAGACAGAGGCGGGATCAAAGGATCCAGAAGGAAAGCAGACAGAGAGAAAGGGATGAGAGGGTGATAGGATGGGATGAGAGGGTGATAGGATGGGATAAGAGCAAAAAAATAAATCCTGGAGGGAAGGGGGAGGGCGTTATGGAGAGGGGGACAGGGGGGATGTACAGGGGATATGGGGAAGGGGGGGATATATTTGGAAGGACAGTAGAATCTATGTAAACACAATAAATTAATAAAATAAATAAATAAATAATGAAGCAATCAACAAAGTGCCACAATTAAGAGTTGATGCTTCTCATCTCTCCCTTCCTGTTTCTCTCTCCAAATTAAAAAGAGAGACAGACAGACAGAGAAATCTAACAGTGATTTATTTTTAATTTCTCTGGACCTCTCTGAGGCTTTAGACACTGCTGACCTTGCCTCTCCTTCTTCAGTGTCTCTCCTTTTCTGCTACAGATCTTTCATGTTTATCCCTCTCCACTAAGGACTTTTCATCTTTTCCTCTGCTATTTAAGAACTCTTAAATTTTAATAGTTAGATCACATAATTGGTCATCTTCCTTTATCCCTTGAGTTACCCTCTCAGATAATCTCACGTACACCTGTGTCTCCATCTATCGCATATAGTCGGGTCCAGCTAAACCACTCTCTCGAGCTTCAGACCCACATTCTGAATAGCTCATTAGACATTTTCATCTAGATAACCAACAGGTCTCCTCTCCTCATTAAAATTCAGTTCAAACATTTTATCCTCTTAGAGCTATTCTCTAACCCCTAACTATGAAGATTTGATAAAACTAAGTACTTTCTCCCCAGAAAAAAATAGACATTTACAAATACATTAAAATATATGCATTTAATTTCAGAGTTCTCAGACTTCAAGTCCCAGCTTAAGAATTCCTGCCTTATAAACAAAGCTGGATACTTTCCTAAATTTCCTCAATCTACAGTATAGCATTACACAGCATGCTATAAGCACCAACTGCACACCCGTATCTTTCCCACTTGATTTTGAGTTTCTCAACAAATAAGGATGGTATACTGTTCAATTCTATATCCTAGATCAGAGCTGACATCCACCAAATCCCATTTAATAGACGAATGAACTCATTCTGTGGTTCTATCATAGAGAATTAAATTTCTCTTGTACATTTCATTTATTTATAATGGCATATATAAAAAAAGAAGCAACTCAAATGTTAACTTAAGAGCAAGGTTTAAAAATGACAATACATATACATCCATCTTATTCCGCCATTAAAAATAAATATGAAGCATACCTTGCAATATAAAAATATAACTGTTAAACAATATTAAGTTTAAAAGTACAATACACACACACAAATAACAACTGTTAGAAAAATTATGGAAAAGAGCCTCAGAGGAAAATAAAGAAGTACTAACTAATATCATAGCAGAAAGAACGTTTTAAGTATTTTTCTGAAATATTTTAATACTTTTGCAACTTAAAAATAAGACATCAAAATGACTCTAACCTCCAGGAAGTGCTGCTAGATTCCAGAAACCAGCACTCTCCCATAAGCACTCCTCTATCTCCCCTTAGACCACAACCTCTCTGAAGGTTGAGCCTGTCCCCATCTTGCTCAACACTGTATCCATGGCATCTAACACAGTGTGGAGGTTCAAAACAGGTACCCAATAAACATTACTTAAATAATAAATTACTTCTTATTTAGTATCTAACATTGATTTTAATTGCTGAAACTGAGAATAAATCAGTTTTCCTATTACCTGTTCCCTATTCAAGTCAGAGGAGCACTCAGGAGAGTTAACTGACTGAGAAGGCCAAGGGACCTCTGGACTTGTCTGTGTGGCTTGAGTGACATGGTGCTGCTTCTTCAGATCGTACTTTCTGCTGGTAAGCGCTGATTCACTGGTGACATTTTCTTTCAAATCATTTCCAATGTTAAGCATCTGAGAATCTGATCAAACAAATAAAATACTAAGATAACATTCTCAAATACTTGACAAATCTTAATGTCATTGTGAACTATTTAACAATGAATATATCTTTTAATATGATACATTATTATAAAATAGAAAAACAAGAGAAAGTCAATAAAACCTAAAGTTCATTTGTTGAAAAGTGAACAAAACTGACAAAAAAAGGAAAAGAGGGAAAAAAGGGAAAGAAATTATTACAATCAGAAATAAAACAAGGCACATTAACCTATTAACCTTAATGAATACAATGAATAACTGTATTCTAATAATTAGATAATTTAGATGAAATAGAAGACATAAACTACTAAAATAGACTAAATAAGAAAGACAATGTGAATAATACATACCAGATAAAAAGATTGAACAAGCACCCCAAAACACTAATAAGCACAATGAAAAGCCCAGGCCCAAATGGTTTTAATAGTGAATTCTACCAAACAGTTCAAGAATACCAAATCTTTAAAAATTCTTCCAAAAAGATAGAAGAGGAGAAACATTTGTCTATTTATTCTATGAATAAATCTATATTGATTTTGGAATCAGTATAACCCTACTTCCAAAACCATACAGAACTGAAATCAATATGCTCATAAATATGAACATGAAAATCCTACACAAAATGTTAGCAAACTAAGCCTGGCAATATATAAAGACATTTATACACCACAGCCAAGTGGTATTTATCCCAGGAATGCAAGGTTGTTTTAATAGTCCCCGAAGAAAAACAATTAGCATAATATATCACATTAATAGAATAGAGTATCACATAATTATCCTCAATAGATACAGAAAAAATATCTGACAAAAATCTAACACTTTCTTGTGATAAAAACATGCAGCAAACTAGAAATAGAAGGAAACTTTTCAATCTGATAAAGGCAAACTACATAAAATCCACAGCCAATAAAATAATAGTATAACACTATATGCTTTTCTCCTAAGATCACAAATAAGACAAGGATGTTTGCTCTCATCACTTTTATTTAACAATGTTCTTCTGGTTTTAGCCAAGACAATTAGGCAAGAAAAAAAGATAAAAGGTATCCACACTAAAAAGGAAGTTATCTCTACTCACTAATGACATAACTGTGCATATAAAATAAACCTAAATAATCCATTGAAAAACTCTTAGAACTAATGAATGGGTTTAGTGAAAACACAGATTTAAATAAATGGTAAAAAGACTGCATGTTCATGGATGAAAAGGCTTAATATTAAGATGCAATACTTTCCAAATTGATCCATAGCTCCTTTTTTCCTTAAGTGAGAAGCGAGGAGGAAGAGAGACTCCCGCATGCACCCTGATTGGGATCCACCTGGTAAGCCCCCTTATGGGATAATGCTCTGCCCATCTAGGGATGTTGCTCCGTTGCTTGTCAACTGAGCTACTTTAGCACCTGAGGTGAGGCCATGGAGCCATCCTCAGCACCCGCCAGGGGCCAACTTGCTCCAACTGAACCATAGCTGTAGGAAAAGAGAGAGATACAGAGATGGGAGGAGAGGGGTGGAGAAGCAGATGGTCTCTTCTTTGTACCCTGACTGGAAATTGAACCTGGGACATCCACACATCGGGCCAATGCTCTACAACTGAGCCAACTGTCCAGGGCTGATGCATAGCTTTAACACAATCCCTATCAGAATTTGAGCTGGCTTCTTTATAGAAATTAACAAGCTGATTCTAAAATTATATGGTATTGCAAGAAACTCAGAATAGTCAAAACAACTTACTCCTACACAAGATGGTAATCAAGACAGTGTGGTACTGGCACAAGGACAGATGTACAGATAAATAGAATACACTTGAGAGTCCAGAAATAAACCCACGTGTCTATAGTCCTTACCTATACACCAATATAAAAATTAACTCAAATGGATCAAAGAACTAAACTTAAAACCTGAATCTAGAAAACTTTTAAAAGAAAACATAGCAATAAATCCTAACTTCAGATGTGTTCATGGATTTTTACATATGACACCAAAAACACCAAAGGAACAAAAGCAACAACAAAAATCCCAGATTAACTAGACTCCATTAAAGAAAGAAAAAAGAAAGTGCTTCAAATGACAGTATGAAAAAACTAAAAAGACATCCCATAGGATGAGAGAAAATATTTCCAAATTATATTGAATAAGGGACTTATTTCTATAATATATAAAGAACTCCTAAAACCCAATAATAGAAAGACAAATACCTGTAATCCATTTAAAGCACAGGCAAAAGATGTGAACATTTTCCCAAAGATATATAAACGACCAATAAAGATATGAAAAAATGCTTGATGGCATTAGCTATTAGAAGAGTGTAGATCAAAACCATATGACAGACAACACTGTGGGGATTGCAAGAGGGAAAGGGGGACAGAAGGGGGTAGGGTAGAGAAGGGGATAGATGGTGATGGAGGAAGACTTCATTTGAGGTGATGAACACAATGCAGTATATAAATGATGTATTATAGACTTGAACACCTGACACCAATTATTAACCAATGTCACCTCAATAAATTCAACTTAAAAAATTAAAAAAACAAAACAAAACCATATGTTTGAATAACTATTTTGGTGTGTTACAAAAGCCTTTTCAGAGATTTTGTTTTTTTTTTAAAGAACAAGTCAGCATTTGTTCAGTGTTTTCTAGGGAACATGCAGATGGAAGCACAACTCTAAGGCAGGGTCGAGGAGACAGGTTTATTTTTCCTGCCTGTGAATACACGCAACATAAAACCATTACCTGTAAGGGACTTTTTAATATCAATGGCAGAACAGAGATTTCTGTGCTCAACTAATAGAGCTGGAGCCATATAAGCATCTTGGGGAAGTAAGTTTGAGCCAGCTGCTGTTTTACATTTGTCTATAAATGGAGCGGTTTATGAGAATTTAATACCATTGCCTTTGTCAAGTGAATAAAAATTCACCTTTATTCCCCCTCCCAAAAAAAATTCGATCAAGTGCAAGAGCAGCTGAAGCTATTCTTAAGCCAAGGACAGTGAAGCGGACTGAGGATTCATGTTTCAAAAACCTGAGCTGGTGCAGCTGGTCAAGAGCAGTCAGTATGTGCACATCCACGGGTCTCCAAGCAGTCGATCCTCATTGGAGAAGTGTCTATTCAGGCCTTCTGCCCACTATTTAACTGAATTGTTTGTTTTTCTGGTGGGTACTTGAAATATCAGGAGGATCACTTTGTGAAGTATAGGATTGTTAACCACCATGCTGTATACCCAAAAGTAATACAGTACAGAATAATATTAACATAAACTGTAATTGAAAAAATAGAAAAGAAGAAATCATAAAAAACAATCAGACTCTGGGTATCTCTTGAAGGTTCTACTGATGGATTTTAGGTGGACTATTATTTTTTTACTGCAAATATCAAGCTTTTAATTTTTAAGGATTTCTAACTGGTTATTTTCCATAGGATTTTGTTTTTATGATTTCAACACCTATCATCTAAAGATATTAGTTATATTTCTTTAAAAGTCTCCACTTTTTTTTTTAGCATTAAGTGTATTATTCATTTATTTGTTTCTTATTGTATTTTAAAAATAGCTCTTCTGTCATTTATTTTGCCCAACCATCATCAGAATCCCATTCTATATTTGAAGAATTTAATAGTTTATGAGTTTTTTGGGGAGTAAAAGTGCTTCATTCAGTAAATGTTGGAAAATACTACTCAATTTTTCAGATTCTTTTCCATGCATGTGACCTAGATATTACCAATCAAACTGTATTCACCCTAGACTTCCCTCAGCTACTAATGACAAAAGAAGGGAAGAAAGAGAACTCTTTCTCCTTTCTGAGAGTAACAACCAGGACAGTAGCTGCAAGTTCAAGTTTCTAGTATAAGAGCTGAAATAATGTTGGCTGCGGCATTTGTAGTTAAGTTGAATTTACAGATCAGTAATGACCAGTGCAAACTATAAAATCAACTGCCCAGTGGCAAGCAGCAATCTTTCCACACTGTACTATGGTTTGGGGCCTGAATCCTGAAGGTAAACCTTGAGCCTGGTTCTCATATCTCCATAGTTCTAAGACTATACTTTTATTGAAGAGTAATTCACATAAAAAGTATACAAATCCAGTGGTTTTTAGTGTACTCACAATCATTTTTAGAATGTTTTCATCATGCTCCAAATCCACCGTATCTATTAACAGTCCCATTCCCTTCCAATCTTCAAGCTCCCCAGCATTAAGCAGCCATTCATTTCCTTTTTTGTCTATCTTGTTTTGCCTTTTCTAAACATTGCACATAAATGAATCATATAATATGTGGTCTTTCATGACTAGCTTCTTTCATTTAGCATAATATTTTCAGTTTCCATGTTAAAACACATGTCAGTATTTCATTCTTTTTTCAAGTTGAATAATATTCTATTTTATAAATATACCACATTTTCTTTGTCCATTCATGATGACATTTGGATAGTCTTTTTCTTATTATGAATGCTGCTGCTGTCAATATTTGTATACAAGTTTTTATGTGGACCTAAGCTTTTATTTCTTTTGTATGGGGGGTACTCTTGAGTAGAATGGCTTGGTCCTAAGTAACTGTTTAACTTTCTCAGTTACTGCAAACTGTTTCCAAAGCATCCAAATTTTACAATCCCAGCAGTGTAAGAGAGTTCCAGTTTCTCTCTAGAGTAGTTAGAGTAGTCTCCTGGACTTTCTTGGTTCCTCGTCTCACTTCTTCATAGGGGAGAAGATATGACTTATCTGATTGATGAGTCTATAAAAAGAATGTATATTTTTATGGTTCCGTTTCTTCTCACTTTGTATAAGCCCTGTAGGCAAACAGAGTGCACTGTGTTCTGCCTTCTCTACAAGACAGACCTGCAGTTTGGGATCTAAAGCATTTGGGAGAGAGCTGTAGAGCAAACCTAACTTCTCACACCAAAGCTTTTATCAGTAATGAAGCTGACATTTTGATCTTTGTTAGCCTGATCTATGCTCTAGTTCAGGAGTAGTCAACCTTTTTATGCCTACCGCCCACTTTTGTATCTCTGTTAGTAGTAAAATTTTCTAACCGCCCACCGGTCCTACAGTAATAGTGATTTATAAAGTAGGAAAGTAACTTTACTTTATAAAATTTATAAAGCAGACTTACAGCAAGTTAAAGCATATAATAATAATTACTTACCAAGTACTTTATGTTGGATTTTTGCTAAGTTTGGCAGAATAAATCTTTATAAAACAACTTACTATAGTTAAATCTATCTTTTTATTTATACTTTGGTTGCTCCGCTACCACCCACCATGAAAGCTGGAACGCCCACTAGTGGGCAGTAGGGACCAAGTTGACTACCACTGCTCTAGTTGGTTCTAAACTCCAGAAGAAAATACTGTTCAGTTAAGAGTTCCCTACAAACTGCTCCTATCCCAGCAAAAGACTTATCTTATAAGGGTTTACGGCTACAAATATTTCTTTGTATCTGACTTTCTTAAGAATTTCTGACCCACTAATGGTATTTATTTTTCTTTTGCAATACTGTTATAATATTTCTTTTTACATATTTTGTCTTCTGATATTTTGATAGGAGATGAATACATGCATATATCAGTCCCTCATATTTCACTCTCAAATAGCTAGCTACTAACTGAGGACCAGAACACAAATCTATAGACTCAAGTGCTTTCCACTACTTTACACTACATTATAAGATATAATCCTTACTTTACAGACCTTAAAAATCTTGCTTTGAATGGATACAAACATTAAAGCAGATCTAAACACACAGCAATATACTTTAAGTAACTGAGTACATTGAAAAGGAGAAGCTAGAGATAAGCTTGGAGAACAGTTCTATTGAGGAATAACAAGCAAATAAGATTATAAAGATGGGAAGGTGGAAGGAATTCCATTACAGGGAGTGTAACAGGTTGGTTGGGTAAATATATAAAAATACGGGGGGTTCTCGGGTTATGACAATCTCGACATACAACATTTCAAGTTTATGAGGCTCAATCTTATAAAAACTTTAAAAATGAGATGCAAGTGTTTCGACTTACACAGTTAGCATCATACTTACAGACTATGTGGGTGAACTAGTTTGGTTGTGTGCAGTGGAATTCGCAGTAACACGGTGTATGAGTGAGGCGGATGGCATCCCCCAGTAGGCTTACCTACACCATTTTAGACTGTTAAAAGCACAAATGTTTCATTTCTGTTAGGCTACGGTGTGTTTTGACTTACAACAAAATTTGGGTTACATCACTGTCATAGGAACAGAACTGTGTTATAACCCAAGGACCCCCTGTAGTGGGAAATAAGGCTAAGAAAGATATCAGGTAAGAGATCCAAGTAACACCAAGAGGCATGTAAGACCATAAAACTTGTCTCATTTTCACTTAAAACATATTTGTAGAATACGGTAGGTACTATCAACTTAGGTGAGTTATTTCCAAGGTAGAGATCCATGAATAGGCAGTATTCTATTACAGTGCACTGAAAGTGTCCCTCAATCATCTACTCCTACATATATGCATACATATAATGGTAAGTGTTTAAGTGAAAAGAAATAATCAGCACGTAAATAATTCTAATTCAAATTCCAGTAGGTATTTTTCATATATACCTCTGATATGAAAAGAGCCATCATCATTTCTCTCTACCACAAGATGATCAATATGAATGGTTACAGGAGCTGGTTCAAGGGATATGCTACGAGGACTGTCATCCTACAGGAAAGAGAAGTAGCATCAGCATACTGTTGTTAAAGTAAGTGATAAAATTAATATAATCATTTCCTTAACAAACATTACTTCAGTCAATATTTTTATGAGTTAGAAATGTATCTTTACATGCTTTAATTAACAGAGAGAAAACTGCCTGTTCTGTTTTATTTTCTAATTCCTAAGAAGGATCCCTACTTAATTCACCAAAAACATCAATATATTTATTTCAATAAATGCTGGTAAAGTATGTATTACAGAGGGCATATTCTTACACATGAATCAAAGTTCAGGTAGGTAAAATGAACATGTATAACGTGAAAATATTAACATACTTTTAAATTAATTTTTGTGTTACAAACTTGTATCTTCATTGGCATCACTGTTGCAACAGTTTCATCTTCAAAAAAATGTTGAATATTCATAAGAGAAGATGTCAGAAACTCAGTGCTTAAGTTTTCTATATGGCATTGTAGAAATCCATTTTTTTCTGCAAGCAAAGAATGTATTACAGCACTAGGCCCACTTTCAAATCTCAGAGTAATCACAGGAGAGGATTTGGAATGAACAACAGCTTTATGATCAGAACCTATGAGAAAAGAACAAATAAAAATTGTAACTTGTGGTACTACTCAAAAATGTCACTCTCAATTAGAGGTTACTGTCATTTTGTACAATGGTAAATCAATAATAGATTAAAATTTTAATATTTATCCTTAATTTAAGTAATATTTACAGTACATATAAAACATACCACACAATTCTAATTTCAATTTTTATAGATAATCTACTACTACAATAATGTTGACTTGTCTCTATTTTCTATATTTTGGTAATATAAAAAATACATGCCACAATGTAAATCTGATATCATGCATACATTAGACACTCAGTGTGTCTAAGTATGTACCTGTCTATAAATTTATAATATAATAGACGGCTAACATGAAGAAAGAGTCAAGGCATTTAAAGTGACTCATAAGCCATTTCTCAACAAGTAATGAAAGCCTCACGTTTTGTACCTCATTAAAGCTGGGTATTAAATATTTACATTAATTTACGCCTTGTCCTTGTTCCAAAAAAGAATTCCAGGTAGCTTACAGAACTCAAGTATAAACACTTGAGTTCAAAAACAAATTTTTAAATTTCAATAAAGCACCCACAGAATATCCAATTTTATAAAAAGAAAAGCTTCTGGTGCAACCACTGAAGTAAATTGGCCCTTACAGTAACTTTTACTTAACCTCATTCCAAAAAGAATAGGAGGAAACATGCACATAACATAAACAGACAAAATATAAGCAATAGAAAAATAAGGATAAAAGAATAAAATAGGTAGAAATGTTAATAACTCAAAATACATTATTTAAATTTCTGTACCAAAGGTGGACCAAAAATGAGTTTTCTTGCAGCAAAAGAAAAATACCATCCTTTTCACAATTCATACAACCCAAGATTAAAAACAAATTGTTCTGGAAAGGCAAAGCAGTTTCAGTTACTGAGGAATCAGAGTACTCTGCCCTGTGGGTCCTCATAAGGAGAGCCAACTAGTTTAATCATCATGGAAAATGTTTATTTTCCCTCAGCATGGATATGAATATGTACTTAGATATGTTAGTATTCCCATATCAAGAAAAACCAGAGTTAATTAACTCATCTCTATAAAAATAAGTGTTATTAGAAACAAACAACTGGGTGTATGTGATTTTATAGTGTCTTTTACCCAGCTATATATCTACATATATACATCAGATACATACATACTCCAGGGAGCTAAGAGCCAGAAATAATTACAAACAAAAAAGAGTATTTACTTGGAACACAGGTGAAACAAAACCTTTATTAGTCAAAAACCATTCCTCCTTACTAACTCTTAAGTCATGCAACTACTATATTAAGGTCTTCCTATTAAAGGAATCTAAAATCTATACATTATAGAAAAAGAAAAACAAAATCTTTGTTCATATGTTGATTAATGTTTGAAATGTTAAAGCTTAATATTTTTCTCTTTTTCCATTTATCCCTTTCCCTTCCTCTCCTTTCTTTCTTCCTGTTTTGTTTGTTTATCCTTCTAACAACCGAGACAGTTGTGTAAAAAATTAGTATTAGATAACACTGACTATATAATCCACACATACAAAGCATTTAAAATGATTTCTTCAGTTAGAAACAATTTGAAAAAAAGTAACAGCATATGTTACTAAGTAAGATATAAAGAAAAATAAAAAACTAATTGTGCAACTGGAAATAATCTAAGACTGTACAATTTGAAAAGTGGTTTGGGTATAGAACAAAGTCTATGAAATTTTATGTTTAATCCTTTTCTGGTTTCTGTTCATTATGAAACCTTACCAACTATATAATTAGCTTCCTCCTTTTTGCATGATATTGGAGAATTTACACTTGCTAATAAAATATTTCTGAATTCTTTTTTAGCAGATAGATTGTAAACTGCAAGTCCGACACATAGCCAGTAGCTAAGCTTTTTCCATGATGCTATATGTTTTTCAACATGTTCTATATCAGATATAGCATTCTGTGTATATAGCAAATAAAAATATTACAGCATAGTGACTTTTAAAAATTTTTTTAAATAGAATATTGTCATTTTAAATTATTTGTATGACTATTCTAATAAATTTCTTGGAATGACTAAAAACCATGCATGATAATTTTATTTCAACTTTGAAAAAGGGATGATAATGTGGTTTTCCTCTTCTTATGGTGCATGTTTTGTTGTTTATATCCCTCTATATCCAAGGGAAGGTGTTGATCTTATAATGAAGCACCAAAAGAACAGAATACATGATTTTTCCACATACCAAGTATTTGAAAATGCTCATTTATAAGCAAAACAATGGAATATAGAAATTGACAATTATTCTCATACAGAATAAAGTTTGACCTTCTATAGCAATATTTTCATACAAAAGAGCTCAGTTTTCTCAGACACATTATCTCAAAGAATGGGAAGGCTGAAAAAATAAGACAGAACTCATCCATAGCAGAAACAAGAAAATACTGAAGAATACATCTTGAACAGATTATACTTCTTAAAATTTAACATTATGTACTGCAGGTGATCTAGAACAAATCTCTGATGAATTCCTTGAATTCATATGTGTGCCAGTGAGTCATATGTATTAAAAAAAAGTTTGTCATATTTAAGTCTCACCTACTGGACGATTAGAAAGGTAATTCTGAAGACTGATATTGCCTAACTGATCCGGTGTCACTTGGTCCACTTGAAGACAGATTTCTGTATCTTCCCCTCGGATGTCAATTTCTCCATTAACACCAGTAATTTTAAACATCACGACTGACATCTAACAATGATGGCATAAATAATATTAATATACCAAGTAATTAAAACAAAATTAAAAAGTAACATAAACTATTAAAACCTCTAAAAATACAACTGTGGCCTAATAAACCAAATATTCTGCTCATAAAAATTAGGGGATATTTTATTGCTTTATATTCATTTTGAAATATCCCCTAATTTTTGTGAGCTGTATATATACTATGATCAAAAGAATTATACTCATAAATTTCAGCTTCCTTTTTCTTAGTCTGTCAAGAAAAGAATTTTTTGACCATGAAGACTAATTACATATTTCCATGTAACATTACACTGGGAAACAAAATTTTTGTTGCATCCACAAAAATACTTGTTCTTACCTAATTCGAGTGTGCTGATCTCAAATCTGACATTAGTATTTCTCTGTAAGCTACAGTTTTTTTGTAATTCAAGATTTTAGGTATTCATCTTATTGTAAAATTTTGAACATTTAGTTTAACATAAGTAGAATGTCTTCTTGGGCATCATCTTTGTGAAAATATAATAATTTATATAATGCAGTAAATACACTAGAAGATATGACTGCATCAGAATTTGTCTACAATTTCGAAATAGGACATATTAAAACACTTATTTTAATCATAATATTTGCGCAAAACCTATTTATATTCTAGTCAGGCAAAAATTTGCGTTTATAGCTCTTGCATTTGTGTACTTGTTGAGGACAATCTCGTTTGATGCTCTAGCAGTAGTCTGCTCATCACTAACAGCTCCAATATTTTCGGGAAACTTATCAAGGTGACTGTTCAGGAAGTGAATCTTAATGCTCATGTTACATCCAATGTCACGGAAAGCCAACAGCATCCTTTGAATCAGAAGTTTATAGTTTTCTGCTCTTTTGTTGCCATGGAAGTTCTTTGTAACTGCCTCAAAGACTGCCATGCTGCTTTCTCCTCCTTATTTATATTCCTGGCAAATTCTTCATCACGTATGAGGGTTTGAATTTGAGGTCCATTGAATAAACCTGCTTTTACCTTCTCGAAAGACAAGGCAGGAAAAGCAGAAATAATATGTTGAAAGCATTCACTTTCTCTATTCAAAGCCTGAACAAACTGCTTCATTAAGCCAGGTTTGATGTGAAGTGGGAGAAAAATGATACTGTCTCAATTAACTACAGGTTCATTCACAATATTTTGCATCCCTACTTCCAGAGCTTCACGTCTTGGCCACTCCTTCTGTGTCCAGTGTTTCTGCCAAGCTCGGCTGTCCCACAAACACAGAAAGCAAGGATACTCTGTGAAACCTCTCTGTTGTCTTAGCAGGAAATTGACCATTTTAAGATCCACACAAATGATTCAGTTATGCTCCTCATACTTCAGAAAGTCAAGGACAATTTTTATGTCATTATAATCTTCTCACAGATGAGTTGAATAACCAATTGGAACCGCTGTATAAACATTACCATTGTGTAGGAGAACACATTTCAGACTCCGTTTAGAGCTGTCAAGAAATAGCCGCCATTCTGTTGGACTGTAAGTGGTAACACCTAGCTGGCTGAGACTACTGATATCATGACAGTAAACAAAGTGTTTGTCTTCAGAAAAAAAGTCCACAAAAATTTGTTCACGCTTCCTGAAATGGGATACTTTAGCTCTCTGGTGAAGTACATTCTTTTCTCGAAGCCTGGAGGCTAATAACTCAGCTGCTTTCTTTAATAGGCCCAAATCTCTTACTAAGTCATTCAATTCAGGTTAGCTAAACTGCTGATGGGTTAACGACTGCTTGGCATCAGAAGAAGACCCTTCAGATTCTACAATCATTTCCTCATGCATCTTATCAAAATACACTTGATCACCATGTCCACTTTCTTCATTCTTAGAAGAAATAAAACCATTGAAAACTGGAATCGGTAGAGTCTCAGAGTGTGGGATAGGTCGTATTGCTAAAGGAGTATTAGGATATCCGATCATATGCCGTTTTTTCTTGCCGATGCCCTTTGTATGGATCAGACAGAAATAACCATCATTGCTGTGGTCCTTAGGTTCACGCCAAACCATGGGAATACCAAAAGGCATTCTTTTGCGTTTTCCTTTTGTCCAGTCATGAAGCATTTCCTCACAATTATGACACACAATATGAGGAGCCCAATTCTTGTCTTGATTGCCAAGAAGAACTTGAAAACAGACAATCTATGCACATGTCACAAATGATAAAATATTGCACCTTTGACGTTGAAGTGTGTAACAGCCACATATATAACAGGAGGTGTCAGGACTATTCTTACATTTACGCCTACTGAAGAAGCCTTGATTCAATCTTAAAACAAAATAAGAGGGTGTTTTTATCAGATAATTTTTTACATATAAAAACAACTACAATTATGTAAAAGTGATGTTTGTAAAACATTAATTGCCTGTGGTTATGTTCAATCCAAGAGTCGTTGCCCTTTAACTCCTATTTAAAAACCGATGCATGCCATTAACTGTAACAAAAAGAAATTAAAATTGTATAAAAACTAGAGCATGCATCAAAAAATGGATTTCAGATTTGGAATCAGCGATGCAGAAATATATAAAGTTCTAAAACCTCATGCAACAGAAAATGAAATACAATTGTTCCCCAGTGTTATTTGCATTAAGAGCTGAACATATTTTCCAAGTCATTCATGGAATATTTCAATGGGTGAAGATGGCTTAAATAAACCCATAATATATTTCTTTTGTAGACAGCCCTCATAGAAACTAATTTCCGTTCTTACCATCACATTTTTCAATGTGTGTGTATGTATAAATATATATATATTGGGGAAGGAGGAGGAAGGAGGAAGGACAAGAGAGAGAGAGAGAGAGAGAGAGAGAGAAGCATCAAGTTGTTGTTCCACTGAGTTATGTACTGATTGCTTCTTATACCTTGCTTGATTGGTTATTAAACCAGTGACCTTGGGCTTGAACGAATGACCTCGAGATGAAGTTGGCAACCTCGAGCTCAAGCTGGTAACCCCTGGATCAAACTGGTGACCTTCTGCTCAAGCCTGCAATCTTGGGATTGAGCCAGCAACCCCAGGCTCAAGCCAGCAATCTTGGATTTCTAGACTACAACCTTGGTGTTAGGGGTCAATGACCTATTCACTGTGTCACCGCCGGTCAGGCATGCATATTTGAAAAACATAAAAGATCAAAAAAAGAACCTCCCTACTCAGCACACCCACAAAAAAATTCTAAGTAAAATTTAGAGAAAAATAATTCAGTGAGAGGGAAGAATTTTCAAGAGTAGAAAGTGAATTTTCAAGAGAGAACATAGTAAATTACCCACAATCTAAGTCAACTCAATTTATATAACAATGTCTTAAAATGTGAACATATTAAATATGAGATAAAGTTGGTGGCACTTCTCTTCATAGAAACTCTCTAAAACGATTACCAGGTCATTATGATTTTCTTGAGCCCCCTCTGAATTTGTACTGATGGCATCTGGAGAGGTTTCACCATAATTCTGTAGGTTTGCACTGGCATTTGCATTATCTGCTGGGTTTTGATCATTTGTACTTGAATTCTTTTTAATACCTAAAATAATATAAAATAAAGTAATAAATTAAAATCAGTTTTACAAATGATCCACAAATGTTACATTTATCTAACCAAATTGGGCAATTCCTTTAACTCTGTCCTAAGCATAGCATTGTTTAAAAGACAATAAACAAAGAAAAATTAAATTGTGGTTAGTTAGCAAACAATAACTTCTCAAAAGAAAATGTTAGAGATTCTTATGTACATTTAGACAACATGAAAAGAAATCTACCACAGCTGGCCACAGCCTGCATTCTCTGTGCAAGCATGGTGCTTGTGTAATCAGCAGGTCCGTAATCAGCCAGCACAGACCCCTTTCCTCTGTCCTACACTGACTACTTAATTTTTCTCTTCAATATCCTACAATAACTTCTACTTATCTTCTACAAGTAGTTAATGCCACTATCATCAATGTAATCTTTTCCCATCCTTACTTACCTGCCTTAATTTCTCAATGTGCTGTATTTCAATAGATATTTCTCAAATTCTCTATGGTAAAAGACAAACTTTTTAAAAAGAGCCCTTCAAATATCAATACTTTTTAAAATTACTGTAAAAATAAATTACTAGAAAAATTAGATTAGAAAAGCCAAAGACATACAAAACATGGCCTCAATGTTTTTATTATTATATTTACTACTACATAATCAGCTTCAAACCCAGTGCCTGGCAACATAGAAGGTGTTCAATAAATTATCTATTGAAAGAATGAATAAAACTATTTTAGTGCCAGAGAAGATGTATATAAGTATAATTGTGGCATGAAGAGATAATAAATTCCCATTTACAAGGAGTTCCTACCACAGGTATTAAGGAGGCTTCCCTGATAAAGTAATATTTAAGCTAAAGTAAACAGAAAGAAAAACAGCATTTTAGGCATGGGTACAAAGATCCTGAGGTGGAAAGTATTTTGTCACCATGAAGAAACTGAGAATAAGACTGAAATATACTAAAGTACATCTGAAGTGTAGTAAGCACATGGAAAAATGGCAGCAATGATGAGGTAGGGCAGTATCACACAGAGCACTGTCAGTAATGCTAAGGTTTTTAATCTAAGCCTTATATCAGTGAGAAGTCATCAAGATTAAAAGAAAGATCAGCATGATATAGTATTGTTTAAGAGTATTCTTTCTATGGAAAGAAAAATGAACTGAAAATGACATAAAGAGAAGTTAGAAGCCTGTACTGGGGTAGCAGTCCAGCTATGTGTTTATTTGTCTGTATATAAATATGTATATATAGTCAAAAATATTTATACACACGTATACATTCAAATGTATATCTCTTTGTATACATATATATGTATATAAACATACACATATGTATATATGTATAAACATACACATATGTATATAAAAATACATAGAAAAAAGTCTGGAAGTTTACAGTATATAACAAAGTTGAGATGGGTGCTATTTCTGGAGTAGGGAATGATATTAAGGGGCAGAGTAATGGTAGTTTAAAGTGATACTTCCATTTTTTACTCTAGATATTTCTATAATATCTGACATTTTTTACACTGAGAAAATATTCATATGTTTCTTATAAAAATTAACACAAAGAAAATAAGAGTGTTCCTAATGAAAATCAATTCCTCTGACATAAAGAAAATCATTACAGTTCAGGAGAATCAGGACTCTTTAGTCACATATTTAAATATTACACACAGAATGAATGCCTTGAGTTTTTTCAAGATCCTAAAAATAGTCTACCGCTGGAATCTATTCTAAGACAGTAATTAGAAATGCAGACAAAACTTTATAACATCCAATTTCAGGGAAATGATTAAAAGGTCATTACATTCTTATGACAATTTAATATAGACATTTAAAATATTATCAAAGGAGTTTAAGTAATATTAGAAAATGCTTATATCTGATAAAAAGTAGGTTAAAAAACCATATATGTAATATGACACCAAATTGATATGTTAATGAATGCCTATACATATTTATAGAATAAATGATAGTTGACATCACTAGATTGTGAAAATTTGGGTTAGTTTCAAAATTGCAATTGTCTGTATTTTCCAAATTGAGTGGCAGTCACTTTTATTAATTATTTAATATTTAGAAATAACAAGAAAATCACTGATGCTTTTTGACAATATGTAGAGATATCTTCTACAGGAAAACTGTTTTTGAAATATATGTTGATCATTGAACAGAAATCCTCTGCTAAGGTAGGATTTAAAAACATAAAGGGGGCAGAGGAACTAGCAATAGAACTCTGTGAATCTAGACTAGATTTTTATGACCCATATTAGTACCTTTTCTCCATTTACTAGTAGAGTATGCTAGAAAGAAGATTGCTATGAATGACCTATAGTAGGGTTAGGTCAGGGCTTTTAGATAAAGTAACCATTTCCCATGTCAGGGGAGTTAGCAAAGCATACTGGTTGGCTAAAAGCTTAGACTCTTGAGTCAGATTAGCTGAGCTCCAAATCTGCCTCTACTGCTTCCTGACTGTATTTCTCTAAGCTTGTTTCTGAAGCTCTGAGTCTTTCCTTACCTATATGTCTTCAACTACATCTCACAGACTTATTATTCTTTATCTACAATGTAATTTTTATGTGTCTCTGGTCTCTTAGCTTCAGTGTCTGAGACAACTCCCTGGCTATGGCCATGCTTTTATTCCTGTTCACAAAGTCCCCAGTGCCTTACTGGTGGGGATGCATGTAATTCTTTCTAAGTCATTCCTAGTCATCTTTACTGAGGCACTAGTGACCTCTGGGTAAAAAAGGGCAATCATGCATTTTCATCAGACATAATCATGTATGAGGGGATCCTTGAATGGGAATAAGTAGATCTAGACTGGACTCTAGAGTTCTATGACCACATAATTGAGAATTCATCAAGCTAATTAAGCCACCTAATCAAAATTCCAGATACAGACAGCCTTAATGCTGTCTTCTTTATGATCTATATACAAATAAATGCTAGATGTCAGTAACACACACAAAAAAGAGAAGTATATAGTTAAAAGAAGCACTGGAACAACTATTAGAAAATTAGTACAATGCTCTTTGTATTATGCATGTATGCATACTGAAATCAAATGTCTTTTCTGGGATGTAATTAATTATCAAATATAACTAAAAATACTTAAGCATCATTTTTAATATACACATATATAATATAAATTTGTTACTGTATTGCTTTACCTTTTTCCAGAAATACATGACTATCACTTCCATCACTTTCTAGCAACTGTTCTTCCAATATCATGCTGTCAAGTGAGATGGTATCCAATGAGGTTTGTGAGGGGCTTCTCTGCATGTTCTTAGAAGAAACACAGAGTGGAGCCAGGTTTGGTGGGCACCGTTCCTTAGGCTTCCCACTATCCAAAAACAAAATTATTAGAAAACTGTCACCTTTAAGGTAAAATACTTCTCTAAAACATAGTTC
Organism: Rhynchonycteris naso; assembly: GCA_037038555.1. Classification (NCBI taxonomy): domain Eukaryota; kingdom Metazoa; phylum Chordata; class Mammalia; order Chiroptera; family Emballonuridae; genus Rhynchonycteris; species Rhynchonycteris naso. The sequence continues at coordinate 87,616,410 of CM073000.1, forward strand.
TGACAAAATAACAATAAACTATAGTATCTGCAAGTTTTTAAATTATATTTTATAACTATAAGCTCAAAGTATTTTTATATTTTGAAAAACCTACTCTTCCATATGTTAACTTTAACAATGCCATATTTTGCCATGAGGTTTTCTTGGTTCAAAAACAAAATATGCTCAAACACACACACACCCTGACCCGAAACAACCACCCCTCCTCCCAATTCCAATACTACATTCTTACCTTAAAGATGACTGTGACTTAAGTGTTCTAATTGTAGGTGCTTCTTCTTTACTGATTTCCAGATTCTCAGAGAGTAAAGCTGTTTCTTGAAGCAAATCTTCAGCTTTAAAGATTGATTCTATGGTTTCATTTCCTTTAGTACTGTTTGAAAGCATGTTTTGATTACCATCATTATCAAATGACAGCATACTTGAATCTTCTCTGTAGTTTAAGACACTATTTGAATCTGTGTAAGATAAATTCTTTTGGTCACTTGTTTCTAATCCAATTTCCACTGAGCCACTTTTGCAAAGAATTCCACCACTTTCATCCTCACTTATTTTCTCTAAATTTTTATCTGATAAATAATCCAGAAAGGAAATACCTTTTTGCAGATTTGTATCACTAGCCGATTTGAAAAGCAAAGGATCCTTCAAAGGAACATGGCTAAGGTCAACACTCATAGATCTGTTGTCTGACGTATGATTAACAGTCCCACTTCTAATTTGATTTATACCACTAACTTGTTTCCTTTTTGAAGACAATAATTCTCCATTTTCTGTAGGTAAACAATGAGAAACCACTGGGCTCACACTTTCAGAAACAGAAAACTTAAGAGTACTTGCTTGATCCACTGGATGTAGTAAAAGAGCCACTTCTGCACTTTTAAGTAAAATTCCAATGCAAATGGACGTCTGACTAGCAGGGCTGCCAGTCACAGCTTCTACATCATTCCTTAAGTTCTCTGAAAGCAGAATAAGAGAGTCATGGAGGAACAGCAGGAACAGATACTGGTAATGATTGATCTGCATGCTGACGTGTTTATGAACATGAACCAGGACATGAATATCTGCATCTGATGATGAAGAAGAAAATCTTAGAAATGTATCTGAAGATTTCTGACTACCACTTGTCAAGGGCTCAGACTCTGTACTGTAATACTCCTTCAAGAGCTTCTTCCGCTTCAGTCGGCCACTCAGGTCACTAGATTCACTTTGTGATGTATTTAGAAACACTTGATTACAAGTCGGGAACTCTTGAGACAGTGCATACTTTGTTGGTTGACAAATCCAGATGGAAAGAGGGAAAGAGTCTACAAAACTTATTGGTCGTCCTTTTCCACTTTTCATCCCTTCATAATCAATCCAAAACTGAGAAAAGTACACAGCCCAAACATCCGTGGCAGCAGAAGTTTTAAGAGTGTGTTTATTCAACTTGGGAGTAATATTTCCTTTATAAACTTCATGCATTTTGGTGTCTTGCTCATGAGCATGTCTCTGGAAGATTGGGTGCAGAAGATTAAAATTGTCACCAGATTTGGGGAAGCTGGTATATGTTTTACTGAAAAAGTCACAATCTTTAAAATCTTGGAACAAGGCTTCTAGATCAGAATGTCGGCAGTTTGGACAGTGCCTTGTATTTGTGGCAATCATTTCAGAACTCTGAACAGAAACTGCATATGGTTGATCTTGATGACATTCAGATTTCATTTCAGAAGGAATAACAAACTAGAAGAGAAAAAATATCAATCTAGTTTAACTTAAAAATCCATTTATCTTGAAAATAAAATAATCAACAACATGACTTAGCTCAAGAATTCTTTTGTGAGATTCTCCCCCCAAATACTACTTACCTATCCAAATATAAGATGCTCTCTCTCCCCCCCAAATATTTATTAAACTTAGTAAAATGGATTTATTTTACTATTAAGAAAAGCTTAAAAAACAAGTATAATGAATAATGTACAAATCATACTAATATATTTGCATATAATGTATCACAAAATAAAAAGAACAAAATTAAACTAAATCAGTACTACTAAATGCTTACTATGTCCTGAGTATACATTAAGAAAGTAGCAACTTTAAAAAAGATAATTTTTTGTTAGGATATTTTAGAACTAAGCAATTTGTAGGATGAAGAGATGAGTAAATGGTATGACTCAACAGATGGTATCAGAATCACTTTTCTGGGAGAAAACTATTAAGAAAACAAATTTAAATGTATAATTTCAACTATGTAATAAAATAATTTTCAAGAGATAATTAGCCTCAGTCCTTAAAATATTCACATAAAAAACGTTCAGTGACTGGTTTTGAAACTGTCCATACTCAGAAGAAGTGAAGATAATTATATAATTGTATCTTTAGTTATAAATGTTATAAATGTGTCTCTTTATATTGAATATAAGATCTTTAAAACATTTCTGTAATGTAATTGTTAGCATTATTAACCTCATTTTACAGAGAAGTAAAGGTATATAAATTTAGTCTATAAGCAATACTGAAATTTTCATGCCCGAGTCTCATTCTACTTACTCCATCCACTAAACTATTTTTTTTTAATTTCCTTATTTTAAAGTTTATATATCCATGTAATTCAGATTATTAATTTTCTGGCTGTAATATAAAGCAACTTTCCATTATCTTTGTATATTAATAATAGAATGTGGATAAATAAAACCCAGATATTACTTAAAAGTTTCCTTATATTATTTACCCTCCTTAAAGATCATTTTTATCAGCTCTGGTAAGTAAAAAAAAAGACTGACTGACTTGATTCCAATTTAAATTTTACTTCTACTGCTTACCTCCGAATGGATGAGCAATGACAAAAATAAAAGGTGGAGAAAGAAGTAAAATATAGTCTCTTACAGCCTCTATAATTGAAAATCAAAACTGAAACTGAAATTTCAAAATCAAATTAAAATTGCAATGAAGCTGATTTATATTTGATTTATATTTGACCACCCCTCTTATATCCTGGAAATTATAATTGTTTTAACTTTTCTTCTGTAAAAATGGTTTTGTTCTTGTAGCCACTGGTTTATATGGTACCTTTAGCATTAAGCCATCAACTCGAATATCAACATGCTCATCAGATTTTGAATTGTCATTCAACTTGTACACAGCCATAAACTGATTAAGGCTCTGTTTTAAATCCAACAGAAATTGATTTAACCACAGAATACTTCTTTCATCCACAGTAAACTGTAGTGCATTCAGCTGGCTATAAAGATTGGGAGATGGAACTGTGAAGAAAAAAAATTTTTTAAGATTTTTATTAAACAGGTAGGTCTAGGTCTTCCTTGAGAACAAAAAAGACATTTTAAACAAGTTTCATTGTTTTTTAATTAAGGTAAAAAGTTTTTCTGATGTTATTAACCAAACTGAAGTGACACGTGTAGATGATAGCATACACGTTTAGACTGACAAAAAAAAAAACATTTTTCTGCTTCACTAACTTAAAAATATACAATTCAATCTAAAACTAATTGTATAAATGGGAAATAGTGTTTAGACTTTTCCCCTATTGTAATAGTCACCAAGAAGCAAACTTCAGAAAACCTTAACTGTTTAATGAATTACTGCATCAAAGTTGTGATTCTTAATCTAAATCCTCCACAATGTGAGAACCAAGTCAAATGACTAATATTTTTTAGTGAGCAAGCAAATGAGAGAGAGAAACAGGAAGGAAAAGAGATGAAAAGCATCAACTTGTAATTGCACCACTTTAGTGGTTCACTGATTGCTTTTCATATTTGCCTTGATGGGGGTGGTGGTAGGGGGCCTCAAGCCCAGCCAGTGACCCCTTGTTATAGCCAGCAACCTTGGGCTCGAGCCAGTGACTATGGGATCATGTCCATGATTCCATGCTTAAGCCTATACCCTATACTCACAGAGGTGACTGTGGGATTTAAACCTGGGTTGACACTCTATTCACTGCGCCACCACTGGTCAGGCTAATGACTAATTTCTTATTAAAATGGTATAAACCAGACCTTGGCTGATTTTCTCAGCGGCAGAGCGTCAGTCTGGCGTGTGAAAGTCCAGGGTTTGATTCCCCACCAGGGCACACAGGAGAAGCGCAATCTGTTTCTCCACCCTTCCCCCTCTTTTTTATCTCTCTCTTCCCCTCCCGCAGCCAAGGCTCCATTGAAGCAAAGTTGGCCTGGGCGTTGAGGATGGGTCCATGGCCTCCTCCTTAGGCACTAGAATGGCTCCAGTTGCAACAGAGCAATGCCCCAGATGGGCAGAGCATCGCACCCTTGGTGAGCATGCTGGGTGGATCCCAGTTGGGTGCATGCAGGAGTCAGTCTGTCAGTCATTCCCTCTTTCCCACTTCGCACTTTGGAAAAATACACAAAAAAAAAACCCAAAAAAATGGTATAAACCAGGCAAATCTCCTTGAGAGGAGTCACCAAATACAATTTTACTCTCCCCTTAATCCTAAACCTAAAATAGTGAGTGGTGTAAAGTAAAAACTCAATTATTTCTTAAATGACCAAATAAATACCTTTTGCATAGCATATTAGAATGCCTAGGGATTGGACAAATATTTTAGTGCTAATATATATTAAACTAGTATTTATAATTTGAATATCACTTCCTGATATCCACATATATTTGTATCATAGAAGTCAATATCATTTTCATATCATCGTAATGAAGATTTTATTCTAAAAATTCAGACCTGTTTTCTTCTACTAAAGGAAAGAGTAAGCATATCTAGAATTTTTATACTATATTAAATTAAGGAAAATAAGCCCAATGGCTGGGACAGCAGTTAGAGACAGCATTATGATAATGTCCCACATAGGACTTCTTTCCTGTCTCTCTCACTTTTTTAAAAATATTTTTTAAGACTTTATTCATTTCAGAGGAGAGAGAGAAAAAAAAAGAGAGAGAGAAAGGGGTAGGAACAGGAAGCATTAACTTCCACATGTGCATTGACTGGGCAATCCCAGGGTTTCAAACCAGCGACCTCAGGGTTCCAGGTCAACGCTTTATCCACGGCGCCACCACAGGTCAGGCTGTCTTTCTCACTTTCATTGAATGCCAACTATATTTTGTGGTATTATAGTTAGCACAAGAAATTAAAAAAACAAAACAGGGCATGGTTCCTTTCCTTAAAATCCTCAGAAACTATTAAAAAATAGGAAGACATGAAAGTAGAAAAGTTAAATTCAAGTCCAACAGAGACATCTGATTAGGATGTAAAAGTGCCTGTCTTTGAAAATAGCAAGGACGTGGGATGCTGAGATCACATCATACTCTGGTAGGGAAGAAAGGAGAAGGTATGTCAAGCAGAGACTAAGTGATGGTAGCAGCCACCGAGAAGACTGGACAGCAAGTGTAGTCCCCAAGGCTAGAGCACAAATGGAGGGAAGAACCTTGACTACACACGGGGAAAGAGGAAGAAACCTGGTGCACTAAACAGCAGAAATCTACATGCAGCTTCTAACAGGGGTCTACTTATAAAATAAATTACTATGTAGATATTAAAGATACTTACAATAAACTTGTAGAAACCTGGAATATGCTCATATAATTAAGGAAAAAGAACAGAATGGAAACCAAATATGTAAAAGAAACATACATCAAAAACAGAACAAGACCCTACTTATTGTTATAGTCTGAACTATGTCCTTTCAAAATTGATATGCTGAGCTTGATCAGGCAGTGGCGCAGTGAATAGAGCGTCGGACTGGGATGCGGAGGACCCGTGTTCAGGACCCCGAGGTCGCCAGCTTGAGCGCGGGCCCATCTGGCTTGAGCAAAAAGTTCACCAGCTTGGACCCAAGGTCGCTGGCTCCAGCAAGGGGTGGCTTGGTCTGCTGAAGGCCCACAGTCAAGGCACATGTGAGAAAGCAATCAATGAACAACTATGGTGTTACAACGGCAATGAGAAACTAATGATTGATGCTTCCCACCTCTCTCTGTCCCTGTCTGTCCCTCTCTCTGTCCTTGTAAAAAAAAAAAAACAGTTACAACATAACCGACCAATTCTACTTGTAGGTATCTACTGGCTAGGATTTAAATTGCTGGGGAAAAATTTTATATTTTTATTAGAAAAAAACAGATTATAGAATAAGATTATAAATTGTTTGGAACACATTAACAAAACTGATAAAAATAAACCTACATGAGATAGAAATCCTGGAAACTAGTCTTTTCTCTGAAGAAAAATTACTAGTTCAGTGATGCATGATTTAAGGAAAATAATTTGGGAGTGAGGGCTGTAAAGAACAGGCACCCAATAACAGACAAATGGCTGTGAATATCCTGGGGATACACTAGATGAGGAGGAATGAAATTCAATTTAGAAGACCCACGCTTGAGTTCCAGGTGTGTCATATTACTCTACAAGGTACTAAGCAAATGTCTTTATCTTAATTTTCTTATAATTTTAGTTAGGAAGGTAGAAAAACAAACAAGTGAGAAATATACAAAAGACTATTGATAAGGATAAAATGGGGAGGATTAGACCCCTAAAGTCTGGCACAAATAAAAATTAAAGTGATAAAATAGTTCATCAGTTTTCCCAAAGTAATTTCCAGGCTATCTACTTTTTAATGAAACAACAAAGGCATGAACATCAGAAATTCCCTTTGGCCTGATCAGGTAGTGGCATAGTGGATAGAATGTTGACCTGGGACACTGACCTCAAGGTCGCTTGAGCGCAGGCTTATCCAGCTTGAGCGTAGGGGGGAGGGGATGCCGGCTTGAGTGTGGGATCATAGACATGACCCATGACCCCATGGTCGCTGGCTTGAAGCCCAAGGTTAATGGCTGGAGTTCTAAGTCCCTAGCTTGAACAAGGGGACATGGGCTTGGCTGGAGCCCCTCGGTCAAGGCACATATGAAAAAGCAATCAATGAACAACTAAAGTGCCTCAATGATGAGTTGATGATTCTCATCTCTCCCCTTCCTGTCTGTCTGTTCCTATCTGTACCTCTCTCTCTCACCCAATTAAAAAAAATTTTCTTTGAAACTAAGAACCTATATTAAGTCAATATTAAACAAAATGGGAAAACTAGGTCACACTATTGTGGAGTTCCACTTTTAAAGAGAGGATGTAAAATTTTTTTCTTCCAATAACAACCTAGTCCTATTCCATTTAAACACATTTTCTCAACTATGACTTTCAACCACAGTAATTAAAAAGATACCACATCAACAAAGACAAATTTCAGTTTTAGGATTCCTATACAAAACAAATAGCAAGGAATTTTAATAGTCAAAGAACACAATGTATAATCATTTTAATTCTAGGCAGCCAAAGCAGCTTACAAATAAAAATTCACGTAATTCAATGTTTCTAAATAAAGACAAGTGTCAAAAGTTGTCCATGATATATGAGCATTAAAACCCAGCCCAACCTGACCAGGCGGTGGAGCAGTGGATAGAGCGTCAGACTGGGATGAAGAAGACCCAGGTTTGAGACCCCGAGGTCATCAGCTTGAGCGCGGGCCCATCTGGCTTGAGCAAAAGCTCGCCAGCTTGGACCCAAGGTCGCTGGCTCTAGGAAGGGGTTGCTCGGTCTGCTGAAGGCCCGCCATCAAGGCACATGTGAGAGAGCAATCAATGAACAACTAAGGTGTTGCAATGGCAACAAAAAACTAATGATTGATGCTTCTCACCTCTCTCTGTTCCTGTCTGTCTGTCCCTATCTATCCCTCTCTCTGACTCTCTCTGTCATTGTAAAAAAAAAAAAAAAAAAAAAACCCAGCCCAAAAAATTCCCTGTAGCTAAAAGAATAACTTCATTCTTCATTTTTTCAATGAAATATAGATTTATATTAATATAGCAGAAATATAAATGGGAGTTATACTAAAGGAAGAAAATCTTATTCTACACATAGCCTTTCACCAAAAAAACAGCTACTAAATACAAAAATGAGTCAAAATTCAGGGATAGGCCCTGGCCAGTTGGCTCAGTGGTAGAGAATCAGCCACGCATATAAAAGTCCTGGGTTTGATTCCCGGCAAGGGCACATAGGAGAAGCAACCATCTGCTTCTCCACCCTTCCCACTCTCATTTCTATTTCTCTCTTTCCCTCTTGCAGCCAAGGCTATACTGGAGCAAAGCTGGCCCAGGCACTGAGGATGGCTCCACGGCCTCCACCTCAGGCTCTAGAATGGCTCTGGTTGCAATGAAGCAGTGCCCAGATAGACAGAGCATCGCCCTCTGGTGGTTATGCCAGGTGGATCCAGGTCAGGCACATGCCAGAGTCTGTTTCTCTGACTCCTGGCTTCTCACTTCAGAGGGAAAAAAAATATTCAGGGGTAAAATGAAGCATGAATACTACATAATTCCTAACATCAAGTATGCTACAAGCTAGTGAGAGAAAAGAACATATGAGCAAATAATAATATATAAAATTGCCATACAAGAGTTACTATATACAATGATAATAAAAATAATGGACCTTTGATTCTTTTCTCAAATTACAAAGCTCAAAAACTTACAAAGAAAAAAAGAAACTTCCCAAGTAATGGACAAATAATAAAATATAAAACTCTCTTACTTGGAAAATCCTTTCCATCTGGATAGTAATATTCTGTGAATTCTATATAAACAGCTGACATTTCTTGTGGAAGATACAAAGATTTTTTATTGCAAGAAATCATACTTTTGGGGGAAGAACGACATTGTTCTGCTGTAGAGACCTGAAAAAATAATTAAGTTTCCTAAAGTAACACTGAATAAAAACCCTTTCCAAAGAATGTATGCAACACTGTTATCACTTCAAACTCTTAAAACTGCTTTCAATAATTTATTAATGGTTAATTTCCAACAAAAACTTTACTATATATTTAACTTCACATTAAATTATTTTAAAATCAACTAGCCAGAAAACTATAATCTCTTCGGATTTCTATCAATTACAAAGTCAACTCAGCACAACATTCCTAGTGAACTCATTATTTTAAGCCTTAAAGTAAGATAGAATATTTCTATCAGATAAAATATATAAATAAACGGCAGAGTCTAGATCAGGGGTCCCCAAACTACGGCCCCGCGGGCCGCATGCGACACCCTGAGGCCATTTATCTGCCCCTGCCACACTTGCGGAAGGGGCACCTCTTTCATCGGTGGTCAGTGATAGGAGCACAGGATGCATCCGCACCCATAGTTCCCATTGAAATACTGGTCAGTTTGTTGATTTAAATTTACTTGTTCTTTATTTTAAATATTGTATTTGTTCCCGTTTTGTTTTCTTACTTTAAAATAAGATATGTGCAGTGTGCGTAGGGAATTGTACATAGTTTTTTTTATAGTCCAGCCCTCCAACAGTCTGAGGGACAGTGAACTGGCACCCTGTGTAAAAACTTTGGGGACCTCTATTCTAGATATAGACTAGAATGCTTCTCCTCCATGTACTTTATAATAATTCTCTACCCAAATTTCTTTATTGTAAAAAAATGATATATGAAGAGTTTCAGTCTGAGATGATTAAAATAAGTATGAAGATGGACAGTGGTGATAGTTGTACGACCATATAAATATATTTAATGCAACTGAATGGTACACTTAAAAATGATTAAGATGGTAAATTTTATGTTATGTATACCTTAAAATAAAAATATAATTATAAATCCTTCTTAAATTATTTTGCAAAATAACTATTAAAGTTCATTTTATCCTCACACCAAACTAATAAATTATATTAAAAATATATGTACTGGCCATGTCCGGTTGGCTCATCGGTAGAACATCGGCCCAGCATGTGGAAGTCCCAGGTTCGATTCATGGCCAGGGCATAGAGGAGAAGTGCCCATCTGCTTCTCCACCTTTACCCTTCTCCTTTCTCTCTATCTCTCTCTTCCCCTCCCACAGCCAAGATTCCACTGGAGCAAAGTTACCCCGGGCGCTGAGGATGGCTCCATGGCCTCCGCCTCAGGCAGGCATACCAGGTGGATCCCAGCCAGACACATGCGGGAGTCTTTCAGCTGCCCCCCACTTCTCACTTTGGAAAAATACACACACACACACACAATATATATATGTGTATGTATGTATATATACTAATTTCCCCAAAGTTCAACCAATAGAGTTTTATCAATTTCATTTATACTTAGTAGAGCCAGGAATATATCTCAAGGTAATTTTTTTCATTTATTCAACAAACATGAATATTTCTCATATAAAATGAAATGCTTTTTCTATGGTTTATGTTTTCTCTTATGTGAACTGCTACTCAAACTTTGGGATTATGTGTAGTCTTTATAAATTTAATTCAGTTTCTTACATTATCTAATAAAGAAGCTTTTCTCTGTACACAGGAAAATAAATCCTTTTCAACTAAAAAATGTCAAGTTATTTTAATAGAAGACAGCTTATTCCCTTTCCCCTTTAATAGTTAAAAAGTTACTCAAAATGGAATGAACATACTATTTTATTTTCTTTTAGTTACTTTTGTTTTGTTTTGGTGTTTGGTGTATGTGGGATTTCTTTACTGTATTTTACCTTCAACAACTATTTGAGATTATGGGTAACTCATTACTATCTGAATTTACTAAATTTCATAATTTGAAGTCTGCTTCAAATAAGGTGCATTATATATAGAGAGAATGTAAAGAAAGAAGCAATTGCACAATAAAAAAATAACTGATAAACCGAGGTTTTCCAAAATTGGCACAATTGACATTTTGGGTCAGATAATTCCTTCTTGTGGGGGTGGTCCAGTACATTGTAAAATGTTTATCAGAATCACTAGTCTCTATCCACTGATGTCAACAGCAACCCTCTCCAACTGTGACAACCAAAATTGTCTTCAGACAATGTCAAATGTCTCCTGGGGAGCAAACTCAGCCCCCAGTGAAAACCAGTGGTAAAATGAAAACTTTTCAATAAAAGTAAGCTTCAAAGTCATGAGCTTATCAAAATAAACGAGACCAATTCATAAATGCTAATATACATCTGAAATCCTTTCTTTTATTTTTAAAAAATAGGATACATATTCTGTTGTGTTGGTCTCAATGTTAGACCATGTTGTAAGATTACAGCCTGAATAAGATTTTTTAGTGTAAATGGATATACAGTTCTTAGCTATAAAATCATGTTTGCAGTACAGCCAATACTTGTTAATTTAATAAAGCAAAAAGGTATTATAATTTCTTCCATTAAGACAATTGTGTAATAAAGAATCTGGACTACAAAGAGGGGTCTGGCCTTTGTCTTTGCTCCCGAGAGGTAATTCTAAACAATTAGAATTTTCTATTCATAGTGGATCGCTGGGGCCACAACCAACAGTTTATGTTCACAAGGTATCTCAGAGTGGACTGGCCATACTTTGATTACTTAGTAGTTGTTTAGAGGGTAGACACCTTGGGTCAACTGGTATCAGTCCATCTAGAGACTGAATTCAACTATGTGGGCAATATTTCATGCACGTGGTTACATGTCCATGCCAGGAGGCTAATGTGTCCTGAGGAAAAGGGGGTTCTGAATTTAGAGCCCTTCCAGAATCCACTTTGCTCTCTTCCTATGGCTGATTCTAATTTGTATTCTTTCCCCTGGAATAAATGTGACTCAGGTGATTTCAGGTAGTTATGTGAATTTTTCCTGTGAATTCTCAAATCTGTAGGTAGTTTACAGAAACTCCTGAACTTGCAGTTCTAATCAGAAGTCCCTTGCGTACTTGGCAATCTAGAGGCCTGTGACTTTAACCTCATAGTGTGCCTGATCCCAGGGAAACTATATACACAAAAATTAATGAACTGCTATTTTCTATCCTTTCTAATTTAGCCATTTAACAAAACTGGCCAAGATGTTTTAAAATAAAATGGTGGCATTAGTTTATAAAAGTTGCTTGCCGAAGATAGTAAATGTACTTATCAGAAAATTTAATTTAAAAAGTGAAACATACCTGGTATATATTGAAATCTGCAAGTCTAACCACAACAGAACTAGACATTAACTTAGCTTTGGATTGCTGAGGTAATATTGAAGGTGTTCTGGAAGTCCCTTTCAGAGCTGAGTCTTTCTCTGAAGGAAATAAAAACTACTTTCAATTTATTGCAACTTTTATTTTCTAACAATCACTCTTACTATTATGACAGCTACTTAGAAATACAGATTTCTCAAATGAGATAATATATGGGAAAATATTTCATATAAACTGATATAGAAATACGTTATTTATTTTTTCATAATTATTCTTTAAACAAAGATCATACTTATATCACATTTAAGATACTCTCACAGATAACGTTTAACTGAAATATTTATTACACTTGAGCTCAGCCAAAAGGCCGAGAAACAAATGGCTGAAATACTTATTAAAAAGAGAAATCCACTAGCCATTTTAAAGTACAATATTCTACCTGGGTATTAGTACTACATTAATAAAAAAAAAAAGCTTTGTTCCATAGGCCTGTGGCAGGGTTCCCCAAACTACAGCCCGCATGTGGTCCCCCTGAGGCCATTTATCCCGCCCCTGCCACACTTCGGGAAGGGGCGCACCTCTTTCATTAGTGGTCAGTGAGAGGAGCACAGGATGCATCTGCACCCATAGCTCCCATTGAAATACTGGTCAGTTTGTTGATTTAAATTTACTTGTTCTTTATTTTAAATACTGTATTTGTCCCCATTTTGTTTTTTTACTTTAAAATAAGATATGTGCAGCGTGCACAGGGATTTGTTCATAGTTTTTTTTATAGTCCAGCCCTCCAACGGTCTGAGGGAAAGTGAACTGGCCCCCTGTGTAAAAAGTTTGGGGACCCCTGGCCTATGGTCTAAATGGAATGCAAAATTTTTATACATCAATTAAACATACCATATTTCCATGTGTATAAGACGCACCTTTTCCCGAAAAATTTGGGAACTACAATCTGGATGTGTCTTATACAGTGGTTATAGATTTTTTTTATTTGCATTTCCCGCTTTTCACGCTTGTTTTTATGCTTATTTGTTGAAGACAGTGATTCATCATCAGACACAGATGAGGACAAGCTAACAGATAGGAGTTTTGACAGTGACGAGGAGTTGTATAAATTTTATTACGATGAATAAAACTTTAGTTCAATAACTTTATGTAATACATTTTTTTCAAATTTCGGGCGCCAAAATGAAGGTGCGTATTATACATGGCAAAATACAGTAATTTACTGCCTTGGCCTGATAGTTCAGTTGACTGGAGCACCATCCAGATACACTAAGGTTGTGGCTTCAATCCCAGGTCAGGGCACATACAATAACCAGTGGATGCATAAATAAATGGAACAACAAATCGATGTCTCTCTCTCTAAAATCAATTGATAAATTTTTAAAAAAACATTGATAGTTATTTACAGAAAATATAAACAAACACACACACAATTAATATCAGGGGAATGCCACAATGTTGTTATAGGTAAAATACCTGTTTGTATGTGCTGGGCAGAGGCATGTGTTGGGGATTTAGGAGGTGAACCTACATTACGATCTTTTATAGCCTGTTTAAGCATTTCAACGTTGCACTCAAATTCATGTAACAACTCATTGGCCCATCCATTTTTTGTCTTGGTTGCATCACTAAAGTACATCCAATGATTGCAACTATCTCCTGTAAAATGAGTAACAAGAAGGTTCATTGAAAAGTACACAATTTCTATTTATTCTATTATGCTTCTAATGAGATTTATTCATAATCTCAAGGGATATTTTAAACTTCCTAGAAAATACAAGGGAAAAAAAAGAAGGTCAAAAGGAAATAATCTGGGAGGGTTTCTACCTAGAAGCAATCCTTGGTAAAACATTATGCAATGTTTCAATTCGAAGCAGCACTGATGGTGAACTTTCACTGAATGCTCAACCCTCACTGAATGACCTAACCCTGACCAGGCGGTGGCACAGTGGATAGAGCGTCAGACTGGGATGTGGAGGATGCAGGTTTGAGACCCCGAGGTTGCCAGCTTGAGTGCGGGCTCATCTGGTTTGAGCAAGGTTCACCAGATTGAGCCCAAGGTCGCTGGCTCAAGCAAGGGGTCACTTGGTCTATTGTAGCCTCCAGTCAAGGCACGTATGAGAAATCAATCAGTGAAAAACCAAGGAGCCGCAATGAAGAACTGATGTTTCTCATCTCTCTCCCTTCCTGTCTGTCTGTCCCTCTCTCTGACTCTGTCTCTGCCACAAAAAAAAAAAAAAAAAATCATGTAACGTTTCAGTTCGAAGCAGCACTGATGGTGAACCTTCACTGACTGAATGTCCAACCACCTGGGCAGAATCCCTGAGAACACTATCAAAGAAAACAGTGTTTTCATCAAAGTTTTATTATAAAGAGGCTAACAAAATATATACATAAAAATGATGAGGATTATTAAAAAAACTGAAGAAACTGATAATAATTCTCAAAATAAATATCAGTCATAAAAATATATCAGTATATAACTTTTTTGGAAGAAAAATGTAAAAATCAGGATGATTAGGTTTCTCTGTAGCAACTAAGGAAAGAAATATGTATATAAATGGGCTAAGAAAATAAAATCTACTTTATAACTAAAGTTTTACCTCCCAAGGTGATTCCTATAGTTAAAAATATTATAAGCATGTGTAAGTTGGGAATAAGATCAAATTATTTAATTTAGCCAGAAACATATATTCTTTTAGTTATTATTATTAGGGTGCAGAACCTATGAATATGATTATTAAGAAACTATTAAGCCTGACCAGTCAGTGGCACAGTGGATAGAGCATCAGACTGGGATGCAGAGGACCCAGGTTTGAAACCTCAAGGTGACTGGCTTGAGTGTGGGGTCACTGGCTTGAGCAAGGAATCATACACATGACCCCATGGTCCCTGGCTTGAGTGAAGCTCAAGGATGCTTGCTTGAGCCCAAGGTTGCTAGCTCAAGGGGTCACTTACTCTGCTGCAGCCCTCCGGTCAAGGCACATATGAGAAAGCAATCATTGAACAACTAAAGTGCCACAAGGAAAAACTGATGCTTCTCATTTCTCTCCCTTCCTGTCTGTCTCTATCTGACTTTCTGTCTCTGCTTAAAAAAAAAAAAAGAAAAAAGAAGCCTATTAAATCTTATTTATTGATAAAATATAGAGAAGTTCAAATAAAGTTCCTGGACTCATACAACTTAGATAAAATCTCTGTTATCCTTTTGTTTTATATTTTTTTAAATTTTTAAAATATCTAAATATATCTTTAAAAAATTCAAACAGACTGATAAACTTGTTTATGTCACAATTAACAAAATAACACAAATATGTTTCCTCTGTGTTATGTTTAAAAGTTTTAAATTAGTCATTTAGAATGTTGCCTATTTCTAACAATTATTATTTCTAATAATTTACATACACTTCAATATAAAATGCATGGAGATTTTCTATGGTCATTATATTTTCCTTGGTAAGATACTACAGAGGCAAAATAATAAATAACAAATGCCTTGATCTCTTTTTGCTTTAAAAATTTAATTAAGACAAAATAAACAAAATAAAGTAAATTGGCTATATAATTTGAAGGCAAGATTTATGTCTTTTAACGAAATGGTCATACATACCTGCTTTGTGGTAAGGATAATAATCTATAGTTAGCTTCGTAAAAGACAGTTGCATAGCCCCGCCAGTAATACGTCTATTTGACTCTGTGAAAAGAAAAAGATGGATTTGAGAGAGAAAAAAAAAGTATTAAGTAAATATCAGAAACACTTGATTTATTACACAAGCAGTAATAACTGTCTCTCTGTTATCATGGATAATAAATACATTAAGTATTTTAAGAAATGCACTTCAATCTAGTAAGTATTAAGCCCCTATCATTTGCAAGGAAAACGGCTAAAAAATACAATACAATACACATACAATAGCAGAACTTTTATATTTACAGCCCTTAACCATGTCAAGCATTGTTTTAAATACTTTAGAAATACTTACTCATTGTTCTTCATAACAATCTTTTCAAATAGATACTGTTATTACTATGCCCATTTTCTAGATCAGTGGTCAGCAAACCACGGCTCACAAGCCACATGCGGCTCAATCAGCTTAAGAACTTTTTTAGCAAAGGCCAGCTTAGGAGGACCCTAATTAAGTTAATAACAATATACCTGCCTATATAGTTTAAGTTTAAAAAATTTGGCTCTCAAAAGAAATTTCAATTGTTGTACTGTTGATATTTGGCTCTGTTGACTAATGAGTTTGCAGACCACTGTTCTAGATAAAATAAACTGAGACACAAAAAAGTTAAATTAAACAGACCAAGGTCAGACAGCCAATAAGTGTAGAGTTAGTTCTGAACCTAGGAAATATTTATCACTACATTGTAGCAGCCTGCCTCTTACCAAGGAAGAAATTGGTCTGTTAGGTTGTATAAGTTATCCATGGTCACAGAGCTAAATTCAGATTAGAAGTAGGTAAGTCAGAGTAACTTCAACATAAAAAAAATCAAACTTTAAAAGAGCATGGACAGCCTGACCAGGCGGTGGCGCAGTGCATAGAACATCAGAGTGGGATGCGGAAGACCTAGGTTTGAGACCCCGAAGTCGCCAGCTTGAGCGTGGGTCCATGTGGCTTGAGCAAAAGCTCTCCAGCTTGAACCCAAGGTCGCTGGCTCCAGCAAGAGGTGGCTCGGTCTGCTGAAGGCCCGCGTTCAAGGCACATGTGAGAAAGCAATCAATGAACAACTACGGTGTCGCAACGGCAACGAAAAACTAATGATTGACGCTTCTCATTTCTCTCTGTTCCTGTCTCTCTGTTCCTATCTATCCCTCTCTCTGACTCTCTCTCTCTGTCACTGAGAGAGAGACAAAAAGAGCATGGACAAATAAAATACAAATTAAGACATAGCTATATACATACTCTTTATTCATTTGTTGACTCTAATTTATTTAACTAGCAGAATTTCTTTTAGAATGAGAATAAAGGAGAAAAGGGGGAAAGGGGGGAGAGGGAGGAGAAAGAGGGAGAGAGGGAGAGGGGAGAGAGGGAAAGGGAAAAGGAGAAAGAAAGGAAAAGGGAGAAGGAGGAAGGATGGGAGAGAGGGAGGTAAGGACAAAGGGAAGGAGAGAGGAAATAAGGGAGGGATAAGAAGGGAAGGAGAGAGGGAATAAGGGAGGGATAAGAAGGGAAGAAGAGAAGGAGGGAGGGAGGCAGGGAGGGAGGGAGGGAGGGAGGGAGGGAGGGGAGGGAAGAGGGAGAGAGAGGAGGGAGAAAGGCAGAGGAAGAGGGGGAGGAAGAGAGAGAGATAGAAGGGGAGAGAGGGAGAGTGGGGAGGAAGAGAAGGGAAGAGAAGAAAAGGGGAGAGAAGGGAAGAGAGGGAGAGTGAGGGAGAGAAACAGTTGTTCCACTTATTTACACACTCATTGGTTGATTCTTTTATGTGCCCTGACCAGGGATCAACCCCAAAA
The DNA here is from genome assembly GCA_037038555.1 of Rhynchonycteris naso. NCBI lineage: Eukaryota > Metazoa > Chordata > Mammalia > Chiroptera > Emballonuridae > Rhynchonycteris > Rhynchonycteris naso. The sequence goes on from CM073000.1 coordinate 87,633,746, forward strand.
CTTTGGCATATTGGGATGAGCCAAGTAGGCCAGGGCTTCAACTAGCAAAATTTCTAGTGCAGATCTACACCACTCATTTAGATTAAAATCTCTGGAGCCAAATGTTTTAGAATTCACAACTGTTTTATATTTTATGAAAGTAATATGGTATATATACACAAGGCATATCATACAACACTCCCAGCAGATTCTGAGGCAGCACTAATATAAAAATAGTAATTCTGCAGCAAAATTCAAACATTTATATAAGTGGGTAAAATGAAGATAATATATAGCTATATGATTGTGTAGGTAAAGTTTTTCCAGCAAGTAAAATTTTTACAAACCTAAGAAAAAACATTTAAGAACTTTCTGGATTTTAAAATAGCATAGAACTAATTACAGATCTGTACAATGATGGGATGCATTGGTGGAGAAGTTTTCCCTTAAATTCCCTCAGTTTATTATCTGAGGGAATACATAAATTGAAGAATGTAAAAGAGCTTAGAAAATACTTTTCTCTGTTCTTTTGCCTACTATTTAACGTTGACCCTTTTTGTTATTTTGGTGTGTTTTCATTCAGATTTTCCTTCCAAATCATTAAAACAGAAGATACCAACTATGCCAAATGACAGAAAGATGCACAAAGGAAGAACAAATCTCCAAATTCCCAATCTTCCTCACCTTTCATGCTCTACCCTTTGATCTGGCAGCCTTACATGATGAAGGTCAAATAATTTCTACTGCTCAGGAACCAGGATCAGACTCAATATTTACTCTTTCAGCTTTAAAAATCCAGAGCAACGGCCTGACCTGTGGTGGCGCAGTGGATAAAGTGTCGACCTGGGAACACTGAGGTCGCCAGTTCAAAACCCTGCACTGGTCTGGTCAAGGCACATATGGGAGTTGATGCTTCCAGCTCCTCCCCCCTTTCTCTCTCTCTCTCTCTCTCTCTCTCTCTCTCTCTCTCTCTTTCTCTCTCTATCTCTCACTCTGTGTCTCCTCTCTAAAATGAATAAAATAAAAAGAAATTTTTTTAATAAAAGGTAAAAAAAAAAAAAAAAAAAATCCAGAGCAACAATTTTCGTAGCTATTACTCTGATTCAGGTTTGAGAAACACAGGTCAGATTATCTCCATTTAAAAAATATCCCAGCTTGCCTGACCAGGCGGTGGCACAGTGGATAGAGCTTTGGACTGTGATGCAGAGGACCCAAGTTTGAAACTCCAAGGTCACTGGCTTGAACAAGGGGTCACTTAGTCTGCTGTAGTCTACCAGTCAAGGCACATATGAGAAAGCAATTAATGAAAAACTAAGGTGCTGCAACGAAGAATTGATGCTTCTCATCTCTATCCCTTCCTGTCTGTCTGTCCCTATTTGTCCCTCTCTCTGTCTCTGTCACAAGAAAAAAACCCAGCTTGATTCTCATACTCACCAAAGTTTGAGAACCAGCTTCCTAGAGAGAAGACTACCTGCTGAATCCTTTTAACACTTAGGGTCCAGGGACACTCTCTGACAGAGAAATGCACCATAATCCTAATTAGGGAACCATAGATGTTCAAAGTGACCAAGGACAGCTTCCTGCTACCCTGTTACCTTTGTCTACTAAATAAGAAAAATAAGAGAAAAGCTAAAAGAAAAGAAAATATAACTGAAATTGACCATCCTGCCCAAATTTTATAGTATTGGGAGAAGATGACACGAGAAATGTTAAACAGCTTCATAATTGTGTTTACATGCACATGGGGTCAGAAAAATATAAACCATTATGCTGGAAACACGTATGGAAATTATAAACTTGAGTACAGGCAATAATTTAATTTATGGAGAATTTCAAAATTATATAAAAGTTAATTCAAGGACAATTATTTAATATTTCATCATTCTTCAAGGATGTCATCTGCTCAGTCTTTGATTTCTATAAACCTAACTTTTTAGCATTGATAGAGAAAAAGTGGGCTGAAGTACTAACTACTAAAGCAAAATAAAATTTCAAACCAATTTATAATATTTATTTATTTTTTAATAAAAAATTGTATTTACTTAGAAGAGTTTCGAATGTCAACAAAACAGCTGCAAGTTTTTTTGCAATTACAGAGGGGTATTGAGTTAACAGAACAATTATTTCATATAAGCTGCATCAGAGAAAACTGCAGATAAATAACTACCACCCACACATATAACTAATTCGTGCTCTGCATTAAGAAGAACCTGCTTTAAATTCCCCTGCCAATTCACAACAGCCTTCCTGTACCGGGTACAGTTAGTGCTCAGTGGCTACTGCAAATGCCACCAGGACAGGGCTATCTAAAGGGGGGAAAAACTGCGCTGGAATCAATTTATTATTCATCATTATTTTCATCTCCATCTTCTTCCTCCCGTTCTTCCTCTTCCCTTTTTCCCTGCCTTTTTCAGCCTTGGCAAGTTTCTTTTTTGCCACATCAGGCTGTCCATTAGCTCGGTAAGCAGCAATATCCTTTTTGTATTTCTCCTTCTGCTTAGCCGCCCTCTTTCCATTAGGCCGTTGGTCATCTGCGCAGTGATTCCCTGTCTCTCCAGCTTCTTTGCAGCATCACCAAGGGATAGGCCAGGATGCCCTCCTTTGATTTTTTGGGCAGTACTCAGAAAAATACAAGAAAAAGACCAAAGGAGGCCTCTTGGGTACACTGGGATCTTCTTTTGTTCCCCTTTAGGAGGGACATAAGTTTTTATTTCTCTTTCATAATGAGCTTGTCTGCCTTTGCCATGTCTTCAAATTTTCCTTTCTCTTTAGCAGACATGGCCTTCCACCTCTCTCAACACTTAGCAAACTCAGAGAAGTTGACTGAAGCATCTGGATGCTTCTGCTTGTGCTCCTCCCAGAAAGTATGCACAAAGAAAGCATGTGAGGCTATGTGCCTCTCGGCTTCTTAGGGTTTCCTCTGTCCAGGTGTAGTTACTTTTCCTCAGTGAGCACAGTCGCCCAGCGCCCACCTGGCTTGTACTTGCCCTGGTACTGTCTCTGTGGAGCTCAATGTACTGCAATCTATGTTTAACATTACACCTTTCATGCGTGTCTCACTTATGAATGATAAAATTATGACATTATTTTATAGTACATACTATAGAATTATGTAAAATAAGTCAGTTTTATAATAAATTGTGAAAAAAGTTTAAAATAAACAGCTTCAATTACCTTTTTCTTTAGCATGAATATCATCACATATGTGTAGATCTAGATGAGAAATCACTAAATGATGAGAAGTTTCTTTAACATCAAAGTCATTGAATAGTTTCACAATTGCATCATTTAGATCAGGAGCATTTGAAGTCTGTGGTGTCTTTGCTTGCTGTGTCAATGAGGCTACTGCAGAGCTCTAAAAAGATTCAAAAGTGCCTTATCGCTGCAAGTTCAATGCTTGAAATTCCCCACACAAGAAAACTGAAATATTTTTAGGAATAAAGTGATAAAAAATATGCTAATACATTTACTTTTATATCAATAACTCAGTTTTCCTAAATTATTTTCTGAACTATATAGGAACAAAACAAATCCAACACTCTATCCACTGAACCAACTGGCTAGGGCCATGTTGTTTCTTCTTTAAAACCATTACAACCTGACCTGTGGTGGCACAGTGGATAAAGCGTCGACCTGGGAACACTGAGGTCGCCAGTCCAAAACCCTGCACTGGTCTGGTCAAGGCACATATGGGAGTTGATGCTTCCAGCTCCTCCCCCCTTTCTCTCTTTCTCTCTCTCTCTCACTCTGTGTCTCCTCTTTAAAATGAATAAATAAAAAGAAATTTAAAACCATTACCAGAGGTTCAAGTCCACCACTCTGCTAAGACTGGCAATCTCTCTTTTTCAGTCTATTCTTTGTAATACCACCTTGTCACATTGATTGTTCTTTCCTATTTAAAAATTCCCATTGGCTTCCACATGCCCAGAGGAAAAAGTGCAGATTCTCTAACATATAATGCACTTCAGATTTAGTCACCATATATTTCTGCTTAAATTAAGGCTTCTGCTCAGGAAAACTATTCTGTGCTACAATCCAGTATTCTGTTCACTAAACTTTTAAATTAGGTTCCCTAGAGAATTATGAGGATATCTCACTGAATAAATAGTACTTACTGGTAGAACGATACAGCGTTTACCCAGTTTTTATTCTAATTTTAAAATTATTAACTTCCTGAAGAGACAGTTATAATATCAAATATTTTTATGTTGCACTCACTGGGTGACTCAGTAGTCGAGTGTCGGCCCCACGTGTGTTTGTCCCGGGTTTGAATTCCCAGTCAAAGCACACAGGAGAAGCGCCCATGTGCTTCTCCACCCTTCCCCCTCTCCTTTTTCTTTGTCTCTCTCTTCCCCTCCCACAGCCAAGGCTCCATTGGAGCAAAGTTGGCCCTTGTGCTGAGAGATGGCTCCATGGCCTTTCCCTCAGGTGTTAGAACAGCTCAGGTTGCAACGGAGCAACACCCCAGATGGGCAGAGTATTGCCCCCTAGTGGTCATGCTGGGTAGATCTGGTCAGGTGCGTGCAGGTGTCTGTCTCTCTGCTTTCCCGCTTCTGATTTCCAAAAAATACCCCCACAAAAAAAATTTGTGCCATTATTAATTCTCTAGAGTCTAATACAGGCCTCCATACAAAATAATCACTACATAGATAGAAATAAAATTGTTTTCATATGGGTATCAAGTATATAAAATTATACAGTAAGATATATAAGAAGATTCTTGGACTCAAGAGTATTAAAATCTATTTTACATAAAGAAAACAACTAACTATTCTGATTTTTAAACCATTTACATATAATAGGCATTTTTCCCCCTGTTAACTTAGTAGCATACCTGTGTAGGTTCAGGAGCCATGCTCTTCCTTTGTTCTGTTGATTTTTCTATTGCTTCACTAAGAGATTTTGCATATTGTACCATAGCCTTCAACTGAGAATCCGTTAAAACCCATAATAAGTCATCCAATATTAGAATTAACTTTGTTGCAATAACATTGCAGTCCTTTAACTGTCAAAAAAAATTGATGAGATTAAGCCAAGAAATAAAACTTACAATGTACTTATATTTAAATTTTTTAATTTTTAAATGACATTAAATATGAATCCTTCATTCATTCACCAAATATTTATTGAGTTCCAAAAGTATGGAAAGAATATCTCCTAGTATTGGCAATAGAGTGTTAAAAAAAAGGGACAAATTTCTGTACCTAAACAGGTAAAGGTTACAATAGGTACAAGTACTTACATAATATCATTTTGCATTTATAGCTAATAAATCATTTATGTTAATAAATGTTTCTTCAACTAATACTAGTAGAAAAAGTAGCATTAAATTAAAAACTAAAATGCTATTTTAACCACATATTCTAAAAATATTTTTTTCAATTACAATTTAGTATAGTAGTTTGTATTAAGTGACACAAAACATGTTTTGAGACTATAAGCCATGGTTAAAATAAGCTATAACTCTATCACTAAATTACATCGCAATCTATAGTGGACTCTCAACTCTGACATCCTTAAGTAACTATCTTTCTATTTAATTACCAGTCATGTCTTATGACCTTCTAAAGCTAGTAGTTTCAGTTACTCATTCCTGAGCAATTCAACAGGACAAATAAATTATAAAACTTGTTAATGTTCAACAGATATCTGGCAATGAGAAATCTACTCAATCATAAAAAATAAAAATCTAAATATTAAATCTAGAAGGCTGAAAAATGTTATCACAGTAAGTTTCTTCAAATATTATGTAAGGCACTATATTTTATTTTGCATTGATTTACTATACCAATATTTCGCTTAAAATTATTTTAAATCTCCTGTTAATTCCAATAGTTTTTACAAGAATCAAAAAGGAAATCTGTTAACTTACTCTTCTTTTAAGTGTTACTCTGATTTTTGATTGGTTTGTTATTAATCGAACAGGAGCACACATAATTTCAAGATGTGAACTTTGGGTAGCATCTGCCTCTATTCGAATCATCTGCCAATTTATTTCTTTAAATGTCAAAACCTAAAGAGAAGATAGAGATCATGCAAAACAGAATGAGAAAAATGTAGATTAAAAAGAAATAGAAATGTACCTCTTCACTAATTTTCATATGACTTTAGATAGTCTCTATGATTGTATTTTTTGAAACTGTACACTTCCAACAAATTCAGTAGCATACCTTCATAATTATATTCATCATCTGTAAAGTTGTTAATACTTTTATTTTCAGTAATTTAATTCTAATATAGAGTAAAAACAGCATTTGAATCATATGACCAAGAATTTAAAAGACATTATTTTAGTTTTGTAAATGTAAAATTCAACTCCTAGTAGCTATGAAGTTAAAAAGGACTTAACCCTTTAAGTTGAAATACTTATTGCAATAAACATTAAAATATGTAATTTAATGATTAAGGGGAAATCAGAGAAAAGTGTGATTAAAAGACAAAAGTAAATCTAGTAGTACATGAATCTAGGTGACCATACGAAGTAATTATTTTAAACATCCATTTTTATTTATCAGTGACTAAAATCGTTGTAAAAGAAAAAAACTCTTTACCTCGCCTCTCTGTGGATCTTGAATACGAGTAAACCTTAAATCTCCGTGTTCCCAGTTTGCATTTACACTATAGATCCGTAGCTGGGAAAGTTCAAAGGATGCATTGAAAGCTTTTGCTCCAATACGAATAACAATGGAATTTACAGAAACAGTAATTCCCTCAACTACTTTTTCAGCAAAGCCATATTCACTGTAAAAGGGAAGTAAAACAAAATATAATGTGCTAATGCCAAGAAAATCATTAAAAAAAAATTATCTGTTAATATTCTCACACAAGTACACAAACTACCAAATTATTCGTTTTGGTTTAAGAAAACCAAATTTTTGTTAAAACAATAGTCTAGCCTGGTTACATTAAGTTATAAAAATACTCTTCTCAAAATGATAAAAGATTTTTAAAATTGGAGGTTATTTCCTAAATTAAATTATTATGATCAGTATCTCAAAACGCATTAGTCCAGACAACTATAATATATAGCACTTACAATATGAATAAGTGAGCTAAATTCTTGACACAAAAAAAGATAAGAGACTCCAGCTGAAATATAACCTCATAATTTAGGAATAAATTTAGAAAAAGTTCACATTCTCTAATTCAACTCAGCAAATACTGAGCCATCTACGATGTGAACACTGGGACATAGGACTCGCACGTTACTTGGGGAGGGAAAAAAATATCCTAGTAACTGAAACATAAGGAAACTGTAATTAACTGTTTTTAAAATGGATTTTTAAAAATATCAGTATGCTTGGTAGAGGAAGAAATTGCTTATAACTAGAGAGAAATATACCCAGGAAAAAAGGATGAACTTTCCACGGGGACAGATGAAAGGGAAATCCTGGAATAGGGAAAAGCATGAGCAAAGGCACAGAAAGGAAAGCAGAGGCTATGTTTTGAGAATGACGAGTAATAGTACAGCATAAGTGGAATATAGATTACCAATATATTTTGGCAGGTGGGGTGGTAAAAATTTGCCCAACAGTCGTATTACTTCAATTATCATCAATTTGACCATTACTTTTCTTCTAGTCTCTATCCAGAACTCTCACTAGAACTTCAGATTGTAAAATTCAAATGCCTATCACATAGCTCGACCACGCTTGCTCTCACACATTTCAAAACCAACATGTATAAAAGTGAACCCATCATCTTTATGGATCATGTACATATCTCCACCATACCTGCTGCTATGCTTTTTTGATTTATTACTTTATTGTATAAGTAAATCACCTAGCCTTTCTAAGCCTTATCTGACTTATCTTCTAAATCAGGCAATACTTGGTAGGTTATCTGTGGATTACATAAAATAATGTCCACCTGTTGACTCATGATACTTCATAAAATTAACTATTATTTATACTATTAATAGTAGTATATTAATACTACTGAAAGTCTGTAAACCCCCGTTTCCTCGTTTGTAAGTGAAAATAATATCTATTTCAAGAGGTTGCTACAGTACGTCAGTGAAATATTATATGGTAGTAATTTATACAGTCCTTGTCTTGCTTGCCTGAGGTAGTTTTATTAAAAAAAAAGAGATGGCCATCTATCGTGGGTTTACAAAATTGAGAACCAAAGAGTAAGAACTCATCAGCATCCCAGAAAAGAGCTGCTTTGATCCTAAGGACAAATATTGGTCACTTAGTTAGAAATGTTCCTGGAGTTGCAAAGAATATTTCTATAATAATTATATGGGAATACTTTTCCGAATATCCAACCTCATCTGTTCTAATAAATGCACATTAAAAAGTGTTAACAATTGTATTAGAGGACTTACCATCAAAGGGGTGATGCCTATGTTAATGACTAAGTCTACATGTTTATGGGTATGTCTTTCATTATAAATTAAAAAGGCAACATTTTCTTCTAAGCCTAGTAAAGCCTATTAATTATTAGTTTTTCTCTATTCAAAAGAAGTCTCTTAGAAACAAAATCAAATAGATCAGTGGTTCCCTAAGTTGCATAACTATGAAGAATTGTTAAAAATACATATTCATGTTCTCGACAACCATTATAGACCTAATGAATCTTAATTTCAAAAGAAGCCTAGGCTGACTGTTGGTGGCACAGTGGATAAAAAAATCAACCTGGAACACTGATGTTTCCAGTTCCAATCTCCGAGGTCACTCACTGGTTGTGAGTGCAGCTTGTCAACATGGAGTCTGTCTTGAGGGGGAATTGTCTTCAGGATCCCAAAGCTCACCATCAGCTTGAGCCAAGTCGCTGGCTTGAGTAAGAGGACACTGGCTCATCCCCAGTCAACTAAAATGAAAGCAACTACAAGTTGATGCTTTTCACCCCCTCTTTTCCTTTCCTGTCTCTCTTAAAAACAAATGAATAAATAAAGACTCTGCAGACTTAGTAAACACCCTAAGTTACAATCAGGCAAGTCTGGAAAATATGGAAACAGATGAACCATACTGCCATGCATCAAAACATAAGGACTGTTATCACTGATTACAAAGCCAAATTATAAAGTTTATTGATACTATAAAAACGTGAATTAGGAAGAACACTATCAACTGCACTCAGCTCATATTGAAAAAATACCTAATTTCTGCCATACCTAATTAAAATCTTTTATTAATAACAATTTTCTTGATCTTTAACTCTTTCAATAACCTTATAAAGATTTCTACTTTATAATTTTTCTGACTCCAGCCAATTTAATGACCAACTGCTCCAATCTACTCTATCAAACCTGAAAACACAATTTAAATTTAAAATCTTAAATTGTTGGGCACTGCATAAACTACAAAGAAGTTAATGTGAAAGCTCTTTTCCCAAACACTATTACCTGCAGTGCAAATATAAATAACACATCTGATAAAATACACTAATATAAAGATGATTCAACCTTGGTGAAGGAGAACATTGCATGTACATGTATAATGAATGTGTATGCGTATGTGCATGTTTCATCCTCAAGAGTTTTATCACTGGTTTTGCTCTGCAAGGAGGCAGCAATCACTTTAATATCTATGTGAATATTTTAGATGAATAGTTTGCACAATACAAAATAGTGCAGAAATCCACCTTGAGGAAATTATGTATAGTTTAAGATCTAAACATACAGTATGCAAAAATAAATAGGCATTTTTTTTAAGTTCTATATTTTAAGAACTATTCTAACTTTTCAAGAAGGCTCTATGAAGTGGGCCTCATACTTCTACTTTACTAGCATCTGATTTTAGCTATTAAAATCAAACTGCAAGCATTCTTTAATGAATTTTAAAGCAATTCAAAAGGTCTATGATTTTTATAGGCACCAATTTAACTCTTTAGTCATAAAAATTCCACTGATGCATAAAATAAATGTATACATCTGATTTATAGAATGCCAAAGCTCTTCTGCTTTCATTTTCTGCTATTGCTCTGCCTTTGGTTGATCATTACTATTTAAATATCAAGAAAAGCAAGATGAATAAAAGAGGCTAAAAATAATTCTGTTACTTTTGTAACGTATACTAAAGCTGTAAAACATTTTGTAAGATTCTTTGGGAGTGTGGGTCAGGATGTTCTCGTTATAAAAACTCCCATTCTCGTCTGTCACGAACGGACCTCAAGGACGCACAGCTGTCTGGGTGACCGTTAAGCCGCAGAAAATAAACCTGACAAAGGATCTTTCATTAGAGACTTGCCAAACACTCCATGTGTACGTCAGAGGCCTAGCAACGAGAAATATCCAACCAGAATTCACCTCTAGAACTCCTATAAATCACCCCTTAGACTGTACCAGGGTGTGCCTCTCTCTCCTCTCCAGAGGGCACCTCAGCAGGTTGTTTTCTTTCTTCTAATAAAGTCTGCAATTCCTACCCATGCCTAGTCTGATTATTTTCTATCACATTTGATGGGAGAGGTGATTGAAACAATGACTGTTTAAGGTTAGTGGACTTTATGTTCTATTTACTGCAGATAAGAAAGATGACTACAGAATACAGATTAATGAAAATACTGACAGTCATACAGTGAATGGAAATAGCTTACCTTTGTCCTGAAGCGGTTGCAATTGGTGAGGGACCATTAGGGTTTCGTGGTTCTTCACATGTACTCATTTCCATTATTACTTTATCTAGGGACTAATAAAAATGCATTAAAAATGTAAATAATTAAATATTTTATATATACCAGGGGTCGGGAACCTTTTTGGCTGAGAGAGCCATGAACATCACATATTTTAAAATGTAATTCCACGAGAGGCATACAATATGTTTAACACTAAATTCAAGTAAATGTGTGCATTTTATGTAAGACCAACACTTTTAAAGTACAATAAGTCTCTGAATTCTTTTTAATAACGTTGTTATGCTATTCTAACCAATGATGAATAAAGCATTAATGCAACTTCTGGTGCTGCATGGTTTTGCTGATGGCTTTGTAGTCTGGTTGATACATGGTGAGGTTAAGCTTAATGCAGGCGTTGAGACTTCCATCCATTACACGTGATCGTAGATTGGTCTTAACATTCTTTAGCTGTGAGAAAGACTGCTCACATGCATACGTAGAGCCAAACATTGTCAGTACAGTCACACACTGCAGTGTGTGGTGTGACTGGAAGCGCGGTCCAAGTTTTGACAATCAGCTGGTCCGCAGGTTGAAGGATTTTCGTTTCTCCCCACTTGTGTTTGCTCGCCAACTCCACTTGCTGTCGTGCAAGTCCTTCCAAATCTTCATTCAATGACTTGAACTTATTTACCCACATGTCTGAAGCCTTCAGGTCCGCTGCTTGTAGCTCAAACTCTGACAGAGACACCGGGGTTGTAATTCAGGTCGGCGCTGTCCACTGCACACTCATGTGGATGGGTGATGAACTTAAATAGATGAGTGTGCTCATGAAATTCTCCAAAGCGCGCTTTGAATGACGGCAGGAGATTAGATGTGAAGCCCACTAGCTGCTGGAGATTAAGATGTTGAGCAGGGTCACTTGCTGCGCATGCATCTTTAAACTCTCCCAGTTTTTCAAAGTGTAGTAAACGACCTGTTTCAATGTCGGTAATGAAGAGTTCCAGCTTGTTTTCAAATGCAAACACTGCTTGTTGAAGGGATAAGACTGTATTTCCAACGCCTTGCATTTTCACATTGAGCTGGTTCAGATGCTCAGTCAAGTCCACAAGATAGTAGAACTTCAGGAACAACTCAGTGTTAGCTAATTCAGGATGTTTAACATTTATCATTTCAAGAAAAGTCTGGATTTCGCTCAGAGAAGCCGCGAAATGGCTGAGCACCTTCCCTCTTGACAACCAACGCACATTGCTGTGCAGAAGCAGACCAGGATAATTATTCCCAACTTCATCCAGCAGTGTTTTAAACTGGCGATCATTTAAAGTTTGGGCAACAATCAAGTTGCTTGCCACACATCTGAGCACAAAGCGCCTCCTGATGTAGGATGCAGTGAAAATTTAGGATGAGTCTCTTTTCATGTTCACGAAGAAGCACTACGAATCCTGTTTTTCCCCACCATGCACAGAGCACCATCGGTACACACCGAAATAAGTTTATCCATTGGTAGATCTTTTTCTTTAGCAAGCTCAGTGAAAGACTTGAATAAATCCTCCCTTCTTCTTGTCTCTTTCATAGGCAAAACAGCAAGACTTTCCTCACGTAGTGTGTCATCTACAGCACACCTTGCAATCACGCTGAACTGGGATAAAATGGCTTACGTCGGTTGACTCATCCAAAGTGAGAGAAAAGAATGGTGCTGCATTTGTGTCCTTCACTTGTGTAGCCTCAATTTGATTTGCCGTCATGATGGTACGATCGTGAACAGTTCTTGCCAACAGAGGTGTATCTTTTATTCATTTGATTATCTTGTCTCTATCTGAAAAGTCATCAAAAAGTTCACTGGCAACATCAAGCATGAATGTTTTGGCATACTCCCCATCTATGAATGGCTTTCTGTTTCTCACAATTGCTAAAGCATCAGCAAAGCTAGCCGAATTCCAGTCACCTTGTTGGGTCCACACGGAGTTGCTGCTGACTAGCTTGCACTCTGCACAGTTGCTCTTGACATGCTTTCTTCCTGCTGTCCCCGTTGGATATTTCAATGCAAATGTAGTATGGCGTGTGTCAAAGTGCCGCTTTATATTTTACCGTTTCATTGATGCAATTTTATCACTGAATATTAGACATACTACAGAACCTCCTCTCTCCACAAAGGCAAATTCATCTGTCCATTCCTGCTGAAAACGATACTCCTCATCCTTTTTTCTTTTAGCCATCTTCTTCGTCGAAAGGGTTTCTGCAATTAGCTAGCTGACTATTTGATTAAAAGGAGGGAAGTTTACTTTCTGACCTCACAATGACCCATGTAACGTTAGGCATTATCCAATAAAAACTTGGTGTTGTCCTGGAGGACAGCTGTGATTGGCTGTCCATGAACATGAGCAGTAGGAAATGAATGGATTGTAATACACGAGAACGTTTCATATTTTTAACATATTTTTTTTTATTAAAGATTTGTCTGCGAGCCAGATGCAGCCATCACAAGAGCCACACCTGGCTCGCGAGCCATAGGTTTCCAACCCTGATGTATACTATAAAAATATTATTTAAAACTACATTTTCTTTCATTTCCTTATGAGTACAGTAAACAGTTAGTGAGCAGTCATTTTAAATGTCTCTCTAAAGTCCTAAAATGACAAACATGAGAACAGAAAACAATGCTCAGTCCTTTCTCAAGGCACTTACTATCTGGTGGAGAAACTGAATATATTATACTATGAGAGAAAAACTATATGCCGTACCCATATATTTCTGAGATCATCAGATTTTATAGAAGTGCAATTTCCAATTACAGAATGCATTAATATTAAAATAATAGTTAGATCATGTGCTTATATAAATGTTTCTAAAGGCAATTTAGAACTTACCAAACAGATGGGATGTGTTTTCAGTTTCGTCCACGGGATCTGGGGAAAATAGTATGTTTCTTTAGTAACCAACACAGTTTCTTTTATAACATAGTGATAAACATACCAAATTGTATCAGATGACATTTTTCTTAAATTGAAAAATAATAAAATGATTAATTCATTATCCTCTTAAAATTAGATGTGCCTGCATTATATAAAAGACTAATCAATTTTCTTAGTTATCTTTTAAAATAAAAATTTCCAGTTGTCTTCAATATCTTTTTTCCCCAATGCTTATACATTAGCTATGACTTCCCAGCAAAGTATAATCAGTGTTTTGTTCATTTAACAATTTTTTATATACTAGAATTCTGACCACTTTTTTTGCATATATTCAAAACAAATATAAAAGTGAGGACATTGTTGTGAAATGCAGGCAATTTCAAATAAATAATATTCAAACATAACCTTCATTAAAATATCTTGTCTTTGTAGATATTTGGATTTATGGAGGATAGAATAAAAAATTAAAAGAGATAGTTTTTCCACAATCTTTCCTTTAGTGCCCAATTTTAATTTTATGAAACAAATTGGCATTTGATCTTTCTACTGAACAGACTATCAAACTAAGCCTAGTCTTTAAGAGCAAGAAGTGATATGACATGATTAGTGTCAAGGCAAGCACGAATAAGTTTTAGTAAGTAGTAGTAATAATAATAAAACAAAATCCTCAGAATAAGAAACAAATGAGAAAAGAGGATAAAACTTCAAATAAAAGTACAGTGTGACCTGACCAGGCAGTGGCGCAGTGGACAGAGCATCGGACTGGGATGCAGAAGACCCAGGCTCGAGTCCCCAAGCTCGCCAGCTTGAGGGCGGGCCCATCTGGCTTGAGCAAAAGTTCGCCAGCTTGGACCCAAAGTCACTGGCTCCAGCAAGTGGTGGCTCGGTCTGCTGAAGACCCGCAGTCAAGGTACATGTGAGAAAGCAATCAATGAACAACTATGGTGTCGCAACAGCAACGAAAAACTAATGATTGACGCTTCTCATTTCTCTCTGTTCCTGTCTGTCTGTCCTTATCTATCCCTCTCTCTGACTCTCTCTGTCCCTGTAAAAATAAATAAATAAATAAAAGTACAGTGTGTCCATAAAGTCATGATGCACTTTTGACCTCTGACCGGTCAAAAGTGCACCATGACTTTACGGACACACTGTATAACATACAGAATAACTTATCAATCTTCATGTCTTCATTTAAAATAAAGTTCACTTACTACAAAGTTAAATTGTCACATTTGACAACAAATTTTATTAAAAATCTTGAATATATGCCAAATTTAACCAATTATTTTATCAATAAATTACTAATACTTTTTTTTTGCGAGAGAGCGAGACAGACACAAGACAGACAGACAGGAAGGGAGATGAGACACAACAATTCTTTACAGAAGCACCTTCACTGTTCATTGGTTGTTTTCTCATATGTTCCCTGATGGGGGGCCTCCAGCTGAGCCAGTGACCCCTTGTTCAAACAAGCAACCGTGGGTTCAAGCCAGCAACCTTGGACTTCAACCCAGTGACCATGGGTCATGTCTATGATCCCATGTTCAAGCCAGCAATTCTGTGCTCAAACTGTTAAGCTCAAGTTCAAGCTGGCAAACTTGGGGTTTTGAACTTCGGTCCTCAGTCTCCAGGGCTGATGCTCTATCCACTGTGCCACTGCCTGGACAGGCAACTACTGATAATCTATTTGAATGTTAATAACATTCAGTGTTAAACAAAAGTTAAAATATATATATTAATAATTAGTATATGACTAAATCCATAGGCATATGTTCATGTAATAATTTATACAAAGGTATTTTCCTTTTAAAATTATGTTAATAAAAATGCTTCTTTACAGAATAATCTAAAACAAAATATTTATTTTAAAAAATAGGGATGATAAGGGGAGGGAGGAGAGGTTGGGAGAGGGGGGAGGGGAGGTGCACAAAGAAAACCAGATAGAAGGTGACAGAGGACAATTTAACTTTGGGTGATGGGTATGCAACATAATTGAATGATAAGATAACCTGGAGATGTTTTCTTTGAACATATGTACCCTGATTTATTAATGTCACCCCATTAAAATTAATAAAAGAAAAAGAACCAGAAAAATAATAGAAAAAGAAAAAAAATAGAGATGAAATTAAAAAATAAAAACAGAAAATAATTTTTACAGATGCCAAAGCCTCACCCTAATCGATGCTTTATTACAAAAAACTTTGTTGATAGCAAGCCAAGTTGGCAAATCCAACATATTCTGGAGCACCTCCTCATCCAACTCCAGATTCTTCAGTTCACCCTCTCCTTTAAGTGTACTTAGATTTATCTTGTCAGGAGATAAATTTTTGGTAAATCTGAAAGAGAATATATATTGACATTTATTTTAGTGTCAGTTACAGTAGTCATTCTTGCAAATACACAGAGCATTAAAAATGTAATAGCAGCACTAAGAAACCGAAAACCACAGTGACAGGCTCTTCTTTAATCCATGTTTTCCAATATGGTTTTATTTGTTGTTTTAACCTCTCTTGTCCATAGCTCTCTTACAAAAAACCTGCAGTGTTCTTGTCATTTATTTGAATATCATATTCCCATATGTAATCAAGCTCTGGATCTCACTGCCTTGCAAATTTATGAATATTTATTGAGTATGCACTATTTTCAAGGTACTATGAAAGGCAGTACATATCACGTTTTATTTACTTTGCTAGACTACAAAACAGAAAGGGATATTCCTATTCTTTTTTTATAAAGGTCCATTTTAATTATTTTTATTTATTTATTTATTTTAGAGGAAAGGGAAAGAAAGAGAGAGAGAGAGAGAGAGAGAGAGAGAGAGAGAGGAGCAGGAAGCTTCAACTCCCATATGTGCCTTGACCGAGCAAGGCCAGGGTTCCGAACCGGCAACCTCAGCATTCCAGGTCGACGCTTTATCCACTGCGCCACCACAGGTCAGGCCAAGGGGATATTCCTATTCTAACTAACCTCAAGGAAAGTAAAAGAAAAAAAGGAGGGGTAGGGGGACCCAATAGAAGTAGCAGCAGCAGCAGTAGTCACTGCCATTCATCATCCCATGAATGATAAAAGACAATAGCTCTCCTTTTTAAAAAATTTTATTTAAAAATTCTTTATTTTCAGTTACAGTTGACATATATTATATTTGTTTCAGGTGTACAATCCAGTAATTAGACATTTATATAAATTGTGAAGTGATCGCCCTGATTATTCTAGTACCCATCTGACACCATACATAGTACTTAATACTGTCACCTTTTTCACCCACCCCCCAACACCATCTCCACTGGCAACCATCAACATACACTCTGTATCTATAAGTCTGTTTCTGTTCTGCTTGTTCATTTATTTTGTTCTTTAGATTCCACATATAAGTAAAATCATGTGGCATTTGTCTTTGTCAGATTTACTTCATTCAGCACAATATCCTCTAGGTATCTCCTGTTTCGGCATATGGCAAGAGTGCATTCTTTTTTATGGTTCAGTCATATTCCATTGCAATGAACATATGGATGCATATGTCTTTTCAATTAAGTGTTTTGGGTTTCTTCAGATAAATACCCAGAAGTGGAATTGCTGGGTCCTTCTCTGTCTCTTGTTTTATCTATTTTGACTGGTATAACTATTGCTAACCCAGATTTTTTGTTTTGTTCTGTTTCCATTTTCATGAAATATCTTTTCCATAACTTTACTTTCAATGTGTGTGTCTTTCAATCTGAACTGAGGCATACGTAAGTCTTGTTTTCTCATCCATTCTTAGCCCCTGTATGTCTTTTTATTGGAACATTTAATCCATTTAAAGTAATTATTTTTTAATTTTTTAAATTTCTTTTTATTGCATTCATTTTAGAGAGGAGACACAGAGTGAGAGAGAGAGAGAGAGAGAGAGAAAGAGAGAAAGAGAGAAAGGGGGGAGGAGCTGGAAGCATCAACTCCCATATGTGCCTTGACCAGACCAGTGCAGGGTTTTGAACTGGCGACCTCAGTGTTCCCAGGTCGACGCTTTATCCACTGCGCCACCACAGGTCAGGCCAAAAGTAATTATTGATAGATATGTATTTATTGCCATTTTATTACCCATATTTTTATCTTATTTTTTTTTCCTTCTTATAAAGAAGATCCTTTAACATTTCTTGTTATACTGATTTGGTGGTGATGAACTACTTTAGCTTTTTCATGTCTGGGCTGCTCTTTATCTGTCCTTTTATTCTAAATGACAGCTTTCTAGGCAGAGTTATGTTGGCTGTGGGTCCTTGCCTTTCATCACTTGGAATATTTTGTGCCATTCCCTATATGCCTGAAATGTTTCTTTTGAGAAATCTGCTGACAGTCTTATGGGAGCTTCCTTGTTGGTAACTAACTGCTTTTCTCTTGCTCCTTTTAAGATTCTCTCTTTGTCTTTGACCTTCAGCATTTTAATTGTGATGTGGTTTGGTATGAGCCTTTTTTGGTTCATTTTGTTTGAAACTGCACTTCCTGGACTTGTATGTCTATTTCCTTTGCCAAGTAGGGTACTATCCTATTATTTTTTCAAATAGGTTTTCAATTCCTTGTGCTCTCTCTCTCCTTCTGGCACCCCTTCACTGCAAATGTTGGTATGCTTGAAGTTGTCCCAGAGGCTTCTTAAACTATTTTCATTTTTTGGATTCTTTTTTCCTTTTGCTGTTCTGATTGGGTGTTTTCTGTTTACTGATTTCCAAATCACTGATCTGATTCTATGCTTCATCTACTCTACTGATTCCCTGTGAAGTATTCTTCATTTCAGTTAACAAATTTTTTTTGAATACTTCATTTCTGATTGGTTCTTTTTTGTTTCCTATCTCCATTTTTATGTTTTCCTATCTCTTTGTTGAAGTCCTCACTAAGTTCTTCTTTATTTCCCCTAAATTCATTGAGCATCCTTATAGCCAGTATTTTGAATTATGTATCTGGTAGATTGTGTCCATTTTTTTAGTTTTCTGGAGTTTTGTTCTGTTCTTTCATTTTAGACATGTTTCTTTGTCTCATTTTGGCTGCCTCCCTGTGTGTTTCTATGCATTAAGTAGAGCTGCTATGTCTCTAGTCTTGGTAGACTGGACTTATGTAGTTGTTCTGTAGGGCCCAGTAGAACAGCGTCCCTCATCTTCCAAACTGGACACTCCAGGTATACTCTTGTGTGGTTTGTGTGTAGTATCCTCCTATTATAGTTGAGCCTTGATTGCTGTTGGCACTAAAATGGGAGAGATTTACCTCCAGTCTGATTGGCTACAAAGACTGACTGCACCTGACCAGGCGGTGGCGCAGTGGATAGAGCGTTGGACTGGGATGCGGAAAACCCAGGTTTGAGACCCCGAAGTCGCCAGCTTGAGCGCAGGCCCATCTGGCTTGAACAAAAAGCTTGCCAGCTTGGACCCAAGGTCGCTCGCTCCAGCAAGGGGTGGCTCAGTCTGCTGAAGGCCCACGGTCAAGGCACATGTGAGAAAGCAATCAATGAACAACTATGGTGTCGCAATGGCAACAAAAACCTAATGATTGATGCTTCTCACCTCTCTGTTTCTGTCTGTCTGTCCCTATCTATCCCTCTCTCTGACTCTCTCTGTCCCTGTAAAATAAATAAATTAAAAAAAAAAAAAGACTGACTGCAACCACAGGGGTATATGTTGTGCAAGGACCAACCCCAAGCGGCAGGACTCACTTCATCAGGGCTCTGGTGCCCAATGAGTCTGCCCCTTGAATGTTTTGCTCCTGGGAATAATTGGGTGGTGTTCTGGCATGTCTTAAGCTGTCCATTGGATGTGCTACCTCTGGGGCCTGCTGGGAGATGCTCACCTAACTCAGCAGCTGCCTATGCCCTGCCTGAGACCACCCAGCATGAACTACAAAACAATCCGGCAGATGGCTGCTACTTTGCTGAGTTTGGAGGTATATGGGAGAGGCCTAACTGCTAATTGAGGCTGTCTGTAGCTAATACTTGGCCTGTGGCCACTTCGTGAGAGGTACAAAACAGGCTGAGGACAGATGCTGCTTAGATGGCGTTTGTAAACCTTTGGGAGATTTTAGAAAAGTCTGAAACTTAAGCTAAGACAGGCCATTTGTATAGAAAATCCACTGGAATTGACTTGCGAGGGCCAGCAATTTGGGTGGGGCAGAGTGAAGAGTATTAGCCAGGTTTATGGACACTCAGATATAGAACCTGCCTGCCAACTCTGTGGGGAGAGGGCTCAGCAAAAAAACCAATGGCCTCTGTTAGCACTTCTGTCTTGGGGAAAGCTGCCCCTCCAGCCCTCACTGGACAATGAATGTTCTTGGTGCCTTTGGAGCTGCTGTCCCAGCACTGGAGCTCAGAGCAAGTGAGTCTGAGTAAGCCCACATTAGCACTCCTTTTAGAATCACCCAGTGATTCCCAGCTTTAGAGACTAACCCAGATCACTCTAGGAATAAATTATAGTACACATATTTTGTTCTAAGAGTTCTCTGAGGAAGGGGATTATGCAACTCTATTTAGCAGCAGATATTGGTGTTCTCTATGTCAATGGTTTTCAACTAGGAGAATTATTTTGGAACTGCTATGGTAGAAATAACCCTGAGCATATCCAAATTCAACTAAGATCATTGTGGCTATAATCTTCATAAACATCAGAGTGGTTAACTCTTTTGTGGACTGGCACAAAATTTCTGGAGGACCAGTGGTAGAAAAACACTGCTCTATGTGAGACTCTTAAAAATATTGGTTATTTACAACCCTGAATTAGTTGCACAAATACCATTTATTATATCTTTGATTTTGTTTTTAATGATTTCATTGACTGATTTTAGAAAGAAGAGACAGAGAGAAAGAGAAAAGCAGTAGGTAGAGAAGCAGGCTGTCTCAATTCATAGTTGCTCCTCATATGTGCCTTGACTGGGCAAGCCCAGGGTTTTGAACCCTCAACTTCAGTGTTCCAGGTCAACAATCTATCCACTATACCACCACTGGTCAGGCTGCATTTATCTTTTTGTGTGTGTATGACAGAGACAGACAGACAGGAAGGGAAAAGATGAGAAGCATCAATTCTTTGTTGCGGCTCCTTAGTCTCCTTAGTTGTTCACTGATTGCTTCCTCATATGGGCCTTGACCCGGAGACTACAGCAGAGCAAATGACCCCTTGCTCAAGCCAGTGACCATGCGGTCAATGTCTATGATCCCACACCCAAGCCAGTGACCCTGCACTCAAGTGGTGAGCCCGCGAGACAGAAAAGCAAATAGCATGAGAGTAGGGGGTCTTAATTCAGAGATTCTTTGAAACTAGGACTTAAGCTGATATCTAAAGAATGAGTAGTAGATGAGTGGATAAAGTGTATAAAAGTTCTGAGGCAGGAGGAAGCATGGTATAAAATGTAACTTAAAAAAGATTAGCATCTGGAATGGAGCAAGAGGGCCAGGAGAGTAAAAGATAAATCTAGAAGGACAAAGAGGGGACCAATTATCCAAGGCCCTGACCATTCTGTTCACTAATTAATTCATTTAATAATTTTTTACTGACACAACAGATCCTCAAATATTGTCATTTTGTTAGAACACTGATGAGATATGACAGGAACTTAATTATTGTTTACATCAATTAGCCTATGGAGAAACTGGTTTCATTATACGTCCTCTCCCCACCATTCTACATCAACATTATGTGAAGTTTTATTGCTCCTATAATTTAAAAGGCACTGGGAATTTGACAATAAACAAGATAGATAGTGGGGGGCGGTGCAGAGAATTAAAAAATAAGTTAAATATAAGCTAGACTCTGATATCTATGAAGGAATAAAAAGCATAACAGTAAAATAGGACATGTAAGCAGAGGGCCTTTTAATTTTTTCAATGAATGGGAAAAGCCTCATGGAAAAGATGACATTTGGGCAAAGATCTGAAGGAAGTGAAGGAGTTACCTATGCAAATAACTCCAGGAATAATGATCTAGGCCAGGGGTCCCCAAACTATGTCGCGCAGGCCACATGCGGCTCCCTGGGGTCATTTATCAGGCCCCACAGCACTTCCGGAAGGGGCACCTCTTTCATTGGTGGTCAGTGAGAGGAGCACAGGATGCATTCGCCAAAAGCAGGCCCATAGTTCCCACTGAAATACTGGTCAGTTTGTTGGTTTAAATTTACTTGTTCTTTATTTTAAATATTGTATTTGTTCCCGTTTTGTTTTTTTACTTTAAAATAAGGTACGTGCAGTGTGATAGGGATTTGTTCATAGTTTTTTTAATAGTCCAGCCCTCCAACTGTCTGAGGGACAATGAACTGGCCCCCTGTGTAAAAAGTATGGGGATCCCTGCTCTAGGCAGAGAAAAAGCAAGGACAGAAATTTGAGAGGGGAACATGCCCGGCATGTCTGACAAACAGCAAGAAGGCCAGTGTGACCGGAGGAATGAGCAAAGGCAAGAATAAAAGCCTAACTGGCGGTGGCACAGTAGATAAAGTGTTGACCCGGAATGCTGAGGTCACTGGTTCGAAGCCCCATGGCCACTGGCTTGTGCAGGTGAATCATCCACATGATCCCAAAGCTTGCCAGCTTGATCACAAAGGCCCCTAGCATGAAAAGCCCAAGGTCACTAGGTTGAGCAAGGGGTCAGGGCAGGTGTGAAAAGCAAAGAAAACTAAGGTGAAAGCAACTACGAGTTGATGCTTCTTACCCTAGTTCTCCCTCTTGCTGTGTCTCTCTGTCACTCTCTCAAAGAAAAATAAAAAGAATAAAAGGAGATGAGGTTACAGAAATAACAAGGGCCAGATCATGCAGCACCTTTTACTCTGAGTAAAAATAAGAGTGATTAGAGATGGTTTTGACTAGAGGACACTTTCATTTCTAAAAGATCACTCTATTGAGACTGTATTATAGAAAGACATGGCCAGGAGCAGGGAGCCCAAACAAGAGGTTATTGTGACAATACAGGTAAGAGAAGATGTTGCCTTTGATCAAAATGGAAGAGTAGGAAGTGGTGAGAAGGGAACAATTTAGCTATATTCTGAAGGTAACGCCAACAAGATTTAATTGTATAGACTGAATTCAAGGATAAACTGTAAGGTTTTTGGCTTAAGTAAATAGAAGACTAGAATTCCCATTTATTGGGGAGAAGACAGAAGGAGAAGTTGAAATTAAGGATTAGAATTTAGGCTTTAAAAAAGTTAATTAAGAGATGACAATAAATTAAAATTAATAAAAAATTTTTTAAAAAGAGATGATTCTCATATATCCAAGAGGATCTCAGATGCTAATTAAGTAGTGGGATATTCAGATCTCATTCAGTAGCTACAGATACAAATTTTGTAATCACCAATGTTATAGACAGTATTTATGGTCGCAAGATGGAGACAGAAAACGAATGGCTCAAAGACTGTGGTCAGGGACTATTAAGAGGCTGAGGCAACGTGAAAGAAACCAATAAAGGAGATTAAAGGCCAGTACAGTAGGAGAGAAACCAGGTTTTGTTTGGATTTTTTTTTTATTTTATTCATTTTAGAGAGGAGACACAGAGTGAGAGAGAGAGAGAGAGAGAGAGAGAAAGGGGGGAGGAGCTGGAAGCTCAACTCCCATACGTGCCTTGACCAGACCAGTGCAGGGTTTTGAACTGGCGACCTCAGTGTTCCCAGGTCGACGCTTTATCCACTGCGCCACCACAGGTCAGGTGGTTTTGTTTTGTTTTAACGTGAGAAAAGTCAATGGGCTTGTATCCTGATGACAGTGATACAGGAAAACAAGGAAGGGCAGACAGGGACAGATGGACAGACAATTGTGAGTAACTCACAAACACATTTGACTATATATCCTTTGTGCTGGGCAGGACATGTGTGTGTATCTGGAGGGAAGTGGTTAGTGGACAAATCAGGCAACCTCTTGACTGGTTATGTACAAGAATGTTCATCTTAATGATATTTACAAAGAGAAAAAAGAAGAAGCAGCTAAATGCCTAAAGGGACTAATCCCTCTAATTATAATACATTACACTCTATACCAGGGGTCCCCAAACTACGGCCCGTGGGCCGCATGTGGCACCCTGAGACCATTTATCCGGCCCTCGCCGCACTTCCGGAAGGGGCACCTCTTTCACTGGTGGTCAGTGAGAGGAGCACAGGATGCATCCGTACCCATAGTTCCCACTGAAATACTGGTCACTTTGATTTAAATTCACTTGTTCTTTATTTTAAATACTGTATTTGTTTCTGTTTTGTTTTTTTACTTTAAAATAAGATATGTGCAGTGTGCATAGGGATTTGTTCATAGTTTTTTTTATAGTCCGGTCCTCCAACAGTCTGAGGGACAGTGAACTGATCCCTGTGTAAAAAGTTTGGGGACCCCTGCTCTATACGTATCAAGCATATCTGCTGCCAATCAAATAAAGAAATGTCTATATTATAACGATTGGTAAAAAGTCAAAGTTCAAAATTGTACCGTAATAGCAATGGTATGTATAGCTCAGCAGTAGAGCATTTGACAGCAAAATTATACCGTGATTTAAATTATGTAAAAAATGCATTATAAAATCTCAAATATCAAGAGTATCTATGATTGGTGAGATTTTAGACTTATTTATTTATCTTTATACTTTTCTATATTTTTAAATATATATGAAGCGTTTATCATTTTCATAAAGACAAAAGTTCAACAGAATCCCAAAAAAGACAGGTTTGGCAAGAATAAAAAGTGAAAGATGAAAAGATTAAAATATATGTCATTCAAAAGAAATTCTATCTTCAAATTGATTCATAACAAAGGGTTAATATCTGTAAAAAGCATGGGCCATAAAGTCAGACAAATAGGTTTGAATTCTAGTTTAGGTACTTACTGTGATGCCTAACTCAATTAGCTCATCTGTAAAATGGGGGAAATACCAACCTCAAAAGATTTTAGTGAGAATTAAAGATGATATGTAAAACATCTGGTACAAAATAGATGTTTGACTGAGTTCTTTCTCCTTCCCTCTTTCTATTCATATTAAAGGAACACTCTGGTTATAATTTTAACTGGTGCAATTTTCAAAAGTTTGTGCTTAGCCAAATAGGACTTGTAAATGAATGAGCTATGGGGCTAATCTTGAAACATCTTATATTAATATTCTTTATCTATTATACTTTAATTAAAATATTTGAAATAGACAGATGAAAACATATTGGTAACTGTCACATTCACAGTTATTAGAAAGCTGGGTTTCTTATACTTGGTAGGTAGCAAATACTATATATCCAATTATTTATCTATTATTCAAATATTAGACTTTAACTTACACATCCAAATCAAATTCGTGCATTGTTTGCAATCATATTGACCACCTGCTCTCCTTCATTTCCAACAGAGTTATGGGAGAAATAAAAATCACACATGGCTACCTGACCAGGTGGTGGCGCAGTGGGTAGAGCGTCAGAATAGGATGCGGAAGACCCAGGTTCGAGATCCCGAAGTTGCCAGCTTGAGCGTGGGTCCATCTGGCTTGAGCAAAAGCTCACCAGCTTGGACCCAAGGTCGCTGGCTCCAGTAAGGGGTTGCTCAGTCTGCTGAAGGCCGTGGTCAAGGCACATATGAGAAAGCAATTAATGAACTAAGGTGTCACAACGGCAACGAAAAACTAATGATTGATGCTTCTCATCTCTCTCTGTTCCTGTCTGTCTGTACCTGTCTATCCCTCTCTCTGGCTCTCTCTCTGTCCCTATAAAATAAATAAATAAATAAAGTCAGAAGCTTAAAAAAAAAAATCGCAGATGGCTGAAGATATTTTCCATCGAATACACAAGGAAAATTCAAATATGAATATAGATTTCACAGCAGAAATCTACAACGAAGAGTTGATAATGATTAAAGATTTGTACTTAGAAATTGCTAACAAAGTTCTCAATCAATTGGGAATGCCATCACTAAATCGATCTGCTGCTGCTTCATTCGATGTAGAATTGCATCGTGAACAAAATTACAACACGGGTGATCTTTTGTCATATGTGCAATCAAATATTCCTAAGCTAACGCTTGAGCAAAAAGGCATTTAAGATCAAATAATGCAAACTGTCAACAGGGTTGGAGAAATCTTAGATGCACCAGGAGGAACTGGTAAAACATTCCTAATTAGATTGATTCTGGCAGCAATTTGATCCCAAAATGATATAGCCTTAGCTCTTGCATCATCTGGAATAGCTGCGACACTGCTACCACGTGGAAGAACTGCTCATTCTGCTTTGAAATTGCCACTGAACATGCAATTCATTGAAACTCCCACGTGCAACATTTCCAAAGCATCCAGCATGGAAAAAGTATTGCAGAAATACAAACTTATTGTTTGGGATGAATGCACAATGGCGAAAAAAAAAATCACTCAAGGCTCTTGATCGATCATTGCAAGATTTGCGTGGAAACATCAGATCATTTGGGAATGCATTAATATTGCTTGCAGGAGATTTCAGGCAAACGTTACTTGTAATTCCTCGATCAACACCAGCAGATGCAATAAATGCTGGCCTGAAATACTCTACTTTGTGGCGACACGTAAAGACATTAAAATTAACTACAAATATGCATGTCCAGCTGCAAAACGATCAATCAGCTGAGATATTCTCACATCAATTGCTAAAAATTGGGAATGGAAAAGTGCCAGTTGATCTGACCTCAGGACGAATTTCATTGGTTGAAAATGTATTTCCCAATATTCAAACCAATTATAAGAATCACGATTGGATGAGTGAACAAGCTACTCTTGCAGCCAAGAACAAAGACATCTACGAACTTAACAATATTATTCAATCTAATATTCAAAGCGAGGCAGTCACATACAAGTCCATTCACACTGTTGTGGAAGCAGATGAAGCGGTTAATTATCCAACAGAATTTTTGAATTCACTTGATCTGCCAGGGATGCCACCGCATGTACTGCAATTGAAAATTGGTGTGCCAATTATCATATTGCGAAATATCAACCAGCCAAAGCTTTACAACAGCACGCGGATTGCAGTAAAAAAATTGAGCAACATCAAGAAGCAACAATCTTGACAGGACCTTTCAACAGTGAAGATGTCCTCATTCCTCACATTCTTATGATTCCAACGGATATGCCATTTCAACTTAAGAGATTTTAATTGCCAATTAGACTGGCGTTTGCAATCACCATCAAAAAAGCTCAGGGCCAATCTTTAGAACTGTGTGCTTTAGATCTAAACATGGATTGCTTCTCACATGGACTATTATACGTTGCGTATTCTAGAGTGGGCAAACCAGGTAATCTCTATATCTGCACAGACAATGGAACAACAAAAAATATTGTATAGCCACAAGCATTGTGAAATTAAACATATTAGAAATGTGCGCTTTCTCTTTTCTTTCTTTTCCATTTAACCTGACTGAGCCACAGCAACGCGTGGCCTGGTACAACTAGTAAAAAAGATATAAGTGGCACAACTTAGACATTTTTAAAATTCAGAACCCACACTAATGTTTCATTATGTACATTATAGCATGCAAAAAGGTTTTAAAATAAATGTGTCATTTTATTTTCACATTAGTGTCATATAAAATAAATTTTAGTGTGAATTTATATTTTATTGGTTAACTTTCTCATATTTTTAACAATGTAACTATTTTAAAACACACTTAAAATATAAAAACAGGTTTGCATTTTACCGCAAATCTTCTTTAATTACACCTAATACATAAGAATAAATTTATTAGTTATTTCAGTATTAACAAAAATAGCTAACTAAAACTTCCAGCCAAATGGAAAGAATGAGTTTATTTTTATTTATTTGTTTATTTATTTATTTAGACAGAGACAGAGTCAGAGAGAGGGACAGGGATAGACAGACTGGAAGGGAGATGAGAACCATCAAGTTTTCATTGCAGCACCTTAGTTGTTCACTGATTGCTTCTCATATGTTCCTTGACTGGGTGGGTACAGCAGAGCAAGTGAACCACTGCTAAAGCCAGCGACCTTGGGCTCAAGCCAGTGTCGGTGGGGTCCTGTCTATGATTCCACACTCAAGCCAGCAACCCTGTGCTCAAGTTGGTGATCTCACACTCAAGCTGGATCAGCCCGCGCTAGAACCAGCAACTTCACAATTTCCAACTTGGAACACGCTTCCCGTCACATACCACACACTGCAGTGTGTGACTGTACTGACAATGTTTGGCTCTACGTATGCATGTGAGCAGTCTTTCTCGCAGCTAAAGAACGTTAAGACCAACCTACGATCACGTGTAACGGATGGAAGTCTCAACGCCTGCATGAAGCTTAACCTCACCATGTATCAACCAGACTACATAGCCATCAATCACCAAAACCATGCAGCACCAGAAGTCACATTAATGGTAAGAAGTACTTTATTCATCATTGTTTAGCAACAGCATAACAACGTTATTAAAAGGAATTCAGAAACTTATTGTACTTTAAAAGTGTTGGTCTTACATAAAATGCACACATTTACTTGTATTTAGTGTTAAACATATTGTATGGCTCTCACGGAATTACATTTTAAAATATGTGGCGTTCATTGCTCTGTCAGCCAAAAAAGGTTCCCGACCCCTGACTTATACAATTTACAATCAATACATAATTATTAGAATCTAAATTATGTTCAAAGTACTATATTAAATAAAGATTTAGGGTGAAACAAAGAAAGTTCATATAATCAAAGTTTTTAATTTACTTAAAGGGAACACAGCATAAATGCATAAAAAGTTCAGAATCACAGCTCTACAAGAAGAAAAATACTGCTAACTACTTAACCTCTTTATGCCTGAGTTTCCTCATCTGTAAAATGTGGTAACAGCATCTGCCTCATGGGACTGTTTGAGCATTAACTGGGTTAGAACACTTAAAATGCTAGGAACTGTCCCTAACAGAAAATTCAGTAAGTTTTAACAAGTATTAATATTAAGATATAGGTTAAATAAGAATATGAACAATACAGAGACATTATATAATCAATAATCACAATTGTCTAAAAAATGTTTTATCTTGATAAAACACTAAGTATGCAGTAAACTATTGTTTAATCAAAATTACAAATTTTATATCTGATATTTGAAATTTTAGTTATGATTTGAGTTTTCATCAGATTCATTTTTACAGCTATATCATGAAAACAAAGATCATACAGTTGTTTTATTTGCTAAAGAATCCTGAAACAAACCTGGCTGAATAGCTCAGTTTGTTAAGAGTACTGTCCCGATACGCAGAGGTTGCCGGTTCAATCCACTGTCAGGGCACATACAGAAACAGATCAATGTTTCTCTCTCTCTCCCATTCCTCTCTCTCTAAATCAGTAAATAAATGGGGGGGGGGGGAGAAACCTGAAACAGATTTGTAAAATGACCATCTCCAGGTTAATATTGGAGGGTAAAATCAAACACTCTTGAGTTAAAAAGCATCTTGGAATGTAGTTTATAAAAACTCTTTTCCAACCTTCTTGCACACTTACTTTTTTGCATTCATATAATGAATTTCTTGATTTATCTTGTCCTGAAATTGTTTACAGTTCCTATTATTATACCTGTTGTTAGAGACTCACATCTATACCTACTATTTCTCTGAAATTAATAGGCTCTGCTACTTGATAATATTTTTTCAAATAATATTTGTAATTAGAAATAATCATTCCTATCCTGTAATAATTTA
The DNA here is from genome assembly GCA_037038555.1 of Rhynchonycteris naso. Classification (NCBI taxonomy): domain Eukaryota; kingdom Metazoa; phylum Chordata; class Mammalia; order Chiroptera; family Emballonuridae; genus Rhynchonycteris; species Rhynchonycteris naso. The sequence continues at coordinate 87,662,790 of CM073000.1, forward strand.
TGCTATAGCATGAACTATACTTTATAGAGAATTTAACAATGTATGTTAAATTGTTTAATTAAAGTAGGCACTCAATGTGAAATTAGTAAATGGGCTTCAGGGCTCCAGGATATTTTATTATATTTTAAAAAGGGGGTTTAAGACAGCAAAGAGGCTAAGAACCATTGAGTTAAAGAAAAAAAAATCAATGTTAACCATTTGGAAAATAATTTATTTCAATACCATGATTTTATTTTTAATATTGGTATGTATATGAAGACATATTATAAGAAGCAGTGTCTTTGTATAAGCAAATTTAACAGCTTCTGCTTTTGTTCAAAACAGGATTTCTAGAACAGAAAAGTATCTTACAACCACATGTCATACAAGAGAAGATGTTCTTAGAACTACTTCCCAGAATCTAATAGACTGCCAAGTCCTCTGGCTAGGAACATTAAGTTTTTAATCTGCAACGAATTGCATCCTTTCACTATCCATGGGCTTCATCATGCAGCCATAACAATCCCTCCAATCAAAACTAAGAAACAGCCTGACCAGGCAGTGGTGCAGTGGATAGAGCATCGGCCTGGGATGCGGAGGACCCAGGTTAGAGACCCTGAGGTCTCCAGCTTGAGCATGGGCTCATCTGGCTTGAGCAAAAAGCTCACCAGTTTGAACCCAAGGTCGCTGGCTACAGCCAGGGGTTACTTGGTCTGCTGAAGGCCTGCGGTCAAGGCACATATGAGAAAGCAATGAACAACTAAGGTGTCTCAACAAAAAACTGATGATTGAAAAAAAAACAAAAAACTGATGATTGATGCTTCTCATCTCTCTCCGTTCCTGTCTGTCTGTCCCTATCTATCCCTCTCTCTGACTCTCTGTCTCTGAAAAAACAAACAAATAAAACAACAACGAAGAAACAGATAAGACTTTTCTAAAGCAACCCATATGTGTAATATTCTCCCTTACCCAAGACCATTTTTTCACCCAAGTTGTACCTCCTTTAATCTGGCACCCTCCTTAGGGGAAGCTGCTTTCTGTTTGTTTTTTTAAGACTTTATTTATTCATTTTAGAGAGGAAGGAGGGACGGAGGGAGAAAAGGAAAGAGAGAGAGAAAGAGAGAGAAGAGAGAGGTACAGGAAGCATCAACCCCTGTTATGTGCCTTGACCGGGCAAGCACAGGGTTTTGAACAGGCAACCTCAGTGTTCCAAGTCGACGCTTTATCCACTGCGCCACCACAGGTCAGACACTAGCTGCTTTCTTGCTTTACTTTATGCCTCATTATCTTCAGGCTTTAAAGTAAATTAGTTATTTTAAAATATTTTATTTGAACTAGATCAAGAAATAGACTGTTTAAGTTAAAATCTAATATTCACACATAATTAAAACAAAAATTTCACAAAGCAATAGTTTAGTACAGTCTGACATTTTCTATTCTATTTCATTCTTTTAAAATGGTAATCATGCCTGACCAGGCAGTAGCACAGTGGATAGAGCGTGGGACAGCGATACAGAGGACCCAGGTTTGAAACCCTGAAGTCACTGGCTTGAGCACGGGCTCACTAGCTTGAGTGCGGGTTCATAGGTATGAACCCCATGGTCACTAGCTTGAGCCTAAAAGGCACTGGCTTGAAGCCCAAGGTCGCTGGTTTGAGCAAGGAGTCACTAGGTCTGCTGTAGCCACCTCCACCCCCCATCAAGGCACATATGAGAAAGCAATCAATGAACAACTAAGGTGCCACAACGAACACTTGATGCTTCTCATCTCTCTCCCTTCTTGTCTGTCTGTCCCTATCTGTCCCTCTCTCTGTCTCTGTCACAAATAAAAATAAAATGGTGATCACAACCTACTAAACAAATTTCACAAGGCAAACTATGATCCACACTTAACAAACAATATATTTCACAACACAAGCTATGCCCCACATTTAACAAACAATATGTAAGTACAATACATCATGACCAAGTATTTATTGCAGTAAAGAAGGTTGGTTTTAAATAAAAGTTTTTTAAAAAAAGAAGGTTGGTTTTACATGAAAAACCAACTACTGTAATTCACCATATTAAAAGTAAAAACACATGATGAGGCATTACAAAACATTTAACAAGTCAACAACATGCATGGAAAAGTAACTCTCCATATACTAGGAACAGAAGAGATCTTTCCCACCACTATAAAGGACATCTATAAAAAATCATACAGCTAAAATCATACTTACAAAAGACTAAAATGCTTTTCCCATAAGACAGGGATAAGGCAAGGGTATCTGTTTTCACCACTTCTGTTCAATATTGTATTGGAGGTTCTATCCAATACAATAAGGCAAGAAAAAGAAACAAAAGGCATCTAGTTTAGAAAAGAAGTAAAAGTGTCTTTTTTCCTAGACAATATCATTGCCTATGGAGAGAATCTTAAAAAAAGAAAAGAAAAGCTCCTAAACTAATAAATGAGTTTAGCAGGTTACAGGATATAAGACCAATAAAAAAATAAAGTCAACTGAAGGAGCTCCCAACAGCTAAGACAGGAAAACTTTGAGCAAATATATATATATATATTTTTTTTTTGGATTATAACCCAACTATAAAATAAATGTACATAAGTCTACATAGAAACACGTGATTGAATAAATAAATAACTAGGAAAGAACATCTAAATCTCCCATGAAGAAAATCTCCAAATTACTTATATAGTAATTCTAAGGGAAGAGGAGCATAACTTCTCACTTGTTTTTGTGTGGGCTGCACATAGTACTTACTTCCTTTCAAAGCATACAGTATGAAATAGTGGAGAACCTGCCAAACACTATTATCACCCAGATGATCAAAGTCAACATCAACAATGGTAAGACAGGTTAATCCTATATACCATTGATAGAACATAATAAAAATGTACTTGACCTCTATGGTCTTCTTACCAAAAACTCATAACCCCACTCTGATTGATACATACATTAAAAAAATTCGACGAATCCTAACTGTGACACACTGAGCAAAATATCTGACCAATACTTTCCCAAACTCTCAAGGTCAACAAAAACAAGGAAAATCAGAGTCTTATCACAGTTAGTAGAATCCTAAAAGGATGTGATGATTAAATATAATATGATATTCACAGTGAAATTCTGGAACAGAAGACAATGCATAGAAAAACCTATGGTAATTTTGATAAAGTATGGGCAATAGTTAATAATAATTTATAAATACTGGTTCACAAATGTATCATACTAATAATGCCAATAAGAGGGGAGATGGGATGCAGAGTATACTGAAACTCTCTGTACTCTTTATACAACTTTTCTATAAATCTAAAAAAATTCTAAAATAAAAATCTTACTCTAAAAAATTATTACCTGCATATAAAAGGTATATGGAAATCTCACTGAATTAAATAGTGTAATAAAAATATCAATTGTATTTCCACCTCCTAGCAAAAAGCAATTAAAAACTGAAATTTTAAAGTACCATTTACATCAGCAAAAAGCAAGTATGAAATTTTAAGGAATAAGTCTGACAGAAGTCAAGTGTGCAAGTCCTGTATACTGAAAATATTAAAACGTTGCTGAGAGAAATTAAAGGCATAACTAGAGCTAAGACATAGGTAGATAAGAAGACTCAATATTATTAAGATGTCAAAACTCCCCAAACAGATTTTGTTTGTTTGTGACAGAGATGGAGTCAGAGAGAGGGACAGATAGAGACAGACAGACAGGAAGGGAGAGAGATGGGAAACATATCCTTAGTTGTTCATTGACTGCTTTCTCATATGTGCCTTGACTGGGGGGCTAGAGCAGACCTAGTGACCCCCTTGTCGAGCCAGTGACCTTGGGCTCAAGCTGGTGAGCCTTGCTGAAACCAGATGAGCCCGCGCTCAAGCTAGTGACCTCAGGGTCTCAACCTTGGTGCTCCACATCCCAGTCCAACGCTCTATCCTCTGCGCCACTGCCTGGTCAGGCCCCCAACAGATTTTATAGATTCCAAGCACACACCCAGAAAGTTTTTTGGTAGAAATGACAAGATAATTTCCAAATTTACATGGAAATGCAAAAGACAGTATATTAAAATAACTTTGAAAATAGTTAGCAGTCCTGTACAACCAATTTTAAGACTTATGACCAATGGAACAAAATAAGAGTCCTAAGATAGACCCAAATTTATAGTCAGCTAATTTTCAACAAGGGTGCAAAAGCAATTCAATGAGAAAAAGACAATAATTTCAATAAATTGTGTTGGAACAATTGTATAGCCATATGCAAAAATGGTGGGAGTCTCTGACCTGTGGTGGCACAGTGGATAAAGCGTCGACCTGGGAACACTGAGGTCGCCAGTTTAAAACCCTGCACTGATCTGGTCAAGGCACATATGGGAGTTGATGCTTCCAGCTCCTCCCCCCTTTCTCTCTCTCTCTCTCTCTCTCTCTCTCTCTCTCTTTCTCTTTGTGTCTCTCTGTGTCTCCTCTCTAAAATGAATAAAATTTTTTTAAAAACTTAAAAAAAAAAAAATGGTGGGAGTAGAGAGTCACCTCATACCAAAAACAAAAATTAACTCTAAACAGGTCACAGACTAAAACCTAAAAAATGAAATGATAAAATTTCCATAAGAAAATATAGGAGAAAATCTTGGTGATCTTGAGCTTGGAAAAGATTTTAATGCAACAAAAAATACATAAATAATAAACGAAAAAAATCAATAAAATATACTGTATCAAAATTAAAAACTGTGCCCATCAAAAGACACTGTTACTGCCTGACCACGCGGTGGCACAATGGATAGAGCATTTGACTGGGATGCAGAGGACCCAGGTTCAAAACCCCAAAGTCACCAGCTTGAGAGCGGGCTCATCTGGTTTGAGCAAGGCTCATCTGGTTTGAGCAAGGAGTCACTCGGTCTGCTGTAGCTCCCCCCGCCCCATCAATGCACATATGAGAAAGCAATCAGTGAACAACTAAGGTGCTGTGAGGAAGAGTTGATGCTTATCTTTTTCCTTTCCTGTCTTCTGTCCCTATCTGTTCCTCTCTCTGTCTCTATCTCGGTCACTAAGAAAAAAAGACACTTAGTAAAGGATAAGCCACAAAGTATTATTTCTAAAACCTGTTAGAAAAAGGACTTGAATTTACAACATAAAAAGAACTCTTAAAACTCAAAAATAAGACAGCCCATTAATAGAATAGGCAAGACTTAAACAGACCTTCACAACAAAAGTACATAAAAATGGCAGATATGCACATGCATCACTAGTCAACAGGAAACTCTGACTTAAAAACCACAATAAAATACTACTACTTACCCACTGAAATAAATAAAATTTAAAAGATTGACCCCACTGACTGGCCAGTGGTGGCACAGTGGATAAAATGTTGACCTGGATTGCTGAGGTCAACAGTTCCAAGCCCTAGGCTTGCCTCCTCAAGCCACATATGACAAGCAATCAATGAATGAAAAACTAAAGTGAAGTAACTATGAGTTGATACTTCTCTCTCTGTAAAATCAATAAATAAAAATCTAAAAAAAAAGAAAGAACATACTGAGTATTGCTGAGGATATCAAGCAAATGGAAATCTCATATATTTGCTAGTGAGAATATAAAATGTATACTTTGGAGCCACTCTGGAAAGCTGTTTAGTAGTTTCTTAAAAAGTTACATACAGGGGGGGAGCAAGATGGCGACGGAGTAGGCGGACGTACCAACTTCCAACTCCCAGAACCAAAGTGGATTACAACTCAATTTTAAGAACCACCACCTGGATAAACCAACTTTGAACAAAACTAAGTGGACTCTTCAACCAAGGAACACAGAAGAAGCCACATTGAGACTGGTAGGAATAGCGAAAACGTGAAGAGGGCTGCCCAGCTCCCCGGAGTAAACGGCAGCCCGGAGAGACCCGTGCGGCGGGAGGAGAGTTTGGTGGAGAGGGAGGGACCTGGGTCCCAGGAACCAAGCCCCAGCCTCCAGTCCTAGAGCCTAGAAGAGGCGTTTGGACAGTATTGAGCTGTGAAACAAGTGAGGGAGCTCCCAGGTCTACAGTGTGGAGTATTAGGTCCCTTCCTACTCTGCTGAGGGCTGCTTAAGGGTTTGGGGCGGCAGGACGCTGAAAGGCGGTTCTGTCGGCGTGGGCAGAGGCCAAGCCGGTGGGAGATCGGTCTAGCCCAGAGGGTCAGAGGGGACCGCGAAAGCGGTCCGGAAGCTGCGGGCCCGCCTTTAATCCCACTTACGGGGACAAAGCGGGAGGCCAGGAACGGGCAGGCCCTGCGCAAGCCGGTGCTGAGCGCGGGGACCGGGCTAGGACCAGGGACGGGCGGGGGGCTGTGGCTGAGCTGACGCTACCAGTCCCCGCCCCCCCCCCCCACCGCCGCCGGAGAAACCGCGGTTGGCCAGTATACGTGCGCGAGCGGTCTCCGAGCGCGGGAACGGGGTGGACCCCAAGACAAGTGGAGGCTCGCAGCTGAGCCCACGCTACTATCCCCATCCGGCCGGAGAAACCCCAGATAGCATTCATACGTGCACGAGCGGGCTCCGAACGCGGGGGCGGGGTAGAGTCCAGGACGAGCGGAAGTACGCAGCTCAGCGGAAGCCAGCAAACACGCCCGCCCCAATAAACCTTGGTTTCCGACCCTGCGCAGAAGGGCCCTGGCCTCGAGGGCGGGGCTAAAGCTCCGGACGGGCAAAAGCTTACAGCTGAGAGCACGTCAAAAGCCCCGCCTAACCCGCAGAACTGTAGCGAACAGGCTCCGACTGCTGGTTCTGGGCGGAAGTCCGGAAATAGGCTGGGTCCGCAGCTGAGGAAAGGGGCTCACCTCTACCCTTGGTGCTAATCTTGTGGCTTCAGTCACAGCCCCTCCCACGGAGGAGAGGCAGAAATCATAGCAAAAGCCACAGTGGGCCGGCGCTGGCAACGCTCATACCCAACCACCCTAGGCACCGGCAGAGGGGGTGGGGGGCCTGCAGATAGACCACACCTAGAGAACACAAAGGCAACACCTACTGGACTCCAGTGGCCACAACTTGCTTATACACAGAAAAAATGGGCAGGCAGAGGAATGCAAACCAAATGAATCAAGAGAAATCCCCAGAGAAGGACCTGAATGAACCAGATATAACCAAATTACCAGAAGCAGAATTTAGAAAAATGATAGTTAGGATGTTCAAAGAAATTAGAGCAACAATGGATAGTCATTATGAACACCTAAATAAAGAAATAACAAGTATAAAAAATGAAATTGAAATAATAAAAAAGAATCAGACAGAAATGACAAATACAGTATCAGAACTGAAGACCACAATGGAAGGAATTAAAAGCAGGATGGATGACGCTGAGGATCGAATAAGCGAGTTAGAGGACACAATAAACAAAGGCACAGAAGCAGAGAAGAAAAAGGAAAAGAGACTTAAAAAATGTGAGGAAACTCTAAGGGAGCTTTGTGACAACATGAAGAAAAGTTACATACAGGACTGACCAGGTGGTGGCGCAGTGGATAGAGCGTTGGACTGGGATGTGGAAGACTCAGGTTCGAGACCCTGAGCTCGCCAGCTTGAGTGCGGGCCCATCTGGCTTGAGCAAAAGCTCGCCAGCTTGGACCCAAGGTCGCTGGCTCCAACAAGGGACAGCTCGGTCTGCTGAAGGTCTACGGTCAAGGCACATGTGAGAAAGCAATCAATGAACAACTAAGGTGTCGTAATGGCAATGAAAAACTAATGATTGATGCTTCTCATCTCTCTCCATTCCTGTCTGTCCCTATCTATCCCTCTCTCTGACTCTCTCTCTGTCCCTAGAAAAAAAATTAATTAAAAAAAGTTACATACAGCTCTGGCCAGTTGGTTCTATGATAGAGCGTCAGCACAGCATGTAAATGTCCCTGGTTTGATTCCCAGTCAGGGCACACAGGAGCATCGCCCATCTGCTTCTCCACCCTCCCTCAATTCTCTCTCTATCTCTCTTCTCCAGCAGCCATGGCTCGACTAGAGCAAGTTGACCCAGGGCACTGAGGATGGCTCCAAGGCCTCTGCCTCAGGTGCTATGAGTTCAGTTGCGATTGCAGAACAGAGCAACGCCCCAGAGGGGCAAAACATCATCCTCCCCCAGTGAGTTTGTCCAGTGGATCCCGTCAGGGTGCAAGTGGGATCTGTATCTCCACTTCCCCTCATCTCACTGAATTTAAAAAAACAAAGTTATATATGTACTCCCATATAACCATTCTACTACATTCTTACCTTCTACAAGTTATTTACCCAAGAGAAATTAAAAGCATATGCCCTCATAAAGATTAATACACAAATGTTCCTAGCAGCTTTATTGTAACAGCAAAAAACGCAATATCCACCGTAATAATACAGAATGCATAATATAGAAAGCAATATAGATTAATTGTAAAATAATTATGCTGAGAGACAGAGGACAGGGAAAAAAAGGTATACTATATGATTAGTTTATATAAAATTCTAGAAAATGCTGACTAAGTGAAATAAAATAGATCACATAATAATAAAAGACAAGGCAGGAGCGAAGAAAGGAAAGATTACAAAGGGGCATGAAAACACTTGAGGGCAAATGTCAAAATTTTTATCAAATTGTACACCTTTAATATGTGCAATTGGTTGAGAATAAATCAATTATATTTTAATAAAGCTGTTAAAATCAAACATATTTATACACAGACACATATACATACATACATATAAAATGCTTATAAAAGACTGGTTGAGCCTGACCAGGCGGTGGCACAGTGGATAGAGCATCACACTGGGACATGGAGGACCCAGGTTCAAAACCCCAAGGTCGCCAGCTTGAGTGTGGGCTCATCTGGTTTGAGCCCAAGGTTGCTGAGCCCAAAGTCGATGGCTTGAGCAAGGGGTCACTCGGTCTGCTGTAGCCCCCAGTCAAGGCACATATGAGATAGCAATCAATGAACAACTAAGGTGCCTAAGTGAAGAATTAATGCTTCTCATCTCTCTCCCTTCTGGTCTCTCTGTCCCTATCTGTCCCTCTCTCTGTCTCTGTCCCCCCCCAAAAAAAATAAAAAAAAAAAAAGATTGGTTGATTTTCTTTACTTCAATATTACAAAAATAATTAAGCCAAAGAAACTCTGTATATTGGGTATTGGGAATGTTCAAAAAAGGGTAATTTATCATGAGCACACACACACACATCTGTAGATATATAAATCTTAATAAAAAATAAAGGACTGTTTACCTCAATAAAATACAAAGGTATAAGAATTTTTAAGGTAACTGAACCATGGCTCTTTGAAAACTACATCATTGCATTTGTCATCTAAAGATATTAAAAATTGGCCTGACCTGTGGTGGCGCAGTGGATAAAGCATTGACCTGGAATGCTGAGGTTGCCAGTTCAAAGCCCTGGGCTTGCCTGGTCAAGGCACATATGGGAGTTGAAGCTTCCTGCTCCTCCCCCCCTTCTCTCTCTCTCTCTCTCTCTCTCTTTCTCTCTCTCTCTCTCTCCCTTTCCTCTAAAATGAATAAATAAATAAAAATAATTTAAGAAAAAAATTTCTTTTATAAAAGATATTAAAAATTACCTAAAACCAAGTTTAAAAAAAAAGTTGAGTAGAACCATAGTTACCCTACATATTAGCAAAAACTATCAAATAATTTTAGAATTTGAACACCTAAAAAATCTTCTTTTAATCCAAAGTCTTCATTTTATACTACAGAATGGGAATCCCAGAGAGGTTAAATCAACTTCTCAAAGTTACAGCAAGGCAGAAACAAAACTATAATCAAATTTTTACAATTTTAACTTAAAAGTGTTTTAGGATCAATTACCATTCCATTATTATACTGACCAATTTTCACTTCAACAATATATAGGATCAACTGCCATTCAATTAGGCATAATAGGAATATGTAATTCACATTCTTAATATCCATTTGTGAGGCTTATTAAATATTAAAGCCACAAATGTTATTATTATATTTTTAATGAAACCTAAAGTGTTAATGGAACAAGAATCAAGGAAGGTATGCTTATAATAAATTAACTTTTTTTGAGCATTCTCAATTTGGCTTGGTTATTTTTGTAAAATGCATGTAAAAATATCAATCAAATTTGTCTAACCAGTTTTTCCACAAAAAACATTTAAAGAATGAAAGGTGAAAATTGGCAGCCTGTGAACTATGTTTTATCCAGAAATATGTTTTGTATGGCCTGAATAGTTTTTCTAAGAAAACCTGAATTTGTGGATAGCATTTAAAATGGGTAGACCTTATACTGAAATCTGGGTTTTTGAGTGTTGTTGAAACATTGGAACATTTGACACAACTAGACATAGATCCTTCGTGACAAAAACTGAGCGCTGATTAGGCTCTTGGGCAACTTAAATAAGATATAATTACTGCTTTCAAAGACCTCACAGTTTATCATTAGAGACAACCACAGAAACCATCACAGTACATTAACATCTTACTATGTGCCAGACACTGTGCGGCAGATATACAATAAAAATAAGAACAGTATAAGATGTAGGTACAAGAGAAGAGGTGATCAATTATGTTAAAAGGAATATTGCTTTTTGCCCGGCCCATGGAGGCACAGTGGATAGATTGTAGACCTTGAATGCTGAGGTCCTCAGTTAGAAACCCTGCGCTTGCTTAGTCAAGGCACCTATGACAAGCAACCAATGAATAATAACTAAAGTGAAGCAATTATGAGTTCATACTTTTTGCTTTTCCCACCTTCTCCTCTCTCTGTAAGATCAATAAATTTAATCTTTTATAAAAAATAAAAATAAAAAGGTCTGACCAGGCGGTGGCACAGTGGATAGAGCGTCGGACTGGGATGCAGAAGACCCAGGTTTGAGACCCCAAGGTCGCCAGCTTGAGCATGGGCCCATCTGGTTTGAGCAAAAGCTCACCAGCTTGGACCCAAGGTCGCTGGCTCCAGCAAGGGATGGCTCGGTATGCTGAAGGCCCGAGGTCAAGGCACATATGATAAAACAATCAATGAACAACTAAGGCAGGGGTCCCCAAACTGCGGCCTCCTGAGGGCATTTATCCGCCCTCCTCCCCCTGCCACACTTCCGGAAGGGGCACCTCTTTCATCGGTGGTCAGTGAGAGGAACACAGGATGCATCCTCACCCATAGTACCCATTGAAATACTGGTCAGTTTGTTGATTTAAATTTACTTGTTCTTTATTTTAAATATTATATTTGTTCCCGTTTTGTTTTTTTACTTTAAAATGTGTGCAATGTGCATAGAGATTTGTTCATAGTTTTTTTTTATAGTCCGGCCCTCCAATGGTCTGAGGGACAGTGAACTGGCCCCATGTAAAAAGTTTGGGGACCCCTAACAAAGGTGTCGCAATGGCAACGAAAAACTAATGATTGATGATTCTCATCTCTCTCCGTTTCTGTCTGCCTGTCCCTATCTATCCCTCTCTGACTCTCTCTCTGTCTCTGTAAAAAATAAATAAATAAATAAATAAAAATACTGCTTGGGGAAGGCTTCAAGGAGGAAAGAACACTTGAGCACTGTTTTTAAGAGTAAGAGTAAGGTGAAGAGAACATTTCCAGCAAAGCAGCAGCATATCCAAGGTTCTTGATTCATATTCAGTAGGCAGAGATGAAGTACAAGGCATGAGGTAGCTCAGAAAGAAATGAAGTCTGAAAGTTGACTGAAGCCAGATCATGAAGGCCTCTTGTTATCTCATGTCAAGAAATGTGGGTTTCAACCTACACTTCAGTATCATTTCCACAGTGCCACTAAAACTGCTCATGATTTAACCCAGGTAGAAGAAATTTAAAAAAAAAAGGATATGACAGCTCACTCCTCTAATTATTGACTATACTAGAGAAGCTCTACTTTTGTCTATTTTATACAATAATGTTCTATTTTAATAGTTTTTGGAAAAATTCTATAAACAAACATTTTTTTAAAAAGCTTAAAACACGAGCCATCAAAAGATTTTTACCAAATTATTAATAATAAAATTAGCATTTTGGAAAGATCTCTAATAACAGTGCCAAGGATTGAAAAAGAAGTATTGAGACCAGAAGGAACCCAGAATACTTAGCTGCAACAACTGATGCAAGAAAGTATGAGTTAAATCTGGGTAGTGACAACAGTGATATTCAAATATTATTGATATCTACTTTGTACGAAGTAGGGCTATGTGCTAGGTTCAGTAGAAAGTACATAAATTCAAGAGTTATTTAAATAAAACGAAATCATAATTTGTTAAAATGAGATGGTAAAGAAATTACCAAGGGCCTGACCTGTGGTGGTGCAGTGGATAAAGCATTGACCTGGGAACACTGATGTCGCTAGTTCAAAACCCTGCACTGGTCTGGTCAAAGCACATATGGGAGTTGATGCTTCCAGCTCCTCCCCCCTTTCTCTCTTTCTCTCGCTCTCACTCTGTGTCTCCTCTCTAAAATGAGTAAGTTAAAAAAAAGATATTAAAAAAAAAAAAATTACCAAGGAATTAAACTTGGTAGGTGACTTGAATAAATTTATGAATAGTTGTGATTTAAACTCAGAATAAAATCATAACACCTCATCTTCAATAGGCTAAATGCATACCAGGCCAAAAAAGGTATGTTAAGAAGGTACAATCTAGCCTGACCAGGCAGTGGCGCAGTGGATAGAGCATTGGAGTGGGATGCGGAGGACCCAGGTTCGAGACCCCGAGGTTGCCAGCTTGAGTGCGGGCCCATTTGGCTTGAGCAAAAGCTCGCCAGCTTGGACCCAAGGTCGCTGGCTCCAACAAGTGGTGCTCAGTCTGCTGAAGGCCCACATCAAGGCACGTGTGAGAAAGCAATCAATGAACAACTATGGTGGTGCAACGGCAACAAAAAACTAATGATTGATGCTTCTCATTTCTCTCCGTTCCTGTCTGTCTGTCCCTATCTATCCCTCTCTCTGACTCTCTCTCTGTCCCTGTAAAAAAAATAAAAAATAAGAAGTGTTAGCTTTTTAAAAAAAAAATAGCCCACTTTTACAGTGCTGGTCAACTTGGTCCATACCTCCCACTAGTAGGCTTCCAGCTTTTATGATGGGCAATAGTGGAGCAACCAAAGGGCACTGCGATTGGCCCACCATGAAAGCTGGAACACCCACTAGTGTGTGGTAGGGACCAGGTAGACCAGCACTGCAAAAGTGGGCCGTTTTTTTGTTGTTGTTGTTGTTTTAATTTTTATTTTATTCATTTTAGAGAGGAGACACAGAGAGAGAGAGAGAGAGAGAGAGAGAGAGAGAGAGAGAAAGAGAGAGAGAGAAAGGGGGGAGGAGCTGGAATCATCAACTCCCATATGTGCCTTGACCAGACCAGTGCAGGGTTTTGAACTGGCGACCTCAGTGTTCCCAGGTCGACACTTTATCCACTGCACCACCACAGGTCAGGCAAAAGTGGGCCGTTTTTATAAAAAGTTTGAAGAGGTCTGTGAATCTCAAAGATTTCACTAATGGTCTAAGGTGAAAGCTTGGCATCTCTCCCTCAGCAATTCTGGTAGAGATCCAGATACCCAAATGATATACTGCTCACAAAAATTAGGGAATATTTCAAAATGAATATAAAGTGATAAAATATCCCCTAATTTTTGTGAGCTGTATAGAATGGAATCAAAGCAGAGAAGAATATTGGAAAAACAAGACTTATGTCATCATACCTATATAACTGCTAACTAACATATGGCCAAGAAGTTTATCAACTATCCTATTACTCCTAGGTAAGTATGTAATGAGTTGCAAAACTCCACTCATAGTTATTCTTTAATTACCCATTTCTTACTAGACTTTAAAAATAGGTTGCAAATATTTACGTGGATATAGTTTCTAAGCATTACAAGTAATAATGAGATTGAGTGTTTCACTGATTCCTAAATAGAAAGAAATTCAGTGCCATTCAAATCTGGTTTTATAACATAACTGCTTTCCTTGATAATGAATTTTAAAAAGGAACAAGGGAGAGAAGAAAAGAATAGCGTAGGGAGCCCTTATATCCTTCAAATATGAATCCTATTTTCACTGCAATTTATGAGTTATTTATTTCAATCTCCTTAATGAAGAATACAATTAACATTAAGTACACAAAGTAAACTCTTAAATCCTTCAGTGAGAGAACTGATCAAAGCATCCTCTTTATCAAAAGAAACTTCATACCTCATTAATTATATTAGACTATAAAGCCTTAGTCATTAAAGAATAGATCAAATGCTAAAAAAATAAATAGATCAAATGCTAGTTACTATTTTCAAGTATCTGACTCTAAAATATAACTCTTCTCTTGACAACATAATAAAGAGCTGGTTATACAGGCATTGCCAAACCTGGTATTAAAAAGAAGTGTTTGCCTGACCAGGCGGTGGCACAGTGGATAGAGCGTTGGACTGGGATGCGGAAGACCCAGATTCGAGACCCCGAGGTCACCACCTTGAGCGCGGACCCATCTGGCTTGAGCAAAAAGCTCGTCATCTTAGACCCAAGGTCAATGGCTCCAGCAAGGGGTGGCTCGGTCTGCTGAAGGCCCGCGGTCAAGGCACATGTGAGAAAGCAATAAATTAACAACTATGGTGTCACAATGGTAACGAAAAACTAATGATTGATGCTTCTCATCTCTCTCTGTTCCTGTCTGTCTGTCCCTATTTATCCCTCTCTCTGACTCTTTCTCTGTCCTGTAAAAAAAAAATAAAAAATAAAATGTTCTTAAAAAAGAAAGGTGTTTTATTTATTATTATTATTATTATTATTATTATTATTATGTGAGAAGCAGGGAAGCAGAGACAGACTCCCAAATGTACCTGCACCAGGGTCCAACTCAGTAAGCTCCAACCAGGCAATATTCTGCCCAGCTGGGCTGCAGCTCCATTGCTCAGCAACCAAGCTATTTTAACGCCTAAGGTGGAGGCCATGGAGTCATCCTTAGCGCCTTGGGCCAACTTTGCTGAACCATTTGAGACATGGCTGCAGAAGAGAGAGAGAGAGAGAGAGAGAGAGAGAGAGAGAGAGGTGGGGGAAGGAGGGAGAATCAGATGGTTGCTTCTCCTGTGTGCCCTGATGGGGAATTGAACCTGGGACTTCCACACCCCTGATGAAAGCTCTATTGCTGAGCCAACTAGCCAAGGCCAGAAAAGAAGTTCTAAGAGGAATTTCATGAACCTGTAGCTATATTTTTTTAACGGAATCTGTATCTGACTAAAACAAAAATTAGAAATTATTCTCTAAGTATTGTTAAGAGGGGCATAAGTGCTCACATTTATAGGGAAAAAAAATGAATACATGGGGAACAGAAGTATTACCTGAGGGCAGGAAATTTCAGACAAAAGGTCCCTACTGGAGAAAGCAAGTAGCCAGGTGCCAGGGTTTCTTAGTCTCCTTTGGTACTCATTTGGGTGATTATGAAATTCACAGCACACAAATCTCCACCACAGCCAGCATGGATCGCTGCAGGGAATGGGTACACAGGGGACACAGAAGGGAGCAAGTTTAAGGGAAGAAAAAGGAAAGGAATGATACAATAAAAATATTTAGCTGTGATTCACTTTTTTAAAATACAGTTGTATTTCACACTGGATTAACTAAAGGCAAACACTGTTAAAATTCTAACATAAATTAGCCATTTATGATTTCTTCATTCTCCCTACTAATGAAATTGCTACTACTCTATTAAATTATTATGTATTTTTAAAATTATATTAAAAATGCTAATTTTAAAAAATGAGATAGCTATATTGCATAAAAGTTATACCAAGACTGACCTGTATAATTCAACATTAAATGAAACCAATTAGGACAAAGACTTTAGCCTGACCAGGCGATGGCGCAGTGGATAGAGAGTCGGACTGGGATGCAGAAGACCCAGGTTCGAGATCCCGAGCTCGACAGCTTGGGCGCGAGCCCATCTGGCTTTGAGCAAAGAGCTCGCCAGCTTGAAGCCAAGGTAGCTGGCTCCAGCAAGGGGTTGCTCAGTCTGCTGAAGGCCCGTGGTCAAGGCACATGTGAGAAAGCAATTAATGAACAACTAAGGTATCGCAACGGCAATGAAAAACTAATGATTGATGCTTCTCATCTCTCTCCGTTCCTGTCTGTCCCTATCTATCCCTCTCTCTGACTCTCTCCCTGTCCCTGTAAAAAAAAAAAAATAAGAAAGAAAATAAAGGACAAAGACTTTAAAAGACATGAAACTTACAAATACAAATTGTCAAATTAACTGTTAAAAGGCCCGGTTAAAACTATAATCCTCCTAGCCTGACCAGGCGGTGGCACAGTGGATAGAGCGTCGGACTGGGATGCGGAGGACCCAGGTTCAAGACCCCGAGCTCGCCAGCTTGAGCACGGGCCCATCTCGCTTGAGCAAAAAGCTCCTCAGCTTGGACCCAAGGTCGCTGGCTCCAGCAAGGGGTTGCTCAGTCTGCTGAAGGCCCGTGGTCAAGGCACAAGTGAGAAAGCAATCAATGAACAACTATGGTGTCGCAACGGCAACGAAAAACTGATGATTGATGCTTCTCATCTCTCTCTATTCCTGTCTGTCTGTCCCTACCTATCCCTCTCTCTCTCTGTCCCTGTAAAAAAAAAACTATAATCCTCATTTCATTTCATAGAACCAGTAAAGTTACCTATGAGAAGTAAAGCACGAACCAAAGAGGGGTCCAGCAATAAACTACATCTATATATCCAAAAGTAAACTGGAAAAGTGCAATATTTATTGGGAATAAAAGTTTGTAACCTAAATTTTTGGATATGAATCAAAATTTTAAACCAGCCAAAAATGGATTCAGAGCATCCTACATATTCTATGAAGGCCAATGTAGTATAAACTGTTTTCTCGAGTCAGTTACATATGCTTTGTACCACAGTACTGTGATAGGTATTAAAGGTACAATAGCAAATAAGACAAGTACAGTCACTGTCCTCAGAATTCGGAGCCTATCAGGATGCATCTGCCCTTAAACAGATGACAATCCGAAGAACTAACACAGATGAAGCTTTTGTTTTAATAAAACAAACAATATATTTTAAGACCTAAAAAACTTCAAAAGTAGGATGACTAGTGAAGACTAGCCTAGTTAATGTTGTCTATAGAAGACAGGCAATGAAAATGAAGCCAGAAAGGATGCCCTCTCATTTAGGAACATAATTTGCCTCCAAAAAAAATAATGAAAAGATGGGTGAAGGGGTAGGTAGGAAGAAGTGTAATACTGGAAAAGAGTGAAAAATAAAATTGCAGCCAAATTTGGAGGACCTAGATCCCCTTAACATCTCTAAATATTTGCCTTATATATTCCCTTGGTAAGCATGCTATGTAGCTAGAGAAAACAGATCTAATAACTATCCATTTTATATCACTAAGCTATCATTTATATGTTTTCTAAAAATTTTCATTTATTGATTTCAGTGAGAGGGGAGAAATAGACAGGAATATTGAGCTGTTCCTATATGTGCCCTGATCAGGAATTGAACCAGCAACCCTTGCACTTTGGGATCTAACAAACAGAACTAACCGGTCAGGCTGTTTATATGCTTTTATTTCATTACTGCTTTATAATTTTCTCTGAGGTTTAGATCACAATCTAACTGTTTCTACTTACTTTAAAGTTGATAGTACTCTGTGCCTCTCTCATAAAACTTATATTCTATATTAAATTCTATTTACTCACTTGTCTACCTTATTGTTTCAGGAAGACATTCCTAATGCTCAGTATTATTTATATATCTTACAGAACCTTCTTTAAACACTGGTAGAAAAAAATAAATGAATGACTTATCAATGAGGATATTTACAATATTTCTTAAAGATAAATCTTACATATTATGGATGTCCCCTTTTATAGTTTATTTCATTTAAATATAAAGCATCACAGCAGAAGAAAAATTTGAAGAAACTCAATTTAATATCTAATAACAGAGTTTTACCAAATTTCAAATATCTGAATTTTCTGGTATTAGTATGTTTATCCCTAAATATTAATTCCTAACAATAAAATTACAAAAGGTTTACAAATAGACAACAGTAGATGAAAACAACACTTGATGCTATGCTAGCAGTGGCAAAAGAAGCCAGCTACCCCTCTCTTAATGGTATTTTTTAGTAGAAAGAGTATATATACAAAAAATTAAGTCTTAAAGGATAAAGGACTAGTGCCTGACCAGGCGGTGGCGCAGTGGATAGAGCGTACAGCTGGGATGCGGAAGACCCAGGTTCGAGACCCTGAGGTCACCAGCTTGAGCGCGGGCTCATCTGGCTTGAGCAAGAAGCTCACCGCTTGGACCCAAGGTTGCTGGCTCGAGCAAGGGGATACTTGGTCTGCTGTAGCCCCACGGTCAAGGCACATATGAGAAAGCAATCAATGAACAACTAAGGTGTCGCAACAAAACACTGATGATTGATGCTTCTCATCTCTCTCCGTTCCTGTCTCTGTCCCTATATATCCCTCTTTCTGACTCTCTCTCTGTCCCTATAAAAAAAAAAAAAAAGATAGATGACTGTAGGATTCAAGATTTATATGTTACATGCATTTTGCCTATGAGAAGTCTAAAAATAAGTCAGTGAATTATCAGACAGAAAAATTGCCGGAAAAAATCAAACAATAAATTACTAATCCCAAATCGTATCTGCTTCAGCTCACAGTTTTAATAATTTGGCCTTGATATGATAACTGTTCATATTTCACTCAAAGAAATAGTCATTAAGTCTTCTACTTGTTACTTACATCCAAACTGAGCTCCAGTCACTAATGCCAACTGATTAAATACCAACATAAAATAGAAATATTAAGTTACTCATCCTAAATAATATAATATGCAGATCAACTTATTAAGAAAATGTTTACATGAAAACTACATACACGACCAGGGGTCGCGCAGTGGATAAAGTGTCAACCCGGCACGCTGAGGTAACCGGGTCGCTGTCTTGAGGCTGAGGTCCCCAGTTTGAAACCCTGAGGTCACAGCTTGAGTGTGGGATTGCTGGCTTGAAGCCCATGGTCACTGGCTTGAGTAAGGGGTCACTGGCTTGGCTTGAGCCCCCACCCCCATGAAGGCAAGTATGAGAAGCAATCAATGAATAACTAAAGTGAAGCAACTATGAGCAGATGATCCTCATATCTCTACTCCTTCTCTCTCTCCCTTCCTCTCTCTCTCTCTCTCTTTCTCTCTCTCTCAAATCAATAAAAGAAAATTAAAATACACCAAAAACTGCAGTATTAAGGTGAAGTGCAATATACAACACACAAGTAAAAAGAAATAGAGAACTTATGTTTCCATAACTTCAAAGAACTGCTGACTCAAAGGATTTTCAAGTAATTAAAGAATCTCCTACGGGATACTGCAACAACAGGATGGTGAAACACCCTAAGAGTAATAAGGGCAATGCTGAAACCTGAGTTTAAGAATATCAAGCCACCTGACCAGGTGGTGACGCAGTGGATAGAGCATTGGACTGGGATGCAGAGGACCCAGGTTCAAGACCCCGAGGTCGCCAGCTTGAGCGCAGGCTCATCTGGTTTGAGCAAAAGCTTGCCAGCTCGGACCCAAGGTTGCTGGCTCAAGCAAGGGGTTACTCGGTCTGCTGAAGGCCCACAGTCAAGGCACATGTGAGAAAGCAATCAATGAACAACTAAGGTATTGCAACAAAAAACTGATAATTGATGCTTTTCATCTCGATCTGTCCCTGTCTATTCCTCTCTTTGAATCTCTGTCTCTGTGGAAAAAAAAAAAAGAATATCAAGCCATTAGGTGGGACAGCCTGAGCAGGAAGCATAAAAAAATCAAATTTAAAGGGTGCTGGATCAGTGACTTAACTACTCAACACCACCTGACAAATTTTTAACCTTAGACAAATGACACATATCGACATTTTAATAATTACCTTCTGATAGACAGGAACAAATCACTTATGATTCTAGAATGATGATATTACAATCTCCAATGGACCAAGCATCCAACCCTTTTTTCACCTAAAGTTTTCAAATCAATGTCCAGAAAGTAACTTTCATAAGACTCAGAACTGATTTTATTTGGGAGTTAATCTGAAAGAAATGGGCACCTGCTCAAATTTCAGATACTTCTACATAGTGTACATACTAGCCAACAAAACATATTCTCCCCTTAAAATTCTGTAGTGCATAAACTGAAGAATAACCACACAAAAAACACTCACATTGCTGCCAGATGAAACATGTAGTGTAAATGAGATCACAAATTTTAAAAAATCCTCATAGATATCTAAAAGGTATCCAAATTCATGTATCCAAGACAAAATCTTTTTTCCCCCATTGATTTGAGAGAGAAGAGAGAGAAGCATCAGCTCGTTATTCCACTTAGCTGTGTATTCACTGACTGCTTCTTTTAAGTATCTTAACCCGTTTGGCATGCCAGGTCGACACTTCATCCCCTGAACAACCCGACCAGGGTTCAAAACCATACTCTTGATCTTCATCCACTAACCTACTCCTCCAGCGGTCTTCTCCAACTTAGTGAACAGAACTCTATCAGCTGCTTATATCAAAAACTTTGCAGTCATCCATGACTTCGTAGTCATCCATGACTGCCCTCTTTTGCTCACTCACATTTCATCTGTCAACAAAATCCTTTGATTCTACCTTTAAAATACATCTAAAACCAGACAATATCTCAACAACTCCACTGCATCCACCTAGGTCCAAGCCAGTATCTTTCTCATCTGGATAGTTAACACTCTTAATTGGGCTCCTGTTTCTACGCCTGCCCTGCTATTATTTATTTCCCACGTGCCTGCAGAGTGATCCTTGGCTCCAAGCTGTCCAGGGCATTCCAATCTTACTCAGGTAAAAGCCAAGTCATTACACTAACCCACAAAATCTGGCCTTTGATCTTCTATTCACTTCACTCCTCACTCCACCTGTACTGGTGGCCTAGATATATATCAGAAATAACAAGCAAGCTCCCACTTCTGGATCTCTGCCTTTGCTTCCACCAGTCTTTCAGATCTCTTCTCAAATTATCACCTTTTCAACTAAGGCTTCTGGATTCAACAGATTTAAAATTGCAAATCCCAGCCCCACCTCTGCGCACTTTTTACAACCTTTCCTGTTATTTTTTTCAGTAGCACTTACCACAAACTGATACAATGTACTTCACGTATTTATTTACTATCAACATCCCATGATTAAAATGTCAACTCCACTGAGGGCAGGGATTTTTTGCCCCAGCAACATTGACTAAAGTAGCACTCAGTAAATATTTGTTAAATAAATGACTAGTATATCTAGTGTCAAAATAAACATTATGGATGTAAGGTCGGTGGGCAATGGGAGAAGGTCACCATGAGGAGCCAGACCCAGGAACTTTGGCTAGAACTGCCCACACCCATGTGCGCCAAAAGAAACTCCCCAGGAGTCCTTTAGAAAAGAGTGGCTGTCTGCCAGCCAGTGAGATCTCACCACATCATATCAGCTCGCCTCCACCCTAGAAGACCATTTAAATATCCCCCACGCGGTTTCATCCATGCAACTTCTCTGACCCCTGTCCCCCAGGACCAGAAAACATCGTCCAGGAAGTGCTATACTAAATAAAGCTTTTATATTCCACACTTCGTGGCTATGCCCTTCCTTCTTCCTCGCTAGGGAAAAATACCTTACATTTGGCGCCGAAACCCAGGAGGAGTTGAAGCCCGCTGGGGCCGCTCCTCTCCCCTTCCCTTCTGAGGAAGAACCAGGATCTCCGACATTCCACCCACTTCGGCAAATGGTGCAGTAAATCCCCTGCCTCCAGCCTCCCCTCAGTTCTTTCTACCGAGACTCCCTGTCTGTAATCGCAGCTGCATCAGGAACCTCTTTTCCATTCCAAGTGCGTGTGTTCCAGTGGAGACATCCCAGGCACATCCACTTTACCTAACCGTCTGATGGCCAGAGCTTGAGTAGCGGGACACCAATTCTCATCTCTGACCATTCCAAGGACTAAGGGCAACCATAGAGGCACAGGAATCTAAACCTAATCCAAAACCACTCCTGGAGTTGCCTCATCCGAAATCTCTCCCTCCCTAAAGAAGAGGAAACTGTTCTTCTTCTCTGCTGTGACCAGGCCACAGAACCCACTGGATAATCGAACCAGGTGAACTCCTGAAGGGTCTTTTGGTTTTAACACCCTCACCAATTTAACTATTGCCAAAAAACTGGGCACTAGTTGGAGATCCCTTACATTCAGGGCTTCTAGTATTTGCACTCCCATCCTAATCTCTGTGCCGCCTGCTACACGGCGCAGGCCCATTTTGGCCAGAGAAACCTCACCTAAACCCTCCGCTCCTAATCTTTCCTCCTTTACTGACCCCCAACTTTCTCCGCCTCCTGCCTGACCCCCAGGGGCACTCCTCTCTCAGGACCCCTCTCTGGTCCCTCTGCGAACCTATTTCACTCAGGTCTCTTCCCTCCAGGAGCCCCCTGCCCTCCCTTCGCAGGATCCTGTTTCTCATTCACCTGCAAATACCATTCTCTCTTTCTCCTCCCCTGCTGGCCAGGGTCTCTCCCTTCTCCACTGTGTTCTTAAACCCCTCATCCGTCACCCTCCACCAGCCATTGGCCTTTATGCTGGTTTGCAGGGCTCCTGACCTCACGGCCCAACCCCGATCTTCTTGCAGGAAGGCCTGGCCCTGTCCTGTCTCTGGCTTCAGCATTTCTGGCCGGATCTGGGTGCAGGGTTCCCCAAGAGCCCCCCTCCTCTTATTCTCAGCCCCTAAACCCCTATCCGAGACCTGTGAACACGGCATTTGAAGTTTTTCATGGTCACGACTAGTAAAAAAAAAAGACTGAGGCTGTCTGTCAGGCACTCATGCAGCAGAAGGTAACTCTCCAAACCCAGGCTCTTGTGGCAGCCCTGAGGCCAGCAGAGCAACAGGGGCAAGGCACAGGAGATGCCCGACCCAAGTCTGGGCCACAGAGAGGAACCGCACCAGGAGCTTGCTTTAAATGTGGCAAGGAGGGTCACCGGTCCCGACAGTGCCCCGCCCCAACTGTAAGCAGCCCGGTCACTGGCAGAGCGATTGCCCCTTTGGGCAACATGCTTTTCCTCAGCACCTCTATGTGGAGGACAAGCCACTCAAATGGGAAGCCAATCCAGCCAGGCAACTGTCTGCAGCCAGTGAGATTTTGCCACATCATATCAACTCGCCTCCACCGTAGACGACCCTTTAAATATCCCCCACGCGGTTTCATCCATGCGACTTCTCTGACCCCTGTCCCCGGGGACCAGAGAACATCGCCCAGGAAGTGTTATACTAAATAAAGCTTTTATTATTCCACATTTTGTGGCTATGCCCTTCCTTCTTCTTCAGTGGGGAAAAATACCTTACAATGGAAGATTTTTACAGATTACTGTCAACTTAAGTAACCAAGTTACCTTAAAATACCCAAATTTATAAAAGTAAATTTATTTATAATCCTAAAAGGTAACATTTAACTCAATTTTTTTTCCAGTAGCCTAATCCAAGTAAAACAAATCTCACAAATTTCAATGGCAGAATACAGTAGTTCTATAAATAGGTTACATCCGGTGATCCTACTCATGCTTCTTATGCCAGGATCAGAATCACTGAAGTTTCCAAGAGCTGAGATCATATTTTACCCATCTTTGTATCTCTAATGCCAAGTGCTCAAGACCTGGTACAGTATGCATAAACTTTCAAAAAGTTATTGAACTTTACTATAAAAATAGAAGATGTAAATAACTAGCTTATCGATTATATAAAATTTTCATTTGAGAAAATAATTTGACAGTTTAAAAAAGTCTATGTTGCATTTCCTTTTAAAAATGTCCAGCCTGGCCTGACCAGCGGTGGCGCAGTGAATAGACCGTCAGTTTGGGATTGGGAGGACCCAGCATCGAGACCCCGAGGTCGCCAGCTTGAGCCCAAGGTCGCTGGCTTCAGCAAGGGGTTGCTCGGTCTGCTGAAGGCCCACGGTAAAGGCACATATGAGAAAGCAATCAATGAACAACTAAGGCGTCGCAACGAAAAACTGATGATTGATGCTTCTCATCTCTCTCCGTTACTGTCAGTCTGACCCTATCTATCCCTCTCTCTGACTCTCTGTCCCTGTAAAAAAAAAAATGTCCAGACTGTGGTGGACAACCTGGATAAAGTGTCAACCTGGAACAGTGAGGTTGCTGGTTCGAAACCTGGGCTTGACTGGTCAAGGCACATATGGGAGTTGATGCTTTCCGCTCCTCCCCATCCTTTATTTCTCTCTTTCTCTCCCCGACCCCTCTAAAATCAATCACTAAAATATTTTTTTTTATTTTATTTGTTTTAGAGAGGAGACACAGAGTGAGAGAGAGAAAGAGAGAAAGGGGGGAGGAGCTGGAAGCATCAACTCCCATATGTGCCTTGACCAGACCAGTGCAGGGTTTTGAACTGGCGACCTCAGTGTTCCCAGGTCGATGCTTTATCCACTGCGCCACCACAGGTCAGGCTAAAATATTTTTTAAAAAAGAAAAAAGCTAGTACAACATAGCTGTATAGCTAGCTGAACTGGTTAGAGCATCATTTGTCAGTTCAATTCCCTGGTCAGGGCACATATAAAAACAGATCCGTATTTCTGTCTGTCTCTCTCTCTCCACCCTCCCCTTCCTCTCTCGCTAAACATATAATAAAAATTAGCCTGATGTACTGAATTGAGCATCAACCTGAGATGCTGAGGACCCAGGTTTGGAAACCCCAGGTTGCTGGCTTGAGCGCTGGGTCTCCAGCCTGAGTCTGGGATCACAGACATGACCTCATGGTCGCTGGCTTGAGCAAGGGGTCACTGGCTCAGCTGGAACCCCCAGTCAAGGCATGCATGAGAAGCAACCAATGAATAAATAAAGTGCTACAACTACGAATTGATGTTTCTCACCTCTCTCCCTTCCTCTCTCTCTCTTGCACACACTAAAAAAAATTTAAATTTTTTAAATTTAAAAAAATGAAATGTCCAGTACATGAACAATTATAGACCTAACAGCATCCAATTACATGCTTAACTTCATTAGCAATTCAGTTCTATGACCTTATCTGACACCTCATACTAAAATTGGGCCTATTTCACCTCTAAAATCTTAAAACTTCAATATACTTTCAGAAAAATCTTCAATCTTCCAGTTCTCTCATTTGTTTTTCTCAACTGTTTTTCCACCTAGATAAATTTCCAATTCTTTGATGGCTCTCCCCATTTCTCCCCAGGCTAGAGATACTCCTTTCCCTCCTTACCCTCCCTTTACTCACTCCCTCCCTCCCTTCCTTCTGCAACCTAAACCATCCCATCAAACACTGTGAGGCAATCTTTAAACTCTCATTACTTTGCCATTCAGTCACAATATTCTGCCAAGTGCTCAATCCTTCCTAATCTCCTTGACAAATATTCCAAATATTCAGCAATTTTCTCAGGTGACCCCCCTTTCTATTTGTTTTTTCCGCTTAGTTTAAACAACATGTCTTGCCTGACCTGTGGTGGCGCAGTGGATAAAGTGTCGACCTGGGAACACTGAGGTCGCCAGTTCAAAACCCTGCACTGGTGTGGTCAAGGCACATATGGGAGTTGATGCTTCCAGCTCCTCCCCCCTTTCTCTCTTTCTCTCTCTCTCTCTCTCACTCTGTGTCTCCTCTCTAAAATGAATAAAATAAAAATAAAATAAATTTTAAACAACATGTCTTGTTGGGATGTCAGGTAGTTTCTGCTACCTAGATCCTTGGAACTAGCGTGGATCCTGTCCCTTTCCAAGTCTGGTAAAATTTCCCATAAATCCAGGGGATACTGCCATCCTTCCAAAACATTACTTTTCTATTTAAGTTCATCAGAGCCCCTCTGTAGACTCTCTATTGCCACCCCAGACAACTGCTCCTAATCTCTGGACCTCAAAAACCAAACCGACAACCAGGCATCTTTAGTGATCATGTCTTTTTGTCTGAACTCTTTATTAGCAGTCATCTCCTGGGATGAAGTTCAATTTCCTGAACACAGCAAACGAGGCCCTCTGACACATAATTTAGTTTAGTGCCTATTAAAGACAAGCCGGAAACAAAATATTAGTTCACCCCCTGCCCATATCTTTGTTGTACATATAATCCTTTGCCATTGCTAACTGACACATTGATAAATAAGTGCTGGGCCAAACCAATTCTCTCTTCCAAGAATCTGAAACTTGGAAGGAAAGATCACAGACTGGGAACTGTGAGAGATGGGATAGCACCCTAAAGCAGTAGTTCTCATGTAAGAGCCATTTTGCCCATGGGGGACATTTAGCAATGTGTGGAGACATTTTTCATTGTCAAGACTATGGGAGTGCTATTGGAATCTACTGGGTGGAGATCAGAAATGTTGCTAAACACTCTACAATGTACAGAGCAGCCATTCACAACAAAGAATTATCTAGTCCAAAATGTCAACCATGCCGAGGTCAAGAACTCTTCTAATGAGGTTCTAGGACCGTGATGGCGAACCGATGAACCTATGACATATCAGCACTGACATGCGTAGCCATTTTCGATGACACGCGGCCGCATACCGAGAAGGACGTTTCATCCTTGGCTCCTGCACGGCCAGGTGCAGTAGCCGAGGATAAAACATTTGCTGTAGTGTAGACACTCTGTGCCGGAGGTTTGTAGGCCAAAACAACAGAACTCTGACACAGAGCGTCTAGTTTTGGGACTTCCGGTTAGGCCATTTTTCTCAAAGTGACACACCACTCAAGATATGCTCGGTTTTTTGGCAAATTTTGGCACACCAAACTCAAAAGATTGCCCATCACTGTTCTAGGAGAGCTGGCTAGTTCTTGTACTTTCCCTTATTCTGTGACTCAACAGCTTTCAGTTATATTTACCTTTATACTTAAGTTAAACAGAGCAGGGTTTTGTTGTTTACAGACAAAATAACCTTCACTGGCACAGTAATCCTAGTTCAGTCATCTGACACACATGTGTACATTTTAAACCAGTTTCTCAACCTCAAACCTATTGACATTTTGACCAAATACTTCTTCACTGTGTGGGAATGGGCTGTGTGCATTGTAGGATGTTTAACAGTGTCCCTGGCCTCTAACCACTAGATTTCAGTACCTTAACTCCCCACCCCTCCTCAAATGTAACAATTAGAAATGTCTCCAGCCTGACCTGTGGTGGCGCAGTGGATAAAGTGTCGACCTGGGAACACTGAGGTCGCCAGTTCAAAACCCTGCACTGGTCTGGTCAAGGCACATATGGGAGTTGATGCTTCCAGCTCCTCCCCTCTTTCTCTCTCTCTCTCTCTCTCACTCTGTGTCTCCTCTCTAAAAATGAATAAAATAAAAATAAAAAGAAATTAAAAACAAATACTTTATAAAAAAAAAAAAAGAAAGAAATGTCTCCAGACATTGCCAAATTTCCCCAGAGGAGCAAAATCACCCCTAGTTGAACATCATTGCTGTGAACAGTACATAGACTCCCCTCAGGTGTGATATATGTCTGTCCTCCCAACTCCCACTCCCCAGTACCTTGTTGTACCCATTACAGTATGCCTTGAGCCAGAGGGGAAGCTGGAGTATTTGTATCTGAATCTTCCCTACCTCTGTACAGGTTCTGGTTTAAATAGGTGTTGTCCTAAAAAATAGGTAAACTACAATAAGATTGGTGGCATAGAATGTTGTCTCAGTTAAAGAAAAAAAAACAACAAAAGAAAACACCAATGTGAGGAAGAGTCAATTAATTGGTGTCATTCATCCATTCATTTGAAAAATAGGTTAGAGCCCTTCTATTTTCCCCCTCTGCTCCTGCTCCAGCATGGATATACACACACACAGTAAAGGATAATGAGGCCTTCTTAAACTGAAAAGTAGCTCCTGCTGATTTCCTTTCTGATACTTGTTATAACTTTTCTTTAGAACTTTCCATTCCCTTTTGAAAAAAAGACACTCCCGCCTGACCAAGCGGTGGCGTGGCACAGTGGATAGAGCATCGGACTGGGATGTGGAGGACCCAGGTTCGAGACCCCGAGGTCGCCAGCTCGAGCGCAGGCTCATCTGGTTTGAGCAAAAGCTCACTCGCTGGCTCCAGCAAGGGGTTGCTTAATCTGCTGAAGGCCCGCGGTTAAGGCACATATGAGAAAGCAATCAATGAACAACTAAGGTGTCGCAACGGATGACTGATGCTTCTCATCTCTCTCCGTTCCTGTCTGTCTGTCCCTATCTATCCCTCTCTCTGACTGACTCTGTCCCTGTAAAAAGATAAATAAATTAAAAAAAAAAAGTTAATGAAAAAAAGACACTCCCAGGAAAGCTTCCAAAGCATATTCTCTGCCAATTACAGTATGAAAGATCAGGGTAATTTCTCCTTCCAAGACTTTCTGTTTCACTTCTCTTAAAATGTAACAACTCCAATCTCCAAACCACCAAATATGCAAATGACCTCCTCTCTCCTTTCCTCCTTCTCCCCCCAACTCACACCTGTCAATTTCAGATCAGCTCCAAGTATATAAACTAATTTTATTAACAATACAAGACATACTTGGGACAGAAAATAAACAATTAGGCAAAAAACAAGTATACAGATTTAAATATCTCAAATAGCTCAGCATTTACTCAAAGCCTATTTCTCAAGCACCTATATCCAGGTAACACTGGTCTCGGTTTTAATCTTATACTTTCACCATATTTCAAACTCAAGGCTCAGAGTAAACATTCTTTCTCCTGGTGGTTCCCTACAGAAAGACCCCCAATTTTCCTAGTCCTTCCCTTCCAGGACACCATAAACCCCACATTTATTCAATGATCCGATTACCCATTGCTTCATAAAAAAAACAGGTAAACTAGAATAAGACTGGTGGCATAGAATGTTGTCTCAGTTAAAGAAAAAAAAAAAAACACCAATGTGAGGGAGAGTCAATTAATTGGTGCCATTCATCCATTCATTCAAAAAATAGGTTAGAGCCCTGGCCGGTTGGCTCAGCAGTAGAACATCAGCCTGACCTGTGGAGGTCCCAGGTTCGATTCCTGGTCAGGGCACACAGGAGAAGTGCCCATCTGCTTCTCCACCTTTCCCCCTCTCATTTCTCTCTGTCTCTCTCTTCCTCTCCCACAGCCAAGGCTCCACTGAAGCAAAGTTGGCATGGGTGCTGAGGATGGTTCCGTGGCCTCCTCCTCAGGCGCTAGAATGGCTCTGGCCAAAAAAAAAAAAAAAGAACACCACCCCAGATGGGCAGAGCATTGCTCCCTGGTGGACATGCCAGGTGGATTCCTGTCGGGCCTATGCAGGAGTCTGTCTCACTGCCCCCCCCCCCCGCCCCGCTTCTAACTTTGGAAAAACACAAAAAGAAAAAAAAATAGGTTAGAGCATCCTCCCAATATTTAAAGGTTGTAGGTTCCATCACAGTTAGAGTACATAGAGGAACAGATGAATGTTTCTCTCTCCCTCCCTCTCTCTCTCTCTCCCTCCCTCTCTCTCTCTCTCCCTAAAACCAGTAATTTTTTTTTTTAATTAGGCCTGACCTGAGGTGGCGCAGTGGACAGAGCGTGGACCTGGGATGCTGAGGTCGCCAATTTGAAACCCTGGGCTTGCCCAGTCAAGGCATATAAAGGAAGCAACTACTATGAGTTGATGCTTCCTGCTTCTTACCCCTCTTTTTTTCTCCTTCCCTCCCTCCCCCTTCTTTCCTTCCTTCCTTCCTTCCTTCCTTTCCTTTCTCTCTCTCTCTCTCTCCTCTTTCTAAAAATCAATAAATAAAATCTAAAAAAACATATTTTTATTTTTTAATTAAAAAAAAAAGAGTTGAGTGTCCATTATGCTAGACTCAAAACAAAACTCCCTGCCATCATGGGATTTACAATCAAGTAGAAAAGACCGACAAACAGCAAATATATATTGAGAGATGAGAATGAATGCTATGAGAAAATTATGATCAGTCAGTAAGGCCCCCTTGGAGAAGGTGCCATGGTTGCATCCACTGGCAGTATGTCATATCTATTACTGAGAGTAATACGTTTGAACTATTTCCTGTTAAACTGTATTTCAAATGATTACATCAATATAGTGACATCTTCACTATTAGATTATTTGTAAAATTAAGCTTGACTCAGATGATTTCAAAAGTTCATTCCTGCTTGAATAACTATTACTTACCTCCTTGTTTCATCTATTATCAGCCTTTAGGTTTATATATAACATAAAAAGATGACAGCAATAGCAGTAAGAGTAACCAAGAATATAAATGTGATATTTTTCAGTCACCTGAGTTGTTTCAAAATATGAAATAATTTAAAAAGTGTTTCAAAATCTTTCTCTGAAAAATACCCTCATTACTAGTTAGAACACAGATATTAGAAATCATACAAATTTTGCATATGTGGGTGTTGTGTATTTTGTGCAGTAAGCCATTACCTCAACTATTAATTTTTAATAGTCCTTTCTCAAGTGTTCTACAAGAGAATTATACTAATGCTTTTAGGCACTCAGTGATTGAATTAACTTTCCTCCTTTGTATCTACATAAAATGGAACTGTGTATTCTCACACTGGGGAGAGTGAGAAACATTCAAATCATTTTCTGTAGGTCTGAATATTCTTGTCATCTAAGCATAAGAAAGACTGAAGGACATTTGATAAGTCAAACCTTTTACCTATATAATAAATTAAAAATAAAGATCAAATCTTCTTCCAAAATAACTATTCGTACGGACCCTGTGTACAATTTTAAAAGAAACATTTTGATGAATGGTAATATTAAGAAATGTATATTCATAAATGCTGCTGTAATTATTACTTTAAAAAAACTGTTACATCTTATTCAATGTTATGAGGAAAATATTTGCCGAATCACGGAAATATTGATTTTTTTCCCCAATATATAACCTGTGATAAGCAACGAACTGTAGAACCAAGAATTGTCACTACTATACAAGTATATCATTATACCCTAATCTTTTCCTACAGTGAGTTAAAACTAATCATTAACTTACAGACAAAAAAGAGAGAGAGACAGAGAGAGAGAGAAAAGGGTCATAACTAAGCGCTTTAGATTCACTGTTAACTTGGAAACAAGATTCTACATTTAGAGAAGCCAGGAGCAAAAAACTGCCAGCTTTACTGAGTCATGTTTCTAACTAAAACCACATTTATGAAATGGAAAGAACGACAAGTCTTGGGTTTAACACCACGGATGTTGACTCTTGTGAATTTTTAAGTCTCGGATTTAAAAAAGCAACTTTTTGTGAGGATGACGTGGGGCTAAGACAACTCGAGAAAAAACTTGCCAAAGCTGGGAACTCTATTTACCTACAATAAATCCTAACTGTGCAAACGGGCACACCCTCCTTTGCACCCGCGTGGGCACGGCGGGGTCAATTCAGAACAGTAACAATGTTATTTCAAGACAAGCCTCTGCCCGAAGAGCCCACGCCGCGCCGGGCGCCCTGGGTTAACGAAACCACTCTGCCCCGAGTGGAGGTGAACACCGAGCTCGGGTCGTCCTCCTCCGAAACCCGGGCACAAGGTGACGCCGAGCCAGCTCGTCTCCGCCGGGGCCGCCCCAGAGGTGCTCCCGAAACGCCCCTAAACGCTCTGCGTGGGGTGGTCCCAGCCCACCGCCTTCCGCGGCCGCCCTTCGCGCCTCTCCATGAGCGGGTCGGGAGCCCCGTCCAGGGGCTCGCTCGTGAGGCCGAGCCCGGCGCCGCCCGCGAAGGGAGAGCCGGGGCCTCTGCAGAGCCATAGAGTCGCCTCCCCACGACTGTCAGTCCCCACCGTTCCTGAGGCCGCAGGTCGGGTGCCGGCCAAGGCAGAGAGGGACTTGCTCCCGCGCCCAAAGCTCTCACTGACCTGGAGAGGTGCTTCAGGATCTGCTTTTTGATGAGCCCGGCCATGGTGCCGAGGCGGGAGGAGCCGCGCGCTCTCTCGGTTCCTCACTGCTTCCTCTCTTCGTGGCCGTCTCCGCTTTGTTCGGGTTAACCCGGCCGAAGGAGAGAAGCCTGAGCACCCACGCCCGGGAGAGACCCGAGGCCCGGGCCGAGGCCACCGCCGCCGCCGAGGACCGGGAGCATCTCGCTCAGACCTCCAAAGCCGCCGCCTGCGCCATCTTGGCTGCAGCATCACCTAACAGACCTGGGGAGGGCGGGGGCGATACGGAATCCCAGGGCGCGAGCGCGGGGAGGGGCGGGGCGACGCAGGGTCCGGGCAGGCGCCGTAGGTATGCTGTTCCGCCACCCTTCTTTTCATCCCGCGGTGTCCTCCGCTGCCCTGATGCTGTTGGGTGCTTTGACTTTCTACACCAAACTTTCTTGTATTTTAGTCCACCTTCCCCACTGTTCCTGTTCCTATCTTCATCTCCGAGTCTCCTACCACATCTTACTTCTCCTTTTCATTTCCTCGGCATTATCTCTGCAAATTTTTCTGCTTGCTTAGCACTGTTTACCTAATCAGCTTTCTTCATATTATTGCCTTCAGTTTCTTTACCTTTACCAAAATATTCTGCTTTTCTGGCTAAATACTACCATGTTTCATCTGGTGATTAGAATACTAAGGAAGTAAAAGTTGACAACGTGCCCTAATAGAGTACAGGACCTGGGAATTAAATGGCCTAAATTCAAGTCTTGGCTCTAATATTTTCTAGCTGTGAACCTGGAGAAAATAATTTCCTTATTTTTTAGCCTCAGTTTAATCCTCTATAAAATGAGTTAATATCAGCCTTACCCACCTCACTAGGTTGTTGTATGTAAAAGTTTTTATATTTTTTGGCCCTGGCCAGTTGGCTCAGTGGTAGAGTGTCAGCCTAGCGTGTGGAAGTCCCAGGTTTGATTCCCGGGTAGGGCACACAGCAAACGCGCCCATCTGCTTCACCTTTCTCTATCTCTTCCCCTCCTGCAGACAAGACTCCACTGGAGCAAGGTCGTCCGTGTCCCGTCCCGTCGTCCCGTCCCCCCCCCAACCCCCGCCCCGCTGAGGATGGTTTCATGGCCTCTGGCCCAGGCACTAGAATGGCTCTGGTTGCAACAGAGCAACCCCCCAGACGGGCAGAGCACCCCCCCACACCTGTGGGCATGGTGGGTGGATCCCAGTTGAGCACATGCAGGAGTCTTTGTATCCCCACTTCTCACTTAAGAAAAATACAAAAACAAAAAAATTTCTTAGATCTTTAATGGATGTAAAGAAATAAAGATGTAAGTTTTCACTTGAAAATTTCCGTTAAAAGGAAGGAATTGTTAAAATAGTAGAGAGAACTGTTATAGCTCTGTGGCTCCAACCCACCCAGCCCCAAACCAAGATTTTTCTAAGGTAAAAATGACCATCCAGTAATGTCTAAAAGAGGAAAAGAAGTTACACTACCTCTGAGGATATATCAGGAATATGTGTGGGTATGTGTAGGGGAGAAGGGGTAGTGTTCACATAGTACAACCCCTGTGCCTATATGAAGAAGGAAAAGAAGATATATTATGTGTTGACTATTTACTCACTTAATATTTACCATGTACTATAAAACAGGCATTATTCAAATACCTAGAAATGTCTAAATAAAAACTAACATGTTCCTGCCAAAAAAAGTGAACAGCCTAGTGTGGAAGTGTTGGGCAGATAAAATATATTATGCTCACTTTGTTAAAGATGGCACTGCCCACGTGCAAGTTTTTTTTTTTTAATTTTTTTTTTTTATTCATTTTAGAGAGGAGACACAGAGTGAGAGAGAGAGAGAGAGAAAGAGAGAGAAAGGGGGGAGGAGCTGGAAGCTCAACTCCCACATGTGCCTTGACCAGACCAGTGCAGGGTTTTGAACTGGCGACCTCAGTGTTCCCAGGTCGACGCTTTATCTACTGCGCCACCACAGGTCAGGCAACACATGCAAGTTTTAAGAGTAAGCTTTTCCCCACACCCTTGACTGATTGGATGATGTGGGGTGGTGCATTCTCATGAGGATCCTCCCATTATGCCTCAGATTAGTGACTTTGTATTAGCGACTTCCTTGTTTGTAGATTGGATTAAAGGTTTGGATTTCTACACTATAAAGTGGGAGAGACCAGGAGCTTGCTCTCTCTCAGTTCCTGAGGTTAGCAAAGAAGAGAAGCCGCCAAGATGGTGGAGTCCTAAGAGAGAAGCCAGTTTGAGCAGAGTTTGTGCTGGAGAAGGAAATGGGGAACAGAGGTGAATAAATCTGATGAGCTAGAAACGTTTGATTCTAGGAAACTTGGATAAGTCAGTAGCTTTGTGAGCACTGACTGAGTGGGTTTTGGAGCCCAGTGTGTTTTTGCTTGCCCGCCTGCCGGGTGCAAGCTAGAATTAAAGCTGATGGTTCACCAGTTCTTGGCTCTGTTGTTTCATTACCTACTGTCTGAATCTAATGCAAACCTGTACTGGCCAGGTAGCTGTGATGGTGGCCTTGGCCACTGGCCTTACAGGAAGGTAAATTGCTAGTGCTAAAACCTTGAGCTATGTCATCAGACTGGTTCAAATGCTGGCTCAGCCACTTGGTAGCTGTGTAAACTTGGGCAAGTGATTTCTATCTCTCAGCCACAGTTACCACATATGACTATTGAAGTAATTATATCTAGTTCAGAATTTTGTGAGAATTAAATAAGATTATGCATGTAAAGTGACTGTCTAGCATATGTCAAGCTCTCAATAAATCCTATTATCATTAGCATAATTGAAAACAGAAACAAAATACTATGAAAACACAGAGAAGAAAGTGATTCATTTCTATCTGGTTAAGTCAGAAACAGATTTACAGTGGACATATTTCAAAGATGAGAATGTCAGCTTAAAGTGTTAAAAGACCTGACTCTGAAATCAAAGTTTTGCATTTGAAACCTAGCCCTGTAGATTTTTAGGTGTGTGATCATAGCAAAAGTATGTGATCAAAGGAAAGATTGTGATTTTTTTCCCTATGTGATCATAGGAAAAGAATCTCTGAGCCTCATGTTGCTATTTACCTTCATGAGGACTAACCAAAGTAATGAAGTTAAAGTACTTAGACAATCCCAGATACAATGGAATGGTAGCTGTTATTATTAATTCACTAGGCAGGGAAAGATGTTTCAGACAGGTGAAACACAGTTATGGAAAAAAGTTCAAAGTTTGTGGCTTCTAAATGGCAAGTGTGTTAATGTTTTGGCTGGAATAAAATCTATATTCCTTGTCAAAGTAATAAGTATCAATAAACCTCACAGGTTAATAATTGTAGTTATAGTAAATTTTTTTTGTTGAGAAAATACATGGTTATAATTTAAATTTTACTCTCTCTGAATTGAGAGACTATGTCACAAAACCACTGTAAATTCTGAATTTTAAATTAATTTACATTTTTGTTAATTACTATTTAGCTATCAACTTTTCAAAAAGTTAAAACAATGACTGTCATACAAATATAAAATTGTAAGGCCAGTAGCCATGGCCACCAGCTGCCTGGCCCATGCAGGTTCGCATTTGATGCGGACAGATGGTAATGAAACAACAGAGCCAAGAACTGGTGAGCCATTACCTTTAATCCTAGCTCGCACCCGGTGGGTGAGAAAATACACACAGAGGGAAAATATTTCCCTTTCTATTCAGGGCTCTCAAAGCCACTGACTTATCCAAGTATTCCTAGAATCAAAGATTTCTACCTCACCAGCCTTATTCACCTCTGTTCCCCATCTCCTTCTCTCTGCACAAATTGTCTTCTCCTTCAGCACTCTGCCATCTTGGCTGCCTCTCCTCTGCAATGCTGGTGACAGCATCTGAGAGAGCCTCCTACATCATCTGCCTTATCTTATAGTGTAGAAATTAAAGCCTTTAAGCCAATATACAAACAAGGAAGTCTCTGATACAAAGCCACTTATCTGAGGCATAAATGGGATTCCTTATAAGAGTGTACCACCACACATCATTTAACAGTCAAGGATGTGGTGAAAAGCTAAGTGTTGAAAAGATTTTAGTATTAAAATGTGGAAAAGGCTTAGTCTTAAAACTAACTAAGCCTTAGGGTTTAAGGAGTTGGTAGCTTACAGCCTGTCTCCCACACCCAATGCAAACTATAAGCAAGCAAACGTATGAATCATATTTACAAACTTATTTGACTAACAACAATGAAAATGCATCAAAACTTTCCTAACTCGCCTGACCAGGAAGCACAGTGGAAAGAGTGTTGGACTGGGATGCAAAAGACCCAGGTTCGAGACCCTGAGGTTGCCAGCTTGAGCGCGGGCCCATCTGGCTTGAGTAAAAGCTCACCAGCTTGGACCTAAGGTCGCTGGCTCCAGCAAAGGGTGGCTTGGTCTGCTGAAGGCCTGTGGTTAAGGCACATGTGAGAAAGCAATCAATGAAAAACTAAGGTGTTGCAATGGCAACAAAAAACTAATGATTGATGCTTCTCACCTCTCTCCGTTCCTGTCTGTCTGTCCCTATCTATCCCTCTCTCTCTCTGTCCCTGTAAAAAAAAAAAAAACTTTCTGTAAAGCCAGTAGCCAAGGTCACCATCACAGCCGCCTGACTCATGCAGGTTTGCATTAGATTCGGACAGTCGGTAATGAAACAATGGAGCCAAGAACTGGTGAACCATCAGCTTTAATTCTAGCTTGCACCCGGTGGGCAAGTAAAAACATACACTGGGCTCCAAAACCCACTCATTCAGTGCTCACAAAGCTATTGACTTATCCTAGTTTCCTAGAATCAAAGGTTTCTAGCTCACCAGACTTATTCACCTCTGTTTCCCATCTCCTTCTCTCTGCACTAACTCTGCACAAACTGGCTTCTCCCTCAGCATTCCACCATCTTGGCTTCTTCTCCTGGTCTGCTCCACGTGGCCTATCTCTGCTCTCCTCTCTACTGCTAATCTCAGGAACCCAGAGAGAGCAAGCTCCTGATCAGCCCCACTTTATAGCTTAGATTCAAAATCTTAATCCAATCTACAAACAAGGAAATCTCTGATACAAAGCCACTTATCTGAGGCATAATGCGAGGATTCCTCATGAGAGTGCACCACCCCACATCATCCAATCAGTCAATGGTGTGGGGAAAAGCTTACTCTTAAAACTTGCAAGTGGGCACCTGACCAGGCGGTGGCGCAGTGGATAGAGCGTCGGACTGGGATGCGGAAGACCCAGGTTCGAGACCCGGAGCTCTCCAGCTTGAGTGCAGGCCCATCTGGCTTGAGTAAAAGCTTGTCAGCTTGGACCCAAGGTCGCTGGCTCCAACAAGGGGTTGCTCAGTCTTCTGAAGGTGACCCATGGTCAAGGCATATGTGAGAAAGCAATCAATGAACAACTAAGGTGTTGCGACAACAAAAAACTAATGATTGATGCTTCTCACCTCTCTCCATTTCTGTCTGTCTATCCCTCTCTCTGACTTTCTCTCTGTCCCTGTAAAAAAAAAAAAAAAAAAAAAAAACTTCTAAAAAAACCCACAAAACTTGCACGTGGGCAGCGCCATCTTTAACAAAGTGAGCATAATATATTTTATCTGCCCAACACTTTCCTAACTTAAATTACTTAAAAACCAACAAGATAGGGTATAAAGCTATTCACTTATTACTATGACAAGTAAATATGTGGTACATGTTCATTACAGAGTTACAAGAGAATTATGTTTTTAACTGTTACAAAATTACACATTGCCAGAGTAAATATTTGAGAAGTTTTATTTGCATGCTTGAGATTAGTTGTGATAAAACCTGGGGGGAAAGAGAGAGTGTGTAGTGTGGAGGTAAACAAAGTCTGAGTTTTTACCAAACAGTCTGTACTGAAGCTGAGTCATAGAGTCCATATGAACCAATTGTGTGCATCTCTTAAAGACTCTGTGATCAGTGTTTGGTGACTTTGGGATAGCTTGAGATCATTCATTTGTGAGAGTATTTGTCCTACAGACAGTGGTAAAAACTATAAATCAGGGCTTTATTTCCTGGGGATCTGGTTGTTAAACATTTACCAGCATACAGTGTAAGAAGGGTTGAAGGACGACGATATTGCAACTGTGTGTACATTATTGCATAGGCAATGTCAAGCCATGCAAGATGTCTATGGAGAGTGAATTTCGGGAGGATGATCAGATTTCTGCTTTGGAAAATACTTGCTAATAATTATACTGGTAGTACTGCAGAAAAATTATAATGTGAAGAGAATGGAGGCAGGAAGGGCCTTGAGGAGGCAGTGGCATTATTTCAGGTTAGAGATAAGGCAATATCAGTGGAGATAAAATAAGGTCATGGACAGATTCCCGAGATTAGGTCAAGGATCAGAGTTGAAGGTAGCTGAGGTTTCTAGTTTGGGGCATTGTGTGGATCTTGGGGTACATCACTGATTGAGATAAAAAATATAAGTGGAATAAGCAGAATTGGAGATAAGATTCAGTTTTGGTTTTGTTGTCTTTAAGATTATTTCAGGATATCTGGGTGGAATTTAGGTTAGAGTTGGGGGTGAAATTGTGCTTTAGAATTTATGAGCATTTCATGATAGCTGAAGCCAAGAACAAAAATGATACTAACCAAGAAGCATGTAAAGGAAACCAAACAAAAGGGCTGATAATCAAGAGAGACAGGATTGAAAGAATGTATTTTAAAAGATAAGATATGAATAGGAATGATGGCTGCTCTATGATGTAAGACTTATAAAATATTATTTATGTGTTTGTAGTAAGGTATTGTAAAGCCAGGGGCCAAGGCCACTATCAGAGCCGCCTGACCCATGCAGGTTCACATTAGATTCGGACAGTCGGTAATGAAACAACAAAGCCAAGAACTGGTGAGCCATCAGCTTTAATCCTAGCATGCACCCAGCGGGCAAGCAAAAACACACACTGGGCTCCAAAACCCACACATTCAGTGCTCACAAAGATACTGACTTATCCGAGTTTCCTAAAATCAAAGGTTTCTAGCTCACCAAACTTACTCACTTCTGTTCCCAATCTTCTGCAGCACAAACTATGCACAAACTGGCTTCTCCCTCAGCACTCTGCCATCTTGGCTGCTTCTCCTGGCCTCCACGTGGCCTTAATCTGCTCTCCTCTCTAATACCTCAGGAACCAAGAGAGAGTAAACTGCTGGTCTGTCCCACTTTATATTATAGAAATCCAAACCCTTAATCCAATCTACAAACAAGAAAGTCTCTGATACAAAGTCACCCATCTGAGGCATAATGGGATTCCTCAGGAGAGTGCACCACCCTACATCATCCAATCAGTCAAGGGTGTGGGGAAGAGCTTACTCTTAAACTAAGCCTTAGGCTATAACCACCCAGCCTGCCCACAGCCTGTTCTAGAACACACATTAATATCAACGAACTTCCATGTGGGCAGTGCCATCTTTAACCAAGTGAGCATAATATATTTTATCTGCCCAACAATCCACCCTTATGCTCACTTTACTACCCACAATCTACACGACCGGCATTCTTATACAAGGAAATTAAGTACATTACACAAATTACAGTAATAGCACAAATCGTACAATTTCAACAATTTCAAAGATACATTTCACCAGTCTCTGAGCACTTTGCCAAAAGCGCAAAATGTCCGCGGCCTTTTCTCTAGCCATGGGAAAAGCTTCCCAGGGCAGGAGGGCTGTCAGCAAAGCCATCCCCACCCCCATCAGGGTATTTTCCATTGTCCAAAATCCGTAAGTCCATTCAACAAAGGAGCTTGTGCCCATCTGGTCATAGTCCAGGAAATCAGTCCACACACATAGGGCTTTAGCCTCCCCACTCATTCCTGCCATCATGGCAAGTCTCACACTGTCCTAAAGAAAAGCATGTGGCAATGGCAGTCAGCATTTCCATCTCTGCTCTGGGGAGCATGATGGCATCCACCCCTATGTCCCAAAATCACAGACCTACCAGGAGCATAGATACTCCTTGCTGCTGGGCTCTCACCTTCTGTAGACTGTGGATTGCAACTCCAGCTTTATTCTCCTCATCCTCCAAAGAGGAACTGAAAACACCAGCTCCTGCTGCTGGGCTTGATCTCCGGGCCACCGCTGCCTTCTGCTCAGCAGGCCTTGCAGCTCCAACCCCGGCCTCAGCCCTGGTCCTGGCCTCAGCTCCAGCCCCAGCCTCAGGCCCGGCCTCATGCCACTGCTGGCTCTCCACAACATCCAGGGCAATCTCCAACTCACGAACCTGTGATTCCTTCTCCAGCATCTGCTCCATTTCCAGGCGAATCTCGCAAACTTGGTCAGCCTCCTCCTCCAGCGCTTCCTTCAGCTCCAGGGTCAGCATCTGTTTCTCCCACATTTCCTCCAGCTCCTTCCACTGCTCGGTTTGCAGGTCCTGGGCAGCCTCTTTCATAGAGCTCTCAGTTTCCTCACATATGGCTGTAAAAGTCAGCCAGCCTACAGTTCCCCAAAACACAGCTATGGGAAACCAAAACAGCAACCAGTCCTCTACTCCACCGCTCAGAGGTGGTGGCGGCTCCATGTCGATCTGTATGGAATCCTGCCACAGACTACGCCAAATGTAAAGCCAGTAGTCATGGCCAGCATCACAGCAGCCTGACCCATGCAGGTTCACATTAGATTCGAACAGTCGGTAATGAAACACAGGAGCCACGAACTGGTGAGCCATCAGCTTTAATCCTAGCTTGCACCCGGCGGGCAAGCAAAAACACACACTGGGCTCCAAAACCCACACATTCAGTGCTCACAAAGCTACTGACTTATCTGAGTTTCCTAGAATCAAAGGTTTCTAGCTCACCAGACTTATTCACCTCTGTTTCCCATCTCCTCCTGCACAAACTCTTAACAAACTGGCTTCTTCCTCAGCATGCTGCCATCTTGGCTACTTCTCCTCCACATGGCCTTAATCTGTTCTCCTCTCTAATACCTCAGGAACCAAGAACCAAGAGAGAGAGATCAAGCTACTGGTCTCTCCCACTTTATAGCATAGACTCAAAACCTTTAATCCAATTATACAAACAAGGAAGTCTCTGTATAATGGGATTCCTCAGGAGAGTGCACCACCTTACATCATCCTATCAGTCAAGGGTGTGGGGAAGACCTTACTCTTAAACTAAGCCTTAGGCTATAACCACCCAGCCTTCCCACAGCCTGTTCTAGAACACACATTAATATCAACGAACTTCCATGTGGGCAGCGCCATCTTTAACCAAGTGAGCATAATATATTTTATCTGCCCAACACCTGCATTAGCCAAACGACTGTGATGGTGGCCCTGGCTACTGGCTTTATAAGCACTCCTCCATCTTGGCTGCTTCTCCTCTCCTCCACGTGGCCTTTCTCTGCTCTCCTCCTGCATGGGCTCCTCTGCCCCATTTTATAGTATAGAAATCAAAACCTGCCTGACCAGGCTGTGGCGCGGTGGATAGGGCGTCGGACTGGGATGCGAAAGACCCAGGTTCGAGACCCCGAGCTTGCCAGCTTGAGCGCAGGCCCATCTGGCATGAGCAAAAGCTCTTCAGCTTGGACCCAAGGTCCCTGGCTCCAGCAACGGGTTGCTCCGTTGGCTGAAGGCCCACGGTCAAGGCACATGTGAGAAAGCAATCAATGAACAACTATGGTGTTGCAAGGGCAACGAGAAACTAATGATTGATGCTTCTCACCTCTCTCCCTTCCTGTCTGTCTGTCCCTATCTATCCCTCTCTCTGACTCTCTCTCTGTCTCTGTAAAAAAAAAAAAAAAAAAGAAAGAAATCAAAACCTTTAACCCAATATACAAACAAGGAAGTCTCTGATACAAAGTCACTTATCTGAGGCAAAATGGGATTCCTCAGGAGAGTGCACCACCCCACATCATGCAACAGTCAAGGGTGTGGGCAAAAGCTTCGTTTTAATACTAAGCCTTAGGCTATAACGACCCTGCCTGCTTACAGCCTGCCTCCCACACACAATGCAAACAATAAGCGAGCAAACATGTATATCATATTTACAAACTTATTTGACCACCAGATACCAATGGAATCAATTGAGGGCTTGATTTCAAAGAGTTTGCCATCTATGCAAGTTAATAGAGAATGAACATGTTAAAAGGATGATTATGATGATGGATTATGACGATGGTGGTGGTAATCACTACCAGGTACTTGACTTTTACCATTTATTCTTCATAAAACAATTCTGCAGGTAGTGTTATTAATATTATTCCATTATACTGATGAAGAAATAAACGGATATAGAGAAGTTAACTATTCTGTTCCAGCCATCTAGTGGCAGAGCCAGTATTTGATCTAGCAGTTTGATTCAGAGACTGCACTGTTTACCATCTCTTTGATAGCAGTAATAGTGCCTAATTCAGAAATTGTAAAGATTGAATTAGTTAACACGTATAAAGCTCTTAGAACAGCTTACCAACATTCATTCGGAGCTGTGTATTAATCATTATAATTTTCATTGCCCATGGTTACACAGCTAGCTATTTTGTGGCTGGGTCTGAATTTCAATTCAAATTTCATTTTCCTAACAATTATGATATACAGGAGTTAACCAAGAACATTATAGGGACACATACAAGACGCACCTAATTTTAGGAAGGGAAAGGAGACTGTGTCAAATGTCCAACAGATATTTTATTTAAATGTTTTTAAGTTTATTGATTAGAGCAGGGATCCCCAAACTTCTTACACAGAGGGACAGTTCACTGTCTCTCAGACCATTGGAGGGCCAGACTATAAAAAAAAACTATGAACAAATCTCTATGCACACTGCACATATCTTATTTTAAAGTAAAGAAACAAAACAGGAACAAATACAATATTTAAAATAAAGAACAAGTAATAAAATAAAATAAAATAAAGAACAAGTAAATTTAAATCAACAAACTGACCAGTATTTCAATGGGAACT
The DNA here is from genome assembly GCA_037038555.1 of Rhynchonycteris naso. Taxonomy (NCBI): domain Eukaryota; kingdom Metazoa; phylum Chordata; class Mammalia; order Chiroptera; family Emballonuridae; genus Rhynchonycteris; species Rhynchonycteris naso. Next base: position 87,705,433 of record CM073000.1, read on the forward strand.
ATGGGTGTGGATGCATCCTGTGCTCCTCTCACTGACCACCAATGAAAGAGGTGCCCCTTCCAGAAGTGAGGGGGGGGGTGGGGGGTGGGGGGGGTGGGGGGTGGGGGGGGTGGGGGGGTGGGGGGGTGGGGGGGTGGGGGGGTGGGGGGGTGGAATAAATGACCTCAGAGGGGCCGCATGCAGCCCGCCGGCCATAATTTGGGGACCCCTGGATTAGAGGGAGAGAGAGGCATCAATGTTGTTTAATTTATTTATGCACTCATCGGTTGATTCTTTTATGTGCCCTGTCTGGGGATGGAACCTGCAACCTTCGCGTATCTGAACAATGTCTAACCAACTGAGCTAAGATGCCAGGGCCAAGAATTTTTTTAGATAAGAAAATTACAGAGCTCTGTCCTGAAGAACAAGTAGACAGGGTAAGTATGAGTGAGTATAAAAGGAAGGCGCTTGACGAAACAGCATATTTGTAATTTAGGGTAGTTGGATCCTACAGAAGGATGAGCAATGGCGGGGAATGAGGCTGAGGAGACCTTATGTCCTATATTATGCTCAGCATGGTTTTGCATTTTATTCTACATAATTTTTACTGTCTGAAGAATACTGTCCAAACACACACACACACACACACACACACACCCTACACACACAGCTGGTTCGCTTCAGGGACTAGAAGGAAGTTACAGTAGCGAGTCAAACTGTGAAGTAAAGAGAAAATTCGAAGTGGGCGAAAGCAGTTAGCAGTATCCACTTTTGAATCTTGCCACATCATAAATGGGTTGGACTAGAACGCACGTGCTGAGAGGCTGGGCTTCTCTGGCTTCCTGGCGTCCTCCGCTGTTAAGGGAGACCGGAAGCGCGTGGTTAAGCTCCACCCAAGAAAACCATAGAGTGCAGGAAGAAAACGTGAGAAGAAGGGTCGAAAAGGGATAGTAACCGCTACGTTTTCCGTGCTAAAATGACGACGTTAGTGTTGGATAACGGAGCCTACAACGCCAAAATCGGTTACAGCCACGAAAGTGTCTCGTAAGTGTTCGTTTTCTCCGAGGGGACAAGGCGTAGACGCCTAGCAGTTTCGCACACTGGACTGCGCTTCATTTTTGGGACGTCAGTAAAAGGCCTTCGCCAGGGTTGTGGGTCAGATCCCTGGTTGGGGCACATATGGGAGTCAACTAATGAATGTATAAATAAGTGGAACAACAATCAGTGTTTCTGTCTCTTAAATCAATAAATGGAAAAGGGTGTTGGGGAAAGTAGAAGGACGTAAAGGAGGGAATAGATGGTGATGGAAGGATACTTGGGGTACTGAACGTAGGGTGCAATGTACAGGTGATGTATCATGGAATGGTACACCTGAAACCTATGAAACTTTATTAACCAGTGTCACCGCAATAAATAAATAAATGGCTAGTCCCCCCCCCCAGGGGTGGACTTAACCTGAGCCAGTGAGCCAGAGGTATGCTTTGGTTGAAGCTAGGTCAGGGGTCCCCAAATTATAGCCTGGGCGCATGCGGGGGCCCCCCCTACTTCGGAAGGGGCACCTCTTTCATTGGTGGTCAGTGAGAGGAGCACAGGATGCATCCATACCCATAGTTTCCATTGAAATACTGGTCAGTGTGTATTTAAATTTACTTGTTCTTTATTTTAAATATTGTATTTGTTCCTGTTTTGTTTCTTTACTTTAAAATAAGATATGTGCAGTGTGCATAGGGATTTGTTCATAGTTTTTTTTTTTATAGTCTGGCCCTCCAACGGTCTGAGGAACATTGTACTGGCCCTGTGTAAAAAGTTTGGGGACCCCTGAGCTAGATAGTTGTAAACTGGGATTTTGGTGTTAATTTTGGGCTCTGTGGTCCGGAAATGGCCTGTATAGTTTAGTTTTGGAACTGGAAATTGCTAAGTAAAATACTGCTCACAAAAATTAGGGGATTTTTAAAAATGAATATGAAGCGATTAACAAAATGCATGTTTTTTTAAATATAAAATAAGAGCATCAGAAAAGCAAAGTACAAGTCAAAGTTTTATGATTTTGCAAATGAGATGGAAAACCAACTTTTATTTTATTGATGAAAATGTACTATAAGGGTGAAAGTACTGTAGTGTCTGTATGGTCCCTGATCCCCTAAGTTTTGTAAGCAGTAGGTTCCTAGAGAAGCGATTTGGGACTGGGGGGTGTGCAGAGCAGGGGCATACCCAAAGTTCATGAATCTTCAGGAGTTGTTTGTAACGTTTTGTGTGTAGATACATTTTCTTAGAGACGCAATTATAGCTTTCTTCATACCCTCAGATGGTTTCATAACCTTCCTTCTTCCTGACCCCCTCTCCTTCCCCAAGTGTAAAAAGATACTGTCATAGTGGCTGGAGAATTTGAAAGTTTGTGTCTATGAATTTGAAAGTTTGTGTCTATACCAGTGGTTCTTAACCTTTTTTGAGGTACCGAACCCACCAGTTTCATATACACATTCACCAAACCCTTCTTTAGTGATAAATAAAATATGATTTTTTTTCCAAATTCAAGACATATGTATATGTTTTTTTACTGGTGCACAAAATGAGCCGTGCATGAACATCACCTTGCTCAAAGAACAAAACCAACAAAGTTCATGAACTCACAACAAATTATGGTATTACTTTATTCTGGCTTCAGTGGCAGAGGCTTCTCCGAACTCCTGAGACCGACTCATCGAACCCCTAGGATTCGATAGAACCCAGGTTAAGAACCACTGGTCTAAACCCTTCAAAGTACTCATTGGCTGACCTGGTTGATTAGAGTCAATTAATGAAATGCTACCATAGCATTCATAAAATATACATTTTGCATAAAGAATAAGCAAATTTAAAGCACGCTTTTCTTCTGTCATATTCACAGAGGATTATTTTCTTTTCCTTCCTTACGTTTTCCTTCTCTTTTTTTAAGAAGACTATCAAACCTCTTAGAAATATAAATTGTTAGTCTTCTGGAAAACGTAGCAATATGTATCATTGTTTTTATCCTTTGACATAGCAATTCTGTTATTAGTTACCTAAGAAATAAATTAGAGATGTTGATAAGCATAATTACAGATGCTCTGAATTATTTATAAACTTTGTGTATGGTAGCAAAAAAAAAAAGTACTAAATAATCAAGACTGCCAAATTGATTAAATTGTATAATTGTGCATCTGAAACCTGTATAATTTTGTTATCAATGTCATCTCAATAAATTCAGTTAACAAATTTTAAAAATTCTAATACACCCATAAGATTGACTACAATGCAGGTGTGTGTGTGTGTGTGTGTGTGTGTGTGTGTGTGTGTGTGTGACAGGGACAGAGAGAGAGGGGCGGGACAGATAGGAACAGACAGACAGGAAGGGAGAGAGAAGAGAAGCATCAATTCTTTATTGCGTCACCTTAGCTGTTCATTGATTGTTTTCTCATATGTGCCTTGATGGGGGGGTGGGCTATAGCAAACTGAGACTGAGTAACCCTTTGTTCGAGCCAGGGACCTTGGGCTCAAGCTGGTGAGCCTTCCTCAAACCAGATGAGCCCATGCTAAAGCTAGTGAGCCTTCCTCAAACCAGATGAGCCCACGCTAAAGCTAGTGATCTCGGGGTTTTGAACCTGGGTCTTCTGCATCCCAATCTGATGCTCTGTTCACTGCACCACCGCCTGGTCAGGCCAATGCAGCTTTTAAAGATCATTGTATTTAAACAAAGAGAAAAATGTACATGTGTGTTTGATTGACAGTGATTCTAGTTTGTCTTCCTAAACATTGTAAGCTCATGGTGAAATGCAACCACATTTAAAGCTACTTTCTACTTCTGTATTTCTATAGCATCTTGCTGATTGAAAATCTTTGACTTCATGGAAACTCAATTTTATGGCCAGAATTTTGAACTTGTAACTCTTTTACCAGAATGTTAATAACAATTTACAAATTAAAGCCAGAAATATCAGGAACCTTACCTAGGTCCCGTTTTCATCTTTGTGGTGGCAGAACCAACACCAACCTGTAAGGATTTCCTGAGGATTATTTGGGAAAGAAAAAGGGTCCAGTATAGAACCCGGTATATACTAGAACCATAAAAAAAGACATTTAAAAAAATTATTTGAAGGCAATGAGAAACACTGGTTTGGGATAGTTTTTGGCATCCACGGTGGAAGTTAAGTAAATGAATTTGTAGTAACTATTTAAGGAATAATTATATTAATTGAGTCTTTGTTTATAGGGTTATTCCTAACTGTCAGTTCAGGTCAAAAACAGCACGTCTTAAAACCTTTACAGCTAACCAAATAGATGAAATAAAGGACCCTTCTGGACTTTTTTACATCCTTCCTTTTCAGAAGGTAATTCAATTATATGTAATTTCTAGCATTATGGACCTAATTTTAAAGGTAATTTTAAAATGTATATGTAAGATTTTGTATGTATGGAAATATTTTTAGATATCTTAGAAAAAGTCACTTAAATTTTCAATAAGATCTTATTAAAACCAAAACTTGAAATTGTCTTGTAAAAAGTAAATGACCATGATTTAATTACTGATTGTGGTTATGGGTACTAAATTTTACTTCTTTATGTTAAAGCAAATGAGATAAAGAAAAATATTTTAAATATATAAATGAGATGAACACATTAAAGAAAATAAGTGGAGAAGCATGTATACACCTTGATATATTTTTTGAATCCTTGAAATTTTGGTTATTATTAATTTGTAATTTTTGAACTTTTAAAAGGAAAATAATATAATTAATTTGAAATTCAAACAGCAGTAGATTGATGAAGGTAACCATAAAGAGATAGCAGTGATTTAGAATATATTAATCTGCTTTTAAAAAACTTGTTCAAATATTTTTGATGATTAAATTTTTTTAAAAACATTTTTAGGGTTACTTGGTGAATTGGGATGTTCAAAGACAAGTTTGGGATTATCTTTTTGGAAAAGAAATGTATCAGGTAACAAATTAGAGTATGTATTCAAATTTATTTTCATGTACTATTCAAATAAAAATTAAAGCTTATATTTTAAGATTTATAAACTTTTGAATATGTTTCATATATATATATGTTAATATTCTTTGCCTAGCTTTGATTTTCTAAATATTAAATATGTGCAAGTGAATAGAATTTCTACATTGAAGTGTAATTTGAGGTTGAGAAGAATTAGTCCGTATGAAACTTAAGCTTAAAATTTTTTTTCATGCCTGACCTGTGGTGGCGCAGTGGATAAAGCGTCAACCTGGAATGCTGTGGTCGCCGGTTCGAAACCCTGGGCTTGCCGGGTCAAGGCACATATGGGAGTTGATTCTTCCTGCTCTTCCCCTTTCTCTTTCTCTGTACCTCTCTCTCATTTCTAAAATGAATAAATAAAGTCTTAAAAATATTTTAAAAAAATTCTTCAGATTTCTACTATTATTAGACCAATTCAGTATCTTATTTTTATTTTCACAATAAAATATTATTTCTATATATCTGAATTTGTGAATACTACAATGTGAGAAATTTGGGGTGTTAATGTCATGTGATTTTAAGTATACAGTGAAAATGTTCAAATTTTAATACTGCTTAAGAATGTGTGACTAGCCTGACTGGGCAGTGGTGCAGTGGATAGAGTGTCGGACTGGGATGCGGAAGACCCAGGTTCGAGACCCCGAGCTCGCCAGCTTGAGAGCGGGCCCATCTGGCTTGAGAAAAAGCTCGTCAGCTTGGACCCAAGGTCGCTGGCTCCACCAAGGGGTGGCTCGGTCTGCTGAAGGCCCTCAGTCAAGGCACATGTGAGAAAGCAATCAATGAACAACTAAGGTGTTGTGATGGCAACGAAAAACTAATGATTGATGCTTCTCACATCTCTCCATTCCTGTCTGTCTGTCCCTATCTATCCCTCTCTCTGACTCACTCTCTGTCCCTGTAAAAAAAAAAAAAAGAAAAAGTGTATGACTAACCTCTGGTGGAGCAGTGGATAGAGTACCGATTCCCATGCCTGTCCCTACTTTCTCTCTCTCTCCCTCTCTAAAATGAATAAATAAAATCTTAAAATAATTTTTAAATAGTATCTACTTTGTAACATTGTTAAGAATATTAAATATAATAATTTAAAAAAAGAATGCTGGAGTTATGTAAACATTAAATATTCTCAAGTTTCTCGCCTTTTATCTTTTTTTTTTTTTTTTTTTAACAGAGAGAGGGATAGATAGGGACAGACAGGAACGGAGAGAGATGAGAAGCATCAATCATTAGTTTTTCATTTTGACACCTTAGTTGCTCATTGATTGCTTTCTCATATATGCCTTGACCAAGGGCCTTCAGCATACTGAGTAACCCCTTGCTCCAGGCAGCGACCTTGGACTGAAGCTGGTGAGCTTTTGCTCAAACTAGATGAGCCTAAACTCAAGCTGGAGACCTCAGGGTCTCTAACCTGGGCCCCTCCACATCCCAGTCCGATGCTCTATCCACTGCGCCACCTCCTGGTCAAGCTGGCCTTTTATCTTTTAAAAGCAAAATAACAACAGCCCCAATGCTTGTAGTTATATTATTCATTACTTTTGCATAATTATCTTGGAACAATTTGATAGTACCATTTTATCAATACTACTATTAAGACAATTAAAACTGAAAAATAGTTAAAGAACATGAATTCTGTAACCACACTTCCTGTGTTCATATCCTAGCTATGTCACTAAATAGTTATATGAACCTTGTAACTTACTCAGTTTGCTTACCTATTTGTGTGCCTTAGTTTGCTTATGTGCCTCTATTTTCTCACCTATTAAATGGATATAATAAGACCTGTCTTCTAGGATTTTTATGAGAATAAAATAAGTTTATTTATGTAAAACATGTGTTTATAGTTATAACCATGTAGTTATAAAACTTTGGATTTTTCTTCTCTCAGGTTGAGTTTTTAGATACTAATATTATCATCACAGAACCATATTTTAACTTCACTTCAATTCAAGAATCAATGAATGAAATCCTATTTGAAGAATACCAGTTCCAAGCAGTATTAAGAGTAAATGGTGAGTTAAAGTTTTGGTTGAAATTGAGTTATGTGGCAATGGATGTGAATCAGATAAAGAAATACTTAAAATCCAAGACTATTGGGTAACATTCTTTTAGATGTGAAGGAAATAAAACATGGAGTTTAAAAACTAAATGGACTCTTAGAGATTATTTAGTCAGACTTCTCTCATTTTTTTTACTAATATATTTCAACATTTATTTCTAATCTCTAAAAGTTATTATTTCTAAGATATTTATCTTTTCTGTTATAATTCTGTTTGCTACTGTTGTTACTGTTGATTGAAAAATGTTAATCGTTCAGGCTGCCAACATGAGGAAAAGCAATCTGTAAATATCATCTGGGAGTAAGTTAATTAATGGTTAGAATTATATTACATGGCTGTAGAATGAATAAATTTAGATATTTAGCTTACAGAATTTAAGTCTATGTAAAGCAACAATATACTACTGGATAATGGTTAAGAGCAGAATCTCTAGAACAGTGTTCTCAATCAAGGGTGATTTTGCTCCTCAGAGGACTTTTGACAATGTCTGGAGACATTTTTGTTTGTCACAACTAGGATAGTGCTACTAGTATCTAGTGGGTAAATGACACAGATGCTGCTAAACATTTTACAATGCAGAGGAAAGCCCCAACAACAAGGAGTTATCTGGCTCAAAATATCAGTACTTTCAAGATTGAAAAGTTTTTCCCTAGAGTCACAATGCTTCAGTTTGAATCCTGGCTCCATTAGTTTCTCATTGTGTGACTTTGGGCACATAATTTAACTTCTCTATGCTGCAGTTTCTGTAAAATGGGATTGTTGTGAAATTAAAACATATATTAGTGCCTAACATGTAATGAATGATTAGTAAAATTATCTGCTGTTACAGTAATTATTATAAGCTGTGCAATGAATATTTACCTTTTAAAAATTGATCACAAATTTATCTTATATTTACCACAAAGACTGATGTTTTCAAGTTTAAACACTGCAAAGAACTGACAATTCTGAATGTTATAAATTAACATTTTACTTATAAATAAAAAAATGTTCTTTGTTTGCCTTAGTTTCTATATTTATTGCTTTAAATTAATTATACTTAATGTTTATTTTTCTTTTTATCTTTCTTTTTAACAGCTGGGGCTCTCAGTGCACATAGGTATTTCCGAGATAATCCTTCTGAATTATGTTGTATCATTGTGGATAGTGGATATTCTTTTACACATATAGTTCCTTATTGTAGAAGTAAAAAGAAAAAAGAAGCAATTATTCGGTGAGTTGCATTTAATTTTTATGTTATTTCCTAGGATAAAACTGAAAAATGTGTGATAAACTGATCCACATTTGCATTCTCCCTTTTTAGGATAAATGTGGGAGGAAAACTCCTAACCAATCATCTAAAGGAGATCATATCTTACAGGTAATATTTAGTTTTTGTTTTTTGGGAGGATGGGATGCTGGCAATGAACTTTTTCAAGCAATTTAAAATTATTCTTTACCTCTAGTTGTAGCTTCAGGCAGCAATTCTGTACTGTTACTGTTTAAAAAACTATGTCATACATAAATGTCATACTAATAATGTTTAAGTTGAAAAGTTTTTGAGCATATAAAATGGTAGAGTCCACCAAAACAAGATGTTTCTAAATTTTATAGAAATTAGTATATTAGTAGTAGTTTATAATGATAAGTGTTGTACATGTGCAGTATAAAACAAATTTTTTTTTAATTTATTTATTTACTATTTATTCATTTTAGAGAGGAGAGAGAGAGTGAGAGAGAAAGGGGGGAGAAGCAGGAAGTATCAACTCCCATATGCGCCTTGACCAGACAAGTCCTGGGTCTTGAACCGGCGACCTCAGTGTTCCTAGGTCGACGCTTTATCCACTGCGCCACCACTGGTCAGGCTAAAACAAATTTTAAATGTGTATGAAATAAGGGTCTAAAAAGAAAATAAATCTCTGCTTCTCCTTTCTTGGATTTTTTCCCCCCTTAAAGTGAGAAGCACGGAGGCAGACAGACTCCTATATGCGCCCCGACCAGGATTCACCAAGCAAGCCCCCAGAGGGGACGATGCTCTGCCCATCTGTGGCTGTTGCTCTGTTGTTTGGCAACCAAGATACTTTAGCACCTAAGGCAAGGCCATGGAGCCATTCTCAGCACCTGGGGCAAACAAGCTCCAACTGAGCTATGGCAGTGGGAGAGAAAGAGAGAGATAGAGCGAAGGGAGAGGGGGAGAGGTGGAGAAGCAGATGGTCACTTCTCCTGTGTGCTCTGACTGGAAATCGAACCAGGACATCCACATGCTGGGCCAACACTGTACCACTGAGTCAGCTGGCCAGAGTTCTGCCTCTCCTTTCCATGTCTCATGTCAGTATAATATTTGAACTGTATTTATATTTATTTTTTAATTTCTATAAACCCTAATGATATATTGACATTCTGTTTCTGGATTAAATACTATTAGTTGACTGTCCACTATTAAAAGATGAGAATTAGTATACGTAGCCACTTCCCAACTCTTCTCCTACTTCTTAAAATTTATTATGCTATTATTTTTAATTTTATTGTCTTTAAAAATGTAAGTGGAATTCTTAAGTCTTCATTTCATGCTACATTAACTTTGGCTGGTATCATACTGTCAGTATGTTAGCTCCCCTCTATGTTACATGAGAAAATAAGTGAATCTACATTTCCTCTTTCTTCCTTCCTTTACTTTCTTCTGTCAAATAGATGTACCATTTCTTTTAAATTAGCTTTATTGAGATATAATTTATAAACCATACAATTCACCCCTTTAAAATGCACAGTTTCAGTGGTTTTTAGTATATGCATCCATCATCACAATTAATTTTAGAACATTTTTATTAGCACCAAAGAAACCCACTCCCATTATCTTCAGTCCTCATCCACCCAATTCTGGTACATTTAAAGAAACTTCCTATTTGAAATAACTTTCTGAATAAACTCAGAAAGTTGTGAGAGTAGTGTGTAGAGCCCGGCATTCCCTTAGCTATATCTAATATAACCAGTACAATTTCAAACTGATAAAATTGACATTGGTACAGTGTTGTGAACCAGACTATAGATCACATTTAATCTTCACTATTTTTTTACATGCATTTGAGTATGTGTAGTTTTTTGCAATTTTACCCCATGTATAGGTTTATGTAAACACCACCAGAACCAAGGTACAGAACTTCTCCACCACTTCCAGGAAATTCCTTAGTGTTACCCCTTCATATTTGCTTCCCTCTCCTGTCCCTCCTCCCTGACAATTACTATGCTTTCCATTTCTTTAAGTTTGTTATTTTAAGTATGTTATAGAAACGGAATCATACATGTAATCTTTAGCATAATACACTGTATCATTTCTTTTTTTGTTGTTTTTTACAGTTCTCTCAAAGGTTTCTTTTTATTTTTAAAATTTACTGTGTTAACATGGATTCAAGTCCAGTTCTTTATAATCATTGAGATTTATAACATTTTTTTCGATGAGAGGAGGAGAGATAGTAAGGCAGACCTCTGCAGGCACCCCTACCAAGATCCACCCAGCCTCCCCATCTGGGGCTGATGCTCGAGTACAAGCTATTTTTAGCACCTGAGGCTGATGTGGTCCAACAGAGCTGTCCTCAGCACCCGTGGCTTTCCTCCAATGTAGCCATTGGAGGGGAAGGAATGAAGGGGAGAAGTGGCGGGGGGGGGGGGGTGGAGAAGCAGATGGTCGCTTCTGCTGTGTGCCCTGACTGGGAATCAAATCTGGGACATCCATATGCTGAGCTGACACTGTATCCACTGAGCTAACTGACCATGGCCAAAGTAACATTTTTACAATCCACATTATTGGAATTTTGTTCAAGAGATGATGCTGTGGATTTGTGATATGGGCCTTTTATTTCCAGCTGATCTGAGCACTACTTGAAATAACTTTTCTGGTAAATAATTTGGCAGTATACCAGGAGACTAAGAGAATTTCATATTGTATATCCGAGAGTATAAATAAATAATGAAATAATCAGAGATATAGATAAAAAATACTTATATTTCATTGATTCTGTTTATTTTATTTTATTTTTAGATTTTATTTATTCATTATAGAGAGGAGAGAGAGAGAGAGAAGGGGGGAGGAACCAGAAGTATTAAGTCCCATATATGCCTTGACCAGGCAAGCCCAGGGTTTTGAACCAGCAACCTCAGTGTTTCCATGTTGACGCTTTATCCACTGCGCTACCACTGGTCAGGCTTATTTTATATTTTAACCTTTGAAATTCAGGTGACTCTTTCAGTCATTGGTACCTTAGATTTGTCATAGTTTAATTAGCATTTTTTCTTCTCATTGGTACAGTTGTGCATCTTGGAGAAGGTGGGATATGGTGTATATGATGATGTTTATTTTATTTATTTATTTATTATTTTTTTTTTTTATGATGTTTATTAAAAGCATAAAGGTGGAAGCAATAATTATGTTTTTCATTTATTAAGTACAAGGACTATGCTAAACACTTTACATGAATGGTTAGAATGATACACTTATAGCTGTGTTAAGTCATAGAGTTCTAAAGAGATAAAGTAACTTGCCTACTAATTTGGTATTAAACTTAAGTCTCAGGCTCCAAAGTCCATGTTTATAAACACACAAGTATTTTTCCTTTCTGATCTAAACTTCAACACTAGAGACATTGATAAATACTTTTTTTTTTTTTTTTTACAGGGACAGAGAGAGAGTCAGAGAGAGGGATAGATAGGGACAGACAGACAGGAATGGAGAGAGGTGAGAAGCCTCAATCATTAGTTTTTCATTGCCGTTGCAACACCTTAGTTGTTCATTCATTTCTTTCTCACATGTGCCTTGACCGCGGGCCTTCAGCAGACCGAGCCACCCCTTGCTGGAGCCAGCGACCTTTGGCTCAAGCTGGCGAGCTCTTTGCTCAAGCCAAATGGGCTTGCGCTCAAGCTGGTGACCTCGGGGTCTCGAACCTGGGTCTCCCCCATCCCAGTCCGACATTCTATCCACTGCGCTACTGCCTGGTCAGGCTGATAAATACATTTTAATAGATCCCTTTGACTGAACATTTTAGGGCAGTAAAAATCATTTTTAAAGAATAAGAACATAGCCTGACCAGGCGGTGGCGCAGTGGATAGAGCGTTGGACTGGGACACGGATGACCCGGGTTCAAGACCCTGAGGTCTCCAGCTTAAGTGCGGGCTCATCTGGCTTGAGCAAGGGGTTGCGCGGTCTGCTGAAGGCCTGTGGTCAAGGCACATGTGAGAAAGCAATCAATGAACAACTAAGGTGTCGCAATGAAAACTGATGATTGATGCTTCTCACCTCTTTCCGTTTCTGTCTGTCCCTATCTATCCCTCTCTCTGACTCTCTCTCTGTCTCTGTAAACAAACAAACAAACAAAAAGAATATGAACATAGCCTGACCAGGCGGTGGTGCAATGGATAGAGCGTCGGACTGGGATGCAGAAGACCCCAGTTCAAGACCCCAACCTTACCAGGTTGAGCGCGGGCCCATCTGGCTTGAGCAATAAAGCTCGCCAGCTTGGACCCAAGGTCGCTGGCTCCAGCAAGGTGTTGCTCGGTCTGCTGAAGGCCCGCGGTCGGGGCACATGTGAGAAAGCAATCAATGAACAACTAAGGTGTTGCGACAGCAACGAAAAAAACTGATGATTGATGCTTCTCACCTCTCTCCGTTCCTGTCTGTCTGTCCCTATCTATCCCTCTCTCTGACTCTCTCTCTGTCCCTGTAAAAAAAAAAAAAAAAAAGAAAAGAATAAGAACATAGGCCCTGGCTGGTTGCTCAGCGTAGAGCGTCGGCCCAGCATGTGGAAGTCCTGGGTTTGATTCCTGGCCAAAGCACACAGGAGAAGAGCCCATCTGCTTCTCCACCCTTTTCCCTCTTCTTTCTCTCTATCTCTTTCTTCCCCTCCTGCAGCCAAGGCTCCACTGGAGCAAAGTTGGCCCTGGCACTGAGGACGGCTCTATGGCCTCTGCCTCAGGTGCTAGCATGGCTCCGGTTGCAACGAAGCAATGCCCCAGATGGGCAGAGCATCGCCCCCTGATGGGTATATTGGGTGGATTCCAGTCGGGCGCATGCGGAAGTCTGTCTCTCTACCTCCCTGCTTCTCACTTCAGAAAAATACAAAATAAAAAGAATAAGAGCATAAGAAAATGTTTATGAAGCCCGTGGCTGGGTAGCTCCATTGCTTAGAGTGTCATCCCAATACACCAATGTTGCAGGTTCTATCCCAGGTCAGGACACATAGAAGAATCAACCAATAAATGTGTAAACAAGTGAAACAACAAATTGATATTTCTCTCTCTTGAATTAAAAAAAGAGAGAAAATGTTAAGATAATCTTTAGTCTAAAACATAAAAAGTAAACATGTATATAATCTATGTGCAGAGAAAAATATTCAAAGAAAATTACATTGTATTTTTTTTGTTTTTTTAAAATCTGTATGTTAAGTCTGTTTTCTTTGATTCACTCATCAAATATTTCTTAAGCATATACTATGAGCCCCAGGTACTGTGTGCTGATTCACAATACTTCTATAACAGTGGTTCTTAACCTTTTTTGAGGTACCAAACCCACCAGTTTCATATGCGCATTCACCGAACCCTTCTTTAGTGATAAATAAAATATGATTTTTCTTCCCAAATTCAAGACATAGGTATATGTTTTTTTACTGGTGCACAAAATGAGCCGTGCATGAACATCACCTTGCTCAAAGAACAAAACCAACAAAGTGCATGAACTCACAACACATTATGGTATTACTTTATTCTGGCCTCTGCGGCAGAGGCTTCTCCGAACCCCTGAGACGGACTCATCGAACCCCTAGGGTTCGATAGAACCCAGGTTAAGAATCATTGTTCTATAATCAGAAAAAAAAGTGCAAAGATGTAAGGCAAGATTCTATTCAGAATGGTTGGAGGGAAAAGTTTCTTTTTTCCGATGACAGAGAGAGTCAGAGAGAAGGATAGACAGGGACAGACAGACAGGAATGGAGAGAGGTGAGAAGCATCAATCATTAGTTTCTTGTTGCCGTTGCAACACCATAGTTGTTCATTGATTGCTTCCTCACATGTGCCTTGACCGCGGGCCTTCAGCAGACCGAGCCACCCCTTGCTGTAGCCAGCGACCTTGGGTCCAAGCTGGTGAGCTTTTTGCTCAAGCCAAATGGGCCTGCACTCAAGCTGGTGACCTTGGGGTCTCGAACCCGGGTCTTCCGCATCCCAGTCCAACGCTCTATCCACTGCGCCTACACCTGGTCAGGCAAAAGTTTGCTTTTTAATTGGGTTTCAATTTTCTTCTGTAAACTCCACTTACCATACTTCCCAATTTATAAGACACTCCCGTGTATAAGACGCACCTTAATTTTGGGGCCCTAAATTTGAAAAGAAATGCATTACATAAAGTTATTGAACTCAAGTTTTATTCATCATAAAATTCATACAATTCCTCCTCACTGTCAAAACTCCCATCCATTAGCTTGTCCTCCTCTGTCTGATGACGAATCACTGCCTTCATGTATTGCCTCATCCTCTGTTCCATCTATGGCATTTGAAATTCAACGCTTCTACATCTACTGTATAAGGTGCACCCTGATTTTAGAACCCAAATTTTTTGGGAAAAGGTGCGTTTTATACATGGGGAAATACAGTATATTTGCCTTCAGAGGGATATGTGGAGGTTAACTAAGATAATGGAAATAAGGTTACAAATATTTTACACATTCAAGAATATACTAATTTAAAAAAATTAGTTACCTGAAAATTTAATTCCAGAAAAATATATTCTTTTTTTTTTTATATATATTTTATTATTATTAATTCTAATGGGGTGACACCAATAAATCAGGGTACATATGTACAATGAAAACATCTCCAGGTTATCTTATCATTCAATTGTGTTGCATACCCATCACCAAAAGTCGAAAAATATATTCTAAATGATAATTGTGAGTTATATTTAAATTGTTTCCATTTTACATTCTACCACTTTTACTTCTGTTTAGGCAGTTACATGTAATGGATGAAACACATGTGATTAATCAAGTGAAAGAAGATGTGTGCTATGTGTCTCAAGACTTTTATAGAGACATGGATATTGCCAAGTATGTATTGGTAGTCTAAGAATTGGGAAGTTGATTCTTGGGGATGTTATACAGTTAAAATATTTCATAAGTGTCTATTTTGTTTCCCAGGTTGAAAGGAGAAGAAAATACAGTAATGATCGACTATGTTTTGCCTGACTTTAGTACAATTAAAAAGGGCTTTTGTAAGGTAATTTGAAAAATCTTTAATTATATTTCTTTAGGTGACCACCTGAGCTAGATTTGGAAGAAATCCTACTGGGACTGGCAGAGTCCTGGCAGAATTGTTGATGGTGGCCTTTCTGGAGCCATTTCTCCAGGCATGGGTGCATAAATGATTAATACATATATCATTAACATTATTTAGAAAAAGAACTGTCTGCTGAATGATGATAGCATGTAGATAAATCTGGAGATAAACAGTATTGTTACTTGTATTATGGTTAACCCTTTTCTGTACACATAAGAATTAGTTTAAATCCAGTTAGAAGTTGGGTATTTGTCTGAGGTGACTATTATTGATACAGCTGACCCAGGGCTGAATTTTACTCATGTTTGATCTACTATAATCAGACTGTAGTTGGAAAGGGCAAAATCCAAAGAACTTCCAAACTGTTAAAAAGCAGTTATCTTAGATGTGAAAATAAAGTAATTTCTCCTTATCTTTGATCAGGTCAGGTAAACTATCAGTTCTGCCTTTGGGAAAAATGTGGTTTGATCTTCTAGTGACTGGCTTGATAAGGACTGCTAGGAAGTTAAAAACCTTTGGTTAGAAACGTAAGCATATTTGTACAAGGAAACACTTATGGTAATATTCATTGCACTATATTTAAAAGAGTAAAAAATTGGAAAGAGCCTAAATTTCTAGGTGGGTACTGGAAATATCAGGGCAAACACTTTGTAATGCATATGATTATCTGACCCCTTTGCTATACACCTGAAACTAATATAGACTAATATTGAATTAAACTATAATTGAAAAAAAATTTTTTTTAATTAAGAAAATTGCACGCCTGACCTGTGGTGGCGCAGTGGATAAAGTGTCGGCCTGGGAACACTGAGGTCGCCAGTTCAAAACCCTGCACTGGTCTGGTCAAGGCACATATGGGAGTTGACACTTCCAGCACCTCCCTCCTTTCTCTCTTTCTCTCTCTCTCTTACTCTGTGTCTCCTCTCCAAAATGAATAAAATAAAAAGAAATTTTAAAAAAAAAAAAAAAAAAGAAAAGAAAATTGCAGCATATTTGCCAAAGTACAAAACTAAGTTAACATTACAAAACTGGAAGAATAAATAAATTTCGGTATATTCATATTATAAAATAAGTAGTAGTGAAAATGAAGTGTCACAAGATCATCATGGAGAAGTCTCAGAAACATGTTTTTATCTAAAGCACTTAAAACATGATGAATACAAGTACTATTTGAAGGCTATGTACAGTTTCAGGCTATGAAGAGTAATAATTTGTTGTTTAGGACTACATAAATATGAAGTAAAAGTACAAAACTAGGTATATGAATGAAAACACCAAATTAAAAAGGCAAGTATTAATTTATCTGTAAAACTGCATTAAACTGGTTGATAGATACACAGGTTATATATAATTATTTATACTCCTTTGCATTCCTGAAATGTAAAAAAAATTGGGGGGCTAGATTATTGAGGTGAAATACAAATCAGAATGTAGAGAATGCTACCCACTGCCTTATAAAATCGAAATCATCCTAATGTCCTCAATAGCAGATCATTGTGGAAGGACATAGGCTGTCTTTCAAAAGTGGGAAATGGGACAGATTATGGGATTAGGTTGCCTGGAGGATATGAACTAGGGAGAGAAACTGGAAGCCCAAATCCTACTTAGCATATGGAAGGTGTGTTTATCTTTGGATAGCTCCAAATGCAGTGTGTCCTTAAAGTCATGGTGCACTTTTGACAGGTCACAGGTCAAAAGCGCACCATGACTTTACGGACACACTCTATATAGCTATCAAGCTGCTTTCTCATTAGGCGCATTTGATCGTCCTTATATATTATAGATGTTTAAAACACTCCAGAGATATAAAATGCCTTACAATTTATAGCACTTTGTAGAATTAATGGTAGATGTAAAGTAATCCATATTTCTATGGACGTGGACCCTGAATTAAGTTTTCCAGTTTCTCCAGACTTGTCTGATCATAGAAATCACCTTGGAGAATAGCCTGTATTCATGGTTCTCAGTGCCTGCCCCTGGACATGCTTAGTGCCTGAATTTGAAAATGTAAACTTAATAAAAACAGAAAAAGTCTCTTCCAGATAATTGGACTGTCAGCTGGGTTTGGAAATCTGTTTTTAAAATGTAGTTCTAGCCCTGGCCAGGTGACTCAGTTGTCCCAATAGGCCAAGGTTGTGGGTTCAATCTACGGTCAGGGTACATACAAGAGTCAACTAGTGAATGCGTGAATAAGTGGAACAACAATCTGATGTTTCTCTCTCTCTAAAAATCAAAGAACAATTTATTATTTAGTTCTCTCCTGCCCTGCAAATGACAACTTGTCAATTTATTGGCCATTATCTGCTAAACAATGTCAGTTTCCTCCTTGCCCAATCATAAGCCTTATTTTCTCAAACCTGCACCTTTCATAGCCAATAGAGTGGTCTTTATGTTGGCCATTGTTTTACTCATTGTCTTTGGAGAAAAAAGGCAGAAACCACATTACGTTGTTTGCAGCTCTTTCATTGGCCTTTTGGCCTCCTGATCAGAATCCTGTTAATAGATTGGGCTTCATTAACTCTGTATAGATTTGTTATTGCTTGTGTACTTCAATATCAATTGAATAAACAGAGTCAGTTGGCCTGGATTTTTGAAAGATGATGGAGTGTTACATTGAATGTTTATTTTTTAAAAAAAGCTGTCCAATCTTTACTCTGTCAATTAGTGTTAAAACTTATACTTTATTCATAGTACATATTAAATGATTCACATCTTAATAATTTTTAGAATTTAAAAAGTTATATTTTGCACATTAGGATTACTCCTAAAATGTATATGAATTTAATATTTGATTAACTTGTTTTCTTTGTTGCCTGATATGTAACTTGGATGAGAGCTGATAAATATTTATGAAATTAGAAAAATAATACTACATACAAAGAAAAATTTGAGAGCCTTTTACACTTAGGATATTGTTAAAATTTGGACCTTGATAGCTTACTCAAAACTTATTTTTAAATACTTGGGGGATAATTACAATGTTGATTTTTTAGTAATGATGGTAGTAACAATAACAACAATAAGGTCTAAAATATTGTTATGCCTGACCAGGCCGTGATGCAGCGGATAGCGTCTCTGACTGGAATGCGGAGGACCCAGGTTTGAGACCCCAAAGTCACCAACTTAAGCGCGGGTCCATATGGTTTGAGCAAAGCTCACCAGCTTGGACCCACAGTTGCTGGCTTAAGCAAGGGGTTACTCAGTCTGCTGTAGCCCCACGGTCAAGGCACATATGAGAAAGCAATCGATGAACAACTAAAGTACCACAATGAAAAATTGATGCTTCTCATCTCTCTCCCTTCCTGTCTGTCTGTCCCTCTCTCTGATTCTATCTGTCAAAAAAAAAAAAAAAAATTGTTACCGATCATAACTGGTAGAAGTTCCAGGATACTTATTAAAGTATAATGCACTTGACTGACCTAATTGAGAAAATAGCCTTCATAATTAAGATTACTATTTTCTGCAGTGCCATTATAATTTAAACTGATCATTCCTTTCATGGTAGCAGAATGAAATTTATGAGGGCTGTGCAGTAACCCTGGCCTACATTGACTAAAATAGCTACTCCCAGCAGCCCTTATACATTCCTTCATTTGTCTGTGTCTAAAACAAAAATCTTTTTTGGAATTGTACTCTTTTTAAAAGCAGAAACTATTTGTAGTTCTAGATTACATATTAACAGTTAATGGTTTTAGAGCTCAAATTGAACAAGGATATTTAGTTTTGGCCCTTTTCCCTAGTTAGAAATTTAATCCAGGGTAAGTCACATGATCCTCTGTAAAATCAGGGCAGTGGACTTGATAACCTCTAATGTTTTCTCAACTGAAATTCTCCAAGTCTGCATCTTTTTCAAATTATTTTGAGTGTTGACAAGATTTGTTGTGTCCTTTCAACTCAAGCTAATAACACTTTTAAATGAATTTGTAAATTTATAGTAAATATTTTTTATTCTACTTAAGAAAGAATACTTTATAAAGAAATAATGTGCCTGACCAGGCGGTGGCCCAGTGGATAGAGCATCAGACTGGGATGCGGAAGCCCCAGGTTCGAGACCCTGAGCTCGCCAGCTTGAGAGCGGGCCCATCTGGCTTGAGCAAAAGCTCACCAGCTTGGACCCAAGGTCGCTGGCTTCAGCAAGGGGTGGCTTGGTCTGCTGAAGGCCCGCGGTTAAGGCACATGTGAGAAAGCAACCAATGAACAACTAAGGTGTTGCGATGGCAACGAAAAACTAATGATTGATGCTTCTCACCTCTCTCCACTCCTGTCTGTCTATCCTTCTCTCTGACTCTCTCTCTGTCCCTGTAAAAAAAAAAGAAATAATGTTTTTTTCTTTGCCAATATAACAATAGTTTAATTGGGTTAGAAGTGTTTGTAGTTTTCCTGTTCTTCGTAAAGTATTGTTAATATTGTTTAATTTTTAGATATCATTTCAAGCATGGAATTTCCAGAGATAATAAAAACTTTGTTGGCTTACATGCTGTGGTTCAAGAATTTATTGAATACTTATTGTGTATCAATACTATACTATGTATAGTAGATATGTGATGGTGTGCAATATAGTTTATCAAGGATAATATAGAGTGATAGTAGAGAATAATGGAGGGACCTTTTATTGGGGAGTCATAAAAGCCACTCTGAGGAAGCTGAATCTGAACAGAGGAGATGACATTATATTAAGGAATCCATAATCTTTTTTTAAATCTTATTTTTCACATACATTTACGTTCAGTATTTTGTATTAGTTTTCAGCATACAGTACAGTAGTTAGCATATTTTTTATATACTGTTCAGTAATAAATTATTGATATTTTATACACTTTAAGTATTTTTATATAACTATATAAAGGATTAGGATATATTCCACTATGGGAGGAAAATTGCATTTATGAGTCAAATGAATATCTGTAACTGAGTCTAGAAGAGCTGATGATTCTTTGTAAAATTAAGAGGGAATATTACTATTATTTTTTACAGAGACAGCAAGAGAGTCAGAGAGAGGGATAGACAGGGACAGACAGACAGGAACAGAGAGAGATGAGAAGCATCAATCATCAGTTTTTTGTTGCCGTTGCGACATCTTTGTTGTTCATTGATTGCTTTCTCATATGTGCCTTGACTGCCAGCCTTCAGCAGACTGAGTAACCCCTTGCTGGAGCCAGCATCCTTGGGTCCAAGCTGGTGAGCTTTTTGCTGAAACCAAATGAGCCCGTGCTCAAGCTGGCGACCTCGGGGTCTTGAACCTGGGTCCTTCCGCATCCCAGTCTGACGCTCTATCCACTGTGCCACCGCCTGGTCAGGCGAGGGAATATTATTTTAATGAGGTGGAATATTGTAGATTATTTTTTCTGGCCCCTGTAGGAACAGTCACAGATGGGTGGGTTAGCAGAAAATAACGAGAATTTTGGTGATAATGTCCATTTGTTTGCTTAAATCATTTGGAAACATATTGTACAGAGATTGAATAAGTAATAAATTTTAAAATGTTGGCTTTTTGCCCAAGGGAAAGGGAAAATCCTAATAGAATGGAACCACAGTATTCAATTAGCATCTAACATTGGGGAGTAAAAGTAAATAGTGGCAGAAACATAAGACAGTAAGTATTTTTATTGGGAGTATGTTCTTTGTTCTCTAGAAACCTGAATCAGTCTGTTCTTATAGGTAGATTAATAAATTCTCTCTTGCCTGTTCTTCTTTCTGTTTCAAAATGTGTGGAATAAAGCCAGATTATCTTGGGGGAATAGCTATATTAGAGTCTGTAGTTATTTGTGTAGTTTAGGCAACAGGAGAGAAGACCACTTTTTTTCTAACTTTTGAGAATTGAAACTTCCACGAACATGTTAATATATTAGTATTATATGTATATTACTAAATGTAATCAGTTATGTGAGCTAGATAATGTAGCTTATATGTTTTATCTTTTTTTTCCTTTAAGCCAAGGGAAGAGATGGTGTTAAGTGGAAAATATAAATCTGGGGAACAAATTCTTCGTCTGGCCAATGAAAGATTTGCTGTTCCAGAAATACTCTTTAATCCTTCTGATATAGGCATTCAAGAAATGGGAATTCCAGAAGCTATTGTCTATTCAATTCAGAACTTACCTGAAGGTATATCATTAAAATATTGAGTAGTAATGATATTTATAAAAAACCATAAGCTTCTGTGAACCGTAAAGAAATGTGTTTTTTCTAAATAATTTCAGGAAATGACAAGTTTTTCTTTCTATTTGTAGAGATTTTCAGATCCATTAATGTATTTTAGTAATTCTTTATTGGTCCTAGATTATAAATCTGATATAGGAAAAGTCCTTATGGTCCACTTAAAGTTGAAGAAATTTATCTCTCCATGAGTATTAAATTGCCATATCCATTTTAGAAAAAGTTTTAATGGTTCTCAGCTATTGGTGGGACAAGTTTATTCTTTCTGTTTATATTTGAATTGATATGCAGGAAGTTAATTTTAATTGAGATCGAGTAAGGTGCTTCACAATAATGTCTAGGTTCTCCTGAATCATGATTTAGCTGATGTTCTAGAATATACTTTTATATTTTGAAAATGTCCTTTAGTTCACAAGGAACACTCTAGGCATTGGAGAAATTCTAGCATATGCAATATCCTTTCCTCCAATTATATGAAATAAAATGATGAAAAACAAAGTTGCATAATGCCAACATCTTAATATAATTATTTCACAACTGTTTTTATTTTTTATTTTATTTTTTTTATTTTTACAGGGGCAGAGAGAGGGATAGATAGGGACAGACAGGAACAGAGAGAGATGAGAAGCATCAATCATTAGTTTTTCGTTTTGACACTTTAGTTCATTGATTGCTTTCTCATATGTGCCTTGACCGCGAGCCTTCAGCAGACCGAGTAACCCCTTGCTCGAGCCAGTGACCTTGGGTCCAAGCTGGTGAGCTTCTTGCTCAAGCCAGATGAGCCCGTGCTCAAGCTGGCGACCTTGGGGTCTCGAACCTGGGTCCTCCGCATCCCAGTCCCAACACTCTATCCACTGCGCTACCACCTCGTCAGGCCACAACTATTTTTATATTAATATTTCATACTCATTTCACACTTTATATAAAGTTACAGTCATGAGACATACAAAATTTAAGGGAAACTCCTTTAATTTCATTCCAGGAGACTCAATGACAATATAAGGGAACTAAGCAAACGGAAGCATTAGTTGGAATGGCCAGTGCTTTATAGTAATTCCTGATAAATTTCCCAGAGGTGCTTAGTAGGCTTTTAATACTGGATAGACATATGGCACTTGATGTTTGCCAGTAGGTAACTTTAATGAGTGTAAAACATGAGATCCTTTCTTTAAATGTTATACATAGATTATGAGTATTTTTCACTATCAAATGTAAGTATTACACAGGACTTACATAAATATCTACGTATCTCAGAGAGAGAACATAGAAATTACAGTTTCAGGCTACACAAAGACCCCCTTCCGTTTTAGGGAAGAACAATTATTATCAAATTCAGCCTAGAATGTTACTGATTTATGTATAGCTTACCTGTGTATATAATATAGTAAATAGACCTTCCCCTTTGTTTTAAATATCCATGAGGTCTTATTTCTGTTTATTTATTTGTGTAAACTATAACCTCATTACAAAATTTTAGAAATTATTATTTATAGGGTTATAAAAATTATGATTTCCCAACCAGTAATTAGAACCCCTAGTTGCTTTTACCTAATTCCTCATCCTTATCATTCCAGAAAGATAAGTAACTGATTTTCTAATGCATTTATTCTTCCCTTTCTCCTCTTTTCTTCTTTTAAAGAAATGCAGCCACATTTTTTTAAAAATATTGTTTTGACGGGAGGAAATTCCCTTTTCCCAGGATTTCGGGATCGGGTTTATTCAGAAGTTCGATGTCTCACTCCAACAGATTACGATGTTTCTGTTGTGCTACCAGAAAAGTAAGTGTTGGCTTATATAGGAACAAGACATGGGAGTCATTTGTAGAGAAAGTGGTCTGTGTGTAGGCAGACTTGAGTTTAAACCTCTTGGCGGGTTTATTTCACTTCTGAGATCCTCACTTCCTTTTTCTCAAAATTTGAAGTGATAAGCCTTCTATTTCAGTGTATTCAATGGGATAAAGTATGTCAAGTGCCCACTATAATGTTTGGTACACGTTGGGTACGTGGTTAATATGAGATCACTTCTGTTTAGTAAGTCAAGCCTCTTTCGTAAGAGATTTTTACAAGCAACACAATTAGTTATGTGGTAGGAGGTGTGTCATTTCCTAGAGAGTATCAAGTATAGAAATTTAAGAATTGGCGTATTAAGCCTGACCTCTGGTGGTGCATAATGGATGAAGTGTCAACCTGGAATGCTGAGATCGCTGGTTCAAGACCCGGGCTTGCCTGGTCAAGGCACATGTAAGAAGCAACTACTATGAGTTGAAGCTTCATGCTCCTCCCCTCGATCTTCTCTGTCTCTAATCTAAAATCAATAAATAAAATCTTTAAAAAAATAAAATTAAATAAGTAAAAGAAGTGATGCATTAAGATAGGTAATAACTCACTAGTCATTTTGGAAAATTTTAAAGATAATTTAAAATATTTAAATTAACTTTTACGTTTAACTAGTTTTTCTTAAATTCAAAACTGTTTTATATGTGTCTGCCCTGTCCTGTTTCATAAAAGCAGATACCACCTGACTGGGCGGTGGCGCAGTGGATGGAGCGTCGGACTGGGATGTGGAAGACCCAGGTTCGAGACCCCGAGGTCGCTAGCTTGAGTGCGGGCTCATCTGGCTTGAGCGCGGGCTCATCTGGCTTGAGCAAAAGCTCGTCAGCTTGGATCCAAGGTCGCTGGCTCCAGCAAGGGGTTGCTCAGTCTGCTGAAGGCCCGTGGTCAAGGCACATGTGAGAAAGCAATCAATGAACAACTAAGGTGTTGCGACGGCAACAAAAAACTGATGATTGATGCTTCTCATTTCTTTCCGTTCCTGTCTGTCTGTGCCTATCTATCCCTCTCTCTGACTCTCTCTCTGTCCCTGTAAAAAAATAAAAAGCAGATAACATTTCCACTTTAGTGGTAAAAAAATTAAGGTGTAATTTAGAGCTGTAAGACAGGCTTACACATCATCCTGTTCAATGCTCTTACTTTGTAAATAAAGAAACAAGGGATCGTGAATTGGCAAAGGCTATCCAGTGAGTTAATAGCAATGACCAGACCAAACCCAAGTCTCTTTACCTTGAAGCGGAAGCTGTTACCAAGTATATGTCTAAATAAGTACTTCCTCCGAAGTCTTAAGTGGCAAGCAAAACCCCACAAACCTGACTTAATTTTGTTTTAAAGCAAAAGTAGAATTTTTCAAAATCTATAGCAGTTAATGGAAGGCCCTCATCTGATCACTTAGTTTTATAGCTGTCAGATGAAATAATAAGCAACCATTTAATATTGAAATGATTTTATCAGCATTAGTGTTCATACACTCTGTAGGGTATGAAGCATGTTGGATTTTTATCCTTCATTTTATTATTTCTTTTAAAAATTTTTAAAAAAGATTTTATTTATTCATTTTAGAGAGGAGAGAGAGAAAGAAGGGGGGAGGAGCAGGAAGCATCAACTCCTACATGTACCTTGACCAGGCAAGCCCAGGGTTTCGAATCAGCGTTCCAGTTCACTGCTTTATCCACTGCACCACCACAGGCCAGGCTTATCCTGCATTTTAAATGTAAATTGTGTACACATTACAGGCCAAGAAATGCACAGAAATAATTTTATTTTTTATTTTATTTTTTTACAGGGACAGAGAGAGAGTCAGAGAAAGGGATTGATAGGGACAGACAGACAGGAACGGAGAGAGGTGAGAAGCATCAATTATTAGTTTTTCATTGCCGTTGCGACACCTTAGTTATTCATTGATTGCTTTCTCACATGTGCCTTGACCACGGGCCTTCAGCAGACCGAGCACCCCTTGCTTGAGCCAGCGACCTTGGATCCAAGCTGACGAGCTCTTGCTCAAGCCAGATGGGCCCGTGCTCAAGCTGGTGACCTCGGGGTCTCGAACCTGGGTCTTACGCATCCCAGTCCGATGCTCTATCCACTGCGCCACTGCTTGGTCAGGCTATCATGTACTGTTTTCTAAATTTCTCCTTTATTAGAGGCAACAGTATTTAGCCAAACAGCACAGACTGAATACAGTCCCAGGTTAAATCCTATTTTCAGACTTAATCTCTCTGAACCTCCAAATCTATAAAATGGGAGTTTTAATAGCTATTTAATGGGTTGCTGTGTGAATTAATGAGATGACATATCTTTGCCACGTACAAAAGTTAAAACTCGGGTTACAATAGTATTTTGCATTTTGTGCATTTTTGATATTTTGCTTGTATTTTTTTTTTTAATTAGAATTCAGGGGATGGAGGAAAAAAAATAAAAAGTCCACTTGCCTATAGTGTTGACCAAGATTCCTTTCTTTCTAAGTTTGCTTTAGTCCTGTGAAGTTTATGCTTATTTTCAAACTTTAAATGATTTTCTGTTGGGTAGGGATTGTTACATTTTAGTTACTAATTAAAGTTTTGGGCTTTTTAAAGTTCTATAAGATCAACTGGATACATTTGTTTTACCTTATTTTTAGCCCTATTACTTATGCCTGGGAAGGTGGAAAATTAATATCAGAGAATGACGATTTTGAAGATATGGTGGTAACAAGAGAAGATTATGAAGAAAATGGACATAGCATCTGTGAAGAGAAATTTGATATTTAAGAAACATTTCTCAGTGAAAGTTTTGAGTGCTTCAGCCAAAGGATTAATTTAAATGTTCTTTTAAGGAGGTTAATGACCTGTGCTACCTTTTATCTTAAGATAAAGACTTGAACTTATGTAAATACTTTGATCCACAGCTAATTTTCAAAGCTAGGTTATTAAGTAAACTGTAACTCAGCCCATATGTTCATTTAGGAGCTAGATTACTGAAACAATGCTTATGCTGTTTCTCAGAGAAGGTGATCTTTCATTAGAAGATGAAAGAGTGAATGTATTTTAAGTTTAATTCTTTGCAACTCAAAGCAGAAACTTAACAGTGAGAACTCGTCAGTTTTTCTTCAAAGGTAGTTTCATGTGACTGTGACTAGGAATTAGCCCAAGTGTTTTTCAGTCTGGTATGATTTCTCTTTTAGAACCAAGTATTTTACTTTAAAATTGTCATGTCCATTTGTATATACAAAAGTTGGAAAGACCAATCTTATGTGTGTTTATTTTATACTTAGAGTAAGTTTGAAAATGTGGAGACTAAAGTCAATTGTCTAATGTGTTTTTGGCCCCTACTGTGTTGGCAGAAATGTATTATATCACTCATAAAAATACTACATCATTTTGGGGAAGGAAAATAAATTTGAAGTTACCTCAGGGTTGTTCAAAAACTGGATACAAATATTAGTGTTTAGTTTTTAAAAACTTATATAATCTACAGTAAGCATATTAAGGTGTTAAAGGCTGTAACTTTCCTATTTAAGTAAACAGCATACAGTGACATTAGTGAATGGGCCAGGTACGTGTCTTTGGCTGCAGACAGTACAAACTCATTAGGATTATCCTAAGTAACACAAAATTTATCAACAGAACATAGAACAGCTCATAAAACCGATGAAAAAGCTGGACCAACAGCCTTAAGAATTAAAACCAAATAACCTTAGGTATCTAGGTTATAGAAAACACAAGGAGCAATCTTTTTAGAGGCCTGCCATCAAAATATCTCAGCTTCTGTATTTTATATCTTTGGCCTGTGCTCCTGAATCAAATCCCTAGCAGCCTCTTTTCCCAAGTTAGGATCATGCACCTACTCCATGGCTTCAGGGACTTCGACAGTCCTACTGAGAGAGCCTTGAGTGAAAGAAGGAAGTTTCCCAAGGGAAAATTAAAGTGAAGAAACAGATGCTGGGCAGGGTGAAAGAGGTACCACAATTACTAGATCATACTGGGTTAGGGCCAGGTCAGTCCTTCCTAGACTTAGGCGGTTATCATTACAGAGGTGCAAATGGAATGTATTTGTCTGATACCTAGTGTAAAGCCAGTAGCCAGGGTCAGGATCACTGCCGCCTGGCCAGTGCAGGTTCGCATTGGATTCGGACAGTCGGTAATGAAACAATGGAGCCAAGAACTGGTGAGCCATCAGCTTTAATTCTAGCTTGCACCCAGAGGGCAAGCAAAAACACACACTGGGCTCCAAAACCCACTCATTCAGTGCTCACAAAGCTACTGACTTATTCGAGTTTCCTAGAATCAAAGGTTTCTAGCTCACCAGATTTATTCACCTCTGTTCCCCATCTCCTCCAGCACAAACTCTTAACAAACTGGCTTCTCCCTCAGCACTCTGCCATCTTGGCTGCTTCTCCTGGCCTCCACGTGGCCTTCATCTGCTCTCCTCTCTAATCCCAGGAACCCAGAGAGAGCAAGCTCCTAGCCTGCCCCAGTTTATAGCCTAGATTCAAAACCTTTAATCCAATCTACAAACAGGGAAGTCTCTGATACAAAGTCACTTATCTGAGACACACTGGGATGATTCCTCATGAGAGTGCACCACTCCACATCATCCAATCAGTAAAGGGAGTGGGGAAAAGGTTACTCTTAAAACTTGCACGTGGGCAGCGCCATCTTTAACAAAGTGAGCATAATATATTTCATCTGCCCAACACCTAGTTACTAACATATAATTTGTGGACAGTGTAGCAAGAAAGTGCTTGAGGGCATAAAAGAAGTTTTTGCAGTCATACACTGTAACAGTGCTAGAATTTCAAGGTGATATGGTTGGAGATAAAAAATAAGCCTGCATTTAAAGGGCTTTTCTTTACTTTTCAGGCTCTCATCTTAGGCAGAATACTGTCATTACCACCCAGGTGTTTTGCTGAGGAACTGGGGCATTTCTCCAAGGTGATTTCCCCAAACAGGCTCGCACCTGAAGTCTTCTGTTAGCTCTACTGAGAATTATGCATATGTATTCACATCCTTACTACCGTAACCTGTAATTTCTGTGTATAGTGTGGGTCTCATATGCTCATTTTTGAGACCATACAAATCCATTCTTAAATTACTGAACATGGACCCTAATCTTTTATCTCTAGAATCAGAACTCCTATGCATTTCAACACTTGCTTAATTTTGAAAACTTTATTGCTAGAGGTGTTTTAATATTATACAGTAAGTTGACTTCAAAGAGATCATTTAACATTGACTGAACAGTAATATTGTTTGAGATGATGCATTAAAGATCTCTACTATTATGGAAAAACTGATACTTTCTTTTTAGAGTAGTTGATGATCTTCATTTGAGATTTACTATACATAGAGAATTTAGCCACATTAGGGCTTATAATTTTTATTGTAATTTGCATGTACAGAAATAACATGTTTCAGTGTTGGCCATGCATAATACACAGTTTAAGACAGTTGAGGATTTGGATTTATAGCAATGAGTAATCGATGTAGAACTGTCCTCTTAAACAGTTTTCTATCTTAGTTTTGAAATTTTTAACTCAGTGATGATTGCCTTGATATAGAAGACTGATTGTGTTCATCTGCTTTTCTGCCTATCCCAAATCCCTTTAAACATTTGCAGTGGAGCCTAACCTGTGGTGGCACAGTGGATAAAGCATTAACCTGGAACACTGAGGTTGCTGGTTTGAATCCCTTGGCTTGCTTGGTCAAGGCATAGACAGGAAGCAACTACTACGAGTAGATGCTTCCTGCTTCTCCCCCCTCTTTCTCACTTTCCCTCACTTGTTCTCTCTCCCCCTTCTCCAAAAATCAATAAAAAATTGCAGTGCAGAAGAGAGGTTAAATGAGATCAGGGAAGAATGCACAGGGAACACTTAATGGCATACTTACTACTTAGCCATAAGAATGTTGAAATCTTGCCATTTGCAGCAATATTGATGGACCTAGAGAGTACTAAGTGAAATAAGTCAGATGGAGAAAGACAAATAGTGTACGATATCACTCATGTGGAAAAAACCCCAAGTGAACAAACAAGACAAAACAAAAACTCATGGAAGCAGACAAAAGACTGGTGGTTACCAGAGGGAGGGGGTTGAAGGGAGGGCAAAATTGGTAAAGAGGGTCAGTTGCATGGTAAGGGATGGAAACTAGACTTTTGATGGTGAGCATGATACAGAATATACAGATGTCAAATTATAACATTGTACACCTAAAACTTACATGGTCTTGTAAAACATTGTTACCTTAATTTTAAAAAAATGAAAAATTAAGCCTGACCAGGCAGTGGCGCAGTGGATAGAGCATTGAACTGGGATGCGGAAGACCTGGGTTCGAGACCCCGAGCTCGCCAGCTTGAGCGCGAGCCCATCTGGCTTGAGCAAAAGCTCATCAGCTTGGACCCAAGGTTGCTGGCTCCAGCAAGGGGTTGCTCGATCTGCAGAAGGCCCGTGGTCAAGGCACATGTGAGAAAGCAATCAATGAACAACTATGGTGTCGCAACGGCAATGAAAAACTAATGATTGATGCTTCTCACCTCTCTTCGTTCCTGTCTGTCTGTCCCTATCAATCCCTCTCTGACTCTCTCTCTGTCCCTATAAAAATAAATAAATAAATAAATAAAATAAACTTGCTATTTAAAATAAATAAATAAAAATTAAGTCAATAAATAAATTACAGGAACAGCTGATTTGGGCACTTGGGCTAACAAGAGCTCAGACCTCATTAGAAAGAATTCTGACATTGCAGGGTCCTAGGGAACTTAGCACACCTTTCTCTTGCTGAGGAAAAGCACCCTAGTTAGAACTTAGATTCACTGACAGGGAAACAGACACCCAAGCATTAAACATTTGAGGAGTGCTTAACACCACCAGAGAGGCACCAAATCCAACAAACAGTAATGAACCCTACGGAATAAAATAGGTAAAAGGCACTTTTATAAGTAATATTCTCTGAAAGACTGGTGGAGGAATTGCATCTATTATAAGAACAGGTTGTGCCTGACCAGGCAGTGGTGCAGTGGATAGAGTGTCAGACTGGGATGCGGAAGACCCAGGTTCAAGACCCCAAGGTTGCCAGCTTGAGTGCGGGCCCGTCTGACTTGAGCAAAAGCTCATCAGCTTGTACCCAAGGTTGCTGGCTCCAGCAAGGGGTTGCTCGGTCTGCTGAAGGCCCACAGTCAAGGCACATGTGAGAAAGCAATTAATGAACAACTATGGTGTCACAAGGGCAATGAGAAACTAATGATTGATGCTTCTCACCTCTCTCCGTTCCTGTCTGTCTGTCCCTATCTATCCCTCTCTCTCTCTCTGTCAAAAAAAAAAAAAAAAAAAAAGAACAGGTTGCTATAACAAAGATAGATCTTGGGAATTAAAAGTAGGTTACTTATGCTTAATTGATGGGTTGAATAGCAGAATGGACACTACTAAAGACTGAAAAACAAGCTGAGGGAATTTTCCCAGAATGTAGCCCAACTGGACAAAGGCTGTGATGGCTGGGGAAAAAGGCTAACATATCCATTGTATTGGTTATGCTGTCCACCTAGAGCCTCTCCTACAGAAGGACTTTGATGAGCTTTCACACAGGATATAAATATCCTTGCATTTAGGGCCTATTCTGAGACGTCTATTCACATCTTTCCTAAAGCTTCTAGTTCTCAGTTTTCTTGTCTTTAGTTTTCAAGTTTCTCATCCTCTAATCAACCCACTAGCCATTGTTTCCAGCCCTGTCATTATCCAAACTTAACAACTGGAAATGCAACTGTCAGTTCTGTTCCCAGGGATCATTCCCTTTCCCTGCTGCCTGTTAGGCACACAGCAGCATGTGGTTAAGCAGAGTGGTATATGCAAATTTTGACTCAGGTTGGACAAGTCAATTGCATGAGCTCACATTGAACGTATTTAGTCTTCCTGCACTGTTTACCGTTCCCTCATCTCACATCTGTGACCTCGTGGAGGTTCCCTAATACCAAATAGAAGGAATTAGAACCTGGTTTATAGGTGGTTGTGTATGATATGGCTGGCACTAGCAGAATGGGGCATAGATCAAATGTTGAATCATACACCTGTCAGTGAATCAGCAAAGTTGCCTAATTGTGTCACGGATGACAGAGTAGGAGCTACAACACTAACTTTCTGGTTTTCGTATTCAAGAAATCTTTCTAGCATACAAGCAATTGTATAGTAAAAGCACCTCCAAATACACTTGCAGAGTGGACAGGGAGGAAAGGTTTCCAGGAAAAAAAGTCTCAAAAATGGCTTTTAATCTTTTTGTTGTTATTATTATTGATTGATTGATTTCAGAGACAGGGAAAGAATCATCAATTTGTTGTTCCACATATTTATGCATTCATTGGTTGATCCTTATTATGTGCCCTGAGGAGGGATTGAACTCACAACCTTGGTATGTGGGGATGATGCTCCTACCATCTGAGCTACTTGGCCAGGGCTGGCTTCCAATCAATCTGGAATGTTATGTATATAAATTATATGAGAGAAAAGTTTGTTTCAACACTTATTTCTTTGAGTTCTTAAATCTTTTATTTACCTGGATAGTACCTGAGAGAGTGAATAACCAAGAAGCTTAAGCAGTCTTAAGCACTGTGAATCAGGCTGTTAATTCTCTTGGAAATTTACTGGATATTCTATAAAGAGGCAAGCTTTAGGATTCCAAGATGGCAGCGGAGTAGGCAGACACACAGACTGCCATCTCCCACCACCAAACTGGATTACAAATTAATTTAGGAACAATCATCGTGAAAAACCAACTTTGGACTAAAGAACAAGACTCCAAACCAAGGAGCACAGAAGAATCCACACTGATCCTGGTAGGGAATGCAGGGGCATGGTGGGGGCTCCCCTGCTCCCAGGAGCAGGGGGAGGCTGTGACTGGGGGTCCAGAAGGGCTCTCATTACAAGAAGACCCTGAGAGGTGGGGGCCCTCAATCTCAGAACTGGAGACCCAGCCTAGAAGCCCAGGGACTGGAGGAGACAACCGAACAGCATTGAGTGGGGAGAAGAGTGAAAGTTCTGTATGTGGGAAGCGGCTGGGGTGCCTTAAAGGGACTAAGAAGAAAATATCGCTCACAGCCACTTGCTTGGGGCTCCAGGGGTGAGGAGGGATGAGGACTGACTGCTCACGCATGAGGAAATTGGGGAGAGCGAGACAAATGGTGATAGGGAAAGGAGTGCCTTGGCTGACCTGAATTAAGCTGACTCATTCTCCAGTGCCAAGGCAGCCATAGCTGGGAGAGGGGTTGATCCTTCCACCCAACACAAGCCTAAAGTGGATGCGCGTGTCTCACCTCCAAAAAGCTCTCCAGCTCCAATCAGCACGAAAGACACCGCAAAAAGAAGTAAGGGGGAGGGGCAATGACTCAGGTTTCCAGGGAGACCTGAGTTACACCTCCCCCTTCATACTGAGAATGCCCCAGCTCACAGAGAGTAACTGGCAGAACACACCTTCAGATTCTCAGAGGTCACACCCACCACATTCCTGAATACAGTTTCAACTAAGTCCCCTGCTGAGATCAACAAACAAGCGCCCTGCTGAGTTAGGCAAACAGACAGCAGGCAAATCAGGACTTTAAAGTTGTTCTACTAGTTAAGGAGACCACAACTTGAACAAGCCTGCAAACCCCACACAGAAACAATGGGAAGACAGAGGAACGTAAGTCATAGAATCAACAAGAAAAATCCCCAGAAAAAGAACTGGATGAAATGGAAGTAATCAAGTTACCAGACAGTTTAAAATTTGTTAGGATGCTTAAGGATCTCAAAGCTACAATGGATGGACTTAATGAGCACCTAAATAAAGAAATTGTAAGCATCAAAAAGGACACTGAAATCATAAAAAAGAACCAGATAGAAATGACAAATACAATATCAGAAATGAAGACTACACTAGAAGGAATTAAAAGCAGGCTGGATGAAGCAGAAGATCAAATCAGCAACTTAGGATAAGATAAGCGAAAGCATGGAAGAACAGCAAAAAGAAAAGAAAATCAAAAAGTCTCAGGAAATTAAGAGAGCTCTGTGACAACATGAAGAGAAACAGTATCCACATAACAGGGGTTCCTGAAGGAGAAGAGAAAGAACAAGGGATAGAGAACCTGATTGAAGAAACTATAGCCAAAAATTTCCCTAAATTGATGCAGGAAAGAGTCACACAGGTTCAAGAAGCACAGAGAACTCCATTAAAAAAGAACCCAAAGAGACCCACACCAAGACACATCATAATCAAAATACCAAAGGGGTAAGCTTTACAGTGATTGGAGCCAGTTTATTTATACAGGGAAAAAGTATTTGCATATAGTACATCCTCAAAAGGTTTTGCCTAAAACCTTTTGAGGATGTACTATATGCAAATCGAATGACAGTACCTTTGGAAATTCCATTTAAGTTCAATGACTAAAATTTATAGATAGAGCTGTCCCTAGGTGGAATGGCATTTCTCAGTTAGGAATGTCTCCTTAGGAATTAATGCCTCAACCTTCAAAAACCACTCAGTAGAAGACATTTTTTTCTTTGTAAACAAGTTTAATCGAATAGTGGTATATATGTTGATGAAGATAAACTCCATTAGGAAATGTCATTCAATATAAATAATAAATTATTTCAAACATTGATGAATGATTCTAACGTCTAGTAATCATACTACTTCTAAATTGAACTTTAACTTAATCTAGGTAAAATTATCTTAATCACCTTTTAAAATTTTCCCTCTGAACCCAAGTAGGTCACTAGTAAAACCAGGCCTCTGACTCCAGTCTACATGCTCTCCCTTATACCTTTGACATTTCTGGTCCAGCCTTATAAACACAAACCTATGCATACATATTTTTATTCTAGAGAGTATAAACAAAACTGAGCCTCAGAGGAAGTTATTTATTTAAGGTTATACATAATCTTCGGGGTGATGAACACAAAATACAGTGTATAGATGATGTGTTGTATACCTGAAATCTCTATAATTTTGTTAACCAGTGTCATCTCAATAAATTCAATTTTAAAAGGTTATATATATTGCTCACAAAATTTAGGGGATGTTTTATCACTTCATATTCATTTTGAAATATCCCCTAATTTTTGTGAGCAGTATATAATCTCCCAATCAGCAGATCCAAGGACATGGTAATATACTTAATGTACTTCTCTAAGTGACAGCCATTCCTAGTGATGGAGG
Organism: Rhynchonycteris naso; assembly: GCA_037038555.1. NCBI lineage: Eukaryota > Metazoa > Chordata > Mammalia > Chiroptera > Emballonuridae > Rhynchonycteris > Rhynchonycteris naso. Next base: position 87,739,908 of record CM073000.1, read on the forward strand.
AATCCTCCACCTGACTGACTTAAGGCAGAACATTAAAATGGAAACTTTCCTAAATAAGAAGACTCCCCCCACAACTCCTCCAATTAAGAGAGAAAGAGAGAGAGAGAGAGAAGGGAGTGAGGGAGGGAGGGATGGATGGAAGAAAGGAGAAAGTCACAAAATACTCTATGGACTAAAGAATTAGAGAAGGCAAAATCATGGTTTTAGATATTCATGAATTTTAAATCTGTGGCTTTTAAAATATACTTTCTAAGTCTTACTGCATATAGATGATTCCCAGTGTTTAAATTACAGTAGCCTAAGAGAGTAGCTTAAAAATAACATATGCTAAGGAAAGTACATGTTTTCTTCAGAGGACTCATGTATGAAATGTTCCTTTTCTGTGAAAAAATTTTTCTAAAGATATTCAATGTACCATATCTGACTTTAGCAACATAATAATTAAATCAGCATACATGAATTTATAATCCCTTTTAAAGTTAAAAAATCCCTAATATTTTTAAAAAGATTTAAAATGTAATGTTCAAATATACAACACAGTATTATTAACTATAATCTCCATGTTGTGAATTATATCCCCAGGATTTGTTTATTTTATAATGGTCATCAGTGCCTTTGACCACCTTCCTTGACATTTGAAGCATGATTACACTTTTAAGCTTGGACACTCTCCTGTTCCTGAAGTGCAAGTATGGAAGTCTGAGAAAATCACCGGACATTCATTTACATTGACAAATTGTAGTTTTCTGCCACAGAAATATTAATGCAAAGCTTCTGGATGGTGCTTTTGAAATTCCTTAATTAATTTCTTTCTTTGTTTCAAAGAGATGCTGGGGTTACTATTAATCTCAAGAGCCAACTGTTGAAGATATTGAATCGTCCTTTCCTTTTGTTTTTCAAATTCCTTGTAAGTCAAGCGTTGGCAAAATGTGAAGCCTTAAAAAAAAGTACAATAGGAAAAGCAAGTTAAAAAAACAAAACAAAACCCAAAATGTACTTAACCAAACTGGCCTTATGCCAGACTTATTTTTTTCCAAAGTATGGTAGATAATTTTACTTATTATGCTAAAATTGTTTTTGCTTCAGAGTAATAATACTGTATCTTTACAAGTGCTCTGTACTTAGCAAAACACAATTTTATTTTATATACATTACTTTATTTGATCTCCAAAATCATCCCATGCATTATAAGAAAAGTGAGGAACTACCACCCAAGTTTCAAGAGGAATGCTTTAGGAATTTAAGTGATAGCTCATAAATTGAAAGTGTCGGGTAGGAAAAAAGTTTTCCCTGACCCTCCTTGGGTCCCTGGCTGTTCTCTAAACTAAACTGACAAAGACAGATTAGCAGGAGCAAAGCATACAAATTTATTTAAAAATATACGTTTTCTGGCCTGTTGGCTCAGTGGTAGAGTATCCGCCTAGTGTGTGGATGTCCTGGGTAGGACTCCCAGTCCAGGCACACAGGAGAAGCGACCATCTGTTCCTACACTCCTCCCCCTTCATCTTCTCTTTCTCTCTTTCTCTTCTCCTCCTGCAGTCATGACAAGACTGGTCAGAGTGAGTTGGCCCTGGGTGCTGAGGATGGCTCTGAGGATGGCTTTGTGGCCTCCGCCTCAGGTGCTAAAAATAGCTGTGGTGCTGAGCAACTGAGCAACAGCCTCCAGATGGGCAGAGCATTGCCCTGTAGGGGCTTGCCATGTGGATCCCAGAATCCCAGTTGGGGTGCATGTGGGAGTCTGTCTCTTTGCCTCCCTTCCTCCCCTTAATAAAAAGTAAATAAATAAATAAATATATAAGTTTTATATGACCAGGGAGTTTTCAAAAGAAAGAAAGACCTGAAGAAGCAGTTGGACCTGTATATTTTTCTGCCATGTTTAATGAAAAGTGCACAGTCATGGAGGACGAGGACAGGATTAAGAGTATAAGGTAACTGTAATAAAGTGGGGGTAACTTAGCAAGGCCTGTTTGTTCAGATTCTTCTGGAAGTCCCAGAGTCCCTTGGTCTTGGAAAACAAGACAAAGAACATCCCAAGAAAAAATAAGCATGTTCATTTCTTCTGAGAAATGCACTTTCCACATGCAGTTTTATGGCCTGTTTCTGGCAAGAAGGGGAAGGGAAGGTCAGAATGACCTGCCTGCTTCTGCCATTTTTCAAAATCCTTCAGCTTAAGATAGTCAATATGCCAAGTGCCATATTTGGGGGCAGTGTGTTCTGAACCCCATCAGAGGCATGTTCAAAACATGAACAAATAATTTCATGAACATGAGCAGTGTTTTCATCACTTCTCTTGGAGCTATCTTGGCACGTGCAGTCAACCAAGCCTCTTCCTACGCTGACCTACAGATGAAGGCACCCAGCCTTTACGTACACCAAAGCAATTCTCAGCGGATCTTTTGAAACCCCAAAGCCTGTTAATATGAGGGTTCTGCCTATCTTCACTGCAATGGCCTTCACTTAAACACATCTATGTGATGCCCTGGTATTGCACTGCCTCTGAAAAAACTCTGGCAGGTAACACTCTATTCAGAGTTTATCTATTGTCTTTCAAATAATAATAATAGCTTATAATCAGTACTTATCTGCCACACTTTTTGTATTTTCTCTCATTAAATCTTTAGTCTTAAGGTATAGGTGCGTAGGTATTGTTATCAGCCCTACCTTATTGATAAAGAAACAAAAGCTTGGACCATAAATGGCTTGCAAGTGGCTGAGCTAGGTTCTAAACCCAGGATTGTCCACTTTCATGGCTTGGGATCTTTACCACCATGCCACACTGCCTTTACTTCTTTTTTTTTTTACAGGGACAGAGAGAGAGTCAGAGAGAGAGATAGACAGGGACAGACAGGAACAAAGAGAGATAAGAAGCATCAATCATTAGTTTTTCGTTGCTGTTGCGACATCATAGTTGTTCATTGATTGCTTTCTCACATATGCCTTGACCGCGGGCCTTCAGCAGACCGAGCCACCCCTTGCTGGAGCCAGCGACCTTGGGTCCAAGCTGACGAGCTTTTTTGCTCAAACCAGATGGGCCCACGCTCAAGCTGGGTCCTTCTGCATCCCAGTCCGACTCTCTATCCACTGCGCCACCGCCTGGTTAGGCTGCCTTTACTTCTGTTACAATGCCCATCAACCTCAGGACATTGAATCCTGATGTGCTACTTTTCTTTGCTCAACTTCTCTTCTTTCACATATAGAGTCAAACACAGACCTGAACACTAAAATCACTTTTCACTAATGCGTGTCATCAATTCTGTCGCACTGCAATCTTTTTGCAACACCTAAAAAGCAAATCTCAGATCTTAATCAATGCTGAATCTAACCTTTCCACTCCAACATGCCAGTAAGTGCTGCTTAGCAAAATCATCCTGTCCAAATTCGCACCACTAAAATACATAATCTTCATCTGGGTGCTCATCAATCTACTTATTTGTCATTTCTCAATGGCTTTTCCCATTCCCCAACCATCTATTTCAAACTATTCTCCTACAATGGTCTCCCTACAACTTCTCAGACGATATGGTCCTCTCCTATTTGTCAAGGAAAATAGATTCATCACTTAATGATCCCCCTCAACTTCCTGCTTTGGACCAACACTTCTTTACACCCACACACATTGTCAACTTGACTCCACTACCCCGTCTCCTGTTTCAGCAAACCCCTGGTCCTGTGCCCTTGAGCACATTTCCTCCTGGCTCCTCCAGGACCTGGCTCCACCAGGCATCTTTCTTTCTTCAGTATCCCCTTTCTTCTGTGGTCTTCCTGTCAGCAGGTCAGTGTGCTCAGATCTCTGTAGTGACTTAGTACCTCCCCAGCAATCACTCAGTTTGTCTCTTCCACTTATCATATCACTCTTTAGTATCCTTATCCATTCATTCTTTTTTGTCCCACTGCAACCTGGCTTTTACCTCTCCAGCTACTGAATCACTCTCTCTAATTGGATCCAAATAGTCAGTGACAGTCCTAACCTTCTGCCACACAAATCCTCCTTAAAATGATATGTTTCCTTTGGCTTTATGTACACAACTTTACCTAATTCCCCTCCCAACATTTCATTTTTGCCTCATTCATAGATTCCTAAATACTTACCTCTTGATGATTAATGTCCCTTAATGACCTCAATTTTCACATGGTCCCAGATATTTAGTTTTAGCTCCTATCTGTCCCCTAAGCTTCAAAATTGCACAGCTAGTTTTCCTGTTAAACTTCTTGACCAGGTTGTACTACACGAATCAGAAGCCCAAAAACAGATTCAGTCATTTCCCTACACCTGTTCCTTTTCCTGTTTTTCTATCTGAATTGGTGGCAGTCATCCCAGCTGGAAACTTGAGAGTCATCTTTGAGTCACCTTTCTCCCTTGACCCCCAGATACAACCAAGTGTAGCCAATTTGACTTTCTAAATACCTCCCAAACTTGTTCTTTCCTCTTCATTTCTCGGGCCTCTGCCACAGACCAGGCCTACATCATTTCCCAGTTGGACCACTTGTAGTCTCCTAATTAAGAATCCTGCTTCCAGTCTCCCTGGTCAACCTTTTCTCCAAGCTGCTGCTAAGCATGCTCTACATAAAATATAAATCTACCCATATCACTTTCTCAAAAATATCTTTCAAAATCTCCCAAATGCCTAGGGAATTCCTTGTTGCTAAATAAGGCCCATCATGATCTGACATCTATCTATTTTTCTAGTTTCAATTCCTGGCTGTGTCTAGCACTTACCTATTTTTGCTCACAATGTTTCTTCTGTCCATAATAACCTTCCCTTCATTATTTTTTTGTTTTGGCTAACATTTACTAATTCTTTCAGACTCTTACTAAGCTTTACCCCTTCCATAAGCCTAGCCTGATCCCCTCAAATGAGATCAGGTAATTCTTCTACAGCCTTCCATAACCTCCTCTGGCATGAATATACCTCTATTATATTTTATTCTGATTGCTTGCTTGCTTGCTTGCTTTATTTATTTATTTATTTATTACAGGGACAGAGAGAGAGTCAGAGAGAATGATAGATAGGGACAGACAGACAGGAACGGAGAGAGATGAGAAGCATCAATAATCAGTTTTTCGTCGCCATTGCGACACCATAGTTGTTCATTGATTGCTTTTTCACACGTGCCTTGACCGCGGGCCTTCAGCAGACCGAGCCACCCCTGCTGGAGCCAGCGACCTTGGGTCCAAGCTGGTGAGCTTTTGCTCAAACCAGATGGGCCTGTGCTCAAGCTGGCAACCTCGGGGTCTCGACCCTGGGTCCTTCGCATCCCAGTCCAACACTTTATCCACTGCGTCACCACCTGGTCAGGCTATTCTGATTGCTTTATAATAGTTGTCTCTCTCATGCATCAATTCTTTCACTGACTTCACTTACCCAACAAATTTCTATTAAACATCTATGTGGTAGTCACTTTGAACATTGGAAAACAAGCTTATTGCAAGCAGAGGCATTATCTTATACATCTTAGTATTTTTTGGTGCTTATACAAAGTCTGACATGTAATAAACATCCAAAAAAAAAACGTTTGGTGAATAATTGAATAAATATTTGTTATCAGAAGCACCTTATAGCAACACATGAATATCAAGTGATCAATTACTTGATAATCCATTCAAGTATAAGGAGCAAGCATACAGCACAAAACAGAGATGACTTAAAAATTCATTATGTTGTAAAGCTAGTATAACAGTTTTACTGAATGAGGGACAGACTTCAGGAAGAGATAAAATACTTAAGGTATTTAGAGAAAAATCTCAGCTAACAGCACATGGCACTGTTCAAAGCACTCCTTTTATAGATATGGTTGAATGAAGGTTGAATGCAAATATTAAATTGCCTGCAATCCCTCCACTTTCCTGTAAAGCCAAAAGTATTGGAAAATTGAATGTGAAAAGCTAATATAGTAATGGCAGCCAAATGCAGTTTGTTTTGAAGTTAGTCAGATGAGATCAAATTAATTATAAAGGATTCCTAATATTAGGTTCAAAATACTTAGCATCATTGTATAATTACATCAAACAAACAGGATGCATGTGGTAACGTATCTGCTGCCATATGCCCTGTGTTATAAGAAGGGCATTAGAGAAAACAGCATATATTAGCTACGAAATTACAAGTAATTCAGGCAAATAAATGTATACCCTACTCTGAATATTTTTCTAAACATTACTAATGCTTTAGGAAATGTTTTTTAAAGAAAAAAATGTTACCTACTTTTCTAGTTGGCAAGTTACTCTCTAAGCTTCGGTTACTTTATATATAAAATGAGACAATAATAGTACCTACATAGATTACTGCACAGGATAAAAAATTTCATAAATCCATGTTAGTGCTCAGTACAGCATCTGACACATAGTAAGGCTCAATATTAGTGTCAACTAATATTAAACATTAATAGTATTTTGTATTTAAATAATAAATAACTTAAATATTTATATTGTTTATAATATAAATTATAAATATTTAACAACTACTTTAAGAGGTAATTAATATTATTACTTCCAATTTGTAGGGGAGGCAACTGAGGCATAAAGGGGTTAAATGACTTGCTCAGACAATTTGGCTCTGGCACCCACAGTTGTATCAATCATGCTAGTTTGTCTCTCACAGGACATTTGTATTAAAACTACTTTATAGTTTAACGAAATTCTAACTTAAGGAATCAGATCAATTGGCACAAGACACGTAGTGAAAAGAATTATGAAGTTTATTCACTGTGCTCCTTCTCCATAAAACTTGGTCCTTCCTAAAGAAGAGGGGGAAAGAGAGAGAATGAAAAGCAATAGGTAGAGGCTGAGAGAGCCAGAAGCAGAGAGAAGAACAGAGAGTGTACAAACAGGGAAGTGGTGCGTAGGTAACGAGCTGGAGCAGAAGTGAGACTTGGGAGCCCACTGTGAGGCACTGTGAGATAGAAAGCATTCACCTTTTTAGAAGGTAATCTAATAAACAGCTTCCGAAAAGAATTAGAGAAGAACTTGATTGGGAGATATTAAAAAACCACCTTTTATAACATTATACATTTATTCCACACTCACCCTTGGCTTCCATCCAACTTACTTGGCTATAACAGTCTCTGATAAAGAAGGGACAATTCTGAATCAGTACCTGATGTGGCATCTGGATCTTCTCCATGTAGAAGCTTCTTCAGTTTCTTACTAACCAGGTCCAGTAAAGTAACTGGTGTCTACAAATAAAACAGGTATTTTCAATAATAATATAAATATTTTTTTCTAGCCAGGAATCCAACATAGAACAAAATGAATATTTTTGACCAATGAGCAGGGGAAGAGAATTCTAGTTGGAGAGAAGCGGTGGGTAGCAGAAGGCCTGGCCTCTGTGAAAGTATGAATACTTGAAATTTCTTTAAAATTCTTAAAATTCTATTTTCTACTTTTATGTGTGAATTATACCTGAAACTAGGTTAAGCAGTCACTAGTATGTTTTCCTATAAAAAATGATTTGTGGTTCTATAATAGCACTCACTGATCTATATAATCTCACACTGTAATTACACAATCTATATGTAAATAATAGTTCTAACATGCATTAAAATATTATTACATTAAAATAAATAAATGCTGCTTTTCCAGCTTTGGTTATACAAAGGTAGTCCCAGATTACAAGTCATGAAGCTGTTTCCATTCATTCATTCTGTCATTCATAAAAATTTAGTGAGTGATTGCTATGTTCCAGACACTGTTCTAGGTGATAAATAAATAGATCAGGTTTATGAACTCTTGGAATTTACATTCTCATAGAAGAGAAAGACAAATTTAAAAAATGAGCAAATACAGAATATAATTTCAAGTATTGATTCAAACCATTAAGAAAGCATAAAGCCAGGTAACAGGCTAGAGTGAAGAAGATGGATAGCCATCTTAGTTGGGAAGGGCTTCTCTCTGAGAGAGTAACATTGTAAGCAGAGGCCTGAGAAGATGTGAAGGAATGACCTATAAGAAGATTCTGGAGAAGAACGTTCCAGATAGTAGACGGCATAGGAAAAGGCCTGTAACAGGAAGAAACTTGGCATGTTTGAGAGCCCCTATCATAAATACCCCTATCTCAGCCTCCCTGATATACTTCAACCTCTAATCTCCAGGAACCAGTCATCAGAGTGGCTTTTCCTGCTTCCTGAGTCCCACATTCCCACTTTCTCCAGCCCATGTCAATTATTTTTCTCCCTTTTGTGGCCTGATATAAAATTTAAACCAGTATTTCATTATGACACTGCTAGGTCTGACATGAAGGGTAGGTAAAAAATAAAATATTGTTTCTAATTTCTTGGCCATCTGTAGTAAAGAAGAGAATTCATTTATCCAGAGGAGGCAGGGACAGAAAGAAGGAAGCGGAAAGGCTAACTGGTAAAGAGAAGGGAGAGGATATGCTCTAAATTCCTACTGAGATCTGAGACCTATTTTACAAGGGAACTAGATACATAAATTCTGGTTTAGTGACTATAGAATTAAACATTTACATAGCCTGGCTTCCTAACTTCCATTTATTGTATTTTTTGATAAAAAAAAAGTAGGTACAGAATACCTAATAGCTAACTTACAAATGAGTTTTCAGAATATATTTCATTCAAAATTCATAAAACCAGTATTATCTATTGGCTAGTCTTAGTACCACCTTTTTCTCTAAAAATAATGGAAAGGAAACTTTAGTGGAAGTTGACAGAATTGTTACAAAATGTGAACTAATATATTTCTTATGACATGAAACAAATTTTTAAGCAAAATAAAAAATTGAAGGTAACAATTCTTTGTAGAGGCTTTGGAGAAATACCACTAAAAGTACCACTATCAGTATAAAATATAGTAGTGAGGCTAAAAAACAATCTTTTTCTTGATATATTTTTAAAATCTGTCAAGAATCTGACCACATTTCACTAACACTATTGCTACTCCTCTGTTTCAGTCACTGTATCTTTTGCCCAGATTAGAACAGCCTCCTAAAAGGTGTTCCTGCTTCTCACCTTGCCCAACAATCTATTTTCAACACAAGAGCCACAGTTATTTAAAAAAACAAAATTTATTGATTGATTTTAGAGAGAGAGGGAGGGGGAGAGAGAAAGACGGGAACATCAATCTGTTCCTGTATGTGCCCTGACAGGGGATCAAATGGGCAACCTCTGTGCTTCAGGATGACATTCTAACCAACTGAACTATTGGGTCAGGGAAGCCACAGTTATCTTTATAAACATAAGTCAAATCAGGCCACTGTTCTGCTCAAACCTCCAGTGGTTTCCCATTTTATTCCAAAGAGGAACAATGTCTTCACAATGGCCTACAAGGGCCCGCACCTCTCTGATCTAATCTCATACTACCCTGCCTCTGCTCACCACTTCCTTCCTGTTCCTCAGCACCCATGCACGCATCACCCCAGGGCCTCTCCCTAGGAATTGCTTTCTCTCCCCCAAACCATGACTCGCCCTATAGTCATTTGATTGATTCCCAGTCCCTCTTTCAGTCTTTGCTCAAACTTTGCTTCCTCATTGATCCCAGTCTTGGCTGCCCTGTTTCATACTATAAGCTCCCAATCATCCCCACCCTAGCACCAATAAATCCTCTAAACCTGCTTGTTTTCTTTTTTCTATTGCATTTATTGCCTTTTATCAAATGATATGGCCTGACAATTGTATTTTTTTTATTGTCTGTAATCCTCACTTGAATGTAATCACCTCAAGGGTCTGCATTTTTGTGTTTTGTTTGCTTGTGTATTCTCAGCACCTAACTAAAAGTGCCTGGGACACAATAACGCACCAGAAATGGGTTGAACGCATTAATATATTTTCAAATATCAGTATTAAGTCTTCTTCCTTCTCTTTAGTTAGTAGAAGTCAGCCTTCTTTCAAATTTTGCACATTATAGGTACTCAATAAATTATTTATTAAGTGAACTGTTTGCCTTCTTGCTTAACAGAAATAGCTGAGTAATAAATGTGCCTGGGCAAAAATGCCAGAGATACCTTGAAGAGCTCAGAGTGATATTCCAGGAGAAACCCGATGAGCTGTTCTGCCTGTACTTTTGATAATGATTTGGTTTGCAAAACTGCTTTGGCAAGAGTTTTCAGGATAACCGTTTTGTTATCATACTGTAAACAGAAAGATTAACATAGTTTAAACAGTTTTTAAAAGGAAAAAGCAGAAAATTGTACAATTGTTATTGCAATATTTTTAACCTGTTTTTGTAACTTGTAGGCATTAGGTTCTGAGGCAATAGCCATAAAAGTAAGTAGCCGTCGCAATTCTTCTTTGATGTTGGGCAACAATAATCTTAGATATAGTTGTATTGCTTCAAGGGCTTCTGTCCTTTTCTCATTTTCTGTTATATGGGTTATAAAGAAAACAAAGCACAGGACAAAATGTGGAGATTATAATATTCAGTAGTCAATTAAAATGCTAAGATGTTGTATTTGGTTTATGGATTGTTATTTTTAACTATTTAAAAGTTTTTCATTATGAAATATTTCAAACATACAGGAAAATATCTATATAATTCTGCAACTATGCCAAAACCCTTGCAACTACACCCGGCAATATCAAACAGTATTTTGTTTTAACATGGAATTAAATTACATGGCCACTTACATAGCTAAAAAAGTGACATGATAGCCTGACCAGGTGGTGGCGCAGTGGACAGAGCATCGGACTGGGATGCAGAGGACTCAGGTTCAAGACCCCGAGGTCGCCAGCTTGAGCGCGGGCTCATCTGGTTTGAGCAAAAAGCTCGCCAGCTTGGACCCAAGGTTGCTGGTTTGAGCAAGGGGTTACTTGGTCTGCTGTAGCCCCACGGTCAAGGCACATATGAGAAAGCAATCAATGAACTACTAAGGTGTCCAATCGAAAAACTAATGATTGATGCTTCTCATCTCTCTCCGTTCCTGTCTGTCTGTCCTTATCTATCCCTCTCTCTATCTCTGTAAAAAAAAAGTTACATGATACTATGTCACTCAAATTTATCTTGCTAAAAGATCACCAAATACCTCAGTTCTCTAACCCTGTACTATATCAAAATTTGTTTCTTAGAATGTCCCTGTGACATAATTACCTTAAATCTAATGTCCTTATTACATTAGTTACATTTGATAGTACAATTCACATGGCAGACAACATTAATGAAGTGAAAAAAGACTTCATATAGTAACTTGACAACATAAAAGAAAAATATTAAAATGTTATACTCAAATAATATATGACATTTTCTTCACCGTGTATCTTTTAAAATGTTTTATGTAAAACATTAAGTTTAAACATCATCTCTTACCTATAAGTTCAATAATTCCTGAATGAATATCAAAATACTCATCAGTCAACAGGCAATCTCTCTCTTGATTATATTTTACTATGATATCAAAGAGTATCTTCTTCTGTATGCTCAATCTTGTCTCTTCATTTCTATTTTGTGCTAACTGCTGACTAACTGAAACTATGAACTGATCAGGGAAATATTCCAAACATTCAATTGCTGCATTAAGCCAGTTATCAACCCTGGAGAAAAAATAGGAAACAATATAAATCAATGGTTAATATTTCCATTTACAGCTAGTGCTCAACTTACGACCATGATTGGTATCGACAGACCAGTTGTAACACGATTTGGTTGTAAGTTGAGTAGGCTATATGTACAGTACTGTGAAATGATGTTATAAAAATCTTTAAGTCATATTTTATCATAATTTTCATTATTGTTATATATCATAATTTTCTTTGTTCATTTTATGCCATTTGTATCATCTCTACACCATTTTGTTTCTTATTTTACATTCATCAGGTTTAAGTAAAACACTGCATTACCAGTACAACTGGTTTAATATTTGCAAAACATACAAAATTACAAAATACAGGTGCATACAAAAACTGCTCCAGACACAGAGCAGTCGTGGCTAGCGATTGTGGTCGTAAAGTCGAATGGTCGTAAATCGCATAGGTCGTTAAGTCAATCAATACCTGTACTTAAAGTACTGTTTGATAAAGTATAATCAAATTTAGTTTACGCTTAACCAAATCTAAGGAAGGAAGAAACTATTTCAAAGAATCATTCCAATAAATTTTGCAGGATGAATGAAAGAGTAAAGAGAGAGTAGCTTTTTTTCCTCACCATATTCTGCCATATCTTTCTATATCTTTATTTTCAAGGAGGTAAAATATTTTTTGGCCAACTTTTTATTCTTTATTTCTAATTTTGTTAGATTTTGTTCAGAGGTGTTCATCTGTACTGCTCCTCTTCACTCATGGTTTCCCTCCCTTTTCACACTATACAGTGTGTCCGTAAAGTCATGGTGCACTTTTGACCGGTCACAGGAAAGCAACAAAAGACGATAGAAATGTGAAATCTGCACCAAATGAAAGGAAAACTCCCCAGTTTCTGTAGGATGATGTGGCAGCATGTACGCATGCACAGATGACATAACACCGTGTATACAGCGGAGCAGCCCACGGCCATGCCAGTCGAGATGTGGATGGTACAGAGGAAAATTCAGTGTGTTCTGTGGCTCGCTAAATTCAAATCCGTGACCAAAGTGCAACGTGAATATCAGCATGTTTATAATGAAGCGCCACCCCATAGGAATAACATTACTCAGTGGGATAAGCAGTTGAAGGAAACCGGCAGTTTGGTGGAGAAACCCCGTTCTGGTAGGCCATCAGTCAGTGACGAGTCTGTAGAGGCTATACAGGATAGCTACCTAAGGAGCCCTAAAAAATCTGTGCATGCATGTGCTCAACAATTACTCCTAAGACTACAGTTCATAAGGTGTTAAAGAAACGTCTCTGTTTTACGGGGTACAAATTGCGGCTGTTGCACGCTATCAAACTGGCGAATAGACCCACATGATGTGCGTTTGCTACAGATATGCTTCATGAGATCGACAATGATGCAAGATTTTTGCAGAAGATTGTGTTTAGCGATGAGGCGACCTTCCATATCTGTGGACATGTTCATCACCATAACGTCTGAATATGGGCTGCTGAACATCCTCATGCCTACGTTGAGTATAAACATAACACCCCTAAAGTGAACGTGTGGTGTGACCTGACGCATAATAAGGTGATAGGCTCATTTTTTTTCGCAGAACAGTCTGTGACGGCAAACACCTATCTTGACATGTTGGAACTGTATGCAGTGCCACAATTTCCAGAAGATGTCATCTTTCAACAGGACAATGCTCCTCCACACTACGCCACCATTGTTCGTGAGTTTCTGGTTAGAACATTACCCCAGCAGTGGATAGGCAGGGGTTCTGTCAAGCCATGGCCACCACGATCCCCGGATCAGACGCCCTTAGACTTTTACTTTTGGGGTTATGTGAAGCAACATGTGTACATTGAATGTATCAATGACATTAATCACTTAAAACAGAGAATCACAGACGTTATTCACTCTGTTACACCAGACGTCCTTAGCCGTGTGTGGTAAGAACTTCACTATCGTTTGGACATGTGTAGGGCAACAAATGGAGCCCACATCGAACTACACTGATAGGTATGAAACTGGGAGAATTTTCCTTTTATTTGGTGCAGATTTCACATTTCTATTGTCACATTTCTATTTCCTAAAAAAGATGCACTGTTTCCCCTACCACACACCATATTCCCTTTCTTCTCTTGACACTTCAATAAGACAAGAAATTTAGGATCCTTTCACTCCTCTCTTCCTACAGTGATGCCTCTGAAAAGCCTTTCATCCCCTTCTCATCTGCCACATTTCCAACCCCCAGGTTGTGCTGTGATGGGTTAGTATTTATTATAATTTCCCTTAATAGTATGTCCTTTCTGTTTTGACTTCTTATTTAGTGCTTATATTGTACACATTCTCATACAATCTTACATATCGACTTGCACTTACTGATTGTACGTGTGTATGTGCATGCGTGTGCACAGAATGAGAGAAATTAGTAAGAGAGCACAGAACAAAGTTCATCGTCTAACAATGTTTCCTTTCCTCTTCATCACCATCTTGGGATTCTGGTTATTTTTCTTTCTTCTTAAAAATATTAATTTAGTTATTTTTAAATCATTTGTTATTTTTCAATTACAGTTGACACACAATATACTAGTTTCAGGTGTACAACCCAGTGATTAGATTTTACTTAACTTACTAGATGATCATCCTAATAAGCCTCGTACCCATCTGACACCATCATTATTAGAATATTAGCTATATTCCCTAAGCTATACTTTAAACCCCTGCGACTATTCTGTAACCATCAATTTGTACTAATCCGTTCACTATTTTCACCCATTCCCTTAACCTCCTTGCCCTCTGGCAAATGAAAAAATATTCTCTGCATCTCCAGGTCTGTTTCTGTTCTGCATGTTCATTTATTTTGTTTTTAGATTCAATTGTTGATAGATATGTATTTGTGGCCATTTTATTGTTGATATTTTTTACCTTTTTTTTTCTTCTTAAAGAAGACCCTTCCAACGTTTCATATATAATAATACCGGTTTGGTGGTGATAAACTCCTTTAGCTTTTCCTTGTGTAGGAAGCTCTTTATCTGTCTTTTGGTTCTGATAGCTTTGCTGGGTAAATTTGATAGTAGGCCCTTGCTTTTCATTACTTTAAATATTTCTTGCCACTCTCTTCTGGCCTGCAAAGTTTCTATGAGAAATCAGCTGACAGTCTTATGGGAGCCCCCTTGTAAGTAACTAACTGCTTTTCTCTTTCTGCTCTGAAGATTCTCTGTCTTTAACCTTTTTAATTATGATGTATATTTGTGTGGGTCTCTTTGGATTCAACTTGTTTGGAACTCTCTGTGCTTCCTGGGCTTTAATGTCTATTTTCTTTACCAGATTAGGAAAGTTTTCTGTCATTATTTTAATTTTTTTTCTTTTAATGATTTTAGAGAGAGAGGGACAGAAAGAGAAAGAAGAACATCAATCTGTTCCTGTGTGTGCCCTGACCAGGGATTGAACTGGCAATCTACAGGCTTCGGGAAGATGCTCTAACCAACCAAGCCATCCAGCCAGGACATGTCATTAATTTTTCAAATAGGTTTTCAATTTCTTGCTCTTTCTCTTCTTCTTCCAGCACCCCCATGATGCAAATGTTGGTATACTTGAAGTTGTCCCAGAGGCTCCTCACACTATCCTCATTTTGATAGAGCTTTGGAAAACATTCAGGGCTGGTGCAGGGAGAGGATGACTGTCAAATCATGACTGAATTCATATGAATGAAACCACTCTAATTTCCAGATCTTCTCACAGGTCAAAACCAGAGACTTTCTTTGTTAGATCAAATGAGAATTCACAGTGATTCATAAAACAAAGAATGGTGTTTGCTTATATATATGGACATGTTCTTACCTCCTAAAATACCAAAGATAAAATATATAAAAAGTTTTTTAAGTTATAAATGATTTGACAATAAAAATGGTCACTTACTCAGGTACACAGAATCTTGGTATAACCTCTCTGTCTAGACAAGTATTTGAGATAACAAGATCTTCCTCTTTACTTAATTGAAGATTTTGTGTTTTAACTGGTGGCTCCAAAATATTTTCCAAGAATGGAAGGTCCATCAGTTGAAGCATACGTAACAATGTTTGTTGTTTCCAAACATTTTCTATAGCTTAGAAAGAAAATATCATTATGAGATTGAGAAAGTACATTCAACCAATATTATAAAATTTTCCATTTCTTTTTATTAAAGTGATATTGCTTTATTTGATCTTTTGAATAATTTTGTTCTCACCTTTAAAACGTTTTTATTTTTTTATTTTTTTACAGGGACAGAGAGTCAGAGAGAGGGATAGACAGGGACAGACAGACAGGAATGGAGAGAGGTGAGAAGCATCAATCATTAGTTTTTCGTTGCCGTTGCAACACCATAGTTGTTCATTGATTGCTTTCTCACATGTGCTTTGACCGCAGGTCTTCAGCAGACTGAGCCACCCCTTGCTGGAGCCAGTGACCTTGGGTCCAAGCTGGCGAGCTTTTTGCTCAAGCCAGATGGGCCCGCGCTCAAGCTGGCGAGCTCCGGGTCTCGAACCTAGGTCTTCCGCATACCAGTCCGACGCTCTATCCACTGCGCCACCGTTTGGTCAGGCTCCATTTTTATATAATATAAAAGTTACTTTAATGTATGTAAGGGATTAATTTAATGCTATGATAATTTAAATTTTCTAAATTGCAATTTTTAAGGATTGATCTTTAAATAGACATCAGTTATGAGCATAGTGATTGTATGTTCTGGTTATGTTGATTAAAATGTGATATAATCTAGCTTTTAAGGCCAACAATAGGTTAATTCCAAATATAAAACATTACTGATCATGCTAATAAATTAATTGTATATTTTTGAGAATATGAGGCTGCAAATTATTTATAATTATATTCAAAGTAGCACAGATAATTGTAGTTTATTTTTTAAATTAAAATACTGTATCAGATTAACCTTCACTTGGGTTTATAGTCATTCCTGTTAAGTTGTTCATTATCCTAATCATCATATCATAATTAATGTTTTATTTTTCCTTTAAATAAAACAAAATCCTAACAGCAACAGCTACAGCAAATCTCTGGCAAAGTTCCCATGGTTTAAATTCAATACCAAGCTGTGATTTTTTTTGGTTATGAGCATTTTGAATAAAATTAACTGTATAAAAGTGGGAGATTACATGTAAAATTCTATTATTTCAAGCTTCTTTTTATATAAAACAGCTCTCATAACACTGGGCTTGAATGAATGCCTGGTCAAAGTCAGCTGATACGGGTCAGTGGGCCCCCCCTTTGCATCTGCATGTCATTTGCAGTTCACCAAGACCCTCCCTTCCCCACTGTATGCCAGTGACGTGTTCTAACATTTTCATGGTATTAGCTTGTTGGTTTTACTAAGATACAAATGGATTTCCCTGTACTTATACCTTTGTTTTAAGTGGAGATAGAAAAAACAGCCTGAGAGAGCCATATATTTCAAGCAAAACAACAGTACATTTTTTCCTATATGTTTAGTAATTAAGTACTCACTTACTCTCTGAACTGCCTGGCTTCTAAAGTCATCTGAGTTTGCTACCTTTGAGTTATTAGCCAAAAATAAATTGAATTAACAATCTTTTAGAAAATACTTGAGATTATAAATTGCCTCTAAGCAATCAGTCTGCATTTGTCAATACTGGGCACAGCACTAAACCCGGTGCTATAAAAATACCTAGGCCCTGCCTGACCAGGTGGTGGTGCAGTAGATTAGTGTCAGCCTGGGACACTGAGGACCCAGCTTGGAAACCCTGAGGTTGCCAGCTTGAGTATGGGTTCATCCAGCTTGAGCATGGGCTCATCCAGCTAGAGTGCAGGTTTACCAGCTTGAGAGTGGGGTTGCCGGCTTGAGTGAGGGATCATAGACATTACCCCATGGTTGCTGGCTTGAACCCAAGGTCACTGGTTCAGCTAGAGCAGTGGTTCTTAACCTTTTTTGAGGTACCAAACCCACCAGTTTCATATGCACATTCACCGAACCCTTCTTTAGTGATAAATAAAATATGATTTTTTTTCCAAATTCAAGACATAGGTATATGTTTTTTTACTGGTGCACAAAATGAGCTGTGCATGAACATCTCCTTGCTCAAAAAATAAAACCAACAAAATGCATGAACTCACAACTAATTACAGTTTTACTTTATTCTGGCCTCCGCGGCAGAGGCTTCTCCGAACTCCTGAGACCGACTCATCGAAACCCTAGGGTTTGATAGAACCCAGGTTAAGAACCACTGAGCTAGAGCCTCATGGTCAAGGCACATACAAGAAAGCAATTAATGAACTAGTTGTGAACTAAGGTGCCACAACTATGAGTTGATGCTTTTCATCTGTCTCCCTTCCTGTCTGTCTCTTTTTCTCTCTTGCTAAAAAACAAAAAAACATAGACCCTGGCCAGGTAGTTCAGTTGTTTAGAGGTTCGTCCTCATATGCCAAGTTGTGAGTTTGATGCCCCGTCAGGGCACCTACAAGAATCAACCAATGAATACATAAATGCATTAATGTTTAACTACAAATCAGTATTTCTCTCTCTTTCTGTCTCTTTATACCCCAAATCAATTTTTTAAAAATGTATTATTTATTTATTATTTTACAGGGACAAAGAGAGAGTCAGAAAGAGGGATAGATAGGGACAGAAAGAAGGAACAGTGAGAGGTGAGAAGCATCAATCATTAGTTTTTCATTGTCGTTGCGACACCATAGTT
The DNA here is from genome assembly GCA_037038555.1 of Rhynchonycteris naso. Taxonomy (NCBI): domain Eukaryota; kingdom Metazoa; phylum Chordata; class Mammalia; order Chiroptera; family Emballonuridae; genus Rhynchonycteris; species Rhynchonycteris naso. Next base: position 87,758,073 of record CM073000.1, read on the forward strand.
GTTCATTGATTGCTTTCTCACATGTGCCTTGACCACGGGCCTTCAGCAGACCGAGCAACCCCTTGCTGGGGCCAGCAACCTGGCGAGCTTTTGCTCAAGCCAGATGGGTCCGCGCTCACGCTGGCAAGCTCGGGGTCTCGAACCTGGGTCTTCCGCATCCCAGTTGGATGCTCTATCCACTGTGTACCGCCTGGTCAGGCTACCCCAAATCAATTTTAAAAACTACAAAAAATTTAGTGGGCCTTCAGCAGCCACATCCTAAGTACAGAGGCAAAAATAGCCACATATGAAAGGGGTGAAGGCAAATTTGATCAAGTCACCAAGAAGTACAAGTGATGTATTATGAATAAGTTCAAAAGGGGAAAAAAGACTATTCTGCAAGAGCATCAAAACCAAACACTTGTCCCTGACTGGCTAGCTCAGAGCATCATCCCGATACACCAAGGCTCTGGTTAGATCCCCAGTCAGGAGACGTACAGGAGTCAACCAATGAATGCATAAACAAGTAGGACACAAACTGATGTCTCTCTCTCCCTTCTTGTCTCTCTCTGGCTAAAACCCTGCACTGGGCTGGTCGAGGCACATATGGGAGTTGATGCTTCCAGCTCCTCCCCCCTTTCTCTCTCTCTCTCTCACTCTGTGTCTCCTCTTTAAAATGAATAAATAAAAAGAAATTGAAAAAAACAAAAAAACAAAAAAAATCTTTCCAGGTTTTTAAAAAATAAATAAATAAATAAACTAAATGTTATTGGATCTAAATTGCCTCACGTCTTGTCTTATGTAATCAATACATAGGAGGAAACTCTTACAGGGAAGAGAATAGTGAGTAGATACACCAAACACAGTACTTTTATTAAATCTGAAAAGTAAGTTCTTGGAAACAGTAGAAAGTTGTTGTCAGGAGTTAGGGGGAAGGGAGGAATGAATAAGTGAAGCATAGAGGATTCTTAGGGCAGTGAAACTGTTCTGTATGATACTATATATAATGATAGGTACATGTCTTTATTCATTTGTGAAAACCCTAGAATACACACCACCAAGAGTGATCATTAATGTAAACAATAGGCTTTGGGTAACAATGACGTATCACTATAAGGTTCATGGGTTGTAACAAATATACCACTCAGGTGCAGGACATTGATAGTAAGGTAAGCTGTGTGAGTGTGGGGTATGGTTGTATGGGAACTCTCTAGACATTCTGCCCAGTTTTCTGTATACCTAAAATTGTTCTAAAAAATAGTCTGGGTCAGGTCCTGGTTGGATAGCTTGGTTGGGTAGAGCATTGTCCAAAAGCGCAGAAGCTGCCAATTCGATCCCTGGTCAGGGCACATATAGGAACAGATCGATGTTTCTATCTCTCTCACTCTTTCCTTTCCTCTCTGTAAAATCAATAAAATAAACATTAAAAAAAAAGTCTATGTTTAAAAATGTCAGTTCTCTGGCCTGTGGTGGCACAGTGAATAGAGCATTCACCTAAAATGCTGAGGTCACCAGTTCGAACCCCTTGGCTTGCCCAGTCACGAAATATATGACAAGCAATCAATGAACAACTAATATGAAACAACTATGAGTTGATACTTCTCATTTCCCCCACATCTCTCTCTCCTTTCTCACTGTAAAATCAATAAAAACTTAAAAAAAAAAATGACAGTCCTTCCTTACAAAGTTCTAAAAAAAAATAATAAAAACAAATTACCTTCTTTTGAAAGCGGATAAACAGGTTTGTCAACTGCGATATTTGGAGGTAAAACCAGATTCCCACTTACTGTATGAAGAAGTTCCTTAAGTCTTTCCTCACCAATCTCTTGTGCTAGAGAATTTGAAATCATTTCATTTTCTGGTCTGTAAGAAATAATATGTAATTTTTTTCATTATATACAGGACCAAAATTTCAAATATACATTTAATTTATTGAACTTACTAATACATTCCCTGTCTCAAAAAAAAAAAAAAAAAGGCCCTGGTCGGTTGGCTCAGCAATAGAGCATCAGTGTGGCGTGTGGAAGTCCCACGTACAATTCCAGGCCAGGGCACACAGGAGAAGCGCCCATCTGCTTCTCCACCTTTCCCCCTCCCTTTTCTCTCTTCCCCTCCTGTAGCCAAGGCTCCACTGGAGCAAAGTTGGCCGGAGCACTGAGGATGTCTCCATGAACTCTGCCTCAGGAACTAAAATGGCTCCAGTTGCAATGGAGCAACAGCCCAGAGGGGCAGAGCATTGCCCCCTGGCACTGGGGAAAAAATTTTCGTTGCATCTACAAAAACACTTGTTCTTACCTAATTCAAGTGTGCTGATCTCAAATCTGATATTCGTGTTTTTCTGTAAGCTACAGTTTTTTTGCAAGTCAAGATTTTAGGTTTTCATCTTATTGTAAAATTTTCAACATTTAGCTTAATATAATGAATGAAGTAGAATGTCTTCTTGGGCATCATCTTTGTGAAAATACAACAATTTATATAATGCTGTAAATATACTGATACACTAAAAGACATAATTGCATCAGAATTAGTCTATAATTTCAAAATAGAACATATTAAAACACATATTTTAATCATAAAATTTGCACAAAACTTATTTAAATTAGCCTGACCAGGCGGTGGCACAGTTGATAGAGCGTTGGACTGGGATGCGGAAGACCCAGGTTCGAGACCCTGAGCTCGCCAGCTTGAGTGCTGGCCCATCTGGCTTGAGCAAAAGCTCGCCAGCTTGGACCCAAGGTCGCTAGCTCAAGCAAGGGGTTGATCGGTCTGCTGAAGGCCCATGGTCAAGGTACATGTGAGAAAGCAATCAATAGAAAACTAAAGTGTTGTGATGGCAAGGAAAAAGTAATGATTGATGCTTCTCACCTCTCTCTGTTCCTGTCTGTCTGTCCCTATCTATCCCTCTCTCTGACTCTCTCTCTGTCCCAGTAACCCCCCCCCCCAAAAAAAAACTTATTTCAATTCTATTCAGGCAAAAATTCACGTTTGTAGCTCTTGCGTTTGTGTACTTGTTGAGGACAATCTCGTTTGATTCTCCAGCAGTAGTCTGCCATCATATTTCTGTCCCATCGCCCCTGATAACGCTCTTCCATCATCTTCAGATGTTGATGAAAGCATTCTCCCTGCTCATCACTAACAGCTCCAAGATTTTCAGGAAACTTATCAAGGTGACTGTTCAGGAAGTGAATCTTAATGCTCGCGTTACATCCAATGTCACAGAAAGTCAACAGCATCCTTTGAACCAGAAGTTTATAGTTTTCTGCTCTTTTGTTGCCAAGAAAATTCTTTGTAACAGCCACAAAAGATTACCATGCTGCTTTCTCCTCCTTATTCATCTTCCTGGCAAATTCTTTATCATGTATGAGGGTTCGAATTTGAGGTCCATTGAATACACCTACATTTATCTTCTCGAAAGACAAGGCAGGAAAAGCAGAAATATGTTGAAAGCATGCACTTTCTCTATTCAAAGCCTGAACAAACTACTTCCTTAAGCCAAGTTTGATGTGAAGTGGGGGGAAAATGATCCTGTCTCGATTAACTATAGGTTCATTCACAATATTTTGTATCCCTCTTCCAGAGCTACATGTTTCGGCCACTCCTTCTATGTCCAGTGTTTCTCTCGAGCTCAGCTGTCCCACAAACAGAGAAAGCAAGGATATTTCGTGAAACCTCTCTGTTGTCCTAGAAGGAAATTGACCATTTAAAGAAGATCCACACAAATGATCCAGTTATGCTCATACTTCAGTAAGTCGAGGACAATTTTTCTTTATTTTATTATTTATTTATTTATTTTTAACAGGGACAGAGAGTCAGAGAGAGAAGGATAGATAGGAACAAACAGATAGGAATGGAGAGAGGTGAGAAGCATCAATCATTATTTTTTCGTTGCCATTGCGACACCTTGGTTAGGTTGCTTTCTCACATGTGCCTTGACCACAGGCCTTTAGCGGACCGAACAACCCCTTGCTGGAGCCAGTGATCTTGGGTCAAAGCTGGCGAGCTTTTCCTCAAGCCAGATGGGCCTGCGGTGAAGCTGGCGAGCTCAGGGTCTCGAACCTGGGTCTTCCGCATCCCAGTCCAATGCTCTATCCACTGCGCCACCGCCTGATCAGGCGAGGACAATTTTTATGTCATTATAATCTTCTTGCAGATGAGTTGAATAACCAATTGGAACCACTGCATAAACATTACTGTTGTGTAGGAGGACACATTTCAGACTCTGTAGAGCCGTCAAGAAATAGCCACCATTCTATTGGACTGGACAGTTAGTGGTAACATCTAGCTGGCTGAGAAGACTACTGATATCATTACAGTAAACAAAGTGTTTGTCTTTGGAAAAAAAGTCCACAAAAATTTGTTCTCACTTCCTGAAATGCGATACTGTAGCTGACCAGGGAAGTACATTCTTTTCTTGAAGCCTGGAGGCTAATAACTCAGCTGTTTTTTTTGATAGACCCAAATCTCTTACTAAGTCATTCGATTTGGGTTGGCTAAACTGTTGAGGGGTTAATGACTGCTTGGCATCAGAAGAAGACCCTTCAGATTCTACAACCATTTCCTCATGCATCTTATCAAAATACACTTGATCACTGGGTTCACTTTCTTCTTCCTTAGAAGAAATAAAACCACTGGAAACGAACCGGGAGTGTCTCAGAATTTGGGATAGGTTGTATTGCTGAAGGAATATTAGGACATGTGATCATATGCCATTTTTTCTTGCCGATGCCCTTTGTATGGATCAGACAGAAATAACAGTCACTGCTGTGGTCCTTAGGTTCACGCCAATCCATGGGAATACCAAAAGGCATTCCTTTGCATTTTTCTTTTGTCCAGTCACGAAGCATTTCCTCACAATCATGACACACAGTATGAGGAGCCCAATTCTTGTCTTGATCGCCAAGGGGAAGTTGAAAATAGGCAATCTATGCACATGTCACAAATGATGAAATATTACGCCTTTGATGAAGTGTGTAACAGCCACATATATAACAGAGGTGTCAGGACTATTCTTACATTTACGCCTACTGGAAGAAGCCACGATTAAATCTTAAAACAAAATAAGAGGGTGCTTTTATCAGATAATTATTTTTTACACTTAAAAACAACTACAATTATGTAAAAGTGATGTTTATAAAACATTAATTGCCTTGTGGTTATGTTCAATCCAAGAGTTGTTGCCCTTTAACTCCAAGTTAAAAACCAATGCATGCCATTAACTGTAACAAAAAGAAATTAAAATTGCGTAAAAACTAGAGCATGCACCAAAAATGAATTTCGGATTTGGAATCAGCGATGTAGAATTATATAGAAAAAGTTCTAAAACCTCATGCAACAGAAAATGAAAGAAGAAATTGTTCCCCAGTGTCGTGGGCTTGGCAGATGGATCCTGGTCAGGCACATGCGAGAGTCTGTCTCTCTGCCTCCCCTGGTTCTCACTTCAGAAAAATACAAAATAAATAAATAAACAAAAAGAAGAAAAGAAAAAAGATTTCAGGCATTGTAATAAAAGACACAAGTAATAAAGTTATCAGGTAACAGAATATCACCAAAAGAGGACAGATTAGGATTGTAAATAAGAAGAATATATGCTAATTATAAGGTGAACATTGTTGCCATGATAAAAAATTTTTGCTCTGAGTTTCCAGGAAACCTTTTCTTTTTTTTCTTTGTTTAAGTCAGTTTCCAAATTCAGAAAGCACACAATTCATGACAGTATATAATTTTCCCTTGTATAAATTGTGAAAAAATTTGAGATAATATCTTCTACAATGGTTTTAGAACAAATGGTAAAATGGATTAATTTTACATGGCTATTTCCTTTATTGACTTCTGAAAAAAAACCTGTAATATGACATTCAAATTTAGCTCAATAACAACTGTTCTGCCAGAATATAAACACAATACCTTACAGTATCTTGATTAACACTAACCTTAAAGATTCCATTGCATTTACTTTATCTGTTAACCCATTCTCGGTATCCTTTTTTCTTTCACAAAAACTGTAAGATGATTTATTGCCTATAAATCTGTAGAGACTATTGTTTGAATCTTCAAATTCTAATTCCTTCTCATTTTTGAATAGCTTCACTCCTACTGGTTCAAATATTTTATGGTTCATTAGAACTTGGCAAAGACGAACTCCTTTAAGACGGGCGATATCATTACTGCCGAGGCACATATTTTGCATAAGATGACTTAATACTACATCAACAGCATCAGAACCAGTAAAACAATCTTTGTATATTCGTAAATGATGCCTCCTTCTCTTTATTTCCACTTGCGTCTGAAGGGAGTGAATAATACCGTCCCATAGCTGAGTAGCTTGAAAAGGACCAGAACATCCTGAAAAAAAAACCAAAAAAACAGTGTTTTTAGCCAACACATACTTAGATTACACACTGTAGTTAAGTTTTTCAGTTTTGACAACTTTATGCTTTTTATTTTTTTAGATTTTATTTATTCACTTTTAGAGAGAGAGGAGAAAGAGAAAGAAAAGAGAACGAGGGGGGGGGAGAGGGGGGGGAGCAGGAAGTATCAACTACCACATGTGCCTTGACCAGGCAAGCCCAGGGTCTCAAACCCGCGACCTCAGCATTCCAGGTCGACGCTTTAGCCACTGCGCCACCACAGGTCAGGCAACTTTATGCTTTTTAAATGGCATATCCACTGCCATTGTCATAAGTTTCTACTCTCCCCATCTTATGTAAACCATATAATACTATATATTTACTAAGATTGTCCCATGTTGGCGCAGTGAATAAAACATCAACCTGGAATGCTAAGGTTGCCGGTTGGAAACCCTGGGCTTCCCTGGTCAAGGCACATATGGGATTGATGCTTCCTGCTCCTCTCCCCACCTTTCTGTCCCCGTGCCACACACACACACCTCTCTAAAATGAATAAATAAGATTTAAAAAACCTAAAAATAAAAAATTGCAGCTTGTTTGTCTGCCAATAAAAAGAGTAAGCATAGAAACTTACTTTATGGATATAAAATACATTATTATGTGAATTTATATACCCTTCACATTACATGATTAACTACGAGGTATACTTAATCTTTTCTTTTTCTTCTTTTCCAAGTGAGAGAAGGGGAGATAGAGAGATAGACTTCAGCAGGTGCCCCCACCAGGATCTACCCGGCAACCCCCATATAGGGCCGATGCTCTGCCCATCTGAGGTCATGATCACAACTGAGCTATTATTAGCACCTGAGGCAAAGGCTTCATGGAGCCATCCTCAGCCACCAGGCCCATGTGCTTGAACCACTCTGGCCATGGCTACAGGAAGGTGGGAGAGAGAGAGAGTTTATGAGACAAGGGGGAGGGGTAAGAGTGGAGAAGCAGATGGTTGCTTCTCCTGTCGAGCCACTGGCTATGGGAGGGGAAGAGAAAGAGAAGAGGGAGGGAGAGGGGAAAAGAAGCAAATCATTGCTTCTCCTGTGTGCCCTTACCAGGGATCCAACCCTGGATGTGCACATGCCTGGCCAATGATCTATCCACTGAGCAAACCAGCCAGGGCCAAGATTTTATCTACTGATTTTAGAGAGAGATCATATCTCTTACTTTAGTTGCTCATTGATTGCTTCTTATATGTATGTGTCTTGACTGGGCAAGCCCAGGGTTTGAACCTGCGACTGCAGTGTTCCAGGTTGACACTGTATGGACTGCGCCACCACAGGTCAGGCTGCCAGCTAGTCTTGTTGAAAAAAACAACAAAAAACAAAATAAATGTTTTTGAGTAATAATGAAACTTTGTCCTGCCCAAGTAGCTCAGTTAGTTAGAGAGAATCATCCAGAAACATGAAATTGTGAGTTTGATCTCCTGTCAGGACACATGCAGGAATCAGCCAATGAATGCATAAGTAAATGAAAAAAATGTTTCTCTCTCTTTCTCTCTCTCTTTTTCTCCTTCAATCCCTCATGCTCTCTAAAATCAATCAATAATTTAATTTTTTGAGATTCAGCCTGTCATTTGGAGGAGTTTTTCAGTCTACAAAGAGAGGAACAGGTACTATAGTGGGAATCAAGGGTTTCTTTTGTTTTTTTTTTTACAGGGACAGAGAGAGAGTCAGAGAGAGGGATAGATAGGGACAGACAGACAGGAACGAAGAGAGGTGAGAAGTATCAATCATTAGTTTTTCGTTGCCGTTGCAACACCTTAGTTGTTCATTGATTGCTTTCTCACATGTGCCTTGACCACGGGCCTTCAGCAGACCGAGCAACCTCTTGCTGGAGCCAGCGACCTTGGGTCTAAGCTGCTGAGCTTTTTGCTCAAGCTGGCGACCTCGGGGTCTCGAACCTGGGTCTTCCGCATTGCAGTTCGATGCTCTATCCATTGCGCCACCGCCTGGTCAGGCTCAATAAATAAATTTTAACAATAAAAATGTCCTTCACCTGGGGAATCGTTAGTAAATTATGGCATAGATTTACAGTGGAATACTAAGCAGCCATTAGAAAGAATGAGATTTGAGCATGAAAAAATATCATTAAATAGGAAAAACAAAACAAAACCCAACAAGTTGAGCAGAACAATTTATATACTATCATCCTAGTTATCTTAAAACAAATATATAGAAAGAATGGTGTGTAAAGATAAACTTCAAACTACTAAACTTTGGGAAGTATTATTGTAATGAAAGAGGATGTTCAAATTTTATTCTATAATATACATATGTAAATTTTCCTATTAATTGGACAGTAATTTTTTTTTTTTAGTAATTTTTTATTTTAAAGAGAGAGAGAAACAGACAGGAAGGGAGAGATGAGAAGCATCAATTCTTCATTATAGCATGTTAGTTGTTCATTGGTTGCTTTCTCCTATGTGCCTTGACTGGGGGGCTCCAGCCAAGTAAGTGATCCCTTGCTCAAGTCAGCGACCTTGGGGAGTGTGACCATGGGGTCATGTCTATTATCCTGCGCTCAAGCCCATCACCTCGGACTTCGAACCTGGATCCTCAGTTATCCACTGTGCCACTGCCCGGTCAGGCTGGACAGTAAAATATTTATTGAAATATAATTGACATACAACAAAATACACCCATTTAAAGTGCACAATTCAATGTTTTTAATGCAGTCACAAAGTTGTACAAACTTCACTATTAAACTACAGACTACTTCATCATTTCAAAAAGAAACCCATAGAGTTAGCAGTCAGTCCTTATTTCCCTCTATGCCAGTAATTTTTTAAATAAAATTTTAAAAGAATGATAATATGTTGAAAAATCCAGAATTTGTTTCCAAGGATTTCTTGTTTGTTTTTTGGTTCAAATTCAAGAACTTAAGTTCTCTCCTCCTTTAACTATGGATAACTGGAAACGATACCAATTTTATAACAGTCTGATATTTATGACAAAATGACAGAAGTAACTCATCACTTTCAAATGCCTTTAGTAACAGAAGCTGTTCATCGCCTGTCCTTTATTAGCCAGAGACACTTGAAAGTGCGGAGACAGGAGGGGGGTGTGGACGGTGAGCAGTGGAAATGGTAAGGGTTAGAGAATCGCGGAGTGATGGATGGGGTAGGAACAGGGTAGGGTTCGGGTGAGGTGGACAGACTAGAGTGGTGGAGACAAGGGTATTTTCCAGGGATTATCCGCTTTTCATCATTCATTAAACAAGTAGGCTAGAAGAAACCAATCCCTTGTAGTTCTAAGTGTAGCCTGTCAACCAACAGTATTGGCATGATCTGGGCACTAAGAAGAAATGCAGAATATCAGCCTAATACTGATTCCAAGCTGCATCTTAACAAAATCCCCAAATGACTCGTGTGCACATTAAGCTTTTTTTTTTTTTTACACAGGTACAGAGAGAGAGTCAGAGAGACGGATAGACAGGGACAGACAGACAGAAACGGAGAGAGGTGAGAAGCATCAATCACTAGTTTTTTATTGCCATTACGACACCTTAGTTGTTCATTGAATGCTTTCTCACATGTGCCTTGACCACGGGTCTTCAGCAGACCGAGCCACCCCTTGCTGGAGCCAGCGACCTTGAGCCCAAGCTGGCGAGCTTTTGCTCAAGCCAGATAGGCCCGCGCTCCAGCTGGTGACCTCGGGGTCTCGAACCTGGGTCTTCCGCATCCCACTTCCACGCTCCGTCCACTGCTCCACCGCCTGGTCAGGCGCACATTAAGCTTTGAAAAGCACTGCTTTCCTGGACTTCTCCAGGGAAGGAGTTCGGCAAAGCCCAAGTCGCGGTTCTTAGTCCAGGACCAAGGAGGGCAGATGCGCCGCGAGGGAAGGGGCGGGACCAGAGAGGAGTCGACCCAGAGAGGAGCGGGCCCCCGAAGCCGGAGATGCACAGTCCAAACCACCGCTCCCCTCAGCTGCCCTCGCTTTCGGTACACATTTGGTTAAGATCTAGAGGGCTACCTGTCCTTCTTTTCCGGCAAAAGCCACCTCTACGGCTCACGAAACTTGACCCACTCCAACCTGGGCCCGGAAGTTCGCTCTGGCTGCCGAGGCGACGGAACCGGGGAGTCAAAAGAACCGCCATGAGCTCTCCCGCAGGCCCTCCCCCGGTCGGTGACCCCGCCTCCACCGGACCCTCTGAGCGAGGGAAGCTCCAGCCCCGCCCCTTCCGAACTAGCAGGAAGTGACGTAATGCCTTGGCCGGCCGGTCTTTCGTTCTTCTTCCCCCCTCCCTCACTCTTCCTCCTTAGTCCCTCCCCTCCCCTGTCCCTTCCCTCCTCCAGTTCCAGCCCGTGAGGCCGCGCCGTTGGAGGAGGAGGCTATGGAGTGAGCCGGCAGCTTCCGCTGGACGCTGAAGCTGAGCCGGCGCAACCGGGGGGCGTCTGGCGGGGCGGGGGAAACGTGCCCCAGCACTGCCTCTCCCAGGAGGAGAGAGGAAGAGGTGAGTGACTGCCCCAGGGCACTGGCTGACCTCTCACTGCGGCGTTCCAGCCTGGGCGTCCGAGGCCAGCGCGGAGGGAAGGGGCAAGGACCCTCGCCGTGGCTAGGCCCCCGGACAGCCCAAGTGCTGGCGATTGTTGCTAGGTGACGGGCGGAGGGCCGGGCTGGCGGGGCGGTGGGCGCCCGCGAGAAGCCGAGCTCCAGGACCCGTAAGCTCTGAGGAGCGGATCCAAGAGGCCCGAGTCCCAGGCAGAGGCCTCCCAAGTGGCGGGAGACCAGGGGCCGGAGCCATCTGCAACAGGGAGAGCCCCCCGCTCGGACTCGGGAGCTCAGGTTTCCGTCGTGGAGCTCTTCGTTCCCTTTTGGGAAACTGGACACTCCTCCGGGACTGGGTGAGACAGCTCCCTTCAGTCCTGAGTCCGCCTCTGATCACCTGGCTTACCCACTGGGGCCCTCCAGCCCGGCGTCCTTTTCTGACAGTCGCTGTCGTTCTGGAACGGAAGGTTATTGTGTTTGGGGTGGGTGGGGCAGGTGTTTTGTTAAGGCTAAAAATCGCGTCGGCGGCTTCTGCACTCGTGTTCTAAGCGGAAGAGAAAGGATGGAAGAAGGTTTAGACCGATGAAGCTTGCAAAAACTTCTTGGGATCCAACTGAATATATACCTGTGAATAGTAATTAAGGAGACCTGTATTGTCCAGTCAGCTCCTATAACAGTCTTCATGAGTCTCCAGGCTCAAGAGACTTTAAAGGAGCTATGTCTGAAGTGACTTACACAGTAGTTGTAAATCGCAAACTGTGTTTTGTAAGTTGCAAGCTGCTTTTTTTTATCTTGTAGATCAAATTCAGGAATTATGTGTATGGTGATTTGTTTTACAAATTGGATTTTATGAGTAGGAAATTTTCTAAGAGACATTATATTCCTCTTCATTCTGGAAAATTAATACAGTTTTACAGCCCGTAACTGTGAAACCCCAGCATGCTTTGGTAATGGTTTGGACCGACAGGTGCTTGGAACTACCTTTTGAACTTGGCAGGCTCTTTTTGTTTGGCTTACTGTCTTACTCTTTAGTATAAATGTTAGTTTCTAAAAAGGTTAGGAAGGATTTATCTGCTAAGTACAGGTAGAATTTTTGTCAATATCAAACTGTAGTCATAAAAGACACTTTTGTGGGGTTGTGTAAAAGGAAGGAACCTGTGGAAGGTAATAACCTTTATTCTTTTCAGATCCACTATACACAGATGCAGAAACCTATTCTTTTCTCTCTAAGATCCACTAATAACCAATAAAAAAAAGAATACAGGCGCATTGTACCTCTATACAACAGAATATTTATTTACAAATCAACCTCATTAATTGGGAATAACTACTCATGCTCAGATGTTTGAAGTTCATGATTTACCCTCCAAGAAAAATAGGTCTTGTGTTTAACTCAAGTGAATAGATTCATCATCTGTCCTTTTCTATAGAAGTGTGACTGCTTCCTCTCTCTTGTGCCTGATTATCACTCCCTCATAAGTTCTGTGGATTTTGCCTCTTAAATAGCTAAGTCTGTCTTCCTCTTTGCTGCTAGTAATCTAGTTCCAGCCATCATCATCTTTCGTCTGAAGTATCACTAGCCTCCTAATTATGGTCTACCTGCATTTACTGTGGTCCCCTCTAGGTTTCCACACCAGACCAAGTGGCATTTTTCTTTTTTTTCTTTTTTCTTTTTAAATTTTATTCATTTTAGAGAGGAGACACAGAGTGAGAGAGAGAGAGAGAAAGAGAGAAAGGGGGGAGGAGCTGGAAGCTCAACTCCCATATGTGCCTTGACCAGACCAGTGCAGGGTTTTGAACTGGCCACCTCAGTGTTCCCAGGTCGACGCTTCATCCACTGCGCCACCACAGGTGGCCCCAAGTGGCATTTTTAAATTGCAGATCTAATCATGATGTCTCCAAAGGAAATCATGGTCACCTGATTTCCTTTCCAACCTCATCTCCACAGTGCTTTCTGGCATTCCTTTCTCCCCAAGTCACTCCATTCTGCTTCAAGTACATGGCTTTTGCTTATGAAGCTTCCTTTGCTTGGAAATAGATTCCTTTCCTTTCCATCCAGTTAATGCCTACTCATCATTCAGCTCACTTCAGGAAGACTTTCCTGATTAGAATCGATGCCCCTAATTATATGTTCGCTTAACACCATTACAGACTTGACATATTTATTAATACTTAATTTAGTGATATGTTCCTCATCCTCTGATACTGTATCAGTGCTTAATAATTGTTAAATGAATGAATTCATTGAATGCTTACTAAATGTTCCAGGAATTGTACTAAACTTTTTATGTGCCTCATCATCTTTACTCCTAGAAATAACTTTAGGAATGGGTGGCATTTCCCCCTTTTTAAAGGTTAGAAATAGTGTTAGGGAGACTAGTTGGTCACAGTGCAAGTAGTTAAGGATCAGAATTGGCATTTGAACCCAGGTTTCCTTGCCACTGAAGGCTGTGTACTTCATCATATAACTCTTAATTTTTTCACTGTACATCATAATCCCTGGGGGAGCTGCTCCAAATACAAACCCCAACTGCACATTTATGATTCCAAAGGTTTGAGATATTACATATGCATCTATATGGATTAACGAGGTAATCAATCATTAGATGTTATTAGGTGTTCACTAGAATTTGAAAACCATTGGCTGAAACAACACAAATACTTGGAGTGTCAGTTTTCACATACAGTATTACAGTATATTTCAGATTTTATATGTTCTTAAATTAAGGAAGAACTGTAGACTTAAGGGAGTGATATTAGTAGTCATTTGTCAAATTTCCTACCCATGGTATTCCTTTTCCCTGCCTTTCCAGCCGAAGGGGCTATTCAGTAAGACTACCACCCCTGTGCTGCTACTTTTTTTTTCTTAATCACAATAATTTCAAGAATCTGATTGAGTCTCTGTAGGAAAAACTATACCAGGTACATGGGCTGGACTGCCTTCAAAAGTTGGATATAATCTCTTCCAAGATCTTACTGATTGTTCAGATTACTAATTTGATATTTAAGCTTATGTTTCCTTATAATTTCTCATGTTGCTTTTTTTTTTTTCCTTTTTTACAGGGACAGACAGAGTCAGAGAGAGGGGTAGATAGGGACAGACAGACAGAAATGGAGAGAGGTGAGAAGCATCAATTATTAGTTTTTCATTGCCGTTGCAACACCTTAGTTCATTGATTGCTTTCTCACATGTGACCGTGGGACTTCAGCAGATAGATCAACCCCTTGCTAGAGCCAGCGACCTTGGGTCCAAGCTGGCAAGCTCTTTGCTTAAGCCAGATGGGCTTGCGCTCAAGCTGGCGACCTCAGGGTTTTGAACCTGGGTCTTCCGCATCCCAGTCCGACGCTCTATCCACTGCGCCACTGCCTGGTCAGGCTCTCATGTTGCTTTTTAAATCTTACTGTACAATGTTCTTAAGTTTGTGAGTGATGGAAACTGATGTTTTACTTCATGTTTCTCCTACTGTATCTAACATGGTGCTTTCTACTTAGTAGGTACCTAATAATTTGTTGAATGATGTCTACTTCACAGTACATTGTTAAATCTTGTGTTTTATGTTTGTTTCTTAAAAGTAGGATTATCTTCTGTAAGTAAGAAGTTTTTAAAACTTCTAATCTCTGAGTGCTCCAACAGGAAATAGAAAACATATATTTCAGAAATGTATCTCAGGATCATCTTACTTTAGATATAAACAGACAAGTACTGCATATAGCTAGTGCTCGACTTAAACGACCACGATTGGTTCTGACAGACTGGTTGTAACACGATTTGGTTGTAAGTTGAGTAGGCTATATGTACAGTACTGTGAAATGATGCTATAAAAATCCTTAAGTCATATTTTAATCATAATTTTCTTTCATTATTGTTATATATCGTAATTTTCTTTGTTCATTTTATGCCATTTGTATCATCTCTACACCATTTTGTTTCTCATTTTTACATTAGTCAGGTTTAAATAAAACACTGCTTTACCAGTACAACTAGTTTAATATTTGCAAAACATACAAAATTACAAAATACAGGTGCGTACAAAAACTGCTCCAGACACGGAGCAGTCGTGGCTAGCGATTGTGGTCGTAAAGTCGAATGGTCATAAATCACGTAGGTCGTAAGTCAATCAATACTTGTATAGGAGTCTAGGTACAAGAATTTTTCCAAAATATTATGAAGTATTTTATTAGTATTTTATTTTATTTTATTTACAGGCACTGAGAGAGAGTCAGAGAGAGGGATAGATAGGTACAGACAGGAACGGAGAGAGGTGAGAAGCATCAATCACTAGTTTTTTGTTGCCGTTGAGACACCATAGTTGTTCATTGATTGCTTTCTTACATGTGCCTTAACCGCGGGCCCTCAGCAGACTGAGCAACCCCTTGCTGGAGTCAGCAACCTTGGGTCCAAGCTGGCGAGCTTTTGCTCAAGCCAGATGGGCCTGCGCTCAAGCTGGAGAGCTCTGGTTCTTGATCCTGGGTCTTCCGCATCCCAGTCCGACGCTCTATCCACTGTGCCACCGCCTGGTCAGGCTTATGAAGCATTTTACCAAAGGTATTTATGTCATGTTAATGTGATTCTTATTTCAATTTACAAAATTTTATTTTATGAATGCATAACTATTTAAGTGACTATATAAAGTATATAAGTTGTATTCTTCTAGTTTTAGGCATTTACAAAGTAAGAAATCTCAGACCCTGGTGCCTTTTTAAGTAATAAACAAACTATTTTGAGTTCATTTGTGTTTATTTGTATTATTCTTTGTAATCAATGTGTAATATTTTGTGCTGTTGAAAGTCTAGTCTCTGCTAGGTGCCATGAAACTAACTTATTAAATGTAATTTTATTGTGAGATATAATTACAGTATCCTTTTCTATTTGCATCACAGTATTTCAAATAAAATGCGAGTTAATTATACTTTTTAATACTTTCTTCTTGGCAAATTAAGGGACTCTTGTACTTGTGTTACTTGAAAATTCAGGAAGTTAGTTTTAGCATAAATACAGTTTTAGCTACTATATTCTTACTATGTCTAGACTTTATGAGCAGGCAGAAATGAAAGAATTGCTAGTTCCTTTCAACTACCTGCCATCAAGTGCTGTAATACTTAACCCACCTTCTGTAAGGTGCATATAAAATCTAGTAATGCAACAGATTCACCTACTGGTTTAATTAAAAGCCAAGTGATGGCTGAGCCAGATGGTAGAAAGGTATAATGTTGAGATCATAGTGAAACTGTCCCAAACCTTATTTTGGCTGAGATTTAGGAGGGGAAGATAATTGAATTTCAAATGAATTCTACTAAGTGGTGTACAAGGGTAAATGGCTTATATGAAGAAATATATGTGTATTTCTATCTTTTGTAACTTTGTCTTTGAAATGTGCTATTTCTTTATTCATTAAGTGAAAATTTGATAAGCTGTCATTCATTTTAAGGAAAAGTATTTAGATGCTAGGTTTCTTAAATGTCAAAAGGCTATTGGCTAATAATTCAAAGTCTTATTTTATAAGCTCATTCAGTTAATTCTATTCTTAACCTTCTTTTGCTCTCATGATATTCTTCTTGGGTTTCTTTGGGTTACCATATTCAAGCCTATAGTCTTAACTGCTGTACTTACTGCCTGTAAGTTCATAGTGCCCAAATTTTTATCTTCAATCAGAAGTTTTTTTCTATATTTTTGACCTACATACCTAAAAACCTGCTAGATATATCTCTATATAAATGTAATTAAGGTAACTCAAATTCAACATGTCCAAAATTGAGTTCTTCTTCCCACAAAGGAAACAGTTGTCTCCTTTAAGTCCTGCTTTGGTAAATTGTTTCACTCTCCACCTAGACTGTGAAATTATAAACCTGATTGAGATTCCTAGTTTTGTCCCTTCCCTTTATCTAATTGCAAGTTCTCTTAGTTTTCATTCTCATTTCTTAAGTTTTTTTTTCCTTACTGCTGTTTCCTCAATTTAGCAACCTTTTTCTCTTTTAAAATTTTGGTACAAAGTATAATATGTAAAAGTGCATAATGGAGTTCAATATGTAATTATAAAATAAACATCCATGTAACCAGCACCTTTGAAATACCTACTTCACTAAACTATCTCTTCCCTTTCTTCTTTGTCCCCATTCCCAAGTGCCTCTTTCTTTGTTTTCTTGCTCTATGTGTTCTCTCTCTCTTTTTCTCCCTTTGTCTCTTTATACTCTCTCTCTCTCTTAACAAATGTCTTTTTATTTTATTTTATTCATTTTAGAAAGGAGACACAGAGTGTGTGAGAGAGAGAGAAAGAGAGAAAGGGGGGAGGAGCTAGAAGCATCAACTCCCATATGTGCCTTGACCAGACTAGTGCAGGGTTTTGAACTGGTGACCTCAGTGTTCCCAGGTCGACGCTTTATCCACTGTGCCACCACAGGTCAGGCCTCTCTCTCTCTCTCTCTTATACTCACATACACACATGTTTGCATTCTTCTCTGAACTACATATTGATGTTCTCTTTAGTCTTGCAATATACCCTCCTTTCACTCCTAGTACATCATTCACTCTGCTTAATGGATTGATCATCTTACCTCATGCCTGAAATCCTTTTTTGGTTTATTATAGCTTGATTTCTTACAACTTTATACCCTGATGATCTGGGTTTTTTTAAAATTTATTTTTATTTATTTATTTTAGAGAGGAGACACACACACACACACAAAGAGAGAGAGAAAAAGGGGGGAGGAGCTGGAAGCATCAACTCCCATATGTGCCTTGACCAGACCAGTGCAGGGTTTTGAACTGGTGACCTCAGTGTTCCCAGGTCGACGCTTTATCCACTGCGCCACCACAGGTCAGGCTGATCTGGTTTTTCTAAGCCTCCTTTCTCCTACTTTCTTCTTCTCCAGCTTTTATTTGAACTGCTTTGTTACTTTACTTCTATCATTCACTATCTAGGTCACCTATACACACCTTTACTGAGAGAGACAGACAGACAGGCAGGAGGGGAGAGAGATTAGAAACATCAACTTGTGGCACTTTAGTTCATTGATTGCTTTCTCATATGTGTCTTGACTGGGGAGCTCCACCTGAGCCAGTGTCCCCTTGCTCAAGCCAGCAACCTTGGGCTCAGGCCAGTAACCATGGGGTCATGTCTATGATCTCATGCTCAAGGCAGCATCTCCATGCTCAAGCCAGATGAGCCTGTGCTCAGGCCAGCAACCTCGGTTTCAAACTTGGGTCCTCAGTGTCCCGGGTTGATGCTCTATCCACTGCACAGCCACCTGGTCAGGCACCCATACACACCTTTAAGGACATCTCAAGTCTTATTGTTTTGGACAAACTTATCTGTTTCAATTCTTTTCCTCCTATAACACTGTGCATGTATATTCTTTGACATTTTATCACTGTAGACTAATGCTATGGTTGGTTTACATCTCTGTCTTTTGTCGCTTTGATGGTGAGATCTGTCTTCCATAACTTATTTTTCCTCCTAGTTTTATTATATGGCATCAGGTACATAGTGGGTATGCAATAAGTAATTCACCAGATGAATTTCCACGTCTATTCCTACCTTTTGCACACTAATGTTGACTCTGTTTGGATGATGGATAGGCATCTCACATTTGAATATTAACTTTGGAAATAGCCTTTGTTTTCATACTGAACTATTTGTAGTTTTCAGGTCACATCATTGTCTTTCTACCCTTTGTGTCTTGGCACATTTATTCTGGAATGCTCTGTCCCATTTATTCTTCCTGAAAACACTTCAAAAGTCAAAAACAATTCATTTTTGAGCCCATTTTTATGTCCCCACAACATTCACTCATTCCTCTGGTTAATTGCTATAAATTTTTGTAGGTATGAGTCTGCTATTACACTGAATCCCTAAAGAGCAGATACGTTTCCATTTCCATTCATATTCCAACAAGTGCATGGCATGTAATATGTGGCTACTCAGTGTTAAAGAAATATATCTGTAGATTTTGAGTAGGATTTTTGTGTCTCTTTACCTTCCTATCAAAATCAGCAGTGATAATCATAGAGAATAATTTGGCATAGTAATAATGTTTTCTTAATGCAAATAGCAACATTTTCTAACTGTACAGAAATCCAGTATTAAATTAAAAAGGGAAAGTCCCTTTTTATTTACAGACAATTCAAATATTTAATAGAAGAATGTAGGTTATAGTTACATAAATATAATTTAACAGAGAATATAGGATACAAACTAATGCTGTCTTAGTCCAGTGACCTTACAAATATTTTCGCTTGTGTATTCTCTAATGTTGAAAAACTGTACTGCTTTCTGTGTTTTTAAGTTGATGGCATCTGAAATTTTTCATAAAGAGATAATACAGTTACAAAAGATCTAGTTTTTATATTGTTGTATATTGTGATTATGTTTTCCTTTCATGAAAACCTTGAAGTTCATGCTTATTTAATTAAATTTGTTCCTAAACATTCCTGTGACATTCATCTTGTTTCTTAGTTGTAATTCAGTGATAGGTAAAGCATGGGGCCTTTCTGTTGATATCTGGTGTGGAAGAAATAAAGTATTTCTTACCAAACTTCTTTTTGCTTTACTCATAAGGAACTTTCTCCCAGGATTAATGCATTCTCTAGTTGTCTTCTTCCTACCCCCCAAAGTTTATTATGCCTAAGTAAATGCTGTATGGTAAGATTGGGATGGCTGAGCAAAATACTTTCCTTTGGTAAAGTGGGGGAAAATTGTGGAGAAAGAAAGTTGGTTAAGGAAAACTTTAAGGACACAGACTTGTTCACGTGGAGTCAATTATAGGAAAGAGTACACGTGTAAGTTGCATAGTTGAAGAGTGATAGGGTTTTAAACTATTTTTTTTTTTTTTTTTTGGTTTTAAACTTCTTTTTGTACCATGAACTCTTGACAATCTAGGGCCTATCGATCCCTTATCAGAGTAATATTTTAGGGTCTACTTGTTAAGAGCATCTGGGATTCTGATTTGATTGCATTGAATTTATAGCTTGATAGTTCCCCATGTATTTACATCTTAACAATATTCAAGCTTCCAGTTCATGTACTCAAACTTTTCATATATTAGTCTTCAGTTTTTCTCAGCAATTTTTTTGTTTTTATTGTGCAAATCTTGTATATCTTGCTAAATTTATCCATAGGTATTTCATGTCCTTGAAATGGTAATTTTTGAAATTTCAATATTTAGTTGCCCAGTTTCTAGTATATGGAAAGCTGTCTTTTTTAATGTATTGTTCTTGTATTCTGCAGTCATGCTAAACTCACATATTATTTCTCGTAGCTTTTTTTTTTCTCCTGAGAGAGACAGACAGGGACAGAGGGACATACAGACAGGAAAGGAAGGAGATGAGAAACATCATCAACTTGTAGTTGTGGCACCTTAGTTGCTCATTGATTGCTTTCTCATATGTCCCTTGAGTGGAGGGCTCCAGCTGAGCCAGTGACCCCTTTCTCAAGCCATTGACCATGTGGTCATGTCTATGAAACCATGGCAACCTTGGGGTTTTGAACCTGAGTCCTCTATGTCCCAGGCTGACACTCTATCCACTATACCATCACCTGGTCAGGCAGTTCTAGTAGCTTTTTTGTAGATTTCCTCTTGATTTTCTACGTTACAGGATCATGTCATTTAGGAATAAAGAGTTTTACTTCTCCTGTCCCAATCTGAATGCCTTTTATTTTGTTCTTTTTATTGCTTTGGCTAGGACCTCCCAAACTTAGGGAGAAAACCATCAATCTTTCATCTTTAAATATAATATTAGCTCTAGGTATTTGAAGATTCCATTTATCTGGTTAAGGAAATTGCTGAGAGTTTTTATCATGAATGGGTATTGAATTTTGTCAAAATTTTTTATTGTTTTTACTGATACTATCCAAGTAACTTTTTATCGTCTTTACTGAGATGGGTATGTTTGCTTTTCTCTATTTTTTAGTTAATACAATAAATTACATAGATATGTTTTTGAACTTTAAATCAGCCTTGCATTCCTGAGGGGCTGGATTTGTTGGATTTGGTGGGCTAATATTTTGTTAAGGATTTTTCCGTGTTGATGAGGTATATTAATGTTCATATTTCTTATGTCATTATTTGATGGTAGTATTAGGGCAGCACAGACTATAAACGTGAAAATTTCTGGAAGAGCATGTATGGACTTGATATTATTTCTTCCTTATATGTTTGATAGAATTAAACAGGGAAGCCCTCAGGGCCTGGAGTTTTCTTTGTGGTAAGGATTGTAGTTATGAGTTGAATTTCTTTTATATGGAACTCTTCTGGCTTTCTGTTCCTTCTTGCATCAATTTTGATAGTTGTGGCTTTCAAGGAATTTTCCAGTTCATCTAAGTTGTTGAATTAATTGGCATAAGATCTTTTATTTATTTATTTATCTTTTTTTTTGTGACAGAGAAAGGGAGAGATAAGGACAGACAGATAGGAAACGAAATAAATGAGAAGCATCAAGTCTCCATTGTGCCACTTCAGTTGTTCAATGATTGCTTTCTCATATGTGCCTTGACCTAGGGCTACAGCAGAGCGAGTGACGCCTTGTTCAAGTCAGCGACCATGGGCTTCAAGCCAGTGACAAATGGGCTCAAGCTAGCGACCGTGGGATCATGTCTATGATCCTATGCTGAAGCCAGCGACCCGGTGCTCAAGCTGGCAATGTTGGGGTTTCAGACCTGGGTCCTCTGCATCCCAGTCCGATGCTCTATCCACTGCGCCACCACCTGGTCAGGCACATAAGATCTTTTGTTAGTAATACTTTATTCATTTAGAATCTAAAAGACATATATAGTTAGAATCTGTAGGGTTTCCTGTATTTTGGACATTGGTCATTTTTCCTTAACATAGCCAGAGGTTTGGGGCTTCATTGATTTTTTTTTTCTTTTTCTTTTCTCTATTAAATAGAGTATTAAATTACATTAAATTTAGTCTGTTTTGATGATTTCTATTCATTATCTCCTTTTCTTCTATATATTTTGGGTTTAATTTTCTCTCTGTTTTTCCCCCTAGCTTCCTAAGGTGGAAGCTTAGACCATTGATTTTGGATTTCTTTCCTCTAATGTAAATACTTAAAGCTGTAAATTTCCCACTAAGCACTGCTTTACCTACATTCCACAGATTTATTTTCATTCACTTCAAAATATTTAAAAATTTTCTGATTTCTTTTTTAATCCTTGGATTATTTAGAAGTATTAGATTTTCAAGTATATCTATTTTCTAGATATCTATTTTTGATTTCTAGTTTAATTTCATAGTGATCAAAGAGTATATATTATTTTAGTAGTTTTAAATGTTGAGATGTGTTGAATAGCCCAGCATATAGTTTGTATTAGTGAATGTTCCATGTGTATATGAAAAGAAAATGTATGCTGCTCTTGTAGAATGTTTTAGGTCAGATTGTTTGATACTGTTGGTCAGATCTTCTATATCCTTACTGATTTTCTGTCTACTTGGTCTATCTGTCCAGCTGTTACTGAGGGGAGAACCACTGAAGTCTTCCAACTATAATTGTGGATTTGTCTATCTATTGTTTCAGTTTTATCACTTCTTGCTGCATTTGTTTTAAAACTCTCATTCATCATATACACAGGTTTGTTATGTCCTCTTGATGAATTAACAACCTTATTTTTATGAAATACCTGTCTTTCTCTTGAAGCCTATTCTGTCTTGTTATTAATATAGCCAGTCCAGCTTTGTATATTTTCATATTCTTTTACTTTGAAAACATCTTGTAAAGTGGTTTCAAAGTGAATTTCTTGTAAGCAGCATAAAGTGGGTTCTTGCTTTTCTATCTAGGTTGACAGTCTGTGCCTTTAAATTGGAATTTAAAATGATTTACACTTAAAGTAATTATTTATATGGTTGTATTTAAATCTACTGTTTTGATACTTGTTTTCTATGTCACATTTATTCTCTGTTCCTTTCTTGTTTCTTACTTCCTTTTGTATTCTGAATTCCATTTTATTTTTAATATTGACTTTTTAGCAGTATCTTTATTTTATTTATTTATTCATTTATGAGGAGAAAAGGGGGGGAGAGAGAGAGAAAAAGAGAGAGAAGGGAGAGGAGCAGAAAGCATCAACTCCCATATGTGCATTGACTGGGCAAGCCCAGGGTTTTGAACCGGCGACCTCAGCATTCCAGGTCGACGCTTTATCCACTGTGCTACCACAGGTCCGGCCTAGCTGTATCTTTATTATTTTAGTTAATACTCTAGGTTTTATATTTCTTTAACTTGCCTCACTCTACCTTCTCATGATGTTGTACTACTTCATATACAATGCAAGACTCTTTCAAAATTATATTCCCATTTCCCCTGCTGTCCTTGGTTTATTTTGTCATATTTTTTACTTAAGCACAGTACACTTTGGTTTTGCTTTCAGTGATTTGTTTTCTTGTTTGTTTATTTTTTGTTTTTTTGTGAGAGAGAGAGATGAGAAGCATCAACTTGTAGTTGTGTCACTTTAGTTATTCATTGATTGCTTTTCATACATTCCTTGGTTGGGGAGGGCTCAAGCCAAGCCAGTGACCTTGGGCTCAAACCAGTGACTTTCAGCTTCAAGCCAGAGACTTTTGGTCTAAAGCCAGCGACCATGGGGTCATGTCTATGATCCCACGTTCAAGCCAGTGACCCCCGTGCTCAAGCTGATGAACCTGCACTCAAGCCAGATGAGCCTGTTCTCAAGCCAGCGACCTTGAGGTTTCAAACCTCAGTCCTCAGAGTCCCAGGTCTGTGTGCTATTCACTGCGCCATTACCAGTCAGGTAGCGTTCTGCTATTTTTTAAAGACAACATGGGAAGTTTTTTTTATATACCCATATAATTTTTATTTTCAATGCCCTTCATTCTTGTTGTAGATTCACATTTTCACCTGCTTGTCTTTTTCCTTCTGTTTAAAGAACTTTTTAAAATTTATCTTATAGTGAATATCACTTGGCAATGGATTCTCTTAGAGTTTGTTTTCTTGAAGAAATCTTTATTTCACATTTATTTTTGAAAGTGTTTTCCCCTTGACTTAACAGAATTCGAGGTCAACTCTTTTTTTTAGAGAGAGAAGGTGGGGGAAGGGGCAGAAGCATCAGCTCATAGTAGTTGCTCCTCATCTGTGCCTTGGCTGAGCAAGTCTGGAGTTTCAAACTGATGACCTCAGTATTCCAGGTTGATGCTTTTTATCCACTGTGCCACCACAGGTCAGGTGACAGTTTCTTTTAGTCTTCATTCATTTTCTGGCTTATATAGTTTTTGATGAGAAGAGGTCAAGGGAAAATTTTTATCTTTGTTTCTCTATATATGATAGACCTGTTCAACTGCTTTTATGATTTTATTCTTTTTTTAAAAATTTTTTTATTTTATTCATTTTAGAGAGGAGACACAGAGTGATAGAGAGAGAGAGAGAATGAGAGAGAGAGAGAGAAAGGGGGGAGGAGCTGGAAGCATCAACTCCCATATGTGCCTTGACCAGACCAGTGCAGGGTTTTGAACTGGCGACCTCAGTGTTCCCAGGTCGACGCTTTATCCACTGTGCCACCACAGGTCAGGCCTGATTTTATTCTTAACCACTGATTTTCAGCTATTTGATATGACATGTCTAGGCATGGTGTTCTTTTTTTAAAGATTTTATTTATTCATTTTAAACATGGGGGGGAGAGAGAGATAGAAGGAGGAGCAGGAAGCATCAGCTCCCTTATGTCCCTTGACCAGGCAAGCCCAGGGTTTCGAACTGGAGATCTCAGCGTTCCAGGTCAATGCGTTATCCACTGCGCCACCACAGGCCAGGCCTAGGCATGGTGTTCTTTATGTTTATCTTGCTTATGGTTTATTGAATTTATTGCTGTCTGCATTGATTTTGGAAAAGTTTTGGCCACTATTTTTCCAAATATTATTTTCCCCTTCTCCCCCCTCTATTTTAGGATTCAGTTATATGTGTCAGACCATCATATTGTCACTGAGACAGTGTTTACCATTTTCCTACCTGCCTTTTACTCTATCTTCAAGGTTCATTAATCTTTTCTTTCCTATACTATCTAATTTGTTAATTACATCCTCTGAATTTTTTGAGCTATTTTATTTTCATTTTTTTAATTGATTAAGTGGGGAGAGAGAAAGAAAAACATTCATTTGTTGTTCCACTTATTTATACATTCATTGGTTGATTCTTGTATGTACCCTGACCAGGGATTGAACCTGCAATGTTGGCATATTGGGGCAATGCTCTAACCAACTGACCTACCTAGCCAGGGCTTATTTTTCATCTCTAGAATTTTCATTTGGATTTTTAAAAAAATATTCATTTTCTTTTATTATATTCATGTTTTCCTTTAAGTACTTGGTCATATGATAGCTTTTTTTTTTTTTTTTTTTAATATATATTTTATTATTATTAATTCTAATGGGGTGACATCAATAAATCAGGGTATATATGTACAATGAAAACATCTCCAGGTTATCTTATCATTCAATTGTGTTGCATACCCATCACCAAAAGTCAAATTGTCCTCTGTCACCTTCAATCTGGTTTTCCCTGCGTCCCTCCCCTCCTCCCTATCCCACTCTTCCCTCCCTCCCCCCATCCCATAACCACCACTCTCTTGTCCATGTCTCATACCCTCACTTTCATGTCCCACCTATGTATGTAATCGTGCTGTTTTCAATTTTTCTTTTTTTCTGATTTACTTATTTCACTCCGTATAATGTTATCAAGGTACATCCATTTTGTTATAAATGATCCGATGTCATCGTTTCTTATGGCTGAGTAGTATTCCATAGTATATATGTACCATAGCTTTTTAATCCATTCGTCTTCTGACGGACACTTGGGCTGGTTCCAGATCTTCGCTATTGTGAACAATGCTGCCACGAACATGGGGGCGCATTTCTTCTTTTCGAACAGTGCTATGGTGTTCTTAGGGTATATTCCTAAAAGTGGGATAGCTGGGTCAAAAGGCAGTTCGATTTTTAATTTTCTGAGGAATCTCCAAACTGTTTTCCACAGTGGCTGCACCAGTCTGCATTCCCACCAGCAGTGCAGAAGGGTTCCCTTTTCTCCACATCCTCGCCAGCACTTATTCTGTGTTGTTTTGCTGATAAGTGCCATTCTGACTGGCGTGAGGTGATATCTCATTGTGGTTTTAATTTGCATTTCTCTAATGATTAGTGATGTTGAGCATTTTTTCATATGCCTATTGGCCATCTGTATGTCCTCTTTGGAGAAATTTCTATTCATTTCTTTTGCCCATTTTTTGATTGGGTTGTTTGTCTTCCTGGTGTTGCGTTTTATAAGTTCTTTATAAATTTTAGTTATTAACCCCTTATCAGATGTGCTGCCGAATATGTTCTCCCATTGTGTGGTTTGTCTTTTTATTCTGTTCCTATTGTCTTTAGCTGTGCAAAAACTTTTTAGTTTGATATAGTCCCATTTGTTTATCTTGCCTTTTATTTCAGTTGCCCATGAAGATAAATCGGCAAATATACCGCTGCTACAGATGTCGGAGAGCTTGCTGCCTATGTTTTCTTCTAAGATGCTTATGGTTTCACGGCTTACATTTAAGTCTTTTATCCATTTTGAGTTTGTTTTTGTGAATGGTGTAAGTTGATGGTCTAGTTTCATTTTTTTGCAGGTAGATGTCCAATTTTCCCAACACCATTTGTTAAAGAGGCTGTGTTTACTCCATTGTATGTTCTTTCCTCCTTTGTCAAATATCAGTTGTCCATAAAGCTGTGGGTTTATTTCTGGGTCCTCTGTTCTGTTCCATTGATCTATGTGCCTGTTCTTATGCCAGTACCAGGCTGTCTTGAGTATAATGGCCTTGTAGTAAACCTTGATATCAGGAAGAGTGATACCTCCTGCTTTATTTTTTCTTTTTAAGATTGCTGAGGCTATTCGTGTTCTTTTTTGGTTCCATATAAATTTTTGGAATATGTGTTCTATATCTTTGAAGTATGTCATTGGTATTTTAATTGGTATTGCATTGAATTTATAAATTGCTTTGGGTAATATAGACATTTTAATGATGTTTATTCTTCCTAGCCATGAGCACGGTATGTGCTTCCACTTGTTTGTATCTTCCTTGATTTCTTTTATCAATGTTCTATAATTTTCCGAGTACAAGTCCTTAACCTCCTTGGTTAAATTTACTCCTAGGTACTTTATTTTTATATGATAGCTTTTTTAATGTCTTTGTTAATTCTGTAATCTGTCATTTTGGAGTCTTTTTATTGACTGATTTTAGTCTTATGATCACATTTTCTAGCTTCTTGGCATGTCTAATAATTATTGAGTGCATGCTGAACATTGTGAATGTCACATTGTTTAGTATCTAAATTTTTTTTTAAATAAGTATGGGGATTTGTTCTATTAAGTTAGTTTAGTAATTTGTGATTAGTTTCTCTGAGGACTGCTTTTAGTTTGTTAGGGCAGGGTTAGCGGACCATTTACTCTAAGAATAGTCTGTTCTACTAGTCAGGCATGATTCTTTTTTTTTCTTTTTTACAGGGACAAAGAGAGAGTCAGAGAGAGGGATAGACAGACAGGAACGGAGAGAGGTGAGAAGCAGCATCAATCATTAGTTTTTCGTTGCCGTTGCAACACCATAGTTGTTCATTGATTGCTTTCTCACATGTGCCTTGACCGCGGGCCTTCAGCAGACCGAGCAACCCCTTGCTGGAGCCAGCGACCTTGGGTCCAAGCTGGAGAGCTTTTGCTCAAGCCAGATGGGCCCGCGCTCAAGATGGCGAGCTCGGGGTCTCGAACCTGGGTCTTCTGCATCCCAGTCCGATGCTCTATCCACTGCTCCACCGCCTGGTTAGGCTAGGCATGATTCTTGTGAGACTGCTACTGAATGCCTTTAGGATCAACAAAAAATCTTCACTTTCTCTGGTGAAAAATCAAGTAATTGGCAGACCTGTATGAACTCTGAACTATTTAGCTCTCAGCTCTCTCTAGTTGGTCCTTGTGTGATCTCTTGGAGTTTCACACCATACATGTGCATCTTAGTATTTAACAAAGCATCAAGGGGACCCCTATTCAAATTTCTGGAGTGCCTTTTCAGCATAATAGTTTCCTACTCTCCCTCTCTCTCTTTGATTTTCTTTAAAAAATATTTACTCCCCTCTCTTTGAAATTCTACCCCAGAACTCTCATTCACCTCAGCATCCTTGAATTTTAATTTACCATCTCAAATTTTTAACTCAGACTGCTTCTTGGAATTCTGCTCTCTGCTTATTGGTTCACATTGTGCCTCTAGGCAGAAAGCTGGGGAAGTCGTGGTTAATTTGCTTTCTTACTGGGATCATGTATATATATATATACCTGTGCTGCCTGCCCAGTGTTTGAAAATGTTTATTTCATATATTTTTGTTTGTAGATGGTTAAAGTGAGAGAGTAAATTCAGTCTTTATATCTCTGGGATGGCCATGAGCATGTAAAATTTTAAATATATTTTTCTTTTTTAAAAAGATTTTCGTTCTTGATTTTATAGAGGGCTAGGGGAGTAAGAAGTATCAACTCATAGTTGTTTCACTTCAGTTGTTCATTTCTCACCTGTTGCTTATCATCTGTGCCTTGACCAGGCAATCCCAGGGTTTCGAATCAGCAACTTCAGCATTTTAGGTTGACATTCTATCCACTCCACCACCATAGGCCAGATTTAAATATCTTTTTATGACCTATTGCTTATGCATATTTTTATTGTCCTTTTGTCATCAATTCTTTTCTTTTAGAAAGTATTCTCAAATTATTTCACAGTTTAACAGCAATTATTTTAATGAACAAAAATTTTATAAAATATTCATTTATTGCTTAGTATAGCATTAGCTTTAGTCAAGTTTTTTTTTAATTTTTTTTATTAAACTTCTTTTTTAAATTTTTTTCACTTTAGAGAGGAGACACAGAGTGAGAGAGAGAGAGAGAGAGAGAGAGAAAGGGGGGAGGAGCTAGAAGCATCAACTCCCATATGTGCCTTGACCAGACCAGTGCAGGGTTTTGAACTGGTGACCTCAGTGTTCCCAGGTCAACGCTTTATCCACTGCGCCACCACAGGTCAGGCCGCTTTAGTCAAGTTTTATATGGTTGTTTTTATTGCGAAGGAAGATTCAGACCCTCTGTGCCACTTGATGTCTTTTTTTTTTTTGGCAGAGACAGAGAGAGTCAGAGAGAGGGACAGATAGGGACAGATAGATAGGAAGGGAGAGAGATGAGAAACATCAATTCTTCGTTGCAGCTCCTTACTTGTTCATTAATTGATTTCTAATATGTGCCTTGACCCGGGGGCTACAGCAGACCAAGTGACCCCTTGCACAAGCCAGTGACCTTGGGCTCAAGTTGGTGAGCCTTGCTCAAGCCAGATGAGCCCGCACTAAAGCTGGCGACCTCACGGTCTCGGACCTGGTCCTCCACATCCCAGTCCAAATCTCTATCCACTGCACCACTGCCTGGTCAGGCCCAGCTTATGTCTTAAAGGATCCAAATTATACAGTTGAGCAATATTCATCAGTGTCAAGTGTGAATATGTCTTTTTCTTCCTGGTCTGTGACAATTGAGGTTCCCAGACTTAAATTAGCACGTAAGTTAAATTGGGTTCTGAGAAGACAAAACCAACATGTGGCTTTTATCTCTATAGATTTTTTGGGTATATTAAGCTTTTCAGACTAAATGATGAATGTTAAGTGCTTAAACAAATAAAAGCAAATGATCAGAACACCCTTAATTCCTTGTGTTTGTAGGAAACTGTAACTACGCAATATTGCAGCCATGGAGTCCATGCTTAATAAGTTGAAGAGTACTGTTACAAAAGTAACAGCTGATGTCACTAGTGCTGTAATGGGAAATCCTGTGACTAGAGAATTCGATGTTGGTCGACATATTGCCAGTGGTGGCAATGGGCTAGCTTGGAAGATTTTTAATGGCACTAAAAAGTCAACAAAACAGGTAAGTTTTAATTGAATCCAACTGGAAAAAACACACATGCTAATAAGCATCATAATGTGCATATATGCATTTTTATGTTAAGAAATGCCAGAAGTAATGAGTTCGTTAGTTTTCATTTCATCTAATGAAGTCATACAAAAACGAATGCTTTTAAGTATGTTCTGAATCTTATTATAAAAATATTATTTGATATTTTATCTTATTATTTAATTTTGCTTACTTAATAAAGTAAACATAGCAGCTGAGCAGATGAGTATGTAGTACGTATCAGATTTTAACCCTTTGAGTAGTATGAACATTCATGTATGTACTCGTGCTCCTTGACCATCCAGAGTATGAGTGTACAAAATTTCTTTTATTTTTTGGAATTGATAAAGTTTAATGTCAGCATTATGTGTAGGAAACACAGAATTTAAATATTATAACTGAATATTACATAACTGAAATAACTCAGCACTTTTACTCACATTTAGTGCTTTTTCTTTTTCCTTTTATTTAAAATGTAAATTGTTTTTATTAATTTTAATGGGGTGATATTGATAAATCAGGGTACAATGTTCAGAGAAAACATCTCCAGGTTATTTTGACATTTGATTATGTTGCACACCCATCACCCAAGTCAAATTGTCTTCCGTCACCTTCTATCTGGTTTTCTTTGTGCCCCTACCAGCCCCCCACTCCCGCTCCCCCCCCCATAACCAGCACACTCTTGTCCATGTCTCAGAGTCTCATTTTTATGTCCTGTCTATGTATGGAATCATATAGTTCTTAATTTTTTCTGATTTATCAAGGTCCACTCATGTTGTTGTAAATGATCCGATGTCATCATTTCTTATGACTGAGTAGTATTCCATAGTATATATGTACCAAAGCTTTTTAATCCACTCGTCCTCTGACGGACACTTGGGCTGTTTCCAGATCTTCGCTATAGTGAACAATGCTGCCATAAACATGGGGGCGCTTTTCTCCTTTTCAAACAGTGCTATGGTGTTCTTAGGGTATATTCCTAAATGCGGGATAGCTAGGTCAAAAGGCAGTTCGATTTTTAATTTTTTGAGGAATCTCCATACTGTTTTCCACAGTGGCTGCACCAGTCTGCATTCCCACCAGCAGTTCAGGAGGGTTCCCTTTTCTCCACATCCTCGCCAGCACTTGTTCTGTGTTGTTTTGCTGATGAGCGCCATTCTGACTGGTGTGTGGTTATATCTCATTGTGGTTTTAATTTGCATTTCTCTGATGATTACTGATGTTGAGCATTTTTTCATATGCCTTTTGGTCATCTGCATATCCTCTTTGGAGAAGTATCTACTCATTTCGTTTGCCCATTTTTTGATTTGATTGTTGGTCTTTCTGGTGTTGAGTTTTACAAGTTCTTTGTAAGTTTTGGTTATTAATCCCTTATTAGATGTATTGTCGAATATGTTCTCCCATTGTGTAGTTTGTCTTTTTATTCTGTTCTTATTGTCTTTAGCTGTGCAGAAGCTTTTTAGTTTGATATAGTCCCATTTGTTTATCCTGTCTTTTATTTCACTTGCCCATGGAGATAAATCGGCAATTACTGTATACTGCTGCGAGAGATGTTGGAGAGCTTACTGCCTATGTTTTCTTCTAAGATGCTTATGGTTTCACAGCTTCCATTTAAGTCTTTATCCATTTTAAGTTTGTTTTTGTGAATGGTGTAAGTTGTTGGTCTAGTTTCATTTTTTGCAGGTAGATGTCTAATTTTCCCAACACCACTTGTTAAAGAGACTGTCTTTACTCCATTGTATGCTCTTTCCTCCTTTGTCAAATATCAGTTGTCCATAAAGGTGTGGGTTTATTTCTGGGTTCTCTGTTCTGTTCCATTTATATGCCTGTTCGTATGCCAGTACCAGACTGTCTTGAGTACAATGGCCTTGTAGTAGACCTTGATATCAGGAAGAGTGATACCTCCCGCTTTATTCTTCCTTTTCAAGATTGCTGAGGCTATTTGTGTTTTATTTTTGTTCCATATAAATTTTTGCAATATTTGTTCTGTATCTTTGAAGTATGTCATTGGTATTTTAATTGGTATTGCATTGAATTTATAAATTGCTTTGGGTAATATAGACATTTTAATAATGTTTATTCTTCTTAACCATGAGCACGGTATATGCTTCCACTTGTTTGTATCTTCCTTGATTTCTTTTATTAATGTTTTATAATTTTCTGAGTACAAGTCCTTAACCTACTTGGTTAAATTTACTCCTAGGTACTTTATTTTTTTGGTTGCAATAGTGATTTTTTCCTTAATTTCTTTTGCTGACATTTCATTGTTTGTATATAAATATGTCTCTGATTTCTGAGTATTAATTTTATATCCTGCCACCTTGCTGAATTCATTTATCAGGTCCAGTAATTTTTTGACTGAGACTTAGAGTTTTCTATATACAATATTATATCATCTGCATATAATGATAGTTTTACTTCTTCCTTTCCAATTTGGATGCCTTTTATTTCTTTTTGTCTGATTGCTGTGGCTAGGACTCCCAGAACTATGTTGAATAAGCGTGGAGAAAAGGGGCACCCCTGCCTTGTTCCTGATCTTAAGGGGATTGCTTTTAATTTTTGCCCATTGAGTATGATGTTGGCTGTGGGTTTTTTATAGATGGCCTTTATTATGTTAAGGTATGTTCTCTGTGTTCCCACTTTGCTGAGAGTTTTGATCATGAATGGGTGCTTGGTTTTATCAAATGCTTTTTCTGCATCTATTGAAATTATCATGTGTTTTTTTGTCCTTCCTTTTGTTTATGTGATGAATCGCATTGATTGATTTGCGAATATTGTACCAGCCTTGCCTTCCTAGAGTAAATCCCACTTGATCATGGTGTATAATTTTTTTCATATATTGCTGGATCCGGTTGGCTAATATTTTGCTGAGGATTTTAGCATCTAAATTCATCAGGGATATAGGCCTATAATTTTCTTTCTTTGTGTTGTCTTTGCCTGGTTTTGGAATTAGAATAATGCTCGCCTCATAAAAGGAAATTGGAAGTCTTCCTTCCTCTTGAATTTTTTGAAATAGCTTGAGAAGGATAGGAGTTAGTTCTTCTTTGAATATTTGGTAGAATTCACCTGTGAAGCCATCAGGCCCAAGACTTTTCTTTGTTGGGAGTTTTTTGATAACTCTTTTGATGTCATTCGTTGTAATCGTTCTGTTAAGGTTTTCTGATTTTTCCCGATTGATTTTTGGAAGATTGTATGTTTCAAAGAATTTGTCCATTTCATCTAGGTTGTCTAGTTTTTTGGCATACAGTTCTTCATAGTATTTTCTTAAAATATTT
Organism: Rhynchonycteris naso; assembly: GCA_037038555.1. Classification (NCBI taxonomy): domain Eukaryota; kingdom Metazoa; phylum Chordata; class Mammalia; order Chiroptera; family Emballonuridae; genus Rhynchonycteris; species Rhynchonycteris naso. Next base: position 87,791,143 of record CM073000.1, read on the forward strand.
TGTATTTCTGTTGTGTCAGTTATTTCTCCACTCTCGTTTATAATTTTATTTATTTGAGTCCTCTCTCTTTTTTTCTTGGTGAGTCTAGTTAAAGGTTCATCAGTCTTGTTTACCTTTTCAAAGAACCAGCTTCTGGTTTCATTGATCCTCTGTATTGTTTCTTTAGCCTCTATGTCATTTATTTCTGCGCATGCAAAGATTTTTACTTTAAAAGTGTGTAAGGCAACATTAAAAAAAGGCAAATGTATGTTCTTCTTGTTTCTATAAATTGGTTATCAAATAAACATGATTTTAAGTTAATAAAACTGGATCTGGAACTAATTTTAGTTTTTGGAAAAAAATTCACTTCCAGGGATCAGTGAACATGAAAAAAAAACTCACTACTCATAGGGTTAATATTTAACAAACTGTATGTTTTAAATGAAAAGTTATGTTTCTTTTCATATTTATTGGTAAGTTATTAGTAAAATACCCACTTAATTTTTCCAACATGAAATGCATTCTTATTTAGTGCATTCTTTTTTTTTTTTTTTTTTTAAGCGAGAGAGACAGAGAGAGAGAGACCTATAGGGACAGTCGGGCAGCAAGGGAGAGAGATGAGATGAGAAGCATCAACTCTTTATTGCGGCATCTTAGTTGTTCATTGGTTACTTTCTCTTATTTAGTGCATTCGTATTCCCTCTTTTATTCTCTGCCTTCTAGAAAATAGACTTCTATAGAATTCTTCTGCGTTTAATCTGATAGTTTTTACCATTATAAGGGAATATATTTATGGGGTATAATCAGTAATGTGTCTTGATATATATTGATTTCAAAGGTATTTTAAAACTAGTTAGGAGTTTAAAACTCTTTTAGTGAAGAGAAGTTTGAATGAGGTGTATTATTATTATTATTTTAATTTGACTTAAGAGACTAACAGATTGTTCTTAGAAATGTGAAGAATGTGTTAAATTTTACTAACAGCTTTCTGTTGGAATTGTTAAAGAATTGAACATTTTTCACCTTTAAGACCTTTAGAACTATGTTATTTCAAAAGAAAAATTACAATTTCCAAAAGTACTTTTACTTCCCTATAATTGAAGTATTTGGATTTTATTGTGGAACTGTGCACCTGAATCCTGTATAATTTTATTAACCACTGTCTCCTTAATAAATTCAATAACATTTTTACAAAATAGTAAACAAAACTACAAAGACTTACAGGATTTATTGCATACCCTTTCTAGTGACCAACACAGTCATGTAATTGTGGTGGATATTTGTTACTTGTTACTCTTCCAAAAGCAGCTCATTTCCCAAAAGTTTGTTAAAGACTGAACTGGTTTTGATTATACTTCTCTAAAGTAGGTATCTTGGTCCTGTGATAGATAGACTGCTTGTGTGCGGTTTGTCTGTGACCTATACATCTTGTTTTTGTTGCCACTTGGTGGAAGTCTTTGAGTCCATAGTTTATCTGTATCCTTAATGCTGATTGATTTGTCATTTTTGAACATTATTTTCTCTTTCAGTTCACCAAAAACTCATCCACAAAGTAAATAATTTCTTGAGTATTGGCTACTTAAAAAGCTGTTAGCTCATGATATTTGTAAATAACCAATCTCCAACACTAGCACAAATTGTTTTACAATCAGTTATATAAAGTGAAAGTGAAAAAACACTTTCAATTTTACATTATTTATTAAGGATGTGGTGACATAATTATGTTTTTGTGCTAACTAAATAAGTTCTAGGTGTTTGTGTTTATATTAGTAATTCATAAGCTAACATCCTCTGGTAATGTTGGAGCTTCTGTTGCTGCTCATAGAACATGAAAATGAGGCACCAATAATAGATAATTGATTGGATATTGTATGATAATACAGCACCTGTCAACTGCTGACTGCCTGAAATGGGTTCTTCTAGGAAACTTGACTACATTTTTATCCCCCCCCCCCAATTTATTGCTTTGAGTAAGAAAGGTAGTTTTGGAATATTTCAATGTTCTCTATGAATATGATTTTTAATTTTTTTCTTGGCCTTTTTCACACCTCATGGGGCAGAACTAATTACCCTGTCTGTACTACTGGCTAATTTCTAAATTGATAGCAGAGTTTCTACCCACCTGGTTACTGAAGCCTCATTTAAATTTTTTCCTTAATTGAAAAGTTTTAATTTCTTTTCACTTGCCTATTTATTAAAAGGGAGTAATAGAAAATAGATCATCTAGAGTTTTGCTGTTCAATATGGTAGCCACTAGCTATATATGACTATTTCAGTTAATTGAAATGAACTATAATTAAATTTAGTTCTTGAGTTGTACTAATGATATTTCAGGTACTCCATAGCCACATGTGGCTAATATTACCATATAGGACAATGAGATATAAAACTTCCAGTGATATTAGAGAAGTTGGGCAAAAAACAAAATGGAAAATGATACTCTCTTTAATCTCCCCCCCCCCACCATAAAGGGACATTGAGACTGAAGGCATCTTTCTTCTCTCTCATCCTTTCTTGATCTATCATACAGTACTTGATTGCACTTGTGTTCCCTGAAAAAATATATTATCTTCAATTTAATTTTGACTTTGAGGTAAACACCAGGTTAGGGACATTGGGCTAGGAGATACTTCTACCTCGTTTAGTAGGTAAAAATACATAAGGGTATATCTTTTTATCTCAATACGTTATTTTTAACTTAATCTAAATAAAAATTTAGATTTTTGTTTTATCATTTTGAGAAAGGAACATTGTCCCAAAATCACATGAAAAATGAAGAGTGTGATGCTTGGCAGTCACTACTGGTCATTCATGAAAGGTTCATAAAATAGAGATCACAGGGAACCTCTGTGTTTCAAACTCCATCTCTGGTGGCTTTGACGGATATGTTAGTGGAGGTCATGATTGCTGTTAGGGAGTCCTAGACACATTGGTGTACATTAACTTAGATTTTATTACGTAAGCTCTCTTGTTTTCAGCAAGTAGTTCAGCTTTCTAATAAGCAAAGTCATTTTAAAAATTATAAATTAGTCTTATATCAAAAGAAATATACAGCCTCCATTTTGAGAAATATTCGTTTTTAGAATAAATAACTTATAGCTTTTTGTTTAAAGATAGGCTATTAATAAAAAATACCTTTTTACTGGGTAACTTTCTTTGCTAATGCATGTTTTTATGTTTATTGTATTGGTTTTAGAGAGAGAGAAAAAAAGGAAGGGAGAGAGAGACAGGAGTATTGATCTACTCCTGTATGTCCCCTGACTGGGGATCGAACCAGCAACCCCTGTGCTTTGGGAAGACACTCTAACCAAATGAGCTATTGGGCCAGGGCTCTTTGTTAATTTATTTTAAAGAATATGAAATGAATAAATAAATAGTAGAGTGCCAAATATGGCTAACATATCATTTTAGTAATTTTTGTACAAAAAGAACCTCAATTTTTATTTAGAGTTAACAGTTCTTGAATCTTAAGTTGAAGGTGTGTTGGATGGTTGTAGTACATTACCTTTTCTGTGTGTTTGAAAACTTTCATAACGGAAAGTTGAGAAAGATTTTTTTTTTTAAATGATGGAGAGGCATTCTTTTTTATTATTATTATTCATTTAAGAGAGGAGACACAGAGTGAGAGAGAGAGAGAGAGAGAAAGGGGGGAGGAGCTGGAAGCATCAACTCCCATATGTGCCTTGACCAGGCCAGTGCAGGGTTTTGAACTAGCGACCTCAATGTTCCCAGGGCGATGCTTTATCCACTGCGCCACCACAGGACAGGCGAGAAAGATTTTAACTGAAGATGATAGTGAAAAGCTTCTGGTAATCGTTTATCTTAATGACTACCAGTAGGTAGTAAATATCTGAGTGTCTTTTAGGTGTGGGATCCTGCGGGTGATATAGAGATACTTAAGGCATGGTTTCTTTCTTCAAGAAGCTTGTAATACATATAAGGTGGCAGGAGTTTTACACAAGTGATATATGTTAGTGGAGTGGTTATTATGGTAAAGTACTATATTATGGAAAACACATATTAGAAATTAGATGATAGTCTCTATTCTGAGGAAGGGTTTTGAGGTACAGGCTAAGAATTTTAGGATGTGAGTATGAGGCCTAAAGGGGTAGTTAAATTAGTAACAACTTTGTTGAAATTTATTTAAGTAACTGATTGGAACAAAGAAAATAATTTTAAGGTAGTTGAAATCCTATTTGGACCTATGTAAGAATCTTTCATCTTTGACCTAAAACAAATAAGGGAGAGAGAATGTTGTATGGTTTCTTCTTTATGAGTTGTAGTGTTCCTATCTCCTCAAGAGTGATGAAACTGCAAGAGCTCAAGAGCCATTTCACACGATCTTATTTTAAAGGCTTAAAACATCTTGAAAAAATAAACGAATTTAAACTAGACGCATTTATCAAATATGTTATAGCAGAACACTTACTAAAAAAGATTGTGCACATGACTAGTGAGAGGAACTTGAACTTCTAGGTCATTTGTTTTCAGTTCAAATTAATAGTGCGTAATTCTCTTAGCTCCTGATTGTCCTGTGTCTCATATGATTGAAAGGGGTAAGATAATGTATTTATATATGTGTGCTATTTAAAGTTCTCACTCAAATTTATTGTTTTCCTGAAGGCGTATGTCATGTTTCACTGGGGTGCTCCATATATCTTGGACATGTGTTATTTCTGGGGAGACAGATGATGTATTGGCTAAGAATGTGGGCCTAGAATTAGACTGACTAGATATAAATCTTGATTCTTCATTTTACCAGTTGTGAAATCTTAGAAAATATATTTACCTTTTCACAATACCCTCATCTGTGAACTGAGGATAACTTGTCTCATAGGGTTGCTGGGAGGAAGGGAATAATTCCTAAAAAGTACACAGATGCTTGAGGAATGAGATGTTAAAATTCAGTTACTGAATATCCCCTTTATGTTGTTGCTTTATGGAGATTCAGTTCTGTAATACCCTTAACTCGTGTGTGTGTGTGTGTGTGTGTGTGTGTGTGCGCGCGCACATGCGCGAAGCCTCCAACTTAAAACAAGTTGTTTTTCTTTTGTTGTTTTTTTAAATTTTTTACAGGGACAGAGAGAGAGTCAGAGAGATGGATAGATAGGGACAGACAGACAGGAATGGAGAGAGGTGAGAAGCATCAATCATTAGGTTTTCGTTGCCATTGCGACACCATAGTTGTTCATTGATTGCTTTCTCACATGTGCCTTGACTGCGGGCCTTCAGTAGACCAAGCCACCCCTTGCTGGAGCCAGCGACCTTGGGTCCAAGCTGGCAAGCTTTTTGCTCAAGCCAGATGGGCCCGCACTCAAGCTGGCAAGCTCAGGGTCTCGAACCTGGGTCTTCTGCATCCAGTCCAATGCTCTATCCACTGCGCCACCGCCTGGTCAGGCTTAAAACAAGTTTTATATGAGAAATTTATTGGTCTGGAATTCTGCAGAGAATCTCTGTTATGTGAATAAGTTGCTAGCTAACTTGTGAAAACAGTAATAGTAATGTGGCAAAATAATTAGAAGAGAACTAGGAGTTGATACTTCCCGCTCCTCCTGCCCTCCACCATTCTCTCTCCTCTCTTTAAAATCAATAAATAATACCTTTAAAAAATTTTTCTAGAAAGCCTGCTTTCTAAAATTATGAAGGAACAAACTTTTCATATCAGAAGAGGATTACAACGGTGCTAAAATTTTAATGGTATTAGTTTTTACTTATTTGTAGACTGTCATGACACTTAAATAAAGTTTTTGTTACTTTTATATATTCTTGATTAAAATTAGTCACACAATTCTTTTATTAGGAAGTGGCTGTTTTTGTCTTTGACAAAAAGCTGATTGACAAATATCAAAAATTTGAAAAGGATCAAATCATTGATTCTCTAAAACGAGGAGTCCAACAGTTAACTCGACTACGACATCCTCGACTTCTTACTGTCCAGCATCCTTTAGAAGAATCCAGGTAAATTTTTTATAAAAACCGATATAAGAGATTTTCTGAACAGGTAATTGAAAATAACTTTTTTATATGAAATGTCTATATAGTATATTTCAGTGAAAAATGTTTATAAACTGAGTGTTGGGTTCTTAGGGAATAGTTATTTTCCTAAAATTTATTTGCATACTTTATGTATATGTCTTTTTAAAGTCTTAATTGAAGCTTTCTTCAGATCTGCCATTGATTCTGTTTGCTTATTCAATGCTCAGCACAATGCTTAAGACAATAGTCTTAAATGGAAGATGCAAAAGATGTATAAAATACAGTCCTGGTCTGAAAGTAGCTGTCCTTGTTAATTTGCTAGAACTTCTTGTCTTCTCTTCATTGATTCACTATTTGGGGGCTATTTTTATTCATGTTCCAGATACTATTCTGGACATTTAACTTTCTACTAAGGCCCAGCATGATAGTCCATAGCCTGCAGTTACTCCACCATCTATTTTTGCTCAAGAATGAGCTTGGGAGCTTTTGCTGAAAATGATAAGAAAATGAAATTTATGTTGTGTCATCTTAACTGGACTCTCAAACCTGTGGTGCTTTCAATATTCCATAGATACTCTAGCTATGTAAATTCATAACCCCTAATTTATTCCTTTCTTCCGTCCACACATAGAAGCTTGGTATAATTTTGTTACTACAGTACATTATAGTTCTTCAATGCATTATTTTATTTGGTCTTCACAGTAACCCTTCATGGTGGTCTTTTATCACCATTTTACAGATGTACAACTTGAGGCTTAGAGCCACGTTACCCAAAGTCGTCATCATGTGAGCGACTAAGGATACTAAGACTTGAAGTCAGGTGTATTTGTCTTCAGTCTGAGCTCTTGATCATTACTCCATAATGTCATTATCTAAACTTTAATTTCTAAATATTCTTACATATCAAAGAGCAGTGATTTAAAAAAATTTTAAATTCTGACACCTTTCAAAGTGAATATAAAATAGATAAAAGCAAAGTTGCTCCAGATGAGCTGGTTATTGGGGACCTAGACATATGCCCTTGCCCTCTTTCTGACTTCTCTTTCTCCAAAGGCATCTTTGGGAAATCTGTTGGTTCCTTTGAGCATAGTCTGAAAATTATAGAATAATATGATTGGTATAATGTAACTATTTTAAATTAGTTCATTAGTTTTCCATAAAGAATATTAGTCATTCATAAAACACAGTTCAAGTGTTTTATTTTTTGACTTTTTAAGTTTTAAAAAAATGTATCACAACTGTTACAACACTTTAAAGGGCTGTTGAATGATTTTTCTACTATACTTCATATACAAAGCTTCCTGACTTCATTCTGTTGGTTTAAGTTATGTGACTGCTGAAAATCTAATATAGTTTCCATTCATGTTGATAGTTTAATAGGACTAATAGTATATTTGATTTTGATAATATGGAAAAAAATGATAGCAATTAACTCTTTTTCTTTTGTAAAACAGGGATTGCTTGGCATTTTGTACAGAACCAGTTTTTGCCAGTTTAGCCAATGTTCTAGGTAACTGGGAAAATCTGCCTTCCCCTGTGTCTCCAGACATTAAGGATTATAAACTTTATGATGTAGAAACCAAATATGGTTTGCTTCAGGTATGTATTTTTATTCACATGTGAAAATAATATTTTTCTTCAAAATTGTGGCTATTTCAAACTTATTAGCCATATAAACTACTTTATGTATAATTTTATGTCTTTTCAGTAATTTAAAAATTATTTTCTCTAGAATTTTCTATTGTTTATTTCTAGGCTTAAATTATATTTTAATTGTTTAAAAAAAATGTGTGTGTGTATATATATATTTCCAAAGCAGTAGTACCATTTAATATACCCAATACAGTGTGTGAGAGTTCATTCTTTTCACATCTTTGCCAAAATGTAGATTTTTTAAAAAAAAACAACACGTGGGTCTTTTAATTTCAGCCATTCTAATAGGTGTGCATGGTATCTTGGAATTTTAATTTGCATTTCCCAGATAAATAATGAGAATAAACACCTTTTCATATGCTTTCTCTGGCATCTAGATATCTTTTTTGGTGAAAGTCTGTTCAGATCTTTTGTTATTATTTTAACGGGTTGTTTTCTATTACTGTTTTTAAATTTCTTTACATATTATGGTCACAAGTCCATTGTTAAATATGTGATTTACAAGTATTTTCTCTAGTCTTTGGCTTATTTTCTTAATAGTACATATTTTCAAATTGTGGTAAAATGCATTTAACATGAATTAACCATTTTTAAGTGAGCAGTTCAGTGGCATAAAGTGCATTCCCATTGCTTGCGACCATCATCACTATCCATCCCCTGAACTCTGTCACCTTACAAAACTGAAGCGGTATCCACTGAACAGTAGCTTTCACACTCTCCTCTCCACCCCACCCCAAACCCCCAGTCCCTGGCAACTACTATTCTACTTTGTTTCTATGAATCTGATTACTTTAGGTACCTCATAAGTGGACTCATAGTATTTTTTCTTTTGTGACTGGTTTATTTCACTTAGCATAATGTTCTCAAGGTTCATCATGTTGTAGTGTTCATTCATTTTTTGAGGAACTAGTGTACTGTTTTCCATATAATGCACAAGGGTTCTAATTTCTCCACATTCTCACCACCATTTTCTGGTTTTGATAGTAGCTGTCCTAATGAGAATAAGATGATATCTCATTGGGGTTTTAATTTGCATTTCCTTAATGGTTAGTGAATTTTAGCATCTTTTCAGTGCTTATTGGCCATTTGTATAAGCTCTTTGGAGAAATATATTTCAAATCTTTTGTCCATTTTTAATCAGGTTGTTTTTTGCATTGTTGTAGTTGAGTTGTAGGAATCCTTTATGTTTTAGATACAGTACTATTGTCAGATAATTTATTGTCAGATACATGATTTGCAAATATTTTCTTTCATTCTGTTGATTTTGTCCTTTTTGATTGTGCAGAAGTTTCTAATTTTTATTTATTTGTTTGTTTATTTTTTGTTACAGGGACAGAGAAAGACAGAGAGAGGGACAGATAGGGACAGACAGATAGGAAGCGAGAGAGATGAGAAGCATCAATTCATTGTTGTGGCACCTTAGTTGTTCATTAATTGCTTTCTCATATGTGCCTTGACTGGGGAGCTATAACAGACAGAGTGACCCCTTGCTCAAGCCAGCAACCTTGAGCTCAAGCTGGTGAGCCTTGCTCAAACCAGATGAACCTGCGCTCAAGCTGGAGACCTCAGGGTTTCAAACCTGGGTCTTCCGCGTCCCAGTTTGATGCTCTATCCACTGTGCCACCGCCTGGTCAGGCAGAAGCTTTTAATTTTGATATACAGTTTGTTCGTAAAGTCATGGTGCACTTTTGACCAGTCACAGGACAAAAGTGCACCATGACTTTACGGACACACTATATTTTATCCTTTTTCTTTTGTTGCCTATGCATTTGGTTTCATATCTAAGTCATTGTCAAATCCAGAGTCATGAGGCTTTTCTCTGTGTTCTTCTAAGAGTTTTATAGTGTTAGGTCTTATGTTTAAGTCTTTGATTTGTTTTAATTTTTATATATAGGGTGGGGTAAAGCAAATTCACTGTTCATATGAAAACTAATACAGTACTTAATAAAGAATACAAGAATAAACTCTATGTTTCACATATCACAACTATAAACCTATTTTTGCCCCACCCTGTGTAGTTTATGATAAGGATACAACTTCATTCTTTTACATGTGGATAGTTAATTTTCTCAGCACCCTTTGTTGAAATTTCTGTTCTTTCCCTATTGAATGGTCTTGGTACTTTCGTTGAAAATCATTTGACCATATATACTAGATTTATTTCTGGTTTTCCTATTCTGTTCCATTGGTTTGTATTATCTGTTTTTATGCTAGTTACCACACTATAGTTTTATAGTAAGCATCTGAACTTTTTCCCCCAACAATAAAGTGGTTCCAAAGATAAACAGATAATTATATAAAAGCACCTACCAAATTAGTGCCTGAAATATGCAATAAGCATGCAATAAGGTTTTCTTGTTATAAATTTAGAAAAACTTTTCTAGTCTTCAAAAACTTTACATGTTTTATAAATTATGTTTGAGGAATAAGTATTTTTAAAAATTAAATCTTTCATTAATTTCATAGTTTCAAATGTGTTACAGCTAGAGAATGTTCACTTGAAAAACATTAAGCTCCTAATTGCTATTGTACTAGTCATTGTGAATAATGTCACCCTGTGTTCGTGATAGGGAACACTACAGGATTTTTAAGTAGTCACATGACTTGGTCTAATGTGTATTTTAGAGATACTATGCTAGAAGAGTGGAATTTTGGCATAGGGAAAACATGGGGAATAATCTTTACTTTAAAGGATTATTTTCCAAAATGAAATGTGTAAATTTGTAAGTACTTAGCATAGTGCTTGCATGCAAAAAATAGTTAATGTTGTTGTTTTTTAAAAAAGTCTTGGTCAGAAATCATCAGAAGGACTAGCAGTGCAGAGTAGAAGTGGAAAAGGCCTGCTGACTGACTGCAGGCATGGGAGTTGATAGTAGTGTGAAGTCTAATATGATTGCCCACATTTATTGCGGAGTTTATACCATTTGAAGTAATTTGCCAGCTACGACCTACACAGGTTCAGTGACTTGCTCAAAGCTGCAAGGCTAGTAAGTGATGAAGTGGGGACAGAAATCCAGGTATCTTTTAAATTACTACTCTGGGCACTCTTTGAAGGCAAGTCAACAGTAAAGAGTGTCCAGAGTACTATTTTAAACATGTTTTCAACATGAAGGCAAGTTAATACTATGTTGAAAGCTAGAAGGGAGTTTTTAGAGAATTCATTCTCATATTTGTTCATTAAGCAAATATTTACTTGTCAACTATATTTCTGGCACAGTTTTGGGTGCCGAAGGTATGGCAGTGAACAAAACACTTTTGGAACTTACATTTTGTGGGGGAAGAAAGGCAATAATATAGTACATTAGATTATAATGATAAATGCTTGTTTGGATGGGGCAGAAAGGAGAGTTGCACTTCTGAATGGGGTAGTCAGGAAATCTATCACTGAAAAAGACCTGAAAAGAAGCAAGAAAGCAAACCATATATTTACCAGGGGAAAGAATGATCTAGACTGAGAATAAGTGCAAAATTCCTGAGATAGAATCTGCTCAACATGTTCAAGGAACAGTGAAATAGCTGGGGTGGTGCAGAGGACTCAATAAGAGATGAGTAGTCGGAGATAAGGTCAGAATGCTAATGAGCGGTTAGGTATGCTAGGCCCTGAAAGCCAGAGGAATACTTTGGATTTTACTCAGAGAAAGGAAAAGTCTTTGGAAGGTTTGAGCAGGAAAGTGGCATGGTCTGGGTTATGTTTTAACATAATTAAACTAGCTGCTTTATTTCTTTTAATAATTTTTTTGAGAGGAAGGGAGATGGTGAGATAAACCCCCGTGCACCCCAACTAAGATCCATCCAGCAACCCCTGCCTGGGGCTGACACTCAGACCAATCAGGCTATCCTCAGCACCCGGGGCCAACTCTTGAGCCAATTGAGCCACTGGCTGCAGGAAGAAAGAGAGAAAGAATGGGGAGAGGGAGCAGGGGAGAAACAGATGATTGCTTCTCTGTGTTCCCTGACTGGGAATTGAACTTGGGATGTCCATATGCTGGCTTGGTGCTATATCAACTGAGCCACTGACCAGGGCCAAGATGCTATATTTTAAGAATTAAACTATGTGATAGAGTAACAGCGGAAGCAAAAGAGATGAGATAGGTTGGCTGCCACTGTAATACAGACTAGAAATGATGATGTTCCAGGGTAGGGAAGGTGGTAAGAGACAATCAATTTCTAATTATAATTTGATGATGAAATTACTGGGATTTGCAGTATAAGAAGTATAGTGTAAGATAACTCAAAGGTTTTTGCCCCAAACAACTGGAAAATGAAGCGGCTGTTAACTGATATGAGAAAGACTGCAGGAGGACAGAATTGAATTGTTGGGAAGCTCAGATTTGGATTGTTCTAAGATTGAGATGGCTAAACATTCAAGGGGTGAGAAGTCAAGAAGGAAGATAATCAAGTCTAGACTTTAGAGTTATTTGAGGGTAATCACCATATAGATGGTATTTAAAGCTGTGAGAATACTGAGAAAGAGTAGATGGAAAATTGAGAGGTTGAAATATTGAGTTCAGGAGGTTGAGATAATGAGGACAAACCAGTTAAACCCAAAAGCTGTCACAAATGGAGTTGGCAGTCAAAGAGCATACAAATCCCCTGATAATCCTTAGCACAGATAAAAAATTAACACATACTCATCCAATGTGAGAATGAGAAAACATTAGTTAATATTTGAAAACTGAGCACAAAGCTATTTAGAAAAACCAAATTTCAGTGTGAAGTTTAAGTAGATATAAAATATTAAGAATTAGAATCAAATTAACAAAGATGTCTCTTGATATTTATTATCTTTAACTCAGGAACCAAAGTTTCCCTCACTTTTCAAAGTCAGGAACTAAGTAAATTTGAGTATTTCCTTTTTTTGTGATTATGTGCGTATAGAAAAGAACTTAATAAATACTTGTATTCTGGTTTTATACCTGTGTTTTCCTCACTGTTGGTTTGTTTTTCTGGTACCTAAGAACATCTACACTTTGCATTTATGTTGAAATATAATTGTTACCTGACATGTAAAAAAATCTTTTATTGGGAGAAGGAGCAATTATGATTTATGAGACATTTTCTTATTGTAATTGAAAAGAATTTTATTTAATGTAAAAATGGTTATTTTCCATTTACAGGTTTCTGAAGGATTGTCATTTTTGCATAGCAGTGTGAAAATGGTTCATGGAAATATTACACCTGAAAATATAATTTTGAATAAAAGTGGAGCTTGGAAAATAATGGGCTTTGATTTTTGTGTCTCATCAACCAATCCTTCTGAACAAGAGGTAATGAAAGTGTTAGTCTTCTAATTTTTTAAAGCTTGGAACTTTGTGATTGCCTCTGAAATGGACTAGACAATTTATAAGCCTGATAAATGTGTAGAAATATGCAGCATGGTACAATGTTATGTTTAAATGTATGGAAAATTCCTAGAGTTCATTGTACCTAAGAGTATTCGTCAGCTCATTAATTTCATAATTGTTAATGTTACTTGAGAAAAAGATGCTAGAGTTAAGCAAATTTGAGAACTATTGGGTTAAGTTGTTTTTTTATTCACCCTCAGAATGTCAAATACACTAACAAATGTTGTGAACCTCTAGCAGTATTTCCCCAACTTATTGGACCACAGAAACTTCTTTAGGGAGCATGGTAACAGCAGTAGCAATGCTAACATTTACTGTAGCACTTTTCTGAAATTTCTTGTTTTTATTTTTATTTTTTGACAGAGACAGAGAGAGCGGGACAGATAGGGACAGACAGACAGGAAGCGAAAGAGATGAGAAGCATCAATTCTTCGTTGCGGCTCCTTAGTTGTTCATTGATAGCTTTCTCGTATGTGCCTTGACTGGGGGCTATAACTGAGCAAGTGACCCCTTGCTCAAGCCAGTGACCTTGGGTTCACACCAGCAACCTTGGGCTTCAAGCCAGTGACCTTTGGACTTAAGCCAGCGACCATGGGGTCATGTTTATGATTCCACTCAAGCCAGCGACTCCGTGCTCAAGCCTGGTGAACCTGCACTCAAGCTGGATGAGTTGACCTCAGAGATTCAAACCTGGGTCCTCTGCATCCCAGTCTGACACTCTGTCCACTGCGCCACTGCCTGGTCAGGCTGTAGCACTTTTCTAAACCCTTTTTATTTATTTACAGACAAGGAAGTTTGGTTCATAGAATAAAATAACCTGCCCAAGAGAGCTAGGATTTGAATCTAGTCTTTCTGATTACAAAGTACCTGTTACATAGTGATTATGATACCTGCCTATTTATGCTTGGAAAACACTGCAATATTTCAAGTTTTTACTGTATAAAAAGGGCCTTTGAGTTGTCCTAACATAGATTTGTAAATTAAGTAAATATTTTTAAGGGAAGCAGAAAGAATTTATAATATGTATTGTGGGTAAAACACTGTGCTAGGTTTGTTTTCCATGCATTTGTTTAATCTTGCAAAGCCTTTTGAATTTATTAACTAAATCACATAGCTAGTTAGTGAAAGACCAAAGTTTCAAATAATCTTTTTTTTTACAGGGACAGAGAGAGAGTCAGAGAGAGGGATAGATAGGGACAGACAGACAGGAATGGAGAGAGATGAGAAGTCATCAGTTTTTCATTGCCGTTGCAACACCTTAGTTGTTCATTGATTTGCTTTCTCATATATATCTTGACCGCGGGCCTTCAGCAGACCGAGTAACCCCTTTGCTGGAGCCAACGACCTTGGGTCCAAGCTGGTGAGCTTTTGCTCAAACCAGATGAGCCTGCGCTCAAGCTAGTGACCTCGGGGTTGAACCAGGGTCCTCTGCGCATCCCAGTTCGACGCTTTATCCACTGCACCGCCGCCTAGTAGGCCAAATAATCTTTTTGAGCCCATAAAACTTGAAGCCTGTGTATCATAAAACATAGATCAGGTTTTTCCATATTCATACTGTATTATATACTGATAATTATCTTCTGGAAGAGAGCTTCAGTAATCTTAAAGTTATAAGAATTCTTTCTATTATCTCCTGATTTGTTCCATATACTTTTCAGATTTTGGAATTTTGGAATTTTAGGATTTAAGGTGGAGGAGGTGACAGTTTTTACTTGCATGACTGAGTATGAATTTAAAACTAGATTGTTGTTGCTTGATAGAGGTTTGCTTTAATATGAAATATTTAAGCTATGAAATTTCTTTTCTGTCTTATAGCCCAAGTTTCCTTGTAAAGAATGGGACCCAAATTTGCCATCACTGTGTCTTCCAAATCCTGAGTATTTGGCTCCTGAATACATACTTTCTGTGAGCTGTGAAGCAGCCAGTGATATGTACTCCTTAGGAACGGTCATTTATGCTGTATTTAATAAAGGGAAACCTATATTTGAAATTAACAAGCAAGATATTTACAAGAGTTTCAGTAGGCAGTTGGATCAGGTATTTGCCTTTAAATATTTGCTTGCATTAAAAATGTATTAAGCGTTTCTCTGAATTTTTTAAAAATACTCAGAAAATTCTCTGAAATGACTGCCTTATATTTTAAATTTGCATAAAATCAACCTAACAAAAGTAATTCTATAATTAATGAGGATTAGTTAAAGTTTATTACTATAACTGTAATCATGACATGTATTTACTAGACTGAATATTGAAGCATTATCTAAAATACTGGGCATTTTGTTTTAAGAATAGAAACAATTTCAGGTAATAAAGATAAGTATGTTAATTATTTTGCAACAGTAGAATTAGTAATTTGTTTTAATCTAAAAATATATTTTTGAGTAAATTTTAAGTTTTTTAAATGGACTTAACAGTATAAATGCATCTCTCTGAATATTTTATATTCATATTTAATATTATCATTCTTTTGACTAGTTGAGTCGTTTAGGATCTAGTTCACTTACAAATATACCTGAGGAAGTCCGTGAACATGTAAAACTACTGTTAAATGTAACTCCAACTGTAAGACCAGATGCAGATCAGATGACAAAGGTGAGTGATTGACTATGCATTAATTCCTGCCTTAGATGGAAGAACTAAAATCAGTTAAAATAGATTAACAGCTTCTAAAACAAGATTTAGTCAGATATAGTCCCCAGATAATATCTATGTTCGCAAATGTATTAAATATTCAGTTTCTTTTACTCTTAAACATTTAAATAATTTTTGTATATAATTGTTTTGATATAAAATTAAGATTTCAAATAAATAAGGATTCTCACAGTCACAGGTATGCAGAAGTTTTAGACACCCCAAGAATTTATAGCCCTCTAATTCACTCGTATAAGCATGGATTTTGATAAATGACATTCTTTTTACCTTCGAGATATTTTACTTAATCTTATAATATTTTACTAGTTATGTAAAGAAAATATTACTTCAGCCAACTTAATAGCACTGATTCTAAAAATTTGAACTAGGAAAGAAAAATATAGTTTATTACTTTCTTATTCTGATTTATTATTTTTTTTATTTAATGGGGTGACACCAATAAATCAGGGTACATACGTACAATGAAAACATCTCCAAAAAAAAAAAACCAACATCTCCAGATTATCTTATCATTCAATTGTATTGCGTACCCATCACCCAAAGTCAAATTCTCCTCTGTCACCTTCTATCTGGTTTTCCCTGTGTCCCTCCCCTTCTCCCTATCTCACCCTCCTCTGCCTCCGTCCACGCCGTAACCACCACACTCTTGTCCATGTCTCATAGTCTCACTTTTATGTCCCACCTATGTATGAAATCATGCTGTTATCAGTTTTTTTTTTCTGATTTACTTCTTTCACTCTGTATAATGTAATCAAGGTACATCCATTTTGTTGTAAATGATCCGATGTCATCATTTCTTATGGCCGAGTAGTATTCCATAGTATATATGTTACCAAAGCTTTTTAATCCACTCGTCTTCTAACAGACACCTGGGCTGTTTCCAGATCTTCGCTATTGTGAACAATGCTGCCACGAACATGGGGGCGCATTTCTTCTTTTCAAACAGTGCTATGGTGTTCTTAGGGTATATTCCTAAAAGTGGGATAGCCGGGTCAAAAGGCAGTTCGACTTTTAATTTTTTGAGGAATCCCCAAACTGTTTTCCACAGTGGCTGCACCAGTCTGCATTCCCACCAGCAGTTCAGAAGGGTTCCCTTTTCTCCGCATCCTCACCAGCACTTATTCTGTGTTGTTTTGCTGATGAGTGCCATTCTGAGTGGTGTGAGGTGATATCTCATTGTGGTTTTAATTTGCATTTCTCTAATGATTAGTGATGTTGAGCATTTTTTTATATGTCTTTTGGCCATCTGTATGTCTTCTTTGGAGAAATCTCTATTCATTTCTTTTGCCCATTTTTTGAATGGATTGTTTGTCCTCCTGGTGTTGAGTTTTATAAGTTCTTTATAAATTTTGGTTATTAACCCCTTATCAGACGTGCTGTCGAATATGTTCTCCCATTGTGTGGTTTGTCTTTTTATTCTGTTTTTACTGTCGTTAGCTGTGCAAAAACTTTTTAATTTGATATAGTCCCATTTGTTTATCTTGCCTTTTATTTCATTTGCCGGTGGAGATAAATCGGCAAATATACTGCTGCTACAGATGTCGGAAAGCTTGCTGCCTATGTTTTCTTCTAAGATTCGTATAGTTTCACAGCTTATGTTTAAGTCTTTTATCCATTTTGAATTTGTTTTTGTGAATGGTGTAAGTTGATGGTCTAGTTTCATTTTTAGCAGGTAGATGTCCAATTTTCCCAGCACCATTTGTTAAAGAGTCCGTCTTTATTCCATTGTATGTTCTTTCCTCCTTTGTCAAATATCAGTTGTCCATAAAGCTATGAGTTTATTTCTGGGTTCTCTGTTCTGTTCCATTATATGCCTGTTCTTATGCCAGTACCAGACTGTCTTGAGTACAATGGCCTTGTAGTAGACCTTGATATCAGGAAGAGTGATACCTCCCGCTTTATTCTTCCTTTTCAAGATTGCTGAGGCTATTTGTGTTTTATTTTCGTTCCATATAAATTTTTGCAATATTTGTTCTATATCTTTGAAGTATGTCATTGGTATTTTAATTGGTATTGCATTGAATTTATAAATTGCTTTGGGTAATATAGACATTTTAATGATGTTTATTCTTCCTAGCCATGAGCACGGTATATGCTTCCACTTGTTTGTATCTTCCTTGATTTCTTTTATCAATGTTTTATAATTTTCTGAGTACAAGTCCTTAACCTCCTTAGTTAAATTTACTCCTAGGTACTTTATTTTTTGGTTGCAATAGTGATTCTTTCCTTAATTTCTTTTGCTGACAGTTCATTGTTTGTGTATAGAAATGCCTCTGATTTCTGAGTATTAATTTTATATCCCGCCACCTTGCTGAATTCATTTATAAGGTCCAGTAGTTTTTTGACTGAGACTTTAGGGTTTTCTATATACAATATCATATCATCTGCAAATAGTGACAGTTTTACTTCTTCTTTTCCAATTTGGATGCCTTTTATTTCTTCTTCTTGTCTGATTGCTATAGCTAGGACTTCCAGAACTATGTTGAATAAGAGTGGTGAAAGTGGGCACCGCTGTCTGGTTCCTGTTCTTAAGGGGATTGCTTTTAATTTTTGTCCATTTAGTATGATGTTTACTGTGGGTTTTTCGTAGATGGCCTTTATCATGTTAAGGAATGTTCCTTGTATTCCCACTTTACTGAGAGTTTTGAGCATGAATGGGTGCTGGATTTATCAAATGCCTTTTCTGCATCTATTGAAATTATCATGTGATTTTTGTCCTTCCTTTTGTTTATGTGATGAATCACATTGATTGATTTGCGAATATTGACCCAGCCTTGCCTCTCCAGAATAAATCCCACTTGATCATGGTGTATGATTTTTTTCATATATTGCTGGATCAGGTTGGCTAATATTTTGTTGATAATTTTAGCGTCTAAATTCATCAGGGATATAGGCCTATAATTTTCTTTCTTTGTGTTGTCTTTGCCCGGTTTTGGGATCAGAATTATGCTCGCCTCATAAAAGGAGTTTGGAAGTCTTCCTTCCTCTTGAATTTTTTGAAATAGCTTGAGGAGGATAGGAGTTAGTTCTTCTTTGAATTTTTGATAGAATTCACTTGTGAAGCCATCTGGCCCAGGACATTTCTTTTTTGGGAGTTTTTTGATAACTGTTTCGATCTCATTTGTTGTAATTGGTCTGTTTAGGTGTTCTGCTTCTTCCAGATTGATTTTTGGAAGGTTATATGATTCAAGAAATTTGTCCATTTCACCTAGATTGTCTAATTTTTTGGCATAGAGTTCTTCATAGTATTTTCTTACAATGCTTTGTATTTCTGTTGTATCAGTTGTTATTTCTCCACTGTCCTTTCTAATTTTATTTATTTGAGACCTCTCTCTTTTTCTCTTGGTGAGTCTAGTTAAGGGTTCATCAATCTTGTTTACCTTTTCAAAGAACCAGCTTCTGGTTTCATTGATCCTCTGTATTGTTTCCTTAGCCTCTACGTCATTTATTTCTGCTCTGATCTTTATTATTTTCTTCCTTCTACTTGTCCTGGGTTTTATTTGTTATTGTTTTTCTAGTTCTTTTAGCTTCAGCAGTGTTCCTTGTTTGAAGAGTCCACTTAGTTTAGTTCAAAGTTGGTTTATCCAGATGATGGTTCTTTAAATTGAGTTATAATCTACTTTGGTTCTGGGAGTTGGAAGTTGTTACGTCTGCCTACTCTATCGCCATCTTCCGTCTCCCTTATTTTGATTTTTATAATTAGAATTTTTATGAGTGATCTTTAGTATTTTGCTAGATGTTCTGAATATTGTTTTTCACCAAACTCTGGCAGTGTGAGATATGAGAAGGATGTTAATATTTATCAAAATAATTTTATTTTTCTGTGTTTAGATTCCCTTCTTTGATGATGTTGGTGCAGTAACACTGCAGTATTTTGATACCTTATTCCAAAGAGATAATCTTCAGAAATCACAGTTTTTCAAAGGACTGCCAAAGGTTCTACCAAAGCTACCGAAGGTTTGTTGTCAGTCAGTTTCTTGTTATAGTAAGGATTTAGAGTTTAATTTTACTCTGACTTGTTAAAATAACTCTTCTAAAGAAATAATGTAATTTAGGATTATAAAAGACTGTAAGTTGAAGCCAAAAGTATAGTGGGCCTTATTTTGGATTGTTCAAAAATAATTCAATAGCATAAAAAAATTAGAAGGATAAATGTCAGAAGAAAAACCTACAATCTGTCGTTGTGATCATTGTCTCACCAGCAATTAAGGGGATACTTTTGTATTGATACTAGCCTCTGTAATTCCTTTAACTCCCCCTCCCTTTAAATCATAAGTATAAGATAGTCTAAATGCTGTGAATGCTAAAGAAACCACTGGTTACAAAATTGTCTATCAGATATTTATTTATTTATTAGGTGCTGCTTGTCTAGCTCTTTACTTAGAAGCTATTGGGAATAGAGGAAACAAAAGTTGTACTTGCCTGATGGGTGGTGGCACAGTGGATAGAGCCTCGACCTTGAATGCTGAGGTTTCAGGTTCAAAACCCCGAGGTTATCGGCTTGAGACTCTCATCTGGTTTGAGCACAGGCTCACCAATTTAAGCGTGGGATAGTCTACATGATCCCATGGTCACTGGCTTGAGCTCAAAGGTCACTGGCTTGAGAAAGGGGTCACCTCAGCTGGAGCTACCCTTACCCCATGTATGAAAAGCAGTAAATGAACAACTAAAGTGCTTCAGCTATGAGTTAATGCTCATCTCTCTGTTACTCTTCCTCTCTCCTTTTCTCTCTCTACTCTCTTGCACACACGTGCTTAAAAAAAGATTAAAAAGAAAGTTCTCAAGGCCTTTACAGTAAGTGTAAATAGGGTTAACATGCATGAAGCAACAATTAACAATATAGGACAGTGTTTAAATTGTGTGTTATAAATCATAAGTAATAAAGGAATTAAGAGGAAAAACATATTCATGAAGACTAACTAGGGAAGGTTTTCTAAAGCAAAGGTGATGACTCTATGTCCCTTTTTATCTATGACATTACCGAGGTAAGCCTTTTGTCCTGGCATAAATAGCAATAGCATCCCATTTTACTCTTAAATGTGTCCCAGTTTCAAGCATAGATTATATGGTCACCTTACCCAAAGGAATTGTAATTTCAATGTTAATACTAAAATACTAAAATAAAATTTAATTTTATGAAAATATTTCTGCCTTTCAGCGTGTCATTGTGCAGAGAATTTTGCCTTGTTTGACTTCAGAATTTGTAAACCCTGACATGGTACCTTTTGTTTTGCCCAACGTTCTATTGATTGCTGAAGAATGCACTAAAGAAGAATATGTCAAATTAATTCTACCTGAACTTGCCCCTGTCTTTAAACAGCAGGAGCCAATACAGGTATGTACATAGATTTTTTTTCTATTTATCTGCTGTTACTCAGAGATGTTAATTAACGATGACCATCATTGAATACAAAGGGAATGAATATGGGACATTTTGAAGTTGAGGTAAGTATAAGAGACTTTTTCATTAGTGAGTTACTTTGCATTTTGGAAATGAACCATTTTTAAAATTATAATTGAACTCTCTAAATAAATGTCTACAGCTTTCCATAACTTACCATCTCAGAAAATTAATTGTAATGAGACTTTGCATATGTTATGCTGTTCCTGTTCGCCTAATTGAAAGTTATTGGTTTGGCAAAAGAAGTACTTATTTTTCTCCTACACTTCTAAATATTTGTATTTGTTTTTTTATATTGTTGTTGTTATTTAGGGTCTTTCATTTATAGATGGTTTATCCCAGTACTTTCTCTTTATTTTACTGTTAATGAATAGTTTCATCAGAAAAGGGAAAATTCTTGTAGCACCCAAACGTAAAATGTGTGTATATTGTAAGTGAAGAACATAATTAGTTTCTGATATAGACTCTATTAATAATATTTGCCAGATTCAAGGTGGTCTTGGATTTAAGAGCAGTAGGATCATACACCTGGATTGGAATCTGCCCTTTGTCTCACTTGAATAAGTCATTACTCTTTTAAAACTGCTATTTTGCTCATATCCAAAATAGTAAAAGGTTGTTGAGAATAAATGTAATTTTCTGGCACATAGTAAATATCATTACTTCTATCACTACATGGCAATAGCTTATTAGTAAACTATCAATGATACCTGATTTAATGGTTTGATGGCAGGCTTTTTGCAGCCTTCCCTTAAAAGAGGAGGACAGAAGGAAGTCTGTGGTGGTAAGGGAGGGTTCGTGTGGCTAAGGCAAGGGCAGGGGAGGGAGCAAATACTATTACTACATTAGGAGGGAAAGCAGTGGAGCCACGTGTCCGTCCAGGTAGTATGCTGAGGACCCCACCATCTGAATTCTTATTTGCCTCCATTCTTTGATACTCTTTTTTTTCCCTTAGTAGTCCAGCTAAGAATTTCTTTTGAAATTTTTTTAACTGAGCCTTGGCACGACTAAGTGTTCTTCACATCAACAGAAGGGGCAGTTCGTTCCTTATAATTTAGGTACATGGTGGCAGCGAGTGAGAAAAACTAATTGAAATGTTTCTTTCTGGAAGTTTTCCTTTTTATTCCTCTACCTTTCCTTCTCTTGAGCTTCATAGAAGCCCCATAATAAAATTTGCTTCTTTAGGACATGTAAGTTGGCTGCCCTCAAGCTTTCATTTTTTACCTAGTTGCTTTCCAGATAGTTGGTACTTGGGGGTGAGTGTTGAAGATATGTGAGAGTTAGGAAATTAGTCTTTATTTAAGTGTCTAAACTGAGAGCAGATGTTAAATATTGTGCTTCCAGAAATGTAAGAGATTTGATTTGTGTGTTTTTGTCTTCCATGCCCTCAGGCTAGCAACATGGTGAGTGTCAAAATATAGAACTATTCTTTAGAAGATACTTTAAATTTTGGCATATATAAAGTCACATAAAGATTTTGGACTTCAGTACTTTGTTCCTTTTTTCTACACAGATTTTATTAATTTTCTTACAAAAAATGGACTTGCTACTAACCAAAACTCCTCCTGATGAGATAAAGAACAGTGTCCTCCCTATGGTCTACAGGGCACTGGAGGCTCCTTCCATTCAGATCCAGGTATAATGTTCGAGTTCTTTCCCTGCAGTAATGATTTTGATTTTTAAAGCAAAGGAAAGAAGTAAAGTATATTTTGGGTTTAAATCATAAAATCTTTTATATAAAACTCAATAGTGTATATTATTTAATCCATTGAATTGTGTTACATACTGTTATTAAAATGTACCCAACCACCTGACCTGTAGTGGCGCAGTGGATAAAGCGTCGACCCGGGAACACTGAGGCCGCCAGTTCAAAACCCTGCACTGGTCCAGTCAAGGCACATATGGGAGTTGATGCTTCCAGCTCCTCCCCCTTTCTCTCTCTCTCTCTCTCTCTCTCTCTCTCTCTCTCTCTCCCACTCTGTGTCTCCTCTCTAAAAATGAATAAAAAAAAAATGTACCCAACCTTAAACTAATATAAGGAATCAGTTGACAAACAGTATTAATGAAGTAAAATGATTCATTGCCTTTACTAATCAGAAATGTACTATTTTGGAAGATTTTATTGATTATAATTAAGTTATAATTTAATTAAATTATATATTATAGTATATATAACATATGTATTATATTTATTGTTTATAATATATTGTAATATAATAGTGAATAATTAACATATGAATGAAACTGTTAAATATATATATGCCTTTTTCTTCTGAAAACAATAGTAGGTTCTTCCCATACTCATAATTTTCTTTCATGCTTGGTAACTTCATCTTCTATTCAGAAATGTTCCTTCTGGTTTGAAGCTAATTTGTGTAGCAGGTAGATAGAAAAGCAAATAGCAATTTAGTGTAGTCGTTCCTAATGCATTTGTACTCATGCTTTTGTCACAGATGTGATGTTGAAGTATAGTGTACTTTGCCAAACTTAGTTTTGTAACTTTCCTATTAAAATTTTGGTTCTAGGGCTATCTGGCAAAAAAAATTTTGGATCACTATTAAAAGTGTAATTTCGTTCTTTAGGTATTTTTGTTGTTGTTTTTACATTGGAAGATAAATATGTTAGGAGCATCCCACTGTGAAAATGGTTTCATATTTAAGTTTTTAGTTTTTTTGCTACTATAAAAATTCTGTACAGATTATATAATAAAGAAAAACAGAATTTTATTAACCAAAGTATTTTTTTTTAATTTGAGCTTACTACCACATGTATAAGGCCACTTTTAGACTCATTTCAATCTTTGTCTACTAAGTTCTTTTTTTTAGAATTGTGAAGTTGAGATTAAAATG
The DNA here is from genome assembly GCA_037038555.1 of Rhynchonycteris naso. Classification (NCBI taxonomy): domain Eukaryota; kingdom Metazoa; phylum Chordata; class Mammalia; order Chiroptera; family Emballonuridae; genus Rhynchonycteris; species Rhynchonycteris naso. Next base: position 87,814,998 of record CM073000.1, read on the forward strand.
TTTTTTTTATAAGGCCATGCCATTTTCAAGGTAAAGATATGCTGCCTTTGTCCAAATAACGTGAGATGATTGGTGAAGGTGTACTTACTACTTTTTAGCCCTTTCCACAGGAGGTGTCTGTGACAGCTTCTTGAAACATTCCTGCAAACTGGTTTTATATTCAGTGAGATTAGGAAGGAGGGAGAAGGTTAAGTGTCATGAAAGGCCATCTTTCTTCATAAGGTGGTTAGTTTTACTAATAGGTATCAGCCAGTATTTTATTGAAATACATAGTTAGACCAACATTTATGATATCATTCAATATAAGTGTTTCATCATCAGTCCAATTAACTAGTATCAACCTTGCTTGGTAAGAGTCTGAGAACCTAAGCTCTGGGAGAGCCCTGTAGCAAGAGCAAGAAACAAGATCTTGTCCTCAAGCGCCACTTAGGTGCACAGCTAGAAAGCAACTTCTGAAATTCATTTTTGGAGTGATACTTTTAAAGTAGAAATTTGATTAGATATATTTAAAAGGCTAAAGAGAGGGTAGAAAAGCATTTGGAAAAATAGGAGATGATTTACAAGGTAGAGTCTCTCTCTAGAGGCATTAGTAGAAATACATCTGTGAACCAGTTCTTTTTTTAATTTTCTTTACCTTTAAAATTAAATATAGAATCATCCAAACAATCTATGTTCATTTTCACCTCCCCACCACCAATAACAGAAAAAGTGTAAAATATGAGGCAGAAGTTCCTGAGAATGTGCTAATTGGACTTTCTTGAGGTTTTACTTGTTTATTTCAATCTTCTATTCTTGCGTTCTTCATGCTATCTCCTAGGGAGAGAGTTCTCCCCTTCTTTTGCTAAGTGATCAATCATAATTAAAGATATGCCTCTTTGTAACCTCCTGCTAGATTACACATCAGAGCTCTCTCTCTCTGTCTCTCTCTTGGAACCTCCCCTACCACCACCACCAATTAAATCTTTCTTAAGGAGGTACCTTCTGGTAACAGAAGCACAGTATCCTCTCTCCCATTTATGGAAAATGGTTTCTTAAATGTAGTTTGTATTTCTTATCCTCAGTAATGCCACCCACTTAATTATTATAGTTCTGAATGGATATAAACATACAGCTCTCTTGTATCTGCCTTTTGAAAATCTGGGAATTTGTTAAAATAAATAAAACGCTTTCCAGAATTTTGATAACAGATTCTTAGTGATTTACTCATTTCTGTCTGCTAACTATAAATCAGTGTCTTTAACTTCACCAAATATTGTCAATAACTCTGTGATACACATTATACTTCCATTTCTTTAGTAAACCCTCCTCCTATGCTTTGTTGCAAAGATCATTCTGGCCCTCATAAGGTATCCAAGATGTTCTTCAGCCAGTTAGTTCTTAGCTTTTTCTTGTTCTTCTCATCTCATTGAATCCACATATCCTCAATCATCCTGAGTTCTCAGTTCCAATTATTTACAATATGGCATGGTATTAATTAACAAGAATGTTTTAAATAACTTTTTCCTGTTTCTGTGGATTATACTTGCTTAAGTTTCAGAATTAAGAAGTACTTAAACATATAAAGAAAATTAAAACCCTCTCTCAGACATACCCATAGTTAACATTTCTAGGTATATCATTCCAGTCTTTTTTCCTAAACCTGTAGACAGACACATGTACATATACATTTTGAAAATCGGGACTATACAATATTGTCTTATTGCATTTTCTTTCCAACATCATTAAACATTCTTTTAAAACATATTTTTTAAATGTTTGTATTCTTTCATATGGATATATGTAATAGCTAATAAAGCCCTAATATAATAGGAACAATTTTACATGACTTTATTTTTAATTTTCCCTCTTTGTGAAAGGTCGCTAAACTTAGGTGTTCTGATATTTCATGTTTTAAAAAAAAATAAATGAAGAATTGTGTTATCAGGGGGAGAACTTAGGAATGAGACCAGGGGATTTTGGTGCCATATGCTAGTTTTGTGAGCTAGTGTGATACTGTGTAAGGTCTTCTGAGCCTGTTTTCTCATCCTGTAAAATTGAAAACTGAAAATAACTATTCTTTTAAATAGTTCTGAAGGACCAAATGCGATAACATATATAAAAGTTTATTTTAAACTATGTGACAAATCAACAATGCATATGCAAAATATTTTTTTAATATGTGAGACAAAACGGTGAGTCCCTAAGATTGATCCAGTTAATTTTCTTGATAGGAACTCTGTCTAAACATCATTCCAACCTTTGCCAATCTTATAGACTACCCATCCATGAAAAATGCTTTGATACCAAGAATTAAAAATGCATGTCTACAAACATCTTCCCTTGCTGTAAGTAATTGCATATTAATTTTTGTTTTTTTATTTCTCATTGGTTTAAATGATTTTCTTATTGTTTAATAACCCTTCTATAGTTTGTTCATATATTTGTATTGACTATAGGTAACCTATATAGAACTATAAAAGTGATCAATAGCTATAGTTTTCCTTTATCCCCCATCCCCAGCTTCAGTAGAAAACTTAAGTAATTTCTTTTTATCAATTCTTTTCTGCTTTAACTCACAACTTATTTTGTTGGTAGTTTTAAAGTGATTATGAGTTTAATTTGGTGTATAAACCTAAAAACTTTTTGAATGAATTCCTTTTATAAACTGCCTTTATTTTTAGTTATCTTCTTTAAATTTTTAGATTTTCTCACTTATTTATCTACTTTCTAAAAAAGTAAAGGGTACAATAAAACAATAAATTAATAAGAGTACAAGTGGGGAATATAGTTGTACTAGAAGAATTTAGGGTAAGGGTAGTTGCCTCCTTTGAATACAAAATTTTCTTGTTAAAGTTACTTAGTAATTAAAGAGGTAGAATAAATAACTTGTCATAATAATGACAAGTCTCATCTCATATTGGAGGCAATAAATGTCCCCAACCTTTTTTCTAACATTAAATCATAAGAATTATATAATTGATATTTCTCTATGGATATAACATTGAATACTCTTTTTATATAGAAGCTTTAGAAAAAAGAGAGAAATAGCTTTCCTTTACCTGATCAGTTATATTGATGTTTGATGATAGGCATATTATTAAATTTGCATTTGGAGATCTCATTCATCTTTTTGGAGCGAAATATGAATTTAAATAAAAATAAATACATTATTTGTGCCCTAATAGATTTATACACAAAAACAATTTTACCTTAGAGTCATATAATCCATTTTAGTTCATAGATTCTATTTATTTCTTTGTTTGGTAGAAAGGCTCTGAGATGGAAAACAATACCAGAGTAGGAAAACAATCATTGTTTTCTAAAGTGAACATGTAAAAATGGGAGTTCAAAAACCTGAGTTCTTATTCTGACTCTGATGCTAATCATCCCTGTGCCCTTGGACAAGTTACTGTACCTCTCTGAGTGTCTTTCTTAATCAAAATTAAAAGGATTAAAAATACCATCCACTTCTCTAAAATTATCTAATTCTAAGCTTAATATAGCTTAAAATTCAGTTTCCAGAATGCCCTTTAAAAAATTACATAAGCCATACTATATTTTATGGCAGCGTAGATTTTATCAAAGTAGATGGTATAGTTCAGTTCTAACTATGTATTCAGAGTGAGATGGGAAGCATGGTTACTTAAATGATCTGTATTGATGCCCCGGGATGTTTATATCCCTTTTTAAGATGGCAACAGAACCCTTCAAGGCATGTTGTTCAATGCGAATTATAATGCATGGATTTAGAACAGTAACTGAAATGGATTTGCATTTTATGTATCACATTCAGTGCTCTTACCTTCGGAGTGAAAAAGGTGAATTCCTGAATTGCATTCATAGACATAGACCTCGGAGGTTTAAATATTCCAACTGGGAAATTCCTGAAACATGAATTATGAGTTAGAATTGTATTTTATTACAGTTCCCTGAAAATAAAGAAAAATGAATTCTATACAGAGTTAAGTAAAATGCTCTAAGAAGAGTTCTATTTCTTCATGACTTACATGACTAATATTTTATACATCATAAAAGAAAATAAAAGTAAACTGACTGTTTCAGTTTCTCTTTATATGTATGTGTGTGTGTGTACACATCATAAAGAATGCAGCAATTCCTTTTAGAAAACTAAGAGCAAGCTTAATCTTTAGATATCCCTTTGAATTGATAATATCAATTCAAACATTGAATTGAGCCCTCAGTTAAGTCCTAATCACTTTAAGATGATACAGAATTAAGTCATTTCTTTTTTCTTCTTTTTAAATTTAATTTTATTAATTTTAATGTGGTGACAATAAATCAGGGTACATATGTTCAAAGAAAACATTATTCAAAGATTAAATCAGTAATTAAGTCATTTCTTACCTGTAGCTTTGTGTTTGAAATTCAAAACACAATTATACACTTTTTCAGAAAAAGATTCCATATTCTTTGCAGAAATACAGTCCTAAACTAAATTGTTTGCTGCTTTTTTTAGTTTACTTTTCTTTGAAAAGTGGCATTTTATTGATAATGATCCTGGCTTATAGTATGCTATCTTTAACATTCCAGCTAATAAAATACTATAGGATGTAAAACATTTAGAAAAGTAGTCGAATGATAGAATTTTGATAGAAGATTTCCTAAATATTAGGTTTTAGTAACTTTATTAAAGATATATTTATTTTTTTAAATGTTTATTTTTTATTGATTTTAGAAAGAGAGGAAGGGAGAGAGAGAGAAATAGGAACATCAATCTGTTCCTGTATATGCCCTGATCAGGGACCTAACCCACAATCTCTGACTTCAGGACAGTGCTCTAACCAACCAAGCTATTCAACCAGGCTTAAAGATATATTTAGAAATTAGAGCTTGACCAGTGATGGTGCAGTGGATAGAACATTGATCTGGAACACTAAGGTCCCAGGTTCAAAACCCTGAAGTCAATCAGCTAGCTTGAGCATGGGCTCATCCAGTTTTAGCACTGACTCACCAGCGTGAGGGCGGGGTCATTAACATGATCTCATGGATGCTGGCCTGAGCCCACCGTTGCTGCCTTGAGGAAGGGGTCACTGACTTGGCCTGACCTCTCCCTCCGCCAACCGCCCTGGTCAAGGCAGGTATGAGAAGTAATCAATGAACAACTAAAAAGTTCTGCAACTGTGAGTTGATGTTTCTCATCTCTCTCCCTTTCTGTCTTTCTCTCTCTCTCTCTCTCAAAAAAAATAAAGACATACCTAGCCTGACCAGGTGGTGGCACAGTGGACAGAGCATTGACTTGGGACACTGAGGACCCAGACTCAAAACTGAAGGTTTCTGGCTTGAGCGTGGGCTCGCTGGCTTAAGAGTGAGATCATAGACATGACCTCATGGTCACTGACTTGAGTCCAGAGGTCGCTGGCTTAACCCAAGGTTGCTGACTTGAGCAAGGGATCATTGGCTCAGCTGGAGCCTCAAATCAAGGCACATATGACAAAGCAATCAATGAACTACTAAAGTGCTGCAACTATGGGCTGATGCTTCTCATCTCTCTTTCTTCCTATCTGCCTGTTCCTATCTATCTGCCTTTGTCTCTCTCTCTCTCACTAAAAATAAAAAAAATAATAAAAGATATATTTAGAAATCGAAAACTTTATGTGGGACAAATATAGATTCTCTTAACATGTTGTTAACATACTTTTAATTTTAGAATGAATTGAACCTGAGTTAGAGAAAAATACTAGAAGGACAAGTAAAATTGATGACTTGGTAGAAGAATGTAGTTCTAATTTTTATGATTCAAATGTTCCCAAAGAAATGTTCTAGTAAGCACATATAGTAAAGCTTCTCAAGTCCTAATCCCTTTATTTAAAATGATACAGCTTTTAAACCATTCTTTGCCTTTAGCTAACTAGGGTCCTGTAAAGCCATCATATATTCTTTTCTGAAACAAGTCAGGTCCCTGGCCAGTTGGCTTAGTGGTAGAGCTTCGGCCTGGCGTGTGGATGTCCTGGGTTCAATTCCTGGTCAGGGTACACAGGAGAAATGCCCATCTGCTTCTCCATCCCTCCCCCTCTCGCTTCTCTCTCTCTCACCCTCTCTTCCTCTCCTACAGCCATGGCTCAATTGAGTGAGTTGGCCCTAGATGCTAAGGATGCCTCCATGGCCTCCGCCTCAGGTGCAAAGAAGAGCTCAGTTGCTGAGCAACGGCTCAACACCTCAGATGGGCAGAGCATCTCCTCCTAGAGGGCTTGCCAGGTGGATCCTGGTTGGGACAGACTCCGCATGTGAGAGTCTGTCTCTGCCTCCTCCCCTTTCCTCCCCTCCCCTCCCCTCCCCTCCCCTCCCCTCCCCTCCCCTCCCCTTCCCTCCCCTCCCCTCTCCTCTCTCACTGAATTTAAAAAAAAGTGAAACAAGTCAGGAAATAGTAAATATGTATATTTTCTATATGATGCGAGCTTTTACACCTACTTTTATTCTTGAGTTTTCAATGTCTATGTGAAGATTAAATTTATACTTAAATATTTTGTTCTCAATTGCAAAGACTTTAAGTGACTAATGCAATTTACTTCTTTTAATAGGTTCGTGTAAATTCATTAGTGTGCTTAGGAAAGATTTTGGAATATTTGGATAAGTGGTTTGTACTTGATGATATCCTGCCCTTCTTACAACAAATTCCATCCAAGGAACCTGCAGTGCTCATGGGGATTTTAGGTAGCTGAAAACTTAATGTCATTTGATACTACTTTATTGTTGTACCATCATGCAAATCCATTTTTCAGTCTATAGCACCATTGTCCTCTCTTTTCAAGTGTGTAGCATTTAGTAATTGCAGAGTGATGGGATAAATGCCATGATATAACTTTTTTTGTTGTTAATTTTAGCAAAAGTGGTAGAACCTTGCCATTTACAAAGGAATAAGACATTTGGGAATCCTAGCTTCGCAAATACCGTGATAGCAGATATTTTCCCTGTGAAATGGTACCAAAAAAATGAGGCAAACAAAGCCACTTGAAATACCGATCCTAGTCTTAATAGTAATACCTAATGTTTATTTGGTACCAAATTTGTCAGAGGCACGATGCTCAATATTTTCTCTGCATTATCCTAATTTGTCCTCCCCCAAATCCAATGAGATAGGTACTGTTGTTTCTGTTTTACAATAGCAAACTGAGAAGTGAAGTAAGTTATTGAAAATTACACAACTCATAAGTGATAAAGCTGGGTTTTAATTGAGATGTGTTTAAATCTTCATCACTGCCTCACTGCTAAGTGATGTGCTGATGAAGCGTGTCAGCCTTACAGCACATTTGTTCTATCGGCATAATGACAGATTGCTGCATCAAGAAACTCTGTGACTGTTTGTAAATATACTGCTCACAAAAACTAGGGGATATTTATCACTTTATATTAATTTTTGAAATATCCCCTAATTTTTGTGAGCAGTATAGTTAAAGCTGTGGGAGTCCTTCTGGAAATGTTGGAGGTCTACAATGCTAATAAAACAGACATAAGTATAGAATCACAAAAATAATAAAAAGTTCACTTCTTACTAAGTTTGAAGTTCTTTTAGAATTTTGAATTAAAACTATAGTTGGCTGTGTGTATTTAACGTCTACTTTAGTGTCTAGTCTATAGAAATCCCTCAGTAAATATTTCAGGAATGGTCAGCAAGTTTTTTATTGCGGACCTCTGGAGCTGTAGGGATATGGTATGACACTTTTGGGCTCAAAGAAATTAGTCTTTTTGAGGAGTTTGGCATAGTGGAAAGAGTCCTAACCCCAGGCCATTTCTTCATCTATCAAGTGAGGATAAAAATATCATCGTGGTAAATGGAGTCTTGTAAGAATTAAGTGAGACAACAGAAGAGAAAGTAATTAATATGGTGCTCAGCAAATAAACAGTTAGATTCTCAAAAATTTATTCTTTATATAAGTGAAGTATGCATTAGCAGGAGAACAATAGGAGATGGTGTGCTTTAAAGCTTTGGATTATACACAAAATGCTTACTACACACTAACATTTAGAGAATGCTTTTGTGCTCAGTTGACCAAGTAAAGGCTTTGTGGACTAGGTGTAACCCACAGAGTCCTGAAGTTACAGTAAATAGGTGAGACAACAGGGACGGGTTTATGGAGTTGAATTAAATTACTAAAGTTCAAACATGTTGGTTCTCATTGGTTAAAGATGTGAATGAATAAGACCTGCACATGCACATTTGAAATAGATGTCTCCTGTTGACTGAGAGGTCTGAAATACATACTCAATGTTTTTAGGGTAGAGGGCATTGTGTAACCTTGCTGTTGTGCTGTGAGAACTGAACCTACTTCTGATAGGCTTTTAATGCTATACTATTATCAAATGTGTCCTTATATCAAAGCACTACAGGATAAACGTGTCGTGGTGTTTAAACTGATGATAAAGCTGAACTCATTCTGATCTTAGAATAAGGATGTAAAAGCATCCTTTAAGCACTGAAAAGGAAAAATTTATAGCTATACTGATATTCAATATGTATGTAGAGTAACTGTTTAATTTCTATTAATTTGTATTGAATTACAAAATTTTCTCATTTTTCAATCAGGCATTTACAAATGTACTTTTACTCATAAGAAGTTGGGAATTACCAAAGAGCAGCTGGCTGGAAAAGTATTGCCTCATCTCATTCCTCTGTGTATTGAAAATAATCTTAATCTCAATCAGGTAGGAATAGTTTTGTGTTTTATTCAATTTATTCAGCTTTCTGTTTCTTGGCATTGAATATATAAATATATTACTACAAGGAAAATATGTCACAGAGTTAAGTGAACGCTTGTAGGCTTGTAGTAAAGAGTATGTGAGGTGGAAGGATGGCTTGTTGCAGGCTTCATTGGGAGATGGTGTATAAGCAGAATGTTGAAAGATGTATAGGATTTGGGGTTACTTCACATTTGGGCTGGGAAGTTGGCATGAACAAAGAAATATTAATGTAATATGTCTAAGAGTGTATATTCATGATTGCTGCATAGCGAATCACCACAAACTTGATGGTTTAAAACAAGCATCTATTATCTCACAGTTTCTGTGGGTCAGCCAAGCCAGAGAGTGGATTCTCTGCCCAGTTTCTCTTACTTCTGTAGCCAAACCTAAGTTATCATCTGAAGGCTCAGCTGGTGTAAGGATCTACTTCTAAGTTTATTGCACGGCTATTTCCAGGATTCAGTTCCTTTTGGGCTGTTGGACTGAGGGCCTCAGTCCCTAGCTCTCTCTTAGCTGGATGCCACTGTCAGTTCCTTGTTACATGGGTCTTTCCAACATGGCAACCTGTTTTATCAAAGCTGGACAGAGAGAGACTCTGCTAGAAAGATGGAAGTTACAGTCTTACAATGTAAGCAAGGAAGTGGCATCCCATTTCCTTTGCCATATTCTTTTGGTTACAAGCAGGTCACAGGTCCTGCCCATGCTCAAAGACAGGATTACACAAAGGCATGAACAGAATGAGATCATTGGGAACTATTCTAGTCTGTCTGCCACAAAGAATAAATAATCCAGTTTGATTGAGAGATACTTATAATACAATAGGGGAACAGTAGGAGAAGGATAAATTGAGATTAGAATAAGTAGATTTTAAATGTCTATGTGATTTAGGTATTTGAACTTTCAAGATGTGGTAAATGTTTGAGCAAAGGGGTAATGTGTTCAAAGATTATTATAAATGTTTTATTTTTTAAAATATTTATTTATTTATTTTACAGGGACAGAGAGAGAGTTAGAGAGAGGGATAGATAGGGACAGACAGACAGGAACAGAGAGAGGTGAGAAGCATCAATCATTAGTTTTTCATTGCCGTTGCGACACCATAGTTGTTCATTGATTGCTTTCTCACATGTGCCTTGACTACGGGCCTTCAGCAGACTGAGCAACCCCTTGCTGGAGCCAGCGACCTTGGGTCCAAGTTGGCGAGCTTTTGCTCAAGCCAGATGGGCCTGTGCTCAAGCTGGCGAGCTCGGGGTCTTGAACCTGAGTCTTCCGCATCCCAGTCCAACGCTCTATCCACTGGGCTACCACCTGGTCAGGCCAAAGATTATTATAGAACTGTCTCTCTGTATACCTCTATCACTGTAGTTATCACAGCTAAGTACTTACATTCCTGACTCTTCCAGAAGGCTGCTTATTATAGCCTATTCTTAATTCTTTTTTTATTTTAGCAAGAGAGACAGAGAGTCAGATAGGGGCAGACAGACAGGAAGGGAGAGAGATGAGAAGCATCAGTTCTTTGTTGTGGCACCTTAGATGTTCATTGATTGCTTTCTCATATGTGCCTTAACTAGGGGACTCCAGCCAAGCCAGTAACCCCTTGCTCAAGCCAGCGATCTTGGGCTCAAGCCAGTGACCATGGGGTCATGTCTATGATCCCACGCTCAAGCTGGTGATCTCTGGGTTTTGAACCTGGGTCCTCTGCATCCCAGGCCGATGCTCTATTCACTGTGCTCCCATCTGGTCAGGCAGACTATTCTTCATTCTATCCCCGACAGTTAGTGCAGTGCCAGAAACAAAAATATTTATTGAGAGAAAATTTGAGGTACAAAGTAATGACACATTTTGTTCATGACTGAACTGGTGTTTAAGGAAGTATACTAGAAAAGACTGGGAAGGATTACTGTTAAACTGAGAGTGTAAAAAATGGATAGGCAAGAAAAATATGGAATTAAGGACTCAGAGTGAATTAGAGCAAAGCTGGGAGTTAAGCAAGAGAGCTTTGGGCATCAGGGAGACTGCTGAGTGAAGGTGGTTTTGGAATTAGAGAAATGTACAACATGAATCAGATCCAGAATTTCATTAAAGTGGTAGGGTTAGCCTTTGAAAGTCTGTGTTTCTGGATTTTGTTTCTGGCATGATAGTTTCTTCATATATTAGGTAGCATGGTTGAAGTTACGATTGGCAAAATAGGGACACAGTGAATGTTGGGGAAGAATAAGATAATCATATGTCTAGATAGTCTTCAACTTTGGTTCATTTCTGTTCTTAGTTCTTATGTTTATGCTTTCGGGTGTTTAAAAATATTCCCAAAAGCTTATTTTAGGAAAAATAACTTCATCTGAAATGCAGTGTCAGTTTTCTTCAGCTTTGTGGTTGATATTTTTAGGGGCCTATATTCATCAACAGAAACACTCGATTTACATCTTCTGGTATTTTTAAGTTAGCATGGTCTAACTTAGAGTGCTCTGCTTTCCTATTCATTTTATGGGCAGGATTCCTAATTCAAGGCTGCCCTCTTCTGTCAGTCCTGATTTAAAATAATCTAAGTGTTTTACGTATTATGTGAAAAAGATAAGGTAACTTAGGAAGATATATTTTTGTAGCTTTGATTTAAAAACAGCAAATTCAATGCAACAATCAAAACACAATCACAACTAGTGTTCAGAGAGGGTTTCTGAGACCACCACCAGATTCATTGGCTCACTAGTAGGGCTCACAGGCCTCAGCATGTAGGTGTATTCATGGGTGATTTCTGGTGGTAGAAAAAAAAGCAAAATCAGCAAAGGGAGAAGGCTCATAGAGCAAAGTGGGGGTTGGGGTGCAGGTTCTAGCTTCCAGTCATCTCATGCTAGAGTCACACAGAATGTGGTTAATTTCCCGGTAATGAGTTGTGACAATATGTGTGAAATGTTACCATCCAGAGAAGCTCCTTAGAGACTCAGTGCCTGGAGTTTTTATGGGGAGCTGATTAAGTAGCACCCTCTTCCTGTCATGTACTCAAATTCCAGACTCCCGGAAGGAAGTAGGTGTTCAGCATAAAACACATTACAGTATTTGTATAGAGGTACAGTGAGCCATTATCATCAGTTAATAGTGGGAACCCTCTGAGTTCCTGGGCCAGCCAAGGGCCAGCCTGGTACATTGGCCTTTCCAAGGATGGCAGATCAGGCCTATGTTAACTCTTTTGCACCAACTACATGCAATGGTATGGGTGAATCTCACAAACAACGCAGAGCAAACAAAGGCAGGATCAGAAGAGGATCTATGGAATGATTCCATTTATATAAAATACAGAAAGGTCAAAACTACATGTTAGAAGGCAGAGTAGTGTTTACTCATAGGGTGAGTGGTGGTAATGACGGGAGGAGAGCAGGAGGAAGTGTCTGGCACGCTGCCGATGCACGCTGTTCCTTTATATGTCTATTAGTTAAACTCAGTTTGTGAATTTTATGAGATGTGCACTTTTCTGTTAGTATGTTATACTTCATTGAAAAGGTTTAAAGAAAGTAATCAGAGGATCAGTCATGGTAAGGTAACATGCCTTTTGTTCCTTTCATGGTAAGACATGGGATACACAGATGGTAGAGCAAGGTGAGAGGCAATGTAGTAAAGTAGAAAAGAGCAAAGCTTGGGAGACAGTAATAATTCTACTTCTACCATGTAAGTTACTCAGTGTCTCTGAGTAAGTTATGTTTTCTTGCTGAGCCTGAGTTTCCTCATTTATAAAATAGATATATTAATAAAAGGACTTGGAAGAGTTATTTCTAGCTTATTAGAAAATGTTTATTTGGCAAAATATTTTTGTAACAATTAATACAAAGAAATTTTTTATCCTTTATTAGGCAAATTGTTTCTAGATATGTACAAAATTTAGATGGTCAATTTTGGATTATTCTAGGAAAATCAATACTTAATAATTGCTGGGGATGAATTTATACATATAAGACCCCCTGAATAATAATTTTTAGATAATCAGGATATAAAATTAATTGAGACATGTTTTCTGGAACTTAAAAGTCTCATCAGCTTCGCCTGGCCAGGCGGCGCAGTGGATAGAGCGTTGGACTGGGATGCGGAAGACCCAGGTTCGAGACCCCAAGCTCGCCAGCTTGAGCTCAGACCCATCTGGCTTGAGCAAAAAGCTCACCAGCTTGGACCCAAGGTCGCTGGCTCCAGCAAGGGGTTGCTCGGTCTGCTGAAGGCCCGCGGTCAAGGCACGTGTGAGAAAGCAATCGATGAACAACTATGGTGTCTCAATGGCAACGACAAACTAATGATTGATGCTTCTCACCTCTCTCTGTTCCTGTCTGTCTGTCCCTATCTATCCCTCTCTCTGACTCTCTGTCTCTGTAAAAAAAAAAAAAAGAAAGAAACATCAGCTTTACCACCATACTAAAGTATTGTAAAATCTTGCTGTGATACACTGAGTTTAAATATATATTTTTGTGAAATCATGTTATGGGTGGCTCATATTCTGATAAAAAATAGAGAATATTGTGATTAACTTGTTGAATTATCTTATTAAATAATATTTGTTGCTAACTCAAAATATAATAACCATATCAATTTCTTGTTATACCAGTTCAATTCTTTCATTTCCGTCATTAAAGAGATGCTTAATAGATTGGAGGCTGAACATAAGACTAAACTGGAGCAACTTCATATAATGCAAGAACAGCAGAAGTAAGTAGGTTGCACATGACTTGCACATGGTCTAGGCATGATTAAAATATTGATTAATTTTCTGGAGTATGGACTACCAAAATCGATGCATTTCAGCTTGACTACATGGAAAACAGTAAAAAGAAAAAAATTCTAGCATATTAAATTAAACTGAGTTAAAATAGACCACTGTTGAAAATCTTATGTCATTTCTGAGTACAAAAGTATGGCATAATCTTAGCATTTTCTCTACATAGAAAAAAATTTGCTTCTGAGAAAATCTCTCGTCAGCATTAGCCACTGACACAGTAAACTCAAGGTGATGATCATCTAGAGCACCACTTATAAATATTTTTCAAACCTATAAAACCGTGGTGTCTTTATTTCTCCCTTTCTCTTTTCTCTAACTCCAGAAACACTTACAGAGTATTTATTTCATATTCAAAAGAAGAAGGGAAAAGTGAAAATTATACACTGGAAAATGGTAGTTTATTAAAATCAAATCTTAACTATACTCGTTGCCCCCAGGGTAGAAGGGGAGACACATTATTTGTAAGATACCTGTTGAAGTCTATTCCTGAGCCAAAAGAAATCTGAAAATCAGTAAAATTGATATCAATCATTATCAAGGCTCCTGAATAGAAACTTCATCGCTTCTGCCTTAATGTGAGATTGCACAGGTGTATTGTAGAATGATGTAAAGTAGCCTTTGTGTGCTCTGAGTATTCTGTGATGTGTGACCTTATGATGTTGTATGGATTGACTATATAAATATAGAAACCCTAAATATAATTTTTAAAAAATTGTAACAAAATTTTAATATTTAGTATTTATATTTGAGGTATAAATGAACCTTCTCTTTTTCTTCTTCCAACCTAAATTCTGTCTTTATTTGCAAGGTGTAGATCTGGTCCATTGGTCCATATCACAGTGATTATAGCAATTATTGTTAAGAGTCACAGATTCTAAACATTTTCCCATATCATATCTCTCAGTGTATAAACTGATGGTAAGAACCATGCTTGCCTGGTTTTATGACATCCTGTGTCAATTTTCTAGTAAATCTACAATGTTGAGTTGAAATAAAATAGAACTTGTTTACAAATATTAATTTTGGGGGCAAGCAGACATTACTACTAGTAAATAGTAAAAAATATTTATGACTCTCCTTAAAGAGTGAAGTTACAATTTAGGTTCAAATAAATTCCATGTGATTGAACTATTTTTGTATGAGTATTATTAAAATATGCATTTCTTTGTATTTTATCATAACTCTCAACTCTTCTACAGATCTTTGGATATAGGAAATCAAACTAATGTTTCTGAGGAGATAAAAGTTACAAATGTTGGGTCTCGGGTAAGAAGATATTTAGATTATTTAAGTTTTTGTATAAAGTGCTTGACAGTGTCTTCATTTGGGGGGCATTGATCTTTAAGAAGTAAAATCACAATTTTTTTTTACATCCTTTAAGTAGTTGACTTTTATCTGTGTCAGCAGATTGACAAAGTCTTTAACAATATTGGAGCAGACCTTCTGACTGGTGGTGAATCAGAAAATAAAGAGGATGTGTTACAGAATAGACATAAAAGAGTAAGTTTCTTTACTACTTTTCTTTTTATTACTCATATATATCTATTGCTCACAAAAATTAGGCAATATTTCAAAATGAATATGAAGTGATAAAATATCCCCTAATTTTTGTGAGCAGTATATTACAGAACTTCCTGTAAACCACAGGTTTCTTTTTTTGGAAGCTCTATTTAGCATCTTAACAAGAAATATTCTTTAATTATTTTTATGAAATTTAAAAGTTATCAGTGATGAGAATAAACATGCTTAAGATTTTTAGTTGCTTTGTTACTCAACCTCCTACCTGGTAATATTTCTAGATTGCCTGATTCCTTTGTCTTTCTGTGTTTTTCCAGTCACCCTGCTTGGTAAAGTCTGTCTTTTTCTGCATCTGATTTTGAATAATAAACTACAAAATTATACTTTTCAGTTGAAATATTGGTTAGCATCCAATATAAACAATATATCAATTTTGAATTTCTGCTGAGGGAAGTTTTTTTCTTTTCATTCAACAGTAAACTTTGCTGTGTGTAAAGCCATGGAGCCACTGGACACGGTGGTTCACAAATCATAAGGGAACGTACTGTGAGTTTATAGTATAGCAAGGTTGATAAAAGAAACAAACATCAAATTTGATGCAGCCATTGTGGAAGAAGGTGTTTATTTCTTCCTTACCATTTTGATGAGTTCCTGAAATATTTTTGGAGTGAAATAGACTAGAGTTGAACAAGAATATCCCAATTTTATAAAATGAAATTACCTAATCTTATTCTCGTTGTCTAGAAAAATATGACTCTAATGAGTAGTTTTAAAATACTAATTTTTTTTATACTGGAAATATTTTAACACAGATTCTATGAATTTTTCCTAAAGTTATTTATTTTTTGCAGTTGGTTTAAAGTTAATTCAAATCATAACTTAACTGTGGCAATCACCAATGTAGGAGTAGTTTGCAAACTATTTGGTATTGTCAAGCATATCAAGACATACTTTACAAAAAAAGAAATCTTCTCTTTTACAAATGGAGTTATGAAGTTGCCAGCTAATTTTTTGTTTTGTTTTAAGACATCACTTACACTTGAAGAAAAACAAAAGTTAGCCAAAGAACAGGAGCAGGCACAGAAGTTGAAAAGCCAGCAGCCTCTTAAACCCCAAGTACACACACCTATTGCTCCAGTCAAACAGGTCAGAGTTCATTTTTTTTTTTTTAAGCATATTATCCTTACGGAATAAGATGGTATATGACTTCATCTGTTTTTTGGGGTTTATATAAAAATGTATGTTAAAGAATACTTTAATATGCAGCTTCTAGGAGTTATGGGCATAAAGGATTTTCCAGCAACTCCTCAATAGCCTGCCTAGTGTATAATGTTTTGTGATAGTGCTTCTTACAATTAAGAGGAAGCTAGATGAATAGGAGTTTTTATTTACTTAATTTATTTGGTAAATTTTAGGTCTCATGGAACTAATTCAGCAGTATTCACTGTTCACTTTGAAATGATCAGGAATATAATAGTCACATTTATGTATTTTTAAACAAAAAATAATTTTCAAATTTTGGCTTTTTAATAATAGTTGGATTTGTAGCTTGATTTAGGAATAATTTATCTGTTTCCTGACCAGTATTTATTTTCTTCTATGTTCTAGAAAGCGTTCTAGGTGCTGGTACTATGGCATTGATTAAAGTCCCTCCTTGTAGAGAGTTTTTATTCTTACTGGTTTCAGAAATAAACTTTTTCTTCAAAACTTTTAAGTTAATTTTTATCTCTTAATCACCAAAAATCTGAGAAAAATTTTTGTGTGCCAAAAGGCAAAATCCAGAATATTTTGTAGTTAATTTATGTAACAATAGAGAAAACAAATTTCACACAATTTTAATAAAGTTCAAAATATAAAAATAATAAAGTATTCTTTCTTGTAATACAGATTTGCTAATGAGAAGAATGCAGTTCTGTATTTTAGGGATGATGGGTGAGACAACATTTTATTTGAGTTCAAAATTAGTGTTTCCTTTTAGCCAGTTGATTGATTACAAGTATCGATCTGGAAGAATATGTATTGGCAGGTTCGATTTGGCCAACTTGGTGTATACTGTTGAGCTTAATTTTAACTTGTCCTTTTTAATACAGTCTATCAAGTGTTTACTAATTATGAAGTTATTTGGAATTCTTGGAGATGAAGTAATTCCCTCATATTTTTCAGACTAAGGACTTGACAGACACATTGATGGATAATATGTCATCTTTGACCAGCCTATCTGTTAGTGCCACTAAAAGTCCTGCTTCAAGTACTTTCACTTCTGTTTCTTCCATGGGCCCTGGCATGATGTTTTCAACACCAATGGATAATACAAAGAGAAATTTGACAAATGGCCTTAATGCTAACATGGGCTTTCAGACCTCAGGATTCAACATGCCGATTAATCCAAACCAGAACTTCTTCAGTAGTCCAGGCACATCTGGAGTGACCACGATGACATTGGGAACACCTTCCACTTTGCCAAACTTCAATGCTGTGGGGGTTCCTCCTGCTGGTGCAAAGCAGACTCAACAGAGACCCACAGATATGTCTGCTCTGAATAATCTCTTTGGCCCTCAGAAACCCAAGGTTAGCATGAACCAGTTATCACAACAGAAACCAAATCAGTGGCTTAATCAGTTTGCACCTCCTCAAGGGTCTCCAGGTATGGGCAGTGTTGGGACGGGACCGCAAATGAACGTGATGGGACAGGCTACCTTTGGCGTGCAGGCGAACCCTTTCTTTACCCCACAGAACTTTGCACAGCCACCAACTACTATGACCAGTAGCAGCTCAGCTAGCAGCGATTTAAAAGATCTTTTTGGGTGAAGTGTATCGCTTTTATTTTTGAAGGATTATTTCAATTTTAATCATGGGGGAACCGATTTTCATCTTTTTATAGTTGGCTTGGTGGAACTATGTACTTCTGTGGGAGAGTGAGTGGCTCTAGCAGAAAATACTCGTTTCCGTGCCAGCACGGTAGCTGTGCAGAGTCCTCTAACAGTGGAGTTTCTTAAAGCGTTGAGGAATTTTTCCTCTTAACATACTTTCTTCAGGTTTTTAAAAGACCCAACCTGTACCAATCTCAAAGAGAAAATAAAGATACCTGAGTATCTTGAATAGCAAAATTTTTTAATCATATGTTTATTTTGCTTGTAAATCTTGGTGTTATTTTTAAAATTGAGTTGATGATAATTGCAAGTTTTATCTATTAAATACTACATGGTACAATCTGCCTTCACAAGTCATTAGTCTTCATTTTAATATGTGAAAAATCTTGATGCTGTATTAATTTGTTTGCATTTTGTGAGAAAATAATAAGCATAACAAGAAAGGGATCAGGTCATTTGCTTTTTCTAATCTTATTTACTTCTCTGAAGAACTGATGCTTAGTAGAAAAGACTGAGCGAATACTGAAAAATTTAACTTAATGTTGATTTCATTGGTTCAAACTGAAGACATTATTAACCATGTTAAATGCAAACTAATCATTGTAAATTATATTTCAGCATGGTCTGCCTCAAATAGTAATGTATTTTTCTGCATTTACTTGGCTATATTTAGAATCACTTTTTCCTATGGTATCACAGACTGAAAAGGTGGGTACTGATTTGTACACATATTTGACAAAGCTTTCTAGTATGATTTCCCTGACTACTGCCTTCATATTTCATTTGAATTCAAAATTCTGAGGGTGCAGTAAATATGAATTGCATTTTCAAAAGAAGATTTGTAAGAATTAAACTATATTTAATGAGTAAACTTTTGAGATTTCTGCTGTATTGTTTCAAATGTAATAAACTTCTATAAAAGTGAACAGTTGTATCTTCTGGCTACCAGGAAATTAATTTTGAGCTTACTGCGATAAAAGTCTGACCTCATCACTTATTATAACTGAAGGTTACTTCTTTTCTAGGAATTTCAGAACAGTTTTGTTCAAACATTATAAGTAGATGTTTTTAGGGAAGAAAGAATAAATTCTTTTAACAGGAAGCATTCTTCATTTTTCATCACCTTTTTCTGACATTTTTCTTTGATTTGCTGATTACTCGTTCAGTTGCAGATGGAGCCTTATACTATGTATAAATGTGATTTGTATTTGTTAAATCATATTCCACCATTATATAACTCTAAAATGATCTTTCAGAGAAATAGATATGTATTATTACAGTTGCTGCTGTAGAGTTTGTGGTTTTTAAAATATCTGAAATCAGCAATTATTTAAAATAAATCTTATGCAGTTTAGTGTGCTGATACCAAGTTTATTCATTAAAATATATGTGTGCACACACACTAAACATATCATTGACCATACAGTACTTGATTGTAAAGTATAATTTGATAATAATATTTCTGGCAGCATTCAGTAAGGGATACTTTAAAAGATAAAAAGTCAGCTTTACATCTGGTTTCTGTATGAATTATACTTTGTTACATGGTTTTAGAAAAAGGACTCAAAGGAATGATGAAACAGTCAAGAAATAGAAAGCACTGAAAGATCAGGTGTTTTGTTTGTTTGTTTTGTCAAAACAGTTACACCTTGAGCAGATTGTCTTGATTGTAATACAATAGTAATACTTCTCTCGAGAAAAGTTTACAGGTGGAATACAGTTGCTTAATGTTAAAGACTTTTTTCTTTGTAGCAATTCATTAGACACTGTTTAGTAGGAAATTGCTTTTTATTTTGTAAAATAACTTAGTGTTGAACTTTTATTTAGAAAGAAAGCTTACTGTAATAACATACTTGGAACTTCTAAGTATAAAAACATTATTTGAAAAATATAATATGTAATTGTTAAGTATTTTTCACATCTTGAAATTTGCTTGCTTATTGAGGTAATGGTGCTACATTTTTAGAAAAATTTTTTCTACACTTCTTTTCTATATCCTCAAAACATATTTTATTTAAATAATTTCCATCAGTCGAACTGTTACCATTGCCTTTTTCTGTTGAGAAATTGCCTCTGAAAAGTAGTTCTACTTCTAGGCTGTATTTCTGTGTAAACAAAATTTTCAAAGTGCTAGATTACCTTGAAAGTTATTTCAGGTATTGACAGCATTTAAGTTCATTGTGCTTAGACAATTAGTAGGTTAAAAAGCACCTGTAGAAAAAAATGACAAGAAAGATTCCCTTTTATTTGTATTGGCTTTTTAATGTTAAGGTGTGTGACATATGTAGAGGATGTATAAAAGGAAATGGAAGTAGACCATGTACTTGTTGGGTTTGATTTGTTTGTTTCTGTTTTTATTGTGGAATGCTTATAACCCTCTTTTCACTTGAACAAGTGAAGGAAGTAGGTTTTTGTTATGTTGTTTTTTTAAACCTGCAAAATACCTCACATGGTTGCTTTCACATAGTAAAGGAAAAGGTATATGAGAAACTACCTGATAGAAAGCACAGCATATGCACCAAATAAATTTTAGCTTTAATAAAACTCTCTGTATTAAGTTGTGATGTCATGCTTTATGATTTACTGGTCTTGAAATAATTTTAGAGCAAAATAAATCTATAAGAATTCAAACTACTATAGGAATTTAGAAGATTATGTCAGTGGTTTTCATACTGAAACTGACATTCACTAATAACAGTATCTTCTAATGCAAGCCATATGAAATATATAGCTTGTTGGTCAAATAAATTTGTAAAATATGATTTTTATGTTTGCTTGCTTACAGTTAGCTTTGGGGATTGGGCAGCGCCAGGTATATATGGGTCTGTGAAATGCAAATTACCTTCCTGCTTGGGAAGGGCCATTGTTTTGCTAATGTTTGCTGGAGCAGAGGTTTTTGTGCCAGAAAGTTTTGCAGAGAGAGAAGAAGAGGGAGCGAGAAGCCATGTTTGCAAAGGGAGAGCAGAGAGAATGCAGGGTGCTGTGGAAGAAGCCATATTGGCAGGGAAAGAGAAGGTATGCAGATCGGGAACCAGAGGTGAGGGGCTCTGAGAGCCCTACTAAGGTTTTGGGGGACCTTTGATTCTAGGAGAAACCAGGGAAGATTCTCCTGCTTGTGCAACCAGAGACTATGTCAGGGCTTTGGGAGCTCTGAATGAGTGAAAGGGAAGTGTTTTGCCTGTATGTTGCTCTTAGGCTGATGCGAGACTTTTAGTAAAGGAATGGCCCACCATTTTTTGGCTCCACTGTTTCTTTACTGTCTTCCCAAATCCAGTATGAACCTGCATGAGAATGACCAGGATGGCGGCAACTACATAGTACTGGCCATACATACTTGAAACAAAAGTTTCAGGAAAAGTCTTGAATTTTTTATTCTATCCTTATTTATTAAGAAAGAAGCTGGTTTCAGTCTCTAAAAGGATTTCATGTTAGTTTGAATAAAAGTGAAATACGCTGTTTACAAAAAGTAGGGGATCAGGGAACATGCAGATATTCCAGTACTTTCAGCCTTTTTGTATAGTGCATGTAAGGCCAGTAGCCACGCCCATCATCAAAGACACCTGGCCCATGTAGGTTCGCATTTAATGTGGACAGATCGTAAAGAAACTGCGGAGCCAAAAACTGGTGGTCAATTTTCTTTTATTCTAGATTCACACTTGGCAAGCAAGTAAAAACACACAGTTGGAAAACACTTCCCTTTCCATTTAGGGCTCCCAAAGCCACTGACTCATCTGAGTTTACCTAGAATCAAAGACCTCACCAGTCTTATTCACCTCTGTTCCCTATCTCCCTCTCCTGCACAAACTGGCTTCTCCTTTCCCATTCTGCTATTTTGGCTGCTTCCACATGCCATCCCTGCCCTGCTATAACATGGGCTCTTCCTCTCTCTACCCTGTGGAACAATGTGGTCTCTTCCAAATGGCCTCCTAGCTCCTCCTTTTAAAAACCTTTGGTGTGAAAGTCCCTCCCCCAACACACATTAGCATAACCAAGCCCCTTCCCAAGCAAGAAGGGCAATTAGCTGTATCATGTGAGAACATCACCACATGAGAGCAGCGGCCATCTTTAACAGAGTAAGCATAAATTAATTTATCTGCCCAACAGTGCATTTTTACCAATGCAATAAAAAAGTTGGTTTTGCATCTCATTTGCATAATTGAGCAACTTTCTTTGTCTTTTGCTTTTCTGATGTTCTTGTTTAATAAAAAAAAATCAAATGCTTTTATTTTTTATCACTTCATATTCATTTTGAAATGTCCCCTAATGTTTGTGAGCAATATATAGTTCAGTCCTATCTTTCTTCAAGCAGAGGACCAGAGAGTTACATAGTCTTTCCCCAGTTGGTCAGAGGAGAGCTATATTGTTTTCTCCTCTGTAGTCGCATGCTGTGTCCTTTATGTCTTTTATTGTATGAATTCTTCTGGAGTTGCTTTTGTTGAAACTGTGTTCAATACTTATTGGGTACTATAAATGTATATTGGAAAATTTGACATCGAAGAGGGACAGAGAGATTACAGAACAAATGTTTAGTCAAAATCAGCCTTTGGGCTTCTCTGAAGTGTGAGTGAGAGAGCGGGTCAGCAGTGCTTGTGGCGTATGGCAGAACTGAAACTTCTAACCTGGAAGGGGAGGGTGCAGTTCAAAACGCCTCCAAAATGGACTTTGGTGGGTACTAGAAACTTTGTCCAAAGCAGCCAAGTTGTTATTCTGGGAGCTACTCTACTACTTAGAGAATTTAACTACCTGGGGTGCAAGGCATATAATATGCTTTTAAATTTTCTAGTAACCAAAATAATAATAAAAAAAGATAGGTGAAATTAATTCTAGTAATATACTGTATTTAATTGAATGGAGGCAAAATATTTTATTATGGAATTGATATAAATCTTAATGAGATACTTTACCTTCTTTTGTATACCTGGTTTTGAGATCTAGTTTATATTTTGCACTTAGCACATCTCAATTCAAGCTAGTCATGTTTTATGTACTTACTAAGCAGCTACTGTAAATGTGGGTGTATATGAAAGCTAAGTAGCCAACAGAGTGAACTATAGCAATTACCAGCTTACTGTCTTCCAGCTCCAAACCATCACTTCGTGCTGCTTTGTAACCCTGAATCGGGACCCTGTCAACGTGTCTGCTCCACCAGGTGGGCAGAGTGGGAGGTTTCACATAGGCAGGGCCCTCAGGTGGCACTGCTAAGCAGTAGCACCAAGAACATACTTCATTCTGGGTTCTGGTTCTCCACTTCCATTTGTAGGAGCCCTGCGGTCCCAGCAGGGGAGCTGCAGCTAACTGCACCTCAGGTCATGCTGCCAGCCTGGCTGCTGCTCTGGAGCAGCGCCCGAGGGCTGCTTCCATGGCAACTTGGCCATTTCCTCAGGCAACTGCCTTCCCACTCTGTGGCCGGTTCCCTGGGACAGTGTCCTTCAGCACCAGCAGGCTGTGTTTCTGTGGACACCACGCCCTCTCCAGAGAAGCCTGGCGCCCGCCTGGGGGGTGGGGAAGAGCGCCTCTCCTGGTCTGCAGTTCATTTACTTTCTCTCACCTTGGAGACAGTCGCTGCTGGCTTTGCAGCTGTTACCTCTGGATGTTCACATCCTCTTTTATCCTTTTAAATAATCAGTCACCTACTAATTAATCATTCCAATAAAATTTTTGTGTTCAGATATCTAGCATGATTTTTCTTTCCTGATCTCACCCCATGATATACTCCTGAATCTACTAAGCCATTTTAAACTAGGGCTAAATGGTATATACTTATGCTGCTCGCAAAAGCCTATATTAAAGCTTTCTTACCCCTTTGAGCAGTGATATTTTTCATGCTTGCTGACCCCCAGGAGTGAGGTTGTTTTTTTTTTTCCCAAAAATGAAATGATGTAGTTCCAGTTAGAGTTTTATTAACTTAAAATCATGTTTGTTTGAAAACCAATTTATGGAAACAAGAAGAACCTACATTTGCCTTTTTTAAAATGTTGTCTTACACATTTTTAAAATAAATTAGTTGTACTCTGGATGGTCAGGAGTCATGAGGACGTACTTAAATGTTCATACTACTCAAAGGGTTAAGAGTTCATTTGAAATGTGCCTGTAGTAGAACACAGTTTAGCTACTTTATACCTCTTTGATGCAGTTCCAAAATATATATTTTCGAGAGAGAGGGGAAGGTAGAAAAATATCAATTTGTTGTTCCACTTATTTATGCATTCATTGGTTGATTCTTGTATGTGCTCTGACTGGGGCATCAAACTCATAACCTTGGCATATCATGATGACGCTCTAGCCAACTGAGCTATCTGGCCAGGGTTTGCAGTTCAAATTTTATCTTTTCTTTTTCTTATTTTTGGATATGTTACTTTGTGTGGTTGCCTAGATTGCTAGGAAAGCCAGTGTTTGACTTTATATAAAAGTAAATAGGATTGAAACTTTTAATGACTAGAATTTGAGGGTAGGAGTCAACATTCATGCAGGTCTCTTCCAAGTCTCTGTTCTTAAAGCCTGCCAGTCTTTCCAAATGCAATCAGTGGTCAAATGAAAGTCAGATACAGGGCATTCTGTGGGCACACTAGAAGCATATTGATTGCGTAGACTTAGACTTTGGAGTCAGATAAAGTTGTTTTTTGTTTGTTTGCTTTTATAATTCAGGTGAAAAGTGTAGCATTTATATTATATGGGGGTGGGTCGGGATGGTTTAAACAACTGTTTGTATTTTGGAACAGATTCAAATTGTTTTTAAGAAAATCTTGTCTCCAACAGTGGATACTCCTAAGATCACTTTTGTGAAGAGACAGAAAGACCTCTGGTGGAGGTGGTATCCTCGCTGGACTGCTCAGTTTCAGAAGGGGATACCATGTCCATCCCACACTCCAAGGATCACATGGGCCTGCTCTTCATCAGCAGTAATGTCTGTACCCCATGCACTTGTCAGAAAACAACCTTTAACTCTCTATTGTCCAGTGTTCAAAATCTCACTTTTGAGACGTTTATGGAGGAAAACAAAAATTGAGTAATCCATCCATTTCTCTAGACATTCAGAATGAAATGAGGCCCATGGTGGGGACCTTTGTGCCTGATTGCCTTATATGGGCCACGTATCAAGGCCTTTACCACACTTGACTTTGGACTGTATTGTGAAATTTATATTCATGCCAGGAATGATGCAGGTTCTCTCTAATGTACAGTAGCTTCTTTGAGGACCCGAAGGAGCAAGTTCAGTTCAGGAGAAAACGTGCTTTTCAGTCTCTGGTTTGCCCTTTTAAAGTCTCTTAAGTATTATAATGAATTGTATGTTGAGGGTTGGGAGGTTCAGCCAAATTTGTAGGCTGTCCATAGCAAATGTATAGGACATTAATAGGACTTACCCTTTCCCTCTGGCTTTATCTGATTTTTAAGAAACCTTGCTGCTTTATTCTGATTTCCCTTTTCTTTTTCCAAAGTTTTGTATGTATCATGTTCTTAGAAATTCTCAATTTGGAATAAGGTAAGAGTATAAATAAATAATATGGATTGAATGAGTTTAAATCTTATCTCTTTCACTAACTGACCAAATTAAGTTTTTCCAGCTATGAAATGAAAATCACTCCTTACAGGCTCATTAGAAGTCAAATGAAGTAAAGATCGTGAAGCACCTGGCAAGGTTCCTAGCACGTGGTGAGTGCTCAGTAGATGTCCCCACCTTCCTTATGAGCGACAGAGCCTTCTAAAATAATACCTGCTGAATGGAGAACAGATACCTCACCTAGCATTATTCAAATACATTTATTTTTCAAAAATCAAGTGAAAAACTAGGTTGTGTCCTTGGCAATGTGAGGTTCTTGGGCACAAAGAGTAATGAGACATAGGCCTTCCCCTCAAGGATTTGCACTATGATTATAAAGGTAGCTGAGTAAGCAGACAGTTAGGGGACAGAGTGACACATGCTGTGACTGGCTCACAGAGGAAGGACGCCCTGCCTACTGGCAGAGTTGGGAAGGCTTCTCCAGAGGAGGTGGGGCCTGCGCTCGGAGCCTTTTTAGAATTGTTCTTGATGCTCTGCAGTGATTACTTAGGAGTCACATTTTCTCAAATTCAGTTGCACACAGTGGGGAGGGGATTAGAACAAGTAATTCCCAAGGTCCTTTTCAATTATGAGATTATATGAAAGCTGCCCAAATGCCGGCAAGTCTGGCCCAATGACTTCTGATTACCAGAAAAGCGGAATTAATGTTGACTGCTTAAAATATTTCCTGTTAGATTAAGCTGGGGATGACAGTAAGGTGCAAGGAGCAAAATAAGTGAGCATAATATTTATAGCTAAACATTTGTGCTTCCTGGAACTTTTCAGAAAGTTAAGAATTCACACTTGTGGGCTCAATAAATGTGTGCTGAATTGATCCATCTGTGGAAGAGTGGTGGTGTGGAACTGCCTGGCCGAAACATATTTAGTCTATAAACTACCAGAAGATGTCACTGTCTCCTAAGTGATGGTTCATCTATTGGCCCCTTTTCAGGTGCATTTTTGAACATCGACAAGCTGTGATAGCTTGATAGGAATATCTGGCTTCTTGTATTTAAACTGAGTAGGAAAAGACTCACGAGAAATACTTGTCGAAGGTGTGTAGGTGTATTCCATCTTAACTCTTGATGCCTTAAATATGCACCCTGTTCACTGCGTTATATGCCGAAATTATCTGGACATGCTCAGTTCCATCTGCACTTCCAAGAAAAGTGATGGTGGTGATATTTCTCCCAAATTCACTCTGATGTTGGCCTCCTCCCATATTTTGAGGTTGCATTATTATGATGCAATTGTATTTATTAAATTATCAGATTTCCTAGGATATTTTGGCCTTGGACACAGCCTAAGATATCCTTGAATCTTTTTTTCAAATCACCATTCATGGTGTGTAAAGCAAAGCCGGAAACTTATTCTGTGCTGTAACAATATACCACTCACAAAAATTAGGGGATATTTAAAAATGAATATGAAGTGATAAAAAAAAGCATTTGATTTTATTTTTATTAAACTAGAACATCAGAAAAGCAAATGACAAGTTAAAGAAAGTTGTTCAATTATGCAAATGAGATGCAAAACCAACTTTTATTTCACTGGTGAAAATGCACTATACAAAAGGCTGAACGTACTGGAATATCTGCATGTTCTCTGATCCCCTAATTTTTGTGAGCTGTGTATAATAATACTATATGAAATGAACCAGTATTTCCCCAATTACTCACAAAAGGGACTATGGATTAAGTCTGAACCAATATATACTCAGTGTCCATGCAATAAAACATCTTGAAGAGAAAGAATTCTTACAGCCAGAAGACAGACTAAAAAATTGATAGTTGAATGTCTTATGTTTGGGACTAAGGGATTATCCAAGATGAAATGATAAGTAATTTATTAAAGGCAACCAGTGAGAACCAGGAGATGAAGATATGATTTCTTGTCCAGCTCTGCCCAATATCTCAGAAGAACCGACTACATACATCACTCCATGACATTAACTCAACAGTGAAAGTGGAGTAGTTCTCTAGGTAGTGATAAGGCTCAAAGAAGCAATGAAAAATGAAGTGAAAAGTGTTCTAAGTAAGCTCTTCTATGAAAAGTATAAAATGCTTAGAAATTATTCCATGCTGTATAAAAACATCTCATATTTTTGTATTTTGATTATTTGACTTTTTAAAATTTTTATTAATGGGAAAAAATGACATCTAATATTTCATATAATGATGGGCTGACTAGAAATAGAACTTGATATATTTCTTTTTTTTTTTTTTTTAGATTTTACTTATTGATTTTTAGAGGGGGGGAGAAAGAGGAGAGAAGTGGGAAGTATCAACTCATAGTAGTTGCTTCCTGTATGTTCCTGATTGGGCAAGCCCAGGGATTTGAACCAGCAACCTCAGTGTTCCAGGTTGACACTTTATCCACTGTGCCACCACAGGCCAAGCAGAATTTGATATGTTTCTAGGGTGTCCGTGTATGCAACTATATGTTTGTAAAGTATTATAGAGATGTTTTATTTATTAAAAATAGTTTGAAATCATGTTCCTACAATTTAGGAACATAGAGCCAAATTGAATTCCAGTACCCAACTCACAGCTGTAATTTAATGGGACTAACAACGCTTTATTCTGGACTGGAAGGAGTGTGGTAAAATAAAGTGAGTATTGAAGTCAGATGATTTTAAATTCTGGCTCCACCAAAAACTAACTTTGGACAAGTTTTTGAGCTAGAGCCTCAGTTTTCTGATATGTGAAATGGTGATAATATCTATTTGGTCATTCTACTTTGTCATGTCTACTTTTTCATCATACTTGGTGAGACTCAGATGAGATAGGAAATTCCAATCAGAAAGACAGACAAGCAAGATGTTACAATAGAATGAGATAAGGGTTCCCATTCACCTCCCCTTAGAAGGGGTGGATGGTGGCAGTCTTACTTTAGGGACTAGTGCATTAGTGTTCTATGTTAATATCTTTTTCTTTCAATTACAGTTTACATTCAATATTATTCAGTATTGGTTTCAGATGTACAGTGGAGTGGTTAGACAATCATGTACTTTTGACAGTTGTCCCCCCACTGATATTTAAAATACCCATCTGGCCCCATACATATTTTACTATTATTTTGCCCTGCTTTTTGGTGAAGAAAACAGGTTAGTTTGTAATCTTAAAAATCAACACCCTTTTATATATTTCTAAAATTTATCAATAACTAGCACAAGTTCACCTATAGTTAAGTGCTCAATAGCATTCTTAAAGGCATAAGAATTCTGAATACATCTTTTCTGAGTTGTTAAAGGTCATCTTTAGTACCCACAGAGGGCTAATAGAATCATAATGTATTGGCTTCCCTGGTGATACAAACTCAAGAAGTGGGTACAAGGATCTAGTCTCAGATCTCCACATTCCGCTGGCCGGGTTACCTAGGGCAAAACTGAGTCTTAATATCTGCTTATTTGTTTCATGGAGTTGTTTTGAGAACCAGATGAAATAATTTGAAAGTGCTTTGTGTACAGGTTCAACTATGAATAAAAATGGATGTTGGCCCTGCCCAGTTGGCTCAGTGGTAGAGCGTTAGGCTGGCTTGTGGATGTCCGAGGTTCGATTCTTAGAGCACATAAGAGAAATGCCCATCTGCTTCTCCTACCCTCCCTCTCTCACTTCTCTCTCTCTCTCTGTCTTTCTCTCTCTCTCTCTCTCTTCCCCTCCTGAAGTCATGACTCAATTAGAGCAAGTTGACCCCTGGCACTGAGGATGGCTCTATGGCTTCTACCTCAGGTGCTAAGAAGAGCTCGCTTGCTGAACAATGGAGCAATGCCCCAGATGTGCAGAGCATTGACCCCTAGTGGGCTTGCCTGGTGGATCCCAGTAGAGGTGCATGCGGGAGTCTATCTCTGCCTCCCCTCCTCTCACTGAATTAAAAAAAAGTTAAATATAAGGGAAGTTCAATGAAAACAAAATCAAGTTTTATATACATTCCTACTAGGGACTAATGATAGTTATCAACAATATTCAAATATGAAAGGATTGAGAAGCCCTGGATTAAGTAGAAACTTTCATGTTGGTCTCAGTAAGTTCTGGGGGTAGGTGGGAGTATGGGGTTGAGTGAAGAAAGGGATTGGCTGGAAAAGCTGTCACAGAATTCCAGAGAGAAGGAACCTCAGGACAGTTTGTTTTCCTCATTACCTTTGTTTCCTTATAAAGTTTCTTATTTAAAAAGACCAATTTGGTCCTTAGCTCTAAATGAGGTTAAAAGTTTCCACCAAGCACTTTGATTGGATTTGATGAAATTATTTTCTTGAATAAATACTAACTTCAGGTTGTTTGGGATTTATTTTGTTTCCTTTCTTATTCTGGTCTAGATAGCACATTGGAATGACACGGCCCCTTCCATTCATTAAACAGTCAGGCTATTGCCTGCAGTGTTAGGTAGAGGAAGTTTTGATATTTATTACATGGTTTGGGTTTTAAATCATTGCAATAGGCAAAATTCTTTGTGAGGAGCAGAGTAAATTAAAAGAGGATAATTTGTTATAAGGATGCCGGTATTTCATGAAATCCAAGGGTGTGCAGCAAGGTCTAGACCAGGGGTAGTCAACTTTTTTATACCCACCATCCACTTTTGTATCTCTATTAGTAGTAAAATTTTCTAACCACCCACCGGTTCCACAGTAATAGTGATTTATGAAGTAGGGAAGTAACTTTACTTTATAAAATTTATAAAGCAGAGTTACAGTAAGTTAAAGCATATAATAATAATTACCACGTACTTTATGTCGGATTTTCACTAAGTTTGGCAGAATAAATCTTTATTAAACAACTTTCTATAGTTAAATCTATCTTTTTATTTATACTTTGGTTTCTCCGCTACTGCCCACTGTGAAAGCTGGAATGCCCACTAGTGGGCGGTAGGGGTCAGGTTGACTACCACTGGTCTAGACAGACATGAACTGGCAGGCCATTAGAAACACAGAACAGTTTCTAATCCTGGTGGTTCCATTCCTCTCTTTATGCATCTTCTGTTCGTAAGGTGAATGTAGCCACTCTATAGTTCAAGTTCCAGGGTCCTGCAAGATTAACTAGCAGTCTTTTCAATTCCAGTGTTGAATTACCAGGAGAATCAGGCATCTGACAGGTTTAGCTTGGTGTAGGTGCCCACCCCTGGTCCATCATGAGATAGGAAACGTTATAGTATACTATACAGGACTTTGGAGCCTGTCACCAACAAAGAGAAGAGGGATGCTGGAAATTCTCTGAGAATGAGGACTTGCTATGATCTGGGCAAGCACCCTTAAAGATGTCTTAAAATTATTTTTCTCTAAGAGAAAGGCTTGTGTGTGCATGTGCATATGCGCACATATATATAGAATGATGGGAAGTTATCAAATATATGTAATGACTGGATTTCTTTTGTATATTTAGTCTACATAATCCTAGCATAAGCCAAAGCTTTTGTTTCATAGCCCTTAGGGAGTTCTCCCGTACACGTAATTTTCTCTGTCTTCGTTATATTTAATATTTTGAGATAGGAGTACATGTTTTAGTGCTTTTCTGTAAAAACTGAATTATATAAAATGCTCAAGATTGTTGCCCCACCTCATTTTCAACTACATGGCTCGCTCACCCACCTTGGAAACTGCGTGTTCTTCCAGGCACCAGGCTCT
Source organism: Rhynchonycteris naso (assembly GCA_037038555.1). Classification (NCBI taxonomy): domain Eukaryota; kingdom Metazoa; phylum Chordata; class Mammalia; order Chiroptera; family Emballonuridae; genus Rhynchonycteris; species Rhynchonycteris naso. Next base: position 87,845,969 of record CM073000.1, read on the forward strand.
CTTATGCCAGTCTTTTGCTCTCATGCGTTTATCTTCTGTTTGCCTCACTTTTTCTTATCCCTGAAAGCTCACACTACCATCCCCTCATCTAAGAAGCCTTCTCCCATTTCCCTTTGCAAGCTAAGTTAGGTATCCTTGCCTGTGTATAAGTGTCACTCCGTACACCATGATGGACTCATTCGTTTTTACTGGTTTGTTTCTTCAAGGGGAATGTCACAGTCAACCATTATCACCAGTGCTTCAGAGGGGCCTGCCACATAGTAGGTCTTCAAGAAAAGTTATAGATCAATAAGATGGCAAGGTTGGTGGCCAGAAACGAGACTTGACAGGATTTTTTTTTTCCAGAGACTGACAAGCTCCTCCTAAAATTTATATGGAAATGGAAAGGACTTAGAAGACTCAAAACAATTTTAATAAAAGAGCAAAGTTGGAGGACTTTCATTTTCCAATTTTAAAACTTACCATACTATTAAGAGATTGTGATATTGGCATAAGGTTAGACATAAAGATAATAAAACAGACTTGAGAGTCCAGAAATAAATCTGTATATTTATGTTCAATTGCTTTTGGCAAAAGTGCCAAAGCATTTAGTTGGAGAAAGGATAGCATTTCTACCAGTTGTGGTGAAACAACTGGAAAACAATGAATTTAGATGTTTACCTCACACCACACATAAAAGTGAACTCACAATGGCTCATAGATTTAAATGTAAGAGCTTAAACAAAACTTTCAGAAGAAAAAAATTGGAGGAAAATCTTTAAGATCTCAGGTTAAGCAATATTTTATTAGATGTATGGACAAAAGCAGTCTCTAAAAGAAAAAAAACTGATAAGTTGGACCTCATCAAAATTAATTTTTTTTTCACTTCAAAATATAGAGTGAAGAAAATAAAGACAAAAAGCAGACTGAGAGAAAATATTTGCAAATCTATAAAGGATTTGTATTGAGAATATATACTCATATACTTAAATAAAAAGACCCCAACCCCCCCACACACACCTTTAAAATGGGCAAAATATTTGAAGAGTAATTTCATCCAAAAAAGTTCATGTAAATATGGTCAGCGTCATAAGACATCAGGGAAATAAATGCAAAATAAAGCTGCAACAAGAAACCATTTCATACCTGTGAGAACGGTTATGCTAAAAAAAAGACAACAAATATTGGTGAGGATGTGCAGAAATGGGAGCCCTCATACCTGCTAGTGGGAATGCAAAACAGTGCAACCACTTTGGAAATATTTGGGCAGTTTCCTAAAAAGTTAAACAGAATTACTGTATGATCCAGCAATTACACTCCTAGGTATTTACCCAAGAGAAATGAAAATATATGCTCACTCAAAGACTTGCACATGAATATTCTTAACAGTTTTATTCTTAATAGCCAGAAATTGGAAACAATCTAATTGTTCCTCAACCAGTCAATGGTTAAGCACAATATAGTATGTCCATACAGTGAAATAATCCACAGAGAAGAGAAAAAGAAGGAACAAGCTACTGATATGAGCTGTTACATGGACAAACCTCAAAATCCTTAGATTGAGTGAAAGAAGCCAGACACAAGGGAATGCATATTGTATATGAAATGTCTACATTTATATGAAATGCCTAGAAAAGGCAACTCTATAGAGACACAGTAGATTGATGGTTGCCTGGGCAGTAGGGGGATGGGAGACAAGATTAACGCTAAATATGAGGGTCTTATAGAAATGTCCTGTCTGCTTTATGCTTTATGGAGATGGTTGCACAACTTGGTAAATGACTAAAAACCGATTGTCCACTTGAAATGAGCGAACTATATAGGTGCAATATACCTCAGTAAAGGCAGAAGAGGTAGTTGGGAAGTGGAGGGATGAAGAAGGAGGAGAGAGAGAATAGAAGAGAATATGGCAATGAGAAAGACAACAGACCTGGCTGGAGCCAGGTTATTTGGATCTCAGACTTGGCAAGTCTAATCTCTCTCAGCTCCAGTGTCCTGTTTGTGAAGTTGGGGAAAATAAGTTACTAACCACAAAGCAGTATTGGGAAGATTGTGGTAATACCTAAAGAGTGCTTAACTCAGGGTTTGGACCAGAGAGCCTAGTAAATACTAACCATAATAATAATTTTGGTAGTCTTATTTAACCCACCAGGAATCTAGGTCTGATTTAGATCTATTTAATTCAGATCTTGGAGAAGGCTTAGGGCTATGGCTTGCAGAGGGCAGTGCCTGGCCCTTAGAAATGACTCCTGAGGTATCTGAGAGCCGACAGCTCAGGGTTTACCAGCCATGTGGAAGCTGGAGGATTGGAGCTCTGGAGCATCACCCTGCTGCCCATAAATGTGGGAGCAACGTGTGATATTTCCACCCTGATCCTGTGATGACTTATGCTGCACCACTACAGGCCAGATCCTGTGGGGCCGAGGACGGATGATTTAGAGACACAGAGGTTGAACACCCTAACATTTGTTTATGAGGGATTCTAGAGGAAGCCATGTTTCCGTGAGACTTAAGAATCCCGTGAAGTTACCCAGATGTAGGGTGAGGAGAACTACCCAAGTAGAGGGGACAGCTTGAGTCAATCTCAGGGTTGATAGGGAGCTTGCTGAATTCGGTGACATGCCAATATGAAGAACAGAGTGACAAGAATCAAGGCTGGGGTCCCCCATGGAGGGTTTGTGTGTGGTGATAAAGAACTTGGATTTCTCTTGAGGACAATCAGGACCAGTGAAGAGTTAGTTCTAAGCAGGTCCCAAGACTGGCTAAGGCACCTTCAGTTAGATGGTCCCAGGCTTTCCTATGCATGACACCTTCAGAGATCCGGCTCTGTTGATCAGGAGCAAATAAAAGCCCTCCGAGATGTCTGTGGTGTGGGTTTGGCATTTAGCCTCAAGAGCAAGTGTTCCTCCAAGGACCACATCCACACTAGTGTTTGGCTGAAAAAACTGTTTCCTGGCTCCCGCGAGGGGCCTAAGAAGCATAATGTGGTGGCTGAGAGCCTGTCATTGGGGCCAGATCTCAGAAAAGCAGAGGACTTGTGAATGTTTCATGCACTCACTCACTCCCGGTTGCCTGCTCTGGCTGAGATCCCATTAATAAGCCCCAGCCGCTGAGGGGCAGGTATTGTGCCGGTTACTATAGCATCACCTTGGAAAGGATCACACAGTGATCACAGCCAAGCTGAATGAGGCCAAAGGGGGATGTGGTCAGAAGCAGCAGGAGGGGCTGGGGATAGGCCACAGATGCTGTGGCTGGTCTCGCTGGTCTCAGAACACCTTGCGGGCTGGAACCCACTCTAGCTTTTCCGGCTGCAGCCCCTGGGAGGGAGCGAGGCTGCACTCAGCCTGATATAGCACCACAAGCTGCTGCTGAGCTTGGAGCTTTTCCAGGGGCTGAATTCCCAGCTAGACCTTCCTCTGCCTCTTTTTTATAGGGAAGAGGGGGGGGGGGTTGTCTCAACTTGAAAAATCTGGGCTGGGTTTCATCTCCTTTTTGATATTAAGAAGTTAACTCTCTGAGAACTGACTTTTAAAGTGTTCATCGAAGATAGCAAAGTGGTCCCCACGCTGGAAATGAGAAAAGATGACAGTTTCTGAGACTGACTGTTAACGGCTCCTCGGCTTGTGGGTGTCCCCCATTCAAAATGCCTTTCAAAGCATTTGATACCTTCAAAGAAAAAATTCTGAAACCTGGAAAAGAAGGACTGAAGAATGTCATGGGAGATTCGTTGGGGATCTTACAAAGGTAAAGTTTGAACGCAAACTTTAGGTTTATTCCTGAGTCACTTCTTCATATTGTCAATGCTTGAGAGATTTTGCTTGATGGTTTTAAAGGTATATTTTACTAAAGACAAGGTGGGTCAGGTTAGATGGCTTCCAGAGCCCCTTCCAGCTTCAAGGGGCTATGCCTAGGGAGAAAAAGATGCATCAAAAATATAAGGTTGAATTAGGAAAAGACTATGACATACATTCTGCTTACACAGCAGGATTAACGCTTACTAGACATGGTGATATATAGTGTGTGTTTGGCATTGAATTAGAAATACTTAGGGAAATAATATTTCATAGCAATTCTGTAGGCATGACAACTATGTTATGCTTTGAGCTGAAATAATTTTGAAGAAATTTTTTACTTCATTTTTTTCACTATAAATGAAAATAAGATATTTGCACATTGTTTACCTTGTTATATAAACTGGTTTCTAATTGTATAGTTTTCAAAGAAAAGTGTAGTTATACAATAGTTTGAATAAGGTAACAAAAAATTAGTTTATCCTATAAAACAGAAACTCTTACATGATTACAGTGGGAAAATGTTAAGTACTATCATTGAATTGAATGTTTTTGTACAAACAAATATTTTAAAATATTTAAATACTATTGAAAGGAGAGTTTGCCATAAATGAATGAACTGGCTGACATTTTAACTTGTGATTTTATTATGGACGTAGTAAATGCCTCCTAGGTTTTATTGATGAATTAATAAGCGGTCCTCATGTACAAGGTAAAATGACTTCCTTAATCTTTGATAGAAAGGAATGTGAAAAATATCCTTGCTAACAGTTTTGTGTGTTTGAATGGTTATTTTTAATCTCAATGAGTAAAAATGTCGCCTGGTATCTTCTTTTAACCATTCTATGTTATCTCTTAAGTTGAAAAGCTTTAGCATTTAAGGGACTATTTCTAGGCACACTGAGATTCCTTTCATTTCTTGTGTTTTATATACAGGGGCTCCTGTTAGTGTTAACATTTTCACTGTATCACTCTTGATGAGCTTTCATGGAGAACTGGGTTGGGCACCTTATTAATTTAGTGATTAAAAACAAAAGGTTTCAATCAAACCTGAGTTATCATGTGTGGATGAAAACCTGCTCAGTGAAAGCAAGATAAACCTGCCAAACATAGGGCATGATGAAAATAACCTATCCTTTTAAGAGTGTTTTAGCCTCTGTTGAGCTCTCCCCAGGTAATGTCTTTCTCATGGTGGTGTTCATTTGATTAAAAATGGAAAGGGGATGGTGAACACACAATACAATGTGCAGATGTATTATAGAATTGTATACCTGAAACTAAATAATTTTATTAATGTCGCCAGGCACTCTAGATATTAGCACTGTCAGCACACTTGTAGGAGGACTTCAGTAAAAATAAAGCCAAGTTTGAACCCCTTCTTTCAGGCCAAGAAAGGGAAAAAAGGCATTAATTGGCCAGTGATCTAAGTTGATCCTCAGCTCCAGGGTGGTCTTTGAACAGAGCTGCAGAATTAGGGCTCGTTCAGCAAGACCAGCTCTGCCACTCACTTAGTGTTAACCTCATGTCTGTCAGATAATTAGATATTAAGTTCCTTGCCTAGAACCTGGCATCTAATAATGGACATTCCCTCCCTTATTAATTTTTAACGTTAGGCCAGTTGACAGAATCCAATGTGAAAACAAACTAACAAACAAACCCTATAAAGCACTGTTTTCTGTTTTTTTTCAGGGACAAGGGCAAGAACAATTTGGAGGTTAGAAACACCAACTCTCTAACTTAGCAAGCAGGGGAATCTAGATGTCGATTAGTGTTTGAGACTGAGATCATCATCTAAGTGGAATTCCTGAGGTGTGTTTAATCACGGAGCGAAGTGTTCTTCATGGCCGGGGAGAGGCAGGTGCACAGGGAAGTGTTTGAAGGTCACACTTGAGGCTGATTACAGTCAGGCATTGTTTGGCTTCCTTGAAAATGGTCATTGATGAGCAGTTGAACAATTTCATCAGCTTAAGATGCAATAATATTTTAGAAGTGTAGGAAGGAAGATGATGATGCACTCACTAATCGTCCTGTATTGGAACAGATGGCATAGAAGGCATTAACTTTGAAAAGTAATGTCTGGAAATTGATGTACAGATCTGTCCAACTAAAATGACAATATGGCTGTTCAATAATGTGTAATAAATGATAATAACAAACACTATGTTCCAGTTACTATAAACTTGTTTAATTTTAACAGCCATATGAGGTGGGGTCAATCATAATCACAGTTTTACAGATGAGGCAGCTGAGGCACAGAGAGTTTAGGTAAGTTGCCCAAGGTGACTCAGCTTATAAATTGCAGAGCAGGATTTCAGAGCAGATGATCTTTGCCCACCATTCTCAGTCATTACACTATGCTAACTCTCTAAACAAGTGGCTCTGCTTTTCCCACTTGTCTTGAAATTTAACCACTCATTTAGGTGTAGGGAGTTATTTGGGCTATAATGTAGCCAGCAACCTCTAGATCTTAAGGCAAGTATGGAGTTTCCTCCTAATGAACTGTAGAATGGAACACTTTTCCGAAGGGAGACTGAGAGGGATATGGTCTCCATGTGTTCCTATTTTCCCTTTAAAGAGTTGGAACCCTATGTTGTACCCATCCTCAGCATTTGATGATTGTGTATTGAAGCTCAATACACTGTCTGCTCCTTTGGCAAAGGCAGGTCTATGAGAGTGGGCTTGAGCAGGTGGACCTGAATTCCAATGCTGTGACATCACGTGCTCTGTCTGCACAACCTCAGGCAACTTGGTTCCTGCCCTTGCAGCCAGGGCGATTCTATTAAAAAAAAAAAAGTCAGACCTTGTCTCTTCCCTGCTCATCACCTCCCACTGTTCCCACCTCGCTCAGAGTTAAAGCCCATGTCATTTTCCAATGGCCTTCAGGACCCTGCCTGATCTGCAGGACCTTGGGAAGTCATCCTGACTCTCCGACACTCTTTTCTTGCCTACCCACTCCAGCAGTACTCCGCACTCCTCTTGGAGCTCCCTAGACCCACTCCTGTGCCAGCGTCTGTACCCAGGAAACTTTTCTCCCAAATATCCTGCGGCTCCTTCCCTTTCTTCAAGTCTCTCCTCAGAGGCCCCCTTCCTAGGGAGAACGTTTCCGACCATTCTACTGTACTTAAAGATAAAGCTCCCCTTCCCTCCTTTTCCCACCTAATCCCTATCCCTCTTTCCTGCTTTCTTTTACTCCACCTCTGTCCCAGGGAGGGTTCTCTAAAAGCAGAGTCAGACACATGGATTTGGATGAGCCTGGGTTTATTGATTTATTGAGGGACTGGGGAACCCTTCCACAAAATGCTGGGAGGGAAGGAGTAAAGCGGGCTAGGGAAACAGAAAACCAAGCAGGGATGTGATGTCACGTAATGCGTGGGCCAGATCACAGTGGGAAGCTCTGGAGCATCACTGGCACTGAGCAAAGGTGCAAGTCTTGTATCAGTCAATCATTGACTATGGGCGGTGCCAACAGGAATGGGGCTTTATAATGGAAGCCACATAGCCGGGGCAAAGGGAGCAGTTGAGAGCTGCCAACAGCTCTGGAAGTGTGCTGGCTGAGAAAAGGGACCTGGGGTGTGTGTTATAGTATCTGTGGCAGCCCACTTACTGTATCACTCAGATCGTCTTGCTTCTCACGATTAAATTTACTCCATCCAGGTGCAGCTTCTGCAAGACTCTGTGTTCATAGTTCCTGAAGAACTTTCAAGAAAATAGTTGGTGGGATGCACTCTAGCTCCCACTGGTCCCTCCTGTCTACCCATTCTTGATTCCCCTCACTGCTGCTAGCTTCCCTACAGGTCTTACCCCCTGGTTAGCATATCTTTACCCTGTCACGGTTGCTGAATTTGAGGTAAATTAGACAAAGTAGTATCAGGAGATGCCCCAGAGGATCACCAGAGGGACAAACATATGTCTTCCTGCTCCCAGGACGAAGCAATAGTCCTAACCCCTCCCAAAGATCAGGTTAGGTTACTCTTTTTTTTTTTTTTTTTTTTTTGTATTTTTCTGAATTGAGAAGTGGGAAGGCAGACAGACAGACTCTCACATGCACCCAACCGGGATCCACCCAGCAAGCCCACTAGGGGGCAATGCTCTGCCCTCAGGGCCGTTGCTCCATTGCAACTGGAGCCATTCTAGCGCCTGAGGTGGAGGTCATGGAGCCATCCTCAGCACCTGGGCCAACTTTGCTCCAATGGAACCTTGGCTGCGGGAGGGGAAGAGAGAGACAGAGAGGAGATGGGGACGGGTGGAAAAGCATATGGGTGTTTCTCCTGTGTGCCCTGACCGGAAATCGAACCAGGGACTTCCACACACCAGACTAACGCTCTACCACAGAGCCAACAGGGCAGGGCCAGGATAGGTTACTCTTGCCACCCTGGTAGCCCCTGGCCTTGCCTTTTGGTCTTGGCACAAGAACCCCAAAGTGACTGGGCACCGGTCATAGCCGTATAGTCAATGGAATTTCCATTATATTCCAAAGTGGAAAAATTCATCCTTGGGAATCAGCACTTCTAGACCCACAGAACCTAAAGTTGAAGAGATAAGATACTCCTCAGGTGGGTTGGGGGGAGTAATGATACTTCTACCCCTCGTTTCCAAGACCCTATTCTACCTATTGGGGACACAGCAACATATAAAACTATTGGTTTATGGAATATACTGCCTCCTGAAGGATGATAGCATTCTATCCTTACAGGAATTCATCCTTAAGCTAATGCCTCAGCTGCATCTTTAAGAGACTTCCTTAGCCTCCAGATGGTACGGTGTGTGGTAGGGCCAGTGGATTCCTTTGTCATGTGCTCCTGCTGTTCCTCCTTGCATTAGCTGGGTGTCTTGGTCTTAGGTGAGGTTGTGTGGGAACCTGTGTTTGTTCCTCGGGATTCTGTAAAGACTCAGATAGTGATGCTGGCTGATACTTGCAAGCTAAAAGGACAAAGTCATGTGGAATATATGTCAGCCCCAATCAGGATGAAGTGCTACTCTTTTTTCAAAGAGTCTGATGTCACCAGCAGTCTGGTTTGTCTCCTCAGGGATTGTGCCATGTCAGTGGCTCAGCACTGCTCTTGTTGCTGACAGCAGTACAGCTAGATCATCTTGGTGAGTAGAAGCCCAAGCATAGCCTCCATCTCTGCTACCATGGTTACTCTACCAGTCTACTGCTCTAGAACTGCGGGGCTGAGAACAGAAGCTGCAGCCCATCAACCAGCCAAGCCAGCCTGTCTCATTGGCTGTTTAGTGCTTCTTCCATGTGGAAGCTCTCTGGTGTGTGTTCCTGAGCAACCTGAAGGTCTTATACTTCGTGTCACTCTCATAGGTTCATCCATGTGTCTAATGATTCCAGTGAGTCAGATCCCCTCAACTGCCATTCGACTTTGCTGCCCTTGTCTCTGACTTTTAAAGTGCTGCCAGCGGTCTCTGCTACTCCAGGATTCTATCATTCTGATTGCTTCTAGGGAGCCCAGTCTGGTACAGCACCTCCTACTGTCCTCACCCTGCTGAGGACAACCATGGCCAACCTTCTCACTGGTGCTGGTGACCTGTCTCCACTGCATTCCGTAGTGCTTTGGTAAAGGGAGTATTAGCTCAGGGCTCCTGAGGAATATTCTTAGCTCGTGGATTTTCTGGTTTCATTATATAGCATGTCCACTTCTTTGAGCCTTTTGATCCCTTTCCTCTATAATCTGCCATAACAGTTCTGGCATCTCTCTTCAAAAACAAAATAGTTAAAGAGTGACCTCTTTATTGAGAAGTATGATCAACATTGAAGACATGTCATGAATTTTTGTGTTCCAAATAACAGACATCGAAATTTTAGCTAAAGGAATGGAAGAGAGCCAATTTAATCCTCACTAATTCATCCATGTGGTCGAGTCACATTCAGCAGTTCTAACATTCATTAAAAAATGAAATAAACCTATAATTTAGGTGTACTGGACAGAGAAGGAAAGGAGAGGAAGTGGATCCCTGGACCAGTGGCATAGGAACATAACTGGCGCCCGGGACACAACACTTTATTGGCGCCCCCTGAGGGCGTAGTATGCTTTTCTTGTTTGTCTTGGAGACCATTTGGTGCCCATCTGCGAGTGGTGCCCGGGGCATTGTAGACCCCCTTCCCCCCGACTCACTACATTACTGCCCTGGACCCAAGAAAGAATACTCTTATGGTAGCCTTGTAGTCTCTCTTCAAAATGAATGTGAATGGCAAGAGGAAGGAGGTTAGACACACTTATTATAAACCGTGACTTAACTTCACCAGATCCCCATCTTCAGGTTCTCAAAGTGGGAAGTCACTCATGGTCAGACTGGAAGGTGGAAGTCACTGAGAGTCAAATCCACATCAAAGGTGTGTCCTGCTCAATTATGGAACTACTGGAAACTCTCAAGTTATTTTTGAAAAAGTCATGGTGGCCATAGTCTCTGACTACAGTGCAACAATGACTAGAAACTACTACACAATTATTATTTTATTTTAAAAAGTGTCAACAAGCTCCTCTTGGCATCTCTACTTTGTCTAACCTTCTGAGAGCCATACTAGCAGCTAATTAGAACCATTGCCCTGGTCTTTGCCAGGGTATTAAATCCTATGTCATGGGAGGTGTTCCTTGTATTTGCTTCCAAAGGCTGCTATAGCAAAGTGTCACAAACTGGGTGACTTACATTTATTTATTTTCTCTCAATTCTGGGGGCCAGAAGTCCAAAATCATCTGAGCAAGGCCAAGCTCACTGAAGGCTCGGAAGGAGGTTATCTTTGCCTCTTCCTCACTTCTGGGGGTTGCTGGTAATCCTTGGCACTCCTGTGGACACGTTACTCCAATCTTCATCTCTGTTGTCACATGGCCTTCTCCCCTGGGTTTCTGAATCTATGTGTTCAAATTCCCTTCTTTTTATAGGGACACTAGTTACTACATTAAGGCTCATCCTAATCCAATATGACCTCATTTTAACTTGATTTCATCGGCAAGTTTCAAAGACCCAATTTCCAAAGCAGTTCACATTCACAGCTGTCCGAGGATAAGTCTTGAACATATCTTTTGGGGGAACACAATTCAACCAACCTCTCTATAGACAAATTTTCTCTTCCCAACTTTATTGCCTTTCCATCTTCTTCCTGCATTTTCAGGATCCCTTACCAGATGCACTTAACTGCTCGCTGCTGCTAAGTATTGGTTAGATCCTTCTTCTTCAGTGTATCACTCCCTCTTGTCATGGCATGTATTGGCAGGCCCAGTACATGCTTGATGTGAGATCTGGTTCTAATTATTGGTCTGGTGCCCAGGAGGGGAGGGAAGAGCAGATTCTGAAGAGCATCAGTATGGTCTTGCAAGTCACCTGCCCCATTTGAGGCTTTGCCTAATTTTCAAGTAAGGAGAAGAGGGACATTTACCTTCCAACCAGAGCAGTTGGACACTTCCGCAGGTCCAGAGCATTCTGAGGAATTTAGGGTGTTAGAGGTTCAAGTGAAGCTACCCCCTAACCCAAGTTTCATATATCCTCTCATCCCACGGTTTTTGGATCCTATTTTTCAGCAGGATCTCGGCTTTGGTGTAAGAGACCTAACTAAACTCAGAATTCCGGCGTTCCTGGAGTTCTGCGTTTTCTTTTAGAGCTAAGCTTTTGTTTTGGAATCACTTTAGACCTACAGAAATGTTGCAGAGATAGTACAGAGATTTTCTATATACTCCTTACTTGGTTTCCATTAATGTTAACATCTTACATTAATATGGTACATTTGTCAGAAGTAAAATACCACCGCTGATGCATTACTAATTAAAGACCATACTTTATTAAAATTTCATTACTTTTTCCACTGCTGTCCTTTTCCTGTTCCATGATCCAATCCAGATACCGCATTGCACTTGCTCATCATGTCTCCGTAGTCTCCTCTGATCAGTGACTGTAGCTCAGCCCTTTTTTTTATGACTTGGACAGTTTTGAGGAATACTGATTGGGTATTTTGTAGAAAATTCTTCAGTTTGAGTTTGCCTGACATTTTTCTTATGATTAGACTAGGGTTGTGATTTTTTAGGAATAATACTACAGAGGGGAAATGCCATTCTCATCACATCCTATCAGAGGGTACATGCTATTAGCATGACTTATTACTAGTGATGCTCACCTTGCTTGATTGCTTGGTTAAGGAGCCTTTGCCAGATTTCTCTATTTATTTATTTATTTTTGTTTTTGTTCAGAGACAGAGAGAGTCAGAGAGAGGGACAGATAGGGACAGGAAGACAGGAAGAGAGAGAGAGATGAGAAACATCAATTCTTCATTGCGGCTCCTTAGTTGTTCATCGATTGATTTCTCGTATGTGTCTTGACTGGGGGGCTACAGCAGACTGAGTGACCCCTTCCTCAACTTGACCTTGAGCTCAAGTTGGTGAGCCTTGCTCAAACCATAAGCCCGTGCTCAAGCTGGCAACCTTGGGGTCTCGGACCTGGGTCCTCCACATCCCAGTTCGATGCTCTATCCACTGTGCCACAGCCTGGTCAGGTGATTTCTCTGCTTTTTATACTCTATTCTTTGGAAGCAAGTCACTAAGTGCAGCCCACACTCACAGAGATCATTCTGCCATTTTTACAATAAAGTCTTGTTCCTGAACTTCAGTTCTGTCAGCCCTCCAACTGCAGGAGGGATGGGCTTTAAAGAGTGACAAGAAAGCGACTGACTTTTATATTTTCCTTTAAATTAGTGATTGATTGTCTGAATCCTGTTATTTTTCTCTTTTCAAAGCATCAGTGGCATTTAACAATAGCCACTGAACTCCATGGAGAGCTATTTCTCCCAGAACTCCCCAATCACCAAAGATACTGCATGGACCAGTGCCTCCCCTTCCACCTGCATTCCATCCCAGCTCACCACAGAAAGTCTTATTACCAGCACTGGTACCACATGCCAGGAACTGTCAACATCCCACCTACCGCTAGTGGTGGGGTCCTCATTGCTAGTCAGCTAATGAGAAATCTAACTCCAAGTTCTCATTCTTAGAGTCTGCGTCCTAAAATTATCTCTTAAGGACTCCCTACTTCAGGGGTTCAGTCCAAAATCAGGGTACAGAACCCCTCAGCTTTTAAACTCTCAGCCTTTTTTCTTCTAACCATTTCTTATCTTCTAGTCTAGCAACATATTTTCTTATCTAGGGTTTATTTTCTCTCTTTTTCCAATATTCCCCAATATCTTCACAATAACCAAATCCTCTATGTGATTCTTTTTTTATATATATATTTATTATTATTATTAATTCTAATGGGGTGACACCAATAAATCAGGGTACATATGTACAATGAAAACATCTCCAGGTTATCTTATCATTCAATTGTGTTGCATACCCGTCACCAAAAGTCAAATTGTCCTCTGTCACCTTCTATCTGGTTTTCCCTGTGTCCCTCCCCTCCTCCCTATCCCACCTTTCCCTCCCTCCCCCCACCCCATAACCACCACACTCTTGTCCATGTCTCATATTCTCACTTTTATGTCTCACCTATGTATGAAATCATGCTGTTCTCAGTTTTTCTTTTTTTCTGATTTACTTATTTCACTCCGTATAATGTTATCAAGGTCCATCCATTTTGTTATAAATGATCCGATGTCATCATTTCTTATGGCTGAGTAGTATTCCATAGTATATATGTACCAAAGCTTTTTAGTCCACTTGTCTTCTGACGGACACTTGGGCTGGTTCCAGATCTTCGCTATTGTGAACAATGCTGCCACAAACATGGGGGCGCATTTCTTCTTTTCGAACAGTGCTATGGTGCTCTTAGGGTATATTCCTATGAGTGGGATAGCTGGGTCAAAAGGCAGTTCGATTTTTAATTTTCTGAGGAATCTCCAAACTGTTTCCCACAGTGGCTGCACCAGTCTGCATTCCCACCAGCAGTGCAGAAGGGTTCCCTTTTCTCCACATCCTCGCCAGCACTTATTCTGTGTTGTTTTGCTGATGAGTGGCATTCTGACTGGCGTGAGGTGATATCTCATTGTGGTTTTAATTTGCATTTCTCTAATGATTAGTGATGTTGAGCATTTTTTTATATGCCTATTGGCCATCTGTATGTCCTCTTTGGAGAAATTTCTATTGCTCATTTTTTGGTTGGGTTGTTTGTCTTCCTGGTGTTGCGTTTTATAAGTTCTTTATAAATTTTAGTTATTAACCCCTTATCAGATGTGCTGTCGAATATGTTCTCCCATTGTGCATTTTGTCTTTTTATTCTGTTCTTATTGTCTTTAGCTGTGCAAAAACTTTTTAATTTGATATAGTTCCATTTGTTTATCTTGCCTTTTATTTCATTTGCCCGTGAAGATAAATCGGCAAATATACTGCTGCTACAGATGTCGGAGAGCTTGCTGCCTATGTTTTCTTCTAAGATGCTTATGGTTTCACGGCTTACATTTAAGTCTTTTATCCATTTTGAGTTTGTTTTTGTGAATGGTGTAAGTTGATGATCTAGTTTCATTTTTTTTGCAGGTAGATGTCCAATTTTCCCAACACCATTTGTTAAAGAGGCTGTCTTTACTCCATTGTATGCTCTTACCTCCTTTGTCAAATGTCAGTTGTCCATAAAGCTGTGGGTTTATTTCTGGGTCCTCTGTTCTGTTCCATTGATCTATGTGCCTGTTCTTATGCCAGTACCAGACTGTCTTGAGTATAATGGCCTTATAGTAAACCTTGATATCTGGAAGAATGATACCTCCTGCTTTATTTTTTCTTTTTAAGATTGCTGAGGCTATTCATGTTCTTTTTTGGTTCCATATAAATTTTTGGAATATGTGTTCTATATTTTTGAAGTATGTCATTGGTATTTTAATTGGTATTGCATTGAACTTATAAATTACTTTGGGTAATATATACATTTTAATGATGTTTATTCTTCCTAGCCATGAGCACGGTATATGCTTCCACTTGTTTGTATCTTCCTTGATTTCTTTTATCAATGTTTTATAATTTTCCGAGTACAAGTCCTTAACCTCCTTGGTTAAATTTACTCCTAGGTACTTTATTTTTTGGGCTGCAATAGTGAAGGGGATTGTTTCCTTAATTTCTTTTGCTGACAGTTCATTGTTGGTATATAGAAATGCCTCTGATTTCTGAGTATTAATTTTATATCCTGCCACCTTGCTGAATTCATTTATAAGGTCCAGTAGTTTTTTGACTGAGACTTTAGGGTTTTCTATATACAATATCATAACATCTGCAAATAGTGACAGTTTTACTTCTTCTTTTCCTATTTGGATGCCTTTTATTTCTTCTTGTTGTCTGATTGCTGTAGCTAGGACTTCCAGAACTATGTTGAGTAAGAGTGGTGAAAGGGGGCATCCCTGCCTGGTTCCTGAAATTAAGGGGATTGCTTTTAATTTTTGTCCATTTAGTATGATGTTTGCTGTCAGTTTATCGTGGATGGCCTTTATCATGTTAAGGAATGTTCCCTGTACTCCCACTTTACTGAGAGTTTTGAGCATGAATGGGTGCTGGATTTTATCAAATGCCTTTTCTACATCTATTGAAATTATCATGTGATTTTTGTCCTTCCTTTTGTTTATGTGATGAATCACATTGATCGATTTGCGAATATTGAACCAGCCTTGCCTCTCCAGAATAAATCCCACTTGATCATGGTGTATGATTTTTTTCATATATTGCTGGATCCAGTTGGCTAATATTTTGTTGATAATTTTAGCATCTATATTCATCAGGGATATAGGCTACAATTTTCTTTCTTTGTGTTGTCTTTGCCTGGTGTTGGGATCAGAATTATGCTCGCCTCATAAAAGGAGTTTGGAAGTCTTCCTTCCTCTTGAATCTTTTGAAATAGCTTGAGGAGGATAGGAGTTAGTTCTTCTTTGAATTTTTGATAGAATTCACTTGTGAAGCCATCAGGCCCAGGACTTTTCTTTTTTGGGAGTTTTGTGATAACTGTTTTGATCTCATTTGTTGTAATTGGTCTGTTTAGGTGTTCTGATTCTTCCAGATTGATTTTTGGAAGGTTATATGATTCAAGAAATTTGTCCATTTCACCAAGATTGTCTAATTTTTGGGCATATAGTTCTTCATAGTATTTTCTTACAATGCTTTGTATTTCTGTTGTGTCAGTTGTTATTTCTCCACTGTCCTTTCTAATTTTATTTATTTGAGCCCTCTCTCTTTTTTTCTTGGTGAGTCTAGTTAAAGGTTCATCAATCTTGTTTACCTTTTCAAAGAACCAGCTTCTGGTTTCATTGATCCTCTGTATTGTTTCCTTAGCCTCTATGTCATTTATTTCTGCTCTGATCTTTATTATTTCCTTTCTTCTACTTGTCTTGGGTTTTATTTGTTGTTGTTTTTCTAGTTCTTTTAGCTGCGGGGTCAGGTTGCTTATTTGAGCTTTTTCTAGCTTCTTATGATATGCCTGTAGTGCAATAAACTTCCCTCTCAGAACTGCTTTTGCTGTGTCCCATAAATTTTGAATTGATGTATGCTCATTATCATTTGTTTCTAGAAACTTTTTTATTTCTTCTTTGATCTTATTGTTAATCCATTCATTATTTAATAACATGCTATTTAGTTTCCAAGTGTTTGAGTATTTTTCAGTTTTTCTTTTGTGGTTAATTTCTAGTTTCATGGCATTGTGATCAGAGAATATGCTTGATATGATTTCAATCTTCTTAAATTTATTGAGACCATATTTGTGTCCTAACATGTGGTCTATCCTAGAAAACATACCATGAGCGCTTGAGAAGAATGTATATTCTACTGCTTTAGGATGAAAAGTTCTGAAGATATCTATTAAATTAAGTTGATCTAGTGTCTTCTTTAAGTCTGTTGTTTCTTTATTGATTTTCTTTCTTGAGGATCTATCCAGTGTTGTTAGAGAGGTATTGAAATCCCCTACTATGATAGTATTGCTGTTAATCTCGCCCTTTATATCCATCAAAGTCTGCTTTATGTATGTCGGGGTTCCTATATTTGGTGCATAGATATTTATAATAGTTATATCTTCCTGTTGAATTGTTCCCTTTATCATTATGTAGTGTCCTTCTTTATCTCTTACTACAGTCTTTGTTTTAAAGTCCATTTTGTCAGATATAAGTATTGCTACCCCTGCTTTTTTTTCATTTCCATTTGCATGAAATATTTTTTTCCATCCTTTTACCTTCAGTCTATGTGCATCTTTTGTTCTTTTGTTTTAAGGTGTGTCTCTTGTAGACAGCATATGTATGGGTCCTGTTTCTTTATCCACGCAGCTATCCTATGTCTTTTGATTGGATCATTTAATCCATTTACATTTAAGGTTATTATTGATATGTAGTTGTTTATTGCCATTTTATTCTTTAAAGCTGTATTCTTCTTTTGCTATTATTCTTTCCTCCTTTGAACTGTTCCCAGCGGGCCTCTTAGCATCTCTTGCAGAATTGGTTTGGTTTTAATGAATTCCTTGAGGTTTTTTTTTGTCTTGGAAGCTCTTTATTTCTCCTTCAATTTTAAATGTTAGCCTTGCTGGATAGAGTAGTCTTGGTTGTAGGTTCTTGTTCGGCATTACTTTGAATATATCTTGCCATTCCCTTCTGGCCTCAAGTGTTTCTGTTGAGAAGTCTGATGTCATCCTTATGGGGGCTCCTTTGTAGGTGATAGCCTTTTTTTTCCCTAGCATCTTTTAAAATTTTTTTTTTCCATTAGCTTTGGTATTTTAACTATGATGTGTCTTGGTGTAGATCTTTTTGTGTTTCTCTTTAATGGAGTTCTGTGTGCTTCTTGAACGTGTGGAGTGTTTCCCAGCCTTAATTTAGGAAAGTTTTCTGCTATGATTTGATTGAACAAAGTTTCCATTTCCTGCCCTCTCTCCTCTTCTTCAGGCACCCCTATGATGCGAATGTTGTTTCTCTTCATGTTGTCACAGAGCTCCCTTAGAGTTTCCTCACATTTTTTGAGTCTCTTTTCCTTTTTCTTCTCTGCTTCTGTGCCTTTGTTTATTGTGTCCTCTAACTCGCTTATTCAATCCTCAGCATGATTCATCCTGCTTTTAATTCGTTCCATTGTGGTCTTCAGTTCTGATACTGTATTTGTCATTTCTGTCTGATTCTTTTTTATTATTTCAATTTTGTTTTTTATACTTGTTATCTCTTTATTTAGGTGTTCATAATGACTATCCATTGTTGCTCTAATTTCTTTGAACATTGTAACTATCATTATTCTAAATTCTCCTTCTGGTAATTTGGTTATATCTGGTTCATTCAGGTCCTTCTCTGGGGATTTCTCTTGATTCATTTGGTTTGCATTCCTCTGCCTGCCCATTTTGTCTGTGTATAAGCAAGTTGTGGCCACTGGAGTCCAGTAGGTGTTGCCTTTGTGTTCTCTAGGTGTGGTCTGTCTGCAGGCCCCCCACCCCCTCTGCCGCTGCCTAGGGTGGTTGGGTATGGGCGTTGCCAGCGCTGGCCCACTGTGGCTTTTGCTGTGATTTCTGCCTCTCCTCTGCGGGAGGGGCTGTCACTCAAGCCACAAGCCTCAGCACCAAGGGTAGAGGTCAGCACCTTTGCTCAGCTGCGGACCCAGCCTGTTTATGGACTTTCACCCAGAACTCGCAGTCTGAGCCTGCTCGCCACAGTTTTGCGGGTTGGGCGGGGCTTTTGATGTGCTCTCAGCTGTGAGCCTTTGCCCATCTGGAGCTTTCGCCCCAACCTAGAGGCCAGGGCCCTTCTGCGCAGGGTCGCAAACTCAGGTTTATTGGGCCGGGCTTGTTTGCTGGCTTCCGCTGAGCTGTGTACTTCCACTCGTCCCGGACTCTTACCCGCCCCCGCGTTTGGAGCCCGCTCGTGCACGTAGAATGGCAATCCGCGGTTTCTCCGGCCAGGTGGGGCTGGTAGCGTGAGCTCAGCTGCGAGCCCCTGTCCGTCCCTGGTCCTAGCCTGGTCCCCGTGTCAATGCCGGCTTGCCCAGGGTCACAGAGCAGATTTCTGCCCGTTCCTGGCCTCCCGCTTTGTCCCTGTAGGTGGTATTACAGGCGGGCCCACAACTTCCGGAGCGCTTTCGTGCGTCCCCTCCGCCCCTGCTGGGCTAGACCGAGCTCACACCGGCTTGGCCTCTGCCCATGCCGACAGAACCGCGTTTCAGCGTCCTGCCACCCCAAACCCTTCAGCAACCCTCAGCAGAGTAGGAAGGGACCTAATACTCCACACTGTAGGCCTGGGAGCTCCCTCACTTGTTTCACAGCTCAAAACTGTCCAAACGCCTCTTCTAGGCTCTGGGACTGTAGGCTGGGGCTTGGTTCCTGGGACCCAGGTCCCTCCCTCTCTGCCAAACTTTCCTTCCGCCATGCGGGACTCTCCGTGCTGCTGTTTGCTCCGGGGAGCTTGGCAGCCCTCTTCGCGTTTTCACTATTCCTACCAGTCTCAATGTGGATTCTTCTGTGTTCCTTGGTTGAAGAGTCCACTTAGTTTAGTTCAAAATTGGTTCATCCAGATGATGTTTCTTAAAATTGAGTTATAATCCACTTTGGTTCTGGGAGTTGGAAGTTGGTACATCCGCCTACTCCGTCCCCATCTTGCTTCATGGCCCCTATATGATTCTTAAAGCTTAGTTGCAAAGACCACAGACTCAATACATACAGAGTGAAGCAGGGTCTATTTTTTTTATTTTTTAACAAAGATGCACTTTACATGTCAACACAGAAACAACCTTTACTTCCATGAAGAAGCATGTGCTATCATTCACAGTTCTTGGTTGCAATCAACAGAATCCACTCTAGCTGAAGTAGAATGCAATTTGGCAAAGCATGTTGGGAAGTTCTCTGACCCTGTCGTGGGACCAGATTTGAATGCTCTCCATCCAGGAAAAGGGCAGGAAAGAACCTATTCTCTCATACCACAGGACGTTTCACATAAAATACCGTCAGCACCAATGCTTGCTTCTAAGTACTCATTATGACTTGGTCCGGCAGTTCTGCCCCAGCAGTCACTGAAGAACCAGCTATGTCCTCCATCTGCTGCCATTTGCATGGTCGTTTCCCTTGCATGCTGCATTCTCTTCTTGTTTCCTTTGCCATCTAAGTCTTACTCAGTGTAAATGCCACTGGTTTACACACATCACATAGCAACATCATAGCTGCAAGAGAGCACAGAAAAAGTAATTTTCTCTCCTGATAAGGCAGGAGTCACAGTTTCAGGGGGAAGTTAAAATATTTGGCATTCGTAAATGGTGGTTGACTGTATGTTTACTCCTAGTCTCATCTTTGTTTTTCTACTTCTGATAGAGATATGTGTACAAAATATATTTTTCTTTCTCTTCATTTTTACGGTAAAAAAAGCAACAGTGCAAGTGTAATGTTAAATGGCAACTGAGTTCAGTTTTGGAGTGACAGTAGGGAGTGATGGGAACTTGACTGAACAGAAGAGCCCATTATAGCTGTGAGGGAATGTGGGCTAATAATTCTAGACCTTCAGATTTTTCAAAATAAACCAGAAAAATTACAATATGTGAAAAAATGCAAATGATTCTTTTTATAATTGATAGACTATGTTGAGTTTTCCCAGCTGATTATTTTTAAGAAGAGAGTAAATGCACTGTAATGGACATATAATCTGAGACTAGAGAAGTCAGTGAAAAATCTGATCATCTATTTAAAAGATGCCAGAGTATCACCTCGGAAGAACCACCTGCAGAGTAAAGACTACACAACCAACGGTGAACGGGCTATGATAAAAAATGTACCTTCCTACCTCCACCTAGCATTTTATTAAGATTTGGGAAAAGAGGAGAAGAAAGAATCTGAAAATGAATTAAATTTCCCACTATGTATTTTTTAGCAAGTTTCAGTGACAGTAATATTAAGGTCAAACCTGATAGTTAGCTGGGTCATGGGGTGTGAATGAAGTCTGTTGATACTCTCACAAGGAAATTCAGTGAAGCACATTGTTGAATGCTGTGTCTTCAACACAGGTTGGGGCCTGTATCCCACTTCAGATGACTTAGTGTCCTGATCTGTAAAATGGCAAGATAATACTCTGTACCTCTGGGCATTGGTAGGAGATTGAAATGACTTAATGCCTATCAAGGAGCAACACAATAGCCAGAATATCAGTAATTTTAGCCATTATAATTCATGTTAGTAATAATAATGAAGATGGTTATATTAATAACATTTAAAAAATGCAGGGAGTCCTGGCCAGATGGTTTGGTTGGTTGGAGCATCTTCTGGAAGCACAGAGGTTGTGGGTTTGATCCCCAATCAGGGCACATCCAGGAGTAGATCTATATTCCTGTCTCTCTCTCTCTCTCTCTCTCTCCCTTCTTCTCCCTAAAATCAATAAAATAAACATTTAGAAATGAAGGCTGCATCCTACTTTGCGTTTCCTTTTTCTTTCTTGGTGCACTATTTCTTTTTGAGTAGTACATTTTGTTTCTTCTCTAACCCTGACCCTTCCTTTTTCCACTGTAGAAAAATTGATGGAACCAACGAGGAGGAAAACAACATTGAGCTGAACGAAGAAGGAAGGCCAGTGGAGACATCCAGGCAGAGCCCCCCACCCTGTGACTGCCACTGCTGTGGTGTCCCTAAGCGTTACATCATCGCCATCATGAGCGGGCTGGGATTCTGCATCTCCTTTGGGATTCGGTGCAATCTTGGAGTGGCCATCGTGGAAATGGTCAACAACAGCACCATCTATGTTGATGGGAAACCGGAAATTCAGGTCAGTGTCGCTCTATGGTGGGAGCTGTTTGAGCAGCTGCTGTGCAAATACTTTGCTACATGCAAGAAAGCAGTGCACTTCATTCATTGATGTAACAGTAATGTAGACCATGTGCGAGGCGATGGGGATAAATGCTGAGAACACAGGCTGGGCTCTCATCTTCACAGGGCCATGCAAGCAACTGATTATATTTTATGGTTTAGGTGCTGTGTTGGGGTGATCTGAAACTTGGGATTCTATAAGGGAGGGACCTAATAAGAATATGATATGGTGAAATAATTCCCAGAGAAAGTGATGGCTGAATTGGAAGGATGAGGAAGAATTTGATATAGAGGGTTTTGGTGGGATAGAAAGAAGAGTCTTTGAAAAAAAAGGAACTCTGTGTGTCAAAGACTGTGGGGGGCAGCGGAGGGAGAGAAAGAGAGAGAAAGAATGGTGAGTTTAGAACTGAGATAGGAGTTTATCTTTTCTGTGTCATGGTCCCCTTTGGCAACCTGGTGGAGACTTATGAACCTTATAAACCCTTTGTCAAAATAGTGTCTTACATTTTTTAATTTTTATTTTTTTTAAGTGAGCAGAGGGGAGGCAGAGACAACAGACCTGGCAGAATCTACCTGGCAAGCCCACTAGGGGACAATGCTCTGCCCATCCAGGGTGTTGCTCTGTTGAAACTCTGGTGTCATTCTAGCACCTGAGGCAGAAGCCATGGAGCCATCCTCAGTGCCTGGGGCCAACTTGCTCCAATCAAGCCATGGCGGCAGGAGGAGAAAAGAGAGGGAGAAGTGAGAGGGCGAGTAGTGGAGAAGCAGATAGACACTTCTCCTGTGTGCCCTGACCAGAAATCAAACCCAGGACATCCACATGCTGGCCAGGCCAACACTCTACTACTGAGCCAACCAGTCAGGGCTTAATTTTTTTGTGTGTGTGACAGACAGAGAGAGTCAGAGAGAGAGACAGATAAGGACAGACAGACAGGAAGGGAGAGAAATGAGAAGCATAAATTCTTTGTTGTGGCGCACCTTAGTTGTTCATTGATTGCTTTCTCATATGTGCCTTCACTGGGGGGCTACAGCAGACCAAGTGACCCCTTGCTCAAGCCAGCAACCTTGAGCTCAAGCTGGTGAGCCTTGCTCAAACCAGATGAGCCCGCACTCCAGCTGACGACCTCAGGACTTCAAACCTGGATCCTCCGCATCCCAGTCTGATGTTCTATCCATTGTGCCACCTGGTCAGGCAGGGCATAAATTTTTCAAAATTAAATATCTGAGATTATAAAGAAAACTAATATTAAAATATAGATATGAAAGTATTTAAAAATAAAATTTGTGAAATAGAAACATATGAGCTTCTTTTCAAATGACAAAAATCTAGCAATGGTTCTAAAACTCAGTGTAACTTTGAATTTTAAACTAGAAACAATAGTTCGAGATAGTGGCAACTACTGCTGTGTGGATAGGAACGTATTTATAATTTCCCCTAGTAATAGAGACACAGGTATTGTTAATGCGACTGTAGATTGTTGCCTACGCTCATAATCGCAGAAAGTGCTACATTTCAGTTAGCAGTTAGTAAAGATGAAGATGCCGACTTTTTTTCCATCCAAGTTCACAGACCCACAGGATTCCATGTACAGATTCCAGGGTGAGTATTCATAGGGGAGCAGAGTGTGGGGTGAGCACTAAGGGATGGGGGTAGCAGGGTAGACAGACATCAGGTCACGTGAGCCTGGTAAACCACTGATGGGCTTTAAGGCAGTGGTTCTTAATCTGGGTTCTATCGAACCCTAGGGGTTCGATGAGTCAGTCTCAGGGGTTCGGAGAAGCCTCTGCCGCGGAGGCCAGAATAAAGTAATACCGTAATTTGTTGTGAGTTCATGCAATTTGTTGGTTTTGTTCTTTGAGCAAGGTGATGTTTATGCACGGCTCATTTTATGCACCAGTAAAAAATATATAACTATGTCTTGAATTTGGAAAAAAAATCATATTTTATTTATCACTAAAGAAGGGTTCGGTGAATGCTCATATGAAACTGGTGGGTTCGGTACCTCACAAAAGGTTAAGAACCACTGCTTTAAGGAGAGGTGATGCTATCAAATCTGTGCTCCAGAGTGATCACTGTTTAGCCAGTGATCTCCCAATGGGTCGGGATTGACGTGAGTGGAAACAGGAGGCCCAGTTCAAGGGCTGTTGTAGTCATGAGCGAGCAACCTTTGGTGTGATTTTAAATAGTATTATTTTTTATGAATCACCAGAAAGATAAAACTCTGGTTTGTTTTTTAAGTGATAAGCCTAGAGAATCAATGAAAATATAGTACACACCCAATAAATACATGTTTTGTTGTCTTGAACACATGCACTAGAGTGACTCATATGGAAATTTATTTGTTTGCAGAAAGGCATTTGAGAGTGGGCTGGTCTGCTGCCCGCCCACAACTGGAAAAACAGTAGGACCAGAGCTCCCCAACTGCTGTTTGCAAATCACCATTCTGTAGGCTGTGCTATGAAGAAGGTGCCCTGTGACAGGGGAGCCCTGACTGCTATGTTCTGTGACAAGCCCCAAGAAGGGCCGCTGTTTCCCACACTTGAGTGCAGAACCCGTTACCTAAAGCTGCATTGATCCGTGTGGGCTGGGTCAGTTCCTGCCAAGCCCTATTTGAGACAATTTGATTTCAATCCATTAAGAAGAAGTCTTCAGTTGGCCTGAAGCCTTAAAAAAAATTTTTTTATTGAATTTATTGGGATGACCTTGTTTAATAAAATTATATAGGTTTCAGATAATACATCATCTGTATATTATATTGTGTGTTCACCACCCCATCAAATCACCATCTGTCCCCACTGTACCTTCTTCTGTCTTCCCTTCCCCCTTTTCCTATGGTAATCACCATACTGTTGCCTGTGTCTATGAGGTTTTCTAGGGGGTGGGCTTTATCCCTTCACCCTTTTCAACCAGCCCCCCAACAACCCTCCCCTCTGACGGCTATCATTTTGTTTTCTGTATCTATGAGTCTGTTTCTATTTTGTTTGTTTGCTTATTTTGTTCATTAGATTCCACATCTAAGAGAAATTGTATGGTACTTGTCTTTCTCTGGCTTATTTCACTTAGCGTAGTAATCTCCAGATCCATCCATGTTGTTGCAAAAGGCTTTCTTTCTCTTAATCTAAGTTATTATTCTGCCAGAAGAAAATAGCTCTATGGAGATTCTTCTAACTAGTCTCTTTGATGTCACAGATGAATCTGTTCTAAAGGGTATCCTGGTTGTTATTTTGGGAGTGGCGGTGGGAGGGAAGTTGAGCTGTGGAGAGAATGCCATGCATTCTTTTTTTTTTTTTTGCCATGCATATTTAAATAAAGCGTGATGTGTGTTAGCAAGGTTTCAGCTGTGTGTTACGTGCATTCTCTCAGCCTTTTGTGAGCAAGGCCAGCTAATTGAAATGTCTGCTGAAGCCCAGATTGAAATGAGATGCTGGTTTGCATTTGTTTGTTGCCCGAAAAGATCAGTCTCAGTCAATAGGGTCTGCTTTGAGGCATACGGAAAAGACATTTTGATAAACCTGAGGGACAGGGCTGGCATGTGCTCTCTAATTTCTATGGTTTTGTCTTCTGGAGTCTTAGAGAAAGTGATTAAGATCTAAAAGATACTTTATGTTCATTTTCACGGGCCTCAAAGGTAGAAGTTGGGTAGCACTTTAGAAGCTCTGACGCAACTCTAATTTATAGTAGGCGATTCCTTTTTGTCCAGCTAGAACTAAGCTTAGATATTAGCTGAGTGTGTTCAACCTGATGATAAAGTTATTTTACTAATTGTATTAAGAAAGGCTCTGAATGGCTGGTAGTTCAGTTTGTTTGATTTTTCATTTTATGGAGGGAAATCTAGATATTTTGCACTGAGATCATTTTAAATCCTCATTTTCAAAAGAGTAGGAGAATTAACAGTATGACTGGATAGGCCTTGCAAATACGTAGCATATATTCTACTACTGGGATAAAAGGTAGTTATAGCTGATGTGTGAGTAATCACTTGTAGTTTAATAATTATGAGTTTGAAAACATGAAGCTAGCATATGGTAAGCCGTAATGACTGAAGTTTGAGAAACTGGATTTCTCATTACCCGCAGGAAAAGTCCAGACTTCTTCCCATGAACCATGAGCCCTGTAAAGTTAAGCGGATGGACTTTGGAACTGGCCAGATCTGGTTTCAAACTTGACTCTTGTTTATTAGTTTTGAGACCTTGGGCAAGTTGCCCTTGTGTCCTGGTAAGGGATTGCAGGTTACAAAAGAATAGAAATTCAGTGAAACCAGCTGAAGCTGAAAAGGGAATTATGGTAGGGATAGTAAGGGAGCTCATGGACGTGAAGGGCAGAGAGCAGCTCTGCTGTGTACGTTTGTATGGTCAGTGCCCTGGACAGGGGTCCCAGCCTGAGGTGGGACTGAAATCCATGCTGGTTATGTCATTGTTTCTGAGGCCTGAATGGAGGCCCTGCCAGGAAGGCCAGAGTGGAACTGAGTTACCCAGGAGCTAGGGACTCCTCAGCTAAGGCCTCCAGCATGCTTGCTCCTCATGCTTCTCTCAGAGTCTGTTCCAGTCTCAGGGTCTTTCCCGGACGATTCTCTTTCCTTCTCCGCGGTTTCTCACTGCTCTCCAAAGTGTAAGTTCTTGAGCCTTTACCTTGCCAGGGAGGTGACTTACTTGTCCCTGACTCCAGGGGCACTTGTTTCAGTTCAGTACTGCTTAACTAGAATCTCTTGGTTCTTGGAGAGAGAGAAAGAGAGAGAGAGAGAGAGAGAGAGAGAGAGAGAGAGAAACAGAGGCTGTCTGACTGAGTTTAGCCTTCCCTCTTCTATTCAGATGTCCAGTTAGCTGAGGGGAGAGGGAGAATCCTCTTAGAAGAAAATGTGAACAGGGAGACAGAAATAAGCATTGCTAGGAATTCTTTGCTAACCTTCATTGCCCTTATTGTGAAATGGAAATAAAAGACCGGACTTGTTGATCAAATGTGATAATTTGGTATTAATATATTTAGTACCTGTATTAATCTCCTAAGGCTGCCATGACAAATTACCACAGACACGGGGGTTTAAAACAAGAGAAGTTTATTCTCACACAGTCATGTAGACCACAAGTCCAAAGTCAAGGTGTTCGCAGGGCCATGCTCTCTTGGAAGGCTCCAGGAAAGATCTTTCCTGGCCTTTTCCAGCTTCCAGTGGCCCCAGGCCCTCAGTGGCACATGGCAGCATCACTCCAGCCTCTGTCTGTGTCTTGACATGGCCTTTTCCATCTGTCCAAATCTCCCCGTGCCTCTTATAAGGACGCTTGTCATAGCATTTAGGGCCCAGCTAATAATCCAGGAGAATGCATCTCAAGATCCTTGACTTTAATCACATTGGGGGCCATTCTTACAACCTAACATAGTACTTGACTCAAAGCTTGGCTTACACTAATGGTTCATACTTGGGGCCATTATGATTCTAATGGGACTCAAGTGATGGTGAGAGTCAGTTCTCAGCAGGCCAAGTGCTCTTCTTTATGTACCATTTTCTTCAGAGAATGAACAGAAACACCATCACAGAGTAGGCATGAGCAAGGGACAGTGTGATTGATAGTCAGCCACAGGATCAAGTGGATTCCTCTGTCTTGGAGCCTTGGTTCTTTGGGTTACTCTGTGACTTAACGCATAGAAGTCTTTCCTGGCCTTTTCCAGCTGTTGTAGTCTCTACTTCTTAGGAAGAAAGTCAAATCTTTGTGAGCAGTGGAGAGAATATAGTGTTTGGGGTCAGGCAGCTAAGAAGCCTCAGTCTCTATCTTGTCTTTCCTTGTAACTACTTGTAACTAACAACTTGTAACTAATATGACCTCTGGCAAGTAAGTTACTCTCTCTAAGCCTCAATTTCCTCATGTACCAAGAAAAAGGAGCTAATAATAATAATTACCTTTAGGTGTTTGTTGTAAGGATTAAAGGAAGAAATATATGGAAAGTGCCTTAGTAAAATCATGTCCTTCTTCTGCTCAAAGCTTCTAATGCAGTGGTTCTTAACCTGGGTTCTATCGAACCCTAGGGGTTTGATAAGTTGGTCTCAGGGGTTCGGAGAAACCTCTACCGCGGAGGCCAGAATAAAGTAATACTGTAATTTGTTATGAGTTCATGCACTTTGTTGGTTTTGTTCTTTGAGCAAGGTGATGTTCATGCACGGCTCATTTTGTGCAACAGTAAAAAAACATATACCTATGTCTTGAATTTGGAAAAAAAATCATATTTTATTTATCACTAAAGAAGGGTTCAGTGAATGCGTATATGAAACTGGTGGGTTCGGTACCTCAAAAAAGGTTAAGAACCACTGATTTAAGGGCATTGGAGAGCCTGCTCAGAGGAAAGAACATTTGCAGGGAGTCTGAAAAGAATGTGTTTCTTTGCCTGGGGAGGAAAGTGAGGCAGTGGAGTCAGCCTTAGGAAATCACAATTTCAATGGCCTAAGACAGGGGTCCCCAAACTTTTTACACAGGGGGCCAGTTCACTGTCCCTCAGGCCATTGGAGGACCGAACTATAAAAAAACTATGAACAAATCCCTATGCACACTGCACATATCTTATTTTAAAGTAAAAAAATAAAACGGGAGCAAATACAATATTTAAAATAAAGACCAAGTAAATTTAAATCAACAAACCGACTAGTATTTCAATGGGAACTATGGGTGCGGATGCATCCTGTGCTCCTCTCACCGACCACCAATGAAAGAGGTGCCCCTTCTGGAAGTGCGGCAGGGCCGGATAAATGGCCTCAGGGGGCCATAGTTTGGGGTCCCCTGGCCTAAGACTTATGAAAGGGTATTTTATTGCCATTGTCGTCATGATCACAATGACTGCTGAAATTTATTGAAGTCACTCTACATTTCAGCATTAAATGTATTAAATGCAAAACCTTTTTTTTAAAATTAATTGAGAGGCAGGGAGGCAGAGAGACAGACTCCCACATGCACCCCATCGGGATCCTCCTAGCAAGTCCCCTACTGGGACAATGCTCTACCCTTCTAGAGCTGCTGCTCTGTTGCTTGGCAACTGACTATTTTATCACCTGAGGCAAGGCCATGGAGCCATCCTCAGCACCTGAGGCCAACTTGCTCCAACCATTTGATCCACGGCTGCAGGAGAAAAAGAGGGAGAGAGAGAGAGAAAGGGGGAGGGATGGAGAAGCAGATGGTTGCTTTTCCTGTGTACCCTGACCAGGAATTGAACCTGGGACTTCTACATGCTGGGCTGACGCTCTACAGCTGAGCCAGCTGAGCCATTAAATACAAAATCTTTAAGCAGATGAATGACCTGCTAGATATACTGGTGCCGTTTCATACAACTTATAGGTAGGTAGAATAGGCTTTTTAATCCTTTTTAAGAAATGAGAGACTTAAAAACCTCTCATTTCCTTTGTGTTCTCACTAAGCTGGCATCTGAATAACCTAGTAAGTCTAGAACTTATTTTTTGTTTTCTTCACAAGCAGTTTCATTTTCTTCTTGGCATTCATCATTATTTGGTATATATATGTGTGTATATATATATATATGTGTGTGTGTGTGTGTGTGTGTGTGTGTGTGTGTGTGTGTCTATACACACATATACATATATGTATATATATTTTAATTTGACATGGTATATGGCACCATTTTCTTCAGCTATATGATATACAGTATATGATTACAAATGATATGTCTATATAATGCCATATTCATATGCTTAACTTTGTATACATTCTCTTACTACAAAGTGAACTACATGAGAGTAGGTACTTTGTTGTGTTCACTGCTATATCCCAAGCACACGAGAGGCCCTCCATAAATAATTGTCGAATAAAGGAAGGAAAGAAGGAACTTGTGGGGCTATTCTGTAGACTCATCAGTGAAAAATGGCAGTCAAGTGTTATAAACACCATTGTATCTGATTTCTAATTTCAGACAGCACAGTTTAACTGGGATCCAGAGACGGTGGGCTTTATCCATGGATCTTTTTTCTGGGGTTATATTGTGACACAAATTCCAGGTGGTTTCATTTCAAACAAGTTTGCTGCTAACAGGTAAGATAGATTGGTATAACATGAACACTGCACAGATCATAAGATGGCTTGGAACTTTTAGCAAGTCTGCAGAACTGGCTCTCAATTTGGGGGGACAAAGGAAAGGATAGGAACCATTCCAATAAATGTGATACACAGATATCAAGCCCATGTGATCCTGTCCTTAAGAATCTTTCTATTTATTCTGAGTTACCTTGAAATTCTTTGAGTGATTATGTAATAAAAAGAATAATTGACTCTGAGTCAGTAGAAATAGTTTCTGGACCCTAAGTAGCTCATGTGGTGGCCTCTACTGAGTTGCTTTCCTTTCTGCCCTGAGTCTCAGCTTCTGAACCTGTGAAATGAAGCATGGGTTAGACTGTGTTTAAGCTCCCTTGGAACAGTGACATTTTGTGATCCTATGTAAATATCGTCCAGTGCTATACAGGTTTTGTCATAGGGACTGGCCTCTAAATTGCAAGAAGTCTTTAATGCCCTTGAGATTTGATAGTAGTGTTTGAGCAATTAATTAAATGTAGCCGAGACAGAATGTGGTTCCACAAGAAGCAGTGAATTCTGTTACTCACAGTGTTCAAACAGGACACAATGGCAGCTTAGAGGAGACGTAGGTATAAATGTACCAGAAAAGGAGTGTGCGAAACATCTCTGGGTTCCTTCCAATTATGTGTCCTGTATGACTTTACATATATGGATTTTGTGAAGTATGCATTTTATAAAGCAGTGTTTTTCAAATTCTGACACACAACTCTTTAGATGGCAATAAAATCAATGTAATAATTTACCAATGAGCATTTAAAAAAGAGAAAGATAAATAGAAGATAATTAAATAGAATAAAATAGAATAGAAAATAACTTAGCTCATGTACATTTAAGTTTTGGGTTTTGAACCTTGTTTCAGTTACATTTGTGTGTATGAGTATATATTGGGTTTCAATATAAATTATATTTTGTTTTATGGGTCAAGGTAAAAAATTGTGAAAGTTGATCACACACACACACACACACACACACACACACACATTCATATACATGTATATAAGATCTAAATATGTATAAGCATGCAGTGGTGGGATTCAGCCGGTTCACACGGGTTCAGCAGAACCGATGCCTAAGTTTTTTGTTGAGTTTGGTGAACCGGTTGTTAAAATGCACCTTTAATCAGGGTTCTCTCTATGGTGGGCGCCTTTGCAGCCGCCCAGTGTGGAAATCACAGATTTACATTCCTCACTCTTTTTTAATGTTCATCTGTGCATATTCTAAGTGCCCGTAGTAATGTTCGTTCTGTCCCTGAATGGGGAAACTGATAGGAACCTAGGATAAAAACTAAGAAAAGTGAGAACACCAATCAAGAAAGAATATGGAAATATATTAAATAATAGTTTTATTGTTCTTTTGTCAGGTATTATTTAATATTTTTTCATTAATGTTTCAAAACTCTTTCTTATAATCTAGTTTTCTGTACCTTTTTTGTTATTCTTTTTTTTATTTTTTACAGGGACAGAGAGAGGGACAGATAGGGACAGACAGACAGGAACAGAGAGAGATGAGAAGCATCAATCATCGGTTTTTCATTGCCGTTGCGACACCCTAGTTGTTCATTGATTGCTTTCTCACATGTGCCTTGACCACAGGTCTTCAGCAGACCGAGCAACCCCTTGCTGGAGCCAGCGACCTTGGGTCCAAGCTGGTGACCTTTTGCTCAAGCCAGATGGGCCCACACTCAAGCTGGCGAGCTCGGGGTCTCGAACCTGGGTCTTCCACATCCTAGTCCGACACTCTATCCACTGTGCTACCGCCTGGTCAGGCTGTTATTCTTATTTAAGTATTAATTGCATGAAATAATAAACTATCTTTTGGTATATCGTTTTTTTATACTTAAAGCGGTCATTAGGGCAGAGAACCGGTTGTTAAATTATTTGAATTCCACCACTGTAAGCATGACTGTATTTACTTATGCTCTTGTCTAATTTGTGCCTTTCATTGTCACTTACCTATTACATTCTTTTTTAAAAGTGATATAATATTGGCTCCTATGATCTTTGGGGTTACAGCTTACATTTCAGCCCTAAAAAGATGTCATACATGATTTCCCAGCATGTAAAATGGGCTGAAGCATCATTAACATGTGTGAGAAAGGAAGAAAACGCTGCCGCTCTCTTTACCCAGGAATTCCAATCAAGGCAGGGAGGAGAAGGCCCGGGCTCGGGGGGAGAGTTGAGGGCTGAGATAGGTACACTGCCTATCTTGTGCTTGGCTGGTCCCAGGATGCAGCATGCTTCTCAGGTAGTCTGTATCCATTCTGGAAAGTGAGAGCAGAATTGTAAAGCAGGAGACACACCCAAATGTGCATATAAGTCTTGAGGTAATCGTCAGAATGGGTCATTCGGGTGGAATTAAGCAGAATGATAGATTTCCAGCTAACTCCCCTCATGCTGGTCAGTCTCCAGCATCAAGACCTCACCCAGGCAGGACATCCCTGTACTGCCAAAAACATGCCCTTGGTTGGTCTAGGGACTGGAGCTTGGGAATCAAAGCAGCTAAACAGTCTGGTTTGGGACATACTAGACTCTCACACATCTATTTTTCTTTCTATTAATTTCCATAGTGATCTCCATGAACTGTTAGGTTCATTTTTATATTTAACTAAATTGTCACATTCATGAACAGGCCTGCCCAATAACATAGTGTTTTGGTCCTCAGGGTTTTTGGAGCCGCCATCTTCTTAACATCGACCTTGAACATGTTCATTCCTTCTGCGGCCAGAGTGCATTACGGCTGTGTCATGTGTGTCAGAATCTTGCAAGGTCTAGTGGAGGTAGGAGGGTCTTAATGCTTCCCATATTGCTGGAGACAACATGGTCCTTTGGAAAACTCGGTTTCTGAAGAAAACTCCTATTACTCAGTTTTCCTATCTTCCACCTTGCTTTACTATCTCAACTCTTTGGTTATGACTACAATTATGAATACTTTCATTTAAAAACCTTGTGTGATTCCAAATTTAAACACAATAGAGGACTGTTTCCTAGAATGCAGAATTTTAGATGAGTTCAGGAATGCTCTTAGAGATAATCTAATACAACCCTTTTCATTTAATAAATGATGAAACTAAAGTGCCAAAACTATAGTTCACCTAGCAAGGGCTCTTCTCACTGATGCAATTTAAATGGATTTATCAATAAATCTGTAAAGTTTCAAGACTATAGTCTTAAATAGAGATGTAACTAGATGAAGGAGGTAGCATGATCTAGCCAGAGGGCTTCGGCAACTCCTTAACTCTACCTTTGTAGTGCAAAAGTAGCTGGAGATAAATGAGCATGGCTATGTTCCAGAAAACATAAAAACAAAGAACGTCATTGTAAGCAACACTGTTGCTATTGTTAAAATCATGGGTTTGATGTGCTACTTACATTTTTTCTGAAGCATGTTAGAATATATATATGTCACAATTATATTTAAAAATGTAGGCTGTTGTAGCACCTCAAATCCAACTTAGTTCCCACTAGAGGGATATATAGCACATTTTTAAAAATACTGATATGGTGGAAAGAACATGATATTGCATCCGTGAAGGCTGGAGTCTCGTTAGTCAATGGTTCTGAGCCTCAGGTTCTGTATCTTGAAATGAGAGGATTGTCCAGCTGATGGTGGAATTCCCTTTCTGTAGTGATATTCTATATATTATAAAATGAAATATAAAGAACCCCCCCCCCTCAACCCCCATTGTGCTTATGTTTGAACTGCTATTCAAATTTGAGCATCTGTGCTGTCAGTCAAATAGCTGACATGTGCTCTTTAGTATCTACAAGTTGGGCTTTATATCGTAGCCTGTGTTAAAGAATCAGGATCCACATTTTAAACACAAACAGAAACAGGAGTCAAGTCAAATAATCTACTTTTAACCATTTTGCCAGGGTGTGACCTACCCAGCGTGCCACGGGATGTGGAGTAAGTGGGCACCACCTTTGGAGAGAAGCCGGCTGGCCACAACCTCTTTTTGTGGTGAGTGTATTAGAATCACAGCAAGTTTCATTTAGGAATGCCTTTGGCTTCAAGTAAAGACCCTGCTAAATAGAGTCTATGTTTTTCATATAACAGACATCCAAAGGTGAGCAGTTGCTGGTGTTGGTTCTGCTGCTCAATGATCCATCCACCCAGGGTTTCTACATGCTCTGACTTTCCACTCCACGGTCCTCAGAGTGATGCTTTTCTACTCTGCTACTTGTTCTTCATGCTCACAAAGCTGTCACAGCTCCTGGCATCACATCCGTATTTAAGGCAGGAAGACGTGGGAATGGGTCTCCTAGGCACGTATGTTCCATTCATTAGAAAAGCAAAAACTTCCGCCTGACCAGGCGGTGGCGCAGTGGATAGAGCGTCGGACTGGGATGCTGAAGACCCAGGTTCGAGACCCCGAGCTCGCCAGCTTGAGCGCGGGCCCATCTGGCTTGAGCAAAAGCTCGTCAGCTTGGACCCAAGGTCGCTGGCTCCAGCAAGGGGTGGCTCGGTCTGCTGAAGGCCCGTGGTCAAGGCACATGTGAGAAAGCAATCAATGAACACCTATGGTGTCGCAACGTCAACGAAAAACTAATGATTGATGCTTCTCACCTCTCTCCGTTCCTGTCTGTCTGTCCCTATCTTTCCCTCTCTCCGACTCTCTCTCTGTTCCTGTAAAAAAAAAAAAAAAAAGAAGAGAAGAAGAAAAGCAAAAACTTCCAAAACCCCCTACCCCCTAGTAGGCTTCCACTTCTATTTCCTGGGTTCTAATTACATCCTAGGCTTTACTAACTGCAGAGAAGGCTAGAAAGCAAGAGCCTAGCTTTTTCACCATCATTCAGAGAGGAAGGTAAAAAAGGAATGAGAAATGGTTGTTGGATTAGCCATCAAATCATATTTGCCAAAGTCGAAAGCTGAAGAGATAGAATCACTAAGCCCCCTGCTCCTATTCTTTTCATAGATGGAGGAACTGAGACTAAAGTTTAAACTTTAGTTTTATTGAAATGAAACTCAAGTTCCATCACTTGCCCAAGTTCTCATAGCTACCAAGTCTTGGAGCCAGACCACCTGATCTTGATTCAGTATTTTCCTCACTACTCACTACTATAAGGTGACCAGATTTAAAATTGATAAAGCGGGACACCATTGATGAGGGTGGGGTGTGGGAGAGGGGGTTCTTGATTAAAAATTTGGTGTATATGGAGCAAAAAAATTTTCATAGAATGCAAAAATTGTAGTATATTTTTTAAAATTTCAACATAAGTACAATTTACAAATATAATACATTAGAAAATTATGTATAGTATTATTTTATTCTTTGACATATTTCTCATTTGAGTGAATATTTTTTTAGTCGATTGCTGTTGTTGTTTAAAAGGTCATGAAATTTTTCACAAGAATTTGTTAAATTATATTTCACACATAAAATGACTTTCAAGGTCTCAACACTTAATTGTGATTTTTCTGATGTCCACACTTTATTTAGCGTAGAAAAAACACGTTCAGTCACAGCATTAGTTCCTGGTAAAGACAGTGTGTATTGCACTTTTTTTTTTTTTTTTTTTACAGGGACAGAGAGAGAGAGTCAGAGAGAGGGATAGATAGGGACAGACAGACAGGAACAGAGAGAGGTGAGAAGCATCAATCATTAGTTTTTTGTTGTTGTTGTTGCCGTTGCAACACCTTAGTTGTTCATTGATTGCTTTCTCATATGTGCCTTGACTGCGGGCCTTCAGCAGACTGAGCCACCCCTTGCTTGAGCCAGTGACCTTGAGTCCAAGCTGATGAGCTTTTGCTCAAGCCAGATGGGCCCACGCTCAAGCTGGTGAGCTCGGGGTCTCAAACCTGGGTCTCCCGCATCCCAGTCCAACGCTCTATCCACTGTGCCACCGCCTGGTCAGGCCTTAGTGCATTATTGTATGAAACATGGTTTGTTTCAAAATGATGAAATATTTCTAACCATTTGTTCTTTATTGTGATTTTTGCTGATGCCCAAGATTTAAACTTTTCCTTACCAATATATATTTTTAATAATGATACCTCATTAAAAAGATCATTTTCGGAAATATTACTATATGGGAAATTTTGAGTAAGTCAGAGGGATTGGGTTACACGGTCCCGAAACCAATGCCGGAGCTGAACGAGCAGCGGTCGCGCACACTCCCCGCCTGAATCCATCCTTGCTGCGGCCGCGCTGCTGCGCTCCCTTTGTTCAGCCCACTGCCCACTGGAGACCGAGCAGCTTGCACCTCGTGGAGCCCAGAGCTGCAACGTCCAGGATGCAGGTCTATGGGTAATTAGGGGACTTGACAGCCCTGCCCCAGCAGATACATCCTGCCAGAAGTTCTTTGTTTTGGGCCGCTCCAGGAAGCCAGCTCTTGCGGCAGTGTGGGCGCTTCCAGGTGGAGGCGGGATCTCCCCGCTGAAAACTGTATGTTCCCTTCCCATTCTCCCACCGTTCCCTAGCT